>OX421890.1:23259172-24572817 GCA_949128085.1 Cetonia aurata | reverse complement strand
ATTCGTCCTGGGTGTCGCTATAGCATTGAGAACATGCTTGACACCATGTTCCGCCAGAAACCCAGCAATTGTCGTGCTTGTGAACGCCAAGCCTCGATCTTCGCCGCGGGTACCCATACTCAGAAAATACCTTCTCCAAGAGCCCTAGTCGGCTTCACTAGAGTGAACTTTGTAAAATCGCCCACTAGCACCAAGATATAGGAGTTTCCACGCCTACTCCTGGTAGAGGGTTCAAAGTGATTGGCATGTACAGTGTCAAAGGGGACCGCCACCTTTTTGATGGGATATAGATATCCCTCGCCTCACCCATATTTCCTTTTCCTAAATGCACACTCCAAACAGGAAGTCATATACTTTTTGACAATTCTTCCCATTTTCGGAAACCAATATTTATTCCCTTTTGAGCATATCGAGACATGGCTGTTGTGTCGGCAAAACTTCTGATATACGTCGAGCTTCTTATTCCGTCGCCGGCAGAGCTTACTGGTGTAACACAGGCATTTTCCCCGTCCGCTCTGGCTGATGTATTGGTAAAGCTTCTGATACACGTCGAGCTTCTTATTCCTGGTCTGATTGTAGCGCTGGCAAAGCTTACAGGCGTAACAACCGTTTTGAAACTTTTTTTTTACTGTATATATTCAATGTCTTTTTACACCTGTTGTATCGAAATAAAAATTTGACTTATGATATAGGTACTTTCATTGTTTCGTTGCGTAATCAGTCTAGAACCCTGAACTTTCCCCCCCACTTAAACTCATTGTTACCACTTTCGGGTTCAAACTGTATTGTACCGGCGTGAATAAGACGCAACACCGTTTAAACCGCCACGAGGTTGTAATTCACCGTTTTATAAATGACTATCAGTGCCGCCGAATGAACTTGCGGCGAACCTCCTGTTTCGACTTACGGGGATCAACGCATAAGTAATAAGCATTTTAAAAGCAAGTACGTAACCGAAAGAGTAAGTAATAATTTTCAAAATTAAATACAAATATTTATCTAAGAAACTACAAAAAATATGTTAGTATTTTTTTAAATCAAAATAAATATCATAATTCAAAATTTTACAGACACAGTCAAGCAGGTTTTGTGAATCATTATTTTATTATAGCATGTTGTAAGTTATATTTTTAGTTTTCTTTACATTCAAATAACAGACATTTTAAAAGTTTCAAGAATTTAAATTTTAATTCCTAATATATATGTCAAGCTGCTCACATCTACCGAGAAATCAGAAAAGTTAACTCTATAATTCAGTATAGGAACGTGTAAACTGAATTGTGAAACGGAAAAACTATTGTAATTAATTCATTTATTAAAACTTATTATTGTAAAAGGAACAATATTTGAACGAAATTAACAGTTGGGTTACGTTACACTGGAAGATTATCCGAAGGACCTGCATGAAGTCGATTGAATGATCACCGTTTTGAACGCAATCCAACGGCATAAGATTGTTTGGAATGTAACTCCTAGCAATCTATGGGAAAGAGGAGAAGTTTGTTTGAAAAAAAAAGGAGTAGAGAGAAAAAATAGCGTGAGCAGATAGACACGTTAAAAATTTAAATTATTGAAAGTTAAGATAAATGTATTAACTAGGAAAAGTCTATTACGTACAAGAAAATCATTTAGTAAATTTCCGAAATCGATTCTTGTTCCAAGAAGAAGCAAATCTGGAGGATTGTAGCAATCCAGATATTATCGCCTTGAGTCCAACCAAGCAACAATTTGAATCCAAAAATCGAGAAACTGCCGATTCCTACAGAGAAGTTTTGAATAAGAACGAATCTTATTGATTTCAGCAGTTGTGTTCTTAACATTCCCTGTTTCTTTACATTCATTAGTCCAGAACCTAGAAGTTTAAAACGGTCAGGTAACTTAATTTTACATAGTTTTACAATTAAACAGAGCTCGAATTATTATATTATTAATATAATTATAGGTTAAGTCGACCATTGTTAAAAGAGTTGATTTTACTGTTTATTTGTTTTTGATTCACGATTTACAAATGTGTTTATGTGTTATTGCTGAAGAATTCTTATTTTAATATAAACTATTTAATTTACCTGATTGTATTTGTGGTTTTCTTGAAATATCCATCACTTTACTTACACGTCTCACCGATTTACCGGCAATCACAAGATTTAGCGGCAACCATTCGTTATCAACGAGTTATTTAAATTTAACCGTAAATTTTCATTGTAACCAACGTAAAAGGCTTCCAAATTAGGCGGCCAGTAAGCTAGATTTAAAATTGAATGCAAGGTAAGTAGCGCAATCTTGTATCGATCAATCGAACCCCAAAAACGCTTTGAGAATAGATTTCTTTATATTTTATTCAAGAGTCTTTTTGATTTATTTTTCTGGAATTATTTCAAAACGTATTTTAATTTGTTACAATATTGAGTTCATAACAATCAACTTGCGATAACAATAAAGACAGTAGCACAGAAGTATAAGTACTTTTCTCACAGTAGAGCATAACGAAGGGTTTTTCATACATCAAACGAATCTTAAACCGCCACACTTCTCAGAAGTTTTATTCTGAAACTCGTTTGACAGGTAAGATTTTATTATTATTAATTGATTTTATTCATTCTAGCCATTTAGGCTTCAGAGACTTTAGGAAGTATGAAACTGTGTAGGAGTTAGTGCTAATTGCCATGTACTGCAATGCCATCCGCTTCTTTCCAGGTCTTCGGAAAGTGCCCAAGTTTCAGAATCGCGATAGCTTTGCAAGGAAAGTTTAGGCGGCGATGTTAAGGACCCCGTTTTTTTCTCGGAGCTTTTTGAGTTGGTGGGTGATGGTTAGCAGCTTTTGCCATTCTGCGTTTTTGAATTGCCGTGTTACAGGCTAATGCAATGTCTACCCTTTTGTTGTTGGTTTAACCTTGTAAATATCAGTTGCCGTTGGCCTCCGTGAAGTTTGCGTTTATGTGGCGTCTGAACATTTTCCAATTCGTGGTCGCGAAGTCTGTAATAATACTACGCTTCTCCGGAGGCTAACTTAATGATAGGTGGTCGCTATGTATGTAGCTACATAGGTCGTGTGTTGGTATGTAGATCGTGTAGTAGGAACGTGTTTGTATTATGTCAATCATTAAAGAATTAACACTTTCCCTTCTAATCACTGTAATTAAATTACAAGGCAATTTTTATAATTTAATTAAAGTGATTAGCAGGTAAAGCATTAATTCTTTAATGATTTCTCACTGTAAAAGTGCAGAAAATTAAAAAAATGCATTATGTTAATTGTTGATAGGCTTGCGATGTCGTTGTAGGGGATATAAATGTACCGGGAGAAAAGTTGCGAGCTGTGGATTGCATTCTGGGCGACTGGAAATGGGAGGGACTTCAGCGTACCTACGTACAAGGTCGCAACACAAATTTGTGAACGTTCGGCGAATCATCATAGCTCAGTAGAAATAATATGAGCGAGATATTCTTTTTCTCGTTAGAGCTATTGATATGAACAACAAATTAATAACCAATTATCTAAGTGAGCTATTGTTAATATGATTTTTCGAAGTTTGTAAAACCAATATCGAATCCAATATATATTTGCATTAGTGAACAGTGAAAGAATAAGACAATACTGATTTTATAACTAAAAAGAGCAATAAACTGCCGTGCGTAGCATTGATTTGTTTTTATTCACATTTATTTTTATATCGAGCATCAGATAATGTAAACTATAAGTTTAAGTGACAGAGCTCGTAAACAATATGAAAAGAAAAAAAAAAGGATGAAAAGGAGTTGTGACAGTTGTCCCCGACCTAGTTTCATTGGAAGGCCAGCCAATTTTAAAAACAAAATTTTGCGATCCCGCTGTAGGTATACCTCTGACTCATTATTTGACCAACTCTCTTTCTGTGTTTCAGTCGTTTTGTAGGTATCAGTTAGAACATATCGACGGTTGAAGTGTATCGGTTGACAAGTGTCACCCACGCGACTATTTACGTCACACAGTTTTCAGTGAACAAGGTTTTAATTTTGAAAATAAGTTCTAGTACCTTTATGATATAAGAGTAAATTATATTATGAATACTGTTTTAGGTGTAAAGAAATATATTTTTACTTTTAAAATCATGTCAAAACGAACAAGAAACCAAACAGAGTATAGCAAAGATCCCGATGTATCTGATGAACTTAGCGACCAAGAAGAAAGATGAAGAAAATGTGGTAATAGAGAATGATCACCAATCAGATACGGAGCTAGAGTTTCCCGACAACGAAACAGAATCTAAAAACGAAAAAAAGGGGAAAAGATGGAGAAACAAAATGGCGAAAAACTCAACCTCCGATACACGGTCTCATAATATTTACCTGGCTCTAAGCGTGGAGCGCGTGATGCTAAAACAGAAATAGAGACATTAAATTTATTTATCGACGACATAGTTGTAATAATGATTACTACTTGTACCAACATTTACACAGATAAAAATACGGAGTTGGATTTAACACCGTTTCAACACTTTTCCGGTGTTCCCTCGCGACCATCCGTTCAAGAAGCCTCCATTTAAGAGTTAAATATTTTACACCTCAACGGAAGAAACGTGGAGGCAATTTCATCCTAGAAACTGTGAATTTCCTCCAATAAGGAGGATGGTTCTCCTCTTACGAAGGTAAAACACACCGCTGGGAGGTTAATGGGAGCTACTGAAATCCATATCAGAGGTAACTACCTCCTTAATAGATGAGATTACCACCGCCAAGGAGAGATTCTAACTCCATTTGAGAGTACATCCCCTCCTTGACAGACGAAAATGGCTCCGTAACGGAAACTATTGTTCCATGACGATGCTATTGAAATCCATATCGGAGGTAACTTTTTCCGAAATGGAAGAAATTACCTCTTTTACCCAGCGTTTCTAATTCCATTTCAGAATTAATTGATTTCATAGCGAAGTTACTGGAAACCAAAACGAAGTCTATTTTTTTCATAATACATGAAATTACCTACATATTTCCATTACAAAACCAGTAATTCAATTTTGTATTTACATAGCACAGCCATCGGAAACAATCAATACCAACCAGCGAATGTCCACTTTAAAATTCTTTTCCTGCGAATACATATGCTGTCTACATGAAACAAGTTGCTTTCACATCTTATGAAATGTGCATGGAAGACTGTGCTTTTCAAAGAGAAAAAATCTCTAGGGGAGGTATAAACAACAAAGCCGTTTTGTTTCTTAGAATGTTTTATTTTTGAAATAGTGAAATTGTAACAATCATATAATTCCAAAAGAGTGACATAAGTGTGGTTATTACTTTTTACACACGAATTGACGAAATTCTGGGGCTAGAGCGCAGATAATTGTGTGTTAAATACATATACTAAATCAAAGGTCATTTCGAAATGAAGAGTTTATATTAAGGAAACACGAACACGACATATACATAACGATAATATGTTGACTTACTACCTAGTATTACATGGTATATATTAACAGGAAACTAACATATCTAATAAGAAATTAAAGAACAAATAGGAAACTAAGTATGTGAACATCCTTAATTAGGTAATAATAATTAAGTCAGGGTTACTCATTACATTGAACCAATATTAATATAATAATTTTTTACATTCTAAATACTTAATTCAAACACACTATTACATTTTAATAATTTTCATAGGATAAATATCGTTTTCATACTATAATTGCAAACTGCAAGTAGTGTACAGAAAAAGACATTATAAAGCACAAGCACGTATAACCAACAACATGATATTCTGCTAAACATTTCACTTACCTGCTTTATCTACATCAAATTTGGTAATGTGCTGTCCTTCAACTTTCACCCACCTTTTGATATTCTGATACTTTATGCGTAAATATATATTATATTTCTTGTCTGCCGTTTCCGTTCATACACGATGTGTATTTGTACATATAGAACTATACGTCTTATGGCTAAACAATAAAAGGAAGGGTTTCTGCTATTTGACGCCATTTTCAAGTGGCTCCCTCATACAACGTTTACGCATGCGTTCATCGACGAGCATTAACCGAACTCCACTTTGGACAAAAAAATTCCTGAAAGGATTATTTTTCTCCTGTTCGGTGTAAAACTGATGAAAATAAATACGCAACTAAAACTACGTATTCTATTCAAAAAAATAACTCCGATAAAAACGGAATATTACATGAATCGGATACATTTAACAGCGTTTAGTAGTTGAAATAAGAATAACCCTGATATGGAGAGAATATAATATGCAATGAATACATTTAACTGCGTTTGGGAGTTGGATATACAAATATCCGTGGCGGAAATAATAAGAAGGATGTTTTCTCCGTGTTGAGGTTAAAATAAAACGGAGGCCATTGTGAACCTCCGTTTCGGTAGGGATTTTGTCCGAAAGTGATAAAATGCCCACCGTTTTGTAGATATACAGCTCTTTTCTCTACATAAAGCTTTCCGAATCGGAGACTCTGTATTTCACCCGCTATATTTTTACCTGTGTATATTGAACGAGTTCGTAATAATTTTGTAAGAGATAGGGATGCAAGAAATACCGATACAATAGAAATGAAAGCATTCATAGGTCTGCTTTATCTTATAGGCACTTTGAGGTGCTCGCAAGAATGTGCATTTGTTGTGGGACAATTCTCGTGGAAATGGTGTTGAATCTTGTTATCTGACCATGACTGAACATCGATTTCGTTTTCTGCTGAGATGCCGACGGTTTGACAACATCAACGACCGTAATACGCGCAGAGAACTTGATAAATGGCAGCTATAAGAGAATTATTTGAAGTTTTTGTAAACAATTTCGAAAGGCAATATTCTCCTAGTGAGTACCTTACCATTGATGAGCAGTTACTTGCCTTCAGAGGTCGCTGCTCTTTCAGACAATACATCCCAAATAAGCCAAGCAAATATGAAATTAAAACGTTTGCTTTGGTAGATGCCCGAACGGCTTACACAGTCAAACTAGAAACGTACGTTGGTTTGCAACCGCCAGGACCGTACAGTTCAGGGCACCTCCAGATATATAACTGGAGATAATTGGTTCACCAGCATCCTACTAGCTAATGACTTACTAAATGAAAAAAAAATACATATGTTGGGACAATAAGAAAAAACAAAAGAGAAATTCCAAAAGAATTCTTGCCAAACAAGGAAAGAAAAGAATACACATAACAAACAAGGCAGTTTTGATAATTTCGGCCATGCATCATGATAGCTGCATGGATGGTGAAACGGACAAGATGCAAAAAACCAGAGATTATAACTTTTTATAATCGTACCAAAGTAGGTGTTGATTTAGTGGATCAACTTTGCCAAAAAAATAACGTAGCAAAAAGTACGAGGCGCTGGTGGTATTCTACAATTTATTGAATATCGCTGAATAAACGCCCTCTGCATTTTTTCTTGTAATAATAATATTGAGGATAAATTGAGCAAAACCCAGTTTATTCAAGTCGCGGTATAGGAAATGATAAAGCTCCAAATACAGAGTAGGGCATAAATATTACAAGTTCCAAGAGAAATTCGTCGAAGACTCCTTTAGGAGAACAACCATCTGTATCGAACGCTCCGGAGGAACCACGGCAGGGCTCTAGAGGACGTTGATTTTACTGTGGACGAGCTCGTGATAAAACAACAAGAAAATGGTGTGTAAAATGTAAAAACTGGGCCTGCAATGATCATCTCAAAGAAATTTGCAATGGCTGTTGTGAAAATGAAAGAGTAAAACAACGTATTTTGTAAATACAGGGTGTTTTGAAACATCGTTTAAAGATTTTAGGGGCATGTAGTACGATCGAAAATAAGGTTAAAAGTCATAATAAACATATGTTCACAAATCAACCGTTTACGAGATAACAGCGAGTGTTCCTAGTAGTACATGGATATAACATATCCCAGTAAACAGGTGCTTATCAGCTATTGTTTTATGACAGTTTAATTTGACGTTTTGTGCAATTTGTAGCAATTACAATGGTTGCGTATTCTAATGCTGAAATGAGCGATATGGCGTTCATGTACGGTCGTGCTAATGGGAATTCTTTACAAGCACGTCGCTTCTATGCTGAAACGTTTCCTGATCGCCAACTGCCTTCGCATATGATGTTTCAGACGGTGTTTCAACGACTAAGAGAAACTGGTTCGTTTGAGAAGCGGTCTTCTGATACTGGACGGCAGAGATTAGCATGTACTCCACAGATAGAAGATCGAATTTTGAATATTATTGATGAAAATCCCGAAACTAGTGTTAGAAGAATTTCGACTCAAGTGGGTGTAAGTAGCAATCTTGTTTGGAGAACTCTTCATGAGCAACTCCTATACCCCTACCATATCCAACGGGTACAAGCCCTTACTGCTCCGGATTATCAAGCGAGAAGGGTTTTCTGTGAGTGGTTTCGAGTGATTTCGCTGATAACATCCTTTTTACTGATGAAGCTGGTTTTACTAAAAATGGAATATTTAATTTCCACAACAATCACGTTTGGTGTGACGAGAATCCTCATGCTACCGTTGAAGCTCGGCACCAGCAACGTTTCTCTCTAAACATCTGGTTAGGCATGAGAGGGGAACGGTTGTTAGGACAGATTGTTTTGCCACAACGCTTAACAGGTCCTGCATACCTCGAGTTCTTGGAAAATACTTTACCTGAACTTTTGGAAGATTTACCTATAAATCTAAGACTGAACCTCTGGTTTATGCAAGATGGAGCTCCACCGCACTTTACGCGTGCTGTTAGGGAACATCTTAACAATGAATTTCCTGGGAGATGGATAGGGCGAGCAGGTCCCATTCCTTGGCCTCCAAGGTCTCCCGATCTAAACCCGTTGGACTTTAGTATCTGGGGTTATTTGAAAAGTTTAGTGTACGCAACACCGGTAAACGATCTTCCAGAGTAGCGCCAACGAATAGAACACTGTTGCCAGATAATACGAGAAAAACCCTTGTTTTTTGACAGAGTGCGCGCTTCCTTTGAAAGCAGATGTAGATCCTGTGTCGAAATGGAAGGACGTCATTTTGAACATCTTCTTTAGTTATAATCTATTTTATGTTAAAATACAATAACATCTTAATAAAAACCGCTAAAGCAAACTTACTCTGCATTTGCGATAAAATCGCTGTTATCTCGTAAACAGTTAATTTGTGGACATATGTTTATTATGACTTTTAACCTTATTTTCGATCGTACTACATGCCCTTAAAATCTTTAAACGATGTTTCAAAACACCCTGTATATTACATTTTTTTTAGTTTTGTATGGAAATTTTTGTTTTACTATGTATATTATTTTGTGTTTGAAGCACTCTTTGGCCCTTACAAATAAATAATTTCTGAAAAATATTGCTCCATGCATTCGATTTTAGGTGGTTGACATACGTCACCCACGCGACCAAACTTGAGACGAAACGTGATGCGACTAACGTAGGGTTAAAAGTCAATAATCAAATAAAATAAACATAGATTCTAACAATCTTAACAATGGTAAATAGTCGGTAAATAGCATACTATTTCATGTTCGGGATATTTATTAATCATTAATTCATTTAATTCTTCCATCCGAAGATAAATAAAAAAATAAGACATAACCAAAATAACTAAAAACATACAGTAACGGTGTGTAGTAATAATTTGTTTATTACATAATTATTTTTCTGTTCAATTTTATCTGATGAATGAAACTGATTTCAGTCACAAAATTCATCATAGCCTCATGTAACATAAAAAAATAGAACTGAATAAATTTTTTTTATCTAAAGTAAATAAAATTTTGAAACTTAACAAATTCCTATTAGAAGAAATAAATACTCGGTGAATATAACAATTCAAACTTAAAAGCAATAATTGCAAACAATTGTAAAACTATAAATATTTATTTATACATTTAATAAATATAACTATTTATTAAATGTTGGTTGAATAACCCACCCTCTTCGTAAGAGCACTCATCTAGCCGGTCATAAAAATTGCGACGAAAATTTCTTAAAAAATCCGACATTGTTGCCGATTTCAATGATTTTCGCGCATAATTATTCGCGATTCGATGGACGTATATTGAATTACTTAAAAAGGGGCCATAAAAAGAAGTCGTTTGGGTCTAAGTCCGGGGAACGTGGTGGCCATTTAATAGGACCCGAAATACCGATACATTTATCTTCAAAAACGGTATTTAAGAAATTACTGACATTACGGGTATTGTGGGCCGGGCAACCGTCCTGTTGGAACCTAATTTCATTAATATCAAGTCGCCCCCGTACAACAGGAATAATATTAGTTTGCAATAACTGCAAATACTTATTGCCATTTAAATTTCCTTTAATAAAGAAAGGTCCGATTATTTCATCCCCAACAATACCAGTTCAATTTTTGTGGAAACTGCGTTCGCATTGTATTATAATGTAGGTTTTTACGCGACCAATAACGAACATTTGCACGATTATGATGCTTATGAACGTAAAATGTTTTTTCATCAGTAAATAAAATATTATTCAAAAATAATTCGTTATCGTGATTATTTATTTATCATTATTTCGCAAAATTCCATTTGACGGTAACAATCATCGGGTAAAAGTTCTTGATATGTGCTAATTTTCTACGATCGGTATTTATTCTTATGTACAAGGTTTAAAACAGTTGTTGCACTAATATTACATTCGCCAGGAATTTGTCTAGAGATCATAGTAGTTTTGTCATTTATTAATGTAAACGTTGTTTCAAAACGTCGCAGCGTATTACGAATAGTAGTCGCGCTAGGAATTGATTTTTCGGGATAATTTATTGCAAATAAATCGCGTGTAACTTCCACTGAATTGTCACCGTAAAATTGTTTTTGTACTCGCTTATCAAAACCTGTCATTTCACGATTCAATTTGCGTGCGTAAAAAGTCACTTTAAACACGAGTGCGTAAAAGTAAAGTTGGTACTTCCTGGAACTTGAGTTACGAATTTAGTATAAGTGTTTTTGTATACGTTTTTTGATTTTATGGGTAATAAATTATCCACTGCAATATTGGCAGCTTCGCGAATTTCAGACGGTGTACATTGCATTTCATTATCAGAATTCATGTTGTTGGTGAGGCTTTTATTTTGTATGAAATTTTCTGAATTTGACAATTTTAAATTAAATGTCACTTCAAATAATCAATACTGCCAACTCAATTTTTTTAATTAATATCAAGAGATTAGTAGTGTGTCATAAACAATAACGTATTTAACAATATGTATTATTATTATAGTTCTCGTACAAAAAATATTGTACAAACTTCGTGCGTGAAACATTTCGCGAATTTGTGTCCATAAAGCGCTCGCCTACGGCTCGCGCTTTAAACTGGTCACTCATTCGCGAAATATGATTTCACGCACTTGGTTCGTAAATAACTATTTAGGTACTATAAATAGTTTTTCCGCGAGTGTATAATATTCCATTTTTTTTTATAAAACACTGACTGCGATCAAAACTTACTAACTGTTATAAAACTATGACCGCACCCTCAATATCCCGCGACACTTTATTAAGAAATGAGCGAAGTGCATCGACCACTGGCTTCGCTTGAAGTGAATTACGCATGTCTAGCGATTCGTTCCCATCACCCCGCAGTAGTACGGAACGAGGGCTTCGTTGATTTGTTTCAATTTGAAAAGTTGGAGCTGTTGATAGCATTTTGTAGTAGTTAGGCAAGGGTAGAAAATACCAGTGTCTGCTTGCCGTTAAACGTCGACGTCATATTCCGGAGTGGAGATGGTATATTGAATCGTATATCTGATACACTCGCCCAGCAGAACAGCATGGGTATTTCTCGACTTTGTTAACTCATAGAAACCATATCTTCATCCTTCTTTTACTCATATTACGGCAATCGACAGGTTAAAACTGAGATCTTGGTATGTATTGGGGACCTGTAGGTACTATTATGTTCCATAAGTCGCAAAAGTCGTGTGCAATATTACCATTGACATTAGTATAGGTGTTGTTCTAGGAAATGTGCTTAGAATTGAGATATCTGATGGGAAAGTATCTTCTAGTATGCCTGAATATGTAGTCCAATAAATTGTAACGCCACGGGTTATTTATCTGATAGGGTTTTCCGCTTTGAAATCACACCCCTCGTTTTTACAGATAACCCAACCTGCTCTTTTGACGATCGAGCCACCGCGAGGAAATGATCTTTTTGTTCGGTAGCGGTTGGTTTGATTACTTAGCCAAAGATATTTCCACCACGGTGTTATTTCTCGATCGGTCGGGACAGGTCGTTACTTGCCTAAAGATTGTCAAATTTACATTTACTCTCGCTGTCTCTCTGAAATGAGGGTTCCTCTCCGGAACACTTATTGGGGATACAAATTATTAGATTAAAAGAAAACGATGCATTTAGTAATTTTAACAAATATATTGACAAAAATAATTAAAAAAAAACATGAAAATAAAAGAAAATGTAATCTAAACTTTAGAAATTACAATTAAACATAAATCAAGAGAGAGAGAGAGAGAGAGAGAGAGAGAGAGAGAGAGAACGGGATACGGTCTAGTCTTTTGCGATGGTTAGTTCTTTTAAGCGAGATTTTGATTCATCTTACCAGCCAAGATGTGGGCTTATTCTTCTCGTAATCCAAATATTAAGGGACACTAACTCTTTTATAACACAAAGGGACTCGTACGAACGGTTTTTAACACTTAACACCAAAATCACTTCGCGAGGGAAAGCTTTTGCTTCCTACTCGAGTTTTTCCGGAATTTTGGGAGATTTTATAGAATCCAAAAAGAAAACTAAAGAAGTATTAAATTTAATTTAGAATTTAGATTCGCCCGGTAACGAAGGACGCGAGCTTTTCAAAAGCTAATTCGGACTCCACGAACCTAAAACTGACTAACTGACTAACCCTAGCAACCATGCTAGGGTTTATATAGACTAACATCCCGCTCATGGTACTAAGACGATAGCTCGCTCTACTTCTCTCTACAAGAGGGCGCATCAATGCCGTTTCTGGTTATTTTTCTGAACTTCAAATGCCCTTTCGGACGGTATCGTGGGATTTGCCGATACAGCAAACTGGGTTTTAGTTAGGCCAGCGAAAGATAAGGTGAATACCGTGAATGCATTACCACGGGTTAGCGAAATTTGAATAACGTCTAACGTCTTTCCCGTGGAAAGAAACTGCTACCGCAGATCCCACGGTACTTATCAACAGCTAGTTTCAAGAAATGAAATTAAATCTTGTTAATCAGAATTACAGAATTGCGGATTCTTACACAATATTCCTTCAGATCTGGCTCTGTACATAGCAGTTATGAAAGTTTCGTCTGGCAGCTGCATTGTAATTGTTCGTCTTTGATTCGTCTTTTTTGTGCTAATCACCGCACATTTTAAGTCTCTTCTGATGAGTGCCATTACTTCACCTTGCCCTTTATCTCGATCACATCTGCTACTCCCTGTGCTTTGATATGATGTCAGTCGTAATTTTTCTATCGTTGTGTAGTGTATCCGTACACAATTTTGAAAACAATATGTTTACGTTTTGCTATCTGTTATTTTACGTAGCCATTTTTGATTTCTCTATTGAAGTCATCCACTTCATTCTTTGACTTAAGTGTTAATACTTACTACATTAGTTACTGGGGATTTATAATATAATAATTATAAGTTTATAAGTTTTAATGGTGTTACCGTTACATTAGCAATTATCTCATTGTCCTCCTTGATATTCCTAACATATGCAAGTTAATGAGAGTAGGTTTTCATAATCTAAAGAACGGTTAATTTAATTATGTGATATATACTGCGGTAACAGCTAGTGGAATATTTTCTTTTGCGTATCTACCAGTAAAAATAACTAGTGTCTGTTTACTTATCTATTGAAAGTATGATCTAAATATATCAGAAAGAAGTTGCTATACTTTGTCAGGATCATTAGTTATGTAAATACATGCTAATTTGTATTATAGTTATTTATGGTGTTGAAATTATAAATCAGTTACTCAGGTATGTTTAATACTATCACATTGGATTTTAGCATAGATCATATATGTATAATTAAGTATTCTTAGTAAATACGGATCGACCTTACTACTTATTGTTAGTGTTACATCATATTAACTGATATCAGAAATGCAACTGCGATTAGTTGTTAGTTGTTTACTATTCGTTTTTATTTGTGGAACTGTTATGTGTTAAGTGGTCAGTTATATGTTTTGCGGTATTTTTATACATACAGTGGTAATTATTTCAAAACCAGTGTATCTTATTTAAAACCAGTTTTTATGGAAAATCATCTATAAAATGAGTAACAGGATAAATAACTTCTTAAAAAAGGTATGTCTTGTAAAGTAAAACGTCTTTAAAAAATAACGTTTCGGCTATATGTAGTAATTTCAAATAAAAAGTGTTTTTTTAAGTTTTGGATTTAAAATAAAAGATTATTATTAAATAACTGCAGTAAGTGAATGGATTTGTATTCATGTGAATCGATCGTTTAAAAATGGCAATAATTTGTATTTGTATTGTTTATTATCATAAATATGATACTGACGTTAAGGAATAAGAACCATGTAAATAAAATAATAAATAAAATTTTTCTGGACCTCAATATTTCGCCATTTATTCAATGACTTCGTCGGGAGGCTATAATATTAATAAAGGAGTGAAACAATAAGATACATAATAAAATGTACAAAGTATGCTTATAATAAGAAGGTAATAATAAAAATTATGTTAAATTACGTCATAGAATATTTATTGTTTAAAAAGACAATAAAAATTTTTTTGTCAATAAGTTAAACTGATAACATATTATGTACAATATTACGATAAATGTTATTCAATTGACTGATTGATTTTTATTTTTTTTAAAACTTCATTGTATTTTGGCAATTGTTAATATGTAGCATTTCCAGAAATAAACGTTTTTTAGAGTTAGTTTTAACATCGTAGATTTTGATATTTTCATAATCGAAATTGTGATCTAAATTTTGAAAATGAACAGACAATGCACGAGAGTCTTTATCTAAGCGGCTATCACTTTTATGATGAACTATTCGATTTTTTTTACATTTGGGAAGTTGTTATAGAACTACATCAATATCTATATATTTAAATGCATTCATATTTCTTCTCTCACTACTTTCAATTGTAATTAGACTAATAGTTTTTTATCATTTACTAATCAACTTTCCAAAAAACGTCAACTTCACTTTTTCTCATTAAAAACTCATTAACCTTCTTATATATATATCAGCCAAAATTGTATTATAGTCAGTTATTATTGAAGCCGACATTACTACATGTTAAGATAATACTCGTCAACAGTATATTACAAAAATAAACTGTGTTTCTGTTCTTTTTAATTTAATGTTTGAAGAAATACATATCAAAGTTTAACGAACATAACAACGTTGACAATCACGACAAGGAATGTTATATAAGTACATATAACATCACTTTGGTGTAGAATTGGTGCCTTGTCTTTAATTTTTGTAAAGATTGTTCTAAATTTTACAATTTGGATGGTTTTAAAATTTTTAAAATGTTTACGCTATTTGTTAAAGCTTCTATATATGGTAATTTATAATATTTAAAAGTGACAGTAGCTTCGTTATTTGCATCTCTAATTCTAGACCAAAGTGATGTTATATATAACATTCTTTGTTGTCATTGCCGACGTTGCTATGTTGGTCAAATTTCCCAAATGTTGAAAAATCGAATAGTTCAACATAAAAGTGATAGTGGTTTAGGTAAACACTCTTCTGCATTGTCTGTTCATTTTTAAAGTTTAGATCACTATTTCGATCATGAAAATACCAAAATTCTCGATGTTGAAACTAACTGTAATAAACTACATTTAGTCTGTCCAAGTTATTTCCACTTCTCTGGTTTGTGGTAGGTCAGGGCCACCAAAAGGAATACATGTCGATGGTTAAATCCTTCTCTCCCGACCTTATTTGACTGCAACCAAGTGTCAAAGTTGGTTAAAGGCAGTATTTTTATGTTTTTCTGAACCAAAATACAGGTTCTGGGTACTTAGGATCTGTAGATCATTCGATGCTTCCTAGACCTCTTCCCTTGTTCCCGTAAACCTAGGGTTCCTGGTTCCTGTATGAGCGCGAGGTCGAGGCTTCTCATCGCCAGAGCAAGTGTTGCCGAAGCCACTTTGCTATGTTGAAGATTCGCCTCGAAATCTTGGACCTTGAAGCGTTGTCACTGTCTTGTTTGGTATTCACCTCTAAGACAGTCGCATTCCTTTTCGGGGTCTCGGTAGAAGAGGTGTCTGATGCCCTCTTGTGATCCCTCCGTCCTGGTTTTCTCAGGTCCACGCGGTTTCCATGGGTAGGGGAGGAAAGGTTTTTATATTAGATATTTATTTTCTGACCCCTTTTTTATAATTGACATCTACTTAATTATAAATAAGACCGAAATAACGAGGAAATAATGAAAGCCATACTAACTCGAAAAGTAGAAGACATATACATAAAAAATGCTTAAAAATCAAAGTACTTCAGTGATGTAAACATATACTATTATATTTAAAAAAAGTAGATATGCGTAATTAAAGTTGACTGAGTTTGCATTCTAGTGACGAACACCCACTACATTAAAGTATAAACTTTAAACACTAAACACTTTAAACTATAAGTAGATTTGTACTAAGTTATTTCAAAATTTGGTTCACTTATTCTAGGTAGTAATTAATTTACAACCGTCTTTGCCGATCAATGCAAATGGCATAATTTTTAGACAATTAAAGATATCTCCGAAATTAACAAGTTTAGGGCTAGGGCGAGTTTAGTTATATCTTCTTCTTTTATAATTTACTGGCGCTTTTAAAAAATTTTGCTTTACAGATCATTCATGGTCCTACAAAAATGTGTACACCCTCTTGTTCTTATCCGTCACCGTTTACGAGTTATAGAGGGTGTTAGGAATTAGATTCCTTATTTTTCTTTATTTTTAATTCATTTATTATTAGTATTTATTTATCTGCATCTACTGATTACACAAAGGGAATTTTCCCATGTACCTGGTTCTTAGGGGTACGTCCTGTGTACTTTCCAACCCTACAATTAGTCATTAGTTGCAAGGTATTTGCTTGTAATAGTAATAAATAACCAACCAAATTTGTACATCAGACAGTTGCAAATACCACCCTCACGCGAAAGGTATCGACTCCAAGTTTCAACTTCGCCGTGAGCGGGTTAACTTGTATTGCGTTTAATTTGCTTGTAAGGCAATCGACAAATTGTACATATTTTGATTTAAAATAACCTGTGTAAATAGTGACCACACGTGCCTTTTATTTACAACGGGTTGGAAAAGCAAAACGTAATTCCTTCAAACCAGGAGGAGTTCAAACAGAGGGATTCTCTATACCAGTGAAACAGCCCGTATTCAAAGTCAGCTCTGCAAGTCAAGCAGGCTCAAAACTTTGTTACTCAGTTGCCCTGTAATAGTCTTCGCTAGCTCTTTATTTTCATTTCCTCAGGTCTCATTGTATTAAAGTCACTTCCTTCTTGGTTTACCCCTTCCACTTCTTCCGTTTCAATCAAAACCAGCTTTGTTGATTTTTTTATTTTTATAATATTATTTATTATTCTTAATTAATATTAAGCTTAGGGTTAAATAAATGAATAAAATTTTTCCATGAATTTGAATATTTGAGAATGATATATTGGGTAAACATGGAGATGATACGTGGTAATTAGAGACATGTAAATATACCTATGTTTAGTTCATATACAGAGTGATTCATAAACGTTTTTACTAAAGCCGACAGTAGATTTTACTGGAAATAAAAACATATGTCCAAAAAACGTGAATAGAACAAAGTGAAATGAAAAAAAAAAAACATTCTACTGTTTGGAGTCATGTAAATTCAGTCCAGCTCAATGCATATCCTTATAAATGATAAATTAACTACAAAAATTAAAGCAATTATTTAAAATGACTATCACCAACTTGACTGCAACTTGACTTACAAAAATACAGCTTATCAGAAAATATTACTTTTATTTTTTTTAAGAGGGTAGATAAAGTCTAAGCATCAAATGCTCATCAGACACCCCTGCAGACCCAAATCTCCCTCTTAATCATCATTACGACCACGGAGAAAACCGGTTACCATAATGGACCAGAGTGAGATTTGAACCCTAGACCTCCCCTTGATAACCAAGTGTGCAAGGTACTAGGCTATCAACCGGGCATTGGTTTATTCAAGGTATAAACCAATATTAAATATTTATTAACCTATTTCGCCTTGGCTAGTATAATTTGCTCTTAATTGAGTATGTAGTATCTATAAGTATATTTGGTAAATTAAAACCAAATAGATAAAAATTATTTATTGTTGAAAGGTATTTATATATAGAAAGTGATACCTAGTTGCAAAGAAAACTGTTGTTTTTAAAGTAAATACAAGCATTTTAAAGGTGTAATTTTGTTTAAGGTTGCAGGCCGAACGGCCAAAGAAAGGCAGGACTACCCAGTAGTGCCCATAATCACGGTTGAAACTCCATTAGGATTGAAAGTACCGTATATTGAGGGTGAAGATATCGAACCTGAATTATTGGAAAATATTGCTTCCGTAGAAAAAGAATATCTATCATCGGAAGACAACCGACTGTTGACCAACGTTTCTCTAAAGCCTGGAGCTTACATGCGGCGAAGAAACAGCATATCTCTACCGAATCTAGACGATTTACAGTTGGATCTGTTGACATTACGTGCGACTACGGTGAGATATATGTATCTACTTTTTTGTTTTTACCTTATCACAAGGTCGATTCTTTAGATTAACACTAAAAAAAAAAAAACATTGTTTATCGCGTGCGTTGTAGTATAACAATTTTAACTGAAATATGCAGGCATAATAGCCGCTCAATTGCTGAATCGTGTGATTTGAAGTAGTTACTGTTTAAATTATTCAATCCAGTCGAAAATAAACCGCATCAATGAATAGATCACCGTCTCAAGTTTCTAACATTTACTATAAGCAGGATGATTACAATTCTGGCGAGTATATTTATTGGAAGGTAAGATAATATTTTCCATTCTTATTTTGCACACGTAGTAAGTCGCTGTTTGCAAGAGATACTTATTAAAAGATAGGCGCGATTACATAGGAAAGGAAAAACACTTGTCCATATGTACATAATCGTGGTCTCGCATGTGTCTGTTGTCCTTTTAACCTTGTGCTATGCATTTAATTTAGTGCAGTTTAAAAGGTTTTATCATTATTATTATTGAGTATTAAAAGCAAGTATATTGGACAATTCTATTAAAAATCTATTCTATTTAAAATCCGATATACCAACCTTTTTATTTGAAGTACTTTGAACAACAAAATTAAGAATACTACATAACTAAGAGAAATAACTTCTGTGCAGGGTAGCTACTGCAAAAATGTTTTCTTAAGGGAAGCCGAACCATTCTAAGACATCTGAGTTTTACGACTCTTTCTTCAGTTATTATAAGTTTTTTTTTGTTTTTTGTTTTAAGAAGAAGCAATTAAGCTTAAATAATAATAATTATTTCTTACTGCCCTCAGAGCTCTAGAAAAATTAGATTAAATTTGTTTCTTCGTATAAATGTGCACAGTCCTCAAAAACGGTTAACAATATTTTAAATCCTTTTAATTCCTATGAATGTTATGTTATTTCATAACTATCATAATTAAGATTATTTTTTTTTAAAATGTGATGTAATTAATTAGTTACAGACCTCAAGAAAATAGCCATAAATTTCAAAACAAAATATTTTCTTTTTTTTTGATCTAATAACTTTTAGAAAAACTTACCACGATGACGATATAGCATTAGCACTAAAAGGCATAGAGAGAAAAATGTATCCAATGTTGACAAAAAGTAATCACTAAAGCAAGCAACTTTCCGTGCGCTTCGCAGGCGGATATACGGAAGGAGTATTTCGGCCGCGAGTTATTCGAAATTTCCGACCCGCTTTAGTAGCGCAGCCAGGATGTTCGAAGTGCTACGTTCATTGAGAAGATGACACCATTATCAGACGCAATGAATAAGTTTATTAAGGATTCCCCAGAGAACTTACAACGGCGCTAAAATTAAATGTTTAGTTTGCGGTATATTTGTAACGGATTGATCAAAAGCACATTGTCAAGGCCACGTGTGAAGTGCAAAGCACGGTAATAAAAAAACTGACAACTGAAAATGTAGGCGCAGTGCACTAATGCGATCACCGTCCACAAATAGCACCGTTTTAAGGTATCTTACTAACTCGTCTAGTTAACTGGTATATTTGAATTTTTCTAATTATTTAGTATATTTCAATAAATAAATAATAAATATTTCCTTGTAATTTATATTTAAAATATAACAGATTTAAAATAATTGACATTCGATGTTGCGTTTGATGTGGGTATATTTGTTGGTAACTGAAAGTACACTGGCACACTCTTCGTACCTCAAATAAATTGCAAAACGCTTCTCTGTTCTAATTAGAGGTGCGCATTTTGGGAATTATCTCAGCCCGGCCCGCTCTTTCCTAAAACGGGCCCAGCTCGTCCCGTCGCGTTTGCCAGCCCAGCCTGCCCAAGCCGATTGTCCTTCCAACAGTTTATCTTTCTTTAGGAAAACTGTTTTAATTTAAAGAATTACATTTTTTATGTGCAACTGCAAATATCTATTAGAAACTTTAGCAGCTAGCATGGTAGAATAGGATAGATAATTTATATAATGTTTGTCATTTCCAATAAGCATATGAATTTCATTTTATTATAAAAAGAATATAATTTTTTCGCTACGAAGTTAAAGATGTACTTAGCTAGTTACTTGAAGGTATACATATAATAGGTATTCAAATTCAAATTCAAATTCAAAATTCAAATTTAAATTCCTTTATTAATCCTCTAGACTACAGTGTAGTATGGGACAAGTCAGTAATATCAATAGATACAAATATATATATGCATAAAAGTTAAAAATTAACAATTACATAGATTTGTGTATAAATACAAAAGTAAAATTAATAAACATACGATTCCAACTAGGTTGATCGCAAGATAAAAACTCACTAAATGAATAATAACATGTTTTAAGCAAAAGTTGTTTCACTGTAGATATGAATTTAGTTGATGTTATAGTTTTGGTATTTTCTGCCAATTTGTTATAAGCTTTTATAGCTGAAAAGCAAGGACTTTTTCATAAAAGTACAGTATGTGAGATGGAATCTCTAGTATAAAGGAGCCCCGCGTATTATACGAATGGTATAAGAAGTATTTACATTTGCTATGTCTTTTAATAAAAACTAATAAAAACTAATAATGCTCCATGCATATATAAATATGTGGGCAAAGTCAATACACAAAAAATAACAATAAACACAAAAACTACAGGGTACATGAATTAAAATACTCGTCTAGGGAATATATACATCTTTCCAATAGGAATGCTCGAACACTGTACTTAAATTGATTGCAATTTATAATCTCTTTAAATCTTTGAGGCAATGCGTTGAATATTTTTAAACCCAAAACATTAGGACTATTTTTAGTCAAATTTAATGAAAATTTAGGAATATGAAAATTATGTTTAAACCTAGTATCATAGGTGTGGCCATCATTGTTGCACAGAAATTCCCGTTTATTTTTGTGGATATATTTTAAAAGTTCATATATATGCATGGCAGGCATTGGCATGATATTCCATTTTCTAAAGTAAGGTTTACATGATCCCCTAGAGTTAATTCATATTCACTATGTTTGCTAAAAAATAAAGTTGCTAAGAAGTACAAATAGTCTGGCCGAATAAGCATGGTGAACTGGCCCCTAGAACGGATTTTTGAAAAAAGTTATGAATGGGCACTGACAAGTTATAAGAAGGTAATATAGGGGTATGTTACTCCCTGACTCCCCACTGACCTTGAAATAATCAGAAAAATGTGCCCCAAACAGACCTATCTTTAACTTTTTTTTCCTAGAAAACTATTCTCTTTAGAAAGACGGCGCTGCCGCTATTTGTTAGATATTAACAATTAATAATAGTGTATTATATATTTTTTTGAAAAATTTTCATTCATAAAATCAAAAAAAAAAAAAATGTATTCTGAAATATTTGAAATTATGCATGTTATGATTCCTTCAGAGTGACAATCACAAAAAAAATACAAAACATTACTAATTATATATACTGTAACTCCTATAAGTTTGATTAGAAAATAATGGGTGCAACATATTTAAAAAAAAAAAAAAATCCCGTTATGACCATCTGTATGCTTATTATACCTATCTGCTGTTGTTAACCTTTTGTGCCTATAATATCATGAGTCAAGTGATAATCATAAAAAAATATGAATAGTTATTTGCGTTTCGAATAGAGATAAATATACTTTTTTATTCGAGGTGGCAGTTCGTGGGCCGAAGCGGCGCTGTGGTCCATAAGCCACCGAGAATAAAAAAAGAACTTACCCTACATGTATGCGCATTAACTTTTTTTCGCTACCACAAACGCAACATTCAATAATTATACATTAATATTAAATAAAAATAAAAAAAAAACTGACACATTTGTGACAGACAATATATGTAAACGTCAGTGTAACTGACAGCGACTGTGACACCATGTATTACCTACAGTTACCTGCTGCCATAGGTGACCTGCCATGGTAAGTGGTCTTGCATGGTAACTGACCTTCCGCGGGAAAATGTATTTTTTGGTTATTACATACAATCATACTGCTCATTTCGTTACTTGGTTGTTTTACTTTCCATTACTGTCGAGTTTTTGACAATGTAATGTCAATTTACATTTGATGAACAAATAGCGGCAGCGCCGTCTTTCTAAAGAGAATAGTTTTCTAGGAAAAAAAAAGTTAAAGATAGGTCTGTTTGGGGCACATTTTTCTGATTATTTCAAGGTCAGTGGGGAGTCAAGGAGTAAAATACCCCTATATTACCGTCTTATGACTTGTCACTGCCCATGCATAACTTTTTTCAAAAATCCGTTCTGGGGTCTAGTTCACCATGCTTATTCGGCTAGACCCTTTCAAAAAAGAATGTTCATAGATAAACGCATGAAATAGATAAACTTCTTTATAAATGGATTTTATGTGTCAGATTTTAAAATGCGTGTTTTAAATTTTAAAGTTTGTCCATCTATTAAATAATAAAATTAAAAACAGTGCATTCCAGTGTTACAGATATATCTGTAAAAGAAACGCGATTGACAAAAAATAAAAATTAAAACTATCCGACAAAGACAGAGACATTTGTGTGAATTACTTTTGTAATTAGCTTGATAAAGGTAGCAACTGTCTACTGAAGCGTATGTACTAAAATAGAAACTCAACTAAGTATTGGAAGAATTTATGCAAGAACTTCATTAACATTTTCAAATATTGTTTTTTTTTTTGTTTGAAAAGAACGGATGTTTATTTTTTAAGAAGTAAAACTTGTGTGTTTTTATGCATTTGGTTAATGAATAGGAAATTATAATATAACAAAGTATTGTTCGTTGTTTAGAAATACAAGGTCAGGTTGCGATATAATTTAGATGTAGTCTCGAGTAATTTAA
This sequence comes from Cetonia aurata, assembly GCA_949128085.1. Classification (NCBI taxonomy): domain Eukaryota; kingdom Metazoa; phylum Arthropoda; class Insecta; order Coleoptera; family Scarabaeidae; genus Cetonia; species Cetonia aurata. Next base: position 24,549,320 of record OX421890.1, on the reverse strand, counting down.
TACTAAATAACTTTGTATGCAGTACATACTTACGTATATTATCAGTGCTTTCGCACGTATATATATTATGTCATTGAATTGTGTGTTTACATTCACTGTATTCATACGCATTATCTGCGTCACATGAATAATATGGAACCCTGCCAAGTTTGTGCAACACTTAGTATCCTTTAAAATAATGTAAATATTTGTATTCTAAATTTTTAAAGATTATTTTTATAACGTAACACTCTAAAGCAATAAGTAAATAAGTTTCACTATTTAAAATTATTTGTATAGTATAATATATACCAATTGTCCGCCTGCGTCCGCATTATAGCGATCCTGTAGTGTAAGCGAGAGACACAGAGGTATCCGTGCATTAGAACGGTAAAGAAGTATACGGAATATTCGGCTGGATTACATTAGCATATTGCTATGATGCACTCGTATTTGCCAAGAAATCTACATTTCTACGCTGTCGTCGTACAGGCGCATGAGCCGTCGCCCGCACACGTGCGTGTCAGATGCATTTTATATTTCGTCGGGAACACTACTCGCTCGTACTATTTAATAAAACGCGTTGTTGGTAGGTAGATAACGGTTATTTTAAAAATGGAGTACTATACGCCGGAGCAAAAACTCTTCATGATTAAACACTTTTACGGTGGTAATTCCGCGGAAGTAACTCGGGATTTATTTGCAGCTAATTTCCCCGAAAGTCAAATTCCCAATGCAAGCACCATTCGTAGGACCGTTAATCGATTTGAAACTACATTTTCTTTAGTAAATAATAAAAATAAAGTTGTTCCGGATAAGAATGTAAGCGCTATAGAAATTCGAGTATGTGCTTTACTTGAAGTAAATCCCACTATGTCATCTCGACAAATTGCTCGCGAATTAGGTATCTCTAAAACAACGGTTCATAAGATTTTACGTACTAATAAATATCGTTCATACAAATTTACAAGTTCACAAGTACTTCTTCCCGATGATTATTATCGCCGAATGGAATTTTGCGAAAGAATGATAAATAAATATCACGATAACCAATTTTTTTTAACAACGTATTGTTCACAAATGAAAAAACATTTTACCTACACGGGCATCATAACCGCGCAGTTTGTCGTTACTGGTCGCGTAAAAATCTACATTGAAATATATCATATATATCATTGGAAATCATATAATTGGGCCTTTCTTCATTGACGGTAATTTAAACGGAAATAGATACCTACAGTTACTTGAAAATAATATTATTCCGGCAATACGGGAGCGATTTAATATAAATGAAGTTTGGTTTCAGCAAGATGGTTGCCCAGCACACAATACACGCATTGTAACAAACTTTATAAACGTGGTTTTTGAAAACAGATGGATCGGTAACTCGGGCCCTATTAAATGGCCAGCGCGGTCCCCTGATCTAGCTCCAATCGATTTCTTTTTATGGCCCTTTTTACATAATACAATATACGGATACGGTGATCAACGGCCATCAAACCTAGAGGAACTGCGCGCGAGAATTATTGAAATCAGTAATACTGTCACAGCAGATATGTTAACAAATGTTCGTCGGAATTTTTATGATCGCTTGGGTTACTGTTCTTATCAAGAGGGAGGTTTATTTGAACACTTAATAAATTAATTTACTTCAAATTTTATTATTGTTTAAGAATAATATTCTCTTTTAGCTAATTGCAGGTTTATTGCAATGCTGAATACAATTCTGTTTTAAGAATTAAATATTTTATTTTCCATTATTTTATTATAGTTGCGTTTTTAGATTTTATACTTGTTGAACAATATTATTTTAGTTTTTATTTTAAAGTTTAGGAGTTCTGATTATTTATTTTTGATTTTTCATGTTGTTTATGAGGCTGTGATGAATTAATTCACTCACATGTTATCAGTGATTATCTATTATCTGATGCTTCAAACAACTAAAAATATTTGCTTATATCGGGAACACACTACCCTCTAACAGTGCTTTTTATTTTTCAGGAATAGTATTTTCTACCACATGTAATGTTATTAATCACTTATGCTATAACATAGAACTCTAAAAGACTTTGATTTGCCTATATGCCCCAATACATTTATACGTGTAACTTATAATACGTCCGCTATCGTTCGTAAATGCCATCCGCGTGCCGCTAAGTAGGCGTGGCAATTCAAGGTGGCACGCCCACTTATAGTCGACCAGTAGTTACTAATACATGCATCGTGCTATGAACGGTTGCCACACTGTATATAGACAAGTATACCTATACCTAAGAAATAAAATAAAATCATTATAGGTATATGATTATATACAGGGTTATTATTGTATAGTACGAAATAAAAATGGGGTGAAAGATGCACATGAGCAATGCCTAAATACAAAAAATTGCGGTTCTAAGTGCACGTAGTACCGAGAAAATGATTTTTCTTTATTCGAGTCCGGCTCTGACACTTTTAGCATACCGGTGAATCACCGGTCGTCGCTATGCTTTCTACGACGGGATTTACATTTAGTGTACACTTGCTATTCGCAGTGGATGCGTGCGTTTGCAATGGCAGTGTATACGAATATCGAATACACTGACATATGATCTTAATTTATGGTGAAACAGGACAGAATAGTGTTGCATCAAGGAATTTGTACGTAGAACGTTTCCCGTATCGACGTCATCCTTCGCCTGAAACATTTGTAAGAGCTGTATATCGACTTCCAGAGACAGGATCAGTAATTCCACGTTTTGAAGGTCGTGCGCCTCAAAGATCACGCAGAGTGCTACAAGCCGAAGAAGAAATTTTAAATATCGTAGAAGCGCATCCCGGCGTAAGTACAACAACACTCGCGCAAGTGATTGCTACACTTGCAATCCTTTGTATGGATGCAAGTTTTGCTGTGGCTCTGGCTTGCAGCGCTTTCTGCTACCATGCTATCGCTCCATAGGTTATGGTTCGACGTACTACCATCACACAAAGCCAATGGAATAGCTTTGGGGATATTCTCCAAGAGGCCAATGCCAAAAAGCTATATCAGCGGCGCGCGATATTTGTTCGTTTTGATTGACGACGTTACAAGAATTCACTTTTGTGTATTTCCTGAAGGTGAATAGTGACGTTCACGAGTGTTTTCCATTCTTTAAAGCTGAGGTAGAGAAGCAGACTGGTAAAGTCATAAAGAAAATTCGTTCCGACAACAGAAACGAGTACGTCAGCGCCACAATGAAAAAGTTTTTGTTGAATGAAGGAATTATACATCCAACGACTGTACCATACAATCCCACTCGACGTCGTGGAGCCTGCCAACCGTACTATGGTCGAAAAGTGTTAGCTGACGCCAATTTATCGAAGAGGTATTGGGCTAAAGCAGTAATTATAGCTTGCTATCTGAAGCACAGATCGTTGACAGTTGCGGTAAAAAAAAATTAACAAAAATTAACATTTTCTATTACTACGTTGAAATAAGTTTTCCGTCGGAAAAAGTGTACGTAAACTACCACACCTAAAAAGAAATGGATGTCCCCAGACTTAATAGAAATGGCTCAGCCTCTTAAAGACTTGTTTGAAATATGTAAATTTAATGGAAGTCAAGATCTGTGGAATCATTATAAAACCAAGAAAAAAGAATATCACCGAAAACGACGCGATTCATTCTCTAAGTAATTTGGCAGTTCGGAAAACGTGTTGAAGAAAAATTCAACACGAAAGAAACCTTTGAAAATAACGCCAAATAGTACCACTCTATTTTTATATCCGACCAATTGCAACGAAATTGAAAATTTAATTCATACTTTAGCGCCTAAAATGTCTTCTTCTCCTCTGGTCAGTATAATCAATTCTATGTTTGCCACTGGTATTTTTCCTGATATGTTAAAGGTAGCAAAAGTTTGTCCGGTCTAAAAGAAAGATAACAAAGAATATTAAAAATCATCGCCCAATTTCAATATTACCTTGTTTCCCAAAGTTTTTGAAAAAGTGCTATACAACCGCCTTTTAATTAAAAAAAAAATATATATATATAATAGTTAATAATCAATATAGATTTTTACCAATTAAATCATGTGATGATGCCATAAATGACTTTCTAACGAACATCTTGGATAGCCTAGATAAAGGTTTCTCTGTGTGTGGCGCATTTTTTGACCTAACCAGGGCTTTTGACGTGATTGAGCATGAAATATGGAATTATATGGTGTGCGGGGAATGGTATTGGATATTTTTCGGTCATGCTTATCTAATCGCAAACAAGTCACCCAAGTGCCTACCGTAGTCAATAATATTCAAACAAAAATATGTAGCGAAGCAATCAATATCACGCAGGGCGTACCGCAAGGGTCAATTCTCGGCCCTTTGCTTCTGTGAATGAATTGTCTTGCATTGGGCACATGTAGTTTGTATCAGTATGCTGATGATACGTCGTGTGTTGTTTTGGCCGACTATTTCGAAGAGCTTTCTGTAAAGGTATGTAATGTTGTGCGCGATATGGAAACGTGGTTGCTTGTTAGATCTCCCAGTGGGCCACTGCCGCAATCTTTGGATGTTGAGTTTTTGGGAATTACAGTTGATGCAGCTGTCCAGTAAGTTATGCAGTGCTTTTTATGCGATCTATCTTCTAAGATTCTAAGGAGTAAAATAGGTTTGTGTGCGTTACGCACTTTTTACCTTGCGCACAAATATTCACGCATAAAGTATGGTTTGTTGGCCTGGGGCCGTAGCACTTCCGCAAACGTAGTAGTTTTACTGCAGAAGAAAATTATAGGCTGCATGTTATTTCTATCATCTAAAACGTCATGTAGGGAATATTTTAAGGTTTTAAATAACTTAACAAACAATTTAAAGCAAACACGGGTGGACAAAAAGTTCTTTGCCAATGTGAAGCTTTTCTTGACCGGCAAAAGTTTTTATACTGTTAATGAATTTTTGAGTGCTTTAGTTAGTTTCTTTTTTTTCGTCCTTTTTTTTTATTGTAACATTAACATTGTAGATATGTGTTTTTTTGTGTTGAATTTTCTGTTTTGTTTTGACAATGTCTATATCCTTTTGAGATCAATGGCAATAAATAAATATTATTATTAAGGGCGTGACTCCGTTTGAAGCATAGCATGCTTGGAAACCAGATTTAAGCTTAACTTCCGAGTTTTTGGATATTTTCAGTGTTTACGCATACCAAAACAGAAAGGCGAAAACGGACCAAACGTTAACTAAAGTTTTCTATTTTAGGATGGCGATGGAAATGACGATGGAAGTGATTTTTCAAACGACAGCGACATAGAAGATTCTTCGGATAGTAATGGAGAAGGTATTCCGAATCGCAGTGGGGAGATCCCTGTTAGGAAAAAGTAAGATATGCTTTTTAAATATCTATATTTATTAACGCAATGCGGCTGTGTTGTATCTCCAAAGCCATGGTATCTTGGAGTGCACTCACACCTATACAGTATGTCCCCGGATTGAGTTTAAGTATGCCTTTACAGTTGAGCAAACACTATTTTAGTTCTAGGTAAATTACATTTTCCGTTCACACTATGCCAAAGTGTTATTAAGAAAAGTTATTCAGAATGAAAAGTTATCGCGTTATGCATATTTTCAGAATGATCGGCCTACTTTGATAAAATCCAGTATTGCTCAGTATTGCAATCGAAACAGCGATGAGGTGGCTTACTAATTACAAAAACAAAAAACATCGATTACATGTCAAGTATTTATTGTAGTATGACATGTGTCGTTATCTTTCATATCGTGAAGTAATATCACAAAACTGATTTTCATAGCGAAGTAACTAATGACAATATTTTTACAATAAAATGCTAACGTTAGAACAGAAAATATATTTAGTACAGTGTTATGGACGTGGAAAAAGTTTCCGTTACGTGATTGAAAAATTTAATGAAAAATTTCCGGATATTTATGTATCACGTATGGGTGCTCAGAAGCTTATTAAGAAATTTTTAAGAACTGGCTCAGTACTAAATGTATAGAAAACTAAGAGAATGCATAATGAAGACGATGCCGCTACTCTGCTAATTTTAGATTCGGTACAAAATGATCCAAAATTGTCTTTGAGGAAGCGGTCGCTTCGCTTAGGCATTAGTAAATCACACATACAACGAGTTTTGAAAGACCGGAAGATTTATCCATACAAACCCATTTTTAATCATACTTTGGAACCAGGATACGAAGCAAAACGTCTAGATTTCTGTTTATGGATAGGAAGCAAAATAGCAAGTAATCGTTATTTTTAGCGAAACATTTTGTTTTCCGACGAAGCTACATTTTCTACCAATGGAACTGTTTCCTCGCAACATGTTCGATATTGGAGTGACACTAATCCTTTGTTTAGAATTGCAAATCATCGGCAATATTTTGTTAAAGTCAATGTATGGTGTGCTATTTCATATTATAGAATAATAGGACCATATTTTTTTGATAACGTTAACCAGCATACATACTTAAATATGCTAGACAATTTCTTCGATGACGCTTCAGGTGAGTTGCCTCTCAATTATCGGACGTCAATGTATTTCCAACATGATGGTTGTCCGGCGCATTATTCACAAATTGTTGTGAATTGGTTAAACCGTAAATTTGGCCACGGTTGGATAGGTAGGAATGGTCCAGTTTTATGGCCCTCAAGGAGCCCAGATTTGACTATTGCCGATTTTTATTTGTGGGGACGTTTAAAACAAGTAGTGTATGCAGAAAATTTACCCAATGATGCCGAGGTATTAAAAAATCGCATAAGAGATGCTATATCCGCCTTACCAATTCAGGAAATCCGGAATAGCTTTAAGGAACTGCGACGGAGGATTGAATTATGCAGCGACGAAGGTGGAGGGTTAATAGAATAACTTAATATTTGTTTTTGTTATAATAATTTAATTAAAAATTCCTTATATTTGTTGTTTTTGTGATCATTAACCCATCTGAAGGTATGATTGTAGTTTCAATTACAGATTTGTTTTTTTTTTAAGTCAAGCTGACACAACGTTGACACAAAACGAAGTTGAAAATGAAGTTGACACAAAAGGAAACTGAGCAATATTGGATTTTATCAAAGTAGGCCGATCATTCTTAAAATATGCATAACGTCATAGCTTTTCCTTCTGAACAACTTTTCTTAAGAACACTTTGGCATACTGTGAACGGAAAAGGTAGTTTACCTAAAACTAAAATAGTGTTTGCTCAACTGTAAAGGCATACTTGACTTTAAAAAGTCTAGAGTAAACTAAAAATAAGTTTCACACGAAGCAGGGCGGAATCCCAAAATATGAAATTTCAATTCGAAAATTTTTGGTCAATCATACCTATTGTAAACTCAATCCGGGGACATACTGTATATGAGGGGGTGAATATCAAAGACGTCTATCTCCTTCATTCAGAATCAATCTCAGCTACCTCAAAAATGTGAACTTATTTATAGGCTGTTATATTTAATGTAAATAGATATATTTAATTCAAATGAAAAAAGGTGGTCCTAAATAACCATATATTCTAAAACTGCGGGCTACGAAGTATTTTAAATGTGTCATTTACTTTTTTTTTATTATCCAAAAGTCGCTGTGGAGGGAGATAGCCGCCTTTGATACTAACCTCCTTCTCCAAATCGTTCTAAATTAAGAACTTCAATGTAATTTCGACATTAGCCACTATATTGTACGCATTAAAGAGCATAATTAATATGTAGACAAATTCAATTTGCAGTCAATCGCTATTGGCAGACGCGTTTCGCCTTCATAAGGCTTATCAGTGCTAGTGTGCGATTGATTGCAATGCGACCTTAAGGTGTATATATATATATATATGTATAGTAATCGTAGCGAAGAATGTATGTACGAGAGTTTGGATGTGAAATCTCATTAATTTAAAGACTACTTAAACTTACTGCCGATTTAAAATTTAAATATAGATACGCTCTCTATCTTACGTTTCAAGCCAAGTGTGTATCGCTATAGTCAAAACACCACAAGTTGTCTCTAATTTCACCTCGTCTTTGTCTTACTCCTCATTCCATCATTAAAGTTAGGAGGGTGGAGGCACATTTTACAATCTCATCGTATATCAGGGTACAGTAGAATAATAGAAACCAAGTCAGGCAAAACCAAAACATATGTAATACGTACCTTAATAATTTCTGCCAATTTTAAGAGCATTTGGCTCTACTGTGTGCCGTTTAAAAGACATGCATGTCATTGACCCATTTACACCCTATGTTGTCTTTTTGACACAATGTATCAAGAAGAAAGCTTTCTGTTGTCAAAGGAAAACAAAAGAAAAGGGTATCAAACCGACGACAATCCTCACGAAACTAGGGCGAGACATTTCAATTATCCGTGTGAACATATCCCCCACAACGCACGGATAATCGAGGTTCTACTATACTTCTATGCGGTACCGTACGCTATGCTTTCTTAAACTCTTTTTTTGATTATTGTAGTGTTATGTTGTTCGATTGTATAGTAGTTAAAGAAGATTGTTAATGTTATTAGATGCCTAAGTTTTTTACGTTACATTAGGTTATATTAAAACATTATTTGCTGTATCAGAATTTAAACAGGGCTAGTGCATGCAGTAATATGTTGGAAATAATTTAACCATAAATTATTATGATATAGCAAATCTAGATTTATTTAACAACCAGGCTTATTAGCATGTATGTTATCATCATGTTGATTAACGCTCCTATAGTAATCAAATGTGTATACTGTATTGATTTATCTAACTAAACCTCAACCTATTAGCGCGACTACCATGGATATACATACATATCCATCACCAGCAATGAATTTGTAATGTCGGGACTATAGTTTCGGTAAATAAATGTGTTACTTTATTTCTATCTTTGATTAAGCTAGTAAAAATAGAAAACACATACTTAGACATTGTGTACTTTCATGTAGTTTCAGAAATAAATGCAAAGTAGCGAGAATCGCGAGTATGTCGTCTACGTACCTCAACCAAATCCTATTAGGGAAATAATTAGTTTCTTCTTTCAACTTAGTTTCGAATTTGCTCATGAAAAAATTCGCAATGAATTGAGGCAATGGGCTACCGATTGCTGTTCTTTGCGATTGTTCAAAAAACTTCCAGTCAATTTGAAAACGGTTTTGATACATGTTAGTTATTGTTCAGTTAGTTAATTATTCAATTTTAGGAGTTCCACTAAATATTATATAGGTTCCACTATTGGTAGGCTTGGGAAGAGTGAACAAACATCAAACTATACTAAAATTTTCTTTCCCTTTATTAAATTATTGATTTTATTTACAAAATCTAGAGAATTTACTACTGCAAAACTATCTACTATGAGGGGTAAATCTTTGTATTCGTCTACTAATCATTTGGATAATTTATACGCAGGTGAATCTATACCTGATACAATCAGTCAAATAGATTTTCCATGTTTATGAGTTTTAGGCAAACAATACATTTTTGGGAGCGTCGGATTTGAAACAGACAATTTAAATTTTAGAGTCGCGCTGATTGAGTGAGGGCACGCTAGCATAGAGATGATAGAGTGCTGATATTGAACTCAAAACTGCCATCAATTGAAATGCGCCATATTGGAATACAGGCGTCATCAATGACGTCGGTAGCATGGCGGATATTCAAATAAATAAAGTTAAGGATATCAATAAATTTTAATAGCACTTGCAATTTGTAATAATTAGTAGCATATGTTAGATTTTATCCTATGTATTTTATATGGCATTGTTTTTTTTATTAAAGTTGTGGACAAGTTAGACCTATAAACAGTTTCTAAACTTACGATTAACTGGTAACATATACTTCATTCGTTGTCAGGTTTAATAAGAGAAAAGAAAAAAAATTCTTTCAACGCCATATAAAAATACGTAGGAAAAATCTAATACAAGTTTCATAAGATCTTCACGACTTGTCATAACAATCCAACATTGTATGTTGTCTTTAGGAGTAAATAATATACTGCGGTAGTTGTTGTATAATTTATTGATGATTAAATAATATTAGTTTACTTAATTCCTTCCTTATTGATTTACCTTGTATTTTTTCTGTAAACTTCTTCGCTAAATTATGAAATCTAATTTTGATATAAGACGATATTATGGTTTTACTTAAAATTCAAACACGAGTTTCTTCCAGAGGTGACATATCTAACAAATGATGGGATAAACTAGAAAAAATATTTTGGGGAACATGACTTGATAGTAAATAAACAAAAGTCGTTAGGAAGTTTTCTTCTTGTGGAATCTTGTTTCCTGTCAAGACCATTACTTTCCGAATTGGTTTTTCGGTGAACTGGCAAATATATCGTACCTCCTTTGATGGGCAGATTAGATTTACCTAAGAAATAGTGCAGAAAATTTAAAGAAATATATATGTTATACATCATTTATTTACCTCTACCCTTTATTTTCAGGAATATCAAGTGATTCTAAATAAAAATATACTTTTTTAGATTTTCTTTGTCCGAATTCAATGTTGGAATAACTCCCTCTTTAATTCGCACAATCTGTCCTGCTCTATAAGAATCCTTTCCGAGGAAATGTAATGAACAAACATATGCACGCTTACTTTTGCTGGGATTTATGGTAGTCCCTGTAACAGTAATCCACACAAGAATGTTTGGGCAATCTACAAAAAATTATTTCACATAGACACACTAAGTATTATCACAATTTCAGAATATTTTTAAGCTATGGCATTATTCTGCAACTTACATATGAAAAGTTAGTTCTCTGTCATCTTTGTAACTATTGCTTTAGCAGGATTTTACACGACACGATGGCATCACTTTTTTCAGGAAAAACTACCTGGATTAATTATCACATAAGCCCAATTATTAATGCTATAATATGCATACTTACACATAAATCAAAAATATGCGGTGAATAATTTATAATATTAAGAAATAGTCCGGGAAATAATAACACAAAGAGAGTAAATAAAACAATCGATCTACAAGGTTAGGTAATACCAGTAAGACTTGTCAACTTGCAAAAAACTTAACGTGGCTTAACACTAAAACTTCCTATAGAAAACTAACGTAAGCATGTCGCTACATGAATCGTGACGCAAGTAATGACGCCTGTATTCCAAGATGTCCTGTCGATTTTTGATGGTGCGCCGTAGCGATGCGCATACGGTTCATTGGCAGTCTATCAGGTCTGTGCACGCTAGACGTGAAAAACGCATTCAATAGTGTGAGCTGGGACACAATTATTACTGCGGATGTTTCGGAGTTACCTGAGGGAACGAGAACTCAGGTACGAGACCACCGAGGGATGGCGCACGATGCACGTGACGGCCGGCGCGGCACAGGGATCAATACTGGGCCCAGACTTATGGAACGTGTCGTACGACGGCATCCTACGGATGGAGATGCCTGACGATACCTTCTTAGTCGGATACGCGGATGATATTGCGGCGGTCATAGTCGCAAGGGACCTCGAAGATGCCCAGAGACGTCTAAACCAAACAATGAGAAGGGTCATAGCCTGGATGAACGATCACGGATTGCAGCTAGCAATGGAAAAAACCGAGATTGCCTTACTTACGGAACGACGGATTCCCCTCGAGATCCCGCTGACAATCGCGACGAAGGAAATCAAGGCCGTCATATATCTGGGGGTTTACCTGAACAGCAGAATGAACCACATCTGTATGAGAGCCAATAAAGCAGCACAGATGGTGGCATCCCTTAGTCGCCTTATGGCCAACGTCGGCGGACCTTCCGCAAGTAAGCGGAGACTCCTTATGTCTGTCACAGAATCCAGACTCTTGTATGGATGCGAGATTTGGGCGGACGCCCTCAATCGAAAGAAATACCGACAAAAAATGGCGGCAGTCCAGAGAAGAGGTGCATTACGCATTGCTAGCTCCTATAAAACTGTGTCCGAGGCAGCCGTTCTGGTGGTGGCGGGGGTGGTACCTATCGACCTGCTGGCCAAGGAACGGAAAAGGAGATGGGAATCCAGACAAACGGGAGGAAGCTCGAGTAAAGAGGAAAGAGAGCATATTCTCCGACGTTGGCAGGAGAGATGGGACACAGACAGCAAGGGAAGGTGGACCGGACCGCCAGACTAGTCACAGACCTGACAGCCTGGATGAACAGAGACCATGGAGAGACAGGATATTACTTATCGCAGTTCCTGACTGGGCATGGGTACTTCTATGATTATCTATTTAAAATGGGGAAAGTGGATGGTCCCCAGTGCCCGTATCGGGACTCTGAGAAGGATGACGCTAACCACACATTCTTCGAGTGTACAAGATGGAAGTCGGAGAGGGATGCGTTAATGGATCAGGTAGGAGAATTTTCACCCGACAACATCATCGGGAAAATGATGGAGAGTCGAGGAGCATGGGAGGCAGTCTCTTCGTACACTGAGAGGGTTTTGAAGACCAAGAAGCAAGAAATGGATCGGTAAATACGGGACACCACCCTGAAGCAATGTGCAAAACGGATACCGGGATGGAATCATGTTCGAAAGGGGGGTTTTTGGGTGGAAGACTCACACACCGGGCGAGTGCGCCTTTTGCCTCGTCTGATGGTGCTTACGCATTTTCCTCCATTCAACAAAAAAAAAATTATCATTATTATTACTAACATTGCGAGGGTTGGAAAATTTATTTACTCGTTTTGCATCCAGTTCATTGCAACAGCAACTGCCATACTGGAAACCTACTTTTTAGTTGTAGCTTTATTAATTTTCCAAGAATTAACAAAATTGTTTGAGTATCAACCATATTTAAACATTTTTCTTCAGTTGAACTACTAAAACCGAAAAAAATTGAAATATTTAGTTTATTTAAAAAATATTTGGAAAAATTGTGATTTTTCAATATATTTATAAAAAGTTGCATACGGCTTTAGAATTTAATTCTAAGCAACTTTTTTGGATATCACGTCATCTAACCTCACTTTTTGCCGATTCATTGCACATTTCTTAAATTTCCCGCTATAACAGTGGTCACCTGACGCGTGTCAGAATAAATTTTGGGCTTCTTAGACATGCTGAACCTATCCCCTAATGATTTTACTATATTTTAATAATCATGAAAAATTACCATGTTGCAACATTTATGCCAGTCACTGTATATGTCCTAATAAAATATTCTTTTTTCGGGCAAGGAACGGCAATACAGAATTCGCATAAAACTCTAGGTAATAGTGAGTACAATAGATTGACAAAATAAAACCTGGTCTACGGGTTTTAGCGTAACAACAATCATAACCCCCCATTCAAACTATAATATTTTTTGAGATTAAAGGACGGCAGCACAAATTAAAACTTTGTGGCATAAAATGAGTATAAAACGATGGCATACCTAGTCATATTTGGAGTATTCAAAAGTGTACTCGTAGCGTCAAGTTAGGTCCGCCATTCTTAATCGTGAATATCCCGAGAACGGTAAGAGCACAACTTTTTTAGCGCACAAATCAGCAATAGACGATGGCATAGTTCAATTTTGAAAAATAAAAAGTGTGGTAAGTAACATGACAGACCTCGATCAAACAGACGATGTAGCTCAAGGAAACATCGAATAAGTATATAATTAAATACTTATCGTGTGTATTCTTGTTTTTCATTTACTTAAGTTGGAGTTAATGGTAATAATCCGTTGCAGTCTTTTTTATTTTTCTCCGTTTTGTTGTATTTCATAAAATATTTCTCCCTCCCAATAATATAATTATCATAATTATCACTTGTTGTTGCTCGATTGTAAAAACACATGTACATATTTGTAGATAGATACCTTAGCTTAAAGATAAACCTGTGTGATGTCGGAAAGAAATTACCTTCCTGTGATCCTAGCGGTTCCTTTGCTGTTCTAAACTGTACTTGTGTACATTCGGCTAAAACTAATTTGTGCTGCAAATACAATAAATGATTCTATTGTTTATTCGATATGTGCATATTATATTTTCAAGTGTACCTAGGTATAAGTGTATATATGTACATAATGCATAGGTATTAAATGAAAAGAGATACCGAAAGTGATCTTGTACGACAACGGACGCGAGCTTTCCGTACAATCATTATTTTACGCGTTGCGCGCGTATCCAATGTATCAAATCAGCATAAGCTAATCCGGCTGATATATTTAATCAAATGGGATTATTTTGTTGTTAAATTAATGGCAATAGATTTGTCGATAGACATACACAATTGATAAGGCTTCTGATAAGTGGGGAGTCGTTTTCTGTGCTAGTGCATTTTCTCCAGTTGGCGCTTAATAGTTTGCATTTTTGTGGTGAAAATGAGTTCCGAAAAGAGTGGCGAAAACATGGAAAAGAAGGATGAAATAAAAGACCAGGATACGGATGCAATTATGGTTATAGACGAAGAAATGTAAGTTACACTATGGGCTCTTTTTCTATGTTTTTGTGTGTTGGAATATTAGAATTATTTTTGAAAATGTTGATAGGGCTGAAGTAAAAGTCATATCTTTTCCTCTCATTTAGCTCTAATTTTATAGATATAGAGGGCGTATTCATTGTATAAAATATAAGGCGAGAAATTACAAGACAATTTGTAATTTTGAAAAGTATACAAAAACGAAAAGTAGATGGATCTTGTTATCCATAAAAAGTAATTTTAGGTTTATTTTTCGAAATGAACCAACCTATATATTTAAAAACCAGTTCAGGTTTGTAGTTTGAATTACCACATATAACTTTTAGTGCGCGTTATGTTTGAAAAAGTTATTAAGAGATGCGATACTGCCGCATTATGTTACATTCTTTTGCATAGTGTAGAAAGAAATCGTTTTACAATTCAAATGAGATAAATGTATGGAAATCATAAACATAAATATACTTTCGTATTAATTAAATTATAATATAGGTTAGTCTTGATATACGTATATATATATATTGAATAATAACGTTAGTAAACAACTGTAAGAATTGCAGCAAGCATATTTATTTATGCATTTAATAAAGCTGGTGAAACCATGTCAAACTCAGCAGTTCTATATGTATCAATAAATTTTCAATATGCATAGGTTTTTTGATTAAAAGAATTTAATTCTAAGAGTGAATGAGATTGGAAAATAAATAAATAAATAATGTAAAATCGTTCTATTCGATCTAATAATGTGTAACGTCTTTAAACACTACATGTTTCGACTTACCAAACTTACCAAAAGAATAAGGATGAAGTATCCTTATTGTTTTGGTGTCAAAGTTAAAATAAAAGTGCAGAATTACTTAATAGATTAAAATAGGATACTTACAAAACGTCAAAAGAAAATTATTCAATTAAAATAAGTCGGTACAATAAATAGTTATTACGACATATACAAAAACAGGTTAAAAATATTAAAGGAGCACCGAAAACACAATTGTAGAAGTATAACGTTTTATGTTGAGAAACAACAACAAATAAAATGTATACTCACGCAGTTACTATAAACTATTCAAAAGAAGTAAACATTTTGTTATGATTACATACTATATACAGGAATTTTAATTGAAACGATCCACCATCAAATAATTCTTTACCTGCTGTGGTTTATATAAAATTCCGAAACCTGTCAATTCTCATATCAAGGGGCGCAACTTTTAATGACCCACCTGCCGATTTAAAATCATTTAAAGTCCAATCAATGAATAGGGGTCCTATGAGATGACCGCCAAAGATTCCAACATTAAGTTTCTGTGGCGGTTGTGTATGTTTGCCGCGTCATATGGGGATTGTTGTAACTCCTATATCTGCAGTTGTGACGATTTACTTCACCATTCAATGAAAAAGATGATTCGTCCGGAAAACAGATATTATACAGTAAGTTTCGTGCTCGTGAGTTATGAAAGAGGGTGGGCACAAAATAAAAGTTTGTGCACTGTGCTGCTCGTTCAATCATTAAATTAAATTGATGCGTCTAACAGTGAATATAACGTGCATGTGAAAATGTTCTTTCGATAATAGCTTGGACACCATTTGCCTTACCACTCATCACGGGCGCCCCTTCGTAACTTTGAGCAATTAGTTTATTGTTATAAGATCCAGAAAGAGAATTTAAAATAGTCTGCAATTCATTCAGCAATGTTTTTGCTAATACATCAGCATTATGTCCACCCGGCTTAAAAAAAAAAGGACCAAAAACGTTCAAAAATTTGTCCAATCGAATAATAACAACAATTTGCTGATGATTAGAGATGTCTGTAGTTTGATCGGCCATCAAAGCAATAAAATTTGCAGATGTAATTTCTTCTAATATTTCCTGCTTGTAAATTTGCAACATTGCATCTAGCAATTCGTTCTGAATAGTTTTTTAGCCTTTAAACACTTGTAAACCTTTCATATGTATTGCAATTCAGCTGCAAAGTTGATTAAACCTACATAAATACCTGGATTTTCCGACGTCAATATCTCAACATGGCCTCCTAACGCCAATTCAAAAGCTCCACAAAATTTTAAACATAATTAACCGACGCAAAATATGACGATTTTTGAAAGTTCATATGATATTTGGTGGGAAATTTGAATTTTACTTATGTTTATATATCGACAGATTTAAGTTCTTAATACGAATTGAGCATATATAGTAAATGAACCTACTTACTTGAGAGTATCTATAGAAGGCTTATTTCTTTGTTACATTTTTGAAACTCAAATAAATTGTATACCATTTGTAAAACCGTTTTTATTTAATATAACGATAACGTATAGAAAAACATCACTAAATGATAACTAAATAATCACATTAAAGATACATTAATAGTAGATGGTATATTGGGAGTTACAAGGAGTGTTGCTCACAGCGATACATCTTTAGTCTTCCTATTCGTTAAGAAAGGGGAGGAAACCGTTTGAGTCGGGAAGGGCCAGAGCTCCCTACAATTTGAGATCTGGTTTATTTCTAAATTTGTAGAGAGTATTACAGATGACCCTGTATGGTATTCAGTAAAATTAATCACTTATTTAATTTATAAAATATAATTTAAAATTAAAAATATGTCTACAAGTTTCCTAGCAATATATATATATAATATTATTTATGAGTAAGACAAATATAGTTGTTGAAACGTAAGAAGAAGTTTCATTTTAATTATCTTTACATAAAGCCGCTACAACCGACGAAAAAAGAACTCCAATTATATATATATACAACGTGTCTCAAAAAGTTGGAGAAGTTTTTTTCTGCCATTAGACTTAAGCAAATGCGTTTTTCATAAATATGTTCTGCTTGTTCCCGGGCTTCATTAACTCTCACAAATTGAAAGAAAATAGTTTTCCTGGACGGAGAAGATACAAAAGTTAATTAAGAAAAGTTTTTTTAAATTGAAAATTTTTACCAAATATGGATTGGCAGTCTCGAATTGCTTATAACATTTTTCCCACTTCAAAAAAAAAAAAAAAAATGCCTTAACTGGTATTCGAACCCTTAATAATGTTATTAATGGTACAAACTGTACAATTTAGCAGTCTGTGAAAGAATAAACAAACAAATGGCTATGTATGTCAGTTTTGTAATTACACCGTCAACATTGTAAATAAAAGCAAGTGCATTTTAGTAAAACTGCCTGCAACGTTAACTTTGCAAGATAAAATAGAAATTGTCTTGACAGTGGGAGATAATTTTAAAACCTACAGAGAGGCTGCGACTCTTTTAATGAAAGGCACCCAGATAGAGCCTCCACTGTGGGAAAAATACTAACCAAATTTAAGTATTCTGGGAGTATTGAGAATACTTTTAAGAGGGAACATCAAAAATGGGTTACAACCGAAGATAACGAGATAGAAGTGTTGTAAACTGTGGTTGAAACACCCAATACGTCATTGCGTAGAATATGAGATGGATTACCTAATGTAAGCCGATCTTTAGTTTGTCGAATTTTGCATAAACACAAATGTTTATATATAATCCAAGGTTCACTCACACTTTAAAATCTGGTGACTTAGATAGACGCTTGGAATTCTCTTCAAGGGGAAATTGAAGACGATCGTTCTTTTCCCACGAAGATTCCGATGAAAGTTGTTTTACATCCAATGGCGTTATTAGTTTACAAAACTGGCGTTGGTGGAGTGATGTAAATCCTCACCATACAGTTCAAACTCGTGACCAGTATCACTTTAAAACCAACATATCGTGCGGAATGCGTGATGCTCGAATTGTGGGACCGTTTCTCTTTCGTGATAATATTAACTCGAACAGGTATCTTCAGCTCTTACGTACCGATCTTTTACAATACTTAGACGATCGTCCCTTTGAATGTACGAGAAAAAATATGGTTCCAACATGATGGAGACCCATGTCACAGTACAAGGGTTATGAAAGCATATCTCAACAATGTTTTTGACGGGAGGGTGATGCAAAGGGATTCAGAATTCTTTTGGCCTGCAAGATCACCGGATATTACTCCGTTAGACTATTTTCTGTGGGGATACTTGAAGGAACAAATGTATTTGCATAGAACATTTAATAATGTTGAACATTTAATAATAATAATAATAATGAACTATATTTGTCCAACAGTGTTACACTACTTACAGGACAACAAATAAATGCGAAGCTGTGCGTACAAAACAAAATAAAATAAAATTGATTGCCTAAATAAACTTACAATAACACTAACTGCCAAAAAGCAAACATAGAAAATTGATATATTATAAACTTAACCATAAAAAAATTAAAAGACCGAATAGGTGAAGTATACAACCCCAAGCAATAATAATAAACAAAATAGCTGTAACCTAATAAACTAAACTAAACTGGCGCATTCAGCTTAAAAATAATGAAAGATACAAAATAAAGACAAAGCATGATTAACATTGTTTTACAACAATGTTAATCATAAAATCTGTTAAAGTTTTTCATCATATGAAATACCGGAGACCTAACTAACACGTTGGTTCTGGCTGTAAGAAGACGCAAGTAATCTGTGGAACGGGTGTTACGCGCGGGCACATTAAAATCTACATAAGCTAACACAGATGCCGAATCAACTACACCTGCAATTAAATTGAACATAAATCTACCACTGTATCTGTCACGCCTTTCAGATAAACTATGAAAGTTATGTTGCGTCAACAAAGCAAGAGAATCACTACCACGGCCGGGGTAAGTCCCATTTAGTCACTGACAGGTACTTTAAAAAGCGTTTCTGTACTCTTTCAATTGCTAATAACTGATGTGTATAATAGGGATACCATATAAATGATGCATACTCCAACTTGCTTTGAACCAAAGCGAAGTAAACAGATTTAATAGCCTGGAGATTATTAAAACGGTGGCACGATCTTATCACAAAACCTGATGTTTTTGAAGCTCCTGAGCACGTGGTTGTTATGTGGTCCGAAAACGTCAATCGAGCATCAAATAGCACTCCCAAATCACGCACACAATGACTTCTAATAACAAATTCCGATGCAACTGTATATTGATGGATGATAGGGTTCAAGCATCTTGTATATGAAATAGCAGAACATTTCCCCACGTTCAACGATATGTAATTCAATGCACACCAACTGTCAATAAGTAGTAAGCTGGTTTGGAGGTTTATGCAATCAGTGATATTCTCAATTTTACTAAAAATTTTTAGATCATCTGCATATGCTAGTACCTGACAGTTTAGGCTATCCAACAAATCATTAATATAAATATTAAACAATAAAGGGCCAAGATGCGATCCTTTTGGCACTCCAGATGTCAGTAAGAACTCATAAGAAGAGTAACCAGTATAGAAAACGTAAGCTCCTCTATTTACTAAATATGAGTCCATCAATTTAAGCAACATCGGTCCAAAACCAATACTATCCAGTTTAGCTAGGAGCATTCTATGGTCGATCGAGTCAAATGCCTTGGTGAAGTCGGTATAGATAACATCGACCTGCTTACGATTATCTAAAGCTGTTGAGATGCATTGAGTAATATTAGCCAAGTTTGTTACTGTAGATCTACCAGGTATGAATCCGTGTTGGTGTACAGATAGAAAAGGCTTCACGTGGGCATAAATTCTGGAATACAGTATCTGTTCTAGGGCTTTAGCAAAATTGGACAGTATACAAATGGGTCTGTAATTCACGATGTTATCTTGATCACCATTCTTAAATACTGGTATAACTTTGCACAATTTCCATGCATTAGGTAAGGTAGAAGTTTTTATAATTCTATTAAACAAAATAACCAGAGGCTTCACCAAAGCCGATGCACACTCTCTCACCAAAATACTAGGAATATGATCATCACCTGATGTCATGTCAGTCTTGAATTTCTTTAAACTGCAGAACACATCATCCTCCGTAACAAAACCAATGTTGAAAGATGGACAGTAGCTAAATACTTTTGGAGGAACAGCTGCACTCTGACGAAATGCTTTAGAGAAATGAAAAGCAAATTTGTTAACTATTTCCGTAGGTTCATTTAATTCCAAGCCGTTATAAAACATTTGTCCTGGTATCCTGGACACCACTCTTTTATTGTTAATAAATGACCAAAAAGCTTTAGGATCACTAATAATATTAGATTCAACGTTCCTCTGATAAGCTTTATAAGCAGTCTCAGTTTCTAACTTGAGAAGCCGACGAATTCTTATTTAGAAAGGGTTATAAGAACAACGGTTCAAAACATCACGGCAAGAACTATTAAAAAAGTGATTATGGAGTTTTCAAAAAGAAATGTTTGTTGTATGGAAAGTGAAAGAGGTTATGTAGAAGCGCACGTACTTATAAATTAATTACGATTGAGCCTTTTGAAAGAAATTATTTTTCGTATCTGACTGTTCTTTTTTTTAATTTGAGAAAAATGCTAAATTTGTTGTGGCGTTGCATATTGAGAGTTAACTCATTGATGGCAACTTAAATTTGATTTTTTTTTTCTGTCTCCTACAGATGACGCTGTTTCTTAGGATTAAAAAAAAATTGTTGTTATTTTCTACATTTTTATCACAAATGCAGTGTAAAGTAGCGTTTTAATAATAAGATTTTATTGTTGTACCCTCATTTTTTTTTTTAAGTTTACAAAAAGTAAAAATTTACTGATCACTTTACCGCATACTAGAAGATACAGCATCGTACGAAAACGTCAAGTTTCCATTGACGTATGCAATATGTCAAAGCTTACTTTACAGTTTAGGAGGTCAAAAATGTACTTTACATTAGGGTGAATACTACTAACTTTTTGCATTTTCACCGTCTAGGGAATTTTTTTTTTTAAGTTTAGTAGTGTCGGGAAGATGCAGACTTTTTCTACAAAAAAAAAATATATGGCTTAGTTTAATGCCAGCAAAAACTTCGTCTTCAACGTTTTGGGACACGTTGCATATATAATTACCCCGTGCCGTATTAGTTTCTTCTAACTTCTATACATTCTGTCGCAATTGAAGCCTGTATTGTTAATTATTAATTCTAAGCTGTTTGCTAAATGTGTCATAATAATCATATCGTATATATTTCTTATAATTGTGTACGTAGATATTATATTTCGGCTACCACATCCGAAAGTATAACCTCACTCATTTGAAGATAGAAAGTCACTTTATCGAATTGAATTATGAATTGAATGGTCAACGCCCCACACTGTTAAATGTCATGTCAAAATGACAGGAACGTTATATTTGGTTTTAAAATTCTTGGGATTTTTTGGAAAATGAAATGAAACTAAATTGGAGAAATTGAACGTGAACGAAGCAGATAAATTGTACTTTTGGCAAACGTATGAAAATTTGGACGTGGTGGAAGGCTAAAGGAAGAACACCACTAGGTGATTTAGTCTTTTTGACATTTCTGTAATGTGTTATGTATATGTACATTACACCAAATGTCAATAAATTGATACTACTATTACTTCCGTTACTTTATCGGCCATGGACGGTAGAGTACACTAAATACATACTGAATTGAACTATCATATTAGTTTTTCTAATTGGATGTTGTAATAAAGCTAAAACAAAAGACGACGCAGTGCTGATATGGCTATTACAGCATACTGTGCTGTAATGAGATATTAACGTGGTGGGGGGGGGACTCTTGCCGGAACGTAATATAGGCGATTAATGTGCAAATTAGAAAAAATACTGTAAAAAACGTGTGCCACAATGACATGTAATGCTCGTACTTTGTACTCGCATTACATAAACGTCATTGTGACACTTGTGTTTTAAAATACTATTACCGTATTGTTATGTGAAGATTCTGAAGGTTTTCTGGGTTCGGTTGTCAAATAGCTGTCAAACAATCTGTCATTCAAATATGTGCGATCCGTATTCTGAACACTACAAATGCAAGTAAATTGATTTTAGTACGTGTTGGTCGAAAAAATGTTGTACGCACCACGGCTGGAATGTGTCTTATCGAACTCGTTTGGTTGCTCGCCTGGATTCGCAATCTCCTAACTCGTTCGACAAAACGTCACTTTTCAGCCTTGATACGTCAGTAATTATTGTACTGCAATGTCACACTACATTACCGTGTTTATTGGCAATTTTCACACCATACAATATACAATATAGAAATAGAAGAAAAAAAAAACAATTTTAATGGTAAAATAAATCCAAAATTTTGATATCACCAAAATTCTGATTCCAAATAAGCTTCAGATTAGATACGCTTTCTTTGATAAAGTGATCAGTTTGTTTCGTTTTTTTCTGGCCGTGTCTAAAGTATTACATAAAAATATCGATAATACATGTAACGCATGATAAATATAAATAAGTAGACGTATGTATGTACCAACTTATATGTGATTTATAATTTATTAATCTGTCAGCGAGATAATGAGTTAGTTTGCGCATGACTTTAATCATATATACTTTTGCTGTTCCGAACATCATGTTATAATCTCTTTTTCTAGAAAGATATAGAAAGTTATTTATTTGGTGAGTGATTTTTTTATTTGTAATATCATCAGAAGCAGTATTATTATTAGGAGAATTACCTAAATTGAGGAATGCAAGTATTGCTAATGATAAAATCAGGCTCATTATCTTATTGATTGATTATATCTAGTGAATATCTACAGATCACAAGGTAGTTATCGGAAATTTATTTATTGACTATAATACTATAAACAGTGTGTGATTTTTTATTAACTATGACAAGTCTACATATATTTTATCACTCCGTTCTTTTATAGGGTGTCAGACTTTAAATGAAATTAATGTTAATTTTGGTATTTATTGAAAAAGCAGATGAGACCTTCGGCATCGTTGATAATGTGATATGTATGATATCGATCAAGGGTATAGAATCACTGCGTATAATAATTGATTTTGAAATTAACTAATGGTAGGTCAATTTTACCCACTACCATCATTGTGATTCAATTTATTATTTATTGTTTAATTTATTTACTTGTTTAATTTGTTCATTTAATCATTTATCTTATATTAAACCAACATATTTCTGTAACCAAACACAATTGACTAACCACTTTTGTTATTGTTTATTATAAAGTAAGTCTAGTTTACGCTCATAAAATTTGGATAAAACGATGCGGCATTTAGGAACCTTATTTTATGGCTATCAAGAGCATTTAAAAAATATGTATGTATGGTTAAACTTATCAAATTTGAGGATCAATTGAATTTAGAGAACGTAAGGGCAAATTGCATTTAAAGAATGTGTAACATCCCTTACAGTAAGAAAAACAACGCCATTCCATTTAAAATAAGAAATTAGCTATCGATGTCCGGTATAACGAAACGTTTCCGGAAGTTGAAAATAATGTTAAATAATTCTCCAGGTGCGGTTTTGTTGTCAAAATTTTCGTCCCATTAATCTAATTGCAAGGGATCTCCAGAAAATGATAGTGTACGAACGGTAAACAGCCTGTATATTGGTAACGAAACAAAATGCACCTACCACTTTTATTGTTTTTAGTCATTAATTTAGTCTACATTTCCCTCCAAAAGTTTGAATAAAATGATAGGGGACACGGTGTATATTCGAAATCAGATATTCTAATAAACGAATAAGAACATCCAGAAACAGGAAATCTATTTTACTAAGGAATACATCAAAATATTATTTCAACGTGTGCATGGCTGTCCGTCCTAAATACGCTCGCAACACACATTTTCGCGTAGGTTGTTGACCCTTTTTCTGGAACAACTGTATAGCGTGTCCCACCGACTCTGGGTCTTTGATTACAGCTCTATTTGTCATTTTAGAAAGAAACATTTTCTACAAAGTTTTTATAGAATTAAATGTTGCACAATCTAAAAATATGTCTGACTGTATAGAGTGTTCCTGAAGTAAGCAAACTCATACCTACTCCGTTATTTTAAATGGAACAGCCTATATATTATTTCATTTCTCAATTCCACACAGAAAGATAATGTGACTTTATATAAACTACTACTTATTCAATTATATTGCGTTTATATACCAAGCTGACTTGAAAATTATTGGATAATTCATAGGATTTATTTAAAATCATTAATTATCTATAAGATTCTGCATTATTCATCATAAATGTTTAATATGAATTGAAAGGGTTTTGCATAAGGCTTAATCTAGCATAAGCAAAAATATAGGGTGCTATTTAAAATAATCAAGTTAACTTGGATTAAAGTTAGGCAAATGTTCCGGACTATAGTGGATACCTGTATATAATTACGTCGATTTTAGTTTAACTTTTGCATCAAAACAGGTATGTATGTGCAGCATTTAAAATATGAATATTTAAAACAAATGCAAATACAAACTACGCCGCCTTAACCGAAGGCTTGCTGAGGGGCCATTTTTTACAAAAGGGTAAATAACAACGTTGTTATTGAAGATAGACATATACTAGTTTATATTAAGTCATGTTATTTTTCCGCGTAGAATCGAAAAATGAAATAATATATAGGGTGTTAGAACCCATTTAAAATAACGGAGTAGATATGCGTTTGCTTACTTCTGGAACACTATACAGTCAGACATATTTTTAGATTGTGCAGCATTGAATTCTATAAAAACTTTGTAGAAAAAGTTTCTTTCTAAAATGACAAATAATAATAATAATAATAATACCAATTTATTGACTATAATAGGTACAAAATATGTATACATACATATCATGTCACATATGTCAAAAGGACTAAATCACCGATAAGTGCTCTTCCTTTAGCCCTCTACCACGTCCAAATTTTCATAACCTTGGCCAAAAGTATAATTTATATGCATTCTCCAATTTATTTCCATAATATTTTCCAAAAACCTCAATAACTTTAAAACGAAATATAGTGTCATGTCACTTTGACATAAATCAAATATTGTAAATAGAGCTATAATGGAAGACCCAGTCTTCGGTGGGACACCCTATACTTATATACAGTCTCAATCTCTGCAAAGTAAACGGCGGGGAAGTACATATACTCCTACCGTCTCCCACTCTACCTAACAGCGAGGTGTGGCGCTGTAGTACGATAATAGCACGTGAAGACTGATGAGTGATCAGTATTATTAGTCAGTTCAAGTAAGGTGGTTGTTTAAGTTTTAAATACTGTGGAGGAGACAGCTGAAATAATGCGGTGGTATCACGTTGGCAATTCTTTTCAAAGGGTATTTGACATGTTTGCAGCTAAATACCCCAACAGACCTATTCCAAATAAAGCCACAATTTTTAAATTAAAAAATAAAACCGACAATACCGGTTCCGTCGAAAATTTAAAAACATCATTTCCAACTCGCAGAATTTCTAATAATACGTCCGTTTTAATATGTGCTGCAGTTGAAATAAATTCGAATATGTCATCTGGCACTATTTCCAATGATTTGGACATATCCCGTTCTTCCGTTCAGCGAATACTCAAATCAAATGGGTATCACAATTTTAAATATTCTAAACACCAACAATTATTTCATGGCGACGCATTTAAGCGTATGGAATTTTGTGAAAAGTTAAGTGATTTAATTAACCGAGATGCTAATTTGGTAAACAATATTATCTTTACCGATGCATCTTCTTTTTCTTTAGTTAGAAGTCCCAATTCATCTGTGACAACACACTGGGCCAAGCAAAACGAGCACAGATATTTAAGTTCATCTAGTCAGCAACAGCAAAACGTAAATGTTTGGGCAGGTTTGTTAAACAACCATATTATTGGTATTTTTTTTATCAATGGCAATTTAAACGCAAATGCATATTTAAAATTATTGAACATCCACATTCTACCTACTGTACAGCAACTTCCCTACATAAATATGCAAAACATCTACTTTCAGCAAGATGGTTCCCTGCACATAATGCAGTGGCTCTCCGAAACTATTTAAGTGAGCAGTTTCCTAATCCGTGGATCGGAACTCATTCTGAAAATATCAAATGGCTGCCATGTCCACCAGATTTACCCCCCCCCCCCTTGATTTCTTTTACTGGGGTTATTTGAAACAAATTTATGGCAATGAAGACATTAGACCAGCTAATGTAGAGCAGTTGCGCAATAAAATTGTTCAAACGTCAAACAACATTAGCCCAGAAATGTGTGTAGAATGCATTTCTACAACAGATTAGGATATTGTTTAGCCAACGATAAGGGCATATTTGAACCTTTTGTTTGAAGGTTCAATGATTTTTAAAAAATTCAGGTTCATTTCATCTTATTATTAAGGCTTATTTTAGTTTTCTATTTTTTAAATTTATTTGCCTAGAATTAATTTTTATTTGTCCTTCATTAAATTTACTATTTCTTTTTGAGGGTTTTGCCCTAAATTCATTAGAATGACTTTGATTTCCTTGTCATGAGCAAACCCGAATTTTATATTTCTTTATTTATTACTATTACAAATAGAATAGTAACCGAGCTGGTGTTAAAGTTTATTTAATTTATTATTAAGAGTTACTTTTAAGTTTTCATTGTTTAAAATTATTTGTGAGCTATGAGTGGCTATGACGAATGACTGAATGTAGGGGAATATCTACTGCAGTAAGAAGAATGAGCGGGAGACGCACATGCGTAGTATAAACGTTGACTTTGCAAGGATTATGTCGGTATAACATTTCAGATTTCAATTTTTAAGGTTTTAATGTGTTTATATATTTCGATGCTCTAAATGTGTTTTGACACAAATATGGACCACTTCCATTAAAAAAGTCGAAAATCTCATCAGAAGTAAAAATATCTTCCGTTTGGTGCATCTTTTTGTACTGGTTTGGCAATGAAATATAATTTGAATACGGTCTTCTTATCGTTTTGTTTGCAAATCAGAGATCGACATTTTTGGTATAAAATGGAAAATACTTCAATAAATAGTATGGCGCATTTCAATATATTATATAAATACTTAAATGCGCAATACACTAGTAACAGTTGTAACAAGTATTAGGGAAGTAGTTAATAACTTGTATATATCGTACATTGCATTACACAACTTATTTAATTAGTAGATAGAACTTTTACCTATCTAAACATGTGTTTTGTCTCAATTAAAACTGTGCTTTATTTACTATTTACACCACTGTTTCAAGTACGACAAGGTGTCAAATTGTAATTTCGACCATAATCAGGTATCTAAACTCATATTTATCTTAACAATAATGTAGTGCTAGTTACTCAATGAATTATTTATGTGAACTTAATTTGATAGAATGAGTTTTATTTTTAGCATAAAACAGCGTAAAAGGTTGAATAATTAGTAGATATAAAAAACTTGCATTATGAAACGGAATATATTCGGAATAAAAAAAAGAAGGAAATACAAAATTAAAACAACGTAGACAATAGTTGGAAATTTTTAATAGAAGTAAACCTTAATGACCTACCTATTACAAAATGAATGTCTAATCATGGCCAGTTAATGTAACAAAATATTTAATGCTAGATGTGCATGTTTATTTCAATAATAATTTGTTCAATCTAAGTTCGAATTGCTATATAAACCAAATACATGCGAGTGAAAATAAGACAAGAGAAATGCAATTATTTACTATTACCGGAAGCACAATTACTAGTTGTTTAAATGGGATAAGGATGCGGCGACATTAACTCATTTAAAGTCATGACCCGGCTCTTATGTCTAGTACTTTGTTCTCGATCTTAGTCACTTACTACAGTAGTCGGTGGTGAAGACCGACTAACAGACACTTTAAACATATCAGAGAAAGCATAATGCATTGGTAGAACTGTGGGGATGGTCTGGTTCTTGATAAATATTATGTTATTTTCAGAGTTCCTTTGCGTAATGTTAGAAGAAAATCCGTTACCAGGATGCTCAAACCAGGAGAATTTGATCATGCAGGGTATTCACCCGCAAATTCCATTACATCTGTCAACTCACTCGCGAGTTTGCTGCGGGAGAAGATACAGGTCCGTACTGTTTTAATTTTCTCTAAAATTGAAAGTACCTATATTGCTATGTTATTTATATAAATAAATAGAAGGTACTTTTATCCTTTAATAATCTTATTTAATGGTCATTTTATAAATTAAATGTGGATATGCCAAATATAGGAAATGCGCAAGGCTACCTACGTTTCAGTATAATAATTATCACAACAAAATGTATTTTAAAGCCATCATAATTACGAACATAACATTTAATTAAAATTAACATACCATAATATTGGTTGTCTTATTTATTTTATTAGCAATAATCTTGGGTTAGCCGACTGGTTATTAGATTCTATAAAATTATTTGCAAAATTATTTTATTTGACGTTTCAGAATACTATAATATTCTTTCTTCAGAAGTGTGTATAAATTTATAAATAAATTAACATTAAATGTATAATTATAATTTAAAAATCTAGTATAATATAAAATTTGCTTTGTAAATTGTCATATTTTGATGTACATTTATATACATCTTGTTTCTTGTTACCCCAAGAATTTTTTAAATTGCAGTATAATAAGATACGTACATTTTTTCTTGCTTCGTATATAGGCACCAATAAAGAATCTGAGAAAAGTATTTAAACACTTCTGTAATATCTCAAAAACCTTAAATAAAAAATCAAAATAGCATTTTTTCAGATTTTTATTGTTTCTTGACACCAAACTTCGTTGTAAAGAGCATGTTTTAGATTTAATTAGATTGGGTTACAATAGTTTGGAGGTTTTGTATGGTAGTAAAGACTGTTTGGATGTCGATTTGCGTAAAGCCTTGTATGAATCTTTGGTACTCTCCAGACTTAACTTTTCTATAGGCGGTTATTATTATTGCTTGGACCTCATTGATAGGACTAGACTTCAACGTTTGCAAAAAATGGTGTTTTAGATTTATTTATGGGATACGTAAATTTAACCGAATCTCTGATACACTCGATTGTGCTGGTTGGGCTGAATTTCCAACTTTCTCTATAAAATTATGTAGTTCATTTTAGAAATCAAGTTACTTGTTCCGAAAAATGTTATTTAGAACCATTTGATGGCGTTTCTATTGAGTTTCGAGATGGCGTCTTTGTCCCATTCGCTCTTGGTGCTAAGCCTTGTGGTAAATACTTTCACAAAGCTGAACTTCCTTGGCATGTCAGCTCGGGGCATGTTCCAGGTTTGGTCACCTTCAGCAGGCTGAGGCCTATGCCTAATCATTCCTTCCCTGATCATTCTGCGTGTGGTCCTTTTGGCTATGCTTTCCATCAAACTGTGAAGAGGAGTAAGATTTAGTACCACTTCAATAGCTGCTGTTGGGCAGGTTCTAAGCCCTCTATATCTAGAAAGGCGCACACTACAGTTTCTTTGTTCGTCAGTGCATCCTGGATTTGATCTGTCAGCTCCACTAATGCAGTCTCAGTGGATTTGCCCATTTGGTAGGCGTCAGGGGGTAATGGCACCTGCTTCAGGATATCTGTTCTGATATAATTATCTACCGCGTTTTCCACTGTCTGCAGAAGGAATGATGTTGGGTTGAGAGGTCTTTGAAATTTCGGATGTGTAGTATCCTTCTTTCCTATTTTCGGTATGAAAGTGACTTTAGCCCTTCCCCCAACTTCTGATATGTTTTCCAGTTCCAAATACTCCGGCTTATCCGGATTACATGTGGGAAAATTACGTCTTACCCTTTCTGAAGTAGAACTGATAGAATCCCATCTACTCCTGGTGTGTTGAAAGGCAGAAAGGTGTTTATGCCCTATTTCAGCCGTTCGCTACTAGCAGAATATAAGAATAATATATATTTATTGGCAATTATGCAAAATATATACGGCTGATTGATCAAGACCGTCCATTAGAAAGATTGGGCCTCCTAGTAATAATTAATTTCTGTAAAGTTCCATACGTACATAGTGTAATAAAATCTATGCCCTGAAAATATTTTCAAGATGGCGGCACTTCCGGAAACACCAGATATTGACATCGACTTTCTTATTTCAAATGATATGGTGCCGTTTTGGAGATTTTTCGACTTTTTGAAAATTTTTGGATTTACATTATGATGTTTAACATTATGTACTGTCGCGAAATTTTAATCGAGAACGCTAAAATTAAGACTATCGATGGAAAAAATCCTGACGTTTCTGCCGTTTTTAGATTTGTTGCATTATCTACAGGCTGTTCAAAATTGAATTGTCCTTTAGTGCAACTGCGGACCATCAAAACTCGATTTTTTCGAATACAATGCCCTTAGGTATAGGGAATACTACTAAGAGTTCCTCCAAAATAACGTTTAGATTTCAAAAGTGCAAAGAAAACTATACCATTCCAGTTGACATAAGAAAGTTGATGTCAATTTCCAATGTTTCGCACCTCTAGTCCTCACAGGTGCAGCCAGTACTATCACCTCTATTCGATAAAATCATAACTCAATTCAGCACACACGTTACATCATGTATGTGCGGATGGACATAACATATATCAACGCACTATCAGTCGATGAATCCGTTACTGTATTTTTAAGATCTATTGAGTAGATCTTAATAGAAGATTGGCATTTACGTTCACCTGAACCGAACATTCATTTCATAAACTGTCGTCTTGAGGTCTCTGAGGTTGTATTACCCCGTTTACCACAAAAACTGTTTTATGGATTATTGTGGTTTATAGACATTTGTGGCATTTAAATAACATTCCTATCAAAACTACCAATCAAAATAATTCGCAACATCACATTATACGTTGATGTGTGTAAATGTTAAATCTACTCGGTTTAAATATCGCGAGAGTCAAATTTTGTGCATCCTTCTAATATGTGTTTAAAAATAAAGTTGCATCGTATTTCTTAGACTTATAGTGTGATAAAAAGGTTATTATATTTATAATTGCTATGTCATATGTACGTCATTGGTGGTATGTTGTTTGACTCCGCCATTCTCCTAATTACTCAAGCTATATTAACCTCTGAAAAGGGCAAATATGTTTTTGTTTCTTGGATTTTCACTTAGAAACTCCATGTTGAGGGCAGTGGCGGTTCTTCAGGGGAGGCTACGGAGGCTAAGCCTTTTTTGTAACCAAACCGAAACGTGGTCGAAATTAGGTTATACAGATTTAAAAAATCTACCGCGCGCTATTGAACGGCATTCTAAGTCTATAGAACATATTCATCGTTGTGCAAATTTAAATTATTTTGAAAACAAAATATTGCTACTGCTGTAGACAGCGCGCGCAAGGATGCAATTATTGCCTATAATAATGAAGTTAGAGAAAACCGCAAAAATTTAAGAAAATTAATAGACGTTACAATATTTTTAGCATCACAAGATTTAGCTTTACGGGGACACAATGAGACTTCAGATTCTTTTAATCGTGGAAATAATAAAGAATTACTCGAACTCTTTAGTAAATATGAACGTAGTTTTAATAAATTTGTTAGTAGTAATATTTTTTCGGGTACATCTAAATCTATACAAAATGATTTAATAGATTGTATTTCTTTTGTATTAAAACAAGAAATAGATACAGAAATTAAAGAAGCTCCGTTTTTTTCTTGGCAAGTAGATGAAACCACAAATATTTACTGTAAGTCTCAATTATCAATCATATTACGTTATGTCAAGAGCGTTGAAGTTATTGAAAGATTTTTGGAGTTTTGGAGCGGTCGAACAGCTGAAGATTTATTTAACCTTTTATCAAATAACAGCCAAAAATATGATTTAAAAAAAAATTAGTCGCTCAAACATATGATGGTGCATCTGTTATGGCAGGGCATTTAAATGGTTTACAAAGTAAAATAAAAACTATTGCACCTCAAGCTCTTTTTGTACATTGTCATGCTCATACCTTAAATTTAGTTTTTAGTAAAGCTTGTAATATAAACAAAGAATCTACAGTTTTCTTTTCTAATTTCATTGTTATTGTTTTTAGAGTTTATTTTTGGTTTATTATTACGTTTCTCAAGAGTTTATTTTTAAGTTTTTTTTACCTTTTTACCTATCACCTCATCCATTTTCCTATTCAGGCAAGATTTCACTCTCACCTCTACGTGGTTCTTGCTAGACAATAAATTATATTTTATTTTAATCTATTTTTTTTTTCAATTTTTATTCTACACTATGCTACAATAATAACTATAAAAATATAATTTATTGACCGAGAAGGGTTACTTAGGCTACAGTAGCCTCCCTGGAACAAAACGTCATGAGCCGCCACTGGTTCAGGGTATCTAGCAACTTGAAATATTCTATTAACAAACATTTTTGTGATCTCTAAAAATAAGGGATCTTATATTGAATCTAATTTTTTTTCTTTTTATATCTCAACTTCTTAAAGCAATTGTGAACACTAATAATAATTAAATAAATACTTTTCTGCTAATCATTGTAATTAAGCAGAAAAGCATTTATTTAATGATTTCACACTGTAAAAAGTTCACTATATGAATAAATAATAGGTTTATATAGCGAAGCATCAACTTTCACTTTATATAAACTTTTTTATAAAACCATTGTAATATCGATTTATTGATATTATACGAATATATCACCTATGCCAAACAGAATAGATCACCGTTAGGTGCTCTCCTTTTAGCTTTGCACCACCTTCAATTTTTATGGGTTTGATATTTGAATATATGTTCAATTTCTTCAATTTATTTTCTTTTCATTTTCCAGAAAACCCAAGCAATTTAAAACTAAAAAAAAAAATCGGTCAAAATAACTTAACAATAAACAAAAACGGTGATGCGTGCATTATCATCAATATCGCGAAGATCAAATTTGGTGCATCTTTCCAAAACGTGCCTAATAAAACTTTTTTTAATTTGCCTCTTACTTAAGTGGACACATGTTAGAATGAAGATCGAATATATACTTTTAGAGTCTACTTCCTGATGTCCAAGTAGATACAATCAATAGCCGAACGTTTTTCAATTCAAATTCTCTACTAGAAAAGATTTCTTGCAATTTAATAAAATTATTGTATTTCAGATGCTTCCAACGACCTTAAGGAAAAAACAGCCTAATGATTATAAAGTGCGCGTCTTTGTTGGTTTTCTTTTCCTCACCGTCGTTTTCCTAGTTGGTTTGGCGTATATGTTGTATCAACAAAAGGTATTAGCTCGTGCCTATTTTGAGAAAATTAAATTCAACAAGGCTAAAAGAGAAATTAGGATATTTAATCATGACGGTGATACAGTGATATCAGGAATTTTAGGCACAGCTATTGGCTACGATAAAGTCCACCCTTGTTTACCATCAGATAATCGAGACGACGGTAGCATATGTTTCGAATGGTTGGAGAGGGCACGATTGTACATACAACTCTACGAATTAGATGCGGAGGTTAGATGCTATAATTTACAATGGTTAGCTCTAACCGATGGCGTGGAACCCACCGACTGTTACGATATGTCGCCTGCAAGTGGATATTGGTACGGCGGTGGTCAATTGGCAGAATCCATATTTCAATTAGGCAAGGCTAATCATAATTTCGCTCCATTCGTTACCGGCAAAATAGAAACTCACCGATGGGGCAATGTTCTAAAGAGATATTTTATAAATTCCAAAGGTGCCGCCGTAGTAATAGATAATTCCACCCCATTATACGTGTCGATAAAAAACAATACAGCCAATACCAGGAAAGAATTTTGCATGCGAGCTAAATACGACGAGTTTACTTTCGTAAACCGGATAACGCACTTACCCCAGTTAAATTACAGTATCTGTACAGCTACTAATATGACGAAATTGCACTCGTTCATGGCAGAAAAGAAGCTATGGGATGGTCTGAGACCTGAAGAAAGTAATATTATTCATTCTCTTCTTACTGAACCGTTATGGGAAATTACTGCAGCTACGAAACACGATTTCTTTGAAGGTAAAGTATTATATTATATATAGATATTAATAATTTTTACTTTCTTTATTGATTTACTTTTACAAAAACAATTGTAATTAGTTTCCGTTATGGAAATTCATATTTTACGCAGGCACTTCGGAGCCTCCAACATGGCGATTTTCAAAAAAAGATTTGGTTTAACTAATAATAGAGAATTTCCTTCAATTCAGTTTTGTAGTTTTCTTTGTTGTACATTATCCTTTTTGTTACCATTACTGGATTAGAGTAGGGTGGGAGAAATGGGAGAAGCCACAATATCTATTTCGCCGTGATATTTTCAGATCTATGTATAATGTTGCCTTTTTAATTAGACCTATCGCCTTTCAGAGCGGGTTCTTTATATGGCTGTCTGCTCTATGGTTCTTTGAGCTCAGTAATATAAATTGTTGTTGCCACGCTATAGCATTAGCACCTAACATGGACTGGAATTTCTCCTTTCTTTAAGAAGATCCTATAACTAGTGTCCTCTAATAAATCTATGGTATGCCTTTGCCTAGTATTGCCTATATTTTAAGAGTCTTATTGTCTTTAGATAAATTTATTTTCTTTTCGTCCTGGCGATCCTTGAACTTGTTGTGTATCTACTTAATGGGCTTTGTCACTTGCGATTTGGTAATGTAACAAATCCCCGACAATTCCCAACCAAGCCAATTTAATTCATTTAAAATTAATCACTTGTAAAATTTTTTTTTTATGTATTAAATCGTAAAACTTAGTGATTTTGAATATGTGAAGTTGGTCATGATTCTGTGGGTTCTTTTTACGTGCAATTTGTCAGTTTTGTATGTTCATTGAGTTGGCGCATTGACATATATGAATGTTCACATGATGGGAATTCGGGGGGAAATTTGAATTTTACTTATGTTTATAAATCGACAAATATAAATTCTTAGTCTGAATTGAGATAATTGAAATCTTTATAATAGTGTTTCTTATTTAGTAAATGATTCTATTCACCTGAGAGTGTCTATAGAAGATTTTCCTATTCGTTAAGGACGTGAAACCGTTAGGGTGGGTCAGAATTATCAATCATTGCCCTCTATCATTTGAGATCTGATTTAACTCTGAAGTTGTTGAGAGCATTGCACATTGAGGGCTTACTTGGTAATGTGTGGTTCTTAATAAATAAAAGAGAACTGCTCTTTTGCAACAATCATTTACTCATCTTGGGACTGCTTCAACAAGAGACTGCTGAGGCTGGTGCTCGGACTGTTCTCACTATTAGGTATTATCCGCTTGTCGCGTTGTGTTATCCTTCTTTCTGGGTCATTATGTTCTTGGCCATAGCCCTGACAATCCCCCAGTTTTTTTCGCTGTCCAACATGATGTCGACTTTATTATACCCAAGGTGGTTTCTGCGTGCCTTCTCTGCGTAATTCATCTTGGGCAAACAAAGAAAATATGTTCCACGGCGTCTCTCAGCCCGATCAGCAGCTGAGTAAGGTGGTAGTTTGACTGGTCGTGTTTTCTGCCAACCCAACCTTCTGTATTGTATTAGCCTCCTTGTCCACTGTGTGTGTTCCTTCCCCGTTTCCCTCTCTCTTTTGCCACTTTTTTAACATATTGTTATACGCTCTCTGCTTACTGTCCGCACGTTTCCTATCGATCTCTGTTCTTTGTTCGGGTATGAGCTCTATTAGTGGGATTATACCTAACACATGCAATGCCTCTGCAGACGTGGCACAGATGGTACGTATGGCAATTTCGGATTCGTAAATACACTGCTGTGCAGGTGCTTCCTCATAGAGGCCCCATACAAGATGATAGACTGGCCCGCAGCACAGACTATCTGTCTGTTATTTTCCAGTCGTCCCTCCAACGTTGGGCAAGATACGGCAGAGCGTCGTCAGAGCCCTGCTTGCCTTCTCCGTCGTTCTACGGACATGCACACCCATAGTTAGGTCCCTAGCTAGATGAACAGGCGGGTACCCACCCTGATGTTTACTTCTTTCGTTTTGCGTATTCCTACCAGGGCACCGCTTTCGTTTTTGTGGTGTTAATTTCAGTCGTTTCCTCTGCATCTACTCCATTACGCTAGATAAGGAGGTCTCAGCCGCTGATTCCAAAAATATCGGGGTTCTGCAAATCACAACTATGCCCAGGTCATCCGTGAATCCAATCACTTTGACTCCCAGTGGCATAGCGATAATAAGCACTTGGCCATAATATATTTTCTACAAAGTTTGGTCTAAAACTGAGCCCTGTGGAACCCTACTTGTCATGGATTATAATAATATTGTACTACATGAATTTATTTTTGTGTACGTATTAGCTGTGGTCGGACTTGGCTTTATTAAACAGCCTTCAACCCTCCGCTCTTAACTTTTCCAGATTCCTATTCCACCACTCTGTTTTAACGTTTTATAATGTAGTTTTTCGTTTCCGGACAGTTTGTAACCTACGCTGCAAAAGTTACTGCATGCTTCTGGTCCGCCGCTGGTGTGGCCCTGCTATTCGCAGTTTCCCTGGGAGATTTCTTGATTGATGTCATATATCGCCGGAAGTTTGTTTCTCTTTGGTATTTCTGTATTTAACTTCGGTTAGGAAGAAAATCGACTCTAGTGTGCTTGTATTGTGAATACGACGGTTTTTCCGATATATTTATCGGTTGTCTTACTTGAGCACAGTGTTCCGTCGAGCATTTATGTCCGAGATCTTATGATAAAACTAAGTTGTTTGCATATGTTGATCACTTTTGATTCTTCTGAAAAGATAAATTGTATAGGCGACTCACTTCTTTCATAGGTGTTCGTTCTCCCCTATGTTAGGTGATATGTGTTTGCGATACATCCTACTATCACTAATCAGGTCCTTATTGCATCCATAATAATATAATTATCCAGCAGACTACACATTGAGCCTTGGACATGTCAAACAAATAATATACATCAATTTACAATTTAAAATAATATTAAAACACTATTATAAGAACAGATTGTCAAAACTTATAGACTAAAATAA
This sequence comes from Cetonia aurata, assembly GCA_949128085.1. Taxonomy (NCBI): domain Eukaryota; kingdom Metazoa; phylum Arthropoda; class Insecta; order Coleoptera; family Scarabaeidae; genus Cetonia; species Cetonia aurata. Next base: position 24,512,275 of record OX421890.1, on the reverse strand, counting down.
AAAGACAAACACATAAGTTAAAGGTCAGAATCGTTCAGGTATTCTGTAAGAGAGTAATAGCTCTTTGAAAGCAACAATGTTTTATTATTTATCTTAAAATTGGCTTGTGACATTACCCTGTATTTTATTGGTAGCTTATTGTAAACACTGACAGCCATATAATGAGGATTATTTTCACCGAGTGCAAGTCTATGCCGTGGCACCTCTAGTACATGATAATTGCGGATGTTGTAAGAATGATATCGGTTTAATTTCGGGATATCACAAAGGTTATTGTTAACATAAATAAGTAATTGATATATATATATAAAAACTGTATAAAGTCATTATCCCGATTTGCGGAAATATTTCTCTACAACTTGATGTTGAACTAAAGTCTATCATAATACGTAATGCCCGTTTTTGGAATTGGAATACCCGCACTGCTCTCCCGGATGTTCCCCATGCTATTACAGCATATGCTGATGATATACTCATATTTGCAAGAGGAAAGTTTGAGAATATCCTTTGCGACATAGTTCAAAGAGGACTCAATACTACGAAAAGGTGGTGCCAATCAGTGGGCCTCAACATCAACGCCACTAAGACTACCTTAATAGCATTCACAAGGAAAAGAGAACCCAGCCTCAAGACCATAAATATAGATGGGCAAGACATAGACTGGAAGAAGGAGGTGAAATATCTAGGACTCATCCTGGATAATAAGCTTCTGTGGAATAAGCATGAGCTTGAAGTAACTAACAAGGCAAAGAAGGCTCTAATGGTCTGTAGAAACTTTGCAGGAAACAACTGGGGTTGCAACCCAAAAATACTGCTCTGGATGTACACAGCAATCGTGAGACCAATGATCACTTATGGGGCAGTGGCTTGGAGCAAGAGAACTAATCTGGCCATTGCGAGAGCTAATCTCTCTAAAGTGCAAAGATTAGCATGTGTATGCATAACTGGCGCAATGAGAACCTGCCCAACAGCAGCTATTGAAGTGGTACTAAATCTCACTCCTCTTCACATTTTTGTGGAGAGCATAGCCAAAAGGACCACACGTAGGATGATCAGGGAAGGAACGGCTAGGCATAGGCCTCAGCCTCCTACAGGTGACCAAATCTGGGACATGCCCCGAGATGACATGCCAAGGAAGTTCAACTTTGTGAAAGATTTTACCACAAAGCTTAGCACTAAGAGTGAATGGGATAGAGATACCATTTCGAAACTCAATAGAAATGCCATTAAATGGTACACAGATGGCTCCAAAACGGCAGAGGGAACTGGAATAGGGATATATGGGCCTAGAACCAAATATTTCGAAAGCTTGGGGATGTACCCAAGTATCTTCCAGGCGGAAATACACGCTATTGAAAGATGTGTCCAGGTCAATATTGACAGAAGCTATGAAAAGCAGGAGATTATCATAATATCTGATAGTCAAGCAGCCATTAGGGCGCTGAGGTCAAACATAATCAGCTCCAAAATGGTTTGGGAGTGTCTACAAAAACTAAACGAGCTAGGCAAAAAGAACAAGGTAACCCTTTTGTGGGTTCCGGGACACACGGGAGTGGAAGGAAACGAAATAACAGATAATCTCGCTAAGAGAGGGGCTAGAACACCTTTTGTAGGGCCAGAACCTTTTTGTGGGATAAGTAGCAGCATAACACTGGAGAAACTGGAAAATGAAGTAGAGCAGAGAAAATCCAAATACTGGGAAAATCTCCAGGGAATGAGGCCAGCTAAAACTCTTCTGGGTACCTATAACCAGAAGAGATCCGCAGAATGCATCAACCTGAGTAAAAATAATATTCGGATATTGACAGGGATCCTTACAGGCCATTGTAAACTGAACGGACATCTAAGCAGGCTTGGAATAGCGAAGGAAGCCGAATGTAGATTTTTTAACCGACCCAGTACGTAACACACCTTAGGCAACTTTCCGCTGAGCAGGTCTATATGCTCACCCCAGTCGCATCTCGAGTTAATCACAAGGCCCAAAAACTTGAAATTAACTTGTTGCAGACTAATACCATCTACTTTTATATAATGCGAGTAGTCCCTCGCTCAGAACTCCATAAAAACGGTCGCCTTAGCGTTTAAGTAGAGGTTATTACGTTTAAAGTAATCGTTCAACCTAGTCAATTCATTATTGTCCGTATCACTAATTCGGGCAGGATCGTTAATCGATACTAGAAACGTCATATCGTCTGTGAACATAACCGCAACACGTCATTCACATACGAAATATATAAGAGAGGGCCCAAAACACTACCTTGTGGAACACCTCGCTTTACTGGTAGGGTGGGCGACCGTGATCCCTTTATTTCCACATAGTTGTTCAGATAACTAGTTCAGATAACATATGCAACCATATCGTTTAAAATGGGAGGTCCTTTTCTCGCTCTTTGTTTTAGTGGTCTTGGCTTTACAATATTTTACCTTCTTGTGGTGTTAAACCTACAACATTCCCTTTTACGAAGAGTTGTAACATCTTCAGTGATAGTTTCGTTTTTGTCTTCTGTTCTGTTCTGTTCACTAATACTGTCAATGGACCAGGAAATTATCTTTCGAAAGTCTTAATTTGTATCTAATGATTTTTTAATCATTAATACTGTCACTATTATACTTACCACATGTATCTATGTATTAGTATCTATTTCTCAGATCTCAAAAAAAAAAACAAGGAAAAGAATTAACTATACTTTTCATTGCAGAAGCTGTTTCTAATTATACGAGTGACGTGATCGGTTTGGGCTTTTTGAAGCAAGGGCATGTACTTTTAAACGAATTTTGGCAAGAGCACATCGGCGATTTTACTGTCGATGAAAACCGTTTCCCTACATTCCAAGAAACTATAGAAATCATGCACAGAAGGGGATTCAGAATAGTGTTTACTATACAACCCTTTATTTCTACGGAAAGTAAAAATTTTGCAGAAGCAGTTAAGAGACGTCTTTTAATTTCCGAGAGGTTCAGCGATAGGAGGATACCAGCCCTGACAAGATATAAATCCCTGCAAAGTGCTGGTGTTTTAGATATGACCAATAACAATACGGTACCTTGGCTCGTCGATAAATTGAAGACTTTATTATCGACGTTTAAATTCGACGCCTATTACTTAGACTTGGGGATTGCTTACAATATGCCTCATTATTATCAATGCGAAAAATCGCTCATAAATCCAGATCAATACAAGACATATTTTGTTAATGGGTTGCAGAGCAGCGTGAATATATTTGGTGTAAACAGTGCCATAGAGAGACCCAAAACCCCCACATTTGTTTCATTGCCGATGTTCGAGTCGTCCTGGAATGGCTTTAGAAAAATTATTCCTGCAGTTTTGACGTACGGATTAGTTGGTTATCCATTTTTAATACCTGGTGCCGTAGGGGGCGATTATGAATCTGAAGAGAGTATAGGTACAACTTCTTTTAATACGAGTTTTACCACGAAATTGCCAGACAAAGAATTATATGTGCGATGGCTACAGTTGGCTACTTTTCTGCCCGTTATACGGTTTACACATTTACCTAGCAGTTATGGTGATGAGGGCGTTTTGGAAATGGCGAAAGTTATGACTTCACTACGTCAACAAATAGTAAGTATTTTAGTATTTAAACAGTTTTAATAACAATAATAGCTATAATATTGAGTTTATTTGCAATAAAACAATTACAAATTTAGTTAACATAAGGGAATATAACGCCCTGGGGTTTTTCATCTTTAAATAACAGTATTGGCGCAACCTTTAACATGTATAATAAATACATGTTTTAAAGAAGGAGTATTTCCACATGAGCTAAAACTGGCTAAAGTTGTTCCGGTGCATAAAAAGGGCAATTCTAAAGACGTAAAGTATTTCGAAGATCTTTGAGAAAATAATGAAAAATAGGATAGTAGATTTCCTTGAAAAACATAACTTACTAACAGAGTCACAACATGGGTATAGAACAGAAAGATCTACAGTTACGGCCCTATTGGAGTTGGTGGAGAACATCTTCGCGGCGAGGGATAATAATGAGTCTGCAGAAATAATGGCATGTGACCTAAGTAAAGCTTTCGACTGCGTCTCCCACGATATATTACTGCAAAAACTTTGGCACTATGGAATCAGAGGAAGAGCGTATGATATCCTAAAAACGTATATGGATTATAGAGAACAAAGAGTTTGGTGGCAGAATACTGTATCTAACTCAAGATCGATCAATGTTGGAGTACCACAAGGATCCATATTAGGTCCTCTGTTATTTACTGTTTACGTAAACGATATGCCAAGTAACATCTTATGCAGCAAAACTATCATCTATGCAGACGACACCTCTATACTTACAAGAGGCATGAAGTATGAGATGGAAAACATGAGGAAGGACGCACTAACATCTGCTGAAGTATGGTTTAACACTAACAAACTAAAGTTAAACACGACCAAAACTCAAATTCTTACCGTCGGGGCGCCGGGAGCATCGATCAATTTCTTAGGCATAAACGTTGACAGCACATTAACATGGAAAAATCATGTAGATTTCTTATGTGAAAAATTAAGTAGGGCCATATATACTATTCGAGCCATCAAATATGCTTCAACCAGACATGCAACGAGACTCACCTACTTCGCGAACTTTCATAGGGTGGCATCTTACGATATTGCGGCCTGGGGTGCGTCGGTGCACAGTGGGCGAGTGCTGATCCTGCAAAAGAAGGCAATTAGAATATTGTGTGACCTCAACTATGGACAGTCTTGCCGTAAGTTTTGCCGTGATGCTTTCAAAAACGAAAAAATACTTACCATCACCAGCATCTATATCTTGACCTGTGTAAAGTTTGTTCACCGGAATCAATCGCGCTTCTCCACAAATAGTGATTTCCATCAGCACTTCACCCGCAACCGTGAGAAACTGGCTGTTCCACATCATCGATTGTGCGTCACACAAAAGGGAATGGACTGCTGTGGTATAAAGCTATATAATCATCTGCCGAAGGAGATGAAGAAACTGAGCAATAAAAAATTCGGAAAGAAAATGAAAGACATATCATGCAAATATTGATGACTAAATAAATGAATATGAATATGAAAAAATGAAATAGACAAAAGTCCATGCATTTTCAGTTAGCTGATGCGCAGTAGCAAGAGGGCGTGTTCAATAGCTTGAGACACACCCGAGGAAATATGGAGGAACGTACTAACTGGCACGTGAGAACATAGCCACCCACGGTATCTTCGCGATTCATATAAAATTCGAAATTCAGTTTTAGCACTGTACGCTGTTCGTTCAGCGATCTCCGCTTGCCTCTCCGAGCTAGGGACGCAAGATGCGCGTGAAGGCAGGTTTCCGCCAACAGAAAATGCACGAACTGTAGTAGTGAAGAGTTGGGCATATGAAGTAACTACGCCTAGTTTTTATATATAGATTTACGTCCCTATGTATAAATGTTTGCGTGTCGACCCAGTATGTGTAATAGGTTCATCGAAAAAATGTTGCATATACTTACATAAATACTACATATACCTATTATTGGACGTTGCTAACGGCTGGTTTCGGTAGAATAACGTCTACCCAAAGCCACCATTGAAGCCAATACTAGATTATATTCTATCGTCTCGGTACCCTAACCCTGTTTAGATAATACGAACAGATAAGATTGTCTGCGGCACATCCAATTTACGCAGGATATGGATTATTGCCAGTGTGAAATAAGAGATGCGCCATCTTTACGACAATTTAACGCATTTATATTCAATTAATACTAACAATTTTGGTTAGTCTAACCTTATTCCTTATTACCGCTCACTTTATTAAATGAACAGTAGATACTTACTGTTCAAATGAAATCGATGGGTTTTTTGTTAGATTGATTATAATTTTATTTAGCCCAACAATACTTTGTTAACAAAACCTGTTTTGTTAATTTTACACCTGTCGTTCCCTCAGTGTGCAATGTGTTTGTAGTAGTCAAATTATTATTTGCTTTATTTAATATACTTGTATTATCGCCAATAACTAAATTATTTATTATTTCAAAGATTGAATATGTAATGGAGGCCCTTGTTTAGTCTCACTAATTCTTTCTCGAAAGGTAGATGGACTAAGAATCGATTCGACATTTGAAGTTGACAAACTTCCTACTTGTTTTGGTAGTTAGTGTCGTCGTCAGAAAATGTATTTCTGGAAAATGGCAAAATTCCTGATTTAGAAAAGCCAGCTATCATGTTTTTAATAGAGAATGTGGTCCGGGATGACTTGCCAGCCAATCGTTTTCAGCAACAGAAAACTTTCCTTTAAACGTCCCCATAACTGCAATATCTAGTGGCTTTAATCTATGTGTGCAGTAGGGTGGGAATGTAACTAGGCTTATTGCATTATCTTTGGCATAAATAGCAGCGTTTAACGTACAATGACTTTTGCGGTTGTCCAAAACTATAAGAATTTGATCATGTTTAGAACATTTTGTATATTTCTGAAAATGTTCGAGCACTTTAAAAAATAATGGCCCAGCCATCTATCCATTTGTTGGGTTGTTGGCTAGTCGAAATCTCCCGGGGGGTGTGCCATTCAGCATATTATCATGGAATATAGCTCTTGGAAATACAAAAACTGGCGGTACTGAATTTCCACTTGCAAAACTGTCTGTCCTACCGGCTTTATACCCTTTTTTGCAACAGCATGAGGAGCTTGGACGACAGTTGTTAATCCAGTCTCGTCTAAATTGTAAATCTTTTCACACGTAAACGGATATGATAATAAAGCTCTCCCATAATTTTTTTGAAACTCTGTAACGTTGGTTTTATTGAAGCTGATAGCTCTGACTAAATTGGTATTTTTAATCTTCCGTAAAGATAATTCATCATGTCGCTTCATATATTCTTATAGCCAACCAATCGCTCCAATTACTTGGATACTCACAATTAAGCGATGTAGTATAACTAAATGCTAACTTTCTTATCTCAATGCATGGCAGACTATAATTCATTTTTGAAGCTTGCAAAATATAATTTGCCAGCATAGCTTCTTGTTGCATAGTATACACTTGCTCTGCTGTATACTTTAGGACATACTTGTTTTCTCTCCCTTCCCTTCTATTCTTTATTCTGTAAAACAACGCGGTGTGGGTCAAACCATAAATTGTCGCTGCTTTTCCAACCGACATTTTTTGTTCTAATACGGCGCACAGTGGGGCCAAAATAACGTTTTTGGGAAAAAACTATCGTTAAGTACGGAAATTTTATGCTGAACAAAAAAGTTCCTATGAACATGGGGTCGCAAATCAAGCCTTCAGTCAGTTTCGCCACATTAATAAAAAAAATCCAGGTTTTGTAAATTTTTATATAAAATTGTACCTTGTACGGTCAACATTTTTTAGATGACCAAGTGTGTACTAATAATAACAATCAAAAAATTATAATAAACACAGGTGTCCTAGCAAAAAGTGGATCTTTAATTAGAGCTTTATTTATCTCTTTTATTTTGGAAACTACAAAACTTTTATAAAATTAATTTAATTCCTTTCCCAAATTATTATATCGTAAATATATCGTAAATATATTCTTGACTATACAAACTGACCAAAAAGTAAAGAACCTTCTTTTTAGGGAGAGGTCTTAAATGTGTTATTACAGGATCTGATGACACCATAATCATATTGAAAATATCAGTGTTTGTAGCTATCCGCGAACACTTCCTGGAGTGATGAGTTCTGTAATATTTGTAGTCTTTGTTGCGGGACTCTTGAGCTTCCTCAGAAAGGATACCAACTGGGAACGCTGCGTTGTCTATGATTTGCGCACCATGAAACCAAATCTTGTGGACGGTTGCAGGAAGATTGTACCACGGATAGAGAGAAACAGCCATTCTAGCCATATTCTCTGCGTAGACACGAAATTTTTCAGAATCGGTACGAGACTGACAACATATTACTTCTAATATTGTTGCCAGCCTTTGTATCAAAACTTGACTAATGCGGGTTATTTTAGCAGTGATTTCTGGGTTATGAAAAAATCTTCGAGATGTATTACCATCGTTGGTGGTACCTGTCCCTTGCTTCACAAAATCTACTTTCAATCCCAACTTTTCTTGGAATTCATCCTGAATACGTTTTTTGGCTTGCTGCTTTGTTTGTGTAGACGTTCGCCAAGATTTATATTCAAGATTGTAACTTAATTTCAAGATATATTCCATAAACCGTATGCGAGCATGCAAGGGAGACATACCTAAACATAGAACTCCTTCCGAAGACGGCTCCATTCCAAGCCGTGCGAAATCGTTTAATTGGGAAGGCTTTGCCATGTACTTTTTGTATGATATTTTTAAAGATTCCATGTCTTCGGTAACTGTAGATTAATAATAATAATGATAATAATAGTAATAACAATAATAATAAATAAAGCAGGTAGCAAAAATAAACTTTTCTATACTAACAAATGTCAATATTTGGAATGTTATTTTAGTGACAAAATGTCATTCATTTGATCAGCCATTTATTTGATGTGGACATAACCGTTAATGTCATGACTTGAAAATTAATGTGGAATAGAATCCACATACGGTGGAATATGGGAAAGATATGTATACACCATCGTCACAAGGATTATACCTATCAGAAAAAAGACATTTCAGACCGGAGGAAGGCGGAGCTTTTTTTGTAAGTCTTGTTAATTTGAGAAATTGAAATTCTGAAGCGTCGCCATTTTTCGATTGATTTTGCTCCACTTTTTAAGTAATAGGTAATATTTGAAATCATATTCTGAATAAAGCATTAATAATATAAAACTCCTGCAATTTATACAATTTTATCTGCAAAAATAAACGGACAAGGAAAAAAAGAAGTTTAGGTTGAAAACCGTCAATTTCGAACCATTTAAGAATACCCTAATAGTAATAGTTATTGATCCGTAAGAATTTTTTTTTTTGCTGAATGGCTCACGTACAGCTACGGTATGAAATATTAGGACACGCATCGAGGCAAACTTTCTCGTAGCTATTGCTATCTCTTCCTCCCGTTTTACCCCGCAAATTTTGCCGCAGGCGCTATACTACTACCTGCTCGTTCTCATAATCACAAATTTATTATATGTTGAACTTGAACCATTTATAGAAAACGGGAAACAGTAGCGATAGGATTTATGAAGGCATAATGCAGTACAGATTGTGCGTTCGGAAGCTTACCCGTTCCAAAGTTAGCATTGAAATACAATATTTATAATCATAACTATTCATAACATAATGCAATTAATATAACAACGTTCGGTAGCTTAAAGAGATAAGTTTTGTATGTATAAAGTAACATTTAAAAATATGTAATTAATTCTGTAGCTATTATTAAAATCACCGTTTGAAAACAATTTTAGTATTTTTTAAAAACGATATATCTATTTAAAAGTATTAACCGTGTCCTTAATTTCTTATTGTAAAAGTAAGGTATAATTGCATAATATGAAGAGGTGATATAAACTAATGATGACAATTAATCTTGTTTTAGTTATAATGTCTTGCGGTACTTATTCAACATTTAATAAACAACGGACTATAAATTTTAATTGGAAAAAAAAGTTTCCCAAAATTAATGGAATGTAACTTTAGATATTCAAGAAAAAATTGCGGCAGGTCTTGCAATTCTTGTAAGGGCCCATCGAACTGGAACATTTTGTTCTATCTGATATTAAATAAATAATTTTTTGGTTTTTGTTTTTTTCTCTTGATTTAGCGGCTTGGTTTTTAAATTTAATGAATTATTCAATAAAACTCTTCATGACGTTTCGACAATCTTATTTTTTATTGTTGTCTTCCTCAGATTATTTTATATAATTCACAAAATTTTGTCTAGAAATTATGAATGGATTATGTTATTAACATTTTTACAACTTTTTTATGCGTTTTATACTTACAAAATTAAAGACATTCACACAACATTTTAAAATAGTATTCAACATTTTTTTATCTTTTCATTTTTCTTAAACATATACTAACTGTTAATTGTCATTTAAAATTATTATGCATGGCGAAACATTTTGTGTGAACACTGGAGAACTACATTTAAAATTTTAACACACATTCAATTTTAATAATACAAGTATTTTAAATAAAGAAAGAAATTATAAAGCGCGATGTATATTAGAAATGATCCAAATAAAAAAACAAAATAACGCAGTAAACGACAAAACAGAAATAGAAAACTTATCAAAAATTTATGCACCAATCATTTCAACATACTTTTCGTCAGTAATATATATATAGGTAAATTTACAAATAAACAATTTTTAGTACAACAATTTAGGAGAAAAACGCCCATAGCTGAGAGTGCCTTTCGGTTTATTTTAAATGTAGTTCTCCAGTGTTCACACAAAATGTTTCGCCATGCATAATAATTTTAAATGACAATTAACAGTTAGTATATGTTTAAGAAAAATGAAAAGATAAAAAAAATGTTTAATACTATTTTAAAATGTTGTGTGAATGTCTTTAATTTTGTAAGTATAAAACGCATAAAAAAGTTGTAAAAATGTTAATAACATAATCCATTCATAATTTCTAGACAAAATTTCGGGAATTATATAAAATAATCTGAGGAAGACAACAATGAAAAATAAGATTGTCGAAACGTCATGAAGAGTTTTATTGAATAATTCATTAAATTTAAAAACCAAGCCGCTAAATCAAGAGAAAAAAACAAAAACCAAAAAATTTAATAATAATAATAATAATAATAATAATAATAATAATAATATATTTCATTCCATAGATACAAAAGTGTGTGGAACAAGTCAATGTCAATTGGACTTAAAAGAAATACACATATACACACATACACAATATACATCACATTACGATAACAAATAATGTAAAACTTGAGTGTTTGCTAACGTATTTCTATTGCAAAAAAATCTTCAATTTTATATAAAATATTTGATTTAAGAATTTTCTTTAATTTGTTTTTGAAAGTTATGAAAGGCAGGATTTTTAAAGTATTTGGCAAATGATTATAAATACGTATGCATTGGAACAATGCAGTTTTCTGTAATTTAGTCAAGTGCGTATAAGGTGGCACCAAGAAACCATTTAATGTATTTCTGGTGCCATGACTATGTGCAAGTTCAAATTTTTTAAAAAAATCATTATAATTACTTTTGACAAACAAGGCGCACTCAAGTATATAAATAGCCGGAACGGTAAGTACACTAAAGTCTCTAAAAATGTCTTTACACGTGTCACGCCTTCGTATGCCAAAAATTGATCGTAGACACGCTTTCTGCAGGATGAAGACTCGCCCCACGTCGATGGAATTTCCCCAGAAGACAATCCCATATCTCAATCGAGAGTAGACATTGGCATAATATACTGAAAGAGCTGATTCAATGCTCACATTTTGTGCAATAACTTTGAGCGCATAACAAGCACTGCTCAATTTGCCCGATATACACTCATTTACAAGCACGGCTAAGAAAAGATCCCCATCAATTAAATAAATGATGGCGTAGTGTTGCTACATATTTAAACTGTAATTAATTATTCTACGTTTCGGATTTGTCTTTGAACGTAGAATAATAAATTACAGTTAAACATATGTAAAATTTTATTGAATTATATCTACCGTATACCCAAAAAAGGAAAAATAACACTTTAAAATATTACTATTAAAGGATAAACGGTAGAAGAAAAATATCGATGAAGAAGAACATCTCTCGCATAAGTTAAAGAAATTATAAATAGGCAAAATATCTATTATCCTACAGATACTGGATCTTTTTTGTACTTGCGCTAAAAAGCGATGGGACAATAGTCATTGAAGGCGAATAGCTCCAATATCGTTTCATTAGTGTATTTCTTATATAGTTATAGGTTGAAAACAAGGTAAAAAAAAAATAATTAAATTTAAAACAGAGTTTAATAATTGCGCCCGCGCAGCGTCTTTAATATGTTCGCTCTCAGCATTCGCCTAGGAGTGAGGAAAAGCACGGTAAAACCTACACTCTGAGAGTTGTCACCACTAAAAATACATGTCTGAAATTACAAAAAAAAAAAAAAAAACGTTTTTCAAAACGATCAAGCAAGAAAACATGCATGAACAGTAAAAGAAAAAAATAATAACTATAAAACTTATAACAACAATAAAATTAAAAAAATTCTAAAAACTACAAAAACACAACTTAAATCATAACTAAGATGGGTAAACAGTGAGAATATCACTTTTGTCAAACTTCCTCAAAAAAAAAAACAAAAATATAAAAAAAAAAATCCTCTTCTAAAAAAACAATTAAATATAAAAAATTTAAAAAAAAAACAAATAAAAAAATTATTAATAACGCGTCCAGTACCCGTTCCGATCTATAACCTCCTCCAATCGTCCACGCATGGACGCCACGAGATTCGAACAAGTTTCCCTTCCTCTAAAGCGTTCCCACACCTCGGTAACGTGTTGGTGAAGTTCTACTTGATTTCGCGGAACTGGTGCATCGCGTAGATCCCACATTCTTCCCATAGCCGCCCACAAGTTTTCAATGGGGTTTAGATCAGGGGACTTTGCTGGCCAGGGAAGGACTTCTATTTCATTGCGATGTTCCGCAAACCAATCCCTCACGATCCGAGCTGAATGGACTGCAGAATTATCTTGCACCAGTGTAATCCGATGAGGTGCAGGGTATATAATTCGGACACTGGGAAGCAACACTTCTTCCAGGACACGAATGTATTGGATGGCGTCCATGCGTGCTTCAATCCGGGTCAATTCTCCAGGTCCGGCACTGGACATCCAACCCCAATACGCCAAGTTAATTCGGCTACTTTGCCGAATTCTGACAACATTGCTTTCTTCGAATCTAGTGTTGTTAGGGCGCCATACCAGTTTTCTCGCATCCTGAGAGGTTGAAAATACTTTCTCATCGGAAAATATAACCACATCCCAGTTGCGGTTTAAATTTGCTTGCGCAAAGTTTAGTCGACTCACAATATGGCGCTCCAAGAAATCTACCTTCTTCGCCGGACGCCGACAGTGAATCCCACTTTTGTGAAGAAAGTTTCTCACAAGACGGGCACTGCAATTTAAATGCAGTGCTTCAACTATCCCCACAGATGTACAGATTGGATGTTGTCCTACGTACTCCAGGATTGTATTTCCGACGTCAGGGGTAATTTTCCGTGGATGCCCAGGCCTTGGCCTAGTTCTCAGCGCTACATTTTCGTTTTCAGTTCGCCATCGATGCACCCAATAATGAACGAGTGACTTCTGTAATAAACCAGCAGTATATTAAATAACGTTCACGTGGTGTATAATCAGAAAAAAAAACCACTTTTTTTCGTTTCATTTAAACCGAAACGATGTTTGTAAATTAAGGATATGTAAAGAGAATACTTACTGATGAACCTACTTCCGCAGCAATTTGCCTATAAGACAAACCACGCTCCCAAAGGGTAACCACCTTTGCCCTTATTTCTATGCTTGTCTCCGGACCGCGCATGTTAACTACAGTACCACTGACCTCTAACTAACTTGGAAACCTTAGCTGAAAGGCTTATATTTTGTAAGATTTTCAGAAAAAAAAGAATTTAGCAATTCTTAAATATACAATAATCTCTATAATTCCCCAGTCACAATTCTAAAGTATTTATGCATACAAAGAAATTTAATCCTAATATTATTTTAATTGCATTACAGAGTAATTACTGAATAATTGCTCTTGGATATATTTATTGCAGTCAGGTGTTAATTTAGAATACCTAAATAATACATAAATACACACATTAATTAAAAAAGTAATCAATGTAAGGGCATGGGTAATTTACACACTTTGGTATTAGGTATTATTAGCCCCTTTAATTCTGGAGGTATAATTCACACTTCCTATTGGCAAACAACAATTGCTCCACTAATCCTACTATAAAAGTTAAAATAAAAGAGAAAGGAATTTTATATTATAATTAAGAACAATTACCCTACAGGAAATAGTACCAATAATTAAAGTCGGTGCAAAGTTTGTAACCGGCAAGGAAATAATGACCACTTACATTTTTTTAAATATATTACATATTTTTGCCAACGTATTTTTTTTAATGCCTATGAATCCACACTTTGCAATTTTAAATAAAATTAATTTCATTAAATGTACTTTGTTTATTTATAAAATTTACAATATAGTTATATTTGTTGTGGAAATCAGCTGTGGGACTAGTTTCTTTTTTATATACATATTTTTTAAAGTAGGAGAAATTTCCTATCGTCATACCAGTTCATTAATAATCCAATACATAGCTTGCCCCTTATTGTTCTTCGGTTCTTTTTTTTTTATTTTGTTTAAAGAGGTTTGATCCATCATCGTTAAAATGCTACATCAAACTTTAATACGGTCCTACAGCAGATTAGTGCAAGTGTTTATTATTGCCATCCCGAGACCCCTTACAATCCAATAATATATTGCAGTCATTTTATAAATTACTTTTCTCAAAATAGTCATATTCCTACTATAAATGTATATGCTGCAGAAACTACCTCGACTCCAAACGGAAGCGCGCGCTTCATACATAACTCTGTGCATAAGTTTTTGTAGTTTGTGCGGTATATTTTGTATTTTATTCACATTACACCTACAAGCAATTATAAAGAGGTAAACACAAAACCATAAACCCTAGCATTGACGGCTACCTGCCGACCATAGAAAAGATATACTATAGAAGATTCACTTAATACACAAACCTGATTTCATAAAAGACGACACCTATCGGATCTTTCGCAAAGCACGACTGCACCGGTACATTTAAAATTAAAAAAATAAATTAATAAAATTGATTTTAAGTTGAAGTTATTTCTATATTCAACCAAATTATTTAATAATCTACTTTATTATAAGAGTTTTGTGTCAAAATGATTGTTAACACAAAACTTAAATAACATGTTAGATTATTAAATAATTAGATTGAATATAGAAATAACTCCTATTACTAAAAAATGTGAGATATTCTATCACTTCAAATGCGTATTCATGTTTCATGGATTAATTTATCTTGCCATTTATAACTTGTTTTGAAAAATTAGTGATAAGGAATACCAAACTTATTAGTTAAATTAACTTTGTATAAAAAATATTCAATTCGTGTATCACCAATTTTACAAAACACATATAAGTACAAATAATAATAAAATGCAAAATCATGGTTACTGTAAATTTTGTTTATTTCTTTTTAATACTCTTTTGCAATACAAATCATGCGCTTGTTTATAATTGTTATCAACATAATTATTAATATTTAATTTTCCTTTTAAAACATTATTTAAGCAGTTGATGTAATTGAAACAGCATAGCATGGTAAACTTTTCGATGGTCGTTTGGCGTACATTTGAATTATGTCCACAATAAGTTTTGAAATTAAAATAAACATTATCGTCAACTATTCTAAGTAATTTTTGGTAACTATATTTCTGATAACATATAGTTGGATAATGTTTCTTAACTAAATCGTAGATATTAATTAACGAATCTAAATATTCGGGGGTACAATATTTTAATTTACTAGGAACATTTCTTCCATATTCTTTTTGAGATACTAAAGAGTGCCATTCACTTGAAACATTAGAGGCAATAATATTTCCCTTGCAAATGTCACATAGTTCTAATTGCTTAACATATTTGGTTATATATCCACCAACATAGCCAATCACAATTTTATCAAGACAACGAAGTTGTTTATTATGAGGTTGCACTTGTAGTGTTGGGCTTTCCTCATGAGGTGAAACATGAGGGATGGCTGGGGTAGAAATAAATACTCTTATGTTGCTGATAGCGTTACTACAGTTATCCTTCTGACAATTTGCCGATATAGAGTGAACACTCGCGATATTATTTAAAAGTAGTGTCCTAAATGAGTATTTAAAGTTTGTGGGTGTTGGGTTAATATTTCGATGCCCATGTTGTCGGACCTGTCCAAAGAAATTCTCCACAGCATCTTGATTCACGTCCCGGGGCTTAAAGAAAGAAGAATTGGACGCCTCTACTATTTTCAAAAGTTCCTCAAATCCGGTGATTGTGGTTATCCAATTATTTAAAGATGGAGGGACGACTTTCTCATTAGTACCTTCTTTTTGAAAATACATGCTTCTCAATTTTCTTTTTGCCTCAACCCAAAACTTCAGGTGATCTGAAGATGAGCTCACTGCGCACCGTAATTCTTTACCTCTTTGGGGATAAAGGGTACTTCCATTTACGGAATCAAATAAATCATCGAAAAATTTGCACATAATAGACGTGCTTTTGGCCTCAACCTGAAGATGTTGTCCTTCATCTCCTACAATACCTGTCAATACAAATTCCATATTAGTACATTTTCTGTTGATTATACCCAGTATAGTAAACTGACAATTGTCCAAGGTTAATTACTGAGAAACAGTGCAACTAAAAGTAGGAATTAGAAAAAAAAAACGTTATTAAATTTTGTGTAAATTATGAATGAATATTAAAAATAAACAACAAAACACAAGAAAATGAAACACTTCAACGGAAACGTTTTCGCATGTGAAAACTTTATCGGTACAACAGTTATCTATAAATGACTGTATTTGCCATCTATTATATTTGTCGCAAAATACCATTATACCCGTCTTTGTCTAACAATTTATTACTGGTAGTTCACATATAAGTGAAATACCCCTGCTGCCGACTGAGAGCGCTTTATCAAGGTCGACCATTGTATCAGAACTTAGGCGAGGGGGAATGAGAGAGACAACTATAGCTACGAAAAGATTCGGTGCTCGATGCGTGTCCAAAAATTTCTTACCATGATTGTACCTTTATTCTACAGATTATCTGCTAGGGTGTACGGATAATATTTCTTGGATATTCGAATTTTTAGTTTCGAGGTTTTTTCCACAGCGACCCCACTGTGCGGCGGTTACGGCCGCGCTCATGTAATCCTCTATGATCTCTGGTTTTGATCTGATGTTTTTTTCTGTAGGTTCGCACCATTCTTAAAAATCAGTGAATTTCATATGAACAATACTGTTTCAAAGTGTCCCCATGATGTGTAACCAATACAAATTACCTTAAAACAATTATACTTACCATATAAAACACTACAACAGTTTTGTTTATTAAAAACACAATCTGAGGAACAAAACGCACACTAACAAACTGATAATTTTCAAATAATATAACGGAGCAGCGCGAACTGCTTTCTCTCTCTCTCTCTCTCTCTCGAACGTAACGCTATATTGGGACATCTAGTGATAAGAAGTAGAACACTGTGAAACTCAATTTGGCGGAAAAATTCAAAATGTTCACATGTACCCGTAATTCAAATGTACCTCCTTTTCCCTTTTTATAATTATCCATTATACACCCTTTATATTTTCTTCTAGTTAATGTCAACATACGTTCTTGAATTCGATATAGTTTCTATTCCGTATGTTTTTAATTTTTTAGGTAACACCAATTTTAAAGAAGTACGTTGGAGTAGCGCTTGAATATGGAATGCCACTCGTGAGACCCCTATGGATGTTAGATGCGAACGATCCATCGTGCCATGTGGCCGTTGACGAATTTTCAATTGGTGACGATCTTATAGTAGCTCCGATACTGCACTCGGGACTTAGGGAAAGGGAGGTGTACTTGCCGGCGGGTGTTTGGAAAGATGGTATTGATAATAGCTTAAGGAAAGGCAGCCGATGGATACATGACTACCGTGTTGAAGAGGATCAAATCGCGTACTTTATAAAAATGCCAGATGATACGCGATTTTAACTATATAAAAAGAAACGTTACAGTATTTTTTTAATTTTAAGTATTATTTACGAAATCATGTGATAATCTCGTAATACGTAAATTGAAGTACATTTTATGTATGTATGTAGTTACTCAAGACATTAAAATACAATACGAAAAGTAAAACCATGAATTTATACGGTCAAGTTTAAAGCCAAGTCATGATTACTAATGAGGATGTCCTTTTTAACCATAGAATCCTACATAAGCAACCATAAATGTTTAGCATGAATTTAAAGGGGTTTGCATAAGAATGAATTTAGCATAAGCAAATGTTTAAAAAAAAAACTTAAACTAAAGTTAAGTAAATGTTCCATGCTTTAGTCACTATAGTAGATACTCGTATGCAATTATATTCATCTCACATTTATTGTTGTATTGCATAAAATATGTATGTATGATTTGTAAAATATTAATATCTGAAATAAATGCAAATTATGCCTCGCGATCGAAAGGCTGACATCCGAAACATTTTTCACAAAAGGCATCACTATTGTGATATAATCACAATATAATCTAAAGATCTAAAGATTCTAGATGACATTCGATATATTCAGTTAAAGTTACAAAAATAATTACAATCAAAAGTCTTAAAAATAAATAGCAGTACAGCAAAGGAATTAAATTTACATGTTTTATTAACGAAAAATAAAAAAAATTAGAAAATAAAATTGCAATTATCAAATGGCGCCATCTACTATGTCTATTATATTACTTGTAAAAAAAAGAAAACTATATGCATGTATGTCAAAACCATATGAATTAAAACAATGTGTAATGAAATTGTAAAAGGAAAATGTGAAACAGGTTTCAAATAAACCCTTACAACTAAATTCTTTATACACCAGAACTTGAAAACGTGAACTTGGAATTTTGTACGGAACCATATGATGAGGACGCCAGTGTGGAAGCAATATTATCGACCATCGTGACTCGCTATCAGGGCAGTTTCGAGCCCTGTAACTAGGTCAAAACTAGTTAGCCACTGCAAACAATCCCCCAATTCACTGGTACAGGATCACACGGTGTCGCTGATTTGGGTGCCCGGACATGAGAATATAAAGGGCAATATAGTAGCCAAGCAGGACTCTAAAAAACACTTCATAAGTCCAGAGCCCGTATGTGGAATTACTAAGGATTCTGCTAAAAGGGAGATCTGGACCTGGTTAGACAAAGCAAGTACAAATAAAAGGATGACGGCTGCAGGTCAACTCCAAACCAAAGCGCTAATAGGGGATGGGGATGCTAAGTTTTCTGAGCAGAAGATGTGAGCTGTAGGAGGAAACGAGTTTACATGTAATCTGCACATGTGAGGAGTTGAAAGTACTCCGGCAGAAACATTTCGGGAAGGATTTATTGGAACCCTCGAAGGTTCTCAAATTTCCACTGGGCAAGATACTGGGCTTTATAGAGAACACCAAGCTGTTCAAGTGGAAGTAAGAGATTTAATAGGGACGATACAATGAGCACCTAGCTCAAGTGCCTGGACTAAAGGTGTCCACCCTATCGTTATGAATGAAATGAAAAAACCCGCGTGACGTAAATGCCGAAATGGGATTCCACGGTAGACAAACTTGATAGCAGGAGAAGGAGAAGAGGAAGATTCTAGAACAAAGGATGGATAACGTGTGTTTGCTAGAAAAAAACGGGTTTCAAAAAGTGACTTCGAAAGCTACATCTTTGTAAATAATTAAACTTTTACCACAATTCAAAATTCTGAGAAATAATCATCAAAGATCATAGTTAATATCAGAAAACGACGTATCCAGTTGTCAATTATCCTAAATTAATGAAAATTGAATGAAAACACAAATACTTTTGGTTACAAAATCACAACACACCTTCCATAACAGTTCCTGTTATTCTGGATACATTGGAGAGTCCTGAATCTATCCAAACCCGGTGGTAAAACATCTAGAGTCCATTCCTGAACCCACATGGAAAACTACTTCTAACATCCTGAATAACCACATCAGACCGGAGAATCTACAAAAGAAAGTCTGTGAAGAAATAACTTTATTATCAACTCTAGAAAACGTATTACTAATTTGACTTGCCCAAAGAAAGTTTAAAATGCTTTCTATAATCCGATTATCTGACTAAAGTTTATTAAAGTAACCTCTTTACCACGCCAAATTGTCATTATCGTAATATTTGGAGCGTTGAATCAGAAAGACTACAGGTACTGCGGCCCACGGGGGTCAAATGGGGCAAAAGAGGAAACAAAAAACTTAATATCTTTTTAACTAATAATCCTATCGACTTACAACTGGTGTCAGTCGATTAAGAACGAAAAATAAATTGAGAATGCACGAAGATTTGAACTTAATCCGAGAAAAATTACCTATTTCATTATTAAAAAAGTTCTAGCTATTTTCGGTTGTACGATTTAGGATGAGATTTAATTCAATATGATAAAGGCAATGACATTCATTAAAAAAAGACCAGTATTCAAAAAATTAAAATATTTAAACTTAATATCAAATAATATTATAAATATTTTCATCTCTCTCTATGCTAAAATTTTTCAGCAAAGTTCTTCACTTTTTCCCATAGATAACTTGGGCTTAACCAAGATATTGTAGTAATTTTGATTGTTTTTCTCCACCAATATAGCTAGCGCCATTATTGATGACATAATGACATTGTTACCATAGATTAAAACCATGAGTTGGTGACATAATACATTCATGACAACAGCGGTGTATCTAGTTGGGCGAACAAAGCCCCCAAGTATTAATACTTCATTTGTGTTGTTACAAAATCGCCTGCACAAAATGAGGGTTTTGGGTATCATAGTAACGTGAATTTTTCCTGTTCATTATTCCAGAATTAACAAATGTTGCTTCATCTGTGAAAAGCACATGATCTAGAAAATTTTCATCTTGACGTAATCATAAAAGCAGCCATTTACACTACACAAGTCTCCTTTCATAATCCGTGTGTAGTAAACCACGGTAAATATTAATTTCATAAGCGTGAAATTTATGTTTCTTTAAAACTCTCCTCGTGGTAATGGTTGAAATTCCATATTGTTTCGAAATTGTCCTTGTAGACACGTGCGGATTTTCCACAACGGATTGAATGACTGTCACTTCATTATTTTCTGTAACTGTAACCATACTTTTGTCCTCTCATGTTTGTCGTAATTCACAGAACCCGAGAGAAGGAACCGTACCAACAAAGTTCTTACTATCCGGAGTTCTACAGATAGGATATTCCGCTGCATACATTCTTGATGCTAACAGTGGATTTCTGTTGCAAGCATCAAGAACAAATACCATGCCTTTGAGCTCCTCCTATATAATTAACAAGACTAAAGTAATACGTAATAACTAATGATCCACAAATAAATAATTAAAATTGCAAACAATGAGCGGTAATAAAACTATAAAAATTGTAAAATACTATGACGCCAAAGACAAACTACAAAACACGATTTTATGTGATAATTTAAAGAGAGATTTGACATTACGTTATATTCTTAGTTTTTGTTTGAAAATCATGGCCATCTGACCAATGGGTGTCCCACGTATTGAAGATTGTAAATATATTTTTCCATAAAATTGGAATATCTTTGAAAGTACCAGAAATAGGTGTTATATTGTTGGTATCATTTTCCAGGTAATTTTACAAGGAATTTGCTGGTAACATGGAAAAATATAGGTTCTATTTAAGAAAATCGAAAAATAAGCGTTTGAATATCGATAAATGTGCCACGACATATTTAACCCCCTGTACATATTTTTACGTTACGCCACCTTGAAACATATAAAATGTCAGCCCACCAAATTGATAACAAAAGAATAACGCGTTGCACTACAGCGGTTTTTGGTATAAAATATAAATCTCAGATGTCGCAACTGTCAAAATGTTTGCAAAATTTTCAATATCGCCTAAACTAATTGTTGAAAGTGCACATAACCATATATCATTGCAAAAGTGTTTTGGGTGGCTATCGAAATAATTACTAGAAAATATAGCAATCCATTTAAAATAAGAAAGTTGAAAGTAGGTCTGAGAATTTGTAACACCCTGTATATTTGTAAATAATTTTACGAAATGCGCATTGATATACTATATACATACAGAAAATCTCACATTCCTAGTTTTAATAGTTTTTTTCTAATTGGATGTTGTAATAAAGCTAAAACAAAAGACGACGCAGTGCTGATATGGCTATTACAGCATACTGTGCTGTAATGAGATATTAACGTGGTGGAGGGGACTCTTGCCAGAACGTAATATAGGCGATTAATGTGCAAATTAGAAAAAATACTGTAAAAAACGTGTGCCACAATGACATGTAATGCTACTTTGAATCTCTCGCCGCTACGCGGCTCGAGCTTCAAACTTGTACTCGCACTACATAAACGTCATTGTGACACTTGTGTTTTAAAATACTATTGTGCTAAATTCTGCCGACACACTAATGGCGCCCGGTATAAAATCATGGTACTTTTCTATGTATATTTTAAGAATAGAAAGTACTTTAGTGCTTTATGGGTTTACCTACTTTTGAGACACTGTGTATAATCCGAAATATTTTTAGATTATGTAACATTAATTCCATAAAATTTGTAGAAAGTTTTTTTTCCTAAAATGCAAAATAAACTGGTAATCAAAGATTCAGTATTTGCTTGAGCGGTGTGCATACATTACATGCGTTAATCAATACTTGTAAATAATAGATGTTCACTTTAGATTATTACAATTCTGTTTGTATTTAGTTTTCAATAATTGTATTAGATTATTCTGGTCTTTTTTTTTATGTTTACAACTTAAGTGATTCATTACTATTTACTTGCTTCTAGACAAAGTATTACTACAATATGCAGTATAAGAGATATCTAGAAGTTTTCAACGCTTCTCTATTTCCTCTCAATTATTTGTTTCGTGTATTAGCATTAATGCCTCAGAGCTGCAGTAAAGTGGAAAAAAGTTACGCCATCTTCGTGGCAGCATTGCTTTTCTTCATAAATTTGTATAGTTCCTATCATACATATATATATTTTATTTCCACTTCGATGGGAACCATAAAAATTTTTAAATCCGTCTGTATAAATATTGTAAGTCTGTTGTCGATTCTAAGTGTAAATTGGTATAATAGTGACATATATCAAGATTTCATAGGCAAGCTTGTAACAGTTACCGAAATGACAGGAAAGGGCTTGGATAAGGAGAAGGCAACGAAATGATATTTGATAATAATAATTTTTGTGTCACATGGTGTTTTTGCCGGCTTGTTTGGATGTAATTTATTTATTTCCGATAAGAATGACACATACAAATACCTATATTTACTACATTGTATTAATCATTACCCGATCTTTATGTTGTGCTTAAAAATATGCATTTACATACATCGTATTAACACAAATATAAAAATCGTGAATAAAGAAATTCACGCGATCGGCAATTGTATATACAAAGAAAGGTATCACGGAAAATGCTTTAGAGTGACTAGCGTGTCGAGCAACTTCGCGAATTATTTTAAGAAAACCAATTTGAATTATCTAAAATTATGTGAAATTATTGAGAGTTTTAATATTACTTTCGGATGGCAGCTTTTATTCACGGTATTCTTTATAATTTCAAGTTGCCTGTTGGCTGCAGGCTTCATTGTGTTCGACTATTCTAACAATACTTCTGGATCGGTAAACTGGACTGGGATACAATATAAAGCTTTATCCATCATTTGGACGTGCTGTTTTCTGGTAAGATAATGGATGTATTATGTGTATTTGTCATATAATTATCTCACAGAACATTACAAATTCAAGACACAAAGTTATTTCGCAAAATTAAATACAAACATATATCTCTAGAAACTACAAATATGTTAGCAATTTAAAATCACAAAGTCATAATTCAAAATTTACAAACACAATTAAGCAAATATGTGAATCATTATTTTATTATTGTAAGTTGATATTTTACATGTAGTTATTTTCAAACAGATACTTTAACATAAAGAATTTAGAAAATATATACCTGCACAGACAAGAGAATATACATACTATATATCAGCTAAATGTAATTTTTTGGAAGCATAAAAGGAAGCAGAACGTCTGCCGCTGCTTCTCTGTGCTATATATATATACCCTAACTTGAACTAATCGGCACGCGATGGCGCCGCTAAAATACACAGAATTATGTGCGACGTTGTCAATAATTTTGATTCATTTTCACATTAGATAACGTAATTAAAAGTAATGAAATATACACGGTATTCGTGTGCATGTAAGATATTTAATGATATTTAATCTGCATTAGTTAGAAATGCATAAATATGAAAACTAATTGCTATAATTTGATTTTAAATTAATTAATATAGGTATGTACACATAATTACCATCTACAAACAACAAGCTAATAAACATTCTATTAATATTTGTAGGTTATTAGGAATAAATAAGGAATAAATAATACTTAAATTTTATTTTCACTATAAAAATGTAATAGTATGCACTGCATTAATTTTAAAAACTTCACCCTTCCGATCACAGCGGAACTAAATGTTGTCCTTAATTTAAAAAATGGAAAAATAACGACCAAACATCTTTGTGAAACATTGAAAAAACACTAACATAATGCGATTATCACTATTAGATTAGTAGTGATCAGATCGTGTTTTACTTGTAAACAAACAACCAAATCTGGTTCGCAGTTTGAAGATTTTTGAGGTTTCAGAAGTTTTGCAACGGTTTCTATTCGAAAAGATAAACGAAAAGCCTTTGCAGTTGGGTAAAGATTCTATGCTCCATGTTGTGTAATGACGGAAAAGAAATATTCTATGGCATCCTGATTTAGTCTGTTAAGATGAAATGTAAACTTTGCCCTTCTCGACTTCATACAATTTTAGAAATGCCGTTGTAGTTTGAATCATGCCATCAAAACAGTCTACTTTCTCTACTATTCCTGTCAATTTTTGTCATACTTTTGAGAAATTCCGTTGCTCAAATTAAAATATTTATAATCTCGGGATTCCTATCACTTAATCTGCAACTGTACGGATTCTTGTGGTACATTAGTTTATTATTCAAGGTACTAAACAAATTGTGTATCGATTGTAAGAACTATGCGGTATCTAAGACGGTTTTAGAATTAATTTGCCAATTTACCGCACACGTTCTTACAGCCTATGCCAATGTGTTGGAAAAAATTTGTAATGCCAATTTCCACGATTTTTTTCGAAAGAAGTTGAATTAATATGCTTGTCCGTTATTTTCGTTAGAGCACAAGCAGTGGTGGAATTCCGATCTATGGAATATGTCTGTAGAGCATCAAAACTTATTGTTGAAGTACCTTGTTTAAAAGTGACTGTTAATAAATTGATAATTTCGAATACTCTTGAATAAAATTGAAAATATCATATGATTTTTTTGAATTTTTAATCCATTGTGCAAGTAAATTCTCATCACGTACAGGAAATCTAAACATTTTTAAATTCGGGATTCTTTTCTACGATCTTCCACAATTTAAATAATTGCACTTATTGCCTGCCATACTAGGTCGGGGAAGGTGGTAATCACGTGCACTTCGGCCACCCTTACCGGGCTCATTGTGCTATGCCTGCCATACTAATTAAAATAAAATAAAATCAAATTTTGCCCATCTGAAACTCCTGTTTCGACATAAATGTTCACATAATTCAAACTTTTAATGGTATATAGTTTTTAAAATATGTTAACTCGACAATAGTCGTATTTTAAATAAGCGGATTAGCGGCGGTGTCCTTTAGATGCAACAGCTTTGTCGGCGCGCCGTTTATAAGAGCAGTGGCAACATTGTACTGTGTCCGGGCGTGAAGCTGTTTGCGCTCTTTTAGCGATGTATAAAATTATGTACAGACGTTACTGATAGTGACATCTGGTATCAGTCCTATGAACAATTCTAGTCGCCCTATCTAGCTGATGGTCTGTTATGTTCTCTTGTCTGTGATATCTGTCAAATTGCTGACATCTATCGGGAAAACAGAAAAGTTAACTCTTATCATTTTAGTGTACTTTAGGGGCGCCATCGCGTGCCGATTAGTTCAAGTTAGGGTCTACATATATAGCACAGGGAAGCAGCGGCAGACGTTTTGCTTCCTTTTATACTTCCAAAAAATTACATTTAGCTGACAGTCTGTATGTTCTCTTGTCTGTGATATTATGCAAAAAGAACAATGATTGAACGAAATGAACAGTTTAATTCTACTACGTTACATTGAATGATTCTCCGAAGGACCTGTTTGAAATCGGATGATCTACGCAGTTTCGAACGCAATCCAACAAATTTGTTTAGATGAAGTCATAGGGAAGCTATCAAAAAAAAAAGTTGTTTAAATAAAAATATAGACAGAGACTTAGCGTGGGTATAGAGACGCGTTAAAAATTGGGTTACTAAAATTCATGAATAAGAGTATTTTCGAGAAAGAGTCTAAAGTAAATTTATTTTACAAAAGAAAACTCACGCGATAGTAATCGTATTTATCCGTGATCGAGACATATTCCAAAGGAAATAAACGTACCTGGGGGATTTTAAGATCCATTGAAGCAGACTACATGGCCGCGACACCCATCCAGATATCGAGATAACTGCCGATTCCTAGATCTGACAGAATACGAGACTTGTACAAGTATTTTATTAATTACGAGGCTATTCAAAGCTCTCTACTACGATTAAAGACGCTGAAAACTGACGAGTGGGTGATTTCATCAAAATTAAAAGATATTTTACCTTGAGGAACGAAGAAAAATTATTGTTTCTTGCAGAAGATATTATATTAGCCTTATAAGATATTTTTTTTTCGTATTACATCAAATTTACTTATTGTACTTTGTTGATTTCACCATTTAAGGACTTCATTTTCTTTTAAATATTTATTTAGAACCCAGAATATTGGAAACGGTTAACTAACTTAATTTTTTTAACATAGTTTTACAATAAAGAGAGCTCGAACTCAATTACAGGTTAAAACGTTTGAGGCATGATTAAAAAGTTGATTTTGTCACAATTTACATTTATGTTTATTATGTATTGTTTCTGAAAATTACTTATCTTAATATAAACTGTTTAATTTACCTGATATTTGTGACTTTCTTGAAAAATATTCGACACCTTTATCCATATCACAGAATTTTTGATAAGCACAAGTTTTGGCGGCAAACACGTTATCTATAAAGTTATCTTTAAATTAAAGCGTAATTTTTCGCTGTAGCCTACGTATGAAAGGTCCCCAGTAAAGCGGCAAATAAGCTATATTTAAAATTATTATCGATCAAGAGAAACCCAAAAACGCTCTGAGATTAAAAATTTATAATTTATTTTTTTCCCTTATAGTCTTCCCTTCATTTTATATTTATTGCATCTTAACTGTTACCAGGGCCTATGTTATTGCGCCCTATTCCTGCATATCTCTCACTGGTGCTTCTCCCATGATGGTTGTGCAAAGTGATCTTCCTTCCAGCATTTTCTTTATTCACCATAAAGCCTCTCTACGTACTTTTAATTGTTTGTGTTTTCTTTCCTTCTGAAGAGGGGGTTTCACCTATGTTTGCATTTGGAAAGAGGGCCGCAAGCGCTGGAACAACCTCATTTCGCAATAAATTTAAGTAGACGTTGCCAGTTAAATTTCCTCTTATAAAAAATGGTCCTATGATGTTGTTTCCAACAAGACCAGCCCAGACATTCACCTTTTGAGGACGCTGTGTATGGACTTTTTCAATCCAATGCGGATTTTCAATTGACCAGTAGCGACAATTATGTCTGTTCACAGTGCCGTTGAGACAAAACGTTGCCTCATCTGAAAAAATGATGTGATCTAAAACATTAGGCTGCTGCTCGATCAATTCCGTCATTGTTTCGCAAAATTGTAGTCTACGATCTGGATCGTCTTCAGTTAACTCATGCACGGGATACATTTTATAGGCTTTCATTCTTGCTGATTTAAGAATCGTATGAGCAGATTTTTGAGAGATCTCATGAATTTGACCTAATTCTGTTGTGGACACGTGATGATTTTCTTCCACTGTAAGTAACACATTCAAACTAGTTTCTTAATCTGTTGCTGTTAATGGACGTCCCCTTCTAGGTAAATCCTTCACCTGACGAAAGACTTCAAACTTTTGAATTGTTCGGGATACCGTACTTTTACTAATGTGACGATCCGGATAAACAGTATTAAACAAAATACGAACCTCTTCAAAAGAACGTTGACGATCAACGTACCCACGCATCATTAATATCTCAATTCGTTCTGATTCAGTAAGTTTTTCTGCCATTTTCAAATGTGTCAATGTTTAAAATAAGTAAATTTATAACGATGCAAAAGTTAAAACGCTTTTAAAATTGTCAAATGTGACGGCAAAAAGAATGGAAACACTAAACAACAACTTTTTTCGAAGATACCTTGATTTTTCTGTATTAGGACACTTTTTTAATTTTTTAACTGTTTTCTTGTGAATAAAAATAAACATCTTAATACTTCCTCAACGTAGTTTTTTATTTTGCATTCAAAAGTGTTAAAAAGATCTGGGCGTTCCATTTAAAAAAAAAAAGTTGGACGTATTGCCGATTAAACCGGAAGTGAAAAAAATATTAACTGTATTGCATAAAATGCATTTATATTAACTATACCCCCATACCAAATTTCAGAAATCATAATTTTCAAATAACAAATTTATTCGACCGTTATTTTGTTGTATATATAATACCGGAAAATCAGAACACACGAGAGCACAAACAAAACTGTAGTTGTGTGTTGCAGGAATTTTATAGTAATTCTAAAAAGTATTCCTTTTCAGATAGCAACAATCGTTTTGGGAAAACTAGCCGACAATACCATCGAGGAGTTTTCAAAAACGTCTGATACGTGTTTCGAACTAGCCTATAGACTACAACGTAGCAATACTACAAAAGAAAATTTGTTACGGGACAATTTGATTTCTTTCGCCCAGTTTACTTTTTCAGCGAGACCTGTATTTACTGCTGCTGGATTTTTTAATGTCGACTATACAATGCTTTACAGAATGGTAATAATACATATGTCATACTTGATTGTGATAGTTCAGTTACAATAGGTTCGAAGTGGAGTACAAGAAATACATGTTTTCAATGTCTATTCTTTATTATATTATTCATTATAGAAACAGATCTAATATTTTTGTTACATAGAATAATAAAATTATTAATAAAATATTTACACGGTATATAGATAATAGGGTGAAATAATGATTTAATGAAGAAGTATGCACAATAAAGATAGATGAAAGTATAAATGTTTTTCATTCGCGCTCACTTGAATGAGGGCTGGAAGTTATTGTAGAATACTTAAAATGGTACACATAACTACGAATAAAATGTTAACACAGACTGTTGATTTCCCCGCACTAAGAGATATGGGGGTAGATCTCTCGTTAAAGCTTCTAACCATGCCATATATAAAGGTGCCGAAACTGTTCCTTTACGAGGCATTGGCAGTGACCTGTAAAAAAGCGAAAATTAATTACACACTTAAATGATAGCTAAATAGCACATCAACAGCTGCTTTGGAAATCATGCTAAACGTACCCCTTTTGGATATTTAGATTAAGGAGGAAGCGAGAATGGAAGCATACGGAATGGAGTGTGGTAGAAACCAGAGAACCCAAATGCGAGAATAGCGACCGAAATAATAAAACCTATCTTCGAAATGGGTAACGAGACGATGATTCCCCAACCCTTTGATAAACCCTTCAAGGTTCACTTGGATTGGGATGAGTGGAAAGCAAAACAGAAACCCGGGATTCGAAACCAAATCTAGTACGCAGATGGGTCCAAAAGAATCAGAGGTTCTGGAGCTGGTATATACATATATAGTGAAACCCCGATTCATAAAGAATATATGGTATTAGGGCAATATACCATCGTATACAAAACGGAAATTCTAACAATAGAGACATGTGCCTGAGGGGCATTGGAGAAACAACCCGAGGTTCAGCTGATTCATATCCTATCGGACAGTCAGATGGCCCTGAAGACGTTAGTATCCTATCGGATAAGCTTGAAATTAACTTGGGACTGCATAGAAAACCTAGGAACATTGGCCAAATACAGTAAAGTTACTTTGGTGTGGTTTATGGGTCATAAGGGCAAACAAAGCAATGAAATAGCAAACAAGCTAGCAAGAAATTTACTGCACCTGAACCTGGTCTGGCGATAACTAACACCAAGGCCGAGTGGATCACAAAAAAACACCAGATACACTGGAACAACGTTGCAGAATAGATACTTAGCAAACGGCTGCTGAGGCATTTAGTTGCAGATGTGCTGGCTCTCAACCGAGCACTGTTTAGAATAGTGACGAGTCTGTTAACTGAACACGGCTGTCTAAGGAAATACCTACATAGCATTGGCATCTTTGAAGATGAGTCTATTTGTAGAATATGCAATGAGGAGGAGGAGACATGTCTTTTGCATGCGTTGCAGTGGACCGGCAGAGACTGCTATTGCTGGGAGCAACCAATTTACTGACAGTTCTGCCGGGAAAAAGTTTATGACACAGGCTACTAAACCTAGTTAAAGGGACTAACCTATTTATGTAAAGAAATTGATTAGATACGAAATAATATAATAGGCCTTAGGTCGCGGTGTTAAGAGGATGATGTAAAGACTGTACCCAGTGACAAATTAAACCAAATCAATATTCTTTGTGAAATAAATCTATATAAAATTTCAATTATAATATTTTTAGCTAAATAAGTTATTTTACAAAAGTAACCAGCTTAAATTTAGGTTGGCAACATGAGACTGCCTTTCTTTTGTTAAAAAACTGTACAGTAAAACTGGTAGACTCCGGTTCATACTAGATTTGCTGCCAGTATCCTGTATTTGTCAGTACCCCTTCCTCTCTTCCTGCTCCCCCTCCACTATCCGTCTGCTGACCAGTCTCCACTGAAAGGTCAAGTTACTGTCTGTAATCAGTATGGGTGTAACCACCCTGCTGAGCACTCTTTCACTATGATCTTGTTTTTTGTACTAATGTTCCTGGGTTGATGGAGACATTCAATAGAAAATACGACCCCGGAGAATTGAAACTTTTCATTGATTCCTCTAAAAGAAGCCTGAAAGCTATTCTTCTTCACAATGGCAACCAATGTGCATCTGTACCAGTAGGACATTCAGTTCATTTGAAAGAATGTTATAAGAACCTCGAATTTGTACTTAACAAGCTTAAGTACTCTGTTCATAAGTGGACTGCTTGTGAGGATTTGAAAGTGATGTCTATGTTACGAGTCCAACAGAGTGGCTACACCAAGTTCCCCTGCTTCCTCTGTGAATGGGATAGCTTGGTTCCTAGAGTTAACGTTGAGAAAGAGCGTTTAGTGAATCCTAAAAAGATTCTACTTTCGCCACTTCACATCAAGTTGGGACTGATAAAACAATTCGTTAAAGCATTGCCTAAAGAAGGAGAGTGTTTCATATACCTCTGTGAGCAGTTTACCGGCCTCTCTGAGGCAAAACTTAAAGAAGGGGTATTTGTTGGTCCTGATATAAGGAAACTTATGAAAGATGAATACTTCGAGTTGAAAATAGAAGACTAGAAAAGGAAAGCATGGAAGTCTTTTAAATAAGTGGTAACCGCCTTCCTAGGATATAAAAAAGACCCAAACTACAAGAATATTGTTACCAATCTGTTAAATAACTACAAACTGTTGGGCTGCAACATGAGTGTTAAAGTTCATTTTATTCATTCCCATTTGGACTATTTTCCGGAAAATCTTGGAGCAGTAAGTGAGGAACAAGGAAAACGGTTCCATCAAGACATAAAAGAAATGGAACACAGATATCAAGGGCACTGGAACGTTAATATGATGGCTGACTACTGCTGGATGTTAAAAAGGGAAACTCCTCAACCCCACAGCAGGAAAAGTCCCAAATCCAGTTTTGAAGGAAAAAGAAAACGTTACTACAAAGACTTGTAACGGTGTAGTAAAGCCTTATTAACTTTTCTTCCTCTATTTTTAAGATTTACCGTTGTATAAAGTAATGTTAATAACATGTCTTATTCACACACACGATATAAAATACATATGTCCATTTTATAATTTTCCCTAAAAGAATTACCTCATTTTGTAGACAAACCTTACGTGATAGAAAAAAACCTATATTATTTCTGAAATCAGCACCAAAAACTACATAAAAATCAACTATTAAAACTAAAACAATTTTAAAAACTATTTTGTTTACAGGCCTGTGTAATTTTAACAAAACTTCAGTTCATCAAATACTCGTGCACCATGCCAAGACATATTTCTGCTACTTTTGCAAATAACTTGACAGATGGTGATGGCAATACTATTGCTTTGGCATTCCCCGTAGATTAAAATCATATCTAACTTCTAAACTTCTCTTGGTTTGAATACGCTGCCATTTTTTAAACAAAATTTCAACTAAATGACACGCCGTGTTATTTGTTGTTGACAGTTGAAAGTTAATTGGGGTTATTTTCATGGGTATCTATTTTTTTCTTGGAACTTACTGTATCTCATAATTCTTAGTGAGATAAGTATTTCTGTTACACTACCCAAAACTAAAGAGTGTGATACATATTCGGAATTAGAAATAAAATACTTATCAAATGGTGCAAAAAATATATAGGGTGTAAAGGAAAAGTTGACAGTCACTGTTTTGACAGATGTCATCGTAAATATAATAATTCCATTTATTGACAGTAGCAATACAAGCCTTTATATTACTACAATGCATTGTCAAAAAGACTATATCACCCGACGGTGTTCTTCCTATAGCCTTGGTCATTGGTGTGATCTTCAGTTAATGGGCAAGTAAAATTAATAATAAATAAATTGATGATCTTGTTCGATAGGTTTTGTCATCGCAATTACGAATATACAGCCTGTTAAAAAAGGTTGTCGGATATTTTACCCAATTATAGTACTGGTGGAAATACACAAAAAAGTCTTAGTCAACATGGGTCCGCAATTCAACTGTTTTTGACATATAGTCGATTGCATATTTTAAAATAAAAAAAAAACATTTTTTGGTTTTGAGAATAGTTCCCTTTGTCAAACAACTGATTGTGACTTAAAATTAGTTCTGTCAGACATCTGTCATCAGATTATTTATCATTTGCGTCAATTTTTTTTTGTTCTCAAATTATGCATAAGTACACAAATGCAGAAATGGCCGATATGCATTTTATGTACGGTCGTGCGAATGGTAATGCCACTGAAGCACGGCGTATGTATGCCGAAGAATTTCCAAATCGGTTGTTACCGAGTGATAAGATTTTCTCAAGACTTCATATCCGGCTGTCCGAAACTGGTTCATTTAAAATTAATGGTGGTTCTGGTAGACCTAGATCAGTTTCTTCTCCCGCAGTAGAATTAGATATTTTGAGACGGGTAGAAGACAACCCAAATATTAGCACCCGAAGACTTGCCGCAGAACTGAACTTCAGTTATCCTCTCATTTGGAGAATTCTGCGGGAACAGCAGCTCTATCCCTACCACGTTCAACGCGTGCAAGTTCTTGCTCCTCTCGATTATGATGCACGTAGGGTTTTTTGTCATTGGGTTTTACGAAAGCTGGCAGAAACTCCTAATTTTCCTCCGTCCTAATTTACATTGCGATCAGAATTTCTTTGAACATTTTTATCCTACTAAAACAATATGCACTCGACTATGTCAAAAACAGTTGAATTGCGGACCCATGTTGACTAAGACTTTTTTGTTTATTTCCACCAGTACTACAATTGGGTAAAATATCCGACAACCTTTTTTTAACACACTGTATACGGTTTACTATACTTTTTCTCAAAAAGTTACAGGTAGGCGAATACCAAACTGAATCACCTGGTATATGTGTAAATGATATTTGTAGGGTACTACATGTTTTGTCGGCTTCCAGTCAATCCCGTTTGAGCAAGGGAATGGGAGTTTGGTTGTAAAAGGCTCAAAAAATTACTTACGATCGTTTGATAGTTCTATAAAAGATGAATTTTAAGAGTATTTGACCTCCTAAACATAAGGTTTTGCAAAAATACAAAGCACGACTGCTGTTCTCCCGATGGGCATCTACTACAAATGTGCCAACTTTCATTCAAATTATGATCTGGTTAATCTAGTTCTCAATTTGTTTAAGCATTTTGTTTTTTAATTTTTTCACTAGCCACTGAGCTAGAAACTATTTTAAGAATTACTCTATTTATCAAAGACATAATTAATATAATATCGAAAGTAAGTTAGTTGATGAGCCATTCGTTGATGTGGACAATTAGATACTTACATAACTACTAGATTTGCTTGACTCGAATGTTCTAGTAGTAATTCCCGTATCCTTAACTGTCTATACGTTTTCTCTTGCAACGCCGCTATTTCAATTTCAGAAACTTTGCACTCTACAATAAAACACTTTAGATTCAACGTTGAAAACTATATACTTATCTGTTACCCACCGTTCTCTTTTATATCACACGGTGTTTTGAAATGCTCGATAATATTATCAAAGAATTGTATTGTGGAGTCGGTGGGTTTATCAGATATATTAACCATCTTTAAGCTAGAATATTCGAGACGAAATTTGGACAGCAAATTGGCCATGCTAAAATAATGGGTAACAATTATGTATAGTTTAAAGATCGGAGTATATTTACTTCTTTTCTTCCTCCTCTTTTTCCAGATTATTACTCGCCAAAGCGAACACTCTCAGCTTACAGTTCGCCCAATGGGTTCTAGTTGATATGATGTAGGGTAACAACATCGTCAAACCACCATCATCATATAACCACCAAACATCAATTGTGCCTCTGTTTTGTTTGTTTCGGAACATCGAAATTTTTTCCATGACTGATTTGTGTAAATCCTGTCCTGATTCGTTCCGCAAAATTAGTTTATCGACGTTGACCGGTTTCTTATTCTTAGTAGTCTTATTTATTAAATTATAATTTTTGGGCGTACCTAAACAATAGAGCGAATTCGATAAATGTTTCGTACGGGGAATTACTACGGTTACTTACTGGAAGAAACGTTGGAAGAAATGGTCCCTTCGGAAGCGACTAGATGAGATATATTTAAATTTGAATCCGCATGCATCAGTTGCATTGCTATGCTCGGAATCGGTTCTGTTCGAGAGACTGGAATACTGAAATCCGCACTAGGTACGCCTTCTTCTTCTTCTGTAATTTTGCTATAGTCGAGCCCATCTGTCAAACGTAATATGACAACAGAAAGCCGATTATCGAAGGCACCGCTGAAATTAAATTAAACAAAATTTTATATGAATTTTTACGTCTCCACCTATATAATTCAAGGTATAAAGTAACAACAACAGAACCATAAATAAACAGAAAATAAAAAACAAAACATGCAATACCTAATCAAAACTAAAATAACTCACTAACCGATCTAACGAATATGACATAATTTTGGTTGAATATATCTATAAATCACAATTCCATAAGTTATACATGGTTGTTCATTAGTGCGTCAAAGTCCAGTATAGTCTTTAAAAAATAAAACTGAAGGGATTTATTTTATGAAAAGTGGAACAGTAACCAAAAACGCACATTTTAAAAATAATTTGAAGTATACAGGGTGATCCCTAAAGCGGGACACATTAAAAAAAAATTTAAACAAAACGCCCTGTATATTTTTTGTTTTCTTATTTGTTTTAAATTGTGTTTTCAACGATCTCCGGGTTTTTGGTTTTGGGTGACGCATTGATGAGTTTTTAACGAAAATTAAAAAAAAATGGTCGTGACAAGGTTTATCATACTAATTCCATGCGACAGTATTACGATTAGCTAAGACAAAATTATTTAGTAAGTATGCAGCCAAGGGGTGTGTTGAACGTACAAAATGATTAAACATTAATTTTATTATACAGGATATTTGTTACGATGCAGTCAATTTGGCGATTGTCAAAGAGCGTTTCCTATTCTTTTGTTTCTTTAGGTAGTTTGTTGTATTGGGTTATAGTTTCTGAAGTAGGAATTTTTTTGTATTTATTGCTAATCCTGTGATGGGTGGAGACTGTGGCTTGAAAACTAACAAAAATCCAAAAG
Organism: Cetonia aurata; assembly: GCA_949128085.1. NCBI lineage: Eukaryota > Metazoa > Arthropoda > Insecta > Coleoptera > Scarabaeidae > Cetonia > Cetonia aurata. Next base: position 24,476,504 of record OX421890.1, on the reverse strand, counting down.
AAAAAGTGAAAAAATCCCTTACCAAAAAAATTAAAGATACAAATCTAAATACGTATTTCGGCAACTAAGTTGCCATCTTCAGTAGAAGAACAAGTGAAGAGCAGTGTTAAACGTAGTGTTTTCGGCTAAGGTAAACCTTGGAAGATATGCTCTTCACCAAATCACTAGTGGAATAACACTCTGTAGTAGTAGTGTTATTCCACTAGTGATTTGGTGAAGAGCATATCTTCCAAGGTTTACCTTAGCCGAAAACACTACGTTTAACATTGCTCTTCACTTGTTTTTCTACTGAAGATGGCAACTTAGTTGCCGAAATACGTATTTAGATTTGTATCTTTCTTTTTTCACTTTTTCTTTTGGATTTTTGTTGTTATTTATTGCTAATGAGCTAATGATTTTCTTTGTTCTCAAGTGCGAGTGTCTCTTTGTATTATATGTATATATATCATTGTTATTCGATAAAATGCTGTTTGTTTTTCATTTTATGCAATAGTATCAGGTTTTTTTGTTTAATCATTTGTTAAATTTAGTTCTTGGATATTCCTGTACATTTCTGCTATTGCCGTTCGTCTATCCATTCAATATAGCAGCTTTAATATAGTATTTTGTTGTCTTTTTAATTTGTTTAAGTTTTTCTTGGTTGTGTTGCTCCATATGTTTATTTTTTTCAATCCAGCTATATAGCACTGATATTTGTTTTGATCAGGTGTTTTATATGTGTATCCCATTTTAAATTGTTTTGTATTGTTAGTCCTAAGTATTTGGTTTCGTTAATTTGTTTTATTGATCGTTCTTTGACTTTGATGTTGAAAGTAGGGGGGATTGTTTTCTTTGTAAATACCATATACCCCGTTTTTTCTTCATTTATTGTTATAAGGTTATTGTAACACCATTCTTCCACTTTTTCAATGTCCTCGTTAATATGTTGTTGTAGTCGTTCTTTGTTATTGTACGGTTGTGAATATACAATACATATGTGATCGGCATACGCGTAGATTTTGCGATGTATTTGTATGTCAAATATATCGTTTGTATATATTATGTAGGTATAGCAATGGTGGTAAGTTTCCTCCTTGAGGTATTCCGTATTCTCCGCATAGCTGTTGACTGTCGATTTTGTTTACTATGACACTTTGCTTTCTATCAGTCAAATATGTTTTAATTAGGGTTTTTGATGTTCCTTTTATGCCTAGGTGGTCTAATTTTTCTATTAGTTTTTCTTTAGAAATGGCATCGAAAGCCTACTTCATACCAATAAAAAGTACAATTACTAATGTATTGTTCTGGGCAACTTTCGTTTCTATATCATTTAATAGATCATTAACAGCTGATGTTGTTCCCGAGTTTTTTTGAAATGCGTATTGTCTTTTATGGATTATTTCATTCTTCTCTATGTATTCGCTTATTTGCAGGTGTAGAGTTTTTTATAGGATTTTGTTCAAGACGGATAATAAGCTTATAGGTCGATAATTTTCTGGTTTTGTTTTGTTACCTTTTTTGTATACTGGCTTTATTATTGTCCTCTTTGAAAATTTTGGATATTCTCCGTTCTCTATTACCTGGTTTATTAATCTTGTAAGTATTGGTGATATTTTGTTCCTGAATTTTTTGACTCTTTCTGCAGTTAAGTGATCATGTCCGGATGCTTTATTGTTTTTTAATTGCAAAATTATTTTATGTGTTTCTTCTTCTGTAACTTTCCTAAATTTAAAATTTGCTGTCCATCTAGGGATAGTAGTCGGTGTGGGAGGGTGTTTCGAGTTAGCTATTTGAAGCCTTCCGAGCACTATATTATGATGAATGCGATCAAAGGCATTGCTAAAGTCAATGTACACTGCGTCCACCTGTCTTCTATCATCCAGAGCTTCCAAAACTGCTTGGGTAAAGTTACACAAATTTGTAGTAACAGATCTTGCCTTCATAAAGCCATGCTGGTTCATGTGTATTAATGGATTAACGTGTTTGTAAATATATGCACAAATAATGGACTCGAAGATCTTGGCGAAATTTTATATAAGAGAGATAGGGCGGTAATTTTTGATTAAATTTCTTGCCCTAGATTTAAAGATAGGTGTTATTCTTGTCTTCTTTCATTCATCAGGGAACACTTTCTGCAATATTATTGTATTATAGATGAACTTCAGCGGCTTTATGAAACAACCTAAGCAGTCCTTTACCAAGAAGGACGGGATAGCATCAGGACTCATTGTCAAAGAATTTTTTAAGTTTTTAGCAGCACTGTACATATCCACTTTGGAAATGTTAAACTTAAAAGTACTGGATATGGCATTTCTCGAAAATTTCCCGGAGCCTCCATCTGATACATCTTCGTATACTGAACTAAAATGCTCAGCAAAGCCATTAACGATATCGTTTGGTTTAGATAAAGTCTCCATGTTGTGAAGCAGACGAGAAACCCTGACTTCTCGTCTGCTTTTTCTTAATGTTCACAAAAGACCAACACTTTTTTGGATCTGACTTAATTTGACTTTCAACATTATTAACGTAATTGATGTAAGAAGTTTTGATATTATTTTTGATCGTAGAACGAAGCACATTGACACGATATAAATAAAAATAATATCCCCTTCAATGACTTAATTGATTTTGTTAAATTTATTCTTAAATACGCTGTGTAATAACTTGTTATTACAGCTAAAAGTTGGAAAGTTTTTAAAAATCATACACTACTATTAATTCTAGACGTTTGTAGGTAGATATTTCAATTTCAATTTTTCAATTTCAATTCAATTTCAATTTCAATTTCAGTTTATTGTTTGCCATGTATAAGGAACAATGTATTGTCAATATTGTGTATAATAATATATATGTACGTGTGCACACATTGTCAGACTGAAAACTAGAAAGGTGTGTATAGAAAAACATAATAGAATTACACAAATAAATGAAGAAACGTTACAAACATTAATTAGACAAAACAATAGTTTAAGAACTCTTCTTCACTGTCGAAATTATTTGATTTGAAGAAGTTACGAATCCATCGCCCAAAGAGAGAAACACTAATGCTTTTTAAGGTGTTCAGTAGCTTGTTATAGTATTTTTATTCCGTAGTAGTTGGGACCAGTAAAAGCCATATTAACTCGATGAAGAGATACAACAGCTATATCACCACGGTAGCGTGTTATAGTTATGATTTTATAATAATAATAATAATGCATGCCTTTACATCCCCCAACAGCTTTCGCCAATTACAGGGGGCATCGGCCGGCCATGAGTTATTATTACGCCTGCGCCCGTGGAGCGACTTAAGGTGTTTGTCTCTCAGCATTTGCCAAGGAGTGAAGAAAACCACGAAAACCTTACTCTGAGAGCAGGCCCTGGGATTCGAACCCCGGACCCCGTGACTGATAGCCAAGCGCGCAAGTCACTCGACCATCAGCCACACTTTGTTGACATGTTCTGTAATTGTGGCGGTTCTCCAGCACGTGGTGTAGGCAGGTAAGTATAAAAAGCGCCGGTATTGTGATGATCACAAATCGCTTGAAACATTCTCTGTAGCCGTTCACAGTGTCTTCCAAGAAATAAATTTTTCACCTATAATTTGTGCGTTACGAATAATGGATCCACCCTCGAGTATGGAGAAGTTTCGGAAAGTTCCGTCATAAGGAGCTGACTGTTTAATTACTTTCCACATTGCAGATGTACGGTTAGAGCTGTTCTTAATGTTCGTTATATTTGATGCGACTACTTCGAACTAACTTTTGGTACTTAATTTTAGCATGCCGGTACAGATCATTCCAGTGTTTTGATAATTCCTTGTTTTCGTCATTTACCCAACTCGTTTTAATATTCGTTGGTGATATTATCATAATGAAAACTTAAAATTTTTATGAAGACCTGGAACTTATCATCATCTCCGTTAGCACGAAAAACTCTCTCCCATGGTTCGTTTAGTAGGCATCTTTCAAATTGCAATTTGTTAGTCTCTCTAAATATTCGTTTTTCCAGTATATGTATTGTATCATGTTTTAAGTTATGTGTTTTTCGTTTCGAAGCCCTTACTTCAAGGCACGAACTTTGAAACTTTTCATCGTTTTGCCATCTAGCTAAGCACTTCAACTCATTATCTTCCGTTCTTCTTGTCTTCAATTAATTCAACATCGACCGCACCGGTAACTTGTTCGTTTTACCACATTCACGACCACCTTATCCCATAAAGCATGCATTAACTTTACTCTATTCTAGTCTATCATTTATTTAGGTAATTTAATTGTCTATTAATTTTTTTAGGTGTTATTTTATGAAGAGTCTTTTGGGGTACCTCTATTGTTTTACCCTAGCTTAAGATTCCTTAAGTACCTGCACATAATTTAGTGAAATCTATAGGTACTTTTCCATAGAGTTTGCACTTTTTACTTACTGGTTAAAAGAATGACTTTTTGATTCATGTTGCCGTAAAGAGAATTAAAAGACTTTTTGGATGAGTGGTCACAAGCATCATCTTTCCTATTCAAATTTTAAGCGTAGGGACTGCTGCGCCCACAGGAATGATTTTGAATCGTCAGTCCCGTCATTAAAAGTTGTTCCCCTTCATATGACAATTGATAGGTTTCGGAATTTTATATAAATTACATCAGGTAAAAAGTTATTTGAAGTGGTAGAGTGTGGCATTTGAAATTTTCGAGAAAAATTACATTCTGCGTGATGGAACAGCCTGACTAATGCAGTGCCACAATCATTCAAGGAACTGTCCATGGCGAAATTCCAAATTAAGATAAAGTGGTTGCTGAATGAGATGGAATGCTATATTATTGAGGAATTTTTTGCTTCTTTGATGTAGCTTTGATGTAGATAATGTATCTGTTGTATGATTGCTTGTTGTTACTTATTATTGTGATTGTATATATTATTTATTACTAACGTTTAATGCAATAGTTTAATTACATTAATAAACTGTTGATTGATTGATTGATTGTATAAACAAATCAAAACATCGTTAAACAGTCTATGGGGACTGAAAATTGAAGTAACCGAATACGGTTTGAGCAGAATTTGAAAATCTAATTACAGTGGACCCACAATTAACCGACTCCTCGGTTTAACCGACCATGCGTGTTATCGGCCGACTGCTCAGTTGACTGTCTGTCTTTCTGTAGTGCGCATTGTTTTATGTCCTCTGTGCAATTTTATCTCTACGTTTTTGAATTTAAAGTTACAGTACTGGGTAGTGCTGTACTGTTTCATACGTTGTGTTAAAAACTTTGAAGGATTCTGAACACTAAAAATGGCCTCAAATCCGAAGAGGAAACGTGTTGTGTGTACAAGAGAACAGAAATTAAACGTTTTGCAAAGACTGGACAAAGGTTGGAGGAGTCAGTTGCTAAATTAGCCTCTGAAATAGGTGTAGGAATAACAACGATTAAAGATTGGAGAAAGAATCGTAAGGATCTTGAATCTATTTGTTTGACAGTGGAAGGAGAAAAAGCTGTAAAAAATAGAAGAACTTTGAAAAAACCTAAACTTGAGGTTTTAGATGACGCAGTCTGGGTTTGGTTTTGCCAGGAAAGACGTAAGGGGACCCCAGTCTCTAGCCCAATTATAAAAGAAAAAGCGTTTCAGCTTCACAAAAAACTGGGTGGCGATGAAAGTGATTTCACCGCCAGTGAGGGGTGGCTCCATCGTTGGAAAAACCGTCAGGGCGTTGGACAAGTTTGTATTTCTGGCTCAAAACCTTCTGCTGATGATGAGGGGTAGGGACGAGTAGAGAGTTTATTGAAAAGTTTGATAAGATAATTTCAGAAAATCAGAAAAACATCAACATGGAGACACTCCCTGTTTATTATAGAGCTCAGAAAAGTGCTTGGATGGATTGTTTTTGTTTAAACAGTGGTTTTTCAATGCGTTTGCTCCGGCTGTCAAAAAATACTTGAAGGCAAAAAATCTGCCAATCCGTGCAATTTTATTGCTCGACAGCGCTCCAAGCCACCCCTCTGAAGACGAACTTCAAGATGATGATATAAAAGCCATGTTTTGGCGTCTTTGATCCAACCCATGGATCAGGGCGTCATAGAATGGCTGAAACGACGTTACAGGAGGAAATACGTGAGCGCTTTGTTAGAGAAAACAGAAGAGGATTGCGATCTCTTTGAAGCAATGAAAAGCGTTAACATAAAAGATGCAATTTACGCTTGCGCTCAAGCTTGGGACGAACTAAAAGACACCACTCTTCAAAAATCCTGGAAAAAGATTTGTCCTAGCCTCAACCAAGACCAAGACATTCCAGAAGCTGATGAATCAGACACAGCAGATTTAGTGACTGATCTGCAATCTCTACAACGAGATATTCAGCCTGCTGATGTTGAAGAATGGCTAGCAGAAGGTAACGTTGCTGCTGTTTCAGTAGAAGAAATGGGAGATGACCAGATTATCGACCTCATTTTGGAACAGGCTGGCAATGAAGAAGATGATGAAGAAGAAGACGACGAAAAGGAAGAGGAAACAATCAGCCACTCCGCAGCAAAGGATGCCTTCGAGACTGCCCTCAAATATTTAGAACAACAATCAACCGCTACATCTATGGACATTTTATGGGCAAAGAAGTGGCGTGATGCAGCAGCTATGTCTAGATTTAAAAAGTTAAAACAATAAAACATTTTAGAATTTTTCAAGTAATTTTTTAATGTCTAAACCGTTCTTTTTTACTTTGCTTTTACTTGTAATATTAGTGTAACCTCTTTGCTTGATTTTGATTCATTACATTCATTTGACCTCTGCAAATGGCGTTTTTCATTCTCCTCTGATTATCCGACCTTTTTAGCGTTCCGACCATGCCCTGATCCCGAAGGTGACGGTTAATCGACTGTATTAAAAATGGCGGAGTAGCAAGTAGTTAAATTTTGGTCTTTTTCTAGATAAAACAATAAATAGCTAAACAACTGACGGTCAAAACTATTTAGTGCCTTAATATAATGCGTTTCTTTTAAGATGGTCTATCCAAATATTGATTGAAATAGAGGATATTCCATTAAAAAAATACAATGATGATATGTAGCTGAAAATCCAACACTCTGTATAGTGCAAACAATTTTTAAAACATGCAGCCAGATACGATGTACAATAATTCATCAATAGCTTTTTGAAAAATCTTGTCTCCTGTATATAGGTAAAAGATGACTAGTGGTTATTGAAAACAAACGAGAGATATATTACGTAATTTAAGAACTATAATAGATTTTAATGTTTTATTATCATTTTACTATGCCAATATACATAGTAAATTGCCCCATGGGGTAGCATTTTATCGTCGCATAGTCAGCGTGTATTTGTATCACAGAAGAGTATCATACGAAGTGTTTTGTATGTGGATGATTTCACCGTTCACGGGGCGTAACTACCGTATAAACTTCTTTTTAATTTGTTTGGTGACAGTTTTTTAATGAAACACGGGTATGCCTTTTAAATATAATTTAATCAACACTTAAACCCTTAGCACTAAACTTTAACACTTAAACATAGGACACTATTACACTCTAAACCTGAACTTAAAAACTGTGATGATGAATGAATTGTATGCTTGAAATGTTGCTGGAAGACTCACAATGCGGTATGAATTTTTGTAGAGGAAACCTCGGTACAATATATTAAATAAATAGAATTATCCTGATTCCCAGAAAGGGATGAATTGGGTAAATTCCAGTTGTAAAATGTAATTGAATATTCTCTAGTAATTTATAATGGATGTTGACCATTACTCATCGGTAGTATTAATATTAATGGGTATATAATAGCTACCGCAATATCTAAGAATAGATAGGTTTGTGTAAATAAAAATATAATACCTACAGCCAGGTAGAAAACTATTGAGCTGTATAACTTAATTTAAAATAGTGAGAATTTGACGTAAATAATTGAATGGGAAAACCCAGGTTCAGATGAAGTAAGGGTTCTCCAAATATAATAAAATTAATCTAAAACCGGGCATGATTAAATTAAATAAACAGGAATAATATTATAAAATAAATAAATGCTTAAAATACTAAACACGAAGTATGGCAGGAATAGACAGGAGGCATTCATGTAGACTATATTTTAAGAAGTGGAACATTTTACCATTGTCAGAAATATTTATATACGAATTGTTAATTTTAGTATTCAGAGACAAAAACGATTTTTTATGTAATAGTGACGTTCACTCTCATAATACTAAAAGGAAATCTGCTTTTCATATACCACAGTTTAATTCTGAATTAGTTACAAAGTCAGCACGAATTTTAGGTTTTAAAATTTTCAACGCTCTACCTCAAGATATCACATCCATAAGTAGTAAGTCATCTTTTAAACGTAGACTGTTTATACTCTTTAAATGAGTATTTCAAATTATGTGATCAGTGTTTGTAGTCCTTTGTATTTTATTGTATTGTGTTATTATGTTATGTAATTTGTATAGTGACTTATCTCACACATTAAAAATTAATGTTTAAAAAAAAAGTTTTATGAGATGAAGAAAGATTATGAATTATTATTGATTAAAATTGGTATCATGTGCGGATCAAAGAAAAAGTATCACGTTATAACACCAGTACTGAAAACTGTGACACTGGAAATACGCAACAGTTCGGAAAAAATAACTAATCTGTGAGTACTTACTGCAAAACGTTGAAGTATGAAATCAGTTGTTGAGCATTGCAACTACGCCAATTATTCTTGTATCCCATCATAAGAACGTTGGGCGCCAATTTTCCTATACCACTACTTTGGAGTAACACCTTCGCACCTGTTTCGAAACTTACTCCATCAACTACGGTGTAGAACGCTTTAATTTTGCGATTATTCAACCAGGAATACGCCGACGTTCTCCTGCTAGTTCTCGCCCGGTGTGACAGTTTCCTCTGTTAATAGACCTTGCGTTAGACATATTAAAAACTAATAAGAAGACACTGCCATTTTACCTCTACCACGTCGCCAACGATAAGAAGCGAATTATTCTTGGTAATATAGTTTGCGAAATCTAATAGTGCAGGTCTTGCGTGTGTTGCACCGCACAATACCAATATTTGGGGTTCATACAATTTCACGTGTTCGCCTGTATTTATTAACCTATGCGCAGTATTCAGAGCGGTTTTGTATGTCTGAGCCTGAGTAGTGGATCCCCAATTTACATCTTAAAAGAAAATATATGGATGTTTAGAATGTAAAGTTAAGAATTATCAACAATCGATTGTTTCGTAGGTAACCTTGCAATTGATTACAATTAAAATTACTTTTGTTAAAATATATATTACCTGGTTTCCTATAGACCACTACTAAATATAGTCCTAATATAATTATGAAGGTGATCAACGAAGACTGCCAATTAATTAGAAACATTATAACAACGCACATGATAAATCCAGCCAAGCTGAGCCATGTATCATAAAACTGAAATAATAAAAATATAGGTTAATAAGTTAATGTAACATATTTGATCATCTACTTACTCTAAACGTTGGTCTCCACCCTAAAGGTTTAATAAAAGCGGCGTGGAAGGTACAGAAGTTTATCAGAGCATAAGATGCTAAATAAAAGTTTGAGATTAATGGTGCGATGGCATTCAAGTCAGCTAAAATCAAATTCAGAAATAAATAAACCCGTATCTGAATCAGATGGAATTTTCACAAACCTATCAAAACAAAAGCACTTGAAACTAAAAATGTCAAAACATATCCACGATATGGTTCCCCGGCTTTGCCGTATCCCTTGGAGAAGTATATTAAACCCGGATAAATCTTATCCATCCCCAGTGCCTGTATCAGTCTTGGTACAGAAAGAAGATTGGTCAGAGCTGTGCTCAAGGTTGCAGCAAAACATCCAGCATATATGAATAGATCCCAACTGGCCATAAGTTGCATGACCTGGAATATTCCTAACATTCAATAAATATATCTCTAACTTAATATCCTATTCTTTAGCAAATTTAAAGGGGAGACTACGCCGCGGATTGTTACCTTTCGAGTAATCTGCTTACCTATGCAACCTATTTATCGCTTCTTTATTCAATGTGACGCTGTGTTTGTTATTTTTGTTGATTGTTTAGCGTGTGGTTTAACGTTTGCCTCTTGAGCCGTTTAGTAATTCGTGATGGTGAACTCAGCCCAACTTACTTACTATATTTTATTCACTAGAAGAACGAACATGCGAGCTACTCAAGAAGGTTATATAATAGTTTTCCTAGGTAATAACATTTGATCGTCTTAATATAACTTTTGTGATTAAAATAGAAACATTTTACGGAGAAGAATATAGAGGTTGTGCATTTGGTAAAAGTATCTCTGGAACAAACTAAACACGGCTCAATTGGCGTAATTAAACCTACAGGTAGACTTCTGCGGTCGCTGTCCACGCTATACACTTCTTGGTTTCCGGATTGAAATTGGCCAGAGGAAGTACCAGGACGCGGTTTTAAACTAAGAAGTGTATAAAATTATGTGCGGAATTGCGGAAACAAAGGTAAAGACTGAATAAAAGCAAACAAAAATGTGTTTTGATCTTCCCAGTTAATAAGTGCCAGCAATCATCCCGCCATTACGCCATTTTATATTAGTCGTTAATAAGGGGTACATGGTGGTGGTCGTGTGATTTGTGTGTTCTTATGTCGTATCCTATGGTACTTCGTCCATTAGATAATATATACATTAATGATGATGGATGCGAAAAGTTATTTACTGAGTTGGGGGTTAGAACCGTTGGTAAGCATTTTTGAAGGTAAGACATTGAAATATATCTTGAATACAAAAGTATAGACATGTATGTATGTATTTAGCATTAAATTGCTTCTCTTTATCTATGTAACTACCTATTACTGGTTCTGCTATGTGTTTATATACATACAATTACCTATAGAGGGTAAATGTAGTAGAGTAATTCTTGGGTTGTCTGGAATCTATTACGTGATAATAACAAATAATTGTAATATTATCTAATTCTAAGTGACGCTAAACTAGAGTTTATAGTATGTAGACGTAATTTTAATTTTACAGATATATAATAGTAATGCATGTTTATTGTTATCATAACTGTACAAGTGCTTTCTATTGCCCACACATCGGTGGCTTTTTTTTTCCAGACAGTACAATTTTCTAACTTTCTGTTACATATAGTTGAAATCGCAATACATATTTGTGGGTTTACATTGGCTTCTTTCTTTTTTTAATGTATGCATTTAACACCTATGTATATCTACCTACAGACTACTACTTTATATATCTGTTGCCATAAACCTTACATTTATGAATTATGTTAATAGGCTCTATTCTGTAAGAATTCTGTTAAAAATTACATGTTAAAAATTAAGTTATAACAATAAGATACAGGGAAGTTAATTTTTAATTTTAACATAATGCTTACACAGAGCTCCATATTTCCAGTTAGATCGCTTAAAGTATATTTATAAAGGGCCCCGTTAGTCACTACAAAACTTAATTTGTATATATTTCCAGAATATTTCTGACTTGGATGTGGAGCTACAGTTGCGGGCAGAAAGAAACGCCAGATTTCAGTTTCCAGTACAACAGATACCAATAATAGTTGGAGAACTTCTTAACGTAACGGACTCATACGTATGCACTTTACATCAAATATAAAGTTGTGGATGCATGTTTTAAAATAATGTTTGTATTGGGTGCTGAGTATCCAATACAATGCAATCAGGTGGCATTTCAGTTTCATTGAAGAAATATGAGTAAAAAATGTTTGTGTTCCAAGTCAGTATCTTTTTCAATAAAAAAGTGTTACGTTGAACATGTCTAGTAAATGTATTTTTCAATAAAATTTTTGTTTTTATTAATTTCTATTTCCTTATTGCTTTGCTAAGTACATACATATGTATAATGTCCAACTAATAGAATAACTGATTGGTTGTGCAAATATAGCATTTACCAGCGTAAGTATATACCTATATAAAATTGTAGTAATTTTTACAACACTTCCTTAATATATTTCGTGAAAAGCGTTAGATGCTATAGTGATAATCATTACTACAATTTCTAGTAACTTATAGTTTTCATTATTTACTGCGCAACAGCCATACAAGTAGAAGCGTTCTCAATAAATGTAGTGCGAATCGTCATTTTCCGTCGCAGAATTTCTCAAATATTCTTTTACTTATTGTTAGTGTTATACTTTGTAGCACACCTTACGAATGCATATTACAAAGTGTTGCATAGTTTAGCGTTAAGATTACGACAAATTTGTTGATTTAGTCTTATTTGTTTTGAGAAATTGTCTCTCAGAGAAATTGCATAAAGTATGACAATATTGTAGTAAGCTCTCTCAAAAATAAAATGACCGTACTGACTATATTGTTGTCGCAAATTCTTTTACAAATTCTAATACACATTCTTATACACGTTAGACACAATTTTGTGTGACTTTTCATTACAGATTGCGCCTGGTGCATATATTACTGTAATTTGTAGCGATATGGAATACAATTGTAACAAAATTTGCTAGTTTTTTTTTATGTAATTTACACTCTATAGAGGATAGTTTTATAGAGTAATTAAAAATGAGATTCTGAGTTGATATTTCAACTATTCTGAAATGAAATAATAACTTATTGGTTACTACATACCGAATAACTGTTGAACAGGCCGTATTGGCAGCTGTAATTCGCCGCACAGTCACTTAACGTGCCGTTAGCTAAATCTGTTAAGTTTCCACTTGCGTCACGCATAGCGGCACCACCGGCGAATATGACGAAAGATATATAAGAAGTCATGGATACTAAGAGAGATAGTAAAGTTCCCTTCGGTATAGCAGTTGCGGGATCCTGAAAAAGACTAAAACTTACAATTCGAAATATAAAGTTAGTAGGCCTACAAGTACTTTTAGATCACCCGAGATGTTAGCTCCCGCTTGAATGCCAGTCACGGACGGGAAGAATATTGCGAATACTTGGAAAAAGTTGTAATCCATATTTCCTTGTGCGCGATAAGCATTTCCGAAATTTGCTTGGAACATTTCCACTGTAAGCAAATAATCAACTTAGGACACATACATCCAAATTATAAGTAATAATGAAATTAGCGACTCTTTATCGCTTATAGCTTACAGTTTGTATCATTCATTTGATATTGCTAAACATGTGTTAAGATTTTGTTTTCAGGATAGTGAACTACATATGATATAAAAGTAATCGATATTCTTTGAATAATATGTTTATTCTTCAAGCTACTGGAGTATAATAATTTCCCCGGAGGCAACATAACAAATGGTTATAACATAATTAATTTGAAATCTAAACCATACCAATACCAGAACGAATAAACAGTGTCGGTTCCTTTGTACGTAGGGACGAACATTTATGGCGTTGACTTATATGCTGGAGTCGCGAGTACGCATTGCCCATGGATATAATGTAGGAAAATTCAGTATGCATTTGACAAAGAAAAAATTGTTTATCGTCGATACTTGTTAAAATATTTGCTGCTCATACTGCTAATATTTATGTAACTACAGATGTTCCACGGCAGACCGAATCTCTCTATCTTTCATTTTGAAAAAGAAAATATTCCAAGGTTTTATAGTATTTATTATTGCATAGTTGAAAGGTGTACCGATTACATGCCGCGAGATTCTTTGATCTCTGAAAATACAATGTTAACATTTGACTATGTTCAGTTTTAAAATATGTGTAGTATTATTATTACAGTACCTACATTCCACTTGATTAAAACAAAAAGGAAGAAAGAAATATATTCTTAGGGCGTTTATGAGGTTCGATTCAACGACACGAAAATGTGCTATATACTTATCTAGAAAATTTAAATTTAAATTTTGATGATATTTTGAAGAAAAGCACATAATTCAGGTAAGATAAACAGATTATATTAGAAGAATAAGAAAATAATCAGTATTAATACATTATGCACATTCGTAAGTCGATTCAAAACAGAAAAACCATAAAATTAACTCTTTTAACAGTCGATGGTCGTCCTAGCCTACAATTATTTTACGGGCACTGTTTCAAATGTAAATCGATACGAAACGAAAATGCCCTACGTATCTAGAAAATTTAAATTTAAATTCAGATGTTTGTTTGTTGTCGCCTTATTTAGGAACTTAATTACGTTGGCGCCATGCAAAAATTATGGTTAAAATAGAATAATCTGTTGATACCAAATTCTTGCCGCCAAAACTTCTGTTTGATATATATCTGAGATGTGTTATTAAGATTGAATGGATATTTTCAAGAAAATCACAAATATTCAGGTAAGATAAATAGATTATATTAGAAGAATAAGTAAATAATCAGTATTAATACATTATGCACATTCGTAAGTCGATTCAAAACAGGGAAACCATAAAATTAACTCTTTTAACAGTCGATGGTCGTCTTAGTCTACAATTATTTTAGGGGACTGGTTCAAATGTAAATCTAAGTAAATTTAAGTCAATTGACTGTTGAACTTCTAGGTTTTGAACTAAATGAAATGAAATAAATTTTGAATGTTTTAACTGGTCGAACCTACAAGATTCTATGTATAAATTTGACGTAACATGAAATTCAACTTAAACCTATTACTACAATTATGGCTACTTACGGAATAATGATTTCCTTACGTTTCGACTTTTCTTGATAAATCTTTATCTTAACTTTCTAATAATACAAATTTTTACGGGTCTAATTACCCACGCTATTTTTTCACCGTTGACCTCAAAATGTTTAACAAAGCTCTTTGCTTTTTTTCCTATATGTTACTAGGACTTACATCTCAAACATTCTGATACTGTTGGATTGCGTTCGGAACTCGATCACTCAACCGTTGGTTCTTCGGAGAATCTTCCGGTGTACCGTAACACAATTAAATTGTTCATTCCGTTCAGTTATTCTTCCTTTTTTCACTAATTTTACATCAATTAGGTTTAATAAATCAATTAGTTATAATATCTTTGACAAATCAGATTACAGTCTCTATACAAAATGATAAGTTAACTTTTCTATTTTCTCACTAAATGTCAGCAACTTGACAGATAAACTCAAAAATTATTTATTTAAATTCTTGAAACATTTAAAATTAGTTATTTGAATGAAAAGAAAACTAAAAGTAACTTACTACATGGTTTAATAAAATAATGATTCACAATTCTACTTGTGATTTTTAAAATTACTACATATTTGTGGTTTCTTAGGTAAATGTTTGTATTTTATTTTTAAAGTTGATTGTTTTTGTATTTGTACGAACCTGTGAGATAATTATATCAGAATGTGTTGATATTCTACTACTAGATTATATTAGAAGAATAAGTAAATAATCAGTATTAATACATTATGCACATTCGTAAGTCGATTCAAAACAGGGAAACCATAAAATTAACTCTTTTTACAGTCAATGGTCGTCTTAGTCTACAATTATTTTAGGGGGCTGGTTCAAATGTAAATCTAAGTAAATTTAAGTCAATTGACTGTTTTCAAAACTTCTAGGTTTTGAACTAAATGAAATGAAATAAATTTTGAATGTTTTAACTGGTCGAACCTACAAGATTCTATGAATAAATTTGACGTAACATGAAATTCAACTAAACCTATTACTACAATTATGGCTACTTACGGAATAATGATTTCCTTACGTTTCGACTTTTCTTGATAAATCTTTATCTTAACTTTCTAATAATACAAATTTTTACGGGTCTAATTACCCACGCTATTTTTTCACCGTTGACCTCAAAGTTTTAACAAAGCTCTTTGCTTTTTTTCCTATATGTTACTAGGACTTACATCTCAAACATTCTGATACTGTTGGATTGCGTTCGGAACTCGATCACTCAACCGTTGGTTCTTCGGAGAATCTTCCGGTGTAACGTAACACAATTAAATTGTTCATTCCGTTCAGTTATTCTTCATTTTTTCACTAATTTTACATCAATTAGGTTTAATAAATCAATTAGTTATAATATCTTTGACAAATCAGATTACAGGCTCTATACAAAATGATAAGTTAACTTTTCTGTTTTCTCACTAAATGTCAGCAACTTGACAGATAAACTCAAAAATTATTTATTTAAATTCTTGAAACATTTAAAATTAGTTATTTGAATGAAAAGAAAACTAAAAGTAACTTACTACATGGTTTAATAAAATAATGATTCACAATCCTACTTGTGATTTTTAAAATTACTACATATTTATGGTTTCTTAGGTAAATGTTTGTATTTTATTTTTAAAGTTGATTGTTTTTGTATTTGTACGAACCTGTGAGATAATTATATCAGAATGTGTTGATATTCTACTATTTAAAAGTACCGCCTATACTTTATTTATAATACTTGGCAAACTTTTTGTTATGGGTTTCTACTAATGCTAAACGCGTGGAGTTTCTCACTTATGTTAGTATTTATATTGATCTTTCGTTAGATTGTGGTCTACATTTATGTATAGAAGAATAAACACCGTTCCTACCTTTTAAATCAAATTTACTGATCTCGTGTTGATAGGTGGATATCTTATTAAGTAATATATTAGTTATTTATTATTTTGTACGCGGTGATTTGAATCGTTGAATCATGTTCATTTCTTGTTTATTCTTAAAGTTTAGTAAAAGTACGATTTCATTAAAAAGATGGTGATCCCATGCCCAAATTGTCCAAATTCGATATCTTACTTGTCAATTTCTAATTGGAAGTAAGTAAACTAATTTACTTTTATAATTTATTTTTGCAAAAATGCCAATCTCGAACAATAAGTTTTATATTACATACCACTGAATCCAGCAAATCCCTTGGCTCGCTGATCGTCCCTCAGTGGACCGATTGCGGTACCAATAAGGAAATCAAACATGGCACCCAGGATTATAGCTATCAAAAAGTTTTGCGCTTTGCTCTCCCATTCCATCCCAACAGCGCATATTAGTATCATGACCAGGATTGCGATGACTCCCACCAGTCTAACGTCGTTGATGCCACCGTCAATAATGTAAGTTCCATAACGGGCAAGTAAGTCGTTAAGGCTGTCGCAGAATCCTATGGTATTCATCGAGGCGGCCACAGCATTGGCGAACGCAAATACAATTCCAATGGATGCTCCAAATTCTGGGCCTAGTGACCTTGATATGATATAATATATTCCACCTAAAATCAACGTATATATCATGTAAGGAAGTTAGTGTTGATTAGGGAATGTTCTTGGCATTTACTTCAAAAAAGAATAATTTTTGGAAATCTAGTTTCTCTTTCACCCACTATGCAAAATTCTAATTCTATAACGTACTATTCTTTAAAAGAAAATCAGTTTAGTAAATTAGTGTATTTTCATAAAATACTTTTATGGGATAACTCGAATACTTTTATTTATGTATTATGCAAAAGAATAAAATCTTAAACAATTTTTTTAATATATTTCATATCTATTCAAAAAAAAAAACCAATTTCCGTAGTTTCTAAAATTTGTTCTGATAAACTTTGCGCAAGCACGGAGAAGAAATATAAAGGAAATATAAAGCAATATTATATAGAAAAGGCTATCTGGTAACCTAAATGCAGCCTCAAATCAATACATTTTATTTTCATTTTTTATTGGGGCCGTATTAAATGTTTTTGTGGTGTTTATATTTGGATCAGCTCGTATCCGTACTGCAATATACATTATTTGTTTATTGCTGAGTATAATCTCGGATTGCAGAATACAACTCGACACTGACGCATTGTACTGTTTTCATATTCGAATGGTCGGTATGATTTAATGGGTAATGGAGATAAAATACAAAAAGCCAAGAGGATGTTTCTGCAGGCTTCATGTGAGACCATTTCCACAAAAAAATGTATCCCTACTGAAATTTTGCCAAAAGTGTAACATCTAGGAAAATGGACCACTTACTTCCTACCTGAGAAGAAGACATTATCTTAATTCTCTCCACAATTAAAATCAAACCGTCTCGGCCTAGGTTGAAAGGTAAACATGCAAATCGTCCAACCACCGACAGGATCTCGTGTAATATTACATGTATTTACATTATATTCTGTCAGTTTTGCGCTAATATGACTTATTTTTGTTCTATGTAGTTCGCGTTTGTGATTAATTTATCTTTTATATTAAATGTAAATCGTTACTTTCATGACGGTGTTTGTTTTTCGGTCAGCTATTGGTAAGCCAACTCTTTTGAAACTTATTTATATGTTGCAATAAATAATATCGCTTTTTAGTAATAAATTCAAATAATGTTTACTTTGAAACACCATATTTTTCTTCTATGAGCGCTGTTTAGAAGGCATTTTGCAGAGAATATTCTGTATAACTATGCGACGTTGAATTTGTCGTACAATTTGCAAGCCTGTGCATTTAACTATTAGATCAAGAGCCAAAAACCAAAAAGATGTAACCATTTGCATAATATTCTAATCCTGAAAATTAAAGTGCCTTTATTTTTTTTTTGTATAAGAGAAAAGTTGCCTACTTACAGGTGCGCTTGACGCAAAAGTGATCATTTGTGTAATGTTTATACTTTGTACTCTGGTAGATAATAATTCACGTATACAGGGTATATAAATTGCAGGAGTTATTTCATGGACTATTCTAAGAATATTTTGTCCTTTAATGATTTTTGAGAAGTCGCTTTTTTTCGAAGATACAGGGCGAACAATTTTTCGACGATGCTGAGTTTGATATTTTTAACATTATTAATGTAGCCGAAATAAAAATATGACGTAATTTTTAAAAATATGTTATTATCTTTTAACAGTATTTAGATTTCTAAGAACAACTGTTTTATCCATAACAGTAGGCGCGTGCAGGCATTGAAAAGAACACGTCTCGTAATTCACAATTCTGTGCGTTCATTTCCCATTTAAGACTAGGAGTGGGGGCGCTGATACCCCGAGGCCAAGAGCACCTAGCATCGTACCACAGAAGTCAAGTCTGGCACTTCAACTGAGAGAAGGGGAACTGGTCGTAAATGCAAATAGCACCCTACTGTTGCGAACACCAAGATTCTCAAGAGAAAGGCGGAACCCAAGCCACGTTCCTCGAAGAGTTGATCAAGCTTGCAAATCAATTCTCAAATGCAAGGTGCGCAACAGCAGATCTTACAAAAAGAGTCCGCGAAGAGCAAGTTATTGTAGCATTCGTGCAGGAACCATGGTTATCCAACTCAAGCAGCATAAGTGGTGTGAATGAAGTTCCTCGCGAAGTGTTGGCAAGCGGTGAAAAATCCAAAGCCTGCTTAATTATCAGGAACAACATTCACGTGTTTATGCTTTCAAGCTTCTGTACTCCCGTCTGCGTGGCTGCATTTCTGAAAATTAGAACGTAGAGAGGGGAGCTAGAGACAATCGCCTGCTGTTCCGCCTCCTCCCCGGGTGAAATGTCGGAGGAACTTCCCCTCTGCAACGTTGTTGCAGAGAATTAATGGTCTACAGTCAAAGGAACAATACTCATCTGATCGTGGGCTGGGATGCTAACTCTCACTACACGATTAGCCTAAGAAGTGGGTCACTTAAAATTAATCAGGTGAAGGGTTAATTGGAAACATCATTGGCTCTAAACCAACCTTCTTCACCCCTAAGAGGATTTAACGTTCAGCTCCAATACATTGAGTACGAGAACTCAAAACTGGAAAGTATTTTTGGGGCCGTCGTGCTCCGATCATCGGTACATCCAATTTGAAATTTGGGTGGGAAGTAGAGAGATCGTTTTCTATCGCGACTACAAGTGCACTGACTGGAGGGGGTACTCACTTCTCAACCGTCAAACCTAAATAGCAGTATTAACGCATTTCAGATTTGTGACCAAATAAAGATAGCGGCGCAGCAGATCCATAACGCCCTAATCTCTGCATATTACAAGAATTGTCCACTAAAGGTGAAAATAGATAATAAAGGCACACGTTAGTGGAACCATATCCCCATCATCCGTAGAAAAAAAAGTCCGAACCCTATTCAATCGGGCAAAGAGCATCTGGCAGCTGAGACCAATAACGTCAACCTCTAACGGAATATCATAAGGAGATTAGAAGAGCCAAGCGAGAGTCATGGAGGAAGTTCGCTAGAGATTGTCAAATACACCTGACATAGCAAGGATCCACAAGGTACTTTTAAGGGATCCGGTGCAAACATTTGGTTAACTAAAGCGCTGGCACATTTACGAACTCAGAAAAGAAAATCTTAGAGCTTCTGGCACAGAACCATTTCCCGGGTTGTCAGATGAAGAATATCGTCTCAGAGGACACTACAATCCGCAGTATCCAACGTCCTAAGTCGACCGATTGGCAAATAGCAAAGAAAGTAATAACATTCAATACGGTTAACTGGGCGATTAAATCTCTCAAACCAGATAAAACGCCAGGTGAGGACGGTATATTTCCAGCACATTTGAAAACGGTAAGCGCGATATTAATTCATCACCTGATTATACTCTTCAGAGCTAGTCCCGTTTGGAATTATATACCAAGAAGATGGACGGAGGTGAGAGTGATATATATTCCTAAAATTGGAAAATGGGAAGCCTCTTTTAATTCCTTTCGCCTAATTAGCCTGATTTCATTTTTACTGAAAACATTAGAAAAGATGTTAGAGGGTCATATCAAAGGAGCAATTTTGTCAGATAGCATCATATACACCAATATGGACATCAAGCAAGCAAATCCACGGATCCTACGCTAAACAATCTTGTCTCCAAGTTATCTGACTCGTTCGAATCGAAGGGAATAGCAATGGCATAGAAGAAGCATTTAGTCCCGCAGTTCCTTCATCCCTATGCAAGGCGGTTTTAGTGGAATGCGTACAACCGACTATAGTAGATCGGATTGCCGCTATGCTTGCGTCAGGTTCAACCCGAGTAAAGAGGAAAGAGGTGGAAGTCGAGAGCAGATTAACTACATTCTGAATCAATCAACACATACTCATATTTGTGTGGGTAACAAGCTGACAGAATCGATCACTTCCGACAGTATGAATATCTAATTTTAAACAAACAACAACGTTACTACTTCATGCTTAAGTATATAAGCAAATGAAAAGCATCTGTATTTTATGAAGTTCTTGTAGAAAATTTGGATACACACATAAAAATTTTATGGGGAGATGTACGACGGAACCAGGCCGTGTTAAATTTATCTCTAAAATTGCTGAAAGTTGCTCTTTCTAGCAGAACGTAATATTTTTGATAAAAAGATCATTATTGTCACAAATTTGAGCTTTATCAACAAGCAATTAGAGATTTAGGGGCAAAAGATGCTTCACGCCATAGCGATATACAGACGGTTTTCGAATTTGAAATCAGAAATTCAACGTTCTCCCACAATTTACAATAAATATCGTATTTCAGAAGAACCGCAAAAAAGAATTCATATATAGGACGTGTGCCCTTGTTCTTATAATTTTAAGTAGTCTTTATGTCTTTTGAAATGCAATAATATAATTACAACATATTATAATTCCAAATAATTATAAGTTAATGAATGCGAACGAACTGACCCTGGCTACTAGGAAAACTGAGGCAGTGATTGGTAAGAGTGCAACAAGTAGGGATCATGATATTTTCAAACTGGACGGTGCGTCAATTATCTCCAGAAAGGCCATTAAGTATCTGGGCATTACAATCGATGAGAAGGGTAACTTTGGACAGCACATCCGGGAGGTGACAGTCAGAGCCGATCAGCGTTTGGCTGCACCCAGCAGGATTCTACCAAATAAGGGTGGACCAAGAAGTGGAAAGAGAGCGGTCCTATGTGGAGCGCTTCACAACATACTTCTCTACGGGGCATCTATTTGAATTGAATCTATTAATATTTAGAAGCAGAAAAATTCGCCAGTGAGAGACTCTCTTACAGAGAAACATGCTACTGCGGGTGACATCGGCTTATAGGATTGTATATATATATAACTGGCATTACCCCCATAGATCTGTTAGCACATGAAAGGAATGCCATGTCATCCGTTATAGGTGATGCGAAAGCTCGGCACATTGAGTTCAGGGAGTTGTCCTATAAGATCTTGTAGGAACGGGACAAAGAGGAAGTTAAGGTGCAAAGGACTAAACGGCTGATTAGATATATTAAATGCTGCACCGAATGTAGGCGTCGGGAAAGCGGGTACTACCTGATGCAAGTCGTCACGGCACTTGGCTTATTCAGATCCTACGCGAAGCGTTTTGGGAAGGACACAAGGTATGCATGGACTGTGACAAAATCGATACCGCCAAGCACAGCATCTTCGAGTGCACTCGATGGGACGATCTGAGACGGACGGTGCTGGCAAAAATAAGGCAAAGTTCTGTGCATGATTTCCTCCAGGGAAAAGTGGCAGTTGATTAATGGACATATAGACAACATCATGAGCTGGAAAGAATCTGAGGAGTTCGATAGACAGAGGAATGGACCCATATAATGTGATTACGGTTAGACACCCACTGTCGCTGACTGATGTAGATGCCTAGGGGGAGTGATAGAGGGGTTTTTAGTAGGTTAGACAGATATTAAGTCCCACACTACCATTGACCCAGGTCTGGTGCGAATAAAACATTTTTCTCCGCAAAAAAATAATTACATACAAAGTTGCTGAAATTAGATAATCTATTCAGAGCTTCTTTCATTATTGCCGATTGATTCTTATCGTCTATCAATTTTCCAGATGTTTGTATTAACTCATACATCCATTATCAATCAAATAAAGTAATTATAGTAACAATAACTACGATAAAGATAACTAAGTTATAAAGTAATAAATCAATAAATAAAGATAAAATATAAGATATGTATGCATTGTAAGATAAAGCTGGAGTTAATACCAGAAATCAGTCAATATTTGAATTTACCAGAGTAAACTTGTTTCAACTAAATATTACTTTCAAAACTAGTTTTCCTTAGTTAAAACCAGATATTTAGTGATAAATCTGCGTAATAGTAGTTAAAACTAGTATTGACTAAACAAAAGTCCGTCGAGAATAATCTGCATTACCCACAATTTACAAAACTTTAAAATAATATTTATCGATTAGAGGATTGAAATTGCTCCAAGAAGGCATATTTTTATATAATATATAGTTTAAACGTAAGTAAATACTATATTATTAATATATGAAAATATAAGGTAATGTCAAAGAAAAAGGAGATTTACTTGACAAGTGAGTTTCCAAAAATAGCTAAAAACCGTTTTAAGCTTTGAAGCAGTTCCGGTTTTAAAATATAAAACACCTACTGTTTGAATATACTAGCTGAAAAGGATTTGCGGTGTATCGTTCAATTTTTTATGCAGTAAGCGAAGTTGTAAGTAGAGTGCGATAGATTGCCTGGTCTCATTGCTTATATTGCGGCTCACAAATCTGAGTTGATCTACAGTCCGTTGCCATAGTATTAGACGCACTTGAATCTTTTCAGTTATTTCGACTGCTGACTTTATAACAATTATTATTTTGTCATAAAAAAGTTTTATTTTTTTAATTTGCAATCTTAGTAGCTAAACAAACAATAAAACTGATTTAAACAGTAAAATATACAGCCTGTTAAAAAAAGGTTGTCGGATATTTTACCCAATTATAGTACTGGTGGAAATACACAAAAAAGTCTTAGTCAACATGGGTCCGCAATTCAACTGTTTTTGACATATAGTCGATTGCATATTTTAAAATAAAAAAAAAACATTTTCGGTTTTGAGAATAGTTCCCTTTGTCAAACAACTGATTGTGACTTAAAATTAGTTCTGTCAGACATCTGTCATCAGATTATTTATCATTTGCGTCAATTTTTTTTTGTTCTCAAATTATGCATAAGTACACAAATGCAGAAATGGCCGATATGCATTTTATGTACGGTCGTGCGAATGGTAATGCCACTGAAGCACGGCGTATGTATGCCGAAGAATTTCCAAATCGGTTGTTACCGAGTGATAAGATTTTCCCAAGACTTCATATCCGGCTGTCTGAAACTGGTTCATTTAAAATTAATGGTGGTTCTGGTAGACCTAGATCAGTTTCTTCTCCCGCAGTAGAATTAGATATTTTGAGACGGGTAGAAGACAACCCAAATATTAGCACCCGAAGACTTGCCGCAGAACTGAACGTCAGTCATCCTCTCATTTGGAGAATTCTGCGGGAACAGCAGCTCTATCCCTACCACATTCAACGCGTGCAAGTTCTTGCTCCTCTCGATTATGATGCACGTAGGGTTTTTTGTCATTGGGTTTTACGAAAGCTGGCAGAAACTCCTAATTTTGCGACTCCGATTTTATTTAGTGACGAGGCTGGGTTTACAAGAGACGGAATATTCAATTTTCATAACAATCACGTCTGGGCAGATGAAAATCCCCATGCTGTTGTTGAACTGCATCACCAAAACCGTTTTTCGCTAAATGTTTGGCTTGCTGTTTTTGGAGACTGTTTAATTGGTCCAGTATTTCTCCCTAATCGTTTAACGGGACAAGTATACTTGGATTTTTTAAGAAATGAATTACCCGTTTTGTTGGAAGACGTGCCACTTTTTAACAGATTAAATATATGGTTTATGCACGATGGAGCTCCTGCGCATTTTTCCATCGTAGTTAGAAATTTCTTAAATCAAGATTACAACGAGAGATGGATAGGACGGGGTGGACCAACTGCATGGCCTCCTAGGTCCCCTGACCTGACACCTCTAGACTTCTATGTTTGGGGGCATCTAAAACAATTAGTGTACGCACGATCTGTAAACAATTTGGAAGAACTCAGGCAACGAATCGTAAATTGTTGCGAGGAAATTCGGAGGACTCCAGGAATTTTCGAAAGATTGCGTCGATCTTTCATAAGAAGGTGTGAAGCGTGCTTAGAAATGAACGGTGGACATGTAGAACAATTTCTTTAGTTTTACTTTAAATAAACATTTGTTTAATTTACATTGCGATCAGAATTTCTTTGAAAATTTTTATCCTACTAAAACAATATGCAATCGACTACCTATATGTCAAAAACAGTTGAATTGCGGACCCATGTTGACTAAGACTTTTTTGTTTATTTCCACCAGTACTACAATTGGGTAAAATATCCGACAACCTTTTTTAACACACTGTATATATTTTAAGGAAAAACTTCATTCCTATAAATTTTAGAAGAAAATTAATATTTGGTGGAGCTACCTTTAGCGGCGATTAACGCTTCAATTCGCCGTGGCATGCTAATAATGCAGTTCTGAACGGTCTTCTGCATACGTGGGTGACGATTCCAGACATGTATTGATTTTCTTTTAAAATTTATACGAATGAAGTTTTTCCTTCAAATATATATATTTTACTGTTTAAATCAGTTTTATTCTGTTTGTTTATCTACTAAAATTGCAAATTAAAAACATTTTTTATAACAAAATAATGATTGTTATAAAGTCAACAGTTGAAATACCTGCAAAAAATTCAAGTGCGTCTATTAGTATGGCCAGGGACTGTACCTATGATGTACCTCTTTTATTGTGATGGCATCTGTTTTAAGAGTTTCCAATTTCGGCTGGGAGTTTGAAAGGCTTTGGTTCTTCGATGTATATGTGATGACTCGATGTGTTCAGTTGAGGTGTATTAAACAAATCACTAAAAGTTGTTGTAATTCGTACATCGTCAGAAAGTTAGTTAACTTCATTTATAATTTTCGAACGAAATCTCCGGAAACTGACACATCTCGGCTTGTTGCATTTAATTCCCCATTTTTTTTGCCTACAAAATCATATCAGCGACTTCGATATTCATTACTAGCAGGCGGCAAAAATAATGGGGATGAATTCACATAGACGTAGTGTGTGTGGCACTATCACTGTTTACCCAGTTTAAATCTTTTCGGAGTGAACACGATTGATGGATAATAATGAGCTTACATTGCACATGGAAAGGTCGCTGCATAAAGATCCCAGGTGCGCAGGATGTTTATGCAGCGACCTGCGAAAACGCCTGCGTTTTTTTTTTTTTTTTGGTTTGTTAAGAAATTTTATTGTTAGGAACCTGTATTTAACCAGCATTCGTGGTTACAGTGCAGTTATACTGCAGATTTTCAGTTTATATAATTTCATGTTGTCATGTTTGTTGTCAAGGACAGGCAAGTTTACTGTCAAAATTGTCCTCAAACTTCGATATATACAGATAAGAAACGTCTGCAACAGCACCTTAAAACCAAAAAGCATGTACATGTACAAACATTAAGTGAACCATCATGTCAGAAATTTTTGAGCGGCAATTTGTGCGAAGCATTTGTACCACCAATATTCCGATTAAAAAATTAAACAATTCCAGCTTAGGACAATTTTTGTACAAATCGTGATATTCCTGACGAGTCTACTATCAGGAGATTTTACATATTCTTATATAATAAAATAATGAATGTTGGGATATATGTCCTTAGAATTATTAGCCTTCGAATAATTTTTTTAATCTAGCTTAATTGTGGCTTTTTCTAGACCTTAGTTACGTTGATCACCATGCAAAATTACGGTTAAAATTAGAAAAACTGTGGATAACGAATTATTATTGCCAAAACTTGTGATTGTCGGTGAAATCAAAAATGTGTGATCAAAATTATGAATGTTTTCAAGAAAACTACTAATATTCAGGTAAGTTATATATTAAAAAATAAGTAAATATTTAGCATTAATACATTAAGCACATTCATAAGTCGACTCAAAACAGAAAAACAATAAAATTAACTTTTTTTAACAGACAACGGCCGTCTTTACCTATAATTATATTTTAGAGCACTGATTAAATTGTAAAGATGATTTCTGCAAAGCTTTGGAAGTTTTTCAATCTTGTTTAATAGTCCCTTAATAAAAGTCTTTCCATGAATTTATCTACTTGTACTGTCCCAGCATGATTTATATTCATACATTCATACAGTTTAATATAATTGACTTTGAAACCCTTTTCACAAAAAAATCTCTAATACAATTCAGGCCCAATCTGTGCTTTAACAAAAATCCCAAAAGAAAAGGTGAAAAAATCCCTTACCACAAAATTATATATATTATAATTTTGTGGTAAGGGATTTTTTCACCTTTTCTTTTGGGATTTTTGTTATAGTTTTCAAGCCACAGTCTCCACCCATCACAGGCCAATCTGTGCTTAAACACGAAACCCGTTGCTTGACGTAAGAAAAAGAATTTGTAAAATTATAGGCTGCATTTCATTAATTTTTCCATATGTATCATACAGCTTACTTTATGGAATATATAATGAGCATCTTGTTTGAGTTTATTTCAAAATTCCTTCGAAGAAATTTGTTTAAATTTTATCAAACTGAGAATTTTATATTAACTTTTTATATTTCATATTAGACAAAAACGTTCCTAATTTCAGCCGCAAAAGAATAAATTACAATATTACCGTCAAAGATAGTATAGTAGGTAATACAAAGTCGTATTATTTCTTGAATTTCGAATTCAATGTTAAAAATATATGTTTATTTTACTTATAATTTATGAAAACGAACTTGGGTTTTCTAGGATCTAGAACTTCTGCATATGTGTGTGTTTGTGTCCAAATCATATGTTATGCGAAGGCTTTCTGTCGTGCCACTTATATTTGTACGTAAATATTTATGTTTGACTAAAAATATTCAAAACATTCGAAGGAAACATTTACTAAATCATGCGATTGCCAAAACTTACCTCCTTTAACTTCTCCATTTGTACATATGGCGGAAAGAGACAATGTCGTTATAACACATACAATGGCGGATAGGGCGATTATCAAAAGAGATTCTCCTGAAAACAATAGAAGAAAATTATATTATATTGCTTATAGACGAATAAATACAAGATTATGATGCTATGGATGCAAAACTATAATGTAACAAAAGCAACAATGTTTGTATTATCTTAAAAGCCGAAAATAAAATTTCTTTTTCTATATTTCATCTGATTCATTTCCTGCCAAAGAATTTAAATTTATTTATTATTCTTTTCCGTTTATTATTTTTTCAATAAGTTGTAGATTTATTACCTGTTACAGATTTAACGTTGAGAAAAGTTTTCGAGTAATGTTTATTATTACATATATTTATTATATTTATTTATTTATTGCCAAATAGTACAATATACCAATTACATGGCAAGAGAATAAACTAAACATATTGCAAAGGCAGTGCGTAATAGTAACAAAAGTAGGTATAATGTAAGGTGACCGTTCGTCCCTTATTTAACGGGACAGTTCCGTATTTAGATGCTGTGTCCCGTATATTTTGAACCAATGAAATTGTCCCCTTTTTAAGCTAGTGTCCCGTACAAGTCCCGTTTTCCAGTAATACTTATAATCTAATTTCTTTTGCGGTTTTTTTCGTTTTAAATTTAAAATTTGCGCGACACACAAAATAAAGTATTCAGCGTTCAGCGATATAGCGTCAAGACTAGAAACTAATAGCGTTTTCGACTTATAGCACTTTACGCGTGGAGTACATATATCTATCTTCCCTTACTAATATTATGTATTAAAATAAGATGGAAATGCAATCAGTGGATAAAAGTGCAATAAGTCGAAAACGCTATTAGTAAGTAGAAAATGGCGTGCAACATAACCACGTTAAATTCTGCATCTAATCATCCAATAATATACAGGGTGTTCCATTTGAAAAAAAGAACTTTTTCAACTTTGAAGATTTCGTAATTGGCCATGCAGTTTTGGACAGCCTGTATGCGACAAATCAATTGTCAATGTGGATTTCGAAAGTGTCATTCTTGTGCTTCCATCTACCCTAGAAGTGTTTATTACCAGTCGAAAATGGGCAAAAGATACTGTCTTTCAAATAACGCTACATCTATCAAAATTTTCAAAAAAATCAAGATATCTAAGTAGCAGTTGAAAATAGGTATAGGGAAACCTATTAGAACTCATCATAAAATTTTCTCAGGAATTTCAAAATGAAATAATATACAGGGTGTTCCATTTAAAATAAGAAAGTTTATGGCGACTTCTGGTATAACCGGAAGTGGTAATGCCCAAAAAATATTTTAAAATGAAAGAGAATCTTGAATATCCCCGGATTCCAAAAATTCAGAGTTCCAGGTTTTTTTCTAACCTCGGAGACTTCTAACGAACGGCTACCGTGGAAAACCCTGTATAAATAACTTTCCAAGATTTAGTCAAAAATTGAGGTATAACATAAATAATAAATGACTGCTTTTAAATTAAATATTTAAAATAAAGATTTGTGTGAGATAAAGTCTTTAGTTCGGAGCGTAAAAAAATAAATTGATAAAAGTAAGTCGTGCATGCTTTATAGTTGACTCAACTAGCTCTAGATATTGAAATGACCGCACGAAAAGTTGTCGCTACAATGTTTTGTGCTGTTATTTGATTGCTGCAACAATTTACAACGTCATTTTAAGTTTTATCGGCCGTTTACATAATGTACTAAGGCTATTAACCGAATCTTGGAATAACGTTAAGTTAATTGATTTTACTTGTTTCGATTTTGGATATATGTCGTACCAAAATTTTACTTCTTTAAATCTTATACACACCTCTATAGCTTTTAATAATAGGGAGACGAATTTCTGAGCGAACTCCAAACCCAAATTACACCCTATGAAAATCTGAAGAAAATTTATGCGGTAAAATCAAAGCGATCTTCATCCTGCCAATGATTAACTTTAAGTTTTAATTCTTTGGCATTTAGAATTTGCATACAATTCCTAAGTTTCATACATTTCCGGTAACATATACAAACTCTGCAATATTGGTGTTGATGGAGAAGAAAAAAAGTAAAGATTTGAATTGTTAGTTGCTTCCATCTCTTTCGACAATTTTCGGTATTTTGCAAGTCATTGGAGATAAGGACCCCATTCTAGTGTACTACAATATAAAAAGATGTACTTGAGAATTTCCGCCCAAAGCACCCCTACATCTCTCCCTGTCTCTCAACCTGATTTACGGTAATAAATTGATTGTTGAATGACAATCATAATCTTAGCAAACACTTGCGTACATTTTCTACTGTGGACTAAATAGTTTTGACAATTAGCAAATCGCCGTTTGTATGGTATACCGGGTGTTCATTTGAAAACTTCTCACCCTAAATTTTCGGAAATCTTGAAATTTATGAAAAATTTCCTGAAACTAGAAAAAAACTACACTTTGACATGTAGTTTTTTGAAATTGATCGATTCGTTTTCGATTTTTTTTTAAGAAAATCTGTTGGTTTGTTTTTTGTTTTCTCTTTCTAGGTCAATCTATTTAGCATCAGAATAAAAACCAATATTAAAAACTTTTATAAATCTCTGGAAAATAAGGAAAACCTTCTAGTTATTTAGGTTTTAAGTTAGATATGTTTAATGCATTTATTTATTTTTCCACCTGTATGCAGTCATTTACTAAATAAAAATTCATGTTTTAGGAAGGTTTGGATGCCGATTTTGCGTTTGTTTGTTTATTATTTTTTTTTTTTCTACAGAACGGAAAACTTGTAACGCCGTTTATTGTATTTTCTACTTACCACGTATTCGCTTACTTTTTACTACCACCTGCTTTCTCTCCTACTTACATGCGTTTCATTTACTTACTGACTTTAGTAAAGCTTATTACTTATTACTTTTACGTTACTAAGCCCTGTGTGTCTATATCTCCGCTTGCGAACTCGCCTAGTCGTCCTACATTGGCTGTCCTAAAGGCTATCAAAAGGAATGTCGCGTGTAGACTTGACCGGCGGGTGTTGCGTCTTAATTCGTCGTTACAATAATGTTTCGACCCCAGAGTGGTAGCTGTTGGTGTGAGAGCAGGGTATTCAGGGCTACGATCGAGGTGTACGTAATGATTTAATGTTTTTCTTATTTAAATGAAATCACGATAATGGCTTACAGTTTGCAAGAATTCAACCCTTGTATAAATTTATGGAGCCGAAAATCAATGTGCTCGACGAACTGCCGCAACATTTAATGAAAAGCATCCTGATAAGATCACATCTCATAGGTATGTCCTAAATCTTGTTTACAAATTTACTCATCCTGAATCTGTTACAAAAGTAAAGTATAAGCAACCGACAGTTTTAATTGAAGCGGCTCAAGTGAACACTTTCATTTCGGGTCATTTCGGCATAAATCCTAACACTTTATTACGCCAAATTTCTGCCGCAACTTGAATTTACTTGGGTTCTGTTCATAAAATCCCAAGACTTTATAAATTCCATCCTTATAAATATGTCAAGAGAAGGATACGACTTTGACAGAAGAGTAAAGTTTTGTAAACAAATTACCACTATGATTAATAATGACAATGCATTTGTAGGAAATATCTGTTTCAGTGATGAATGTAATTTTTATTTGCATAGATTTGTAAACAAACAAACTGCGGATATTGGAGTGACGAAAATTCATCTTACGGCTCAGTATCCTGAAAAAATAATGTATGGGCGGGCATCCTGAGGGATCAAGTGATTGGGCCATTGTTTTGCAATGGAAATCTAAATGGCGAAATATATTTGGATTTGTTGGAAAACACTACCGATACACTAAATAATGACGCTCTCGAAAATTAACTGGATAGAGATGGCTATATCTTAGTTGGTGAGGATGAATTACATTTTCAACAAGATGGAGCTCTTCCTCATGTTTTTCCAGTACGACAATGGTTGGACAATGTAATGTGGTAATCTAAATAAATGGATAGGACG
Organism: Cetonia aurata; assembly: GCA_949128085.1. NCBI lineage: Eukaryota > Metazoa > Arthropoda > Insecta > Coleoptera > Scarabaeidae > Cetonia > Cetonia aurata. The sequence goes on along the minus strand of OX421890.1, from coordinate 24,444,973 downwards.
AAAAGGACTTGTGGAATGGCCAGCCAAATTGCCTGATTTGACGGCACCAAACTTTTTTGTATGGCGTTATTTAAAGTTCAACCTGAAAATTTACTATACGATTGTTTACATGAATTTGGAACAACTATTGTATCGATTTTTTCTGCAAAAAAGCTTTTAATTCTTAACTAATTTAAAAAAAAATAAAATAAAACATTTTAAGCAGTTATTTATAGTGTGATTTTAATATTGGTTATTGTTCCGCTGCTCCTTAGATAGATGACCAGCTAGAAATAGAAAACAAAACAAATCAAAAGATATTCTTAAAAATTTTGGGTCAGTTTTTGCATCAAATGTTGTTCCCCTCGATAATACTCCTTACATGTTTCACGAAATTTTTCATAATTTTTTTTTTCAGAAATTTAAATTTAATTGAAATATTATTTATATAACTGGCGTTTCTTAGTTTCTTAACTGAACTTTTAACGGGTACTGTTTCAGAAAAGTTTCATCAATATTCAGCTCAAATTGATTTCATTCAGTTCATTGCATTCTATTTAATGCGTTAGTATTTTTAGAAATAGCTAAATGTTTGACCATGTTGTTCAGGCTATCTACAAGTTGAGACGGCCAAACAGGGCTAAAACATGTAACTATTTCTAAAGATATGAATATGTTAAATAGCATTAAATGAACTGTATTCTTATGTACTCTATCATCCATTCAAATTATAAAACAACGATTATGTTCAAATATTCAATGAAACCACTAAAAACATGTTGTCATTTTTATTATGTATCCGGGGAAAAAATATGATTAAACTAACACATCTGTCATAACATCATTTTTCTGTCAGTATTGCTGTTATTATTTTTAATATAGTTCTTATCAGTAATTAAAATAAAACATTGCAATGATGAAAGCCCTGTCTATAGGAAATGTACATCAAACATAATGGTTGTTATCATAAAAACTGTAAGAATTTATATCTGCACTAACTTACTTATATGTATTTAATTACTATCTATATATTAAAATAAATCAATAGAAATTAATTTAAATAGTTGTAGCGGCACGTCAATTGTTTGCATGCTATTATACATTTATTGATATGCGGTAATGAAACGCCTAATAAAATGCAACAAAGAACTGTAAAATTTCAAAGCAAACTTATTACATTGTTATAATTGTTAAGGCGTACACATATATTTACGTGTACCTTTTTTCAATTGTATTTTCATATTTATTTATATAAACGAGTTATAATAGCGCTAACGAAATAGATACATGGATTTCTTGGAAAAAGTAACGTAAACATATTTATGTAAACACGCTGACAATCACAAATAATAATTGTTAATCCTTTTAAAGGTGTTATTTTGAATAATTATGCAAGAATATCTCCGTGTTCGCTCATAACTGAATCGGTTTGAGTTGGTTTGCTTTGGAAATACCCGGTATTTACTCGTTTATAGCAGGTATTCAACGACCTGTAAGTTTATGTGAGTCGCTTTACTGAGTTCGATTTGCTTTCGTTAGAAATCGTTTTAGCGATACAAGTGCAGATGCGAGAAGATTCGACGCGTTCTAAGATTATTGATCCTGTAATGCAAGGAGCGTTCATAGTATGTTAATTAATTGATAAAAGACGCGTTAAGCCTGGCCAGAAGATATTTTTAAACTATTTATAGGTATGGATGATATAACGGATGTCCTATATCCTTCGGCAAAAATAACTAAGTAAATTTTAAGTATATACACTTGTAAAATGAAACAATACTACTCTGAAAAACTTAAGGCGGTACTGAAAATCAGAAAATAGGAATCAAATTATCAATTGGGTTATTTCAAATAATAGCAATTGTGTGTTTAATTTATCGAAAACGATTGTTAAATTGTTTCTTTTTAAGTGAAGAACTTATAACAGAGTAGCACAATGTTAAATTACAATATATATAAAGGGTGTTTCAATAAGAGCGCAAGCTTTGAATTGCGCGCCATGTTTGACAGTCATAATGTCACCTGATTATGACGTCACAGATCGAAAGTTGACTCTTCAGCGAATTCTCACTAAAGATTTACAGCTGCATGCCTACAAAATCCTACTGACTCAACGACTTCTGCCAGTAGACCATGAACAGCAAAGAGAATTCACCAATTGGATCCTTGAGCAACCTGCTGATTTTGCAAACAAAATCATTTTCAGTGATGAGGCCCATTTTCACCTCGATGGCTTCGTTAATAGGCACAACTGTCGCATTTGGGGCTCAGAAAATCCACGAATGATTCATCAGAAAGCAATGCATCCACAACGGGTGTGCATTATGGTCTGGAGGAATAATTCGACCGTTTTTCTTCGAAAACGAAGATGGTAATGCAGTAACGGTGAATGGCGAACGTTATCGTGCTATGATAACACAGTTTCTTGTGTCTCATTTGGAAGCTATTGATCTTGACGACATGTGGTTTCAGCAGGACGGTGCCACATGTCATACAGCCCGTGAAACATTGACGATCTTGCACGAGTTTGCTCCTGGTCGTGTAATTTCCCGATTTGGTGACCAGAATTGGCCTCCACGCTCTTGCGATTTAACACCTTTAGACTTCTGGCTGTGGGGTTATTTGAAGTCACAGGTTTATGCCAATAAGCCTTCAACCATCGAAGCATTGAAAGCCGAAATTAGACGCTGTATCAATGAAATACCACCACATGTATTCAATAACGTTATTGAAAATTTCGTCAAAAGGGTACGCAAATGCCGGCAAAGCCGTGGCGGCCATTTACAAGATATTTTGTTTCATACATAATTCCCAAATGTATATTTTCTAAATCAATAAATATTTCAATACTTTGCTACAGAAAACCATGTTTTATTGAACACTGAAATCTTGCGCTCTTATTGAAACACGCTTTATAAAGTCAGCTCTCCGGGCCAAGAAGACCCAAGGCTTTGTTGCACTGTTTCCTCCATTCTTCCTTATTTAGTGATCGATAACATGTTATTATTTCAAGGTATTATTATTGCTTTCAATTATTTTCATTAGTAAAGTAATAATTTTTCAAAAACTCACATAATATTCTACGCTATCTTTGCTAGCACATCCATTTCGCCGTAACAAGAAAAATTAGCAATTCAAATGTATTTATGTGCAATTTATTAACTTGAAGTCAGTTTTAAATATTGGAATGCATGTGGTGATAAAGAAGGAACGTCTTTAAAACGATTTTATTCGTGTCAATTAATCGCTTTCAAAATAAAAACCATAATCGGTTTTACAAAATCGGTTTCAAAAACCGGTTTTCAAATCAGTTTCAAAAAACATTTTTTAAATCGGTTTCAAAAACCACTTTTTAAATTGGTTTTACAACCATCGTACTAAAGAAGTGACAGACCTGATTTAAGAAGAACATGATCATGGTATTAAAGAATACTGATAAAGCCTTATGCCAAGTAAAACTACGGGTTACTCATTCTGGAAAATCACAACAAGACTAAAGAGAGCCCAACAATACAATCCTCCAACTAAAAATGAAGAAAGTACCTAGGTTAGAAACGATAGACAAAAAGCTGACGCCCTCTGTAAACATCCAGAAAATGTATTTCCCTTCGCTTTTCACCGAGGAGAAAAGCGAGATAACGAGCTTTGTAGATGTCCATTTCAAATGGAATTGGCTCACGGCAAATTGATCTTATTTCTGGTGCAATATTGCAAGAACTTTCTGAAAAATGCTACACATTAATAACGTTCTTATTCAATGGAAGAGAGGAAATCAAACTACTTCCCCAGCACTTGGAAAGTTGCTCAGATCATTATAATCCTTACATCTGGTAGAAAAAGCCAGAAGATGTCTCTCCCTGCAGGCCCATTTATTAAGAGTCCTCTGCAAAGCCTTTGAAGGCCTTGAAAAGCTCAACATGATAACATCAGAAAGGAAAATAATCACGAACTACCAGTTTGCTTCCCTAATAACCTCAGAATGATAGAGCAAGCACATAGACTAGTTAACTAAATTAATAAACATCTAAATGCCAAAAGATACTGCTCTGCAGCTTTTTTTGATATATGTCAAGCATTTGATAAGCGTCATCAATTGCATAAATCATACTTAACAGTTAGACACTGTCTAGCGAAGCAGGGCAATTAATACACATACTTAGGTACCATTCACTCACATATGCTCATTTAGGTAGCAACTTATACTGATGATGGACCCACCATCGGCCTCAAGGAACTTACAAAAGATCTTAGTCAAAATCCGACAATGGTTGTAAACTTGGCTGATCAATGTCAATAAAACAAAATTTACCCATTTCACATTTACATTACGCAGAGTTACATGTCCTCTAGTAAGCATTAACTCCCTCAAACTGTGGATATCAAATAGCTGGGTATGGATCTAGACCTGACATGGAAAAAATATATATTCACCAAGCGCAAACAACTTAGTCTTAAATTAAAGCATATCAACTGGCTCATTAGCCGTAAATCCAAGCTTTAACTGGGCAGCAAAGTGCTACTCTATAAAGTCGTGTATATGGTATCCAACTGTGGGGCACCACCAGCAATTGCGACATAAAAATCCTGCAGAGGTACAGAAACCGTACCTTGATTCAATAACAGGGTGTTAGTGCATCCCAATATGTTGGGTGGTAGCTGTGGGCGTGAGAGCGGGTTTCCCAGGGTTCCCATCGAGATGCACGCAACAATTTGAACAGTGATAGCGTGTTCTTACAAGAATTTATTACCATAAAATGACAGAAACAGGTGAGTAACAGAAAAACATATGTATTTATTTACAATCGATAATATAAACAAATATTCGCGGGGCTTTGGAGCGCTTTTGAATTTAAACGTGGAATTTTATCGGTATAATTCTGATGTTAACATGAAATGGAAATCTATATACCGGGGCCGGGTCAAAAATACGTGGACGATTTTACAGAACCCGAAGGACTAGGAATAAATTTCTAAGTGCATCAGAAAGCTGTAACGACACGACTGCCGAAGGGAGGAAGGCACAATGACTGCGCTGTGTCAGAATGCAGCACCGACGCCAACTGCCAGACCGAGGATAACTGGGAATTAGAATACCTGTGCCGACGCGACCGCTAGAGCGAGGAAGGCTGATAGAGCCCCTATGTTTTGTCCGAATGCTCTGCCGACGCTAATTGCCAGACCGAGCCGGAAGAGAATGCTTCTCCTATCGTCAAACGCGCGGTTTATAATATATACACTACAGCAGCCCCCACGTGGTCGCGATAGTGGGAGTTGGGCGTGTGTGAACGGACGTACCGTCTGCAAAGACGATACTAACGTCGTAATCAAGAACAAATAAAAACTGAATTAAACAAAATATCATGCGGTAATAACGCTACCGAACTATGGGAAAATCAATAAAAAGAAAAAAATTAAAGATTAATTAACGATAAACTTAAGATTTATACTAAAATGGAGTTTCCCACGGAACGGCACGTTACAAAGTGAATGAAGTGCGTACGTTAAAACGTGCGTAAACTGCTGCCGTCTGATTTAATTAAACAGACACCAGGTAAGTTTAAACTCATAAAACATTAAATACTGACACTATATAGTTACTTATTTTTTTTTTTAAATAAGGCTGGAGAAACAAAGAGTTAAATTATATAAAACGTTTCGACTTCATTACATAGTCTTTTTCAATTAACTATGTAATAAATTCAAAAGGTTTTATGTATGATTTAACTGTTTGTTTCTCTAACCTTATTTCAAAAAAAATATGAGTAACTATTTACATACATTACTGAATATAGACTAAATAAGATTGACCTTAGTCGTTCAATACTGACATTCAGATAAACATATAAACTCTAGATTAAAAACCGAATTTGCATTGGTATGGGATTATTGCAAGTAGCTCGTATCAGCAGCTAGACTCTAACTGCTAGAGGGTAGCTGCTTGCCTATCTCTGTTACTAGTACAGGCACTGGCACAAGTACTCTTCTGGAGGGTTTACATAAGCTTAGCAGATGTTCTGCACAAGTTACTAACCCGGTTACTATACCGCCGTAAATTCGGCTTTAGATTTGGATATATATTTAAAGATATTTCTTGCCAAACCAAACGCTCATTGCCTTTCAGGCACATTCCAGGTCTCTCTAGAAGTCAAAGAAAAAAACAAAAATCCATAAATTGTTTTTGAAATCGGTGGTAAATAGCGATATCTAACCCAAATTAAAAATAAAATCGCGGTCAGCTTTAACACAGATTTTAGTTCCTACTTTAAAAATATATTTTTGAGAATAAAATTTTTGCTGCATCATTTGAAATAACTTTTTTGCGCCTCCGTCCAGAAACACTGGTTTTGCATTACTATAAATCGGCCGGAAACTTACCATTCTCCGGCCTAGGCCGTCAAAAAGATCACTAAAGGTTGGCAACATATATATTCGAGTTACCGACATTTCTGTAATTAATTGTAGATTCGATGACAGACAATGACAGATGACAGAATTCTCGTTACTCAATCTCTTATTTAATTCATATTCTTTCCAAATCAATTTTCGGAAGATTTTACAGGTAATGAATTGTTAATAACTTGTTGCGCAACCTCTGTAGTGTGAGCTGAAGTCTCAATTGCCCTTATTATTGATGAATATGTGTCAAAACTACCAAGAAAATTAAAACGTCAAAATACTAAGGTAACTTAACCCTGATTACAAATTCAAAATTCATACGTAACATGTATTGCCAACCTGTACCGTTAACTCCCTAGCGTTAATTCTTTTTATTATTTTCAACAAAATTAAGGTTTGTCGGCGCAAAAAATAGTGTGTAACACGCGGCCAGAAACTCTTTTGCGAGTATTCGCACTTGTGGGGCCTCGGCTTCGCCTCGGCCACACAAACCGTGCTCATACTCGTAAAACTATAGTTTCTGGCCTAGTGATACAAATAACTATTTATATGTTTTTGTAAAGTCCGGAAAATGTTCTATTTAATCAGAACATAGGCAACTATGGTTGCCATTTAAGAAAAAATGATATGACGTCATAATTCAAAATTTCGCAGAATTATTAAGAAATAGATTTTGTTTCTAGATCTCTAACAAAAAGCTATGTCAAAAATGTCCAAACAATTTTTCGAAATTTTAAATTATAAGGCAGTTATAACGCATTGTAGAAATTCAAGAAAATTCAATTTTTTTAAATAGATATCTTGAAAACGGTAAGATAAATTTAATTTTTTTTTTCATCAGTGTTTTTATCTTGCAAAAGTAGCTCTGGACTGCCTACCTCATTTTTTCGTATCTCCGCTGCAAAGTATATTTACCCGTTATGTACATGCAATTTGGTCCACCCTGTACATATATGGCGAAGTGGATAACATGCATAGCCCTTATACTACTAGACCGCTCACTGCCTATCTTGCTTTTGAAGAAGCAATTTTTCATCTTTTTCATGTCAAAACGCATATGTTGTGACAGTACATGTAAAGTGACAGTAGTACATGAAAAGAATAGTTTTATACACAAGAAAAGGATAGATATGCATTTCTGTTTCACAGGAGGTAGCTTCACTTAATTACTATGAACGAACACTATATTATGAGAAGTTAACGGGTTAAACCTTTTCCGAATTTCGAACTTTTCGTACAGATTATAAACTAAAAATCAAATCGTTTTCGCTAAAACCATGCACTGGATTTAAAGTTGTCCACTCCATCAAAAGATGCAGTTTTACTTACAGTAATTTAAATTTCTTTTCCCAATTATAATTTCTTGTCATCCTTAAATTTTCCTTTTTTTTTAGTATAAAAGATTGTCTTTTAATTTAATTACAGTGATTAGCAGGAAAAGTATTAATTCTTTAACGATTTCACGCTGTAAAAAGAGCAGAAATTTAAACTGCATAGTTGCAGTACTGCCGGCTTTCTAAGTACTGTATTTGATGTAATTCAAATCGTAGGAATCTGTTGGCTCCGTTAGCTCATTTAGTCAGAGCGCTCGTCCGATAAACGAGTGTTGTCAAGTTCAAATCCTGCACGAGGATAATTTTTAATATGAAAAATTGCCTTTTAAATTAATTACATTGATTAGCAGGAAAAACATTAATTCTTCAATAATTTCACACTGACAAAAGTGCAGAAATTTAAACTGTATTAAAGACGCAGTTTTTTTTTAGTTATGATCATACCTATTCCGGCCTGTGCAACTACCCAGGAGAGCCGCAGGAACAGCATAACACCCCATATGTTGAGAAGACATGGGATGAGCACACCTTGTATCCATCCGAGTTTAACTCCAACGTGTCCTGACGCCGTTGTTTCCTGCGCATCCGTGTAGCCATTTGGGTCCTGCGGAAAGCAAGGACAGGAAATTACGACTTTATTTCGGTAATCAGTAATTGGGTTAGACGATATTAGTTATTTTCAGTGTTGGATTGCTTATGAGTACTGTTTGCAATCGTCCATCGCTAGATCGGAAATTAGCCCATTATAACATGGATTTGTTTCCGCTCGCAATCGCATCCCTGTCAAATTAAATGGAAATTACATACATAGTTTAGGCATTACCCTTATGACATTTTTGTCAACCTACAAGTAAATAAAATAAAATCCAATTAAAAGCAATCTCTATTAATGTTAATTTAAAGATAGACAGCCTTATTCATAGTCGGATTTAGTAGCTACTAACATCCTACTAAGATCCTACTAAGAAAATCCACATTCATAGTGGTATTTAGTAGCGTACTAAACTTAGTTGCCAACTAAATCCTTAGTAGCGATTGGGGGTATGTTTAAGACGCTATTAAATGTAACCTAAAAATTGTATGCATGTTGTATGTAAATATATGTCACCGTAGTATTATCTTCAAAATTTAATAATGTTGGTAGTTTCAATTTTAAGAAATGTTGCTTCATACATTGATAAGTTCAACAATTTAGCTCATTTCCTTCTTGTCTTACAACAAATTGTGAAGTAATATAATTCCATCCTTAATTATTTTTTGAAATTGCGACTATTTCAACTTAAATTTTAAAAAAAAATAGAATATAGAACAAATATTGGCTCTTTGGCAATTTTTTGTAAATTGAAAGGATATTGAATCATTTCATGGGACCTAGAACACAATAATAATATTATTTTTCATCGAGGCTACCTTTTCTGTTGCAATAGTCAATGATTTAAACAAGAAAACTAAACAAAATATACAAATAATATTGGTTTTATTTAAATATTTTAAAAATATATAATAATAAAGAAAAACTGAAAAGTACCATGTTTGCTTTTGCCAACGAACACATTTGGAATGCTTTCCTTGTTTTGAAAGAATTGGCATCTTTGTGACTTTTAAAGTAATAGCAAATACGATGCATTCAATGTTTTTGAAAAGAATTGCCGACAGGCCGGACGTACCTATAAGAGACTGTACCTTATAATATACATAATGTATTGTAGTTAATGCAATATAGGACATAACAACAACAAAAAACTAATTAAAGTGTCTTCTGATATAGCTCTGCCTAAAAACATTTCCATTCTCAACATCGTTAATATCCCCTTCGTTAAATTGGTTGTCTTCGTCAAAATCGTATTCTAAAATGACAATATTAAATACTTACTACCACAATAATATCGACATGAAATTTTACGTTCTATTTCTGGTTGGTTTTCTAAAATAACAGTATGCAAAATGGCAACAACAACTATTGCTGCTTTTGTTGTATCAATATTTTTGTACCTGTGTCATCACCATATGCACCTTTAGCCAAGTACAGTCGCCAAAACTTGTGTTTCAGGTGAAATAGACAAACCACGATAGCTTACTGTCCTTAAATTATCACGAATTAAATTTATAAAAATATTCGCTACATTTTTGGACATTCGATATTTTGTTTCAGATGATTATTCATTATACATTTCCAAAGGATTATGCCTTTCTAAATACAACTTTGGATTACGAACGAGCCCGAGATGAATTTCTGCTTCTTAAAATTCAACTAATTCATCTTGAATATCAATTAACTCATCAGCCATTTACTTTGTACTTAAATATAAGAGATGTTTATAAATGGTTGTCAGATTCTGTCTAAATCTTGCAAGACATTCATTGCGCATGAACTTGTTAATATTTTACCCTGTTGCCACACAGTTTTCTCTACTACCATTCTATTACTTAGTAGCCACCATAAACGCGACTATGAATGGCAATGGTTAGTAGGATTCTAATATGATCTTAGTGGCTACTAGCTAGTAGCGTACTAAGACCCTATTAGGGACTCGACTATGAATAAGGCTGAGATTCTTTTAGTTTTATTTTAGTTAGATATTTGGTGGGCCAACTCATACGGCGCGGGCTCTATATGGAAAAGCTTTCTTGAAATCTTTTTTACTTGGTTGAATGCTAGAGCTTTGTATGTACAATTTAAAAGTATTTTGAATTATACAGGTTGTTCGAAAAGAGAGATCCATAACAAAGTTACCTTTTTTTTTAAAAGGAACACCCTATATATAATGACATAGTTGGAATCTAACGACCAAATTAGGGCAAGTTTATGTAATACTCGATATTCCTAAAACCATCGGTTTTCGAGATATTTTAAAATTTATGAAATTGCAGTACAAAATGTAAGTTTGATTTTTACTGTGTAATCCAAAATCAAACACAGCTACCTACATTCATCATTCAGCTAAGAGGCTAAGCAATGAAATGAAGTGGAATTTTAGTCACACAGTTATACAGAGTGTTCAAAAACGCTTGTTTAAGTGTGATGACTTTTGCAGTAAATTAACTTTCTTATCTTAAATAGAACAGCCTATATCTGATGATACTATCCAACGTAGAATTTAATTCCCTTTCAAAATATATCAGGGTTCCCTATACCTAACATGAATAGTTTTCTTGTGGTTAGCATTTCATTTTTCCGAGGACTACATTTAATACAATTTCTTTAAATTCAGTTGGCTTAGACATCGTTACTAAGCATGTATAAACAATTTATAACTTGAGTGAACATACGTTCGGGACATTTGAAATTTCTTAACACTTAACATATTTATTACTATTTTGTTGCCCATTTGTAGAATCCACCTTTCCGTTTGTACCAAGGCTCATGCTCAAATCTGCCTCCAAAGTTCCGACGATTTTGAAAAAAAAAAAAAATAAACGTATGCATCACCAAATGCCCCTTTTGTAGAACTGCCAAAATACCATAATTTTTTTACTCCTTTACAGCAAAAAGGGAATTGAATGAAAGAAGGCAAAACATATTCACAAGAAATCTAGTATGTGTACTTTAAATTTTGTACCACAATTACTGCTTTTGTAACTACGATATATAAAGAAGTGTGCAACGTAGGTGCATTATTTTTACCCAAAAACACGAAACTATTCTTCACTAGTACAATATGAAAGTAGTAATTTATTTCCAGTTACTAAGACATTCAAAAGAAAAAAGAAGGAAATTTCGCTGTTAAATAAATTTCCAAAAATAAATGTGCTATTACATTGATAAATATAAAATGTCATAAAAAAGATTATATTAAAAATTCGTTTGTACTATTCTAGCTAATGGTAATGATGGTCACTGAACAAATGCTCAAAATCAAAAATATTCATTATAATTAGCACACTTTATAAAAGCAAAATTCTCACAAATCGAACACAGAGGTAAGGCGCTTCATGGCGTTGTACAAAATATTTTACAGGATTAACGCAGTGATCTGATTTAGTGTGTATGTAACCACTGTTTTTTTTACCAGAAATATGAAAATAAATTGCAATATATTTCGGAAAGGAGAGCTCATTGTGAACTAAACATTGTAATTTTATTATGTTGTTCCTTTTACGTAAACCAGTATTAATATTGCCAAGTAAAACTTGACCTGAAAATGATTTCACAAATTCTGTCCATATATGAAAACCATATACACCTAACGATGGAGCTATACAACTAGTTTTCTTAGGAATTATAAGAATGTGTGTAGGTTTGTCAGCAGGTACGATGCCTGCAATTTGGCAGGATAGTGACCCCTCCAAGAGTCAAGCAACAGAGTTGTTTGCGCCCCAACGGTTGTTCAATGCAAAAACACACTTTGTAAATACTTCAAACCGCATCTTCACAAGGTTTATTCGGTAAAAAACCATATTGGTTGTTAACTATAATATTATATTTCTGATAAAAGGCTAGCAATCTATTATATAAAATTGTTAATAATATAATAGGCACTTACATTATAATAAAAAGATAGTAAACATTTAAACAAATAACTAATCGAATAAATAACGGAATAAAGAAACCCGTAAAAAGTAAATTACTTAATAGTAAAACTTCCAAAATCACAACTAATTGAACTAAAAGCTCATTAATTACTCGTATCACAGAGTAAAATTTTCAAACTGCAAAACGCCGTGCCGTTTTTCGTTTATACTCTAAGGAAAAACTCATCTCTATCATTGAATAGCAATTTTTATGTACGTTTTACAAGATACTTAACATTATACATGATTACCACATACATGTTACCATAACTATAATTAGGGGAACATTAGCGTTGCGTAATTTATCAAATTCTTTACATTACAAATTGTGTTTTAATTGCTCTGTCTGCATTGTTATGCATATGGTTATTGTTGAACCATATAAAATTGCATTCATTTTTATTGCATAATTTCCTGGTTCTATCTTTGGATCTCCAATGCTGGCGATATAATGACAACGTAACACTTCTATTTAATGATGTTTGCATGTACATATTACACATGTTCCATTGTTATTGTCCGACTAATAACAACGATCAAAAAGCCATAGTTAAAAAATTGCATTACGATTTCCAATTTTATTAATTAACTACATATTTCATGTAATTTTTTCTACTTGCTCTATAGGTATTTTGCCATCATGGAGAAACACAAAACGAGAATCATCTGGATTCAGAAACTTGAAAAACATCTAAAACGGATGACGTACAGTTTGGTGTTTTCGAAAGTATTCGAAATGCCGATCATTCGGTAAAGTGTTTCTCAAAGAAAAAATACTTTTTTAACATAAAAAGTAACGCAGAAATTAAGAGCACCCATTTTGGTGAGAGTTTAAATTAAATTAATCTTTTCGTTTCAAAAATTTCAAACAAAACATACATACCCGGAAAAGAGGGGAGAATGAGCTTTTCAATTCTTTGAGGAAGAAAATGGGCAGCATACGTTAAAGATATCAGGCCAAGGTAATAAATTTATCTCAAAATATTCTTATTTACATATTTTAAATTTAGCGTACAAAATTTTAAAATTATAGTTCATGTCCAGGCCCTTAACGTAGCTCCAAACCTTGTTGAACGAAATCTCTTTCAGGTCTTTCATATTTAAAGAAAATGTCAAGAAAATATACATATTGTACTCTTTTAATTTTATTGTACCTCAGGGTCGTTGATGAGGTTGGATTTGACCAATACTTGATATTGTTATTTACCGTGATGTAATAAATTTTTCGATTTGCCTCGTTAATTTGGGCACTTTTCTTTAGGTTGATCAAATCAGTTTGAAATTGAACTAAACACTGGTTGGTAACAACCAAATACTTTATCGCCGATATAGTGGTGATGTGGGTAAATTTGGGTTTATAATGGACGGTTTATCGGATTATATTGAAAGGAAAACGCAAAATAATCAGGTAAACTAAATAATATATTAAAATAAGTGGAATCAAACGTGCAAATGTGTAAAAGGCCAATCATTCACAGGTAAAACAGAAAAACTAATCCTGTTGTGTAATCTACAAACAATCTTTATGCATTAATCTCGTTATAAATCGTTTTGGTAAGTAATTTTAAAGTTTGTTTCCCATGATTGCTCTTTAATTACGATATTAAATGTTTTATTGTTCTAGTTCACGTACGAAAATGTCACAAGTATTTTATTGAACTTGTCGGCCTTTATCGATATCTTCTGCGTTTCGGGGGGCTCTGACTGCTTTTCCGGATCCTGCGGCCAATGTTTTCGGTTCTTCTGGAACTCTCGGATCCCTTTGAATTTTGACTTCCTGCTACTCCTGAATACTGGATCTCTAGGTTCTTTCACATTTAGGTGAATTATTTCAATTTTACACCTTGATAATTACGGTTTTTTTTTTTAATTTTCCACTTTTTGTAGTTTTATTATTCACTATTTATAAAATATGCGACGACTTTTATACTTAAGACCAAAATACTGCCTTTATATTGATTTTCTCCATCAAAATCATGTTTTTGTGAAAAATTATAGCACTAACTCTTAAAATTACGTGCTTTCTATACCCAAGCCAAAATTTTGCTCCCCCATTCAATTTTCTAAACAACTGTTTTTTTTTTTTTATTTTTTTTTTTCATGAATCCCCTTGAATCTACATATCCTGTGTTGCGTTGTTTCGAACGAGTTCCCAAGAAAACATCAAACGATGCTGAATTCACTTGAGATGCCCGGAAAATATCACATTAAACGTAGCACATTTTAAATTGTTTATTACGCCCAATAATGGATCTTATTCACTAATATTTGTTATTTTGCTTTGATAACATATTAAATTTTAATAATTCTCTTATTTTGACACAAATTAAATTGACAACTGATTACAGACAGCTGTCAGCCTTACTTTTTCTGTTTCTGTTATTCTGCCACTAGATGACTCTAGTTTGACAAGTCAAATTTTTACATGGTAATCAAAATATTAAAAATGGGTTTTTAAAACATAAATAAACTCAAACTCTAACTTATTTTAATATACAACAATCTCAAGTAATAAATTTTAATTTGTAAAGTTCTTAAATTAATATTTTCTCTTAATATAAAAAAAAAATAAATAAATATGTTTGTATTTTTCTTGTTTGTATTCTGAATTCTGCGAATTCTGTGTTTGTATGTGTTAGTTTGTATGTGTAATATGTTTTTATGTCAAATATATATAAAGGACAAAAACAAATCACACAAAGTAACTCGAAACAATGTATTAGAATATTTAGATATTAATTATTTATAATAATAATTAATATCTAAATACTCCGCAACAGAGTAGATTTTTAATTGCTCTTTTGAAGTTATTTGTATTCAAATGTGTAATATGTAGTGGTAAGTGATTATATAATTTAACATTTAAATAATTTTTAACTGATTTTGAAAAACGAAAATTTGGTTCTCGAATTCTGTGTGCATTCCTCTACTATTGTAATGTACCGACGACTTTGTAATCAAATCATTCTTATTTATGTGCATCTCCAAAAGCTGGAAGTAAATGTATATCCATGGTAATGGCAGTATACGATCTTGTTTAAAAATCGGCCTGCAATCATCCCTAAAGGCAGCACGCACAACAATGCGCAACGCACGCTTTTGCAACCTAAAAACTCCAAAGGAATGTGAAGAATTACCCCAAAGTATAACAGCATAGATCAAGTTGCTGTGTAAAAGTGAGTAGTGAACCGATAATATCACATTCGGCTCGACTCGGTTTTTAAGTTTCTGTAAGACATATATTGTACTAGATAACCTTATACAAATCTCATTTATGTGATATAACCATGACAAACCGTTATCAATGGTCACACCAAGGAGCTTTATCGTTTCAGGTATCCCAATACATCCACACAAATCAAAATCCACTGTCCGAGTTTTTCCACCATTCAATTTCAAACCGTTTGACGCAAACACCCCTCAGTATTGGCCAGTAGCTCATCCGACATTTTAAATAGGGTTTCCGTGTCTTCAGCAGATGCTATCAGCGTGATATAATCTGCATACATGACACAAGCGTCAGGTGTAATATGCTCGAAAAAATCATTTACATAAATGATAAAAGGTCCGAGGACGGCACCCTGAGGAACTCCATATTTGCTGGTATGAGATTCGGAAATTCTGTTCTTCACATCAACAATATTGTTTCCTCGTCCGCCAAACACAGTCAGCATTAAATCTTGTCAGAGAGTCCGATCCTGTATAGGTGCTTTCTGGGTCTGAAGTGACCTGTTAAAACAACTCAAATTACTGCACACTACCGTTCCCCCTTAAACGACTCAGTATCCAGATACCCAGATTAGGAATACATAGGCAGCCGTCCCCAATATTTTTAGAGCGTTTTTACAGTTGTAGATCAGCTTTGAAATGCATTTATGTGACTCTAGTGTTTTGGCATACAAGCCAATAGCATAGATTTCAGCCCGAAAGTCGTTGATCACTCTGGGACTAAAACGAGATATTCCCCGTTGTGCCCGTACCCATCGTTAGCACAACTGGTAGAGCAACCATCCGGTGAATGGGAGATGTCGGGTTCAAATCCTACACGAGGTAAAATTAGCAGAACCTGTAGCCCCACTGTACGATGATCTTAGATGTCTTTAAAGAAATATTCCAAAAGGAATTGGATTGAAGAAATATAATGTAAAACACCATCAGTAAATATCAAATAAAATAATACGCAGATAGAAATTACCTGAATTACGCATTTTTAGCAAAATATGAAGATATGGCACGAATTATACTTCCCCCAGAGGATTATAATTCTCATGTCAATTTGTAATTGCCAAATTTAATTTTGAAATTACCTATAAATAATGATGATTACCACACCCTTAATGAATTTAATGGATTCACAAAACGCAAACAAAATTTAGAAACCTTTTCGTTTTCTGTTAGGCAAATGTCAAGATTAAAATAATACTAGGAAGGATAACGTTTATTTCCAAATTGGCAACTACATCACTAAGAAAGTCACAAAAAAAAAATACTTAGCGTAATATACAGAAACACAAAAAAAAAATGGTAATAGTTACAATAGTTACTCTTCTATCTCATAAAAAGCCTTGTTAATTAACATTTGTTTAACTGCGTTAAAAGTATGATAATGCCAATTTATACTTTTGAATGTCCCTGCATATGCTTCCTCTCAAACGTATGAATATGCTATGTTAGTTCTTAAAACCTGTTGCTTTTTTGGGATATATGTCTTTTTTGTTGTTTGTGTACGACAAACGACACTATTAAATATACTTCACTATAGAAAACAGTTGTGTCATTCCTCATTTAAATACCTTAAAGTTATTACAGTGGCGACGAGGATAAAGAATAAAATATATTAAAGCCGTTAAATTACATTAAATAAATTAAATTAAAATTAAATATGCCGATTGAAAGAATGAAAGAATTTGATTTACACGAAAAAGATTGGTTTATGTATGTTGCGAGAGTCGAACAATACTTCAAGGCTAATAATATAAAAGAAGAATTGAGATCTGGTATTCTAATCAGTGCAATTGGCGATGATGCTTATGAGTTATTGGTTAATCTAAGTGATCCGAAAAAGCCAAGAAATAAAACGTTTTCTGATTTAGAATTAATGGGTAATCACTTATAACCAACCTAGTCCTTCGGAAATAGCGGGGAGGTACAAATTCCGCCAACGAAGACAAATTGATGGTGAGACAATTTCCGCTTATGTGGCTGTTTTGAAAAAATTAGCGAAAGTTTGGTCAAACTATCGAGGAAAATTTTTGGTTTAACAAACGAGGCGAGAACGTTTGAGTTCTTAGGTAACTCTGAACTGGGTACAGGTAAGTAAAGGTCATGTTGCAACCGTCTTGTAACGTGGTTATGAAGAGGTCTTTTTGGTAAATCACTAATATGTTTACGAATTAGTGAGACAGATTCCAGGATGAAGAGTGCCGCGAGGGTCAGGATTTTATAGTTTAAAAAGTATGGTCGGCAGTGATCTCTGGTCCCTAGTTGAAATGTGTAGCGAATTACCCTTTCTAACAGTTTAAAAATTGTATTGAAGTTGTACAAACTACTACTAGGTGCTCCAAAAGGGCAGCGCGTAGCGAAGGTGGGATTCAAAAAGGGCAAAATAAGTAATGGGAGCAGTAGAAGGAGTGAGCTCCCTGGCTACAGATCTGATTGCAAAGCACGCAGAAGAAGATTTTTTTGAGAGAGTGTCGATATGGTGAGACCATTTAAGAGTAGGTATAGTCAACGATAGGTCCCAGGAATTTAATAGATTGAACCATATTGACGGTGTCGTTATCGAATAGACAAGGTTGTTGCAGTGCACTTTTGTAAGGTAGAACCACCGTTTTGTCTTTGTTATAACAAAGGCAGTTAGAGTTACACCGATGTTTTATGATGGTTAGATTCTTAGATATCATACTTTGTAGCTTCTTTCTATTTGGCTTGCTCCAAGTGAAGCTGGTGTCATCTGCGAAGAGACAAAACTTCCCACTGATATATGAATTGGTGATGTCATTGATGAAAGGAAGGAAAAGTATTGGACCAAGCACTGAGCCCTGCGGAACGCCATAGTCAATTCCCACACACGATGAGGAATATGAAAGCAGCAGAGGTTAACACGAGGTTAATACAAGGTACGTAAGGTCACCCAAGGTCAGAACACATCCAAAGAGGCGAAAACGGAACAGAGCGCGCGGATGTGCACCAGATGTGGCTACAGAAATCACGATGCAAATAATTGTGCAAAATGCAAAATATATATACCTGTAAAAAGATGGGTCATGTATGTATTAAAACTAAGTTTAAATTTAATAAATATGTAGATATTGAACAAGAACTTAATATTACTGAACATTTCGAGACTAATTTGTTTCATCTAAATGCAAGTGGTAAAAAACCTATTAAAATTAAATTAGAAGTAAATTCAATTAATCTCAAAATGGAAGTAGATACCGGTTCTGCGATTTCTGCAATTTCAGAAAAAGAATATAACTGTTACTTTAAACATATGAGATTATATAAAACTGAATTAAAATTAAAATCGTATAATGGTAATGTCATCGATGTTTTAGGCTTTATGTTAGTTAATGAATTTGAACGAACACTAACAAGATTAGGCAAATTTTATACAAATTTAAAAGGAATAGAAACACCTACTAAACTTAATTTGGGATAATAGTGATTAATATATTGCAAATGTTTAATTGGTGAAATTCCTTTGTCCTTTAAATATGTTAATAAAATATAATTACACCTAATGTCATTCTCTGCTCATTCGTTAGCTGTGAATCCGAGCTGAGTCGAAGTACTTGGCCTTGTTATACGGAAAATAGTATCGATATTTGGTCGTCGCAAGGGGGAGACATTAGAAAAGAAGGGCACTGTACCTATCTACACGGAGAAAAATGACATTGCAAATCCAACAAAAAAAGTATTGTCCTTACATTGCAGTCGGTTCAAAAATAAATTGGTATTGCAGTAAAGTTTTGTAAGTATATTTCAAAACTTTTGTTTTGTTCCACAAACAACACTTTTGTTAGTGTTAAAATATTTTACGGTACAAATAATCGCTTTGGCGATAACATTATAGTTGTAATTATTTCAGATCTAAAATACAGAACAACGTGTGCGATGAAGTGAAGTAGATGTAAACACAATTTTTCAAACCAGTACAGTCAAGAAATATTTACATTACACACAATTGTAGTTGTGATGCGGGAAGTCCCGGCATGGACAATAGTATCACGTGATTCTAACCGCGTGTTTCATTGGTCTTACATAGCCTTGAAGAAACAGACTAGTCTGCTAGTTACCAGGCGGAGTAGACCACGCCATATATTTTCGGTTGTGACGTTGTGTTAGCTTATTAGTTTTGTGTAAAAGAACGACAGTGTATTAAAATTGAAGAAAACTGGCTCACTTCTGACGTCTACTGACTCTTAGATATGGATAATTTTGTTACAGAGAAGCTAGCTGAATGAAATATTATGCGTACGAAGTACAGATTGCTAGTGATGAGTACATTAAACCTTTCGATAAATTACCTAGTGTTTTCCCCTGTTTAAAAGTTGCAAAACGATCTAGAATATACGTTGCCTTGAGACATTTGTAAAATAAGACTTAGATACATTTGAAATTTTAATCTCCATTTTTAGTGTTTCCCAGTTTTAGAATTTATGTTGTTTATTTTTTTTTGTTAATTATTAATAAAAAAATGTGTTATCCTATTACTACGAAACTTGTAGATATTTTTATTTAAATTTTATTAAATTGATTTTAAATTAACTCAACACTGTTTTATTAACATTCAAACATGCAGCGTCCTCTATTTAAGATAAAAGACTCCACAGATAAGCTATGCATCAATACCTAGATGCCACTATAGCACACAAGTGAATGAATACCTTTCCCTCTCCCTGTTTTGAGCACACCGCATACCAATCGTACTATATACTATATACTCCTCAGTAACTCCTGGGACGTGGGGGGTTGTAGTATTCTCGACAAAGAAGTAATATTATAGCTTAAATGACCTTTTATTCTCTGTGTTTTGATTGTAGAAATTGTATTACTTATTTAGTTGTGATGTTATGATCTTATAGTGAATAAAACCAAATTTTTATACATAATTTTGTTTATTTTGAGTTAATAAAAATTGAATAACAATTAAGATGAAATATTCTCTCTCTCTCAGGGTAAGTAAGTTCAAATACTATTTAAATTATACAAAAATAAGATTCCTTGAATCTTAATCCAAACTAATCTCAAAATATCTTGTTTAAATATCAAAATTGAATTCAAAACTCCCGCTAACCTCTCGTCATACAATCGCGTATTGTCAAATACCTTACTACAACAGCAAACGTTTGTTTAACATCAAAACTCCCTAACAAATCACTGTTATCAAAACATTCTAACCTCAGAATTTAATTACGTTCTGAACGCCGGTTATAAGTTCGAAAGATGAATAAACGCTTACTTTCAAGTACGATAAATAGCTCCTGTATATTCCAAATACTGATTCCAGTTCTGCAACAATCTTTCTAGCTCCAAACCTGCGCTATCGATGTCTCAGCCACCCAAAGTTGTATCTTAGTCCCTCGATTGTGGCTCCAGAAATAGAAAACACGTTCCCCAATTCTTCGAAATTAATGGTTTACCATCATTTTTACACAACACACACAACACTTCATCCTTGGCAAGTAAATCTTTAGTTAAATGACTCTTATAATTATTTAAATTTTGAAATTTTTAGATGTTTTTGAAATTACAACCATTGTATTGAATAATGGTTGTTGTTGTCATATATTTACCCACAAATTGTTGTTCAATGTGCGTCAATTGGTGCCACCTTAACAATAAATTTTTCTCCGTGTATGCATGGAGAGAGCAATATAAAATTCTGGACCGATCCATTACCTTCTATTGTTCGCAAAGAATTATCTTCTCTCAGCGCTAATATTTCGCTAAAGAACTTATTGATAATATTTTCAATTCCTCTCTACTTCTGATTTAGTAGGAGATTATACCAACTTATTTTCTTAATGGCACAATCTATATATCCATTCTTACGTTTTTATGCCAAAACCAGTGTTTTAAGAAAATAATGCTCTTTTGTGTTATTCTCTTAAAACTATGATTTTCAAAAAAGAAATTAATGTCTTTCCTTTTTAATAATAAATAATTCCTTTTAATAATAAAGCTAAGCTATTTCGAGATTTCAAACCATCGAGAAATCGACTTACTTTTCACCTGTCATTAGCTTTTGTTCTTAACATTTTCTTGTGAAATACCTCGCGTGTACATATAATTTTAGATCTTTAACGCGCAAATATGTGATAATACTGTTTTCTTAATTTAGTTGATTATTCTAATTCTACGCATCTAAGAGAAACAGAAGTCATAAACTAAACTAAACACTTTATTGTTCACTTCAGAGATCCAAACAAGTTGGATTACCAGAAATATTGCGTATACAAAGTAGCCTAGTTAATTTTTATTGTTCATAAATCTTTTAAAGTTACAGCCTTAAATTGCTGCATTACTGTATGTGACTATAATTTATACAGGTCCATTTGTAATTCTGAACATCAGTGACAGTGTTAAATTACTAATATAAAAGCGAGCACGTTTCTTTTTAATTAACTTCAGTCCGTCAAATTATTGAAGCTTATATTTAGCAATAAACAAAGGAATCAGTGTTGTAATTGGATTGTAGGCAGTTATATGTAACAGAACCAGTTTCTTTGCATGTATAACTCTAGATCTTTTTCACATGATTGTATGGTCACTTGTTTGCTTTGGATTATATAATTTTTTTTTATTCTGCACGACAAAACATGACTATTATGTACGTTGGTATATCTAGCTGTTCCTTAACAAGGGCCCCGATAGAAACCTTTGACTAATGTGGTGTGCAGAGCTGGTTCAGGTTCCGCTCGAACAGAGCAGTCTCCTGTGCTCTAAAAATCGGGGGGCGAGTGGCACCAAAATTACTCGATTGATTTACTCGTAATAATAATATATGTACAAAAATGTCACAAATAACTTGCGTTTAAAATTTTCCGCTAAATAATAATAATAAAATAATTATAGATTGTATAGTCTTAACTTTATTTAAAAGTAAAAGCGTTTTCTGTGCCTATCTCTTATAGTTTCTTAGTAATTTAGAATTTTCTATTTCAAATACTAATACCTAGCAATTTATTTTTTAAAAGTAGGCTTGGACGAAACTACCGTTATCATTCATTGCGGATGGATGATATTTATAGCTTAAATCTTTAACTGTTTTTTTCCTAATAAAAATATTAATGCCAAAATATTCAAAATGGGGACCATCATTTTCAGTGCATAGGTGACCTCTTTCTTGAAATGAATCTTTTAGTTTTAATTTCATTAAAATATCTCGTGCTGTAGTTCGAAACACCATTCTTATTCGTTCTTTCATATTGCTGGATGTGGTTGGTGGTATATCATATAAGTGAATACTTTATTAAAACGGATAAACTTAAATACCTAATTAGAATGCTTGGTGTTATAGTTTAAAACCTATTTCCTATTCCTATTCGTTCTTTCATATTGTCGGGTGTGGTTGCTGGTATATCAAAACCATAGTTTTGATAACCAAATTCCTTGTGGATTGTGGAATATTAAAAGGTATTATCTTCCAAAAGTATTGGTAGATTGTATTTTATAAATTCCAGGAACATGGCGCCTCTTTTTCGATTGCTTGTATTTCTCGGTTGTCTCTTTTCTTGCCTTTTAGTTCGGTAAGTATCACGTTCCATGTTTTCGCAGCATCGTTTTTGTATTTTTCGAATTTTTGTGTGTAATATTTTCTCTTTGCGGTTTCCATGATAAAGAGGGTGTTCTTTTTTTCTGCAAGGTATTCGATTCTATAGTTTTCATTTTGCGGGTGCTTTACGTGTCGTTTGTAGTATTTGTTTCTGTTTTTAATTTGCTTTACTAGGGTTTCGTCTATCCAGGGGCATTCCTTTCTTCTTTTTATTTTTTTCTTGGTTTGATTGTCTTCTATTAGTTTCTGTAGCATGACTGATATTTCTTCAAATGTGCTTACTTCATTATCTATTATTTGTGTTATTTCTTCATTTAGTTTTCGGTGATTTGTTACGGTTAGCTCGTAGTATTTGTACTTTCGTTTCGGTTTTTCTATTTTCAGAGTCGTTCTTATGGCATGGTGGTCTGATAAATTTGTTGGAACTATTTTTATTTTTATGTTCGCTTTGATATTTGTTATAACGTGATCTAATATGCTGTGATTTTCCGTGATGTTTCTTCGGGTATGATATTTTATTGACTTTTTGTTTAATAATTTGTAGTTGTTTTGTTTGAAGGTGTTTTCGTAATCTCGTGTCGTGTTGTCTCGATTTAGTACATTTATGTTGAAGTCGCCCATGATTATGTGCTGTTTGTTTTTGGTTAATATGTTATTTTTAAATACATTTTTTAGTGTTTGGAAGGGAACGTGTGGTGGTTTATATACAACCGTTATTGTAATGTTGTTGTCTAATGTAATAGTTATTATTTCAATGCTGTTTAATGTCTTATTGAGCAAAACTTTATATTTAATATTATCCTTTACGTAGATAGCTATTCCGCCTCCTCTACCGTCTCTAGAATTAAACTCTGCGTTGTAGTTTGCCAGTTGGTATAGGTGTTCGTCTGTGGGAGACAGCCAGGTCTCCGTTAGAGCAATTATGTCAGGGTGTTTTTCTATTTTTGGTATTGTTTCTATTTCTATTAGTTTATTTCTGATGCTTCTTATGTTTTGCATGTAGAATCTATACATAGATTATATATTTTTTTTTTTCTTTTTTTTTATTATTGGTAATTTGCGAGGTCAGCTTGGGTTTTGATTTTCTTTTTCTGGCTTGATTCGGTTTTCCTGATATAAATATTTCCATCTCTGGTCCACGCGTATTTGATCGTTTTGTTTTTTTTCAGTTCTCTCGCTTTGTAGAATAGGGTGTTGTTCTTTTTTGTTAACTGTTCGTTTATGAATATGTCGCCTTTTCCTTTGAGTTGGCAATCCTTCACAGTTATTCTTCCTATGCTTTTCCTTGATTTCAGTATATTGGTCTTAAGTTCCCATGTTTCCAGTTCTACCACGATTGAACTATTATCTATGCTCTCGCTCTTTCTGTAATATTTAATAATGCCTTTCTCGCAGTTTACATTTAGTTTTTCCATTATTTTACTCACTGCTTCATTTAGATTCTCTTGTTTATCTATTCCATTGATTATTATATTGTTTTTAATTTTTTCTTTTTCCATTTCATCAACAGTTATTTCTAGCTCTTTTACCCTGTCTCTTAGATTTTTATTTTCTCTTTCTTCGTCTTGCAGCATTTTTTTCATTTCTCTGTTTTCTCTTTGTAATTCCTCAAATTTTTCTGCTAAGAAGTCGATAGCTTTTCTCGTTTCTTTTAACATATTGTATATTTCATTATTACAGATTTCTTCTTTTTCATTGCTTAATTCACAATGGCTGTCTTTAATTTTCTTTTTTTTACTTCGTGTCATATTCCTTTATTTATTTATTTCTATTTTCCCAAAAACCACGAAATGAAAAATTGATGATGCAGATTCCTGTCACTTTGACAGATTCAAATCGTAAAATTTCTAATATAAAAATTGCTTCATATTAAATTACAATGATAGCAGAAAAGCATTTATTTAATGACTTCACACTGTAGGAAGTGCCCTAATTGCATATTTGCCGCCCTGCCAGCTCTCTAAGATCTATATTTGAGACAATTCAAATTGTGAGGATCCGAACACCCGAACACTCAACTGGTAGAGCGTCCGTCCGGCAAGCGGAAGGTGGTGGGTTAAAATCCTACACGAGGTAGAATTTAATGTAAAAATTGTCTAGATTATAGTGATAGCAGAAAAGCATTTATTTATTTGATTTCACAATGTAAGAAGGTAATTTCTTACGATTAGAAATCTTTGTCATCTTTATTGATTAATGCGCAATCATTATTTAGATAAACACAGCTTTCATCCGCGGTTTTTTTTTTCGCCAATTGTTTGCTTAATTTAATAAAGTAGAACAAAGAAAATCACGCAAACAGTCATACACTATGGTCACACTTTTAATAGGAAGTTAATCGCGATCTTTCTACAATTATTGCAATGATGTGAAGCCCCGCACATGAAGCTTGTGATATTATCTTTCCACTTACTCTACTATACAATATCAAAAAAGATAGATAGTACATATCAAGTATTAAGGAGCAAAGCATACTTGCATACTTTACGAATTAAACTAACAAAACCTTCTGGTCATTCTGAAAAACAAACAGGATTTGGCATTTATGGCGATATATTTGGCAAAATTCCGCCAATCGAAACCAGAACCACGGAGAATATAACACATTATTGATATGGAAAACTGAAATCACTGATTGCAGCGCAACATTTGAATATAACAAGACATAGTACTAGAGTAGAAAACCCTCAACTAAAAAACAGGAACTTTACCGAGAGAATTAGATGCACATGAAATTGCATGGGTGAGAAAAACAATAATAAATTATTGAACCAGGTGCTTCTTTCATCCGCTCAGTACTAACTTGAAACTCCATAACTTCAATATCAATAACAACGTCAAATCAATAGCGTGTCGCAACAATATCGCATTTTTTTGGAAAATAGGTATTATGGAAATAAATTGGAGAAATTGAACGTATATGGATGCAAATAAATTATACTTTTGGCCAAAGTTATGAAAATTTGGACGTAGTAAAGGGTTAAAGGAAGAGCACCTATCGGTGATTTAGTCCTTTTGACATATGTGACATGATATGTATGTATACATATTTCGTACCTATTATAGTCAATAAATTGGTATTATTATTATTTGTTACTCTGCGTAAAGAAATTGATATTAGATCGCGTCAACGTCGGACATTTTCGCAAAATATCGACTTACCTTGACAACTTACTAAAAGATCAATTTTCACCTAATGTTATCTACCTTTCATGTCCTCCTAAACATATAGTACGGCCGTAAATCAAGTTCCCCGACCCCTCATACTTTTTGTCCTTTTTGAAGGAAATGAATGTGAATGATAGAGCAATAAAACCCAAATGAAGTTACAGATAATTTTGTGATTTTTTGTTTAAATAGGAATATATATTTAGCGTGAAATCTAAGACAGAGGGCACTGCTACCTTTAAAATTCTAAATGGATAATAAGATCATGTAAAAGCTAATTTGGAAGATATCTTTATTACTTTTACGGCAATGTAAATAGTTTTATGATTTTCTAATTTTAAACTCCCTTATTGATTTTATGGTTTACTTTTTTTTAGGAAGCGTATTATTATAATATTACAAAATATGTATTAAATTACATGGATTAATGTATTTAGTAGGTTTTCTTAGCTTTCAAGTGTACATTTTTTAAAATAAGTATATTTTTTGTAAGGTCCGGATTAATTCATATTATGCTCAAACTCATTTAGGTAGATTTACGATATGTCTTTGTATTAGTACCTGTTGCAACTGTAGCCACAAACATAAGGGTCTAAGTGACCCCACTTTAGTTATTAGTTATGTAACAAATTTGAACCGAAACCTCATGGTCTATTGTTGGAATCACTATACCAGCAAATATCAAGTTTGTTTATTTGTTTCGCCGTACTGTGTATAAATGTTGGAGATGTTTTTTTGGAAAATATGGCTTGTATTAAAATAGGCTTGAAACATACGTTTCGGTAGACTTAGCTACCTTCTTCAATTGCTTAATGAAATCGCATTATAATAGTTAAAGTTACAATTAACAACAAAAGTTGTATCGTTACTGTATAAATGAGAACATAAAACATTTTAAAAATTATTAAAACATGTAGAAACGAAACACGAAGGACGAGCAGAATATTCTCTCTCCTGGATTGAGAGTTTGGTTGTGTCCCGTAGATGGAGACAATCTAAACCCTTATTTCCATAGTATAGGGAATGACTGCGAGACGCGAAGCGTGGAGTCTTTTTACAAGTGAGGGGCAGGAATTAAGAAAAAGAATGTGTACCGACGATCCCAAACCACACAGGTGTGTATGAGGGTTAGTGGAGGGTGGTGCGGTTTAACCGGCCCGCTGCCTTGGGACGTAATCCGTCATCAAACGACTATTTAATTGGCTGAGTGAACGGTCCGCAGTTTACTAGTTGTTTAAAATAATTCTCCTAAAAATTCTCAGAATCATGAATAAAACAAAATGAAGATACAGTCCAGCAAATACATCAAAGAAAAAATGCCTGAATAATTAACCGAAAAAATAACAACAATAAACAACAAGCAACTGGTTGATTGTAACATGTTTTGGGATTATATCCTTCCAAATTTTGTGGCAGTTCTAACAAAGTTTTTCGACAACAAGTTTTAGGTTCTATTGAATAATGGTTGTTGTTGTCATATATTTACCCACAAATTGTTGTTCAATGTGCGTCAATTGGTGCCACCTTAATAATAAATTTTTCTCCGTGTAAGGAATCGTCTTGAGGATTGACAGCTTAGCTTATGATCCTTAGAGGTCGCACATTTTAACTCTTCATCTTTTAGTACGCAATCGCGGATAAAGCCTGAGATGCGATAGCAATGAAAATGGATTTGCACTCGGAGTGATACTACTTCCCCTTCATTACTTTTGCTGATATGGCGATTCGAACATTAGACCATAGCCTGGTGAGATTTTTTGTGGATTCGCACCATGCCAACGAACGCTTTCACCACCAAATTTTTTTTTTTTTTCGACGAACCACGGGATGGTAGAAACACATACACAAGATTCACAAAAAGTAAACGTCCGGACAGGAACAGTTTATAATAGAATTCTGGGTCGTTTGTTCTTTGAGAAACATCTTAACAGAGAAAAATATTTGGAGTTTTTTCAAAATGATATAATTCCAGCACTGGCTGCACTTTATTCAAACAATAATGTTCCTAATATCCCAAATGATATCCTTTGGTATTAGCACGATTCCGCATCGTCACATTATACCCTTCCTGCCAGCAATTTTCTACACACTGTTTTCCCAGAAAGATGAATCAGAAGACGAAGGCTGATAGAATGGCCAGCAAAATCGCCTAATCTAGCACTCCACGATTATTTCCTATGGAGTTACCTAAAATCAAAAATTTATCAAAGAAAACCAGACAATTTGGAGAGACTGAAGCAGCGTATCCAAGACAAAAATCGGAAAATAGAACGAACTATTATCAATAATGGTGAATTTGTTAATAGACTATCTTACTACCAAGGAATCAATGGGTGGTATGTAACATTTAATTTAATATTAGTTGTTACGATCAGGTGTGGGGGCGTGCAGACGCAATGTGTGCCCCACCTGATGCAACTTAAAATTTCTAATATAAAAATTGCCTCATATTAAATTACAATGATAGCAGAAAAGCATTTATTTGATGATTTCACACTGTAGAAGTGCACTAATTGCTTTCGTTTAGAAATCTTTGTCATCTTCATTGATTAACGCGCAATCATTATTTAAATAAACACAGCTTTCGTCCGCGGTTTTTTTTCGCCAATTGTTTGCTTAATTTTATAAAGTAGAACAGAGAAAATCACGCAAACAATCAATCACTATGGTCACACTTTTAATAGGAAGTTAATCTCGATCTTTCTACATTTATTGCAATGATGTGAGCCCCGCACATGAAGCTTGTGATATTATCTTTCCACTTACTCTACTATACAATATCAAAAAAGATAGATAGTACATATCAAGTATTAAGGAGCAAAACGTACTTGCATACTTTACGAATTAAACTAACAAAACCTCCTGGGCATTCTGAAAAACAAACAGGATTTGGCATTTATAATGCTGTATCTGGCAAAATAGAAAAAAGCAGTACACTCAAATAGAACGTCCTGGAGTCCCTGTAATTATGATTAAAAAAAGAAAGATCCAAAGCGTAACGGTAACTTTATTAATATTTTAATAGATTCGGCGTTTACTTGATGTAAATCCATATTAATTAATAACACGAAATTTGTGAGATTTACACTTTATTAGTCGGATGTTAAATTGACAGCTGTTTCGCCGTAAAAATAGGAGGCTGTGCGCATGTGTAGTTTTCGTTTATAGCATTGTATATTTTCTGACGAAGCCGTTGTACGGCGAAACAGCTGTCAATTTAACATCCGACTAATAAAGTGTAAATCTCACAAATTTCGTGTTATTAACTTTATTAATAATGATAAAAAAAGAAATAAAATTGCCACCTTGTTGCTGAGTTCTGATATTAAAATTAATGCAAAAAATAGCACGTGGTTGCTGGACTCTGATATTAAAAATTAATGCAAAAAAAGGAATAGCAGGTGGTTGCTGAATTCCTGGGATTCAAATAAAAAAGATGAAGCAATTAATCCGTTTCTATAAGTAAACGGTAAATTACTGCTAGACAGAGCAAAGTTACTGGCAATTTAAAAGAATAAGTAGTAAAAGGAATGATGGAAAATACAAGAAAGCGGTTGATACGTTTTGAATAAAGTTACTTAGCTGTAGCTTGAAGGCAAGGGGCTTCGAAGCTTTTGTGTGTGCTGAATGGGCAGCACGTGGTTTCTGTGTTTTCGAGTTAAAACGGGCCCGTTGCAACAGAGAGCGCGCGTAGGTAGCAAGAAAGGGATGAACCAATAGCAAAGTCGAGAAATACACAAAGGATCATAAAACTCCTGAGCGTCTAAGAGTTTGGCGCGTAAACTAAATGAATGAATTTAAAATAACCAAGTTTAAATATCGTGGCGCTAAGTCAAATATTCCCGCGCAAAAAAGAACCGCTCAGTGACGTAGTGACTTTTCTAAAATCGTAGTTGCAATTGCCAGATTAGAAGTAAGGAAAATTAATTTAAAATTGCCTTCAAAATAACGTGTGTATCGCTTATGTTGTCTATGATTAAAAAAGCGAAATGAATTACTGAAATCAGAGTCATTTTCGATTCAATACAAAGTGTAACATAGAGTTAATTTTATTTTTATTTTCCAGTCTGGTATTCCCGTTGTTTGAATTTTTTGTTTATCGTGTTTTATATCTAAGTACCCCAATATTAACATTAAATATTCGAATCGCTTTTTCTCAGAATTTTTGTTATCCAACCTCATGATTTATTTACATGATAACATGATAATAGAGAGAAGAAAATACCCTATCGGAGTCCATTACTAAAAATGTAAATTGTCATTTTGAATTGTTTTGGAATGACGTCATCACTAAAAAGGAAATAAATATCGGAAGATGAGTCGCAATGTTAAGGTGTATTTTTTTAAACTAAACTGGATGTGTTTCAGCGTCTTTTAAATGAACAAATATTGTAGAAAAATATCAGCTTGATTCGTTCATTTGTTTTCGGAAAAAAACGTATTGTTTGTTCATTTTCATATTTGGGAAATATCTAATTTATTTAACTGCTTAGGTAGAAATAAGCTAAAAGACAAAGGAGTCATGCAGATATTATGGAATGAAGATTTCGTTGCGGTTTTCTGTGCTTTAACCTTGCAATTCCTAAAAATGAATTTAAATCACTTTGTTATATGTATGTTAACCAATCTATGCTACATCTGAACCATTCGATTCAGGAACAGTTTTAATTTAATAGAAAAATAAGTAAAAACGGCATTTTTTAAGCGACAGTGTCAAGAATTATTCCCTTCATCATACAAGCTACAGTTATGTGCATATCGTAACTCTCAAAACCGTCTATTATTCGGCAGCAATGCTTCTATTTCTAAATAAAACAGCAATGAAATTACATGTGAACATTAATTTGCCTTCCTATTTTTAATGGGGTAAATTAATGTTTAAGTGCTTAATGTACTTGAGTGTGGAAGAAACTTTTTTATTATAGGCTATAATATATTTATATCTAGTTTTATTCGATTTTTATGATTGTTACTTCGTTTCATTCGCGCGTAGTTCGACCGAAAGGTGGGTGAAATAAAGCGATTTTATGAGCCACTAATATCGTATTTGATTCCTCAATTACTGTCAAATGCCCGACAAAGTAACTCACGAATCTGAAGGTTGTGTAGGTATGTACATATGTGGTTTCTGTATAGGTAAAAATTTATATTTGTTGAATTTCGTGAAATATTCAGCTGTACGTATTCCTGAAATCTTGACTTCGATAAATATATAGCACCGGCGCTGGCATTTTGAAATTCGATGTAAACAACATTGCGACTTAACACGGCTACGAACTTAATAACACTCTATTCAAGCCCATACATTGTATATAAATACACGTCCACATATGTTTTCATCGATCCAGTAGTTAGTGCGTTTCGAGCGAATTTGCAGTTTCTATATTTAATTTTTAATGGAAGTCGATAACAGTTGATTAAGAATACTTGCTCATAGATTTTTCCTCAATAATCTTACTTTTAGTTGTAGATATAATAATAATAATATTTATTGTTGTAAGTTTCACAGAAAGAAAACAGTAACAACGTCAAAAATAAACACTTTCTAAATTAAATAAACTTAAAACAAAATTCTACATCTATATAAAGAGAAATTAGTATTTGCTTAACACGCATAGTAAAAATAAATAATGAAAAATAACAGAAAACAAAAAAAAAGAAGCAAAAATTTTACATAAACATAAATTAATTCTAAACTAAAATATAAAGAAATTAAATAAATATTCAGGGATAACTGACAGAACTATTAATTAAATTAAATTAAATTCAATTGCGAGCAGCTCTTCTATGGAATAAAAATTATATTGTTTCATATACAGCAGGAGATTGCGTGTGAAAAGTTTAGTTGTGGCAGAAGAATCTACTAAAGAAGTGACTTTATTATAAAGTTTTATTCCCATATTATTCGGACCTAAGCTACTTAAATAGAGAGTATCAGCTGGTCTATGTATATCGTTTTTCGATCTGGTATGATGAGAATGAATAGCAGAGTTGGTTTGAAAAAGAAAAGAAAGTCTATTGCAATGAATGTAGCAACACACTTCAAGTATATACAGGGTGTTTTGAAACATCGTTTAAAGATTTTAAGGTCATGTAGTACGATCGAAAATAAGGTTAAAAGTCATAATAAACATATGTTCACAAATCAACCGTTTACGAGATAACAGCGAGTGTTCCTAGTAGTACATGGATATAACATGTCCCAGTAAACAGGTGCTTATCAGCTATTGTTTTATGACAGTTTAATTTGACGTTTTGTGCAATTTGTAGCAATTACAATGGTTGCGTATTCTAATGCTGAAATGAGCGATATGGTGTTCATGTAGTACGGTCGTGCTAATGGGAATTCTTTACAAGCACGTCGCTTCTATGCTGAAACGTTTCCTGATCGCCAACTGCTTTCGCATGTGATGTTTCAGACGGTGTTTCAACGACTAAGAGAAACTGGTTCGTTTGAGAAGCGGTCTTCTGATACTGGACGGCAGATATTAGCATGTACTCCACACATAGAAGATCGAATTTTGAATATTATTGATGAAAATCCCGAAACTAGTGTTAGAAGAATTTCGACTCAAGTGAGTGTAAGCAGCAATCTTGTTTGGAGAACTTTTCATGAGCAACTCCTATACCCCTACCATATCCAACGGGTACAAGCCCTTACTGCTCCGGATTATCAAGCGACAAGGGCTTTCTGTGGGTGGTTTTTGCGAACAGCTGCTGATCGGCCAGATTTCGCTGATAACATCCTTTTCACTGATGAAGCTGGTTTTACTAAAAATGGAATATTTAATTTCCACAACAATCACGTTTGGTGTGACGAGAATCCTCATGCTACCGTTGAAGCTCAGCACCAGCAACGTTTCTCTCTAAACACCTGGTTAGGCATGATAGGGGAACGGTTGTTAGGACCGATTGTTTTGCCACAACGCTTAACAGGTCCTGCATACCTCGAGCTCTTGAAAAATACTTTACCTGAACTTTTGGAAGATTTACTTATAAATCTAAGACTGAACCTCTGGTTTATCCAAGATGGAGCTCCACCGCACTTTACGCGTGCTGTTAGGGAACATCTTAACAATGAATTTCCTGGGAGATGGATAGGGCGAGCAGGTCTCATTGCTTGGCCTCCAAGGTCTCCCGATCTAAACCCGTTGGACTTTAGTATCTGGTGTTATTTGAAAAGTTTAGTGTACGCAACACCGGTAAACGATCTTCCAGAGTTGCGCCAACGAATAGAACACTGTTGCCAGATATTAAGAGAAAAACCCTTGTTTTTTTGAAAGAGTGCGCGCTTCCTTTGAAAGCAGATGTAGATCCTGTGTCGAAATGGAAGGACGTCATTTTGAACATCTTCTTTAGTTATAATCATATTAATAAAAACCGCTAAAGAAAACTTATTCTGCATTTGAGATCAAATCGCTGTTATCTCGTAAACAGTTAATTTGTGGACATATGTTTATTATGACTTTTAACCTTATTTTCTACATGCCCTTAAAATCTTTAAACGATGTTTCAAAACAGCCTGTATAATGATGGAAGCGGTAGTATATTTAAAACACCAAACACTGGTCTGCACGACTCCATCCTTTTTATTCCTGCGATAGATCTTATCACTGCTTTTTGGGCTACAAATACCTCGTGAGCAGTAGGCGATGTACCCCACAAAACAATACCATATTTAAGTCGACTCTGCACCTCAGCATAGTATACAGAAAGTAACGTGTCAACTGATAAATAGCCTTTTAGTGAACGAAATAAATATGCTTTCGTTGAAATATTTCTTGCTAGGTCTTGGCAATGAGTCTTCCAAAGCATATTGTCCTGCAGAACAATTCCCAGAAACTTTACATTACTCGTTGGGTGTAGTGGTATGCCATTTATACCTAATGTTGGCGACTCAATATTCCTTAGCCTAGTGTGGAAGTGTAGGAATTTTGTTTTTTCTGTACTTAGAGACAGTTTGTTGCTGGCAAACCAGGCATGTAGAGTCCCCAATAAATCACTTACCACCTGCCCATGTGTATCATCAAATGGTAGAAGAAGCGATATGTCGTCAGCATACATCGTCGTGTAGGCATCTGTGAGGAATAATGCAATGTCATTTATATATAGATTAAAAAGAACGGGCCCAAGAACTGTTCCCTGCGGTACTCCATTCTGGAGGGGCAAATAATGCGATCTAAAGGTAGACATGTTCCCAGCAGCATCCGAAAAAGTCAACCTCACAAATTGCATCCTACCTCGGAAGTATGCTGAAAGCCAATCAACAGCATTACCTCTGATACCATATTGTTCTAATTTTTCAATCAATCTAGTATGCTGAACACAGTCAAAGGCCTTTTGAAGGTCACAAAAGATGCCGATAGCAGTTCTACGTTGCTCAATATGTTCCAATAGTTTAGTATAGAAATTTATCATAGCCGTGGAAATAGATCTATTTTTCCTAAAGCCATGTTGTGTATGGGTTATTATATCGCATTTGTCAAGAAAAGTGTTGAGGCGATCAAGCATACAGTATTCAAGAACGACGTTAGTGCAATCGGTCTATAATTTAGCGTATGCTCTGGGTTACCTTTTTTGTATACAGGAATCGCAACACTTGTTTTAAAAATATTGGGAAAGACACCTTCTGCGAAAGACAGATTCACTAAATATGTTAAAATAGGCGCAAGTTGTGATCTAAATTCTTTAACTATGATTGAGGGAATGATATCAGGTCCTGTCGAATTTGTGTTTTTCAACTTTCCTATAATAGCATGCATCTCATTGTATAGTAAACGGTTGAAGAAACATAGTTTTACTATTAATTTCAGTTTTATTATCTACATTTACATCAGGAACATTCACCATTATGTCGCTGGAGATGGATTGGAAAAACATTAGCTATTTCCTGAGGAGTGGTAAAGGCGCGCTATCCTTTAATAAAGTAATATTTTTATGCTGTTTCTGTGTACCATTCCCGCCCTTTACTATTTTCCACATCTAGACTATATTTTAGAATGTGCAAATAAATAAAAGGACAACCTCGTATTATTGTTGAAGAGCACGGCTTAAAGTTGTGTTCTACACAGATAATTTTCTAAGATTTACTTTACCAAATACTGACACTACAATATTTTTTATGTAGGTACCTACTTGGTTGTCAGAAGGTCCAAAGTTGTCATTCCCTAACTAACATCAGCTTGATCTTACTACCCCCTCCGGAATATTTTGATATAAATGTTAAAAAAATGTTAAAAATATTTCTTTATAGAGAAAATGACATAATTTTGTTGTAAGTAAATTTTTACCACCAAGAAAATTGAAAGTTTTAATTTAAGAAAACTTTTGTTTCGATGAATTTTCTTAACTAGAGAATATATCTATCCCAAACTGGGAGTTCTAATAGTCAACGGCTAAAGTTTTGTTTACTACGTCGGCTGAAGCGGAACACATTTACCATCCCTGTTACAACTTTCGTTTCGCAGTCAACGATATAATTTCGGTCGGTTGAAGTAGCGCCTTAATGCAAGTAAATAGAGAATGCAGTTTATTGTACATGTGCAGCAATACGTGGGATTTATTTAATATAATAAATAAATGTTAGAATCGGTTAGAATGCAGCAGCAGAATGCCGTTGTCTGCGTTGTCGGCCAATTGTGTGATCGTTCGTTGTGTGAATTTCTTCTAGGGAAGTTGTTGTTGTTTAATGGAATCTTATTAGTGTATAAAAGTACTTAGGTCTAATTAGATGACAAAAAGGTTGGTAAACAAATGTAGCGATAAATCTACCTAATAATATTAATGATGAAGTAGGTAAATAAGCTGCTGCTCGAATTGGATTTGTTGGAGGATCTTAGAAAGATATTTCAACGCAAGTGCTTTTTTTTTTATTAGATTACAGTATTATCGGTATTGGTATGCATATGTATAATAGTACAGCCGAAAAGATATTCAGGTAGCATAACCTATAATGGCGTGTGTTTTTCATCGCAATCAACCTGTTTTATTAATGAATTAATTAATTATAAGAAACTACTTTCTTTTAATGTACTGAGAGAGAATCTTAAAAGAGGTGTGAAGTTATTTGGCACATGACACATCTAAGATTAATATGGTTTATAATACACAAATTATGCTAAATAAATTTTTGAGCTGGTTTGAAAACAACAAAATATATTTGAACAGAGATAAGACAGTTTTCATTAACTTTACGCCGTCTGTTATGAAGATCAATGAAAGCTATCTGCTTCGCTTAAAGTCTACGTCAATTGAACAGGTTCCAAATGTAAAGATTTTAGGCCTTTATCTAGACAATAGTTTAAATTGGGAACCACACATCAGTAATTTGTCTAATAAATTAGCATCTCTAAGCTATGCACTATACAGGCTAAGAAACATTGCTAGTGTGGAAACAGTTCTTTCCTATTACCACAGCAACTTTCAATCAAGAATAACGTACGCCATTATATTTTGGGATGCCTCGTCATTTGTTGGAAGAATATTGCGTCTGCAAAAGTTGGCTGTTCGAAACATTGCTGGTCTATCTAAATACACATCATGCCGCCAGTGGCGTAAATAGGGGCCGCAAAACCCCGCAATGCGGGGGGGCCCCGGTGGCAGAGGGGCCCCACAAAGAGGGTAGCCAAGTCAAAGAAAGTGTCCCAGTATGACATTATTAAATTGACATTTTTAAAAGTCTCATGATAAGTGATAAAACAGATAAAATATATAATACATATATGCCATTTAACGTTAAAATATCTACATTTGAATTCGTGCTTATATCTGTTTTCTTGTATCATTTATTAAATGAAGTAAATTATGCTTCAAAACTCCTTCAAAAGAAAAATATAAATCTTGATGAAGCAACAAATGTGCTAGGTGATATCAGCTTACGTCTACAAGAATGCAGATCAAAGTACGAATTCTTTAAGATGGACGCCATTTCTATTTGTAACAAATGGAAAATACCTCCCATTTTCAGTGCTAAACGTCAACCAAAAATCAAACATCCCTTCGATGAAATATGTGAAAATTATTACTTCGATAATGCCGAACAAATATTTAAAATAAACGTTTTCTATACAACAGTAGATATTGTTAACACCTAAATTAGAAGTAGGTTTACAGGTATGTCCGAAATTTCAAAATTATTTCAATTTCTGCAGCCAAGAAACCTTTTAACACTATCAGACAGTGATTTAATTAAAGCAGCCACTACATTACAAGAGCATTATTGTAATGACCTAATAAATAAATTTCCTGCGCAACTTTTAAATGCGGTTTCATTTTTAAAGCATGACATTACCGCGGATACAACTACAAAACAATTAGCCGAGTTACTTTTAATAAAATTTGGGTTCATGGAAAGTGATTTCTCGGAAGTAAATACAGCTTTGCTACTTTTTCTAACAATACCTGTAACTGTAGCTACAGCAGAGAGATCTTTTAGTAAACTGAAATTAATAAAAACATACTTGCGTAACACAATGACACAAGAAAGATTAAAAAATCTCTCTGTTGCAGCTATTGAAAACGCAGCTGCACAAAAGTTGGATCTTCGACAACTAATTCGTTGCTTTGCTGATAGAAAGGCACGGAGACCTGCTATATAAACACAATTATTTATAAAATGATTATGTTTATAAAAATAGGTTTTGTATTCGGTAATAAACATTCTAAAATTCTTAATAAAAGCGAAATTTTAAATTTTGATTACTATATAATTAAATACAATTAGGTTAAGTTTTTTTTTAATTATGTATATGATAAATGTGGTTATCTGTACTTATTGTTAGTATCGTATAATATATTGTAACATGTTAATAATGAGTTTATGAAGATATGCTTATGTATGTACCTACATTATTCCACATAAATGAGACTGATAGACGAATAGTTTTATTGAATACCGAATAGAGCCTGAAAAACGCGATTTTATGTTCAGGGGCCCCATTTAAAATTTTTGCGGGGGGGCCCAAAATTTCTAGTTGCGCCACTGCATGCCGCCCTATCTTTCAATCGATGCATATACTTACAGTTGTAAATTTATACATATTAGAGATTTCACTCTTTTCTAAGAAATTGTGACTATCATTCTTACCACACAAGATATAAAAACTACTTATGTACTCCTTCATATTCGCTTTGCCCTTGCATTTAAGAAATATTCAAAGAATTCCTGTATTTAAAAAAGAAACAAGAAAGTTTTTGCTATATAATGTTTTCTACAACTTGGATGAATTCTTTGATTTGTGTAACCATTAATAGAATAATATCCCTTTTTTTTAATTTTAGTTTTTATTTATTTGTTTTGCGCATTGAATCACAATTGTTTGTAATTTTTTTTATAATTTGTTTTTTGTTGGTTTTTCTGTACATAAACTGCATTTGTGACTTATCCTATACCACATGGTCAACTGGATGAATAAATTACTATTATTATTTTCTCTTTTTCACAAGATTTCTTCTTCTTGGTATTCGCAGATGGACATCGGTTCCAGGAACAAAATGCTCTGCGGATGCTCATGTAAGGATGCGACGGACTATAGCAGCTGCGTCAAGTAGTACACTCTTTTGTAGCTGTATATATAAATTTGGTTCCAACCCCAGAGCAGTGATGGACTTATGCAATTTAGTTGGTATTTCACCAGTTGCGCCAACTACAACTGGTACGATGAACACTTTATTCATCTGACATTATTATTATTATTATTATTATTATTATTATTATTATTATTATTATTATTATTATATGCAAGGACTGTAGTGTAGTAATAGACACACAAGATATCCGATCACTCCGCGCTGCAACGATTTTAATAATTCGTGGATTTCCATTTTCAGCCGAAGACCGAATGAACTATGAAACGATAAAATATATAAACAAGCTTAGTTATCCCTACCCTAAATTTATATTTACAAGCGCTTTACCGCCTGCGTTGACCTGTTAGAATTCTGGGAATTCCGATCTCATACAAAATAACATAGTAAGTGCCAAAGAAATGTGTTTTTACCCTAATAAATCCATCAGCACCGAATGGTGAGGCGCGGCCTGTTCACGATTTAATAAATTATTATTTTTAGATTCTTTTATAATATATATGCTTTCAAAAGCCGATAATTTTCTCGGGGATGTTACATTTGTTTATAGTTCGAGGTTTTCAATGTTGATCTTGTGACCCGTATCAGTAATATGCTGTGCCACGCTGGACGCCTCAATTTTACCGTACCGATAATGTGCAATGTGTTCCTTAAATGTAGTTCCTATTGCCATACTATGTAAAGTGAAATACGACAATAGAAACTGTCATGGCGACTGATTTCAGAGTTCTCCATGGTCGTAAGATGGCGCAGTAACATGTGATAAGGAAGGAACCTGTATTAGTAAACACTCCATAGGGGCAAACTGTGAAGAAGATGGTTGTGATATTTTGCTTAACTTGAAAAGATTTATCACTCGTAATAGAGTAAGTTTTTTTTTTATATCTTAGAGCAGATGTGTATATGTAATAATTGGTTTTTGCAGAATAAACATAAAAAGACACCTGCAAATTCTGAAGAAATACGAATTTTTCAACTTCCTGTGTTTGTTATTCCGTACATCAAAATTTAATAATTATGTCTGTTGCCTTTTTTCCATTAACTTATAATTTATTTTTATTGTGATAGGTGTTGTATGTTACCATAATGATCAATTTACAGATATATATTCTAAGAGAAGAAACTATAACTGCTACTTAATCGAGCAACTGTGGCAGTATTCTGAAAAAGGCATTTTATGGGCAAATCCCATAGAATGCGTATTTCAGAATACAGCCACAGTTGCTCCTTCAACTTCGAGTAATTCAAAACCACTCAAACCATTTTGAATTTTCGCGCTA
Organism: Cetonia aurata; assembly: GCA_949128085.1. Taxonomy (NCBI): domain Eukaryota; kingdom Metazoa; phylum Arthropoda; class Insecta; order Coleoptera; family Scarabaeidae; genus Cetonia; species Cetonia aurata. Next base: position 24,404,939 of record OX421890.1, on the reverse strand, counting down.
AAAGTTCTCCGTACCCGTTAGATGGCTCTGACGTACTGATTTCGCTTGTTACTTAGGGAGTTTACATTCTATCCGTAGGTAGTATTAGCTCTTTTAATTTGTCCGACATAAACTTTATTGCAGCCCTCACACCCAGTTTTATAAATGCCTGACCTTTCCTTGACGCTCAATTTATCCTTCGGGGTATCTAACAAATTTTAAAACTAACAGAAAGAATTACCCCATCTAAAAATTTGATTTTTCAATAGAATCAACGTTACAAAATAAACTTCCGCTTAAAGAATTTATGAGTTTTGTTTCAAATCCGACTGTTTTTGTTTTAATGATATATTGCTTCGACGATAGAGAACGTACTTCAATTTAATCATTGTAAAGAAAAATTTCTTCCATAAATGTTTTTTTTTTAGTATAAATAATATTGCTTTGAAACAGAGAAATTAATTACTTTGGCTTGAAGCATCGTTTCTGTGTGAGTATAGAAGGAACGCTATCCATTGCAAACGGAATTGAAAGTATGTACGGTATTCTTTTTAATTAAATTAAAAATAACGGCATAAATATTTTTGTTATTCATAAATTTTTGACGACTCTACACGATATAGTTGCATATACCTCCACCAACGCATAATATATGAAGAACCTTATCGGAGCGTAAAGTGTCAAGGTATTTATAACTATAAAAGTATACAGAAACTTGGCCTGCCTTTTGCCTCTTAAAATTGTGTATCTTAAGTAAATAAACAAAAAAACTTCACGTTATGCATACAGAAATTCGTTCTGAACGTAAAGTGTTGGTCAAGGTATCCACTACAAGTATTCACCTTGTATTTGTATCATTTGGTATACTACTGAGCATGTTTATATTAACCTATTTTGTTTAAATTTAGCAGATATCTATTTTAGCCATGATGTCCGGTTGCTATTTAAATCCAATTTATTGATACTTATCTTCCATGTATGCACTATGTAGTGTGTATTAAGTATATCGAGAACTTGTACTTATATTTCAGAAGAAATTAGTTTTCTAATACAAAGTTTCAGTCGCAATCTTTATAGCATGTGAGGGCACATAAGATAGTACTACCGTAGTACTTAATTATAGATGAAAATAAATTTATCTAATTTTGCACATTAGAATACTTAAAAGTAGCCTAGATTTTGTAACAATTAACAGCAACCACAGGTATACCTAATGCCGCGCAGCAAATGCATCTTCGATGATAAATTCTAAGATAGTAATATATGCATAGGTTGAATAGCATTCTACTAATTCAGAGCGACGATATACGAAAATATACTCCAACACTCATTATAAATCTGCCAACGCACATCGCAATCTCCATGCCACTAATATTTCTAATTTGAAGTGGAATAGTTTTAGTTATTACAAAGTCGGATGTAATACATTGCAACTTTGATGTTAGAAATGCATAATGTGCAGATGTAGCGAACGAAAATCGAGATAACTAATTGTACCACGTATTGAATAAAGAAAATAATTGTGTGGGAGCACGTCAAGAGCATCAGCCTATCTAATGATAAGCATACATAAGAAAAACACTTTCATTTCGGCATTATTTTCTTGGCTCCTATTGACTTTTTTATTTTAAAAGATTTGGAATTGTCGCTTAAACAAAATGAATGATGTCGTTTTTTGAAAACTAATTTGTAATAAGCTTTGGAAGCTACAACAAAAATGTTTCTTTATATTCCAGTTTTCGGAACTTATTCTTATTATTTCTATTTTACTGGGCTAACCGAAAAAATGCCACCATAGCGGGGCTTATAGTCTATTGTTGGAATTACCACACCAGCAAAACCAATAAAAGGAGGATAGCACTCGAAACGGACTCACGTTTCTGCCTACCAGGTATCATCAGCGTCATTCGGAGCGCAAATCAACGTTCATCGCTATATCAGCTCAAGCTTTATCCGCGATTGCATCCTAAGAGATTAAGAGTTAAAATGTGGGACCTCTAGGGAACATAAGCTAAGCTGTCAATGCTGGAGACGATTCCTTAGTAGGCAATCGCGGAGAGGGCTTGAGAGGCGCTAGCGATGAAAGTGGGTTTGCACGGTGATGACGTCTGGTAGGTAGAAACTCGAGTCCGTCTCTAGTGCTATAGGTAAGATAATTCCAATAATAGACCATGAACACCGCCATGATGGTATTTTGTCGGTTAATTGTTTAGGCATTCTCTCTTTATAGGAGAATTATTTTAATCAATTATTCTAAAGCCGAAAAAATGATTCTGAGAATTTTTAATAGAATTATTTTAATCAATTAGTTTAAAGCCGAAAAAATGTTACGACGCACACCTAAAACGCGAATTCTCGAGGGACATAAGATAATGATGGAAAAAAGGGGACATTCCCATTCCAGCAACATCTGAGGAGGCATTGAATCCTCCTCTGACCAATTCGCCCTCCACTGAAAAGGAAACTGACCTCTTAGGGTCACCCTCGGAGGAAGAGGCCACTGAAGGTGAAAACAGATGACAGGGGCACGCCTTGGTGGAACCATAACCTTAGCCTCCGTAGAAAAGGAGTCCGAATCCTATTCAATCCGGCCAAAACATCTGACAGCTGGGGCCAATATCGTCAAGCGCTAACGCAGTATAATAAGGAGTTCTGTCATGGATTGTCAAATCACCTGACACAGCAAGGATCCACAAAATACTCTCAAGAGAACCGGTGCAAACATTAGGTTCGCTAAGACGGACATTAGATAGCACATTTACGCACTCTGGAAAGGCAACGTTAGAGCTTCTGGCACAGAACCACTTCCCAAGATGTTAAATCATGAATAACCTATAGATGACACTACAGGCCGCAGTAATCAATGTCCTAAACGGACTAATTGGCAAATAGCAAGGAAAGTAGTAACATTCAATGCGGTTATCTGGACGATTAAATCGCTCAAAGTAGACAAAACGCCGGGTGAGGACGGCACTCTTGCAAAAGGGAAATACTGTACTAGTCTCTCACCTAGTTAGACTCTTCAAAGCTAGCCTTGCTTGGAATTATAGAGGCGTACAACCGATCATAGCAGGCTCGATTGCCGCTATGCTTACGATTAGGCTTGCTATAACGGCACTAGGCGGGAAGATAGTCAGGTGCAGGCCGGGCAGGTGAGTGTCTGCTTATCCACACTACTGTGGTCGTTACTTATAGACATCCTACTAACTATCATTGAAGCGCTTGGAACCGAGGTGCAAGCCCACGCGGATGATATTGTGATACTTTTAAGAGGATCGGGGGGAGAGGGAAATTTCCTCAGCCTTCCAACCGGTAATTAACGCCATTTGTAGCTGGTATAGCAGGAAAAACCTCATCATCAACCCGAACAAATCTACAATAGTAGCGTTCACCCGGAAGAGGAGAGTGGAGCATTTGGTACCACCCACTATCCAAAGTGCGAAACCTGAATTTGCTGATAATGTAAAACTAGGCGTCCAAATTAGATAGGAACCTAGAATCCACATGTGGAACAGATTACTCACACGGCAAGGTTATCCTTATGGACTTGCCGAAGAATATGTGAGAAATCTTGGGGAATATGGGCAAGGTTAATCCATTAGCTTTATGTGATGGTAGTACGTCCAACGTAACGTATGGAGCGATAGCATGGTGGCAGAAAGCGCCGCAAGCCAGAGCCATAGCAAAACTTGCATCCATGCCTTTGTATCGATGCAAGTGTTGGTGTAGCTTTTGATTGCAAGTACGGTAATCACGGGAGCAATGTCTTCCTCCCCGTCATTCGCATCGGAAGCTCTTCTGGACCTACTATCCTTGCACACTGTTGCGGGAAGAGAAATCACATGAAGGCCAGTTCCGCCATGTCAGAACCAAGGAAGTACTTGAACTTAAGCGTAAAAATGTAAATGTTTCTGTCTTTATAGGTTACTGCAAATTGAAACAGCACCTATACAGAATCGGACTCTCTGCTGAAACTGAATGCTGGCTATGTTTGGAGGACGAACAGACAGTTGAGCATATGTTCTGCCACTGCCCCGTCGCAACGAGAATCAAGTATGACATATTTGCGAAAGTTAACCTTTCACTAGAGGCCCTGAAAAAGACCTCATTCAAGATTCTGAGCTACCTCCATGGTCTCTCTGAAGAGACTGAATGCCGGCTGTGTTTGGAGGAAGACGAGACAGTTGAGCATCTTCTGCCACTGCCCCGTTGAGTCAGCTATGACATCTTTGGGAAGGTTGACGTTTCCTTAGAAGACCTGAAAACAACCTCATTCAAAAAGATTCTGAGCTACCTTAAGGGCCTGAACTTGATGGATGAACTTTAATAATAATAATAATAATATTCTTTATTACCCAACGATAAACAATTACAGGGTAAATATGAACAAAGTTGATTACAACACGTAGCATAAAAAAGCAAATAATTAGCGCAGTTGCAAAATATAAAGTTAAATGAATTTCATAGTATCAATTAAAATAAAAATAAAAATGTAGAACTTACTAAAAAAAATTAAAGGAAAATGTCAGAAAAATGCGAGTTAGCTATTGTAAGCATACGATGCATTTCTATAAATATTTGTAGTAGCAGTTGGTAACGCAAAAGTAACTGAATAGCTTGCTGATGGACGAGGGACATGGAAATTCACTTGGGACAAGAGATCAGGGGAAAGAATTGAACCATGAATAAGTTTGTAGACAAACTTGGCTGCATGATCTCTGCGACGGTCAGCCAAGGATCGGAGACTGTGCCTTTCAAGAAGGGTATTATAATCAATGCATCGTGCAGGGTAAGCACCATCTATTTTAAACGAAAGAAATTTTAAAAATTGTTGCTGCACCCGTTCAATAGCAAGTTCGTGGCACAAATAATAAGGTGACCATACTGGTGATGCATATTCCATTCCAATGAGCTAACAACAAAAGCAAAAAACAGTGCCTTCAGAGTAGTGCAATCATTAAGGTATTTTGCGGATCGCATTACAAACCCTAAGTTCTTCATTGCTCGTGAGCACATATATTGAATATATTTAATTCTTTGGATCTTGACCATGTATATGTTTAATTTCTTTTTTTTCTTGGTTTTTAGGTCCCAAATAATAAAAGTATGAATGACTAACGACGTTTCGCTTTATTTAAAAGCTTTTTCAAGTTGTATATAAATGTATAAAGTTTGATAAATAAAATTTTTTTTGTTTAATAAATGACAATTTGTTTGTTTTTTATTTTGAAAATATTATTATGTTTTAATTAAAGATGTTTTGATTATTTATTTTTGGATTTTGTAATTAAATAGTTCTTTAAAATATTGTATTTAGTTATAAAAGTAAATTATATAATTTTGTGAAATATTGTATATCGGTTTTATCATTGACTGCATTTTTATGTTTATAAATTTGAATTATTTCTAGTATGTTACGTGTTTTTAAATTTTGTTCTTTGTTTAAAATTGTTACGTTGTTGAAATCAAAGGTATGATTTTCAGTTATTTCATGTTTTTTTAGGGCTGTAAGATTTTTATTATATTTGTGTCCTTTTATTCTATTTTCCAAATATTGCATGGTTTCACCTATATATACACCATTACAATTTTGACAGTTTATTTTATAAACTAGGTGTGATGTTTTACTTTTTTCAATTTTTGATTTTAATTTTGAATAGATTTGGTTTTGTAGTTTATTTGTGTTTTGATAGGCAATTTTGTAATTATATGGTTTGAAAATTTGATTTATTTTTTCGGATAAATGTTTAACATAAGGAATTTTTATAAATTTTGTAATTGTTTGACTATTATTTATATTTTTTGTTGATTTATTATAAAAAAGAAAAATTCTTTGTTTGAATATTTTGTTTATAAGAGAATTTGGATAATTATTTTGTTCTAGAATATTTTTTGCTTTGTTAATAATATCTGATCGAAAAACTGGACTTGTTAATTTTATTGCTCTGTCAGCTAAACTAATAATAACACTGACTTTTTGAGATAAAGGTTGTGAAGATTTAAAATTTAGATAACGTCCAGACCATGTTGGTTTAGTATACCATTGAGTTAAAATTTTATTATCATTGTTGATGAGTTTGAGGTCTAAAAAGGTAATGCTATTGTTTTCTTCAATTTCAATTGTAAATTTTAATCTTGGATGAAAGGAATTAAAATTGTTAAGTAAAATTGGTATATTTTTTTCTTCTAACGCGGTTATGCAATCATCTACATATCTTTTGAAGAAAATTATTTCGAAATTTATTTTATTTAAAATTTTTTCTTCTATATATTCTAAAACAATTTGTGCAATGATACTAGAAATTGGTGATCCCATTGCACATCCAAAAATTTGTTTATAAAATTTATTTTTATACTGGAAAAATGTTTGTGTTAGAGTTAATTCTATTGCATTAATGAATTCTGTGATAGGTATATTTGTAAAGTTTTCAATTAATTGCCATTTTGTATGTATAATTTGTTTTGCTAGGTCTAATGGTGTATTTGTGTATAACGATACTACATCTAATGATATCATTTTGAAATTTGGTTTTAATTTAATGTTGTCTATTGACTTACTTTACAACTTGAAAAAGCTTTTAAATAAAGCGAAACGTCGTTAGTCATTCATACTTTTATTATTTGGGACCTAAAAACCAAGAAAAAAAAGAAATTAAATATATTGAATATGTGGTATAAAGGTGAGGCGAGGATCAAACCACACACCTAAATCTTTGAAGGTTGTACCTTTCTCTATAGCTTCGTTACCAATCATGTATAATGAATTGATGACATTCCGGCTTCTGGAATATGACACTGTATAACATTTGCTTACATTGATCTGCAGCAAGTTGGTGGCGCACCATTTAGTCAAGGCATCCAGATTTTGCTGTAAATGAATAACATCTTACGGAGATTTGATGACCCCATACAATTTTATATCATCCGCATACGCTAATATTTGGCATTGCACGATGTTAAGGAAGTCATTAATGTAAGCTATAAAAAAAACAAAGGCCCTAAATTATAGCCTTGGCGTACGGCGGATGTCAAAGTAAATTCATGGGAACTGTAGCCGTTAAAATATACATAACTGATTCTGTTCTGTAAGTAGGACGACAGCAATCTGTTAAAGCTGCGACTCTTACCAAAACAGCTAAGCTTGCGAAGCAATTTCGCATGGTCTATTGTATCAAATGCGCTGGAGAAGTCAGTATAAACCAAATCAATATGCTTTTGTTCATTGAGGTGTTCCGAATGGCAGAAAGCCATGTTGAAACGATGAAAGTCGTTGCTGTATATTCGTTAAGATTGCTGCATATAGTAACTGTAACACTTTGGAGAAATTAGAAAGCAAAGAAATAGATCGGTAGTTGTTTATCTGATGTTCATCGCCTTTCTTCTGGACAGGAACAATACGAGCACGCTTCCATATCTTTGGAAAAGTGAACATTTTAATACACATATTAATTATGTAAGTTAATGGTCTTGCTAACACAAATCTAGTATCATGAACTAAAAAGCTTTAAAGATAACATCCGCTCTACAATAGGCCCTAGCGGCCGCGGTGGACGGGACGGGTGGTCGACCCATGCGGATGCTATCTTACCTCAATACTCGATACCTCCATGGTCTGAACTTGTTGGATGAACTTTAAAATATATAAAAATAAACTTCCGCTCTGTAATTGGCCTTAGTGGGACCGCTGTGGATGAGATGATTAGTCGAACCATGCAGATGTTGTCTTCCGTTCAATACTAAATACTCAATACTCAACCCGGTTAACACATCCGAATTTACTATACGAATCTGTTATCCGATTCTTAAATCTAGACTCACTGTTCGGTTCCGGGAGCTAGATCCGATAACCATATGTAACACATACAAATTATTATCGAACCACTGAATGCTAATTAATACACGTATTCATAGATTCAGCTTATTATATGGCTATGTATTAATGAAGTCCAATACAATAGGCGTATCGTGATAATAGAGATTAGCAAAATCTATTCGCGTTCAATAATGAATAAATACATAGGTGTATCGTGACAACAGTACAACAATATAAATACTTGGTTTAGATTTATTATGACAACACTGTTACCTATATACATAAAAATAAATTGTTGCTGCTGTGAGTATTTAAACAGGAAAAGCTTGTTCGTTCCTTTGAAATTGCAATGTATACAACAGAAAAAAATATTTTATAAATTTAAACTTACAACAGGTAATGTGGTATGTAATTGTTTTTACGTTAAATTTATAATAGCGGTGCTCATCCGAGGTTTCGAATAGCAGATTCAGATCTGAGGTTTCGGATAGCAGACGTGCATCTGAGGAATATTTTTTTTTATGTTTGAAGTTTCTAAATGAACGAACCAACAACTAATAATAAGTCTCGTGGCCGCCGGCGTGTGGTTTTACAATTAACAATACACTATTTTGACCACTTCTAGAGGTATTAGAAATTTGTGGGAGCACACCATCAAAACATGTTTGTCCAGAACTAGAAACATTTTTTTAGCTCGAAATTGTAGTGATGCACGGTTGCTTCCGATGATTCATGTATTTATTTGCTTTTTATTGTATTGAATCTCATCTTGAGTACAAAAAAAAATAATAATTACTAATAATGCAAGTAAATATCTACTGTGGGAAAGCAATTTTACTTATTTAAGAAATCATATTAATTAATTTATATTATTTGTAGGGTTTTCTTAACAATATTGTGTACTTTATTTACTTATTAAATCAACTAAATGTTTGCGGAATTGTCATATACATTTAGGAAATATCCATATTTTAATAATTACTTATTTGCTTTCGTAAGCGACTTCATCGTTCATAAAAAAGTAAGTTGGGCAATATTAATATTATAGTACCTTTCCCTTTCCTATTATCAGAATGATATGATAACTAGATAAAGACACATTACTTACTGATTATTACATCAACAAGAGAAAATATTCCTTAACCCGTATGTTTTAAACGTGTGATCGATTTCCGAAGAAGTTGTCGTCACATAATTGAAACGTCTTGAAAAGATAAACACTCTAGCAAATCAATTTGTCTGAAATACCATCTGTGTATACAACCCTGAAAGTCGATATCTAGTTTGTGCCTAATCCACTAATTGGCAAACAATGCAGAGTGTATTAAATTATAGATTTTTTAGCAAAATATCCATGTGCTCATCGCTAGCTGGTGAAGGATTCTTCCAAACGCGGTTTTCAGCTCGTAAAAAGCTTTTAAATTAAAATACGTTAACCAAGTAACAAAGGATATGCGTGCATATATTCTAACTGCATATCGATTTTGTCAGACACAGTACATAAAATCATTAGCCGTAAATTTTTATTATAATACTAGTATACACGACGCTTAAATATCAATTTTCGCGATTTCTTGGTGTGGGTAGGGGCGTCCCTCAGGGCTCTATCTTTTTTCGGTATACACTTGCCTGCTGCCAAATTCAGTAAAAAGTTCAAATGTTATAATGTATGCTGACGACACTCAGGTTTGTAAAACTTTTTTTCCGCATGAACTTAATAATGCGGTAATGGAAATCCAGGAAGACTTGGATGGTATTACTGAGTTTGCGGAGCGGCTTGCTTTGGCATTAAACCCTTCGAAAAGTGTTGCTATTTTGTTTGGTGGTAGGCAGGTGTGTGATTACTACCAGAATAACATTGCCATCAGTATTAAAGGTGCACGCATTCCTTTTCGTTCAGAAGTAAGAAATTTAGGTGTGATCATCGATAATGAACTTAGGTTTAGACAATTTATTAATGAACTGATCAAGCGAGCTTATTCTAACCTCAAAATTTTATATTCCTTTAGACATGTCTTCAGTATTAGATTAAAAACCATTCTTTGCGAGACAATCGTGCTATCCGTGTTTAATTATTGCGCGCCGGTGTATGGCCCATGCCTGGACTCTGTTGATGTTCAACGGGTACAAAAGATTCAAAATACCTGCTTGCGTTATATATTTGGTCTTAGAAGATACGACCATATTTCACAAAAACTTCGAGACCTGCATTGGTTGAACATGAAGCACCGCAGATTATTTCAGTGTCTGTGCTTGTAGTATAATATAATATCCCATAAATCGCCACCGTATCTGTATGACAGAATCACCTTTAGGACGGATGTACATAATATTAATGTCAGAAACAAAAATTTAATTACACCACCTGTTCACAACTCTGCTCTCTATGAAAGATCATTCACTTTCTGTATTTGCAAACTATTTAATCCCTTACCCTCATACCTGAAGCGGAGTCCTATTGGTGTGTTCAGGCGCGCGATCCGTGAATTACTTTTTGATGGCCAGTGATTGAGAATTCAAAATTTATTTATAAATTTATATTTGAAATGTTGATATACTGTGTGCATTAGCGCGGTACATTGCAGAATTAGGTTAAGTTAGATGTAGGATGTAGACATTAAGCATTTCTTTATTTTTTATTATTTCTGTGATTCAAAGGTTAGGTGGTAGAACAGGGGGCAGCACTAGCTGCTGCCTATCTGAATTCCTCGCCTTGTGATTTCTTTTTATTGTACTTTTCTTTTTTTTTTTTTTTTATTCGTTGCATTTATTTCTATTTACAATCTGAAAATTTTCTTGTTGTAAATGTAATTAAGATAAAAAGAAATAAAGACTATTATTATTATTATTATTATTATTATTTATTAGCTGTGACAAACTGTCGGTGATGAAAGCTGATACAATTTGGAGATATTTTTAGATTTATCTTAGATAATGCAATGATTTTATATAACATAATTAGAAAATAATATTATATTAGTCTCATTTCACTACGAACAAAAAAAGAGTCGTCAAGATTTGAACAAGAAAATATTCTCCATAATAACCTACAAAAGGTAACAACGGTAATATTATTTTCAGGCTTTTGCTTCGGTTTATTTTGTTCATTATTACGAATTGTTTCTTGTTTAGCTTGTCCTATGGCAGTTCCTTTCATTGTTTATTTGTAGCGAAACGGAACCCTTTCTGATTTCTCCAATGCACACAGCTTTCTTAAAACCGATTTTAAAATGTCCCGACTCAAAGTGATTTAGAGTTCAATGTATTTAACACCCTTTTAATGTATATTAAATGTTTTCTATTTGATAAGGAGTACCGATCGGACTTCGTTAAGGAAGAAGAACTCTGTTTGGGTATTCGGTCTGTCTAATCTAATAAAATTGATTTAGATCTTAATATTTCGCCATTTTTGCTTACACCTTGTGATAGATACACATACATCTAAGGCGGATTTCAAACGATTAACTACGTGCAAAACCACGCAAAGACACGTTTTACCATAAAAGTGAAGGACGCGGTAATACAAAGCCGCGGAAGCCTGCGATATCTTGGTGTTAAGTTGCAGAGAAATCTCAGGTGGCTAGAACATATATCCCAGACAGCGGAGAAGGCTCTTGGATCTCTGGATAGGCTGATGCCCAGAGTTGGAACGCTACTGTGCAGTCGGCGTTGCTATACGGAGCGTCCATATGAGGTGAGGCCATGCAGAAGGAGGTGCACCGACGCACTATTAGTTGTGGCAAGAATCGCACCCATAGACCTTTTGATGCGGCAGAGGCTGGATATTGGAACAGCATACAGAGCGACGGCTCTAACGAACATGCTGGACAATTGGCAGAGCAAGTGGATTAAGAATAGTGGACGGGCTGCGTGGATTAAATACTTGATAAATAACATCGTACTCTGGTTGTGTAGAAAACAAGGGCAGGTTGGCTACCACATGGCACAATTTCTAATGGGATATGACTGCTTTCAGGCATACTTATACAGGTTTAAACTATACTAAACACAAGAGCCGCTACTGCGACGGGACTGTGGGCATGGGAAAGGCAAGATATGGAAAAGATCATAGGACCTGTGACAGCACAAAACATAACAACTAGTGTGCTAAGACAAGAGAGCGAGGCGCACGTTGAACGAATGATGAAGGAACAGGCTCAGACAACCTTTTGCTCAACCTCGTCTGAAGTAATACGACAAGTAGTCCAGGGAGGAGCAAAGTTCTCCAAGACTAGGGGGTCTTTTAGCGGGTATGCCGCGCTGGTGCATCTCACACTGAAGTCTCATAGAGCACGTGTTGTCCATAAAGGATTTTTTCCTCTAAAAAAAAAAGCAACACCTGTACGTCAAAAATGCGCCCGCTCTCAAAGAGCATTGGCGCTGTTCGTCAGAGTATTCACGACAATCCATGACAATCAAGTTCTCGTCGATCAAAACAACTTGGCCTTTGATCGACCACAACTTGGCGAATTTTGCACACGGACTTGAAACGATGATATGATAGTATATTTGCTAACTGAGCTCTAGAATAATTATTGGAAGTTCATTCGAAAAATTTTCTTTAGTGACGAAGCTCACTTTTGGATCGATGGCTTTGTTAATAAACGCATCTGCGGCATTTTGGAGCAGCGAGAATTTAATGGAAACTCAAGAACGTTCACTTCATCCTAAAGAAGTTACCGTTTAGTGTAGTTTGTGGTCCAGAGGAATCATTGGTGCTTATTTCTTTCAAAACGAATCGGTTGAGGCTGGTACTGTCAATGAAGAAAGATATCGTGCCATACCGATCAAGAAACTATTGAATTTTTTAAAGAGAAATTGATGGTTTTGTAATCACGCGTGGTGGTGATGTTAACTGGCAGCCTAGGTCATGTGATTTGACACCATTAGATTTCTTTTTGTGGGGTTATCTGAAATTTCTAGCGCATGGCAATAAACCTGCAACAATATTGCTGCTTTAAAGAATAACATTACACGAGTAATTAATGAAAATCAAGTAGACTTGTGAGACAGTTATCGGAAATTGGACTTCTCGAATACGTGCACTACAACAAAATCGCAGCAGCCATTTACCCGAATTTGTTGTTTTCACATAAAGACCGTAAATTTGTATCTTAAGAAGACATGCACGTTATGAAGCTGACGTTGAGGCTGATTTTTAGAAATTTAGTCGAAAATATTATTAGAAAGGTTGTGCAGGAATAAAAGCACTTAAATAATATAATATTGTAGTTTCAATATGAGAAAAAGTCGCAAAAACACTAACTGGCGCTCACAATTAGTTCAGTGGTGCATAACGCAGTCTAAACAACGAATAAACAAGGCAAGGAATGGGGAAAGTGAATTTAAACTTTTGCAATATTTACAGGTTTTTATCAATTTACAAAGAGGGTGCTTCAGAGTCATTGTTCTGGCGTTGGCTTTGATGGTAGTTGAGAATAATCGACAATAATTAAGCATTGTAAATCGTTTGATTGCTCTCCTCGGCTTGCAGTCTCCAAATTCGTTCGACAATACATACAATCATACAATCATTAAATAAATGCTTTTCTGCTATAACTGTAATTTTTAATAAGAGGAAATTTTCTATGTTGAAAATTTTACCTCGTGTCGGATTTGAACCAGGCACCTCCCGTTTGCAGGGCGGGCACTCTACCAATTGAGCTAACGAGGTGTCTGGTATATCACAATTTGAAATGTCTCAAATACAGATCTCAGAAAGCCGGCAGGACGGCAAATATACAACAGTGTGAAATTATTAAATGAAATGCTTTTCTGCTAAAACTGTAATTTTTAATAAGAGGAATAAAGAAAAAAAATTTCGTTGTTAAAAATTGTACCTCGTGTCGGATTTGAAAAAATTACTGTTATAGTAGAAAAGCATTTATTTAATTTTATAGTTGGATTTTTTGTAGCCTTTTTCTACTTACAAGAATCACTCTTGTCGACTGATGAAGACAGAAATTAACTGTCCAAACGTTTGAGTTTCTATAAACAAATTTAGAAATACCAAAGAAAAGCCTATAATTTCCACTAGGCATTAGAGTTATTATTTAATAACTCTATTTATATATCCTTTCAACAGTTATTATTACAGGGCGGAATATATGCACGTCTGAATTGACGTGCATATATTCCGCATAAATATGCGGATATATATGCATCGTTTTTCTCTGAAATATGCAATTATATGCCTTGAATATAACATGGAAAAGTGGAAATAAAGAAACGCCGACTCTTACAAAAATTATTTATTTTAAGTAAAATTAAAAGAAAAACATAATAGGTAAAATTTTCAACCTGAAATAGTATAAAATGCATTTATAACGATATATTTTTCAAAATTTTCCAATAAAAATGTTTGCCTTCTGTCTGTAAAAATATGTTTGTACAACGAAAAAGTTCTTTCAACATCTACCGATGTGATCTGGCAATATTTTAATTTGGGTAGTAAGTCATAAGGCCAAGGTATTACTTCGTTGGATGGTTTACTATCAAAAATATTTTTGACTTCCATTAAATACTTAAAGCCTTCATTCTTTCCCACAATAACTTCGAGTTTCCTTCTTACTTGATTTCCTACATCACCGGGAACTTCTTTGCATTTGTCGGAAAAAGTTTCAACAATATTAATTGATTCTCTTGAACTTATATTCCTACTTTCTAACGAAGTTATTATATCTGGTACAAAACTAAAATTAACCTTAATAAAAACAAGTTCCTTAGCTAAATTTACATTTTTGAATAATGCTCGACTTTGCACTACACACTGCGAATTGTCTTCTAAATCTAAAACTATGTCTTTAATGGCTTCAAAATGGTCTGCGTAGAATATCGCGGCCTTAATCCATGTTCCCCATCGAGTAATTACGGGCTCTGGAGGTAAACAAACTCCTGGCAATTTCTCTCTATAGATCTGCACTCTTAGAGGTGCTTTCAAAAACACTTTCTTTACATTTGAAATTAATTTGTTCACCAAGGGATATGCTGTTCTAATAGTTTCTGCAACTCTGTTTATCCCGTGTAAAAGACAAGTGACATGTACCATATTGGGATAAAATATTTTTTAGTTTTGACCTACTTTAACCATATACGGCGCTGCGTCAGACAAAAACACTAAAAACGTGTCTACTGGAACTGGATTTGGTAAAAAAAAAAATTGATAGAGACTGCTGAATAAATCGAGTTACGGTCACTTTATTTGTTTTGTCGAACTGTTCAGAAGATATTAAATATGGTTTTCCTGGCTCATTTTCTTGAAGCCCTCCAATCATAAGATGTGCGATATATCGACCACATGAGTCTGTGCTTTCATCAATAATAATATAAAAATGTTCATCGCCCAGTGAAACTTTAATTTCTCCCATTACGGTTTCGTATAGTGTTTGCACATTCTTCTTTCTAAGTGTGGATTCGTCAGGGATGTTTTGGTTACAATATTTTTGCAAAAAATCTCTGAATTTTGTATTTTGCAGTTTCTTCAAAGGTATATTTGCTGCGACTCAAGCTTTGCATAAGTCTTGATGAAACACCTCCTTTTCACTCTTTGGTTTGACATTTTGAAATGCGGTTTGCACACACTGCTGAACAGGCACAGATTTATTTTTCTGCAACTTAGCTTTATGCATAGCTGTTTTCAAGTGTTGATCAATTTGGAACTTCTTTTCACAAACAATGATTTTGGCACAAACTTTGCAAAACACTTTATCCCCACTAAACTCCAACTCAGGAAAATTTTTAATCCACGAAGCGGTTTTCGGCATTTTAGGCGTTTGAAATAAAATATTTTCGAAATCACTCATTTCACACTGGAGTCTATCGACAAACTAAACTATACAATATAAATACAAAAGAATAGATCACATCTGTTCTCCATTAGGCAAGCTGATTACTTGGAAATTCCTAAACACCCAATAAATGCCGGCAATAAACCATATAATAATAAAACGGGTGAGTCGACAAAACCTACTCACCTTTTAAATTATTTCAATTACCTGCAAGGGTCGCACTTAATCTTTTGATAAAAGGAAAAACATAAAAATATGCACACAAATTTTATTTTTGCCGAAATATGCAATTTTTTGTGAAATTTGTTAAAATATGCAAAATATGCAAATATATGCACTTTGCATATATTCCGCCCTTTAGTATTATCAAATTAATACATGATATACTAATGTGAAGGTTGTTCGAGTAAATACTGATAAATTTCCTTTACGAAATGCTTAAATACAGTAGCAGATTATAATATTTGTTATCCTGGTCGCTAAAGAGAGTTTTATATTTTAATCACAAATACATTTAATTCCTGGCAAATTAATACTTGGCAGTAGTAGGATAAGCATTCAAAGTAACTTATAGGACGAGAAACTATGGAATAATTCTCCAAAATATTTTTAACTCTACTTACAGTTAGCCATGACCTCGAATGGATAGAATTTTAACCATGCTTTTTTATCTATAGCATAAATATGTCACGTTCAATTTAAAATAACTAGTTTTACATTGTCCGCCTGCTGTTCGCTGTGGTTACATAATCCTAATGCTTTGTGTTGCGACCAAATAGAACTAAACATGATTATTCTTGTGTTAATAAGGTTAAGATGGCATTTCAAGCGATGGATATTCAAAATCAACTTCAATAGCACGTAAAGTTTATGCACGTGGTATCGCCTAAATTATAAGTAACTCGAGCAAACGAAAGAATTAAAAATACATTAATTTGCTGCCCTAGACATCAGAAAAAAATACGCACAAAGCAAGCTCCACAGAAATCGCCAAAAACATTTACTGGAAATTCGTTGTATTTACTAAGAACGGCACGTAGTACAATACATAACAACACAGATGGATATGAATGTAATTTTAAATTAATTTTGCCTAGATCCTGATTTTCTAAGAAATTATTTTAATGAAATGTTTCAAGTGCGCGTCGGATTTGAGAGAATATTTTTAGAATCATAAAATTCGTTTTCGAAATATTGATATACGGTGTTTATTTTGTTCGGGAATATTCGGCTGACCTCTCGACGAATATTCGAATATTTTCTAATCGAATAACGCAAATTATTGTACCGACTAATTTAGTAATATTGACTAGAACGCCGTAAATGCTATCGAACAAAAACGAAACGGACATAAATCATTTAATATATTTAGGAAGCCGAATGTGCTCGAACTGGAAAGCTCGTAAAAAGTAACACGTCCAATATGGCCCCATCTTGAAGATACCATTTCGCTATAGCACATATACACACGTTACGTTTGCAGCTATTTAAAACTTACATATATGCGATTGCTATATCGCATATGTATTGTATCGACAGCTTCTTAGTCTATTCAATGTTGGAGAATTTCTTAAATGCTAAATTTCTTTGTAACAGTAATTTTAGGAAACGTTTACTTGTCCCGACAAAGCATGCCTTCGGTAATAAAAATCTTTTATGTCTGCATACTTAAATATTGTTCCTTTAAATGCGGTATTATGTGAAATGAATGGATTGTAAAAAAAGAATGGCCAATATTAATGTCATAAAAAAGAACGAAAGTATGTCATCAAGTATATGATACTGGATAATATTAATATGAATAAACGTTTAATCTTGGTTTAATACATAATATATAATAAACAATCATTCCGCAGTATAAAAGGGAATACTTTTATTTTTATTATTCTAATTGTGAGCCAATATTAAACGGTCATTCAGCTATTTTGCCCGTTGAAAACGTTTATTTGGCATTTGTGGCGCGAAGATTTTTTCGTCTTTTATATTGTTGACAAAAACCACAAAAATTAATTGTTTATTCTATGTTTACAGCGCTGCTTGGAAAGTCACCTTATATATACGTATTGTGGATATATTTGGCGAAAACTAAACTTCTAACGAATTGAAATTTTCCACGTCATTAAAAATGTTATAAAGATTGTAGAATATAGCACTGTTAGTTCAGTGTAGAAGGATTTAATGCTAAAGTAGTCTCATATCATGGCAGATCGTGAATGAATTAATAACAAACCTTATCACATTTAGCCTTTTGACTTGATTCAACAGTTTTTACACCCATTATTCAACATACAATAACCGATAGTATTCCATGAATATATAAATATGGAAATTTTCTGTCTTATTAAAATATGGTATCTATTTTTTAAAGGCATAGGTTTAGCATGTCTAACACCTTCAACTTTAAGGCTACACGTATGCTTTTATTTTATTTAATTTTAACAATTTCGACAAATAGACCTGATGATGGCCTACTGCCGAAACATGTAGTTCGTCTAAATAAATTAAAGTTAGAAAATTTTTAAATTTCAAATGAAAACTCTTACATGGTTCGTGAACCGGTATTTCAATATACATGCAATTTTAATATATGTAGGTATTCTGTGCAATTAAAAATAAAAGAATTTTGTAACTATTCATTAATTACCCTAATTTAAGAGGAAATCTATTTGTACAACATGTTTTTACACAAGAACACGATATTGTAGGTCGACGGTAAGCAACTAAATTTGCGTTTATGAAGCTTTATTGTTTATTTGCACTTTATTCATGCTTTTTATGTATTTTCTATCTTTTCAAACCGAAGTTTATTCCTAATACGAAAAAACTCTAGTAGCTCATACTCATAAAATATATGTTAGAAATAGAGTTAGGAAATAATAACTGTATACCTACACCAAACTTTAATATATAAAACACCTCAACTAGAATACGACAATTTCAAAACTGTTCTAAAAAACAACATTTTAGATAGAAAACAGAAACACATACTAATAGGAGATTTCAATATCAACATTATAGAACGAAACAACATAACACGAAAATACTATAACATGTATGATGAAAGGAACTATAAAATAATGAACACTACTAGAACAGAAAAACACTGTACCAGAATAAATGCGAATGGGAATACCTGTATATTAGACTAGGCCATAACAAATATCAAAGAAAAAATTACAAAAATAAAAGTAATATCAACCGATTTATCAGACCACAACGCTCTCATGATAAAAATCAATCACAATTTGACACATAAACCAAAATATGAAATAGTAGAATACCTGAAGACTGACTATAAGCAAATAGCAATAGAAATAAAGAATATAATCTCTGAAAAGATAACATCTCTAGAAGAATTGTCGAAAGGCATGCAAACTATAATAGAAGAAAACCAAAAGAATATAAAAATCGGAAGAAACTACAACTGTCCATGGATAGATGAAAACATTATAACACATAAAAAAAGAAACAGACTCCAGAAAAAGCAAAAGCAACACCCACAGAATGACAATTATAAGATTGAGTATAGAAATCAGAAACAATATACAAACCGTCTAATCAAAGAGACTAAAAAGGAGTATTTCCAAGCGTTAACAAAAAAACATTATGCAGATTCAAGCAAAATATGGAGAATAATAAACGAACAAATAAACAAAAATCAAAAACCAAATAGAGCAATTCAAAGAATAACAAAAGAAAATGGAACAATTACAACAAAGAGCAAAGAAATAGCAAATGAAATTAATAAGTATTTTACTACAATTGGGAAAAAATTAGCGCAGAAGAAAATAGAAAATCACAACAAAGTACCACGGACCACCACTACAAGAAAAAATATACCACAAATCAAGTTTGAAGACACCACAGAAGAGGAAATTGTAAAAATAATAAAAACTCTAAAAAATAACAAAACTCCAGAGTTTGATAAAATTACAAATAACATAATAAAACAAAATATGACCAAAATTGCACCCATAATAAGCATACTAATTAATAAAACACTCCAGGAAGGTACTTACCCGGATTACTTAAAAACAACAATAATAATACCCATACATAAGAAAAATGATGTAAGTAAACCAGAAAATTACAGACCTATCGACCTACCTATTTGCTATCGACAATAAATAAGATTCTCGAGAAAAGTATTCACCAACAAATAATGAAACATGTACAAGAAAATAGCATTTATAAATTACAGTCAATACGCGTTTTAGCCAAAATCAAGTACATTGTCAGCGGCGTACGACCTAACAAACACTATCCAAAATGAACTAGATCACAGAAAAACAGTAATAGTGGTATATATTGATATGAAGAAGGCATTCGATACCGTTTCAAAAGAGAAATTAATTGAAAAACTCCAATATTACGGTTTTGAGGGAGAACAATTAAACTTAATAAAAACATATCACCAACAGAAAACAAAGGACAAAAGTAAATAACACTATGAGTGAACCTATGACTGCAGAATACCACAAGGGGGAAATCTTCCACCAATTCTCTACATATTATACGTAAATAACCTATTCGAGCAACCATTCCATGGAAAACTATAGGCTTATGCAGACGACACCTGTATACTTTATTCCGGAGACTGTACACAAACAATGGAAATAAGAATTAAAGAAGATATCAAGATTTTGGAAGAATGGTGTTTTAATAATTTACTAACTATAAATGAAACAAAAACTGAATATATGATATATAGTAAAAAAAAAAAGGAAAAGCAAGAAATAAATATACAAATAAACAATCAGAAATTAAAGGAAGCGAATGAAACAACATATTTAGGATTACAATTACAAAATACCATGAAATGGGATAGACATATACAGGGTGTTTTGAAACATCGTTTAAAGATTTTAAGGGCATGTAGTAAGGTTAAAAGTCATAATAAACATATGTTCACAAATCAACCGTTTACGAGATAACAGCGAGTGTTCCTAGTAGTACATGGATATAACATATCCCAGTAAACAGGTGCTTATCAGCTATTGTTTTATGACAGTTTAATTTGACGTTTTGTGCAATTTGTAGCAATTACAATGGTTGCGTATTCTAATGCTGAAATGAGCGATATGGCGTTCATGTACGGTCGTGCTAATGGGAATTCTTTACAAGCACGTCGCTTCTATGCTGAAACGTTTCCTGATCGCCAACTGCCTTCGCATGTGATGTTTCAGACGGTGTTTCAACGACTAAGAGAAACTGGTTCGTTTGAGAAGCGGTCTTCTGATACTGGACGGCAGAGATTAGCATGTACTCCACAGATAGAAGATCGAATTTTGAATATTATTGATGAAAATCCCGAAACTAGTGTTAGAAGAATTTCGACTCAAGTGGGTGTAAGCAGCAATCTTGTTTGGAGAACTTTTCATGAGCAACTCCTAACCCCTACCATATCCAACGGGTACAAGCCCTTACTGCTCCGGATTATCAAGCGAGAAGGGCTTTCTGTGAGTGGTTTTTGCGAACAGCTGCTGATCGGCCAGATTTCGCTGATAACATCCTTTTCACTGATGCAGCTGGTTTTACTAAAAATGGAATATTTAATTTCCACAACAATCACGTTTGGTGTGACGAGAATCCTCATGCTACCGTTGAAGCTCGGTACCAGCAACGTTTCTCTCTAAACATCTGGTTAGGCATGATAGGGGAACGGTTGTTAGGACCGATTGTTTTGCCACAACGCTTAACAGGTCCTGCATACCTCGAGTTCTTGGAAAATACTTTACTTGAACTTTTGGAAGATTTACCTATAAGTCTAAGACTGAACCTCTGGTTTATGCAAGATGGAGCTCCACCGCACTTTGCGCGTGCTGTTAGGGAACATCTTAACAATGAATTTCCTGGGAGATGGATAAGGCGAACAGGTCCCATAGCTTGGCCTCCAAGGTCTCCCGATCTAAACCCGTTGGACTTTAGTATCTGGGGTTATTTGAAAAGTTTAGTGTACGCAACACCGGTCAACGATCTTCCAGAGTTGCGCCAACGAATAGAACACCGTTGCCAGATAATACGAGAAAAACCCTTATTTTTTGAAAGAGTGCGCGCTTCCTTTGAAAGCAGATGTAGATCCTGTGTCGAAATGGAAGGACGTCATTTTGAACATCTTCTGTAGTTATAATCTATTTTATGTTAAAATACAATAACATCTTAATAAAAACCGCTAAAGCAAACTTATTCTGCATTTGCGATAAAATCGCTATTATCTCGTAAACAGTTAATTTGTGGACATATGTTTATTATGACTTTTAACCTTATTTTCGATCGTACTACATGCCCTTAAAATCTTTAAACGATGTTTCAAAACACCCTGTATATTGTATTGTATCGTTTCGAAATTATACCACCTCCAGCATATTAGAAACAATATACGGTATATGATCTACGATCAATCTGCTAGGAAGCATGTGCTATTTCAAAATCTCTAATGGACTTTATGCGAAAAATGTTTTATTTAATGCTGTATCAACGATGTTGTCAGTGTTAATAAACTATACAATTTCAATCGGTTCCGAAGGGATAGCATTATTATATAACATATTACCCGGTAACTAGTACAACCTTTTTTGTATTAATGAAAGACCAAAATCTTTTTGGATCTGTTTTTATATTAATTTCCATGTCTTGAGTATAATTTAAATATGCCATCACACTTACGCGAAGTAACTGAACACGATGTCTACAATAGTGGTTCTTAAATCTTCCAAAGAGCTTGAGAAAATGATGTTTCCTCTTTATATCACGCTTATTATCTGTCGTGAACCAAACTGGAAAAAATCTCTTTTTCTTAACTCGTCATTTGGGTACATACTCACCTAATACCGTAAATAATTTGAAGTAAAATAATTTACACATTTCATTCACTTTCATAGAGTTTGCACGCATTTCAAAATCCTTCCAAGTTATCGCAAATATTGCTTAATACAGAGCACTATAATCAGCCCGTTTAAAATCATATTTCAAATTATATGGACATTCAAAATTTAATATTCGAAGGTTTTCCATTTTAAGTTCGCAAAATAATGCAGGATGATGCAAATCTTCTAAAATTAAATTAAAAAATTAATATTAACCTATATTTGCTTTGATTGAACTGAATTCCTAGACAGACAATAGTTTAGAATCCCTAAGTCAGCCATTTCAAAATTCAATCATCATCAAATTACTAGTGGAAACAAGAATGACTATCAGTCAATGCTCAGAAAAAACACAGTCGTGACATTCACGAGAAAAAGGTTCTACAACCACTAGTGTTAGAAAACGAAAGGTTTCATATGTCAAAGAGGCCAAATACCTTGAGGTGTGGTTTGATCCAAGACTCACATGGAACACACATACCCAGACATAACCAACAAAGCCACTAAATCTGCCATCGTTACAAATTTATATACGAAAAAATACTAGGTTTGCAGTATACAGACTTGATTATCAAAAACTACTAGATGAGTTGAAGGGCACGCCCTTTATGTCGATTTCAAATGACACCATCACGCCCTCAGAAAGGCCCTCCAATTAGAGCGGACTCAAACTGGTATACAAGCGGCTCTACAGACTAATTACACATAAGTCAAAGGTATGATGGCAAAAATCACCAGAACAAAGACAGGCAAAGGAGTTCTTCAGGGACTAGATGCCCCAATTTTCTAAAGACCTACTGAGTAAAGACAGTAAGACTCTCAAAATAATAGCAGGTCGATTGACTGGTCATTGGAGACTGAATAAGCATAGTGTACAATATCTAAAATACGCTTTTGAAATTCCAGAGAGAATAAAAATTAAAATCACTCTTGAATCTAATAAATAGAAATCTAATTTTAGAGCGTTTTCTGGATTGACTTGAGCGATACAAGATAGCGCTACTTACCTTGATTAAATTTAAATACAACTTATTTGCCACCTTATTGGAAATCTTCATACGTTGGACACAATGAAAAAATTACGGTTAAATTAAAAATAACTTGTTGGTAATGAATTGTTGCCGTCAAATCTTCTGATTGTCGGAAACTCGGTGAAATGTGTATTAGGGTGATGAATATTTTCCAGAAAACCACAAAGATATTCAGGTAAATTGAACATATTATGTTAAAATAAGAATTCTTCAGAAATATTACATCAACACAATTGTAAATCGTGGTTAAAAAACAGTAAAATCAACTCTTTTAACAATGAAATGGTCATCTTTACCTATAATTGAATTCGAGCTCTGTTAAATTGTAAAACTATGTAAAAAAATAAATTGGTTAACCGTTTAAAATGTTTTAATGTCTTGTAATTAATACCATTCTGGTGGAAGCCTGGTATCCTGATAGAACTTCTTCTCTGTAAGAATCGGCAGTTATCCCGATGTCTGGATCATCTTGTGGGTTCAAAGGACCCTGAGCAATGCAAAAATATGGGCATATCAAAATCGTGCATCCATATATGCATGTTCATGGGTTTCCATATTCACTACAGGCATTACTTCATTTCCCTTGTTATCTTCTTCTGTGTCCTGATTAAACGTGGCTGGGTTTGTCCTATGCGTTTTGATAATCACTTCACTTTCCACATTTACTTTCTTAACTAGAAGAGTTTTGTAATTGTCGCTTGATGATCATTCATGATCAAACTACATTAACAGGATTAATTCTAATTTTGCATTTACATCATCTTCATCCTAAAATTCTAGGTCACTGCCATGCTCAGTGGGTTTAATAATTTTTTCACATACATAATTCCACAACAGATTTGTTGTTAGAACAATTTGTTATTATTTTAAAGTAAAACGTTCATCTAAGCCTGTAACACCTTGTTTGCAATTTGCTTATTGATCAATTATTTATATTACATAGCATAACAATAAAATCAAATATATTATTGATAGATATATAGAACTTTATGTGATTGTTGTTGTACGTCACACTGGTATAACAGTATTATAATATTATATTACGAGATATAATTCCTCTAAAAAATATCAATGTATGGAAGAATGTATAAAACTCTCTTCATCTTATAAAACTACACTCCGCCAAAAAAATATCGCATAATTTAGTTTTGAATCATAAAAGTATCGCATAATCTTTGTTTGTAGCATAAAGTTGTAAATATACTTTAATGCGCTCTAAGGTATAATTTCTATGATTGTTTAAATAAAATACAGGCCAAATAAAAACAAGAACTCATACTTGAGATTTTTATTAAAACAAGAAATTATAATTTTGGAAAGAAAAATGTCATAACAGTAGCTTTTAATACTGAGTATTGCCACCTCTGGCTCTTATGACCGCTCGCATACGGTTTGGCAGAGATTCGATTAACCTCCGTATATAAGCCTGATCCAAATTCTCCCACTCGTCACGGAGAGCATTTTCTAGTCCATGCAGGTCCGCTGGGGCAACATTTTGGGTTCGTATCCGTCTGTGAAGGATGTCCCACACGTGCTCGATAGGGTTCATGTCCGGACTTACCGCAGGCCAATCTAAAACTGGAATACCAACATCGTTAAGGTATTCCTGGACGATTATTGCAACATGCGGTCGTGCATTATCGTGCATTAACATGAATTCGTTTCCTATATTGGCGCGTATGGTACTGCATGTTCTTCTAAAATGTCCGTTATATACCTGTGGGGAGTCAGTGTACCTCTGTCCACTGGTACTAACTCTGTACGACCTGTTAAACAGATGCCTCCCCAAACCATAATAGAGCCACCAGCGAAATTAGGTCTAGGTCTGATATTACACTGCGAATAGCGCTCACCGTCTCGTCTGTACACTGAGATACGCCTATCTGAGGTGTAAAGACCAAATCTTGACTCATCTGTGAAGAGTATATTGGCCCAGTCATTAATGTTCCAATTTACATGTTCTCTGGCAAACCTTAAGCGAGCCACTCGGTGGTTCCTAGTGAGACGAGGGGCTGTACAGCTACTCTAGCTCTTAATCCACTCTGTCGTAACCTATTCCGAATAGTTTGAGTACTCACACGAGTATTTCTGACTCTAGCCAAGTCGTCCTGCAATTGTCTCGCAGTTACATGTCTTCGACGTAATGCTTGTAGTAGTAAATAGCGGTCATCTTGGCGAGTAGAACATCTTGGACGACCTGGTACAGGTCTTCTACTGTAAATGCCTGTTTCCCTATATCTGGCTACGGCTCTAGAAACACTTGACTGATTGATGTTCATTAAATTAGCAACGTATGCTTGAGATCGTCCATCTTCGATTAAAGTAACTATAGCAGCCACTTGTTCTGAAGTTAAATTGCTCATTTTAGTTTTAAAAGCGTTGGTACAGAACTCTGACTTCGCACTTTAAAATTTGTCCGTATAGGAAGACTTTCAATAAACAACTGAACAAACCTTACACATATGCATTTTTCTAAATGTGTTCTTTTAGAAAAAAAAAAAGTAAAAACGCTAAGTTCCATTATTTTGTTAGTGTTTTTATAGTTCACATACACGAGGCAAACTTTTTGTGAACGTATAAAAATATCTTGGTTCATAAATGCCCTTTTTTAGTTTATGCGATACTTTTTTGGCGGAGTGTATATTGATATAATCAGCATTCGTTGTTGCACTTCTTGTGTATTATAATCCAGAGGAGTAGATTTAACGTGTTATTTATGTGGCTCTATACTGAGGGTTGGAAACCAACAACAGGTCACCGTTGATCGATTCTGCTGTCTCTACAATTAATTTGGCGCCAATTATTTTGGGATGGAGAAAATATTTGCCGGTCGCGTCTGCTTCTCTCGAAAACAGGTTTCGTCATAAAAGATTACCTGAATAATCGGTGCCGAGTTGTTTTTTGTGAGTGTTGTGATTAATAAATTTACTGTAGAAAACAATAACAACAATGACACAAAGTTTAAATGAAAGGAAATAATTCTTTTAAGAAATTGTTTTTTATACTGACAATTGAACACCGAAAATTCAGATTTCGAATTCTAGAGACTGAGATTCTAGAGATTTCTATAAATATCTCGCAAACTATAACACATTTTTTTTTGTAGTTCGATAGAACTAACTTCAAATCATTTCAAAATCTGCCTAACACATGTTTTCTTCCCCAATATTGGACTCAATTGTGTTTTCTTAATCGATTCTTGGAACGGGATTGTGTGACAGAACAGCAAAAATTTGTGGCGAAAGATAAAACTGTATGATATTCACAGTTTTAAGCAGTTATCAGCAGTAAAACTAAACTGAATAACTACAGTAAAACTAATCTAATTTATACATGAAATTGACATGTTACAGTGATCACGGTCAATCACTAGCCCTAATTCGGTCTAATCTATTTCTTCTATCTTCATTTAGTAAATCATAAAGACTAGAATTTAAGGGTGCTGAATTTGAATTCATTAAATTATGTTTATTTTTATATATTTTTCAGCACCTATATTCAAAAGTACAACTTTACTACACTGATTCGAGTAGGGAAAATGCTAATTTACCGTCAATGGCCCGTCAAGTGCAAGTGAAGCCAAATTTTATTTGCCTTAGGTCTGTAAAGTGCATGAAAATCTATACTCTAGGATTGGTCTCGACAGCTTCCATATTTGTTTCTCCATATAATTATCCAATATGAATTTTTCTGCCGGTTATGTTTGTTTATAAGTGATAGACGATAATAACAATTTATTTAACAATGAGTGGCAAATCAGTGCAGTTTGTTTCAAGTACTAAATTCTTGGGAATCCATATTGATGGCGCACTGAATTGGTCGGTCCATATAAGTGAGGTACAAAAGAAATTGAATTCGTGTTGCTTTGCCATCCTTAATATTCGCAATAGCGTTGACATTGAAACATTGAAAATCTTTTACTACGCATATGTCTTCTCACGGTTACGGTATGGTATAACTTTCTGGGGCTCATCAATTAATTTTGTAGAAGTCTTTCGCGGCCAAAAACGTATAATTCGTTGTATGTTAAAAAAACCTGCTAAACCTCATTGCAAACCGCTGTTTCAACAATTGCGTATACTTCCGTTACCGTGATTGTATATATATGAGTTGCTTGTGTTTGTATTTACAAATAAAAGTTTATTCACTAGGAATGCTGATCTGTACTCAAATATGTCTACGAGAAATGCCGATTTGTTGAGCATTCCGTGTCATAAATCGCATTTATATGAACGCAGACAACGCGGTCCTGAATACAGAGCTATTAAGGCATTCAACAAATTTCCTTCACAAATAAGAAGAATAACGAATGCTAAACAATTTAAGACCTCAGTTAAGGCGTACCTTTTACATGAATGTTTTTATAGTTTTATTGATTATTTAAACGCTTAAGCACTAGACGTACATAGATGTTTATATGTTGTAAATGCTGTGTAAAGTGTTTGACAATGAGGTTGCTAATCTCAACTGAAATTCTGTTATTGTTTTTTTATTTTTGACGAAACTGATGTCAATTTTATTGTGATCGATGGTAAATAAATAAACATTACATTACATTACAATAAATGATAAAAATGGAACAAATACGACGATAAAAGGGCAACAACAGCAATATTATCTTGTCCAATTATGGAATTTCTACAGCACCGGGCGTGATTAGTGCGAATGCGAAATGAAAACCTGCGGCTGCATGAAGAACGAAGTTAGGGCGAAAACATTTGCGATTACAGTAGCTACAATACGAAAGAAGAGATTTATTTGCCGTGATGCGGATAGCGGATATAATAATAAGCGATATGAGAAAGATTTTTGTACGTCACAAGAACTATTAGCATGGTGATTAGTAAAATTTGATTTGAGTTGGTGCTATACAGATAATATGGACCATTAGCGATTTTGCGTTATGTAAATGACAAGATTATGTGCGATATGTGTAGTGATTAGAACGAAGTTAGGGCGAAAACATTTGCGATTACAGTAGCTACAATACGAAAGAAGAGATTTATTTGCCGTGATGCGGATAGCGGATATAATAATAAGCGATATGAGAAAGATTTCTGTACGTCACAAGAACTATTAGCACGGTGATTAGTAAAATTTGA
This sequence comes from Cetonia aurata, assembly GCA_949128085.1. NCBI lineage: Eukaryota > Metazoa > Arthropoda > Insecta > Coleoptera > Scarabaeidae > Cetonia > Cetonia aurata. Next base: position 24,376,361 of record OX421890.1, on the reverse strand, counting down.
TTTGAGTTGGTGCTATACAGATATTATGGACCATTAGCGATTTTGCGTTATGTAAATGACAAGATTATGTGCGATATGTGTAGTGATTAGTGAAACAAAAATGGTTTTATAGGGACTATTAGCGATACCGTATTTTACGAATGATAAAAATTAACTTAGACAATGTCAGTGGATAAAGGAAATAAGAATTGTTTCAATGATTTCACATGAAAAATACGCATTCTATATCGAATTTAAAAGAAAAAGCATATGATTTTTAGCGAAACTATGATAATTTATGACAAACAAGAATTTCTGGTGCGCACAGGAACAGACGTAACGTTTTATAAGCGTAAAGTTTTCGTTGATATAATTATGATTATTTATAACCATAATTATTGATAACGTAAAATGGGTTTTATCTGGTAAATTTTGAAGACGTTTCAGGCATATAAATTGCAGGTAGTAAGTATTGATCGCCTTGGAGAAATCAGTATTTTTGTATGAATCATTTCGGGTCGCCTGAGCAAGTAGATTGAGTCTAGTGAGTGGTAAGTGGTGGCCGAAAAAAATTTGTACGCACCACGGCTGCAAAGTAACTTTATTGACCTCGACAAAACAACCTTTATAACATATATAGCTGTTTACATCCTAAATACTAATTTTACATTGTTAACTTGGTGGCTTTCTTCTAGCATATGTAAGGCTATACTTTTTTCTCGCACCTTCTAAATTTAAAATAGGCCAAATACTCTTTATAAAAAGTCTTAATTGATCTGTTAGTTTGCCCAATATATACATGATTACAATATTTACAAAATATTTAATAAATTTGTGATTTTTCTAAGTTATCTACTTTGTAGGGTTACCTAAAATACTTTCAAGACTAAGAATCACTTTAAGTAGCTACAATGTCATATTTCTTATTCTTTCTATCTTTACTTTCTAATGTACACTTACATTTCTAATTCTCATTTTGTTTTTATGTTTTCTAACGATCTTGTACACTACTTTTTGTAGATATCAATTAAAGACAGCAATTTTAATGATTTCTTTAAGTTCTTTACTATATCGCTCTATACGTAAGCACCATAAGGTTAATCGCTGTTAGTTTATGTTCTCATGAAACACACAATTTACCAGATACTAATGACTAGTGTATTTTATTGTATAAATAACTTTGCAGTTAAAATTTTGGCACAATTTTATAACAATTAATAGATGTGTATCATCATTTATTATCATACCATTTAATAGTTTCTCTGTTTGTATACGTCGTATTTATGTTCTGCTCTGAATCTTATAGGTAAGCACTAGTTCATAAGAAAACACAATGTTGTCCTGTCTATAAAATGATACAAGATTATAGATCAAGCAACTTCAGGTAGCGGATGCGCGATGGCAAGAAGGCGGGCTCAACGAAGTGAAACACGCCCGAAGATAACTTTTCTATATTAATACAGAAATGTTATAACTCGCAATTGAGAACATAACCACCCCCACTATCTTCGCGATTCGTACAAAATTCGAAATTTTGTTTTTATTGTAATATGTATCTGCAGTACTGTACGCCAGCCATTAACTCGGCTCCACCCGCTTCTTCGAACAGATGACATTAGATGCGCGTGAGGGCGGTGCTTCCGCCAACAGCCAGTTGTACACAAATAACATAAACAAAACTAGCGAAAATTTGCAAATAGTTAAATTTAACGGTATCTATAAATCACTGAGGTCGTACAACAGCGGGCAACCGGTACTCGATAACCATTACAAAGTTCGGTGAGGAGAAAATAGCGAGTACTTTATTCAAATGTAATGAATAGCGTTGAGTATTCAATAGTAATGATCCCCGATACGCTCACATAAGTTCCGTGATCTACGTATTGGTGAAAACTGGCAATTATTTGTATGGAAAACACAAATGTGATCTAGTTTTAGCTGGTTTTAGCGGTTGGCTTTTATAAATAATCTAATAGACTAGTTATCAAGTAATGAAGCACGTTTTATATGTATTCTGTTTAGTAAAAGCAAAAATCACAAACGGTTCCTTAGTAGAAAAAGAATTATGTTTCACTGTTAATATTTCGTACAATAATTTACCTAATCCACAGCCTCAGTTTGTAAATAAATGGCAGTAACATTAATAGGTATGTTTTCTTATTACATAAAGACAAAAAATAGTGGCTACGTTTCCGTAGCAAACTACTACGAAAACGTAGCGAAATATACGATTAAAACAATATAATGAAAAATAAATTCAAGTATTAATTAATCAGGTAGTCCGAAGCGCGCCATATTGTGCAGTGCCATGAACAACATCATTTTATACGGAGCCTCTGTATGGGGCAAGATCATTGAAATTAAAAAATATAACGTCCAGCTACAAAGGCTCCAGAGAGCCATGCTCCTACGTGTGGCGTCCGCATTTAGAACAGTGTCTGGAAAAGTCCTCCAGGTGATTACGGGCACGGTGCCGATCGATCTTCAAGTCCAGGAAAGAGCTTATCTACACCAACACGGATATGAAAGTGGTCAAATCCCAAGCTAGAAGTAACATCGTTGACACTTGGCAGCAGAGATGGGAGGCTGAGCACGTTGTTGGCCAGTGGACAAAAAGATTGATAGGTGACGTTAGAGTCTGGATTTGCTGTGGGCATAGACACCTGGATTACCATCTGACTCAGGTCCTGAGCGGCCATGGCGTCTTCAGGGCTTATGCCATGAGATTTAAAAAGGACGACACTGATACTTGTGTTTATTGTGGGCAAATTGACACCGTGGAGCACACCATTTTTGTATGCCAAAGATGGGATCGTCTGAGGGCTGAAACCTATGCGAAAATAGGATATATACTTACGCCGGAGACCCTTATAGCAAGTATGATCGAAACCCCTGCTAATTGGAGAGACATTCAGTCCATGATCTCCGCGATCATGAAAGACAAAGAACTGGAAGAAAGATGCGGATGCAATAGAGTTTTAAGCATGAGGATAGCTCATACCGGACACACCTGTTGAGATGTTGCAAGACGGTACTGGGTGTGTTTAGTGGCTGCAAATCCAGCCAGGGCACAGGAGCCGGTATTTGCGGAGCGAGCCCATCATCAAAGGGTATCCATAAGCCTGGGGAAGCATGCGACGGTCTTCCAGGCACAGGAGGAAAATAAGTATAATAACTGATAGCCAGGCTGCTATCAAGGCAGTCTCGAACCTTGTAACTAGTTCAAAACTAGTTAGAGACTGGAAACAATCCCTCGATCCAGTAGCACAGGATCAGAGTGTCTCTGATTTGGGTGCCGGGAGATGAGGATATAAAGAGCAACATAATAGCCGACGAACTAGCCAAGGAGGGCTCTAAGAGACCCTTCATAGGTACAGAGCCCGTATGTGGGATTACCAAGGATTCTGCTAAAAGGAAACTTTGGACCTCGTTATACAAAGAAAGTACCAAAAAATGGAGGACGACTGAAGGTCAACTGCATACGAAAGCGCTAATCGGGGATGGGGATGCTAAGTTCTCTGATAACATACTTAGCCGCAGCAAGAAAGAAGCTAAAACCATTACTGGGCTGGTAACTGGACATTATCTACTGAAAAAGCATTTATACAATACAGGTGGAGTGAGCGAAGCGTGGTGCAAAAGATGTGAACTACAACAAGAAACAAGTTTACATGTAATCTGCACATGTCAGGAGTTGAAAGTACTCCGACAGAAACATTTCGGGGAAGATCTATTGGAGCCCTCGAAGGTTCTCCAGTTTCCACTGGGCAAGATACTGGGTTTTATAGAGAACACCAAGCTGCTCGAGTGGAAGTAACAGATTTAATAGGGACGGTACAATGAGTACCTAGCTCAAGTGCCTGGACTAAAGGTGTCCACCCTAACTTTATGAATGAATAACCTCATGACATATACCCAATTTAAAAGAAACATTTTATATGAATCAAAAGAAAAGTTCAAATGTAAACACAAAAAAAAACAGTTTTGAAAACTTGTTAAGCAATGAAAGATATTTAAATAAGATTTAAAATCAGAAAATAATAAGAAATAATAAAGAATACAAACAATAATTTACTGCCTATTATTAATTCATTATTTAATTATTATCATGATTAATATATGTTTTTAAAAGTTAGTTCTTTACGTACTCATTGCCATATTTTAATTATAAAAATTGTTTCTATATATACTTCAACATTCAGGCTAGTCAGTAGCTTAACAGTAGCATAACAGCAAAGAATTATTATTTACATTATGCTCTTATGTAATATATTATAATATCATGCAGTAGAACTACCTGACATAACTCTAAACAAAATAACTGATAAACGTCAATTATAAAATATCGTTTTGTGTTGTATATTCCCAAATATAAATAATAAAAAGTGGTATTTTATTTAATACCACTGAATAAACAATGATAAAAGTAGTCTTTTTGATTCAAGACACAATACAAATAAATAAAATCAAATTTACGAAAGAAAATATCTACCCACTACTTTAAGGTATCTGAGCCTTAGAATTCGTTCGTCAAAGCAATTGATGTCTCAAAATAAGCCTAGCTCTTTTTTGAGTCCTCACCCAGGAAAGGGTAGGTCGAATGAGATCATCGGTATCATTTATATTTGTTAGAATTTAATGTAAATATCTTATAAGGTGTGTTGCTTCAAGAGCTGCTAATGCATGGTTAGTTATTCGCCAAACGCATACAATCAATTCAGCGCATCGATTTACCCTTTTATACACGGAGAAAAAGCAAGTTTATGGGACGAGGAATACACATGAATTACTTCAAATGAATGAACATCAGACTAAGAAAACATTTCGCGACTGTTCTATTTACGAAGTAGATATTATCATTTCTGTTGTAAATTTCGTTTCATTTATTTGTATTGTTTCTTAAATTAGAAAAGCGATCTGTTTTTTTTTCTTTGTTAATTTATAAACGGTATAGGTAAAATATAGTTTTTCACTTTATCTTTGGAATGCATATCTTGAGGACCAAAATAGTCGACGACATTACACTGAATTATTTTCTATACTGAATTAAGGAAAGTACATCAATAAAGGAAATTAAGTGATTTTAGGAATATACATACAGTGTGTTAAAAAAAGGTTGTCGGATATTTTACCCAATTGTAGTACTGGTGGAAATAAACAAAAAAGTCCTAGTCAACATGGGTCCGCAATTCAACTGTTTTTGACATAGTCGATTGCATATTGTTTTAGTAGGATAAAAATTTTTAAAGAAATTCTGATCGCAATGTAAATTAAACAAATGTTTATTTAAAGTAAAACTAAAGAAATTGTTATACATGTCCACCGTTCACTTCTAAGCGCGCTTCACACCTTCTTATGAAAGATCGACGCAATCTTTCGAAAATTCCTGGAGTCCTCCGAATTTCCTCGCAACAATTTACGATTTGTTGCCTGAGTTCTTCCAAATAGTTTCCAGATCGTGCGTACACTAATTGTTTTAACCCAAACATAGAAGTCTAGAGGTGTCAGGTCAGGGGACCTAGGAGGCCATGCAGTTGGTCCACCCCGTCCTATCCATCTCTCGTTGTAATCTTGATTTAAGAAATTTCTAACTACGATGGAAAAATGCGCAGGAGCTCCATCGTGCATAAACCACATATTTAATCTGTTAAAAAGTGGCACGTCCTCCAACAAAACAGGTAATTCATTTCTTAAAAAATCCAAGTATACTTGTCCCGTTAAACGATTAGGGAGAAATACTGCACCAATTAAACAGTCTCCAAAAATAGCAAGCCAAACATTTAGCTAAAAACGGTTTTGATGATGCAGTTCAACAACAGCATGGGGATTTTCATCTGCCCAGACGTGATTGTTATGAAAATTGAATATTCCGTCTCTTGTAAACCCAGCCTCGTCACTAAATAAAATCTGAGTCGCAAAATTAGGAGTTTCTGCCAGCTTTCGTAAAACCCAATGACAAAAAACCCTACGTGCATCATAATCGAGAGGAGCAAGAACTTGCACGCGTTGAATGTGGTAGGGATAGAGCTGCTGTTCCCGCAGAATTCTCCAAATGAGAGGATGACTGACGTTCAGTTCTGCGGCAAGTCTTCGGTTGCTAATATTTGGGTTGTCTTCAACCCGTCTCAAAATATCTAATTCTACTGCGGGAGAAGAAACTGATCTAGGTCTACCAGAACCACCATTAATTTTAAATGAACCAGTTTCGGACAGCCGGATATGAAGTCTTGAGAAAATCTTATCACTCGGTAACAACCGATTTGGAAATTCTTCGGCATACATACGCCGTGCATCAGTGGTATTACCATTCGCACGACCGTACATAAAATGCATATCGGTCATTTCTGCATTTGTGTACTTATGCATAATTTGAGAACAAAAAAAAATTGACGCAAATGATAACTAATCTGATGACAGATGTCTGACAGAATTATGATTATCATATTTATTTTAATAACATTACACGCCTATACGTTACGCAAACCTAATTGAAAATCAAACAAGAACCTTTCTCAATTATTGCTTTTAGTGCTTAAACGTCTCACATTAAATAGGTTAAATATCTCATAGTACCCGGGTGACATTAATTACTTTAACCACGCCAAATAGAAGTTACTTGCATTATATCTACCGAAATGTGCCATTAGTGTTATAGTAAATAATAATAATAATAATAGATCTTTATTATCCAACAGTATACCAGTTGTAGGACAATGTTATAATGAGTATAACACTCTGTATATGCATGCATGTCATATACATAGTGTTATATAATAGACATATACATGTAGAGAAATAAAAACTAAAACAAAACAGAATTCAAATCAAGTATGAACTTAGATTAATATAATTGAAAAAATAATTACATTGGCTAAAAGAAAATGTCAAAATAATAGTGATCTGCATTCTTATACATAGTATACAAAGGTGATTGCCTAAGCAAATTGGTTTTTGCAACAGCAGGAGCAAATGTAGGCGTGGAACGTGTTGAGCAGCGGGGTACATGAAAATTAACATCACCAAGAAGCTAGGGGCAGTCGATAACACCATTAACTAACTTCCACATGAATCTGCTGCTGTGAAGTTCCCTGGGAACGGTTAGTTATTGTACATTATGGCGTTCTAGCAGATGTTGATAGTCAATTCCTCTAGATGGATAAAGCGAGTCCATTTTGAAGGAAAGACATTTCAAATACCGACGCTGTAAACGCTCTAATGATAATTGGTGGGATACATAGTAAGGGGACCACACTACAGAGGAATATTCAAGGAAACTAACAATGAACGCATAATAAAGAGATTTTAAGGTATCAGCGTGGAAGAAATATTTGGATACGCGCATAATAAAGCCTAGTTTCTTAGATGTAGAGCTTACGAGGTTATTGATAATGAGCCGACTATCAAAATGTATGCCAAGATCCTTGATGGTTTCTAACTTTGATATAGTTTGATTTTTAATGTAATAATTGGATACGAAAGGATTAGTTTTTCTAGAATAGAAATACGAGTATATATAATAGAGGGACAAAATGACATTTACTAACATTTAATTTTAAATTATTAGTCAAACGCCAGCGAACAATTGTATCAATATTATGTTGTAACAGAGCAATATCATAAGAACTGGCGACAGATGAATAAATCTTTAGATCATCAACGTACGCCAATACAGGACAAGAAAGTTAGTTCAGGAGATCATCGATATATATTATGAATAACAAGGGACCCAAATTTGACCCCTGTGGAACACCTGATGTTGAAAAGAACAAATCTGATGAAAAACCATTATAAAAGACCTAGTTAGATCTATTGGAAAGATAAGACTTCATCAAAGCACTGAAAGATGGGCTTAATCCAAATGCAATAAACTTTGTCAAGAGAATGCCATGATCAATCGTGTCAAAGGCACTTGAAAAGTCCGTGTAGACTACATACACTTGTCCTCTATCATCAAGATATCAACTAATGTATTGGGAAATAACTGCTAAATTAGTAACTGTTGACCTACCCGGCATGAAACCGTGCTGGTGTATACATAGTAACGATTTAATATTGTCAAAAATACATGAATAAATAATGTTTTCAAATACCTTAGCAAAGTTTGATAAAAGAGATATAAGTCTGTAATTTGTAATAGCAGATAAATCACCTTTCTTATGGATAGGTACAACTTTAGCCCTCTTCCAAACATTAGGGAAAGTGCAAGTTTTGATAGCCAGATTAATGATAGTGCATAATGGGTTAGCGAGAACATATCTGGCATCGCGAAGACGGAAACTAGGAAGCACATCATCGCCTGCGGTAAGTTTATCTGGAAGTTTAGCTAAAATTCTAATCACCTCCTCCTCCGTCAGATTTGGAAGCGAAAACGACGGATTTTCATTATATGCATCGTCGAGGTTGATGTATATAATGCAAATCCGTCGTTTTCGCTGTGCATTAACAATCATTTGCGGGTGGTTAAAGCAATTATCATCTAAAAACATTTCACCAGGAATTCTGGTAGATCCTCTTTTCATATGAATAAGTTTAAATAAATCTCGGGGTTTGGATTTTAATTCAGCCTCAATGTTATTCAAGTAGGTTTGGTACGCAGATGATATTTGAAGTTTACATAGAGATCTCAGTCTTTTAAACTCGTGTTGGTAAGATTCAGAATTAGTCGCAATCCATCGTCGTCTATAGTAATTCTTTGTCTTAAGGTTTGCAATAATGGAATGATTAAACCACGGAGGATATTTAGGTTTAGATTTAGCGGTACTTGGGACTGAGGAACTACAAACATTATAAATAGTATCATAGAAACTAAGGATAGCAGAATCAATATCAGCAAAGTTCTTAAGAAAAGACCAATTCGTGTTCAATAGGTCATCGTATAGTTTAACAAAATCAGCCTTGCGAAAGTTGAAATGAATCTTATTGGCATTAGGAAAATTAGAGGGTGAAGTAAAGAGCGCAGGTTGAAAAAGGCTCGTGGATTTATATAACCGTAATCCTATATAAACATATCAGAATAATACAACATATCAGAAGGGCAATGAAATAGACACATTAAACTGCACAAAATGGTCGAACTGAATTTCACTCACGAATTTAAAGCTAACTGGTATTTACTAATATTTCTTGGTAATTGCCAAAATTGAAAAGATTAAACACAAGTGTTTATTATAGCTTTCTTTGTAAAAACGGCACGGTAATTTGGTTCATAGTATTTTAACGACCTTAAGTAGTTCCTAGTAGAATAATGTTATTTTAGATATTAGTCCTCATTATTGGGAATATATAAAGTAGGAACATACACAGCAATTCCAGGAACAGGTTAAACCTGCTCCGTAAAATGTTAATACCGTCGTGAAGAAATAACAAAAATTTCACACTAATAACTATGTTCCTTACTACCTACGAACAATTAGTATTCACTGTATGATATCAATTTGTAAATATTGGTTGTTATAACGTATAATACTAGTAATTGTCTGCCTATATTATTCCGTATAATAATAGTTGTTAACAATTTTCTTATTATATTTAGTAATACCATTGGTTATATCTATTATCGGATATTAATATAAAGTAGAAATTGTATTTCTAAAATCTCTAGGCAATTATAGGCATTGTGATCGCAAGCGAGCTGTTCCCGTATTGGGGAGGATTGCGGGGATAATATAGATCCCCGCAATCCTCCCCAATACGGGAACAGCTCGCTCATCGAAATTAAGAAATAATTTGTGGTTATCACCCTAGGGATGCTCAGAAAACACAAGTCGTAACGTTCACGAGAAAAATGCTGCTAGAAGGTTTACAACCACTAATGTTCCAGGGATTCCATAGGGTCAAACAGGCGAAATACGTAGGGCTGTTGTTTGATCAGAGACTCACATGGAACACACATATCCAGAAAAAACAGCAGACCCACTATTGTCCTGGGTAGGTGCCGGAGTTTGTGTGGAAGAAATTGGTTCCATAGCCCCAAAATAACTTTGTGGATATACACAAGGATACTTAGACCCATGATGGGATACGAAGCAGTAGTGTGATGACCAAAACGCTAGGTGGTATACAAAGGGTGGTTTGTCTGTATACCACGTCGCGATGAGGTTGCCGCATTGGAGATAATCCTAAACCTGTCATCGTTACAAATTTATATACAAGAAAATGCTAGGTCTGCAGTATACAAACTTGTGCACAATCAAACACCGTAAATCGCACCTGCTAACTATCAAAATCTACCAAATGAACTTAAGGAGGCGTCCCTTACGGGAATGCCAAGTGACGCCATGATTCAGAAACTCAACCTAGATAGAAATTAACGTATGTTTTTTATAGAGGTATAAAACTTTAAGTTGGCAACACTTTTTTAACTGGCGGCCATTTTGTCAGCTGTCAAGTGATTTATGTTTAGTTTGGTTTGGCATTTCAACATGAATAGACTGACGCCTGAACAACGCTTCCAAATTGTGCAAATTTATTTTGAAAATCATGGTTCTGTTCGAAATACGTATCGCGCACTACGTCCATTTTACGGTCAACATAATCGTCCATCAGAGCAATTAATTCGATTAACTATGGAACGTTTTCGCACCACGTTTACTCTAAATGATAATACGCATCCACAGAGACGTCGTACATTGCTGCTGTAGAGCGTAGCGTAGAGGAAGACCCGAATCAGTTTATCCGCCATCGTGCACAGGAATTGGATATGTGTCCATCCACTTTATGGAAGATTTTACGGAAATATCTTGGTTTGCATGCTTACAAAATCCAACTCGTACAAGAATTGAAGCCACACGATCACCTAGCAAGGCGTAGATTCGGTGAATGGGCCCAAAACAAGATTTCCGTTGATCCCGATTTTCATAAGCGAATATTGTTTAGCGATGAAGCTCACTTTTGTTTGAATGGATACGTCAATAAACAAAACTGCCGTATTTGGAGTGATAGTAATCCCCAAGTGTATGTTGAGACACCGTTACATCCAGAAAAACTGACTGTTTGGTGTGCTTTATGGGCTGGTGGAATCATTGGTCCGTACTTCTTTAAAAACGATGCTGGTCAGAACGTTACAGTCAATGGTGACCGCTATAGAGCCATGATTACTGACCTTTTCGTTCATCAATTGAACAACCATGATGTGCAGGAGCTGTGGTTTCAACAAGACGGCGCACATGTCACACAGCTCGTGCCGCAATTGATTTATTGAAGGAAACGTTTGGTACCGCATAGTTTCACGTTTCGGACCCGTGAATTGGCCTCCAAGACCGTGCGATTTAACGCCGCTAAACTATTTTTTGTGGAGATATGTGAAGTCGCTAGTCTACGCCGATAAGCCCGAAACGATTGACGACTTGGAGGACAACATTCGCCGCGTTATTGCTGATATACGGCCACAAATGTTGGAAAAAGTCATCGCAAATTGAACCTCCAGATTAGACTACGTCCGACCCAGCCGTGGCGGTCATATGCCAGAAGTCATATTTAAATTATAATGCCAGAAGATTATCTTTCGAATAAAGTTAATTTCATGGCAATTTAAAAAATTCATCTTTGTTTTATTCCATTTCAAAGTTCTATACCTCTATAAAAAAACAACCTTTATTAGTTTATAATACCAGATATGAAGGACTGGGAGAAAAGTCCTCCAATACGAGCGGACTTAAACTGGTACGTATACAGACAGACACTATCGATAAGCTTCAGCAACAACACGATGGTATTCCAGGCTGAAGTTGTTGCAATTCATCACTGTATCATAGAAGTAGAAAGGTAGATCAAGCTTAGGTAAAAGCATCGCTCTTTTTCTGACAACCAGTCAACATTTAAAGCGATCAGTCTTCCTTCGGTTACTAAATCGCAAATTAAGAAATCTAACAATGAATGGACACTTAATAAGTCCATGGAATGGTGGCGAAAATCACCGGTACAAAGACAGACAAATTAGTTCTTAAAGAAACAGAGGCCAGAATTGACTAAAGACCTACTGAGTAAAGACAGGAAGACTGTCAAAATGGCTGTAGGTCTGTTGACCGGTCAATGTAGAGTGAATAAGACTACACCCTAGGCAGATGATGCTCTCTGCAAATTCTGCCATGACGAGGAAGAAACTCAAGTCCATGTGCTGTGCCATTGTGATGGCCTGGCAAAAGAGCCCAAAAGCTAACAGCTACATAAGGGAACCACCCTCAAAGATGATAGATCTATTTAAGAAGGCAAAGTTGGAGAGTGCGTTTTGAGGCAAAGGGGTGACAATGGATCTGAAAAAGTCGGAGTGAAATAGGTCAATATAGTCACCCCAACCTTAATCCTTAAACTACTATTAGTAGATTTTAGCAGTAACTCTCCGGTATTATTTTGCACAGGCGAATTGGTGATTGATTCTTGCAGACACAATTAGCCTGCGCATGGACATTGCCAGAAAACTGAACTTTCGTACATTTTAACATAAGTACATATTCGCAGAAACGCATTATGTACGAAAGTCGAGGAGTCCTTACACTTCGTAAACTTCTAGAAATATGCATACCAAACCCATATACAAAACGGTGTAGAATTTTGTGCTGCATTCAACGCTGTGCAACATTTGAACAAAAAGTTTAGTTAGTTCAATCATCCATATTAGAGATGAATTTTTGAATAACCTGTATGTGATATCCTATATAAAGATATGCAAGGAATGTAGCGTAGTAATGGGCACACAAGATATCCGATTACTCCTCGCTACACGATTTTAATAATTCGTGGATTTCAGTCATTTAATAATCATTTTGTCGCGGATTTCAATTGAAGTGGTAAAGCTTCGCACGTAATGTTTATATTGAACTTTCTTTAGAAACCGTAGTACACCCGTAGAAGAGTGCCTAACTACTGTAGATCGCATCCTTTTTAATGTGCCATCCCATTTAAAATAAGACTGTTGATATCGACTCCCTATACACCGGAAGTGCTCTAAATAGTTCAATCAGAACACTTTCTTTAAATAGATCATACATGACTACTCTACAAGGTTCAAAATTAAATTCTTACTAGAAGTTCGAAATGTTCTAATGAGCCAGAAATGAGAAATATAATAAATTTCTTGGGTGTTTTTCTTTTTGTTCTAGTAAATATGGTTAAACGTTTTTGAAAATAATATATAATCTAAAGGTTTGTTTGTTTACCGTTTGGTTGCTACTAGTTGTATGTCATTACACTTTGGTTAGAAACCAACAGTGTGTACGACTAATGAAAAATCGTGCAATCATCAAAGAACTAAAACCACGCCCTATATCGGAAACTATGTTTGTTAGGTTAAAAAAGTCTTTTCTTACTGAAATTGTAAAAAGCTTAAGGAGGAACAAATTAAAGCTTTAGTTAACTCTGTATAGAATATGCTATTTCAAGATAACCAAAAAAGGTTTAAAGGAAATATTGAATACTAAATCAGTTGGTTATAATAATTAATATCAATGTGCTGATGAGAACGTAGAAAAATTCATGAGTAAGCGAATCAGCGTAAAGGAAATCGTTTTTTTTACAAAGGTATTACCAAAACAAATCTCAAAAATAGATCAAATCAGGAAAAGCGATTAGCATTAAAGCAAAGATAAATCTCCAATCGGAAACATTAAAGAATAATACTTTTACGTGTTCCTGATCTAGATTTAAAAGTTACTCAAAACATATTTTAGAAATTCCCATAACGCAATCACACTCATCAACTAAATACGGGTAGTTAATGAGTCAACCTCACGGCACCATCACATTTAGAAGTACCAAAGACTGCCTAACACCATTATGAGATGGACTGAATTCATTTTTATCTGATAAACAACCACATTTCTAATATTTGTAGTGTATAAAATCAGAAGCGCAACACAAATTAATTCCAAATTCGTTTGACAACCGACAATAAATAAATTGACTGTACCTATTGCTGCTTACGTAATATAGGACTAATGTTACATATACATACAGGTGTCCCATCTAAGACTGAGTCTTTGATTACAGCTCTATTTGTCATTTTAGAAAGAAACCTTTACTACAAAAATTTTATAGAATCCAATGCTGCACAACCTAAAAATATTTCTGACTATATAGCATGTTCCAGAAGTAGGCAAACGCATACCTACTCCGTTATTGTTATTTTAAATAAACATCCTATATATTATTTTATTTTTCAATTCTACGCAGAAAAATAACATGACTTCATATAAACTACTATATGTCTATCTTTAATAACAACGTTGTTATTTACCCTTTTGTAAAAAATGGCCCCTCTGCAAACACTAGATACAACAGTGAAACTAAAATCGATGTAATTATATACAGTTGTCCACTATAATCCTGAAAATTTGCTTAACTTTAAGCCAAGGTAACTTGATTTTTTTAAATAGCACCCTATATTTTTGCTTATGCTAGATGAACCCTTATGCAAAGCCCTTTCAATGCATATTAAACATTTATGATGGGTTATGCAGAATTTTATAGATAATTAAGATTTTAAATAAATCTAATGATTTTTCCATTAATTTTCAAATCAGCTTGGTATATAAATGCTATATATACAATTGAATAAAGCTACGAATTAGTAAATATACGTCAGTATTAGATAATACTGTGATAATACATTCGTCTATGATTATTAGAAATTATAGTACCTATTTTTAGCAGGTTGTGTCACCATAATAATTAAACATGAAAACCGTCAAAAAATAATTCTGTGTATATAATACCACAGATAAATAATACCTTTTCTTTCTTAAATCTGATTATTTGCTTATTTATTTCTTTATTCATTTTGTATTATGCTTACTTGAAAATATGCAATATTCAAAAGAAGAATTTATTGATATGATTTAAAAAGGGAAAAGTATTACATTTACAAAATTGTTTTTTAACAGTTTTCAAGTGTAATTATTATGATGAAACAACTGCTTTGGCCTACTAAAAATAGGTACTATAATTTCTGATAATCAAGGGTGAATGAATTTCTTATTTTTTTTTTTTAAGAAACGTATAGGTAATTAGTTTTATGTATTATGATCTAATAATGACGTATATTTAATAATTCTTGGCTTTATTCAGTTGTATAGCGTTTATATCCCAAGTTGACTTGAAAATTAATGAAAAATGTCTTGGATTTATTAAAAATTATTAATTATGTATAAAATTCTGCATTGTCCATCGTAAATGCTTAATATAAATTGAAAGGGCTTTGTATAGTGGTTAATCTAGCACAAGCAAAAAGATAGGGTGCTATTTAAGAAAATCAAGTTAGCGTGGGTTAAAGTTAAGCAAATATTATTATAGTGGACACCTTTATATAATTACATCGATTTTAGTTTCACTGTTGTATCATAGCAAGTATATATGTCTATTGTTTAAAATATGAATATCTAAAACTACGCCGCCTTAACCGAAGACTTGCAGAGGGGCCATTTTCTTACAAGAGGGTAAATAACAACGTTGTTATTAAAGACAGACATATAGTAGTTTAGTTTATATGAAGTCATGTTATTTTTCTGCGTAGAATTGAGAAATGAAATAATACCTATATAGGGTGTAGCACCTCCGACGCCTCGGACTATAACTCCCCTATCATACAAGATATCGAAGAAAGTCTAAGAGTAAAATTGCGTATAATTACTTCTGGTAAGCAGTGGCGTGCCGTATTCCAGTGTCGTATCAAACTTATGTTTTTTTTAAATGGGACAGCCTATATTTTATAGCAGATTTGGAAAACCCTCGAAGAGTAATAGGTACTTATTTTTTTATTTAACATGGAATGCCCCTAACTTTAGTGGTTTCGCTATTATAACATTTTTTCCCACAATTGAAATTCTTTTTGGCAGGAACTAAATTGCACCGGCGCACACAGGAGTATTTACATTAAAAAACCGGTCAAAATTATATAATGTGTTTAATGATATAAAAACTATATTATAATTTTAACTAAGCATATATTTTTACATAAAAAACGTATTTACACTACATACAAGATTTGTACATTTAGTCAGATTCACAATCCGTTTGATCATCAGATGAGGAAGCCTGCGTATCTTCGACTTCAGCATCACCGCTATAATAAGCATCCGAAGAGGTTAACGGTGGGGTGGGAAGTAATAAATCTATTGCTTCCTTCGAGAAAGGCTGTCTTTTCTTCTGAGGTCTTCGTCTATTACTACTCAGGTATGGATCCGAATTTAATAATAGTCGGTTTAAAATGTCTCTGTTGCAGACCTCTCTTGCAAATTTTCTGGCAAAATTGAGCCTGTATTGTCTGAAATATTTATTTCTGGCCTCTGCCGCTTCCTCAGACAATTGTCCAATAGGCAATATCGCATGTTCAATTACTATTGCTCCGTGTATCAGTACTTTGTGAATTGTTGGTGACATTGGATGCCATCCATACAAATCCACATACATTTTAGCAGTATCTCTGGCATACTCATCGTATTTTTTAATATCTATATCAAAACCACTTGATATTACTTCCAGGATGACTTTGAATCTGTTTATCAAACCTAAATCAAGTCCCGTGATGTCAGAAGCCGTTCCTGGTTCAGAGAAAAATCTTCTTGATGTATTACCATCATTGGTATTTCCAAGTCCTGCTTTTGGAACATCAACTAAAATACCCATTCGTTCTTTAAAATCTTTTTGTAAGCGTTCCTTCCTCTCTTTTACAATTTGTTTTGCATGCGAAGTTCTTGCTTGCCATTTTTTCAGAGGTAATTTATAGGCTAAATGTAACAGAGACTCGAAAAATCTTATCCTAGCGTGTAGGATTGAGAGTCCGAATTTTAGCGCGTCGGCATTGATTTCGGGGGAATTCTTTAATTGATTAAAATCTTTCGACGTTAATCCACAAATGTAACACCTCATAGTGGATGCTGTGTTGGTCACTGCGTTACATATTTTGCCATCAACCATGGTGGGTACCAATATATGTTTTATTTTTACAATTTCGTCAGAAATACAAACTTCTGTTTGCACCAGCAACCAGCCTCAGTGGAACGAGTGAACTTTGAAAAATGTTCGCGTCACTGTCTGTTGTATTCTGGAACGTCTGCTTGAACTGTGCCTGCTGCGATCCATCGCAGCCCCATTTTATTAATAATTGCATCCTTTGCTTCTCCTCGTTTGTACAAGTGTTTATAACTTCAACAGCATATTTGCATATACGTGTGGCCGTGTGATCAATTAAAGCCTGTAACTGAATTTCAGCACAAGTTTCAGTCACTCGCATGGACTCTTCAGGAGGATAACATTCTCTCTTGGCATCCTTTATTCTCGAATAGCAAGGATAAATAGTTTTATTAGCCCCTTGTATTATCTCCCATTGTCTTCTCGTAAAATCCCCTTCTACAAAAATAGCCAATGCTTCCTCTGGAGAATGTTTTTTTACACGAGTGTCCAATTGTCTTCGAGCAGAAGTAATTGTTTTACGATATTTCGTAGCTCGCGTTGGAGTAGCCATCGCATCTTTTATTAGTTTTGATGCATCCGTATTGCCAATAGCTCGCTGACTCACACTAGCAGCAAACACTAACTGTTCTGCAGGTACCTGCTCTCGTAATTCTTTTGTTTTACGACGCTTACTGCGCTCACTTAACTCTTGAAATAATTTTTTTGGTCTACCTGCTTTTTGGGAATTCCTCACAGATAGTGGGACGGACGCAGTCAGCCACAGTTCATTGTTCTTCAAAAAACGATCTCTTGTGTATTTTGAAGCTATCCATCTCTTTTTAAAGTCGCTCTTAAAATGTTTTAGGGAGCGACTTAAAGTGGCCCTTTCATCTTCCGGACATTTTGTAATTTTCATGAGCTCTGTTTCTAATAATGTCAACTTCTCGTCGTGGTTCCTGCCACCAAATTGTTGCATTATGTCAAATAATGCTTTTCTGGTAAAGTTTTTCTGCTTTCCTGAGAAAACAAAACAGAATAAGGTTAATTAATTAAAATACTGAAAATATTTATTTAAGGACTACAATAATTGGAATGCATATACAACAAAATGGGGGAAGAGAGGGGGACGAGTTTTTTTGGTATGTGTTAGAGGAATATTTATACCTTGTAAATAAGTAAAAAACATCGCCCGACAAAGCCCGACACACAAACACACAGACCTTTAAATATATTTTTCAGTTAAAAATTATACTCATTTTTCTAGCTTACTGTAATAATTCACATGATTGAAATTTAAATGTAAATGTGACTAAATAGTATTTTAATAGAGAGTACATACCTTCTTCTCCCATAATAAAAATGGTTATATTGTTAGACAACTGGAAACAAACACAGTTCACTTTAGAACGAGTACGAAAACTAACAACGCCGAGAACAAAGACAAGCACTTCATACAATGACTAGATTCCGACTGATCGTACGATTGAAGGGATGCGCGGAGTTGCTGTTTAAGGCAACTACCTGACCAACGGGATAGTTGGCATTACAAAAAAAAAATTCAAGCATTTTCATTAAATTTATGAAATTGACTTTTAACCGGTTTTTTGATGTAAATACTCCTATGTGCGGCGCTTAGGTTTCGAATTTAGGGATATACTAAGACCTCTTGTACCTTCACATAATTTCTTTCAAGTGATTTATGAAAAGACGACCATTCTTTATTAGCATTCAAATTGTTTTTTTTTTCTAAAATTTCAAATGGCATCCCCCAAAAAAAATTACACCGCTGGATAGCCGAAATTTCAAACTTTTCATTGGTACCAAAAAACAACACATTTTTAAGAAAGAAAAAGTTGTTATCTCAATTTGTCGGAAAATGTCTTTTTCCGAAATTAAGTCTGTCATGATAAAATAAAAGAAGTACAATTGTAAAAAAAAACCGTAAAAATAAAAATAAAGTGACAGTACAAACTTTGTTCTGTGATAGATGTTGCGAAAATGCTTCAAACTCAAGAACAAATGGTTGACATAGTATTTATTCTTGGAGCATGTTACAAGAATTGCTTGTTGGCGTCACGAGTATACGCTGAGAAGTATCCAAATCCACGGGTATTTCAAAGAGTGTTGGATAGATTTTCAACTACTGAATGACACAACCATGAATTTCGGAAAAAGACATTTTCCCACAAATTGATATAACACTTTTTCTTTCTTAAACATTTCGTTAAGAAAATGTGTTGTTATTTTGATACCACTGAAAAAATTTAAAGTTTCGGCTATCCAGCGATGTTTATTTTTTTTTTTTTTTTTTGGATGCCGTTTGAATTTTTAGAAAAAATAACAATTTGCGAATGCCAATAAAAAATTACCTTCTTTTCATAAATCACTTGAAAACAAAATTATGTAACGGTACAAGAGGCCTTAGTCTATCCCTTAATTCGAAACCTAAGCACCGGTGAAATTTAGTTCCTGCCAATAAGAAATTTCAAACAATGGTCACACTGTGAGGAAAAAAAGTTATAACAGCGAAACCTCTAAAGTTAGGGGTATACCATGTTATTTAAAAAAATAAGTACTCTTCGAGGGTTTTCCAAATCTGTTATAAAATACAGTGTCCCATTTAAAAAAAAAACATAAGTTTGATACGCCACTGGAATACGGCACGCCATTGCTGACCAGAAGTATTTTGGAAAGATGGCGAGGGTAATTATGCACAATTTTACTCTTGGACTTTCTTCGATATCTTGTATGATAGGGGAGCTATCGTCCGAGGCGTCTTAGCTGCTACACGCTGTATATCAACTATAATGAACGTATTTTTGCATTTAGTTGCTAAGTTATTATAATTTATTCCAGTTGCCAAAATGTGATGAATATTTGCGGCAAAAATTTATTATATTTGCTACTCCTCTTGGAAATTGTGGATAATTTCCAGTGATCATTAATAATTATATACCAGTTAATCGCTTTTACGGTAACATACAAATGGAAAACTGTGAAATAATTGCATTTATAATGAATATTCTAGTCATTTACATTTTAAAGCTGAGAATGAACCTTTATCAAACAACCTAATTATGGACCTTACAACTAATGTACATTTCAGTTGCAATTAGTGATGTACAACCATTACATGTGGAAAATGATATAGAATCACTATTTTATTTTCATGAAACACAATGATAATTGAAAAGATATACTGCATTCTTTCAAGCGTTTATGATTATAATAGTTAGAAATTATATCTAATGCCTATTAAATTGTTTATTAAGTTTGATAGTATTGTTTATATCAGAAAAGAATTTTAATTTCCATGGACAATGTTTCGTATCTTAAGTACTAGCGAAGGGTTAAAAATTTTCTGTTTCTTGTTAATTTGTGAAAATGAAACAGGCCATTTAAAATAGAGACATTATAGAAGCATGTTACCTTCATGTTTAAAACCAAAGGTATTTAAAAAACGATTATCATAAATACTGATTTACAGTCTACTGCTGTATGTATTTAACGAATTTTACATTTAGTTACACTTTTATTGTTAACCGCAAGTTATTAAGTGTTTTGTATTTCTCTTTGCTAATTGGTTTAAATTTCAATATAAATAAAAGTTTTTGAGTTTAGTTGCCTTATAACTTTATTAATTCTATTATTGACGTTTGTTTTATGTTTAGGTGTATTCCATCTTTTCAAAAGCTCCTGTTTTATAATTAATTAGAGTATAGTATCTTATTTTCTGTACTCACCAAGTTTAGTTTAACAAAGTATATTAATTTCAATAAAGATTTCTTCCATTAAATTGTTTTTAATTTGAAACTTGACATTTCAATCAAGTTCTAAATTGATAAAGTTGTAAGGCCACTAAGCTGAAGAATGAAGTATATTATATATATATATATATATATATATATATATATATCTTAAGCGAGTTTCTTTGCCGATGTGTACTGTATTGAGATATTTTCTGTTTTTTCAAGAAACAGAAAATATCTCAATATATATATATATATATAATATAGAGGAACAGGAGGCTTTGCCGTTAGGATAGAAAATAATGTATTATGTTGGGGAATACAGCAAAATTGTAGTTGTTTAAGTTTTTTATTTCATGTATCCAATATTTCGCATCAAAATTGTATGCTTCATCAGGGTTTGACTATGAAAGAACATTTAAATTACAATAAGTATAATATAATACATTGTTATACTTACATGTTAAACTTAAGAGAAAAATTGCAATATAAAATAATATTTAAATAATAAATTTTGATCCAATTCTAAATGTTTTTTAATTAAATTTTGAAAGGTGTCATAAATTCATAAAATTCAAATTTGTTTATTAGTGTACATGGAGATTTAACTTAGATAAGTTGATATTTATATTTGTATGTATATGATGGTTAGTTTTTATTAAATTAGCAAAGGATCAAGATATATTATAATTTCTTTTCTTGTATGAATGAACCAAAATATTATATTATTCTAATTTTGTTATATAATTTTGAATAAGTATGTTTAAATTATTTTAATTTATTAATCCAATATTTTAAATTTGTGACTCTTGATGAGATACTTCATTTAAATTAGTGGTTTTAGATTTGTTAATAGTTAATAAAAAGGAATATATACTGTTTAATTTATTTATATCAGATCTAAAATTCATTGTTTTGTTTCTATTAATTTCAATCATTTCTAAGAATTCTCTGCTTCTTTTATTTTTAACTGATCTTAAGATCATTACATTTTCGAAATTTGGTTTATGCATGTTTTCTCTCATATGTAAAACTAAAGCACATCTTAATTTGTGTGTATTTAGATCACTTTTATGTAATGTCAATCTCGTTTTTAGCCAGTTTGATGTTTGGCCTATGTAAGTTTTATCACAATTCTTACATGGGATTGAGTAAATGATATTTGATTGTAGCAATGGATCTGTTTTATCTTTAGTTTGAGAGAATAATTTTGACAAAGGTTTATAGTTATAATGACCGAACTTAATAGTATTAGATGTAAAAATTTTATTTATTTTCTAAGATATTTCTGATATATATGGAATACGAAAATATTTGATAATGTTATTATTATTGGAATTATTAATATTAGAGTTGTTATTTTTGTTTAAATTGTTCATATGATTGTAAGGAGTACTAAACAGTAGTTTATTTAATAAAGAGGTTGGGTATCCTTTATTATTGAAAAGCTTAGATAATGTACTTAAATTTTTTTGAAGGAATTTAGGGTGACTTATTCTTGACACTCTATCTTTCATTGTTAAAATAGTGTTGATTTTTTGTTTCATTGGATGGTTAGAGTGAAAATTCATAAATCTACCTGAATTAGTTGGTTTACAATACCAATCTATTGTAATATTGTTATCTTCATCTCTAATTACTTTAGTGTCAAGGAAAGGTACACCTCTATTGGATTCCTTTTCTATTGTAAATTGTATATCTGGATGAAATGAATTACATATGTCTAGTACATTGTCTATTTCTAATTCTGGTAAAGCACAAATAATATCATCGACATATTTCTTTATAAAAGCAAATTGAAATGGTAATACTTTTATGATGTCATCTATGACATAGGTCATTGTTATGTTGGCAAGTACAGGACTAAGTGGTGAACCCATAGGTACTCCAGTTATTTGATAATAATATTTACCTGAATAAGTAAAGTAGCTATTATTAATTATAAAACTGATGATATTAAAAAATTGGTCATATTGTATGTTAGTGTACTGTGAAATAGATGTCCAATTTTTATCTAATATATAATTTATGACACCTTTCAAAATTTAATTAAAAAACATTTAGAATTGGATCAAAATTTATTATCTAAATATTATTTTATATTGCAATTTTTCTCTTAAGTTTAACATGTAAGTATAACAATGTATTATATTATACTTATTGTAATTTAAATGTTCTTTCATAGTCAAACCCTGATGAAGCATACAATTTTGATGCGAAATATTGGATACATGAAATAAAAAACTTAAAAAACTACAATTTTGCTGTATTCCCCAACATAATACATTATTATATATATATATATATCAAGAGTTGAATTTAACTCCCTGTTTTACTGCAGGCTTATCAGTAATTCATATCAAAAATCTTGCCATTTACATCAGCAAAAGTGATTGTTTAGATGTGCATTTAATACTCCAGAATACTTTGTTTTTAATCAAATATAATTGAACACACTGGAAATAACTAGATTTTTAATCTCATTCACCTTGTTGTTGGAATTTCACAATAAATAGTTAAAATTGCTTGGCTATCAGTACAGAAAATTTAAGAAAAATAATAATTTTCCTTTAGTAATATGTGCAAAACAATAAACAAATTCGTCGTTTTTCCATGGCTAATGAATAATTTTCTGCGAAGAATAAGATAACAATTGTTTTAAGATATTCATGATAAAAAAAATCGATCATTTTGATTAACCGTTAGAAAAGGCTGTTTGAAACAAAATCTCGTTAAAAAGTTCTGAGATGAATAATCAGATATACTTTATAGTAACCAGAATCCTATTTCATGCTTTAAACGTTTGTTATTCACCAAAATCAAATATATTTGCCAATGTTTATTTTAAAAACGCAAGAGGAACGCGAATAGGAGAAATTTACGAAATCAGATTAGGAGAATTAATTGCCCTCGATTGATAATTTATCGATATAAAATAAATACAATAATCTGTAATATTTATCTATTAAAATAAAATTTGTATGAATCCAGCGGGATAATGACCATATTGAATCGATTGATTTCTTTTATCGTTTTTTTTTTTTTTTTAATGTAACATTAGATTTTGCAAGTACATTTCTGGAAGGTTTCATTTCTCACTGGAGTGTATATTTTACTGGATTATTAACGAATAACCTCACAAGTGTAAGAAATTTTTATTAGTTTGTGTATTAACAACGTAAATACCAATGCTAGTATATATTAATGTAGTAAAAGTAAATTATAATTATCATATTATTAAGTTACCTTGCTATTATCTTCGCCACCGTGAAGTTCGCCTAGTGAAGGCCTTTTCAGTGCTCTCCTGGAATTTCTGTAGTTTTCTAAACGCGGTAGCGCTTCTTTGGTGAGCTGCACTAAAGATCTTTTCCTCTTTTGAACCGGTGGATCGTCGTAAAGGCATGTTGTAGAAGTGGTGCTCAATAAATGACTATTATTTATTGTATCTTGAATGGGTAACACACCACCATTTTCCTGTAATTGAAGTCCTGCGTTATCGACGCCTTCCCCTTTCGAACACCTAACAGAAACCCTCCTTTCCATTATCAATTATATAGTTCGAGAATAGCACTAATCCCAAAGACGTCCGTATTAACAACTGCGGGGTAATCCCAACGCAACAACGCACCCGACGATTATTCAGATGAAACTTTACGCAGCCCTTGTGCATCTGTTTTTCAGATGCTCGTCACCGACTGCAGACTGAAATCAGTCAGCGTCGCAACGCTTTAAGTATCCGCTGGCGATTGACAAGCGAGGTTGATGCGGTTACCTAGAATAGTGTGTCACGAAAACACACACGAATAATCGATTTCATTACAATTCATTAGCGCACACGTTTTCTGTGTACTTTTTTGTTTTTCTCTCAAGTTGGATGCGAATTTCGTCGTGACCGAAGTGCACTGTTCGTACGCCGGGGAACTTTTGCGCTCGTTTATTATATCGCCAGATAGTCAAGACGATTCGTAACGGTCGCAATCGCGAATGGGCTACAATTTCTTTTTGACGAAAAGAATCTGCGATTAAATATTTACGTTACGATATTAAAATTAGATTTGGGGTCTGTATATATTAGGGAGCGAAATATCTACATGTATGTACAGTTGTTACAAAAAGTATTCACACATCAAATGATGATGATAGTCAAGGATATATGTATTTATTTGCAGCAAATAATAATAATAATAATAATAAAAGCAAATAAAGCAATAAAGCTCCCGATTTTCCATCCAATTTTAAGTTTCTTGTTAGAACACATTCAGGAGTAAATAAGAAAATACCTGGATTAGTATTAATAAGGTCACAAAACTCGTCGAAGTGATTAGCGATTGATCTGATATTTGAATGTATAATTTTAAATTTATTGTGAATCGTGGCAGTAGTAAGTCCATATTAAACAAGAGAAACAATGAAGAAACAAAATTGCAAAAACAGAGTTCGAAAAGGCAAACAGTAAACGCCAACAATAAAGGGGCAATAAGCAGTATTAAGTTTTAGTTGGATATAGTCTCAATATTCTCTTCGCAAAGTATCTCCTAGACTCTATCCCCCTCCTATTTCCGAATTATAATGATAATAATAACCAAAATTATAATGTAAATGGTTTTTAATAAACCTTGTTCGTACAATTTTTTTCTTTTGTTGATAAAATCAGCATTTCGCGCTTTTAATTAAAAGAATTCAGTTTTATTTTTGTGGTTAAATAAGAAAAACGTTTTTAGTTTTTAGTAACAAAATTTCAAAAGATATACAGGGTGTTAAATATACAGGGTGTTACAAATTCCCAGAGCCGCTTTCAACTTTTCTATTTTAAATGGATTGCTATATTTTTTAGTTATTATTTGGATAGCCACCTAAAACACCTTTGCAGTGATATATGGTTATGTGCACTTCTGACTGTTAGTTTAGGCTATATTACAAATTTTGTCAAAATTTTGGCAGTTGCGACTTTCGAGATTTTAACTTTTATCTTAAAAACTGTTTTAGTGTCGCGTGTGAATCTTTTGTTATGGATTTGGGGGCTAACAGTTAGCAAGTTTCAAGGTGGTATAACTTAGAAATATATGCAGGGTGTTAAATATGTCATGGAACATTTTTCGAAATTCAAACGCTTTTTTTTCGATTTTTTTAAATGGAACCTATATTTTCCAATATAATCAGCAAATTCCTTGTAAAATTGCCTTCAAAATGGTACCAATAACGTAATACTTATTTTCAGTCATTTCGAGGATATTACAAATTTATGGAAAATATGTTGACAATATTCAATATATGGGACACCAAATATGGTTAGATAGCCATGATTTTCAAACAAAAGCTAAGAATATAACGAAACATCAAATCTCTGCTTAAATGTCCATATAATGTTGTTTTTTGTAGTTTATTTTTGGTGTCATAGCGTTTTACAATGTTTTATGATTTTATTATCATGTTTGAATTATTTATTTGTGGATTATTAGTAATTACGTATTACCTTAATCTGGTTGTTAATTATATCGTCTTGTTCCTGTTTTTTATCTAAATATAATAATAATAAATAAAATAATTAGTAAAGAAAATATAGCAATCCATTTAAAATAAAAAAGTTGAAAGTAGCTCTGGGAATTTGTATATTTGAAAATATTTTTACCATATGCGCATTGATCAACTATATATATACAGAAAATCTCACCTTCCTATCTTTAGTAGTTTTTGTGCTAAATTTCGCCGACACACTAATTGCGCACCCGGTATAGTTTTATTTTATTTATTTAATTATTATAAAATGCAATTTAGTTTTAATTTTATATTGTTTAGAAATTCTTTGAAATGCTATGCAACTTTTTATAAAACAGTTATTTTTTAAAGTAATATGTTTTTAATAATTCGTAAAATGTATTTTCTATATAAGAAACTATTGGTCTTAGAGGTATTTTATTTTTATGTAATTTTGGTAAACTGTATAATTGTAAATAACCAACATTTAATTTAACCTAATTATGAGAATAATAATTAAGTAAGGATTAGAAACGCAAAACATTCAGAAAATACCATAGAAATTGCACACTACAAATAAATTCTGATTCTACAGAAGAACCATATGGAACGAAATGAGGACATACCGAATTTTAAACTTTAGTGATTGTTATGGGTTAATACCTTTTTTCAAGGTTTCAATTCTTACTTGTATATTATTATCTAATGATTCATTATTCATTTAAATATCCTTGCTTACTTAGATTTTCTCATAATTAAATTAAATGTTGGTTATTTAATTTTATCGAATTTCATAGAAATTGAAACTATTTTTATTTATTTGTTTATTACTCCTATAATTCGTTGTTTTCTATTATATTTTCGAAGTCATCTTGTGAAACAGAAGATTAGTCTACCGCTTTCTACTTATGTAATTGCAAGAACTAAGATGGAAAAATGGAAATATAGAATTTACTTAAAAAATATTTTAAAAAATTATGATTTTATATCAAATGGTCATGGCCAGTTGTCCTAGACCGTTATTGTCTAAGTTCCCTAAAATAATGTGCTTTATTGTCACGAAAAATTATAAATTAATTTTGTGGACAAAGCAGAGTAATTAACAAATTTAATAATTGAAAAGGTACATATACAATAAACACAGATAGAAAGTGTCAGATACACTTAGTCGTCAATGAATAAACCAGGAGATTGCGCTGCCCGCACAAAGAAAGAATAGATGAAAGTTTGAAGGAAAGAAATTTAGTGTTACCCCTCTGCGCAAAAATCGTTAACAGCGTAAAGAGGTTGCTGAAGAAGGTAAGATTTTACCTTTCTGCGAAACTCGACGTATGTTGGTATCGATTTGAGTTGGGTTGGCAGAAGGTTATAGAGCTTGATTGCATCGTTTGACAATAATTATACCGCATCGGACAACTCGCCGCCGTCATCTCGCCGCGGGGACAACTCGCCGCCGTCGACTCGCCGCGCGGACAACTCGCCGCCGTCGACTGAAAATGTAGGTTATTTAGTTAAATGAATAAACAAATACTATTCTGAATAATTTTGCTGCTAAATAATGAAATCAAATAATAAAATTAAAAAAAAAATTGTTTATTCTGAGTCTTTCAAAAGTGTTTTTACGGTTTCACGCAATAAAAAGATGAAGTCAACAAGTCGCCTTATAGCACACTGCATGCTGGACATAATCCACCACTAAAATTGAACCGCTACAGAGACGCAGATGAAAGATTGTTATTCATTGGGAATAACTACGACCGTCGAGATATTATCGAGTATTTGCGGGGAATCGCTCATAATTTTGAAATGGAACAATAATTTACAGCGGTTGATTAATAACGTATAAGTGCGTGTGTAAGGCGTGTATATAATATATTCCACTAACTCTTTTGACAAGGCTATTAACATAGCCGCTTTAAATGTACAACTTTAGACGATTTTATATTAGAGTAATCGATTTTAGTTGTGCTATAAGGCGACTTATTGATTTCATCTTTTTATTGCCCGAAACCGTAAAAACACTTTATTATTTAGCAGCAAAATTATTTAGAATAGTATTTGTTTATTCATTTAACTAAATCACACTAAATAACCTACATTTTCAGTCGACGGCGGCGAGTTGTCCGCGCGGCGAGATGACGGCGGCGAGATGACGGCGGCGAGTCGACGGCGGCGAGTTGTCCTAGACCGATAATTATAATAGCTACACAATATTTATTTCTTAATTTTTGATTATTTATCTTTTCTCATTTACCTAACTATTGCTTATAGAATATTGTTAGTTATCACACATATTGCCTCTGTTTATATGTTGTAAAATAACCATGTAATTGGATTAATTCAGTAGAATTATTAAATATAAATAAGGAAATAAATTACACAAACAGCTAATAACTCATAATTCTGACATGCGTCGAACCACGTTGAGACAAAAGTAGAGAAATATTTGGGCGAGCTGATTCTTTTATGAAGATATTTCCAGCTGAGATCTGTTCTATGTGCCAGCTGAGATTCTAATAATATTGACATTATCTCATCTTTATTATTCATACAAATACGATTGAACCTCAAATATGTTCCGATAGCCTCGAATCCTTATTATCAAATAGATATGCATATAAAACTGCTCTGAAAAATATTAAGGAAAGATTTGCCAAGTACATACGTCTGATACAGAAAGTACGGTATTTCCCCAGGAAGCGGTAAACCCCACCTCAATTTATCTCGTACATTTAGTAAAAGTTTGTTAGAAACGCGAAGAGTCTACTTAAATTGCTTTAGGTTATAACATTCACCGCTCACAGATTCTTGGCTACCTACAATATTTCGTTCCAAGAAAAACATCTCGATATGTACCATTTTTTTTACTCTTTATTTCGACGTATGTACATATGTATATCATCGCCATATAAATAGCGTGAATAACAAACATGTTCAAAACAGGTTTCATTTTAGTACTGCAGTCATTTAACGTATAAATACCAACCAGAGGATCAGCAAAATAATGAAGAGAACTAATAATGAGAAGAAAGAGAAAGAACCTGCATGAATATTTAGATTGAAAAAATAAAAAAAAAAAAAGATTTAGTGGAAACCACCCTAACCACAAACAAAAACAATAATAAAAGAATGAAAAACATAATTAACATAATACGAAAAAATATATATATAACACACACACAATGTAATCCTAATGACGTAACCAATGAAGAATACATAGACTCTATAAAACCAACACTGACATAATTGACATTAATCATAGGTAGTCTGGTGCATTAAAAAATATTGTTAATAAGTGTTATAGACGAAAAAATAGATAACAAAAATTTCTGTAAGTATTACAAACAATACCGCCTGCATCTCTGCAAAGTCAACGGCTATACCACGCATGTGCGTCTCTCCCTCATTCTTCCTACTGCAGTAGGTATTCCCCTACATTCAGTCATTCGTCATAGCCACTCATAGCTCACAACGAATACTGGCGCGAGCGCAGGGGTTGCTTTGCTATTCAATCTACACGCAGAAATGTGTTAATTTTTAGTGACCGTGAAACGTATTGCATTTTTATTATGAAAATGAATAAATTGCAATAGGTATGTTAGGAGAATTGATCCGTAGACCTTGTATGTTTTAGATGTTTTGTCGTTGATATTTTTGTAATGTAAGTTGGTAGACGTATAATAGGGGTGAGATAATATAGTTGTCATCTGGTTGTCATAGAGAGTTGTAACTTGTAACAGAAGAGAATTAAACCAATTAAACGATATATTATATATTAAAAGTGTGCGTTTGATATTAGTTAGGTATATTAGAGAGATATATACACGTGATACAACACTTCAGAAGTGGGATACTACCAGATACTACCAGATACATCTCAAAGTAGTAAGAGTAAACCCGAAGAAACTAGCTGTGGGACGAGCAGTAGAATGAATGGTGTGCAAATTAAGAAAGAAAACACAGAAGGTAAGTGCTACAACTGTCGAAAGTTTGGTCACTTAGCACGAGATTGTCCAGAACCGAAGAAAGAATTTGTATGTTATAACTGCTCAGAAAAAGGACACTTGGCAAGGGATTGCAAGAAATCCAAACAGAGTACCGTAAACATTATAAACGATGAGGCAGGTAAGAACAGTTACCAGAAATACATTAAACAAGTTAGTGTAGATGATAAATGTTTTAATGCACTGATCGATTGTGGTAGTTCAGATTGCACAATTCGCGCTACAGCTGCTATTGAAAGTAACTTAGATATAGATCGAAAGGTGACTGAATTGAAAGGATTTGGGCCTAGTTCTTACACTGTAAAATCTTGTGGTATAGTAAAAGCTGCAATTAAGGTAGATAATGTTGAAGGAAAAGATATTAGTATGAGAGTAGTGCCAGATGATGTGCAACCGACCGATATAATTATTGGCAGAACATTTACAGACACAGCCACATGTAGCTTACTTTAAAGTCGATGACATATTATGTTTTCAATATAGGGATCAATTACAATTACCTTTGTTACAAAAAAACCCAACTTGTACTAACTTTGCTGTGACAAGAGATGTAGAGCTAACCCCAAATACAGTGAATTTCATTACTGTCAATGAACATGATGAATTGAGACTACCTATTGTAAATTTGGCAGATAAGAATATGCTTCTGAGACAAGGTGATAGTGTGTTCAAGGGCGAAGTTACAGAATTACCCAAGATAGAAGGAACAAGAGGGGAAATTACAGAGGAGATGGTTGAAGTAGGAGAAACGGTAACAGAACAGGAAAAGGAGGATTTGTTGAGTTTGTTGACCGAATATAGAGACTGCGTGGCAACAAATATTAGGGAGTTAGGATGTACAAGTATGGCGGAGATGGATATTGTAGAGAAAGAAGGGAGCGTACCAGTATGGAACAAGCCATATCGAGCCAGCGAACAGGAAAGAAATGAAATAAAGAAGATTGTAAAGGAATGGAAGGACGCAGGAATAGTAGACGAAACGACGTCGCCATACGCCAGCCCAGTACTCCTAGTGAAGAAAAAGACGGGTGAATCAAGACTTGTCGTTGATTACCGGCGCCTAAACAACCAAACTGTTTGGATGAATTTTCCATTACCAAACCTTGATGATCATATGTCAGTTCTTAGTAATACAAAATTTTACTCTGTTCTAGATCTCGCTCACGGTTATTTACAGATACCACTTAGTGAAGTAGCACGCAAGAAGACTGCTTTTATAACGCCGGACGAAACAGGAGAATTTCGGCGTATGATTTTTGGTTTGACGAATGCACCCTTCTATTTTTCAAAAGTCATGCACAAGGTATTAGGACCGTTGCAAGGCAGGACAGTTTTATACTATTTGGACGATATATTGGTGCCAGCAATGGACTGGACCGACATGAAAAACCGATTAGCGAGGGTATTTGAAGCTCTACGCCATGCCAATTTAACCTTGAAGCTCGAGAAATGTGTTTTCATGAAAAAGGAGGTGGAATATCTCGGATTCATATTAACGGAAGGCAGTATCAAGCCAGGAATACGAAAGATTGAAGCCATAGAGAATTATCCTGTACCAACAAATGTACATGAGGTTAGACGATTCTTGGGACTGTCATCTTTCTTCAGAAGATTCGTGACAAACTTCGCACAAAGGGCCAAACCAATGTATGACCTATTAAAGAAGAATACAAAGTTTGAGTGGACGATGAAGCAACAACACGCATACGAGGATATCAAGAAAGTTCTAACGAATGAGCCGGTGCTGAAGTTGTTCGATCCCGGCGCGGCAGAGACGCAGTTGGTCACCGACGCCTCTTCCAGAGGATTAGGCGCATTGCTGTTACAGAGAAACGACAACGGTAAGTTTCATTTGGTATATGCCATTAGTAGACAAACCACAGAGGCAGAGAAGAGTTATCATTCGAGCAAGTTAGAATTGATCGCAATAGTTTGGGCGGTAGATAGATTAAGAACCTTTTTGATTAATATAAATTTCACTGTAGTAACCGATTGCCGAGCCTTAATTTATTTAAACACAATGAAAACTAAGAACCCTCAAGTTATTAGATGGTATAGCTTGCTGAGCGAATTTGATTTTAATATAAAGTATAAACCGGGAGAGCAATTAATGCATGCAGATGCATTGAGTAGAGCTCCAGTAGAGGTTGGTAACCAGGACGAAGACAGCTTGATAGATAGAGCAACCGTATTTTCGATTACGAGTCCAGAAGACGAATTAGTATTATTCCAATATTCAGATGAAAGATTGAGACGGAAAATCGAATTGTTACGAAAGCCTGAGCTAACAGCGCCAGAGCAATCGGAAGTTAAAGATTATGAGTTGAAGCAGGGGATATTATACAAGGTGAAAGGAGATAGAGTAGTGTACGCAGTACCGAATGCCATGAGGAAAAGTTTGACGATTAAATACCATGACTTGCAAGGACACCTCGGAGTTGAGAAAACTGTAAGGAAGATGAGCTCGTTTTATCATTTTCCGAGAATACACGCTTATGTGAGAAATCATATAAGAATATGTTTGCCATGTATTTTAAGTAAGGGAAAGTATGGTAAGGGGGAGGGCGAATTACATCCTATTCCTCCAGGGCGCAGGCTTTTTGCTATGATTCACTTGGATCATTTAGGACCCTTCGTTACGAGCACCAGAGGAAACAAACATCTCCTAGTTATGGTGGATAATTTGACCAAGTTCGTGAGATTGGAGCCAGTGAGATCCACGGATGCGAAGGCAGTAGTGAGCAAACTAGAAGACCTTGTAAACGATGTAGGTGCCCCCGAGAGAATCATTAGTGACAGAGGCACGTGTTTTACATCACAGTTGTTCGCAGCGTTCTGTGAGAAACAAGGTATTAGACATACTCTGAATTCACCTCGACATGCTTAAGCCAACGGCCAGGTAGAGCGGGTACATCGTAGCATTATTCCATTGATACAGATGACAATCAAGAATCCGGATTACAAGGATTGGGACAAGAGCATTAAACGAGTGCAGAGAGACTTAAACACGTCAGTAAATAAGACGACAGGAAAAGCTCCTTTTGAGTTATTATATGGTTACATTCCACGATTTGATGATGGACCAGTGAGACAGTTAACACTCGAAGCCGAAACATACATCCCCCCAAGAGAACTACAAGAAACCGCATCATTCCGAATTAAAGAGGAGCAAAAGAAATATAAAAAAGCCTACGATAGGAAGAGGTATACCAATGTGCATTATAGTGTAGGTGACATAGTATACATGAAAACAGCTCCAACGACCACTGGCGAGTCAACGAAACTGCAACCGAAATATCGAGGTCCATTAGTTGTGACTGAAGTACTCCCAGGCGATACCTATCGAGTGACGGATTTGAGACCCAAAGACAACAACCGAATATATGCCAGCACTGCCCATGTTAGTCAGCTGAAACTGTGGAAGAATACGACAGAAGAAGAAGACGACACCGAAGAGAAGACAGAAGATGAAGACGATACCGAAGAGAAGACCCCAGGAGAAGAAGACAGTAAAGAAGAAGACCCAGAAGAGAGTCCTCAACGCACTGTAGCCACCCAAGGGAAAACTAAGCGAATGAAAAGAATACCTAGTTACCTTAAAAATTACCATCTCGAGGACGAGATCAATTCCAGGATGGCCGAATGTTAGGAGAATTGATCCGTAGACCTTGTATATTTTAGATGTTTTGTCGTTGATATTTTTGTAATGTAAGTTGGTAGACGTATAATAGGGGTGAGATAATATAGTTGTCATCTGGTTGTCATAGAGAGTTGTAACTTGTAACAGAAGAGAATTAAACCAATTAAACGATATATTATATATTAAAAGTGTGCGTTTGATATTAGTTAGGTATA
The DNA here is from genome assembly GCA_949128085.1 of Cetonia aurata. Taxonomy (NCBI): domain Eukaryota; kingdom Metazoa; phylum Arthropoda; class Insecta; order Coleoptera; family Scarabaeidae; genus Cetonia; species Cetonia aurata. Next base: position 24,342,415 of record OX421890.1, on the reverse strand, counting down.
TTAGAGAGATATATACACGTGATACAACAGGTATTGCTTTGGACACACGTACTTATACACTCAAAAGTGTAATGAAAGCGTAAAACAGTAATTTATAGTATCTACTATGTACTTAAAAATAGTCTTTGCTCATGACAAGAACATTAAAGTAATTCTAATGAACGAAGAACAAAACCCTCATAAAGAAATAATAAATTTAACGAAGGAAAAATAAAACTTAATTCTGAGTAAATAATTTTAAAAAATGAAAACTGAAAAGTAACTCTTAATAATAAATTAAATAAACTTTAACAGCAGCTCGGTTACGGTGTTCATGATAGGGAAATCAAAGACATTCTAATGAATTTAGGGAAAAACCCTCAAAAAGAAATAGTAAATTTAATAAAGGACAAATAAAAATTAATATAAGCCTTAATAATAAGATGGAATAAACGTAAATTTTTTAAAAATCATTGAATCTTCAAACAAAAGGTTCAGATATGGCCCCATCCTTGGCTAAACAATATCCTAATGTGTTGTAGAAATTCATTCTAACATTCTCCAACATTTCTGGGCTAATGTTGTTTGACGCTAGAACAATTTTATTGCGCAACTGCTCTACATTAACTGGTCTAACGTCTTCATTGCCATAAATTATTTCTTTTAAATAACCCCAGTAAAAGAAATCGAGGGGAGATATATCGTATTATGTTTAAAACATCTAGTGTAGGAAGGGTACCCGGAAAAGGGAAGATAACTACACGGATATTGTTGGTTTTCGATCACATCCTCAAAACCAAGAAAGTACATAACACATGGTTGAAATTACTTAATTGGCTACATCCACTACAGTGTACTAAAGGCCTGGCCGCGAATCAGTTTGGATTAAGAGATCAGCAGACCGTAGACGCCATTAAAAGAGGTACGAGTAGCAACGGCGGGAAAAGCAGCGGCCTTTGCCCATCAGTATCGGGCTCCGCTCGGCAGTCGCTTTGAATGTTAGGAATGTGTTCAATAGTTGCTCCTGGCGCAATATACTTGAAAAACTACGATGAAGAGCAATGAGAAAAGGATTGATAATATTGCCATGACCACCTCTCGGACGGGCAACTGATCTTTCAAGCGGGAGGAAAAATGGGAACGCTATAGCTGAGCAGTGATGTTTCGCAAGGGTCAGGCATTGGACAAAACCTTGTGGTATGTAACGACTGAAGCTTGAAAGCCAAAAGGTGTCAAGCTTATCCGTTTTGCCGATGATTTTAATGGCCACTTAGTATTCCTTGCAATCCAATATGCTCCATAGTAGGAGGTATTTGCCGATTGAGGAACCTCCTCTTTGACCTTGACCTTGACCGACCCTAAGGTCAGCTCAAGGTCAAGGTCAAAGAGGAGGTTCCACAATCGGCAAATCCGCTGCGGCAAGGTCAGCTGAAGGTCAAGCTCAGGAAGGTCACAGCAAGCCGTTTGGAGGTCAAACCAAGGTCATTTGAAGGACATGTCAAGGTAGTTTGAATGTCAAACCAAGGTCATTTAAAGGACATGTCGAGGTAGGGTGAAGGTCAAACCAAGGTTATTTGAAGGTCATGTTTGAAGGTCAAACCGAGGTCATTTGAAGGTCATATCTGAAGGTCAAACCAAGATCGTTTGAAGGTCAGATCTGAAGGTCAAACCAAGGTCATCGGTCATTTGAAAGTCACTTCAAGGTATTTTGAAGGTTGCGTTAGTAATGCTCTATATAACCAGGTACATAAGACATTTGAAACATCGTGTTATAAGGCATTCAAAACACAGTCAGCGTATAGTTATTATCTTGTGGAGTTTATATCATATTCTAAACAATGTGTTGTGTCACTTTTAAGGAAGAAATTAGTGATCAGTATGTGCAGTTAGTAGAAAATATTGATGGTGAAATTGTAATAATTATTGAAGGGGAAATTGTCAATATAAGTGATGTAGTGGAGTGTTGGGAAAATTATCTACAAGACAATTTCAGTGCAGAAAATACTGATGGCAACGAAAGCGAAGAAGTGAATGAAGGGGGAAATGAAGAAGACGTATTTGATATGGACACAATTATCTTAGATGATGATTTAAGTTATCAAAATTTGTAAACGTACATATATTTTATATTTTTATTTTAATAAGTAAATACATTTATAATTGAAAACCTGTTTTATTATAGTATATGTTTAATATAATGATAATACATATTCACATATTTAAACTTTCTAATAATCGTTGTGAAATATGATGTTGTTCAGTGTCCTGCAATGCTTTAATCAAATATTCAAACGTTTGTGCTCCTCTCGCAGGCAAAACAAAAAGAAGTTCATCTTCAAAGTGATAAACATCCTAGATAATAAAAATCAAATAAATACACGCGTTAATGTATTGCTACTTTTAAAATACCTTATTAAAGGGGTAATCATCTTCAGTAAATACACCTTGCTTCATAAGTTGTGGTATTAGAAGTCCAAAGTTGCATGTTCGAACAATGTATGTATGTAGGTTTCTCAAAGCAAAAACTTGACGTTTATCCATAGTTAACGAACTACGTTGCGTGGTGGAAGAATATATAATAAAATGTGTAAGTTGTTACAGGGAGTTTTATAAATATATTCTGACCGTGTGGAGTAGTAGGAGGAGTGTAATCTCTAATAACATTCAAAAGGTGACTTACTCAGACGTTCAAGGTGAACAATACTGTTCTTGTTTTGGGGCGTAGTAGGGGGAGTGTAACCTCTAATGACATTCATAATTGACTTTGTAAAGTTTCTCAAGGTGAAGAATATGGCGGCGTTAACCATGAAAGTTGTGCGCATATAAGGGATAGAGAAGTTGCCAAACTCAGTCTCTCAGTGAGGTTGTAGTAGTGCAGACGACGTATATCTTTCCGTTAGGGTACAAAGCATAGTAAAAATGTTTGAGTGTGAAAAGTGTGGAAAGTCATTTACTCGCTCAGATAATAAAAATCGACACATGCAAAGTTCGTGCAAGGGAAAAAGAATAAAACTTGACAATAATGCTGGACCCGCAAATTGTTTAAAATGTGATATTTGTGATGTGTATGTAGAGAAAAATTGTTATACTGCACATATTCGCAGTAATCTTCATCGCGGCAATGCATTTGTCATTATAGATGAAGGGGTGGAAAGAATTGTTGGAGTTTTTGGTGATAGAATTGTGAGTTATCGTGTATACGATACTTCAAAACATTATATTGACGTAGAAGAGTTTGCCCATAATATACAAGAAAAATTAGCAACTTTAATCGATAGTGTCTTGGTTATTCACAATTCAGTAAAAATTAATTTAGAATTGTATGGTCTTTACTTTTTATTAACTAGAGAAAATGTGGAGGTGAAATCGTTTAATACGAAGAATAAGGTCGTAACCCAAGGAAGTAATTTTTATGAAATTTATGATGCCTTTATTGATGAAATTGCTGCCAAAATGTCTGAATTTCAAGAGCGGGATTCTGGTAAGAACGAGATAAATAAAATAAGAAACTTATAAATAACGTAAGTATTATTTGTAGGATGGACGTTATGCAAAATTTTGTACATGGAAGTTAATATTAACAAATTTAATCCCATGAAAGCATCAAGTTTTATCTCTTTACCTGAGCAAATAAAAAACAAAAAAGCTATTATAAATGTACAAAATAATGACGACGCTTGTTTTGCGTGGGCAATAACTTCTGCTCTACGTGAACCGGATGGTCTTCCACAACGAACGTCTTCATATCCAGACTACAACACTGTTGCTGATTTTACCGATATAACATTTCCAGTAACGTTGAAGGAGATTGAAAAATTTGAAGAGAGAAATAATATATCGATAAACGTATATGGGCTGGAATCACATTTTAATAATAGAGTGATATATGAAGTAGTAGGACCTTTATATTTTTCCAAACGAAGAAGGTTAGTTCATGTAAATTTGTTACTTCTTTGTGGTGAAAATGGAAAAACGCATTATTGTTGGATAAAAAATTTATCAAGGCTTGTATCTTCGCAAAGATCGCAAGCTGGACATCAAAAATATATCTGTGAAGGATGTTTAATTCATTTTTCGAGTGAGGAGAAATTGACAAGACACGAAGCGGAGGATTGTATGCAAATTAGAGCGGAATTGCCAGGGACAGATTTTCGAATTAATAAATTTGGTGAACAGGTGTTGGAGAATATATTACAATTTGAAAATTTTGAAAAGCAGTTACGAATCCCCTTTATTATATACGCCGATTTTGAGTCGATATTGGAACCTCTACACACAACCGAGCCAAGCCCGGAAAAACCATATAATTTAAAATGTTATGAACATGAACCTTACTCTTTTGCTTACTATGTAAAATGTAGTTTTAATGATGACTTATCTAAATTGGAAGTATATCGCGGGGAAAATGTGGCGGCGGTGTTTGTCAAAAAAGTTGAGCAAGAAATAAAGTCGATTTATAGTAACTATTTAAGTAAGGTGAAAGAGATGCTACCATTGAGTACGGAAGAAGCAAGAAATTATGAAAATTCGAAAACTTGTCATATTTGTGAGAAATCTATTGAAAACTTGAATGAAAAAGTTTGCGACCACGATCACCAAACAGGTTTGTACCGGGGTGCCGCTCATATGACGTGCAATATAAATTATAAAGATCCAAATTTTATACCCATCGTGTTTCATAATCTATCAAATTATGACAGTCATTTATTCGTCAAATCATTAGCTTTAGAAAAAGAAGAGTTAGGTGTAATCGCCCAAACTAAAGAGAAATATATAACATTTTCGAAAAAGGTACATGTAGGTGATAAAGTTGATGTTAAGGGTAAAAAACGCAAAGTTTTTCTTAAAATGAAATTTATAGACTCTTTTAAATTCATGAATTCATCAATAGAAAAGTTAGCTTCTTATCTGGATGATGAACAATATCGGGAAACAAAACGGTATCTTGATGGAGAAAAGTTTGAAATTATGCGTAGGAAAGGGATTTTTCCATATCAGTTTCTGACTTCGACAGAATTATTAAATTATCCAGAGTTACCTAAAAAGGAAGAATTTTATGATATATTAAGTGACAGCAATGTAAGCGATGAAGATTATGCGCGAGCTGAAAAGGTATGGCAACTATTTGAATGTCAGACATTAGGGGATTACAGCGATGTTTATGTAATGACTGACGTAATGCTGTTAGCAGATGTTTTTGAAAATTTTAGAGATTTATGTATGAATAATTACAAATTGGACCCGGCACATTATTTAACTGCGCCTGGACTAAGTTGGGATGCAATGCTGCGAATGACCGGTGTAAAATTAGAATTATTGACAGATATAGATATGCTTCATTTCTTCAAAATGGGTATACGGGGTGGTGTAAGTATGTGTAGTAAACGAATGGACTATGCAAATAATGAGTATGTTTCAAATTTTGACGAAACGAAACCTACGAAGTGGATAACATACTTAGATGCAACAAATTTATATGGTTATGCAATGCGTTTTAAATTGCCAATAGACCAATTTCGATGGTTAACAGACGAAGAATTACTTACAATTGATATAAACAATATTCCAGATGATGGTAATTTCGGATATGTTTTCGAAGTGGATTTACTATATCCGCAAAATCTTCATGATATCCATAACGATTTTCCTTTCTGTCCAGAGAATGTTATTCCCCCAACATCTAAGTATCCCAAGCTAACTCCTAACTTACTTGATAAAACTAAGTACATAATTCATTATTTAACACTCAAGCAGTGTCTAAAACACGGGTTGCAATTACAACGTATTCGGAGAGGTATACAATTTCGTCAAGCAAATTGGTTGAAGAAGTATATAGATTTCAATACCGAAAGACGCAACGAGGCAACAAATGAATTCGGTAGACAGTATTACAAATTAAATATTAATAGCATATTTGGCAAGACCATGGAGAACGTTGAAAAGAGGGTGGATATAAAATTAGTATCTCATTGGGAATCTTGGCATAAAAAATTGGGGGCGGAGGGATACATAGCTAAACCAAATTTTAAATCATCAAAGGTATTTTGTGATACTCTAGTTGCGATAGAATTAGGAATAGTACGTGTTAAATACACTAAGCCGGTATATGTTGGTTTTTCAATTTTGGAAATTGCAAAGATGGTGATGTATGATTTTCTTTATGATTATATCAAACCTTTGTATGGTGCCGACGTATCTCTCCTATACACTGATACTGATTCTCTTATATTGTCTATTGTTAATCATAACTTCTATGAAGATATGAAAGTTCACGAGGAAAGATTTGATACCTCCAATTTTAAAGAAAAAAATATATTTAATATACCCCGCAGTTTGCCTAGATTAGGGAAAATGAAAGACGAATTCGGTGGTGAAATAATAGAATCCTTTTTTGGAACAGGTGCAAAAGCATATTGTGTAAAACTTACAAACAAAGCATGTAAAACGGCGAAAGGTGTTAAAAAATATGTGATTAACAAACATTTAACTGTAAATGATTACAAACACATTGTGGAAAGTGGAGGAGTGCTTCTTAAGAAAATGTACACCTTTCGGTCAGACTTCCACACCGTTTACACTGAACTTATTAATAAAGTCGCCCTTTCTGGAAACGATGAGAAACGATATATTTTAGAAGATCGGTGTAACACATTTGCTTGGGGACATTACAAAATAGATGAAATTAGAAGACAGAGAAATTTAGATGCGTTGATTGCAGTAATCGAAGAAGACAATTTATAATCCATTTCCATTTATTTATTTTATTTTTACACTTATATTTTGTAAAGTAATTATATTGTTACATTTAATATTAAATCTATGTATTGTATGTATTTTTGATCGTAAGTAATAAATTATTTTAATAAATGTGCACAAACCGTAATTATGAGTTTTTATTTATGTAGAAGAAACAGTATTGTTACACAGTGAAAAGAATTATGATAAAACGTTATCTTCTGATATCCAAGAGTTGTGCGAGGCGTCTAACCCCAACCACTTCACGTATACCTTGTCTTTCTTCTTTTTTAATACCTTTTCTACTAGAAATACATCAGGATGTTGAACTTTCTGCAACTCCAATTCATAGAAACCTCCTAATACATTTTGACCTTTCGAATCTTGTATAATGTATGTTTTAGGATATGTATTTTGTATCTTACTAATTGTAAATATCTCATTTGACCAATTTGGAGTGTACTTTTTTGAGAAAATGTGTCGGTACTTGCTGATTCGTACATAATCTCCTAGTTGAAACTTTGATTTCTTTGGGTCCATCTTCTTGATGTTACTGTAGGCGAAGTTAAGTATATGTTTAGCATTGTTTCGATTTACTTTGGAAGGTTTGCAACCAGTTGTTTTGTGAACGGTGTTGTTATACTCGTGCACCAGCTGAGGTAACCAATCTATCCAACGATAATTTCCATTATAACTAAATAGCTTCCACATTTTAGTTTTCAATGTTCTATTAAAACGTTCAACGATAGAGCTCTTTAAAACTGAATATGTGCTATAGTGATTGATTCCATATCTCTTCATAACGTTTTGAAATTGGGTGTTGTAAAATTCCTTTCCGTGATCGCTTTGTATATTCTGTGGAACATTTTTTTTAGCACTTGCTAATATTGATTGCATAGCATCGGTAACTGTTTTTGCTGTTTTATTTTTCAATGCTATAGCCCAAGCAAATTTGGAGAATGCGTTTATGCACACGAAAATATATTTATAACCATCATTTTCTTTCGCATAAGGTATCATTTCAACTAGATCTATTTGAAACAAATCCCGTATTCCTTTTATAATAACCCGACGCTTTGGAAAATTTCTTCTGGCTGGAGCATGCAATTCATTCACCAGATCTTTCTTTATACTAGACATCCTTTTGCAAGTTTATGGGTTAGTATCCTCTACTAATATTTCTACATATACCGAGGCCCGCGGTTTTGGTTTCGTTGCTGGTCCTATATACTCTAACATTAACAATGTACCTTGTTGTACATAAAATGTTTTCGCTGGATCGTATGGTTGAGTGTCAATCGTTAGTTGCACTAGCTTGCTGTCAGAGACCACCACATCGATTATCTGACCCTTGTAGAATACATTCTTGTATGTTAGGGATTTATCCTGGTGAGATAGGAAATAATAACCCGTCACAGAAACTTGCCCATCACTAGATAAGGTTATAACATTCTTCCGCGACAAGTTTCCTCCTTTTAAAATTATGGGTTTAACATGTGATAATATAACTTCTTTAGCTGTATCATGTGTAAATATATGTTTGATGACGTTCTCTGATCGCAAACGTTTCTTTAGTGAATGGTTATGTATATGCCTTCCAAATTTATCTATCGTCATTGCGACCTTTACTAACTGTTGTTACATACAAGAATACTAAAAAACCAGGACCATAGAACACTTTTCTAGCGAAATAGAACTTACCCAATGATATTTGCTTCTTTTAACTCTTCCGTTATGGCTATTATTTCATTATTGTGTCCTGTATGACCCGCCTCTCTCGAGGCCATTAGTAATTTAAGCCTGTCACATAATTCATTTGGATCATCCCAGTATTTATATTCTACCGCCGTATTTGGACGGTGTGTCTTAGATAATTTTCTTACCGGACCTAATAATCTATTAGTAGTTGGGAGACCTAACCCAGTTTTCCAATTTCTAGTCCACCAAACATTTGGTGGTTTACCTTCTAGAATAGGTTTTATAATTTCTGTGTATTTGAAACCTCTACTAGCAGCGTTCTTCTTCATCGCGTCGTAATTGACTTTATGCGCGTTGGTGTCTTTCAAAATATATTTGTAATTTTTTGCATCTGCGTACGTAAATTTTCCAGGTTTCTTTTTAAACAGTAATTCATACAACCCCCTAGTTCCTCTATATTTAAATTTTCCTATAACAATTTTTTCATCTTCAAATTCTACATCTGCGTTTCCAATTTTTAGATCGTCCTCAATCACCCGTATTCCATATTTATTATCGAATTCGTCGCTTTCATCAGTCATTAAACCCATTAGGTATGGTCGCGCTAAAGGGTGGTGGTTTTTTAATGCTTCTTTTACAACTTCGGTGTTTAATAGTGTTTTATTAATAGATTTGCTTCCCATGCTAGATCTTGAAGGTTGGGTTTGTAATAATGATAGGGCATGGGCCCTAGACTTTGCTAAATCTATGCTACTATCGTACTCTTCCTCTTCTTCCTCTTCTATCGACGCTTCTTTATCACTTTTTGAAGATTCAGGTAAATATTCACCTATATACTCATCTTCTAAAAATGTTGGTTGGGGTAATGAGGAGTAACCCTTAGGTTTCGATGACTGTGCAACCATTTTTGAGCGCTCCAATTTCGTTGGTGAAGAGTGTATTTCAGGACTAAACCAACCTACACGCTTTTGTTGTTGTGATGGGGGGGTACTCGAAAATGGTTTACGTAACTTTTTAGGTAAATAACTTTCTTCCATTTCAGCATCAGAACCTAACGACTTTCTGAATGCCCCACTAGGCACCTGCCCATCCAGCCTCATCGCAATTTCTTTTAAGGGTTCAACAACGGGGGCATAATGTATATCTATGCTTCTTTTGGCATTGGCAATGTCGGATCTCAAAGTTCCCAATTTCTTTTTCAATGCTTCTCGAGCCTTTAATAATTGAATTGCTATCGTCTCATTCATTTCTCTTAAACGTTTGCCGGTTAGCCGAATACTAGGCAACACTCTCCGGAGAACTGCGTTTTATAGTAATATAAGTATCGAAACCTAAACGGTATTTCCCTTTGTTGAAACCACAATCGCAATCTATAACTAGCATTCCGTACGGTTCTCTCCAACAATATTGACATATATGAAGAAAATCACTGAAACTGAGATCATGAACATGATCTTCGTAAATGTGTTTTAAGTTAGTGCTATCTTGTTGAAAAATTATTATCAAATTGGCATTATCTCTTAAGAGTTGCTTAGATATAGCACTATATGTTTGACATAGATAGAAACAATCTAAATTTTGATGTCTGCCAAAAGAAAAATATTGTTTGATAATATTTTGATCAGTGTTAGGTATATCATCAAATACAATCACTGAATATTGTAAAGCTTTCTCCGGAGTCTCCACATCATTAATATTGACATATTCGCGGTATCCAATTTCTGGAACACTTCCCATAACACGTTTTAAAAATTGGTATTTTTCCTGGTGCAAAGATTTAGAACAGATATACAAATTTAAAAATCGTAAACCGTTTCCGTGTAACAACAATGTTATGAGGGTGTTGGTTTTTCCACTTCCTGATGGCCCGACGATAAGCACTCTTTTATTTGTCCCACCAAATAAGGGACTGTGACGTGTAAATGTTCTTGAAGTTAATACATGATCGTAATTATTAACTGGTAGATCTATTGATTGACTTTCTAACTCCATGGTGGATTGTTATTTACTGAAGGTCTCAATTTTGGCAGTGACTTTAAATGCTATTAAAAGATTGAATTGACAAGATGCAAACATCTTGTCAATTGTTTTAGCAATATTTGTCTCGTGGATTCTTTACATTTCAATTCATGAGGAGTATGAGCAATATACTAAATATAAAATCAACAGAAATTTGTTGCAATAATAGTGTAGCTTATTTGCACCACATCGTATTACAATATGCATAATAAAAAATGTTGATTTATTAATCCCAATGAGAAAATCATTAAAAATTAAGAAATGAACACAAATTTCATTTAAATTAAATTTTTTATAAAAAAACAAATACAATTTAAAGGGGAGGGGAGGGGAGGGGAGGGGAGGGGAGGGGAGGGGAGGGGAGGGGAGGGGAGGGGAGGGGAGGGGAGGGGAGGGGAGGGGAGGGGAGGGGAGGGGAGGGGAGGGGGAACCCCCCGTTACCGCATACATGGATGACCCAACAAACTTCAATAAAATACCTCTTTTCTGCACATTACTTTATTAAGTACATCATTACAAATTACAGTTACAATTTATAATAACTTCACATAACTACAAATCATTATATTTACAAATAGAACAATCTTTTTTTCGGGGAACACTATCGATATAGGTGCTCCATGATACACCCTCTAGACCATAATGTTTTAAACATGGTCGACATTGCAGCAAATCCTCATCTGTTCTAAAACGCTCTGGTAATCTGTGCCACACGAATTCTAAGTCAACTGCCCTAACTTTATGCATTAAAAATTTTTTGGGGAAATAAACGAAATCCTTGTCTTCGATACCGCTAAATGAAAAATCTCTTTCATAACAATCCATCAAATCTACCACTTTTTCAGCTACGGATCTTATTAACATATCTGATAACGTACAACCCATTATAATAACTACGCTCAAATCGTGCTTTCCTCAATCCTTTTCTTTCAAAAATTTATACAAATTTTTTACATTTGACAATGCACACACACAATCACTACTAAAATGAAACGCACAACTAGGTTTCCCTGATTTTATCTTTTCTGCTTCAGCTAAATTTACGACTCGCTTATTTACTATTGTTCTAATAATATCAACTTTCTCCTGCCCTTTAACGTATACAACATCACATTCACAACATAAACGCTTAATAATATCATCAAATTCACTTAACATAGTAAATCCGTCATCCCATTTTAGATGGTGGTGATGATGGTACACGTATCTTGCTGTTCGTTGATCTTTTACATTCAAAGACGCGAAACTAGTAAAAGGTTTAAACACAAAATGACTCATCCGAAACTTATTATCACACGTTGCTAACTCTTTGGGTATCAAAGTTCCATTACAACCCCGATACCACTGTATATCTACCACGATAAACCTTGCCGGACTATCACACATTATCAGCACTTCATGAACATTTTACAACTAATCTTTATACATACACAGGGTGCACTTATAAACATCTATACCCCCTCTACATTTACTTATGTTAATTTCCTTTTGTAATTATCGCGTGCACTGTACTCGTATTTTCTTTGAACATATTTATTAAAAGGAGAATATTCATACAACTTATTATGTAATATCAAACAATATGCCATGGTATCCTCCGGAACATTTTCTTTTGTTGAAAACTCTATACGAATATCCACTCCACTCTTATGTATAGCATCCTGTTGGTAAGTACAATCTATACCCACTAACGGACACTCCTTAAACTGTTCTAAATTAAATAATGGTTCGACATCTGCATGTTCGTAATAGCTTTTCTGAAACCCAGCATACGTATCATACAAAGATGCAAAACGATTCATACTATAATCAATATTCATATTCTCATAAGGATATCGTTTACCATTCAAAATAGCAGTTACGTTTGTCAAACTGATCCCATCAAATAAACTCATGTTGGAATTCAGAACCCCTTTCTTTTTCTTTTGAAAAGCTATGATTATAAATCTAGGTGTTTCTAATGTAGGTGCTGTTTTAATTGACCAATTATGTTTTGTTGTTTGTGGTACAGCTGGATATTCGTGTAACTCCCACCCCCGAAATGACATTTCCAATAAAACATTCCTGTCTGTTATTCTCGTCAAATACAAATCATTTTTTAAACCAACCTTCACGTGTGGTACTCGCCAAATAATTCGCTCGATATTAATTTTTACTTCATCGGTAACATCGGTTTGTATAACTGCATCCTTATCATCACTACTTCTTATCAAAACTAACTCTTGTGTTACATTCATGACTATAGTTTTAAAATCCTCTGCGAAACCTAGCAACATTTTCAATGGTATACAAACAGAAAAATTACCAGAGTCTTGATTCGGTAATGTCCTAGTACTTATATCCCAGCCGGCATTCATTATTTTATTAACATCACCGGGGGTAAATGAAAAATAACCTTTTAAAGTACTACAAATACCAGGATTTCTCACACCGTCCACTTCAACCCCATTCATAATGTATCTAATATCGCTAAACATAAAAGCGACCGCATTGCTTATTAAACTTGCGGTAGGACTTGCCTTCGTCTTGTCTTTTGATGAACGTACATTTCCATCCACACATAAATAAGACTCACAAGGTAAAGTATACCTGTCTATTTCAGGAATAACTATCCTTAGTTCGTCGTTATTTCCATATTTTGGTGTACCGAAAGGGATATAATTATGGTACTCTTTGCTTACTATTGAATCGTCTCTTTTAACAGTACTTAAAACATTTAAAACATCCATCTTTAAAATAATGTCTTCTTTAGGTCGACTTCACACAAGCAATTCTTACACAATACTACGATATAATCCTCTTGCTGCTATACATATATACAATACACCTTTTCTCTTGCACCTCATACTAAAACTTTATATCCCATTCTCCTCAAAAATTCTCTATTTGCCTTCGTTAACTTTTTCCAAATCAACTTATGTTTAATATTATTTTTTACCAATAATCTCCGTCTTACACTCATGTCTTCCACACTAACTGTTCTATTAATTAGTTCCTATTCGCCTAATTCGACTAAAAACTGTTAATTCTTCTCCTCTGAGATGTATAACACGTCCTAACTGATCCACTGCCCGAATGACAATATTAGTTATTAGATTTGTGTTCACAGGCATATATATCTTTTGTTCCGGCACTTCAATAATCTTATAACCTGGTGGCACATTAGGATAAAAGTGATAAAGTATATGTGAAGGTTCTCCGTTAATATATGAACCATCAACAATATTACACATTAAATCTATAGCACTGACGTTATTTATATCTACCACCTCTTCACTTTCATGTTTCTCATTTCTGGGGTATATATTTCGTTTAAAACCGAATAAGCGACCTATTGACTTTTCATTGGAAAAATCAACGTCTACAGTAGCCTTCAGTGAAACTTTCATTGTATTGTTATTAGCCTCCAAGAAACATACTTTATCTCCCCCTTCCAAAACCTTCAATTGCTTATTAATATATCCCTCCAAGTCCTCAACGTCATATGTTCCTTCGGGAATTTTTATTTCTTTCCAGTCATATGGCTTCGTACTTATACTATATCGAAAAATATTGTTATTATCTTTCACATTTGGAATAGAGTTATATGTCTGCAAACTAACCATACACATTTCATAATCACCATTCAAATATATTGCAGGATTAAAAGAACATTGTAATTCGCCATTGTTGCCACTCAAAACAAATGTTAAACCGTCTCCTACACCGTTGCTCGACATTCTCTGCCCTTTCGAATTTCTATCCAACTCGTATCACCTTATCGATTACACTAGTATTAAACCTCTCAAAAACATCAAACATAAATGACCACAATTCTCCTTCTCTAAATCTTGATATCTATGGTAATTGTATTTAATAACTCCGCTACCATTAGATAATAAATATTTCTCCACTTCGACGGGTGGTTTTAAATCACCATAACTATCAAAATATTTTATAAAACCATTTCTTTTCGAATACGCCACCCAATGAGTTCCAGCACCTACATCATTATCCAAATTTATAATACCGTTTTCTATCTTATGTATTCGTTTGGGTAACAAATTTCTACTAAAAATACCTCGAAACTTATTAATGTTCCATAACTTAACATATTTTAGTAAATCTAACTCAGTTAAAGGTCTTCGAGGTAACCTCCTTATCCGTTTTTTGGAACGCTCATCTGGGATAAGTGTATACCGCACCCTGCTTTATAAGGTTTCACATACAACCCCTTGCCAATAGGAATACCATATCCAGTCGTATACGGTTTCCCATATACACCACCACTTTTATTTGCTTCCATTGCACGATTATGACGAGTAGTTTCTGCCAACTTTTCTTTTGCGTCCTTAGCTTCATTTACTGCCTTCGCAATAGCTGCCGCTCCTCCTCCCAAAGATCCCAAAGCGCCTAATGCTGCAAATAATGGAATCAAGGGGAGAAAACCACCACTTTTAGGAATAGGAATTATTCTTGATCTAGGGGGTAATATTTTTCCTTTATCACCCCATCTCTTCAAACTTCTATAAGCAATTTTGGAATTATCCAACACACTTCTCAAATTCGCTCTACGACCTAACGCACTTCTAGCTTTCTTCATTGCTTTCAAAAAGCTTAATGCACCTCCATATCTTTCCTTTCTTTTTCTAATAAATCGTCTATACTTTCTCGTTTTACCTCTTCGTACTAGACCCATTCCTAATTTTGTTTTACCTTTCATCAAGCCTGCAACTAATGAAGATGTAATTCTCTCGCCAACTGCAGCGTCTTTACTCTTAATTCTTTCCACAGCTTTCTTATATAACTTTTCGTCAGCCACGTGACGTTTGAATAAATCCTCAGACTGAGCATATGCTATATCGTGTTCCTTACATGCTTCATCTAATAGATTAATACCTTTATCTCCTCTGTCTAAACGTTTTCTTAGTTTTGTTCCTGGCCCGCAAAAATTGTAACCTGGTATATGTAATTCGACTGGGAGTTTGTTTATAATAGTATTTAATAATCCTTTGCCTTTTCTCACTACACTCGACTTTCTGTTACACAATGATTTTTTCTTAGTCATTTTAGAAAGAGATTACTTAATGAAATGCTGTATAACCTCAAATATACTACCTTTATATTGTTCATCCCCACACTCATTTGAAAACCTTTACTTATAAAACAAACAAATATATGTATTTTCTTACAATTTTGTTTATTTATTAATATATAACTACAGTAATAAACAAACGCATATTAATAAGTTTTAAATCATACATATGCAACTCTACATAATCTTATATCAGATATAATTTTTTTTAAATCATAAAATATTAACTCCCATGTAATACACACATTCTCCACTATTGCACCCTGTAATAACTTTTCCACCTCGTTCTCCAAATCTCCTTTAGCTACCATCAATTTATCAATCAATTCCTTATAAAACTTTCCATAGTTCAATTCTCTTAAGTTATTTATTCTGCACTTAATTAACGCTTCAAGTTTCCAGAATTCCTCCATTCCATCAGATGATATATATAAAAATTGCCCATTCTTTTCCAATTTTAATATCTTGTTTATTCCATCAAAGCAATCGAATGACATTGCAACGCTGCGGCTCTGGATGACTGGATATACATTATTTTTTTCCTTAAAATATTTTTTCAATTCCTCCTTACACTTCAAAAAGTCTTCCCATTCTTCAACTGTTAAAGATATGCATTGTTTCTTTACACCTACAATCCTTACTAGAGGCTCGAAAAACAATTCACCACAAAGACCAACACATACCCATTTAGAGTAACTTTTGTTCAAAAAATATATACTCTGTGATAATAAAGGTGTTTCGAACACAAATGCTTTGTCCATCATTCTCCCCTTTGTAAGATCTAACCCAGTGCACCCATTATGTCTATCTTTCAGTAAAAGTTTAAAACAGCATTCAGGATCTCTTCTTTCATTATCTTCTATCCCACTACTCACTTCATTAAATCTTTGAAAACACTCACTATAACTATCGACTTCAGTTAAATCATCTTCTCTTAACCGTTTTGTTGACGGAAACATTTTCAAACTATTGAAAGGAAATATATATGCGAATATCTCGAATGCTTGAAAGGCAGTACTAAACTCAAACTTCCGAAGCAGCAGTTTATATAACAGTTGTGTTAGCCCCTTTCAAAGCATTCCAACGTATTTACCAATCGTGGAACCTCCTTTTTGCCATTAACCTTGGACTGACCTTGTAACGCAACCTTCAAAATACCTTGAAGTGACTTTCAAATGACCGATGACCTTGGTTTGACCTTCAGATATGACCTTCAAATGACCTTGGTTTGACCTTCAAACATGACCTCCAAATGACCTTGGTTTGACCTTCACCCTACCTCGACATGTCCTTTAAATGACCTTGGTTTGACATTCAAACTACCTTGACATGTCCTTCAAATGACCTTGGTTTGACCTCCAAACGGCTTGCTGTGACCTTCCTGAGCTTGACCTTCAGCTGACCTTGCCGCAGCGGATTTGCCGATTGTGGAACCTCCTCTTTGACCTTGACCTTGAGCTGACCTTAGGGTCGGTCAAGGTCAAGGTCAAAGAGGAGGTTCCTCAATCGGCAAATACCTCCTACTCTCCATTCTTGATGGGGGGGAGAAGGGCGACATTATCACCAAATGGAGAAGGGAGAGGTCTAGGAGACATTCCATTGTCGCCGTAAGAGTAGTTTTCATCATTGCTGTTATTCCTGAACACGTGAGCTTTTGTATCTTGCTGAGTTCAGTTTGAGCAGAGTTTGAGATGGCGCTGCATCGCAGCGCTTTATTTGGTCACTTGGCCGCGCACGCTTCGGCAAAAAGTATCTTTTAAAAGCTCTGTACGCTTAATTTATTTCTTTTCTTGGAAAAAGGTATCCGCTAATGCGGGCAAAATCGTCCAGGGTGTGAATCCGGGTTATTTTGGTGCAGCTCACCTCGCTCTAGAGAATTTATACTGCCAGGCAGCTAACTACGTTTTCTATCGGCTTGTGTTTTTGAGACGTAATTTTCGCCACGCTCTGACATATTTTGAGAACTCCACAGTTTGTGGATATGTGTTTGGTTATACGTTTATCTCATTTCTCGAGTTTTTAGTATTCCACTTAATTCTACTGTGATAACTGGTATTTTCATCTATTCATCGTGTACGTCTACGTGTATCTATCATCTCGGTTATTTACCGTATTGCGAGCTTGCCTTGGTACGCACCATCACTAAGATAACTTAAAATTTAATTATATTGCGCTAATAAAATCTAATTCTTTTCGCCTATTCCTAACGTACAGCCACAGAGCTATGAAAATTCACTAAAGCTTAGATAGTTTCAATTTCACTTTTTGTCGGTAATAAATGTGGCATTAGTGTTCATTTTGATCCTATTTTATGAACGGACTTATGAGAGCAAATATATTTAATTTTTGTAATTTGTGAAAAACGATCAGGTATTGAAGGATCTATGTCTTCATAAACTATACACACTACGGTGCATAGCATATAGCAGCTGTTCCGTTTACAAAAAAAAGTAACTATCTACCCAAGAAAATAAACCTATATCAACACTTGAAAGAAATGCATAGTTAATATCAAAACTATTTGATTTCCGAATTTATTACATGTTCTCCAAGCATTGTCCTAAATTTATTTATTTATTTATTTATTTTATTTATAATAAACAGGCAACAATATAATAAATACATAGCTACATAATGTAGTATATGTATATTAGTAGCGTTGCTGCTCGCCATCCCTCATCCTCGCCACGGGAGCTACTATCTCGGGCTGACGGTGTTGTGGGCCTCCTAGCAGTTTCTTTCTTCTAATATGGTCGTCGTTTAGATTTTACTATTAATTTTTCTTCCTCAAAATCTGTTGTATTTCGCTTTTAAATTTGGGGTACGGTAATTCTTTTATGTGTTTTGGTATTTTCTTGTACATTTTTAATGTTGTTGTAGTTAATGTTTGACTGTAGTTGTGGTGTTTATATTTTTCAGTTCTCAAGTGCGATACTCTGCGAGTTTTATAATCATGTATTTCTCTATTCGTTTGTAATCTTATGTTTGTTTTAATTTCCTTATTTCTAATTTTGTGTAGAAATAATATGTTATTTAGGTTTATTATTCCTTGTATGTTTAGTTCTTTTGTTTTGTCATAAATATGCATTGTTGGAGTTCTATAGTGTAAATTGTATATTATTTTTAGAACTTTATTTGGTTGTCTTTGTATTTTTGATAGATTTTTTGTTGTTGTGTTTCCCCAAATGTTTATTAGGTAGTTAATTTTTGCAGCGAACAGGGCGTGGTATAGTGGTTTTTTAACTGAAGTCGGTATTATATGTTTAATTTTATTTAAAGTCGCAATTGTTCTTGCATTTTGTTCGATTAGTTTCTGTATATGTCTATCCCATTTCACGGTATTTTGTAATTGTAATCCTAAATATGTTGTTTCATCCACTTTTTTTAATTTCTGATTGTTTATTTGTATATTTATTTCTTGCTTTTCCTTTTTTTTTACTATATATCATATATTCAGTTTTTGTTTCATTTATAGTTAGTAAATTATAAACCAGTACAAGAATTAACTGTTATAAAACCGCCAACCGAAATTCGCACACCTTTATCATAAATGTTATGTTAAAAGCTAAAACGTTTCTGCAACTACTATTTACTCTACTTATTAAAAAAATATTTCTTAAATATAGTATAACGTAGAATAACATTCTATCAAAAATACCGTTGTACGTTCGTTTACACAAGATTAACGGACACGACTGTGTACATAAAAATATTGTCATATTACATTATGATAGCAGGGAAGGCGCATTATGCTAATAAATATTGGACTTTTTAAATTACGTCGCGTTCACTTCCTTGTATTCACTGAAACGTGATCTAAAATGACCCACAAAAAGATTAATTTTTGCTAATTAATCTTGAAAATCATACATTGATCAAATAAAAGCTAATTAATTATAAATTCACGGCGGACAATAACCTGGCAAAATGCTCTTCGAAAGATTAGTGTGCTAAATTAAACAAACTATAATTTAATTTATTAGGATTTTCTTTTCTAATTTACGCGCTAGATTTATCCAATGTTATTTATATGTCAAAGCAACTCTTTGAAAGGGGAACAACAGCTAGTTAACTATACATGGGCGTGTTGTATTCAATTTTTAAAGCTATCATAAAAGTGTATTACGTATGATTACTCAACTATGTGATAGTTTGAGAATCCTATCAGGTTAACCGTTTCTTTTATAATAAATTCTATAAAATCCCCGCTTACGTATAACACAAGTCACAAATTAATAAATTTAGAGTGATTTATTGAATTAATAATGGTGATGAAAAGATTTTCAATTGAGAGCATAATTCAACTTATATAAAGCACATGAAATTTGCAACACTAGTATTTCACATAGTGCACCAACAAATATATATTATTATATTATTATATGAGAGTATATAATTTAGTGTAATATGCATCTAAATACGCTAAGTTAGAGCAACTTAGATATTATTCTGCATTTATACTATCATTGGATAACCTGGTATTAAACATGAACAGATTTCACACTTACACTAACAACCTCATATGTTGCTTTTTGTCACAAGTTTGACCACGCTTACCTTTATATTATTTCCCAATAGGAGCACTTGGTAATATACTTTGCCACATTCCATGCCAACGAACTCTTTTCAAAATCCGATTGGTGGTCTTATAATAAATAATAACTTCGCAACATGGAAATGTGGGAAATTCTGAAGACCTATGGAGTAGAACAAGGTCTGGTGGAGACCATAAAATTTTTGCTTACTACATAGTAAGGGATTCTGGATTACTTGGAGGCTGGCTACTGCCACTACATTTAGGCCTCATTAGGCCCATTATGCTTCCTCCGTTTACGTTTGCACAACCTAGGTTGTCAACCAGCCTATTGACTTCACAAACGCTATAGGACATTCCCCAGGGGTGCTTTCCTGACGCTGGTGATGTCAAGCCGAACGTCCTCAAGTATGGTTTTCCTAATGGATGATAGGACAGGGCAGTCACAGAAAACATGCTCAGCCGTCTCATCCTCTAATTGGTAGCCCCTGCAGATTGGAATGGTCTCTAATCGCAGCTTAAAAAGGTGCACTTTTAACTGACAGTGTCCGGTTAAAATTCCCATCACTAAGCGGAGATTCTCCCTGGACATCCTCAGATAGTTTGATGCCGTTTGCCTATCAGGGTAAGATAAAGTGCCCCTGGCAAAACGGCACGCGCTATTGTCATCCCAGGCTTTAATGAATTGCTCATGGGTGATAATTTTAATCTGGTTTTCACAAAGCAGATATGGTAGGCCTTATAAACGGTGCAGGACCGTACAGAACTGTTCCGGACCCGCGTCTGGTCAGCCTATCAGCTTCGTTATTGCCCAGATTGCCGCCGTGTCCTTTAATCCACCTGATCATGACTTTATTCCTTACAGAGATCTGTGCGAGAGCTCTGTGAGAGTCCAGTATCAGTCTAGAGATTATTTTCGGTTGCCTCAAAGCTGATACAAGTTGTTTCTTATCTGTATACAAATCAATATTTCTGTCCTCAATCCTGAGTTCAAATATGTTGTTGGCGGCTGAAGTAAGTGCTGTCACCTCTGTTTGGAAAGCAGAGAGCCCATCCCCGAGCAGCCAAAATTTCTTAAGGTGGACTTCGCTGGAGTACATACCAGCCTGCGTCCCTTTTTGGGTCCTGGATCCGTCCACGTGGACGGACATGGAGTCCACAGCCTGAGTACTCCTCGTTGCATTTGGAGAAACATCGTAGGGTCTGTCATAGACAGATACGGAGGATATACGATATGTGCCAGCTTCCAGGACGGGCACCCTTTTGCAGGCGAAGCCCCAGAGTTGACGTCGGTCGTTCGTAAGCCCCACTACAGTCTCTCTATTAATGCCAACCGACAGCAGCGTAATCATGGTCGCTAACGCCACCTCGGGGACATAAAGTCCTAGTGGCGGCAGGCACAACATGACTTCCATGGTAGCTGTCGGTGTTGTTCTTAGTGCACCGTTGGATTTGCTTAAGCTTCTTAGAAATTGTGACCTTGTTGGTACTAGATCACCAGGCAATTGCACCGTAAGTTAGCATCGGTCTGCAGTGTACATCATTATTCTGGGAAAAAGACCCCAGGTGCTCCACAGCATCCTGCGGCACTGCCAAAACGCGATTTAATAAACAAATCTGTTTATTCTTTGATGAATATATGAATTTCACGGGAGCCTCTTGTCAGAGGTAACACCGAGGTATTTAATCTCGGGGCTAATAGTCGATGGTACCTTCATGAATTTGGGTGCCCGTAGCAATCTCATTTTACATTTTCTGGTAAACAGTACCATTTGTGTCTTAGTTGGATTGACCATAAGATTCTGCTCCAAACACCACTTTTCGATACCGCTCAAGACCATCTGCATACGTTGTCAAACTTACCGTCTATTAGTATTGCCAGGACGTCCGCATAAGCGGCGACGTGGAATCCCTCTGCTACAAGGCGGCCGACCTAGCCATCGATGACCAGATTCCATAGCAGGGGTGACAACACTCCACCCTGCGGACAGCCTCCAGCCACCAGCGCCCTGACGCTTTCGGGTCCCCGACCTACTGTGACAGCTCTCTTTGCTAACATACTAAATATCCAACCCATGAGAGTGGAAGTAACTCCCCGCTCTGTTAATGCTGGAGTGATTTTGGGGTAAGTAGTTCTATGAAAAGCCCCTTCAATAACATACATAGCAAGCGAATTAAATAAAGAATCGGAAGAATTTATCATGACACAAGGAGTGAGACAAGGAGGTGTACTGAGCCCTTTGCTTTTTATACTGCTTCTAAATAAAATAATAAAAACTAGTAGTGAAAAATCAAAAAAAGTAAGAGTGGGAGACAACAAGATGTAGAACATCAGTGCGAGCGAATGTGAATACATCGATACAAGAATTACAGAAGAACCGATGGTGATAAGTACACAAAAATAAAAAGTTGCCGAATTCTTGTGTTGTTAAAAACGTTAGTCATCCCGACAGGCCCCGGGATGTGAAGTATGTGACCACGTTTTAGTCCTTCTAGTTACTTTAACCATCATAACAAACATAGTATTATGCTAACTTACTTATTATATTACTAGTTAAATCCTATAGATTCTAACACCATACATAATTCTAAATCATTGAGACACATGGGCTATGATCCCAAGATGCTAAAAAAAAAAAAAAAAAAAAGTTATGGTTGTATCTAACGTGCACAAGAAAATCTACATACTGATAAAGGACAAACCTGTAGAACAAGTATATCAAATACCTTGGCACGGTAATAGAATAAACAGGAAACACTGAAATAAAAGTGAATAATAGAATAACAGCAGCAGAAAAATGGTATCATAGTATATATAATAATAATACTAGATGACTTTATTGAAACCAATATACATATAGACGTTGGCATTCAATCACGTGGCGAGGCCCAGTTCGAACAATATTTGTTCAATCCTGCTTACGCCTAACCACGGTACAATAAAAAAAAAAAAAACTGAATAAGCATAGGAGCTAGAATAATGTGAGAAAATGAAAGCCAGAAAAAAAATGTATGCTATTTAATGCCTACAGCTAGCGATACTACTATTCTAAACTTAAACCTAACACCGATGGCCCAGTACATGGAGTCGAGTGAACAAGGTGTGAACATCCGTCCGGAATTTTATTTTATTGTATAAATATGGCGAGGATCTGAACAGCAACAGCTCGTGGTAAAGACAGAGGGTAAGTAAATCCCTTTTTCTCCCCATGGAAAACCATCCAGTGTCTTTCAATTTATAGGAAATGCGTTGAAATTTTCGAATACCATGGATGAAGCGAAAACAGGCATTTTGAATCCTCTGAATGCGATTAGCAGTGTTTCCGTCAATGGCAGGGTGGTACAGGGGCATGCAATGGTTAAACTGGGAAAGACCGCGCGTCTCCTACAGAAATTTTTAAAACTTTTGGTTAGGAGTGGTCAGTAGGGATAAAGTTTTTTTAAATGAAAATATGCATTTTAAATGTATTTTGAAATTTCATGAATTATTACCCCTAGGTTTCTAGCCTTCTTAACCACTGGTAGCTTTATATTATTTATATGTACCGATATTTCGGACTCTAAATCATCACATATCTTTTGGTTTCCAAAAAGTATTACCTGGGAAAAAGTCGGAAATTTGAACGGTACTTTTATAAGGACAAAAATCATTGACGTTTATTTTTCAAGTGAGACGCGTTCGAAAGGAAATAAAAATTAAAAAGAGAAAAAAAAAAGAAAATGAAGAAAAATTTAAAAATTAAGAGAACTCCGACTAAACTAAATTTGGGGTAATAGTCAAGAGATTAACATATGCAAGTGTTTCATAAGTAAAATGTTTCCTAAGAAAATATAATTATACCTTGCTCAACAATGATGTGCTTTTCTGCTTCTTGTCTACGTGGGAATTCGAGCTGAGCCAAAATATTTTTTTCTTGATGTGCGAAAGATAGTATCGATATTTGGTCATCGCAAGGGGAGACATTAGATCTGGAGGGCACTGTACATATTCTTATCGCTAGATATCTAAATAAAACAGCTTCACTTATGTAATTTGTAGTATGAATGGATAAAATAGGTCTGTAGACTAAGGTCAAGTGCAACAGACAATACATGTACTATGCGACACAATTTATTTATGTTATCTAGAAATAATATTGAATGAAAAAAATAAGGAGTAGTAAACGTACCTGCTAATCAATTGCGCAATGTTATTTCTAACATCACACGCTGAGCTCCACTGTTTCCTTATCCTCCAGCAACAGCTGGAATTCAATCTCATTAAAAAACCAACGCGGACTAATTTTGGGGATAATCCTCAAGAATGCCTACACATGTTTCGAAAATTTTATAATGAAAGCCTTGTTTTGTGAAATATATTTTCCTGGTGAGGATTTTAGATTAGTGTCTTGCCTAAATAATTTACATTTTCTACAAATTCATATTTCACCCTTTGGATTGTGCGTGGAACCAATTGTTCCACTTTCTATTTGCTGGTGATCGATACTATCGCGATTTTCTTCGACTTAATAATCAAGTTCTTTCCGCTATACCAACATAAATACCGTCCTAGAAAGCTGCGGAAATTTTCTTTTCATCGGATTCTCTTAAAAGTATTACGATATCATCTACATGGGCCTGTAAATCAATTTCAAGCGCCTCAAAGATAGCCAGAAGGTCACCTACAAGCAGAGGCCATTGGAGGGTAGATAAAATCCCTCCCTATGGGTACCACCTAACAGAAGGTCGTTATTACAAGCGACAATTCAGCCTACTACGATCGGCTCTATGCCCCTGCATAGAAATGAAGTCATTGTTTTATAGAAATGACTACTTTATATCCACAAATGCTGCCATTGCTATTTTCTTGGACATCCAAAGAATTTAATATACTGCACCAAAAAAAAAAAAACTTGCAAATTTTGTTACAATTGTATTCCATATTGCTACAAATTACAGTAATATATGCACCAGGCGCAATTTGTAATGAAAAGTCACACAAAATTGTGTCTAACGTGTATAAGAATGTGTATTACAATTTGTAAAAAAATTTGCGACAACAATATAGTCAGTACGGTCATTTTATTTTTAAAAGAGCTTACTACAATATTGTAATACTTTATACAATTTCTCTGGGAGACAATTTCTCAAAACAAATAAGACCACAAAGTTGTTGTAATTTTTACGCTAAACTATGCCACACTTTGTAATATGCACTCGTAAGTTGTGCAACAAATTATAACATTAAGTAAAAGAATATTTGAGAAACTCTGCCACAGAAAATGGCGATTCGTACTATATTTATTGAGAATGTTTCTACTTGTGTAATGCTAGAATTGGAGGTAAAAAGCTGTTGCGCAATAAACAATGAAAACTATAAGTTACTAGAAATTGCAGTAATGATTATCATTATAGCATTATAGCATCGAACGCTTTTGACGAAATATATTACTATTTAGTAAGGAAGTGTTGTAAAAATTACTACAATTTTATATAGGTATATACTTACGCTGGTAAATGGTATATTTGCACAACCAAATATAATATTAGTTCTAAGAACATTATACATGTGTATGTACTTAGCAAAGCATAAGGAAATAGAAATGAATAAAAACAAGAATTTTATTGAAAAATACATTTACTAGACAACATTTTCAACGTAACACATTTTTATTGAAAACGATACTAACTTGGAACACAAACATTTTTTACTGATTTCTTCAATGAAACTGAAATGTCACCTGATCGCATTCTATTGGATACTCACCACTCAATGCAAACATTATTTTAAAACATACATCCACAGCTTTTAATGGTGTATCTACTTTATATTTGATATAAAGTGCATACGTATGAGTCGGTTACGTTAAGAAGTTCTCCAACTATTATTGGTATCTCTTGTACTGGAAACTGAAATCTGGCGTTATTCTCTGCCCGCAACTGTAGCTCTACATCCAAGTCAGAAATAAATACAAATTAAGTTTTGTAGATTGCGATTGTGTATTACGATTTCAACTATATGTAACAGAAAGTTAGAAAATTGCACTGTCTGGAAATTATTACACATCAGTCAAAAGTGTAAAATCCACCGATATATGAACAATAGAAAGAACTTGTACAGTTATGATAACAATAAACGTACATTAATAATAATATTATAATTATTTGTTATTATGACATAATAAATTCCAGACAACCCAAGAACTACCTATTACATTTACCCTCTATAGGTAATTGTATGTATATAAACACATAGCAGAACCAGTAATAGGTAGTTTAGAGAAGAGAAACAATTTAATGCTAAATACATACATACACGCCTATACTTTTGTATTCAAGATATATTTCAATGTCTTACCTTCAAAAATGCTTACCAACGGTTCTAACCCCTAACTCAGTAAATAACTTTTCGCATCCATCGTCATTAATGTATATATTATCTAATGGACGGAGTACAATAGGACACGACATAAGAACACACAAATCACACAACCACCACCATGTACGCCTTATTAACGACTAATATAAAATGACGTATTAGCGGGATAATTGCTGGCACTGCGAAGATCAAAACACATTTTTGTTTGCTTTTATTCAGTATTCACCTTTCTTTCTGCAATTCCGCACATAATTTATATTTGTATCATTAATCAATGTAGTAAAAACGCGTTGGGATATCTAATTTAATAAGATTCAAATGAAACAGATATTAATAAACAAGTTAATCCTACTCCTATAGGTATATTACATACCTACAATAATTAATATAATGTATATCTGAAAGTGTTACATTATTTTGAATTTTCAAACCTAATTGTACTAAATTCGATTACATTATATTCGACTCTTTAATACAAGAAAGTTTGGCATACTATTGTGTACAAAGTGTTTATACATTGTAATGGATTTTTTAATAATTTGTAGTATTTCATGCTACAGTACTTTAAAACAAAAATATATTACAAATTCATATCGTTGTACTGTTAAAATATACTACACAGTGTTAGACACAATAATGTAGTAAGCTGTACGAGAACGGATTAGGACTGGCTTTTACAATTGTAGTAACTATAACTACAGTTTTTCAACTAGAATATTATAGTAATAATTCCCTATGTACTTTTTTGAGTGTGGAGACGAGATTATTTAATGTGAGATCCATGGATTCCTCTCTTTATGTATAGTGATGTATATGAAGAGACCTATGCGAAAGAATTGATCTTCTGATATCACCTTTTATCGCTTTTCATAACGTTTTCAATGGAAATGAAGTCATATTAGTTAGACGAAATTCGGATTTTGCATTTTAACAAAGGAACATAGCTACCCGCCTTCTTGACGTATAATTCACGCAAAATCATTTCTAAAAGGTCTTACAAAGTGTGGTAATAGTATTCTGCTTCTCTTTAAATGAGACAAAAATAATGAGTGTTCCATCTGGATTGAGTGATTTTTTCACCA
The DNA here is from genome assembly GCA_949128085.1 of Cetonia aurata. Taxonomy (NCBI): domain Eukaryota; kingdom Metazoa; phylum Arthropoda; class Insecta; order Coleoptera; family Scarabaeidae; genus Cetonia; species Cetonia aurata. Next base: position 24,314,936 of record OX421890.1, on the reverse strand, counting down.
ACTTGTTTATGGATGAAGTACTAGCTCTAGTTTAGCAGGGATCGCCATGAGCACCTTACCTTACCAGATGTTATTTTTTATTTTATCGTCATGTAAAATTAGATTTTTTAAAGTTATTCTAAGTTCAAAGCCTCCTGAAGTAGTTATGAAATGTATCACATATTACATTTCATAATATAAAAATTTAATAAGCAGATTGTTATCTAATATTGCAAGAACAACGCAGTTTTTGAAGTACTCTAATAGTAACTTTGTTTCATGTTAATGTCCACAATTTACCGTATATGTTTTTAATTTTTAGAAAGTATCTTAATAGATAGGTGTGTTAAAATGTTAATGATTTTTTTGCACTAATTTGACCTACTTTTTTCTATATTGAAATACGTAAAATATTTAAATATACTGCTACGAAACTTGTAGATAATTCTTTATAATTTTTATTAAATTTTTATACTAAGTCAACACTGTTTTTATTCTCCTTTCATACAGTCAGCGTCATATATTATATTCTCTATATTCTCATTAAGCCAACAGATATGCTACACCCCATATGTAAGATGGCATTAACAATACACAGTTACCCTAAATTTACCCCACCTCAGAGTTTTGGGTACATATTATTTTAAGTCGATCTCGGTACGTGATGGGGTCATGTCACACCACTGAGCCACTGATTATTAATTTAATGTAGCTTATAACACTTAAGTATCTTTACTATGACTGTACTAGTTATTCGTGTTCTTATACTACAGTGAATAAAAAAGACGTTATTTCAGTGAAATTTATTTATTTCGAGTTAAATAAATGTGATGAACAAAGAAATGAATCTTCTAAAGGTTCCCTCAGGGGAAGTAAGTTCTTTACTATCTTAGTTACACAAAAATAAGATTTCTAGAACCTTAATTCAAACTAAAAACTCATATTTCTCGTTTCAATATCATGAATAGAATTCAAATCTCCCGCTTTTCTCATCCCGTCATAAAATCAACTATTATCAAATCAATGCGAACTTAAACCGCTCGTGAAATTAACCCACAGAATCAAATAACAACCTCACAATACCAAATTACTAGATTCACTGTTATCATACGATAATATAACCTAACATTCCCTTTACGCTTTTGACGCCAGTTATAGATTCAAAAGATAAAATCGCTTACTTCAAGTACGAAAACTGCTCTAGTATAATCGAAATAATAATTCCAACTCCAAAACAATCATTTCAGCTTCCAAATGGTGTTTCAACGATCTCACAGCAAACTGGCTCGAATAAAATTCGCCAACAGCCCAGGTTAGATGAACGCCACCCCAAATCTCGAAATCACTGGATTTCTATCATCTGGGCACTACACACGCAATACTCTCATTCTTGTAAGTAAATTTGAAAAGTTATGGACTTATATTGTGATAGAAATTTAAAAATTTTAGATAATTACACGAAAAGGAACCACACTCAGGAAAAACCGAAAAAGAAATCCTTCGCATTTGTTTTCAATAACTTAATATCTGGTAGGCAAAAAGGATCCCAGCAAAACCCACGTCGAACATTTATGGAAGGAACACAAATGCCCTACAAATCCATGGTTACATGCCTTTTTTTAATTAGATATGAAATTAGTAAGTTTTTAGTTTAAATTTTAATATACGTTGATAAAATAAAGAAATAGATTAAAAAACATTTACATAAATAATTTATAGTTGATATTTTGATTCTGTGGGTTTTCTTTAGCATGATATATCATAGCAATACAATATACAAACGAACATTATTTGTTACAGGTTTGTATATTTAGTTTTAGCAGTGTGTACCATATACACCTATTTCTTATATCTGAAGATAATCGAATCAGTTTTTGATTAACATAAATATAGAAATTAAACTTTGACAATGTCCTTATAGAACATAAATATAAATATTTGCACAGTTATGAAAAACCAAACAAAAGAAATTAATAATAAATTTATAATGTGTTTGAAAAAGTTATCGAATGTACAACGAAACGATCGTCGCAAAAAAAAATTGGAAAATAAAAGATGAACATATAAAATTGATATATTTTTTCGACCTAAATTCACGAATCAAACACATAGCTAGCTCATAAAGAAATTGCAGAAGTCGTCAGAAGGAAACAATATGAGTTTTAGGTTCCGCACTTCGAATGAAAGAATTTCGAGTAGGCACGAAGCAGACCTAACTAACACGAACCCACGGCAAAAATACAAAATCAGGAAAATTTTAATATATGTATGAATGAACAGACGTTTTTAAAGGTATTTTGAGAAAATGAAAACTACATCCCAACATTTCCTTCCTCTAGTTTTTACAATGTTAATTACATTTTTCTGCAACCAACCAAGGAAAAGTGGGGTGACTACATAACGTTAAATTAACTTATATAAATTTTGCATTTCATAATCAGTTATCTACAAGTATTAAACTTCATTGCAATACCTGGGGGGTTATTCTCGAATCTGAGGGAGTGGAAATTCCGTGAGAATTGTCAAAAAATTCCTACGATTCCAATAGTTGGTATTCTCGAGTTCAATTTCTCACGTTTTCGTAGGAAAGTACTCCCGAAAGATTCCCCGGTATTTTCTCCTACAAATAAGCAGGAGAATTTGCATGAGAAATTGAATCGGCTTCGCTCGGTTTTATTTCGGCGGTTTACGGCTGTTGATATGTGGTTGTATTCGTGAATTATATCTTATTTAATATTTGATAGTAGAATAACGAACAACAATATATAGCTTGCAAGTAAAGCAGCTTGAATTAATATGATATCTTATATATTCTCTAATTAATAACACAAATATTTGTGAGATTTACACTTTTAGTCGGATGTTAAAATTATATATTCTCCCCTAATTTTATATATACCTATATTGTGCGATGGATGCAGAAAATATTACTGACCGAGAAAATATTTCAACTTGAACATGAATGCAGTTAAGCGATAATTTGTTTAAATGATACTTCTATATGAATAAAGCTTCAGTCAGATATATAATTCAATAATTATAGCGGCGAAATCCGAGCTATTCAATACAAGATGTTTATGTACTCTTTTATTAGTCGTGGTCTTGCTTTTATGTAGCTGTAACATGTCTAGATTTTTATCTTTGCCATGATTTTTATTTTTAAAAATGCCATTAGAAAATATCGATCAATGTAAAGAAAACGATCACTATATTTTCAATTAAAAAGAACTGTTATAAATACATCTCTTTCTACCGCCGTTTCTATTGGTTCTTTCCCATCCCTTCCTAATATATGACTTGACAACAACGTGCTATAATTCCCCGGGAGTAAACGTAGGAAAGATATTCCCTGTTAGTTCGAGAATACCACATTTTTAGTAACGGGGAGTTAGTGGTGAATGTTATTCTCTGGGAGTGAAAACTTTCCATCGGTTCGAGAATAACCCCCCTGAGGTGTTGTTGAAGATATCTAAGTTTCCCACATATATTTGTAAGTCACTGTATACCAGCAAATAGATAGATATATCTGATATAATTTTTCTAAAATGATAAATTGCAAACTCAAGTGCATATAGATTACAAATATAATGATTTGAAAACAACATACAATTATTTCACGGAAAGATTAAAGAATAATATTGAGTAAACGTATGTTACAGGTATTCCCCATAGAATCATTTTATCGAAGAATACCTATCTACATTTATCGTGCAAATCTGCTCTCGTTCTTTGAACATGCATTAATTATTTTTTTAATGTTACTATTTATACGATACATTCTATATTCGCCTTTTCTTATAAATCACTGTTAAAGGATAACATGCGTGCGATTTGGAAACGTGATAATGATTCGTTTAATTCCACTTTCATTACATAATTACCATTTCTTAACAATTTTACTAAGTAGTTGCCTTCATGCAATTTAAAGATTTTATCATATTAACTCACCATCACAGTTTTCAAAGATTTTGTAATATAAGCACACCTAGTTGTCATTTCAGTTAATATTTGGATTTAAGGAAATATGCATATTTTCCAACACACCTACCTAAATGATCTACTTACAAGAAGCCAGTGAAGATATTAGAATTGCGATAAATAGCGAGCAGTATTTTTTACAATCTCCAGAAGGTGCAGTAACTATTTTTAGAGTATCGGTCATCTTATGCCCGGACTTTCATTGATTTTCGTCGCTGTATTTGCTGTGACTTTAACACAGATCCATTTTAATCGAGGATTTGTGCATTCGCGCCACAGTAATGCTAACGATTTCTTAATATTTCTGTCATTCTTTCTATAATTTATTCTAAGTTGTTTAAGTACGTACATACCTAGTTGTATATTCCTCTGCTTATGCCAAAAAAATTCAACGTGACACCGATAAAGAAATCTTTACTATTTTATTGTAATGAATGAAAACTGATTATGAGATATTTTTAAAAGTTAAAATGCAATACTTTTTCGCTGCACAAAATTATTGCAAACACTTACACAGAGCTATACACTGCTTGGCGTTCAGGTTGAAATCGCGCCCTCGAACTTTTGGCCGACGTTTCGTCCACACTTCTGTGAGACTTGTTCTGTCGCTGTTGATCTAAAACTGAAGAACTTTTTTATTTGTTGTGGGAGCCGTCTGTCATGGAATCTCCGCAAATACTGCAGCCTCTTGGCTTTTTGTATTTAATCTCCCATTTCTTTTACCCATTGAGCCAGCCATTCCAGTATCCTGGTGCCCTGAACTAATCTGTACAGGCCTCTAGCTGGCCGATCGAACTAATCCTTTGGGTCCATTTGGGCGTCCAGAGACTCACATTCACATAGGACGTGATATGCGGTCACTGTCATCCTATTACACAGTCTGCAAACAGACAGATATCTCCAGTACAGATCCCAATTTTGTGTAGGTGTCCTTTCAGTGCACAGTGCTAACTCGGTTTTTTCATTTTCTTCGATTGCCGAATATCCGGGCATCCGCAGTAAAGTTACTTTATTGCGGTTTGCCAGGCTATTCAGTTCTCGAATATATTCCCAAATCGGTTAGATTGTACTCTTGGGTTCTCTAATGCCCTTCTAATCCGTTTATATAAGTCCTCTAATTGGTTTCATTTGCACAGTGAAATATTGCGAATGCCTCTGCTTGAAAAACCGTGGCGTTGTTGGTAAATACCAGAAGCTTCGACAGGATTACTATATTTAAAAGGACAGGAATCTAAAAGTTTGGAGTAAGATTTAAGAATGTTTTATGTTGTGTGTGGAGAGGATTTCTTCGATACGGTCGTGGAAGGGTACATCTTGGAAGCAAAGAATATAGGCATTGCATAGATAGGGAGTGGTTTGTGTTGGGTATAGGATGTAGATGTCGGTTTATGGTATGCTGGATGTGGTGTCTAGGATAATTGCTCTTGGTTTAGGTTTCGGTAAAAGTGGGATAAGGAGCTAGGTTCGGATATGGCAATAGCCCTTTGTACTTTGTAGCCTTTGCTTGTGACTCCGTACTTCTGAGCCAAGTGATGATGTGAGAGGGCATGTACACACTAAAAAATTTTAGTAAATTTACCAGGATTCCTTCGAAAAATTCAGTACCATTTGGGGGAAAATCACCAAAAACTAAGTAATTTTCCGGCTTTTAGCAAAATTACCTATACTTTAGGAAATTTCCCACATATCGGCAAGTATTTTTCATTTGTAGGTAAAATTGCTACGTAAAAACGTAATATTACTAAAATTTTTATGCTTTCCCAGGGATTCTTACTAAATTACTTGGTGATTTTATCCACAGTTAGGAAATTTACTTAGGAAACCAAATACATACTTACAATGCGCGCATGTTCAATTTTATGAGTTCAATTTGTAGGTAGATACATACCACGCACGGAAGTGGCAGGTGCCAGTGGTCATTCTTTATCTATAGGCATATTTAGGTAAGTGACTAATTTAAAATAAATCTAGTAGTTAAATAATACATTCTTACTACTGTGGGTGACCTACAGCTGCATTTTCATAATATACAAACGTTGAAACATATAGGTTTGTGCACATACAAACACACAATACACCTAATTGTGTTCCAAAAAAACACATTAATATGCCTCGACAGGGTATATAAAATATATTTGTAGTTTGTGTATTACCGTAATGTTAAAGTAAATGGTTATAGATATTGTTTATTGCAGTCATATTTCGCTGCTCTAAAGTAGAGGTTATGAAAGTTTTATTCAACTTGTCTATTTATACTTAGAATATTATCTCATACCTATCAATGCATTTGTTTTTATGGTTAAGAAAGCGTTTAGGTATTACAATTAAACAAGCACATAACTATTATACGCTTAGTAACATTAATGATTTCTTCTACCCAATTTCGAATGCACAATATATATAATACAGTTAGCCTTCTTCATACTTTATTTTTTATATTGTCTTCAAATAGTTAATTTAAAACCTATATTTTACACACATTACATATTGCATACTAAGATACTAATTGATATCTAGGCATTCATTTTTCATCGAAGCTTACGATCTTGTAAGTATATCAATAATGAAAGATCAGTTGTTTGTTGCAGTTTCTCCAACGCTACATCATGAAGACGCATTCTGATGCCGACACCAAAAGCAGCCTTTTTTCACACTCGAAAAAGAAATCATGATTAGTTAGTGTTAATCCACTAGTGATTTGGTGAAGAGCATATATATCTTCCAAGGTTTACCTTAGCCGAAAACACTACGTTTAACACTGCTCTTCACTTGTTTTTCTACTGAAGATGGCAACTTAGTTGCCGAAATACGTATTTAGATTTGTATCTTTAATTTTTGTGGTAAGGGATTTTTTTACTTTTTCTTTTGGATTTTTGTTATCGAAAAAGAAAGTTATAAGCTTAATGAAACAGTTGAGTACCATCTAAATGTACTATTGTTATTATTATTATTATAAGCATTGTTTTTTATATTTATTAAATTACCTGTAATATATATTTATAATAATAAAATACCTACACGTACACTCTAACGAAGATTTGGTAAAATTCCTGTACGGTTTCGGGGCAATTATATTACCCCGAAACCGTACAGGTATTTTACTTGTGCGAGTAAAATTACTTTGATGTGAAAGTTCACCAAGGAAATACTACTAGTGTATGAAAATTACTAAGTAAATTTCATTTTACTTAGTATTTTTTTACTGTACAGGAATTTTACCAAATCTTCGTTAGAGTGTAGGCAAAACATCTATAAAAGGAAGAGTACTATTCTACTCGACTTCCATGGTGAATTTTATGGAACTGTGTTGGAAATTAAGAAAGCAAAGTATCTAAGAAATCTCGACCATATGGGCTGATTACGAAGGTGTCGCCAAAGTATCTAAACCAGCATTTCGGTTTCTGGAATTTAGAACTTTTGGTTCAAGTGCCTCCATAGAAATATTGGCTACAACAGTAGCTGAGTGCTATTTCTAGCTAACAGCTAATAGCTAGTGTTTGGCGCAAAGGAATATAAATACATTTTATATATAAGACGAAAGACAATCCAGCTATAGTGTTCCTGCGACATTTGAGCAACTCTTACCTTTTCCAAATGGTCTCTTAGTATAGGGTCATAATGACTAATTAATTATAAAATTCCCAAACAATCTACGTTGTTACGTTCATCAACCAAATGGCAAAACAAGATTGTATCCAAAGTACGAATTAAAATTTTACGGCACTTATGACTTTCATTGTTTACTCACCACAGTTTAAAATTATTATTTAAAGTTTAGATAAATCCTGTACATTTCGAACAAAATAACCATGTGAAAAAGCTGATGCTTTTCTATTTATACCGTACTTTCCAAGCACTTGCAAAAACATTTTATTTTCAGTACCTCAATTGCATCAAAGCAAAATTAATGAATACGCATAATAATGCCTGTGCAAAATAAGTTTATTTTTACCTACAATTTTGCAATACTTTTACTCAGTATATAGTCGGATTTACACATTCAATATGAAAATTTTTTGAGAATGCGTCACTTACTGAAGCCGCAGAAGGACATTCCAAAGTGCATACTTTAGCGATTAGTAACCAGCGCACAGTAAATGCAATTTGTTCTTGATAAATATTTTCATTTCTAAAATAAATAACTAACTTAAATCTTATGGATCACGGCTCAACCGAATAGTTTCAAATTGTTTGTAATCACATTTATATAAATACCCAGAAATAAATTTAATATTATGCATGTGTGTCTGTTATTAATCATTTGCTTAAAATCTGAAAATGCTAGAAACACGCTTCATTCTATTCTTAACGATTTCATTATACATTGATTTTTATTTCTCGCTTTCTCAAGAAACTTTACACGGTTATACCGAGTGTCCCAGATTCAATGTTAGAAGCGATATTTTTCTTATTTGTGAAGATATAAGATCGATCAAGGTGTCACACAAAATGATTTGCGGAATCCTAAAAGGTATACTTCTTGCTAATCTGAATAAACCACCCTCTAAGAAACCTACACCAAACATTTTTTTTTTAATTGCACCGCTCACCTTTTTGGCAATATGATCGAGGTAGGAACAATTTGCAATGCAATGGTATGGACGAAAATTTCCTAGCCAATTTATTATTGCCTTTTTCGAAAAATGTTTCAAATAAATGTTGCCTAGAAACATATTCTCCACATGTTAAAATTAGTTTCAGTAATGGCGGACTTCCGTTTGTACCCGAAGTAGATTATTTTAGACTTTATATTAGACTTTATTATTTTAAATGGAACAGCCTGTATATTATTGCACTTTCGGATTCCTTGTTAAATTTAAATAACAATCCGTTAGGGATACATTGGGGCTAAGTTGTACTGTTACCAAATTATATGACGTTTTTCGAAAAAAAAATGACATTTCCAATGTCTTCGCTGTTTAGAAATACCTCAGAAAATATTAAAGTTGGAAAGATACGGTTTTCAGTTTCCGCTTAATCATGAGACAGCACACGTCTTTTATGTTAAAATGTTTGCGTTTAAATTACAACGTTATTAAATAGGGATCTGTAATTTTCGCAATTTTTACATAAATTGATGTAAAATTTAATTTTCTTTCGATTTTATATGGGTATCATTGTGTCTATCTCCAACGGTTTTGGAGATCTTCGCGATTTTTCAGTTTCCCACGATAAATACGTATTGCGAAGCGCCGCCGCCGGCCACCTTCCCCTCGCATTTCACCAGGCTTGGGACTGATAGTAATAATACTGGCACGCTTAGAAAGTGGCCAACAGAACACACTAGGACCATTTGAAACAAACAAAATTGTCTAAAAGATACTTGAGATGTTTAAAGCGGCAATGTCAGTGGACAATTGAAAGAATTGATCATGATGCGAACTTTTTCGAGAAAACATCACTTTCAGACGAAACTACTTTCCACAAAAATGGATTTGTGAATCGTCACAATTGTCATTATTATGACACACAAAATTCCCATAGATTTATTGCAGCACATAGTCAATACAAATGGACAACGGTAGGGTTTATATGGAATTTCTTCAGAATAATTTAGGCGTTCTGTCAGCAAATATTCCGTTAGCTACTCGTCAACCCATGTGGTTCCAACACGATGGTGCTCCACCTCACAATACTGCCGAAATTCGTCAGTTTTTTTATGTCTTTTCCGGACCGCTAGATTGGACGTGAAGGACCTCTCAGATGGCCTCCGAGATCGCCAGATCTTACACGCTGTGATTTCTTCTCATGGGGTTTCATTAAAAATAAAGTTTATGAGACGACACCAACAACCCCTGATGATATGCTCCATCGTATACATTACAGAGCACACCCTCGAATTTTCCATCAATTAGGACCGTGATGTCGTCCGCATATGCGATTGTGTAGTATACGGACAAGGTCATCTACCACAAGGTTCCACAGAAGTAGTGACAAAACGCCTCCTTGGGGACAGCCTTGATCCACACGCCCCCTGACCCTGACATCTCCCACATTTATTTCTACTGCCCTCTGCTCTAACATATGGCGCAGCCATCCTACGAGAGTTGGCTCAAAGCCGTGCCGAGTCAGGGCATTAACAATACTGTTGAGAGACGCTTTATCAAAAGCTCCCTCTATATCTAAGAATACACCCAGAGTAGACATTTTGTTGTCCAATGATCTTTCTATCCGCCGCACCACTGCGTGGAGAGCAGACTCGGTAGATCTCCCCGGAATGTATGCATGTTGATTTGTGTGAAGTGGATACATCAGTAAGGCCACTTCTCGAAGATAACGGTAACATAGCCGTTCCAGTGTTTTCAGCAGAAAACTGGTCAAGCTTATTGGCCGGAAGGATTTGGCTAGGGTATAGTCAGCCCGCCCTGGCTTTGGTATAAAGACTACTTTTGTTTCTCTCCATACCTCAGGTACGTACTTCCAAGCGATGCACCCCCTGAATAAAGTCACCAACAGGCCTAGCAGGGCGTCCCTGTCCCACTGAAGCAGAACAGGGAACACACCATCCGGACCCGGTGACTTGAACGGTTGGAAACTTTTAATTGCCCAGCAAATTCGGGATTCTTCTACCACCTTTTCCGCCACAGCCCAGTCCTCCTCTGTAGGAGGCGAGCTGTAAGGATCTTGCCATACCAGATCCTTATTTAATAACGCTGTAATTTAAACGCAACAATTTTAAAATAAAAGACGTGTGCTGTTTCATGGTTAAGCGAAAACTGAAAACTGCATCTTTCCAACTGTCGTATTTCCTGAAGTATTTCCAAACAGCGAAGACACTGCAAATGTCATTTTTTTCGAAAAACGTCATGTACTTCGGAAACGGTACAACTTAGCCCCAATGTATCACCAACGTATTGTTATTTAAATTTACCAAGGAATCCAAAAGTACAATAATATATAGGCTGTTCCATTTAAAATAATAAAGTTAGTATATACTTCCGCTACAACCGGAAGTCCGCCATTACTGAAACTAATTTTAACATTTGTAGAATATGATTGGAGGCAACATTTATTTGAAACATTTTTTTAAAAAGGCTGGTATATAATACAAAATGATCATAATAATAATAAATAACAAGATTCTTAAAAAAGTTAAATAAATATTAAATACGTGGCTGATGGTCCAGTGACTTTCGCGCTTGGCTATCAATCACGGGGTCCGGGGTTCGAATCCCATGGCCTGCTCTCAGAGTGAGGTTTTCGTGGTTTTCCTCACTTCTTGGCAACATAAAGGATGGTTACCAATTTATTAAAGTTAATAATTTGATAATGGCAAAAATCTGTAACATAAAGTTTTGTTAGAAGATAATCATTTGTTAAATCAATTGCTAACTTAACCACCGCTGTTCCGGTAATTACACATTTGCTAAGATTTGCAAAGGACGAAACATGCCGAATATCCAACGAAAGTGGCCGTGCATGACTGCATTGTGCGGGAAACCAAATTTGATATTTGATTAGGATGACACGTGTGGTTTACATATTTGTCAGGTTATGATTTTAGGTCCGAGTAAATGTGCAACTACTATATTCTGCAATATTATACTTACCTAAACACAAAACTTTTTTGAAAACGTCAAATGTTCAAGGCAGCCCTCTATCGAAATCAACATAAACTATCAGTTGAGGTAAATCTACGAATGCCGGTAAAGCATATAGCCGTTCATCCGTTATTTAACTCATCACTTGACATTTAACAAATGGTTTGGTTTATGTTACTGAACTTTTACTTAGCACTTTATTAGTGCTAACGAATGATTAACTAATCGCTTGGTTACACAAGTTTTATGGTACCGGGCGTTAGTATGTAGTAATTTTATTATGTTAAACTAGAAATCTGCCTTTAATATTCAAGTATTTTAACCTTCTATGTTATCTTATAGGGTTAGATATGCACTGAGCAATCGTCAAAAGCTCATGTCAAAAAATCAGGTTATAATTTCTTTGCGAATATATTTTAACCTTAAAGTTTTAAATTATTTCATTTTGTCCTACTATTACTATTTGGTGTGTGAACTTCCCAATTTTAAGACAAGTTATAGTATCTTTAACATTCCAGAATTACATAATCAGAAATGTTGGCGTGTCATTATTGCATTTGTAAAACCTCTAAATTATTCCTGATCCTACTCCATGCATTCCTAAATGCCATCAATCAACAAAGATATTCTCAGTATAGTTCTTTGACTACACATAACCTGTTGTAATAGTTAGACAACTTCACTGTAGTCATTAGTGATTTGAAGTAGCATAGGTTAGGTTAGGGAGTTTCTAACGCATGTCGCATAATTGCTGGTTAGAACTAATTAGTTGATATAATTTGTTACCATAGATCCTGTGTTTGTTACACGGGTATGAAAACGTAATACGCGTTATTGGCAACAAACGAACATAGCCGCAATGAAATTGACTCGAGTAATGGTCACCAACTATCAGTGACACGCAAGAAACACAACATCAGTTTGTTGAATTCATGTTGGCAAGTATTGCTAACAAAAACGTAATGTTCAAAGTACGGGTAACCTCAATTATTTAGATAGCACCAGATTGGTATCTTGTTTAGTGGGAATTTGAGAAAAATTACCGTTTGTTTTCAATAGATTTGTTATATATAATATAACAATAATTTCCCACGCTCTCCCTACCATGATGACGATTTTGCAACTTTTCAATAGTGTTCAGACATCGTCCTCTGTGCTCTTCGAAACGTAAGTAAGAAATTTTGATTTTTGGATCAAATTACTAAATTTGATTAAAGTATTCGTTAGGTATTTATATATATGCCTAAGATATATATACATTGCAAATTTCCTGGGTGTCCAAGGGTTTATAGGGAATCAATTCGCTTTCATAGATTCCCAAAACATCCACCAACGCTGAAAATTTGGATGGAAATATGTCATCTAGATGATTCTGCAAAGGTACAAAAGTTTAGAATATGTTCTAGGCACTTCAATAGTTCGGATTACAATCATCACAATTTAAAGATGTATCTCAATCGTGATGCTGTCCCTTATGTAACCTTTTCAAATGTTAGTAATGAATTATCTCCATTATCACCTACTTGTGGGAACCAATTAGAACGAGATAGTAGCAATTCATCTTCGAAATCATATCTTCCGCCAATAGATCATGATTACTGCATATGGGTTACAGCGTCTTTATCTTCTGATGTTAATAATGATACTGAATTATCTTCATTATCATCTACTTTTGGGAACCATTCAGGTGATTTACATTCTTTAGAGTTCCCCTAAAAAAATCACAATCCAAGGGCCATTTTAATAAATTATCGATTTTTTATAATGCCTAATTCAAATATTTGCCGTTCAAATACTTCAAAATTGAGTAAGCTAAATTTAATGCAGGCACAGAGGACATTCTTTTAAGATACTTTATTTATCCAGTGTTATTAGAGTTTATTTTTATTTTTGAATTTTCAGAGTCGATTGTTAAGTTTTTCTGCTTTCAGAGTTTATGTTCATTTGTTGTTTAAATTTTCATTATATTTTCATGATTACGTGTTTCGATTTTAAAGCTCATTCATGATTTGACTTACTAGAGTTTATTTTAATTTTTATCTCTTTAGAGTTTATTTTTAGGTTTAATTAGATATGTCTGTGATTTCTGCAAATTAATCATTTTGATCAATATTTACACCTAATATTTAATTTAACGTTGCCGTAACTAAATTTATTCTAATTTTCGATCTTTTATTGTAATTATTCATAATTGATAAATGATAAGGAAGAAAGACATTACGATTATTAGGTAGTGAAAAATTTTACAATCTCAAAAATTATTAAAAGCCGCATTAAAAATGTAATCGCGACATCGTTAAATTAAATGTAAGCTGTAAGTACGACCCATTATTAGCAGACGTATCACACTGATGAAAATCGAAACATATCTAATTTTTCAAATCTCGCGCTATATTTCGTAAGCACGGTCCATTCGTAATTCTATGTTTAGCCGTTTGACCAGGAGGGCGCTGTGATAATGCAGTCGTGACGTCACATGACTCCAACGAAATGTACAGGATTTGCGGTTGTCTTTATTGTTGTTCTGTGGTTTGTTACATGCACAAAAACATAAACAATAAAGAACTGCAACATGGCGCAGTCATCAAGGTAAAAAGTAAAAACCTTACGTGGAAATAATTAAAGTTAAATCCGTCCAGATGTAAACAGAAAAATCGTACCTAAAATGGATGCAAGGATCCCAACGCCATTGTCGTTCGAAGGCAATGAAGCCTCAAATTTTAACTGATTTAAGCAAAATTTTGAAATGTATATGATAGCAAGTGGTAGAGATGGGAAAGAGAGTAAAACAAAAGTGGCAATACTGTTGAATATAATGGGAGCAGAAGGCGTTGCAATTTATAATACTTTAAAACTTACCGAAGAAGAAAAAAATAATTATGACAAGGTTATGTGCGAGTTATAACAGTATGTGACACCAAACCAAAGAAGAATGTTATATGAGCGATTTGTGCTTTATTCGCGTAAACAAGAAATAAAAGAATCATTCGATCATTTTCTAACCGACTTGAAAAAATTAGTCAAAAATTGTTAATTCGGTGGTGAAATTGATTTAATGATAAGAGACAGAATCGTACTAAGCATAAATAAGAAGAACATAGTAGTGAGAACACACAAGACGTGGGAATCTGGTAAGATAATAGAAAAAGTTGAAGAAATGCTTTGGGTTGAAAACAAAAATGGAAACACAGTAAGACGAAATAGTTACCATTTAAGAAAATCTCTGATTGAACATACTAAATCAGCCAACATATAACCTCTAGACTGATGCTGGACTGTCACAGAGCTCTCGCACATATATCCGTAAGGAATAAAGTCACGATGAATTGGACTAACTGACACGACGGCAACCTGAGCAATGACGAAACGGATAGGCTGGCCAGACGCGGATCCGGCACAGTTCTGTACGGTCCCGGACCGTTCATAAGGCCTACCGTATCTGCCTTGTGTGCCCAGATCAAAATTATCACCCATGAGCAATTCATTAAAGCCTGGGATGAGAATTGCGCGTGCCGTTTTGCCAAGGGCACTTTATCTTACCCTGATAGATAGATAGATAGATAAACAAACGGCATCAAACTATCTGAGGATGTCCAGGGAGAACCTCCGCTTAGTGATGGGAATCCTAACCGGACACTGTCAGTTAAACGCGCACCTTTTTAGGCTGCGATTACAGACCAGTCCAATCTGTAGGGACTGTCAACTAGAGGATGAGACGTCTAAGCATGTTTTTCTGTGACTGTGCTGCCCTATCATCCATTAGGATAACCATACTTGGGGACGTTCGGCTTGACATCGCCAGCGTCAGGAAAGCTCTCCTAGGGAATGTTCTAGCGTTTGTGAAAACAATAGGCTGGTTGACAACCTAAGTGTGTCAGCGTAAACGGAGGAAACATAATGGGCCTAATGAGGCCTAAATTCAGTGGCAGTAGCCACCCTCCACGTAATCCAGAATCCATCCAGAATTCAGCCAACATTAAGAGGAAGAGAATGATACGAAAGTTAGGAAAGAAAAGTTAGAGAGGGGAAAGGACACTGAGGTAAATAATGAATGGGTAAAACGAACTGTTTCGAAACCCAAAAAACTTAAAGATTATTTTTATACTAGAAAGGTGAGATGTTGTAATAATTAGACAACTTCACTGTAGTCATTAGTGACCTGAAGTAGCATAAGTTAAGTTAGAGAGTATCTAATTGAAATCACGTCATTGCTGGTTAGAACTAATATAATATAATTTGTTACCATAAATCTTGTGTTTGTTACATGTGTAAAAACATAAGTAATAAAGAACTACAACATAACCAACACACCACACGTAAGGCTATTTATATTGTTTTATTACTAATTTAGATCTCTTAAAGTGCTCGCTCGCAAACTCGTTCGGATTTTCTATGTGTGGCAGTTATGTTGTGTCGTTCATCATATCCTACATAATAGCTAAATACTTATTATAGTGTTACATAAAACAGCAATTTTTATTTGCATTTTCAGTTAATAAATATTCACGAATATTTACCTGCATATTAAAACATACAGTCATTATGTTATAATATAAAGTAAAACTTCTCATTCTAAAGCTGGTCTGAGTCATTACTACTGTATTTGAAATTTAGTTGAAAATACAATTTATCAAATGTATATCTTCAAATTTATGGAAAGAAACGTAAATGAAAATATTCGGCCAATTAAAATTCTTGTAGCACGTCTACATGACTAACAGTTTGGCACTGATTAATACAAAAATTTGGCAGAAGCATCAAATAACGGTTTATAAATGAAATGAGACAGTATTGCAGGAACTTATACTATAGTAAATTCCGGGTTATGAGTAATTAATAGCTTTTAGAAGGAATGTATGTACAGGTGACCCACCGAAAATAAAACACTGTGGAACTTGTAGAATTGTTTTGTGCAAAAACTTAAAGAATTCATTGTTAGACAATTTATACAATCCTTCAGCACAGACGCACAGGCACCTACTTTAATATGTCACAACTTTAAATATGTTCAAATAAATCATGTTTTCAAAAAGAACTCAGTTATTACTACAAAGCAGGGAGAGCATAACCCGCACCACCGAGTAAAAGCTATCCCCATATTTTGGATTAATCAGCCGCGCGGTAATTTACCAAGTAACGATGTTTTCTTTCCGATTCTCTGGTTCGGTGCTGATGGTATTTACCGTTTATTTTTTAATGCCTTGCTTCGATGACTTTCTTACTTTTAAAATGCTTATTACTTATGCGTTGCTCCTTGTAAGTCTAAAGAGGAGGTTCGCCCCAAGCTTGTTCAGCGGCGTTGATCGTCAGTTGTCAAACGGTGAATTACAATCCCGTGACGTTTTGAACGATGTTGCGTCTTATTCACGCCGTTACAATAAAGTTTTAACCCCAAAGTGGTAGCAATCAGTCTAAGTGCAGGGTTGAGGGTTCTGGACTAATTACGCAACGAAACAGTCAACGTGTATCATAAATCAAACGTTTATTTCAACACAACAGGTGTAAAAGACATGTAATATATATATACAGCAAAAAAATGGTAAGCAAACAAATGCATGTACAATCGCAAGCATATATAAATACCTGCATTGGTGAACATTAAAACATTTGCGGGGCTTCGGTAACGCTTTTTAAATCTAAACGCGGATCTAATGACCTTGTTTCGGTTAATAGCATGAAACGACAAGCTATATACGGGGGTCGGTCGAAAAGTACGCGACCGGCTTTCACGGGCTATGACAGTTAGATATCGGTAAATAAAATCCTGAGAGCATCAGTAGTTATGCCGTCGCAAGGCTCAGAGCGGAGAAAAATCGGTAAAATACCTGTGTGAACATTGCCAGCGCTACAATCAGACCGGTAATAAGAAACTCGACGTGTTTCAGACGCTTTGTCGACACAACACTCAGAACGGACGGGAAAAATGTCTGTGTTACGCCAGCTACACAATTAGACCGAGAATAGGAAGCTCGACGTGTATCAGAAGCTTTGCCGACACAACAGTCAGAGCGGACCGGGAGGGACTCGAGAACTCTCTCGTGCTAAGCGCGCGGTGTAAATATACTTGCATTTACTCCCACGCGGTCGCGATGGTGGGAGCTTGCGTGAATAGAAACAGGTTTCCGAAAGGGACATTGTGCACAAAAAGAACACCCATGGCAAATGGGAATCAACACCGCACATACCCTTAGTAGACTGTGGAATAGAATGACAGAGACATCATACCACATGTACCATTCTCTGTGAATGCCAATTTTTTGCAAGCTAAACATGAACCAGTACAAAAGTGCATGGCAACTCCATAACCCAGCCACGGGGATTCCAAGGAGCCCGATTCATATGGGAAATTGTTCACGGAATCATTGACTGCCCTTACCTTCTTTCTTCTCTGAGTTTTCTTATTCCTAGATTATCATCTCGCTACTCCCCTACTTTCTCTTTGCCTTTTTCCTGAATCAATGCCCTACAATCATCACCTCTTGTTACTATGGCTCGAGCTGCAAATCTTCACTACAATGATATATTTTTTGACCCTATTAATTCTTTACATTAACTTTGTTTTACTATAAATAACTCTTGTTTTTTATATAAAATTTATGAATGTATGATTTTTCTGTATTTTTTCCTATAATTAGTTCTTGTAACTGTTGGACAATAACCACATATTCGTTGTTCGGTGTTCATCTTTTACACTTCATTTTCCTTAAAGCGTTTTAACTTTTTTTTGTACCGTCACACCATCATAGAAAACAATAATTTACCTTACCCAGAACTCTTAAGAACACGTCAAACTGCTGTCTGTTTTAGTTAACCCTGTAAGGTTACTCTTCATTTTAGTACATGAGGGTTACTCTTCGTCGAATCGACGAATTATTTAAGAAAAAAAATTCCAGCGGAACGATTTTGAAAGTAAACAAGAATTTTCTTTAGTTAAGCATTTTATTAAATAATAAAGAAAAAATAAAATATAAAAATAAAAATTCTTTTTCTCTCTTAAAATTCGATTTGAATTTAAACTTTTTTTTCGGTATTTTCAAATTAATTAACTTTTTAAAACAACAAAAACTTGAAAGATAAGGCCGGCAGTACGGCTTAATGGTACGTTGCATCATTGTCAGTTTCGTGCGTCAAACAGCAATATGCACAACAAGTTGTTGGATGGGTGACCATTTTCAATAAAAACTTCTGCCTAAGCGGCTCGGTGTGTCCGGCACCCTGGGGAGGTAGCACAATGGGCCCGGTAAGAGTGGCCTAAGTGCATGTGTTCTCACCACCTTCCCCGACCAGAACTTTTTACTTGAAAGATAAAAATAAAAATGACTTATTTCATATACAGCCTTTAAAGATAATCAGTCAAATAATACAAAAGAAAAAACATTTTTAGTTATTAGCCTTATTTTACGCATGAGACACAAAGTTCAACTTTGTGTTCACCACAGACTCTTTTCTTGCATATATTACATGTAGTTTTCGTCATTCTACGTTTGCTATACGGACAGAGGTGACAATTTTCACGCTTTTTTGGTCCTTCATCAACATTTTCGACAGCTTCTTGCGGATTAGGTATTATATTTTGAATTTCTTCTTTAATTGACGTCAGCAAGGTAGGTATCTCGAGTCTGCCTCTCAAATAGGGAGCCACGAGAGATTCATGAAGATCTTTCAGGTACTGTCGTCGGTTTTTTGACCTGAAAAATAGATTCATTGACCATCTGTTGGTTTTTCAGAGAACACGAGACAATGCTGCACATTTGATCCAAAGTGTGAACACCGCCTTTTGTCTGATTATAAAATTCTACCATGTGGGGTTTTCCCGTTTTCGGATTTATGGTTCCTTCGTCATCGCAGCTTGATAAAAGATATACAAATTTATTTGGTTTTGGCTTGTAGGATAATGAAGTCAGTTCATTGTCGTAACAAAACATGGATGTTCGAGCTCTCCGTCCTTTTACATTGCCCATTTCCTTTGGAACTTCTCTCTTGTTTGACTGTAAAGTCAACAATAGTCCATTTATAGGGTTCCAATAGCAATGATTTGGCAAGTGGAACTGATGTGAACCAGTTATCCATTGTAATATTGCGATTCGTTCCATGAACAATTTTCGTCAGCTCTTTTACGTAATATTCTCCCTGAGAAGTCGCTGTTAAAAACGCAAAAAGTCACACTAAAGTTACTCTTCATCGTTGCGTGAACTTCAATTTAAAAAATAAGAGTATCCAGCGTACGTCCGCTGACTGCAAGCTTTCGTCATCAACTAACGTTGTTGACAAGGAGAGCGTAATTTGAACACACATAAAAGAGTTATATGATAAAGAATAAATGAGCTTCGTCGATTCGACGAACAGTAACCATCTAGGGTTAATAATGTAAGTGATGAATTAATGTAAAAATCATAGCATTCTAGAATTAATTACTTCAAATAAATTGTATTTATTTAAAACCTTTCTAACTACATAAAACCATATGTGTTACATTAAAAAAACCAAAGTGAATGATAATATCAGAAACACGGCAAATCTAGCAACATTGCACATATCAAATTTGGAATCTCCGTAACTTAAAACAAGTACATCTCGAGTTTTGTATATTTCTAACTACCCGTTTAAGAGAAATTTAGGCGTTTCCAGATTTTTCTTCAACATTGTATATTGACTAAAAAAAGATATCTGTTATAGCTTCTGAGATATTAACAAAAATCTAAAAACCGAAATAGGACGACTGGGTCGCTGGACAAATTTCAGTGCCTAGAGTTTCATCAAAACCTGAATTTTCAAATTGCCGATGTTGCCTTGTTAACCTTTATCGAGAAACACTATATTTCTGATAAGTATACTTACACCATATATTTGCATTTGCATTAGCATGCATAAATTACATCAAGATGATGAAAAGGAATATAAAAGTGTGTTGAATAGTATATTAAGGCATGCAAAATAATCTTTGTCATATAGAATGTGATATCTTATAAGCAGTATTTACTTATTTTCACACTTCATTAGTCGTTCCCGCATTCATAGCAAGCAGTGAACATGTAATACTTGTGCCTATGTTTATTCAATTAATTATTATTTATACATTCCTGATTACAACCTATTTCATTTTGGGCGTCTCTATTATTTGATATATTTACTGAAGATGTTTAATCACCCACTTTGACAAAATATTTTCACCATTATAATTTAATTTGCGAATTCATTATTGACACATTGGCACAGAGTAGGTATTAATGAATAACAATACGCATTGACAAAAGATATATGTACAAGTGGCACAGCTCTATTTTGCAATTTAAGAAAAATATTTTCTAGGAAGCGTGCCCCGAAAGTACGTAGTTCTTATCCAAGTGGAGCGGTTGCTTTACTTTACGTCTTGCCTTCTTAAGAACGATTAATGCTTTGGCGCTATTTTTTATGCTTACAAATGATCGCTAGTACTTTTAGCAGAAAACAATGCTAAATATGTAGTTAAGTAAAAATAATTCGCGGTTTGAAAACTTCGGTATTTCGAGTGGCCCAATAATCTTTTTCCACAATATAGTTTTTGATCTTGAGCACAAAGGAATTAATGCACCTGCGCGTGCCTAAATGCAAATAAAATACTCTGCAATTTATTCTAACGCAAACTTTTGCATTAAATTATGTCTATGTTTACGTAATTAACATATTTTATTTATTTTTGTATGCTGTTCTGCTTTTAAAATATACATCCGGTAAACGGTGTATGTAAATACTACCGGATACTAAAGATTTTTCACCAAAAAACCGTTAAGGAATATTTATTTATTTGAAACCGTCAGTCACAGATTTCTATGGGTTGTAGGCTATTTGTCCCTATCCGCAAAGTCTTGAAAACCCCGATTGCTCATTCAACGGGGTATAGAACACCCAAGGAAAAAAAGATAAACTTCTTCTAGGGAGTTGAAGGATGGTCTAGTGACTTGCACACTTGTCCTTGATTCGAATCGGAGAACCTACCTCAGAGTAAAGTCTTATGGTTCCCCTCACAGCTTCGCACACATTGAGAGAAGGACATTTTAATTCGCTCCACAGAGGCAGGCGTAGTATTAATGTAATAGCCGGCAGATTGCCGCTGTAATTGGCGAAAGCTCTGAGAAAATACAAGTTTCTCTTCTCCCCTTCCGAGAAGGTTCAAATTGGCAATTAGCTCATTTCATTCATTCATTCATAATGTGAGGGTGGACGCCTTTAGTCCAGGCACTTGAGCTAGGTGCTCATTGTACCGTCCCTATTAAATCTCTTACTTCCGCTCGAGCAGCTTGGTGTTCTCTATAAAGCCCAGTATCTTGCCCAGTGGGAAATTGAGAACCTTCGAGGGCTCCAATAGATTCTTCCTGAAATGTTTCTGCCGGAGTACTTTCAACTCCTCACATGTACAGATTACATGTAAACTCGTTTGCTCCTGTAGCTCACATGTTCTGCACCACGGTTCGCTTACTCGACCTGTGTTGTATAGATGCTTCTTCAGGGGGCAGTAGTTTTAGCTTCTTTCTTGCTGCGTCTAAGTAGGTTATCACAGAACTTAGCATCCCCATCCCGTATTAGCGCTTTGATATCGAGTTGACCTTCAGTCGTCCTCTATTTTTCTCTCTTTATTTTTCTTTGTCTAACCAGGGGTGGGACTCTGTACCGTTGATATCGCTATGCTTTGCTTTGATATTACAGTTTGGTACTCTGTAACTCTTCTCGGGCGTCACCGTGACCCGAACGTATTTCCGATGTTTAAAATCATAGCGACACATGTAAACCTGTCGCTATCGAATATCAACATACTTGTCCTTGTCTTATGTACGAGGTAGTTGTATTTACTTCTCTTTGTTGTTGGACGTGCGAAAACACAATGTTTCGAATTGTCGAGTTGCGTTTAAAATAATTTTACAACCTTCTACCCTTATTTTTAACGTTTGCTGAACAGATGTGGAAATGGTCAATAGTTACCTTAAATATTCCTTTTCTTTATTTCGCGTGAGAGTGTAAAGACGGCGACACCTTTTTGTAAAATATTTATATTTCAATATATTACTACCACGACATTTTATTATGAACGTAAGTTATTTATATTTTGTACTTGTTAATTTTTCACAGCATTTAACACCTCAACATTTATTCATATTTTATTTAGAAACGTATGAAAATTAATTCCAGCCAATGGAGTGTGATGCTGGATTTTTTGGAGGAGCACCCCAGTCTCATCACACAAAAGTTTGAGGGAATAAATGGCAGGCAAGATTATAATCAACTTTGGGCAGAACTGGCAAACAAATTAAATTCGATGGGCCTGGGATGTAAAAAAGTAGAGAAATGGCAAAGAGTAAGTAATATTATAATATCCTTAATATGAAGATCCACAAGCAAGAAATATTTTTTAGAGTTTAACTGACTGGAAACAAAAAGTTAAGAGTAAAGCTCAAGCTTTAAGGCAGGAATGCCAAGGGACAGGTGGTGGTGAGGCACAAGTACCTCCCTTAAATGATAAGGAGCTCCGCTTAATAAATTTAATGGGATGGAGTGCTATTAAAGGCAATGACAATGTTGAGCTAGGAATGGTAAGCTATGGAAAATGAAAAAAAAAAAGGTATTTGTAATAAACAAATAAATTTATAGGTAGCTGGTACTTCGGGGGGCACTGTGGTGTCAACGACTTCCCCAAAATTTGTGAAACTCCCAAAAAATTTGATTTTAACACCCTTCTCCCCATCTGCATTAAATGCTCCTGTTCATCCTCCAATACTTCCACCACTTACTCCAATGCAGAACCCTGCGCCATCGACACCAGCCGCCATAATCAACACGCCCTCCAGAAAAAACACCAAAAGGAAGATAATGGCAGATACAGAAACAAATCGAACAGAGCAAATGCATAGTGAACTGTTGACCGTACTCACTAGTACCTATTAATAATAATATAAGCAGGTTAGCTGATAGTGCAGATAATCTTGTTAATTTGTTAAGTAAAAAATAATTTTGTAAAATATAAGATAAACTGTTTAATTTATTTATTGTTATACATCACAAATGAATAAATATTTAAAAAAATATATTAAAATTAAACATAAGTGCTTACTTTATTCCCTTTGATTTAGATATAAGTAATAATGATAAATATATTATTAAATAATAACACTTTTATAAGAAACTTTTGAAATTTTCAAAAAAATACCTAGTCAAACTACTAAAACGATAATAAAAAAGACAGGATGACAGATAATTATGATCCTTTAGGGCACTTGACGGAATCTATTAGGAATCTCGACAAGATTTAGACCAAACGTAAGCACGGAGTTGATATTTTCCGATCATTACCGAGACCGATATCGGTTTCCTTACAGAGTACCAAAAACGATAGCGAGACGATACGCTATTGCTTTGACATAGATATTGATATACAAGTTACAGAGTTCCTATGCAGATCCAAATTTCCCTTTTAGCAGAATCCTTAGTAATCCCACTCCCTTCTAGTCTTTTAGAGCTCTCATTGTCTAGTTCGTTAGCTATTATATTGCCCTTTATATCCTCATGTCCCGGCACCCAAATCAGCGACAGCGTGTGATCCTGAGCCAGTGTATTGAGGGATTGTTTGCAATTAGCTCATTTGAGTTACTCTACTACAAAAGAGTCGGAATATACCCTATCCAACAATGTTAAGGCAATTTAGAGCTAGTTACGCCTATATCTGTATTCCCCAGTGACATAAGGGTAGTTTTTATGCCAAAAGCTAATCACAGACTTTCGGTGGCACCAATATTCCATCGACCCTGTAGTCCATCGTCATTCCTATTAAATCCAATGGAGGAGATTGTAGTGAATCATATCAGAAGTAGACATCTTACACCAAAGGAAAATTCGTTAAAACGAACCTACACAACCTTTGGAGAAGACACAAGAAGGGACCTTCAACCAGTGTAGCCGGTGCAGCCCACTGTGTATTAATTGATGTAGAACAAGACGCCTTCGTATTTCTATTTGGGGTTGCCCGGGAGAGTTTTCCTTAGTAATGAGTAGTATGTTGAAAACAGAAAAGTGATTAGCCTTTGGAGTGTATATGTAAAAGTATAGATGGCGTCAGCCATCAGGTAAAATTAGGTTAGTTACAGTTGTGTCTAGAGATGTTCTAGCACGTAGGTTGTAAGGCTATGGTTGTAAGAAATTGTAAGTTCTGATAATTAAATAAAGAACATTAAACACAGTAGTCTTCTTTTTCGATCTGCTGACAGTATAGTGTCGTTCAAAACACTTTATCTGGAAATTTGATTAGTTATTAATACGAAATATTAAAGAATAGCTTAATCTACTTACTTAGAATGGAAGTACCTCATGTTTGGTGTACAGATGATATGTAGCCGGTTGCTTGATGGTCTGCTATTGTCTCTTATTTCATCTTGGAGTTTTGAAGAGCAACATTCGAGGCGAGTTTTGGCTGTGGGTTTCCTGTTGGCGTTTGGTACACTTCATGAGCTGAAAATGCTGAAATGATTTCTGTACTTCGAAACATCTATTGGAGGCGTTATTTGACCCTGTAGTAAGTGATATTATCATTCTTTTGAACTACTTATTTCGAAATACGTACTAGGTATTTCAAGATTAAATATTTGTTGATTGATTTGTCATATTGTTTAGTGAAATTGATTCTTGAGGTGTTCGTATACGTTCTTCTTGTCAATATATTTTATGTTCATGGGTTGGCGCATTGACTTTTGAAAGTTTGTTTCGTGGGAAATTTGAATTTTACTTATGTTTGTAAAATCGACAAATTTTTTTAGTCTGAATTGAGATAATAGGAATCTTTATTATTGCGATTTTTTATATAGTTAATGATCCTACTCACCTGAGACTATATGTAGAAAGCTTATTTTATTTGTTTCATTTTTGATGGTATCACAGCCTGTAAATCTGTGTTTTATTCGATATAACGTATAGAAAAACATCACTAAATGCTAACTATACAATCACATTAAAGATTTATTGATATTAAATGGTATATTGAGAGCTGTAAAGAGCTTTGGTCACAGCGATATAGTCCATCCACGTCCCAAGAGTTACTAAATAAATATAGTATATCTTGCTATTCATTTAGATGGGAGCAACGTCATTTGAGAGGGGAAAAGAAGTACAGCCAGGGCCACCTGCAAATTGGGGTCTGGCTTATTTCTGAATTTGTAGAGGGTATCACAGATGACTCTGAATGGTATTCAGTAGAATTAAACAGTTATTTAATTTATAAAACAATATAATTTAAAAGTTAAAATATTGTCTACAAGTTTCGTAGCAATATATTCCAGCTCCTACAGCATAGTTCCTTCTTACCGGCGGGGCTCTTCTCATGCCTTCTTGTCGTGTATTACAATCTGGTATCTTCTGTTTAGGTTACATTTCTGAACTATTACATCATTTGCCATCCCTGTGAGAGGAGCCTCCTTTGGGTCGTCGAGCTACTTGCGGTAGTCAGCACCGTACGAATACTTATCGGCGCTTAGCTAGGCATCAGTCTGTTACTTGCAGACTCAGTTTAGAAATTCCTTGTATATAAATGTGTAGCGATAGCAAGCTTAAAATTACTTTCATTGTGGCAATAAAACAGAACGCTACCGTGGGGCATCCCCTCCTATATAGCTCTGAATGTGGGGATTTTTCTTTCTTCAATTTAAAACTTCGAAAATAAGGGGCACTCCAAAACTCTGCCCCATATTTTTGTTTATTATCTTCACTGCTAAGTATATTTACACAATTAATTAAGTAGATACTTTCTGATCTGTATAAGTAGTTAGTAGTAGTTGGTTTTGAAGTTTTACAGGATAAGTACACTGCGTACTACAGTAAATCCATTAAGTTTAAATAATGTTTTATTAATAATAGATTAAAGAGACTTACTAATTAGACTTTTATGTCCAAGGTGCAATAAACATGTTGCTTACGCACGATTTTACAACTGAATATTAAACGTGTTCAAGTAAATTAATATTTGATGTTCCATCGTTCAGTGTTCACCTACATTGCAATTAAATGTGTTTCTATGTGCTTACCTGTGGTAAAATGTGAGTGCAAGCAGAAGCATCGCTAATGAACCGACTTGTTCTGGATAAACTAGATCTTTCCGAATTCCGAATATACGTAAATCACTATCTTTGATGTTTGAATAAATTATTATCAGCACATAATACACCACGTTTGGATTGTAAATGTCAATAGTCTATATGGACTACATTTTTAACGCTAAATGGCTGTAATAAATTTAATTAGATTCAATTCAAAGCGTATCTGGCAGTGTTTGCGCTAATAAAACATTTCTATTTGAATAACAGAAAAGAACAATAAATTTATCGCTATTTGTAAATACATTTTCCCAAAGACCGCAAATATGTTTCTGACACTCAGGAGACGGGCACTTTATCAATGCAGACACAACAAAAATCTGCACCAGTCGATTGTTTACCTGCTCTGATTCATGCGTTCATAAATTATGAAATCAGGCACGAAACCTACCTATTTTCTTCTGAATGGCATAATTTGGGTTGCAGCTTAAGGCAAGGGTAATATTCTGAGATAATTGCTCAGATATCGAAATATAGAGGTGAAAAAGTTGCTATTATTATATTATTTTTTTTTTACCCCAATTGGTTTTGTTATTTGCTGTATCTATAAGTTCCTACATGATACCACTAAAAATTCTAACAGAAATCTTAGTATTTTATTATTTAAGTTTAAGTAAAACCCAAATAATATCTGCAAGTAGGTACTGTAAGAGTAACTCCATTCTATTCTTAACCGAAACCCTTTGACTTTAGTCTAAAGCAAAGCAAAGTGTGAGAAACAGCCTAAGTAACAAAAGGAAACTGTCTCATATCGATTTGAACGAATTTGGTACCTATTGTGATATAATTATCTGAAAGCTCATTACAAAATACAAAAACATTTAATTTTGAAAGTTAAATACAAACATTTACCTAAGAAACCACAAATACCTAAGTAATTTTCAAAATTCAGAATAAAATGTTAATTTTTAAATTTTACAAACGCAATCAAGCAGACCTGTGAATCATTACTTTTATTAAAGAATATTGAAATTACATTTTAGTTATATTTTCATTCATTTTAAATGATTCAAGAATTTAAATAATAATTCTAAATATATCTCTCAAGTTGCTGACATCTATTGAGAAAAGTTAACTCTTATCATTTTGTATAGAGATCTGTAATCTGGATTATCAGCCAAATTTGTAATTAATCGATTTATTAAAACTAATTAATGTAAAATTAGGAAAAAGGGAAGAATATTTGAACAAACTGAACAGTTTAATTGTGTTACGTTACACCGGAAGATTATCCGAAGGACCTGCATGAAGGCGGTTGAGTGATCGAGTTCCGAACGCAATTCAATGGCATAAGATTGTTTGGTATGTAAGTCCAAATAACCTAGGGGAAAAAGAAAACAGTTTTCTTGAAAAATTGGAGTAGATAGCCGAGTAAAAATTGAGGTGATTAAAAAGTGAAGATAAAAGTATCATTAAAGAAAGTCTATTACCTGCAAATAAATCGTTTTACTAAAGTTGTACCAAAACTGGCAGTGATTATTCCTGACATCAATTCTTACTCCAAGAAGAAACAAAATTAGTGGATTTCTTAATATCCAGTAAAGCAACATCAACGCCGGGAATTTGACTGAGTCACATTTCGCATTCAGGCATCGAAACACTGCCGATTTTCTTACCGAGAAGAAGGATTTCAGGCTTGAAACCGAATTTTATTAACCAACAGTTATTCAAACTCATCTACGATCTAAGACGTGAAGAACAGAAGGAAGACCTTTGGAAAATACTATAAAGCCGCTAATTAAAAACGCTCTAGAAAACCCACAGGATAGAGATGGCAATATCCTAATAGATAAGGATGAATAGGTTTTTTACTCAGTTGTTCAGTCACTGACGAGTGCGATTTTATAGCAGCCAAGTTGCCAAGAAAATTCCTTCCAAAATTGGGAGAAGAAAGGAAGTTCCATTTGAATCTGTAGAGCAGTATTACAACGTTTCAATCGTTTGGCCATTTATTAACTTCTTAAACCAGACGATAGAGGCCAGCCTTCAAGAAAACAACCTAGATGTACTCAACCATTTAAGCAAAGTTTTGGGAGAAACTGACTTAGATATTGAAAGTGTAGATATTACCAGTCGAAGAAACAACCGCATCCAAGAAAGAGATTACGTTTCTGTTTAGAAGTCTCCTTCAATTTTTTGAACATTACCCTTTGTTTATCACAATCCCAATGAACTCAGCATCCTGTGACAGGTTCTTTCCTTGTTTGAAGTGGTTGAAAACACACACCAAGAATAACCGTCTCGGTTACTTAACGGTTTGCATGTTTGTCTTTCACCCCGTGCGCGCTAGCGAGGGCGCTGGTTCGATCCCAGGCCGAGGTGGAGATTTTTATTGTAGATAAAAAATTAATTAAAGTATAATATTTAATTTCAAACGAATTATACACACTCTAATTGTAAGATTGTACTTGGTTTGTATAGACTACCAAGTATACTCCTAACATTCACATTTGCATAAACACGGAGAGAGTATAAAATTGAAACTTTATTTAAGATTTTATAAACCCACACAAAACTAAACAGAACAAAAATATGCAAAAATAAATATAAACATTAATTATATATGGGTTAACTTTTGGGTTTTGCTCGTGCAACAATAATAATGAATTTATAATTGAAAAACATAATTTTTAAAAAAAAAATGTTTAATAATTGCACAATAATAGTAATAAACTTCTAATACTCATATAATAGTGATTTCGTGTTGAATAGTGCAGCAGTATTTTACAACTGCTATCTTGTATCTGCTGATATCTTCATCGTATAAAAATAAGTGATCTTCAGAGAAGAATTATGTAAATTATTTAAGAATGTATGTGTACAGCACGCCTGGAATGGGTTAAACCCGTAGAAAATTGGTAGCCTATAATTTATAATTTCTGACTTAACAAACTAAAAAAGAAATATATACACAATATTTAATTATAAACCTATAAATATACGGTACATTCTAGCAAATTCTTACATTGTATCACATTGTTGACGAGACGTTAAGTTAGTTGCCTAAATAACAGTAAGAAAATTGGTAGCCTATAATTTATAATTTCTGACTTAACAAACTAAAAAAGAAATATATACACAACATTTAATTATAAACCTATAAATATACGGTACATTCTAGCAAATTCTTACATTGCATCACATTGTTGACTAGACGTTAAGTTAGTTGCCTAAGTAACAGTAAGAGCAATAACAGTGTTCATAAGGTTGGACTTAAAGCGTGAACACAAATTACAGGAAAGCTTAACGATATTTACACAGTGCCCTTTAATACTACGTCATTTATTTATTCTCAGGTTACCATATATGTATATGTTACAGTATCTTACCATAGGTGAAATATTACTGCACGGAAAAAGTTATAAAACACAGTTCGGTGGGCACTAAGTTCGGTTAGGCACGAATCGTTTTTGGAAACAGCAGTAATAATAATAATAATATATATTTTTGTCCAGCAGACTACACATTGAGCATTGGACATGTCAAACAAATAATATACATCAATTTATAATTTAAAATAATATTAAAACACTATTATAAGAACAGATTGTCAAAACTTATAGACTAAAATAAAAAGAGAAACACATAAGTTAAAGGTCAAAGTCGTTCAGGTATTCTGTAAGGGAGTAATAGCTCTTTGAAAGCAACAATCTTTTAATATTTATCTTAAAATCGGCTTGTGACATTACCCTGTATTTTATTGGGAGCTTATTGTAAACACTGACAGCCTTTCTCACACCGTAGGCTGTATCGCGGGGAGAACATCAGCTCATTTTTAGATTCTCTTGCGGGAGAGAGTTGGGAGGAGGTGTACACAAGCGGGGGAGACGTAACTGTAAAGTACAATACCTTTTTCAATATATTTAACTATTATTTTGACGCTAACTTTCCACTTAGGAAAATTATAAAGCACAATAGAGTAAATCCATGGTACACAGATGACATTAGGCGGGAGGCGGAGCGGGTTAGAGATTTCTACCACTTGTGTAAAGTAATAAATAGTCCGGTATTTTGGGATCAATATAAAAGAATGTCCAGCGAACAAAAAGCGAAAATAACGCAAGCAAAAATATCACATACCAGTGATTTCATCAATTCGGCTAATAATAAATCAAAGGCTGCTTGGAAAGTCATACGCTCGGAGACTAATGCCTCAAACGCGGACAGTCATCAAATTCGCTTAAATAGCGAGGGCGCCGCCATTGATGATCCTCACGTTCTTTCCTCCATGTTCCGTGATCATTTCGTTCTGGAAACGCCGGGATTGGCGGGGGGTGATCTGCGGTTGCCGGAAACGGTTTCGAGTACGCGTAGTATTTTCTTGCAACCGGTTACTGAGAACGAAATTTGTGAGATTATTGCGGGCCTCTTACCGAAACTCTCTTGCGGACTAGACCAGATCCCGCCTTACATTGTAAAAGCTTCCGTACATTTTATAAGTAAGATACTTGCATATTTATCAAATTTAATGATTACTGAAGGAGTCTTTCCACAAAAATTAAAGGAGGCTAGAATTAAACCTATACATAAAAAAGGTAAAAAAACAGATATAAATAATTATCGTCCGGTATCCTTATTGTCCACTTTCTCAAAAATATTTGAGAAGCTAATACATAATAGGATCCTTAGTTTTCTTTTAGAGCAAAATGTGATAAGTGACACGCAGTTTGGTTTTGTTCCGGGGCGATCTTGTGAGATGGCATTGTATGGCGCGCTATCTCTGATATGGGAGAATCTCGATTGCGGTCGCAAAGTAGTAGCAATATTTTTTGATCTTACTCGCGCATTCGAAGAGGTCGATTACGCCATTTTACTTAAAAAACTGCAGAACTATGGGATTCGGGGTGTAGCTTATGACCTTATGTCTTCTTACCTGACTGGCAGAACGCAGTGCGTTTGTATTGACGATGAGAATGGCGCGCCGGTATATTCCGGTTGGTCGGAACCTAACAGAGGAATTCCGCAAGGCTCGATAATCGGACCCCTACTTTTCTTAGTTTATAGTAACGATTTACGAAATTATGTCGCGGGTGAGGGCCTATATCAGTTCGCAGATGACACTACCTTGATTTTAGCCGATGACAATATCTCCGAGGTTTCCATCGCTTCAGCAAACGCGATTAAATCTATGCTTGCGTGGTGTGCGGCAAATGGAATGCGCTTGAACTTGTGTAAGACCGAAGTGCTGCAGTTTTCTTTGGTAAGACCAACGCAATCTATTCTGATTAGGATTGATCACGGTTCTGTAAAACTGGGCAGTCAGGTTAAGTTCTTGGGGTTGTGGGTGCAGCCTTCGCTCGGGTGGGAGTACCACATTGATCACACACTAAAAAAGCTAAACACGGTGTACTACAAGATATATAGGTTAAAGTCTACCGTAACCTTAGAGACACTAAAACAATATTACATGGCGTGTGTGGAGTCTGTGATGGCGTACGGCATTGTATTTTGGGGGAAATCAGCATGCGCTGAAAAAATTTTTATTTTACAAAAACGCATATTGCGGGTCATGCTGGGCCTGAGTGCGCGAGAGTCCTGTCGAGACCGTTTCCGACAATGTGGGATATTACCGGTACCCTACCTATACATTTATAAATTAATGATGCTTTATCAGCAAAATAAAAATAGCTTGGCTCGGAATGGTCACTTCAATAGAGTTGAAACTCGAAACGCGAATATGTTGGCAGTAAAGCGACACAGGACTACCAATTACGAGAGAGGGCCCCACTACATGATGGTTAGGGTATACAATGGTCTACCCGGGGAGCTGAGGGTCATTGGTAGTGCCTCACTTTTTAAAAATAAATTAAGACAGTATCTTTTGCAAAATTCTTTTTATACTGTGGAGGAATTTTTAAATGGCAAGTAGTTTTAATACTGTGACAATTACCAATACCGATTTGGCTCTATGGTAAATAAAGTATTATTATTATTATTATTATATAATGAGGATTTTAGGCACCTCTACATGAGAATTGCGGGTGTTGTAAGAATGATATCGGTTTAGTTTCGGGATATCACAAAGGTTATTGTTAACATACATAATAATAATAATAATATATATATTTCATAATAGTGTACATAAAAAAATAAATAATATACAGTATATGAATCGTCCAAAATATCGAAAATATGTAAATATATAAAAGAAAGAAAAAACACGTAAATGTATATGCAAAAGACGTAAACTACAGAATATTGCAAAAGCAAAAAAACTGGCATGAAATTACCATAGTCATTAGGCAAATACAAGGATATACCTTATCAGATAAGGTCAGTAAAAGGTGCAGGTCTATTCAAAGTCGTGTAAAATCCGCATTCAAGAACTCATCTATGGTGTAAATCGGTTTGGAGTGGAGAAAACCAGTCATCTTCCTTTTAAAACGTTTCGAGTCCATGCTCTTGACGTAGCTGGGCAGACAGTTGTATAATTTTATAGCAGTATAGTTGGTGCTGGTCTGTGTGCGATTTATGCGATGGTGAGGAACAACGTAGTGGGTTTTATTTCGGGTGTTATAATCATGATAGTCGCCATGGGTGGGGATGTTATTTGATTTATGGAGGTGCAGGAGACAGGTGAGTATGTAGCATGAGGGTAAGGTAAGTATTTTAAGTTTTAAAAATATATCTCTGCAACTAGTTCTAGCACTTACACCCACGATAGCTCTAACAGCTTCTTTTTGTTGCAGGAAAACCCTCCTCGATGCGACGGATCCCCCCCCACAGTAGAATACCATAAGTCGCCTTAGCATGAAAAACCCCAAAGTAAGCATGGCGAGCAGCATCTTCTCCAGCTACTTTTTTTACTCTGCGGATAGCATAGATGGATTTTGCTAGTTGAGATTGGAGTGTATATACATGTTCTTTAAAAGACGTTTCGCTGTCGAATATAACGCCAAGAAACTTAACAGAATCCCCCTGGTTGTTAGCTGGTGAGAAATGTAGCGTTTGTGTTTTTTGCATACTTAGTTGCAGTTTGTTTGAGCTAAACCACTCACCAGCGCTCCCCAAGGCCCCTCCCGGGGTAATCAATGCGGACTCACGTATCAGTAAGGAAGTATCGTCCGCATACATTATGGTTTTTGAGCATGACATATTTGATGGTAAGTCATTAGTGTAAATTATAAAAAGTAAAGGTCCCAAGATAGACCCCTGTGGAACACCTCTGTTTATGATGTTTACTTTGGACGTACTCCCCCTCCAATACACCTGCTGTGACCTATCCTTCAAATAGCTTCTTATCAGTTGGAGCGGTGTTCCTCTAACTCCATAAAATTCTAGTTTAGTTAGTAGAACATCATGGTCGACACAATCGAAGGCCTTTGACAGGTTACAGCATAGTAATTTAATGTCATCCCTATCATCCAACGCATCGGCCACTGAGTCCATAAATTCAATCATGGCGGTAATAGTTGATTTCTCCTTTCTAAAGCCATGCTGGGAGTTGTTGAAATATTTCTGCTGCTCAAAGAAGTTCAGCAGTCTCACTTTGATGGCCTCCTCCGCTATCTTAGACACCGTTGGAAGTAAAGAGATGGGCCTGTAGTTGCCTGTGCAATTAACATTTCCGGATTTATAAATTGGTAGTAGTCTTGCCCATACGCATAAGTAATTAATATATGTATATATAAACTATACAAAGTCATTATCGCGATTTGCGGAAATATCTCTCTACAACTTGATGTTGAACTAAAGCCCATCATAAGGCGTAATGCTCGTTTTTGTAATTGGAATACCCGCACTGTTCTCCCGGATGTTCCCCATGCTATTACAGCATATGATAGTAGAGAATGAAAGTGCACAAAATAATACATTTTTAATACATCAAAACTAACGGCATTCTCTAACCGACTCAGTACGTAATACACCTTAGCCAACTTTCCGCTGAGCAGGTCTATATGCTCACCCCAGTCGCATCTTGAGTCAATCACAAGGCCCAAAAACTTAGTGGAATTAACTTGCTGCAGACTAATACCATCTATACTTTTATATAATGCGAGTAGTCCCTCGCCAAGCTGCTCGCTCTGAACTCCATAAAAACGCTCTTCTTAGCGTTTAAGTAGAGGTTATTACGTTTAAAGTAATCGTTCAACCTAGTCAATCCATTATTGGCCGTATCACTAATTCGGGCAGGATCGTTAACCGATACTAGAAACGTCGTGTCGTTTGCAAACATAACCGCGTCACCAAGCGACACGTCATTCACATACAAAATATATAAGAGAGGCCCCAAAACACTACCTTGTGGAACACCTCGCTTTACTGGTAGGCTGGGCGACCGTGATCCCTTTATTTCCACATAGTGTGTTCTGTAGTTCAGATAACTAGTAAACCAGTCAAGGGCCACCCCCCTAACACCGCAATTCATCAACTTCCCCAAAAGAATGCTATGATTTATCACATAAAATGCTTTACTAAGATCCAAATAACATCCAACGCAGGTCTGACCACTGTCCAACCAACAAGTAAAGTATTTAAAAAGTCTAGTATAGCTAAAGTAGTTGATCCCTTCTAAATTCGAATTGAATGTCATTCAGAATATTAAATTTCTCCAAGAAGTTGACAATTCGGACTGGTAATTAACTATAACATTGGTTGAACCGGACTTCCATACTGCAATAATTTTTGCAGTTTTTAAGCGTTCAATAAAAATGCCATGTGAAAATGAATTACTTATTATTGCTGTTAGATGCACGAGAAGCTGATCAGCACATTGCTTTACAAGTGAGACACTATACCCATCAGGCCCACAGGAGTGGGTGTTCTTCAGACCCAAGATCACCCTACGCACCTCATCCCTCGTTGTAGGATTAAGAAAAAACGAATTGGGTTGCACAGATGCAGTTGTCGGTCTAGCATCCGCTCCTTCCACATCACTAGAAACTAGATTATCTGTTATAGAGTTAAAATAATCGTTAAAGCGTTACCTTCCTTAATTTCTATTTTTTTATCCATTTTCGATTTTTTGGCAGAATTTAAGATATCCCAAGAGCAGCTTGATTTGTTGAATTTAACAGTAACTGATTATTATATAAAAGTTTAGCTTGATTAATTACGTTTCTATATATTGCTTTATATTTTTTATAATCAGATTTGGATTCAGCGTCACCTGATAGTGTTAATTTATACAAGTCTTTGAGGCTTTGAGAGGATGTCTTAATACCATTCGTAATCCAACCATTGTTATTTTTATTTGAATTCATAGCTTTTCTCTTAATATTAGGGCATGCAGAAGCAAAATAAAATTGTACTGTACTAATTGTCTGAATAAAGTTTTCATATTGTTGATTTACATTATTATTTTGGAGAACATGGTCCCAAGTTTCACTACTTAATAATTGTTTAAACCATTGTATTGTGTCTCTGTTAACTAGTGGTTTAGTAATAATAGCAGTGGCGGCTGGTATTAAAGGGCACAAGGGCGCGTGCCCACCCAACCACCAAGATAAACACAGAATGGAATTCGCGTGTAATTCAGTGCAGTATGTTCTTTTTTTATTATTTTTACGTATTTTTATAACGATGGTATCAAAGTTTCTTTCGGCATCACCGACACTAGCGCATATGCCAACGCTCAAAACTATGTCCCGGGGCACAATTTCAGATGGACCTATTTCGAGTATGAATCGACCTGTTCGGCTTATCTTCGCCATATGCGTTTATACGTCTCTTTGGAGCACACAATTTCGTGTCTCCAGTTAACGTCGTCATGTATTGCGACTGCATTGTTTTCGGCGCGTACCGCGCATGAGTGATTTCAAAGGTGTTTCAAAGTGACGTTTATTATTAACGATGGAAGTTAATTGTGTCCAAAATCTTTTAAAAACCCGCTATCATTTGAGGGAAAACTTTTAATTAAAAAGATAGGACGGTCGATTCTTGATCTTCAAATAAACTATACACAAGTAAAACTCGAACTTCCAACAGAGTATTCAATAAAAACAAATACGAAAAATTTGGATGTGCGGATGTTCACTAACAAATAAATTATTTTTTTATCTACTTGCTTTTTAAGAAAGAGTTTAGTACGCGGAATAAACAAGTGTTGAAACTGAAACTGTGAAATCTTATCCTATGTTGAACAGTGTAAAATTGAAAAGTGAACTATCAGTAATTTATGAGCGCGATAATATGTGTAACGTAGGTGGTGTTTTGCCACCTATTTTAGTGTTCATAATACACAATAAAAAAAAAAAGGTTTTGAAGGAAACATATAAACTGTTGGATATTATTTGTACAACGCCCATATCGACAGCAGAATGTGACAGATGTTTTTCCACCCTCAAACGCATTAAAACTTTAAAGATCGACTGAACGCATTGGCGGTTCTATCAATAGAAAAGAAGTTCAGCCAGTCTATTCCGGATTTTGACAACTTAGTCATAGACGTCTTTTCCAGCATGAAAAATAGGAGAATGGATTTCATGTACAAAAAATAGGTAAGTTTTTATTTTGTGCCCACCCTCTTTCATAACTCACGAGCCGCCACTGAGTGATGATGATTTCATCCTAGGTTTTTCGCTTTTGGTTATGGCTATACTTCAGTTGAAATAGCTTCTCGCTACAGTAGAAAGCCAGAGAAGAAGGTTGTATACCCTCAAGGCCAGATTTGGCGATGTGATTACGCTGATAGAGAGCCATATCTAGTATAAC
This sequence comes from Cetonia aurata, assembly GCA_949128085.1. Lineage (NCBI taxonomy): Eukaryota > Metazoa > Arthropoda > Insecta > Coleoptera > Scarabaeidae > Cetonia > Cetonia aurata. Next base: position 24,277,678 of record OX421890.1, on the reverse strand, counting down.
AAAAGAAACTCGTAGGATTAATGAAAATACCAATGACAGGATTCGTGATAGAGGGGGAATTTAACAATGCATTCTCTTCATCCTTATGCTAGGCAGTTACAGCACGAAGCATGGAACTACTTGGAGCCAAGTTCGGGCCGATCTGAGAGTATCTACAAGGGGGCATTTTTCCCCACTGATACCGTCACAACTTGTAAACGACTTCCTGACAATCATTCGTCGAAATGCAAGCGTACACAAATGATTTCCTAATACTTTTGAAAGGACTGAGTGGAACGCAACAATTTGCAGCCCTCCAACAGTGATTGACGCCTGAGCATTAACCCGAACAAAATCACCAAGATGAGCTGACTGAAGAACTTCATACCACCCACTATCTAAAGTTTAGAGCTCGCATTTACAGATTATGGAAAATATCTAAGCGTCCTATATGATGAAATCATGGAGATCTGATGTTAGTCCACTCAGTCTATGTACAAAGGGTTGGGCGTAAAGGATAAAGGAATCACTGTTACCAGTGTAGGATGTTTTGTATAATATATGTTAAGATGTTTCAGTAATGTTAAATTGGCGGCTATGTGGCGTCATGGAGTGGAGTCATGTTGTTTGTAATACATGGATGTCGTGTGTCAAAATAAAGGTATCTTAACAGATTGCGATTCATTTGGCTTATTACCAAATCCAAATACCTTCTAGTCAGTATATCATACATGCTTAGAATGTTGGAAAGGTATTTGGAAAGTTTGGCTGGGCATGTTTGTATAATTAATGAATAAACTTTCCAACAATTTTTATTTCAATATCAGAATTATTTAATTATAACTGCTGTGCGGCACGGGTAAATGAGCTGCTGAATATTCTTCACTTATATACCATTCCAAAAGGATAAGAAATTAGGGGCATACGTTAAAAAATAATTTTAAAAAAATTGTCTAAATAAAAGTTATTCTAATGCAGGTAGTTTAATAATACCGAATATTTATTTTCTATCAATTATGTAAGACCTATTTAATTTTCTTTTATTTATAACACGTGTATCAAAAACATACATTGCTGCAATCACTAATTAAGCAATAATACAGCAAAAATCACTGCACAAATCTATAAACATTTGCTCTTATAAGTGCTATCACAAAATATCTGTACCAAACTTGTTGGTTCATTCAAAGCAGTATCATCACATGTTTACCCTTTTAACCTGAGTGACTTTCTAGGAAATAAATACATATGATATTTATTCTGTCTGGAATGCGCAATATATAATCGGTGCCGACCAGTCACATGCTTCGATAAAGGTTTTAATTATTTTGATAATGAAATTTTCGATAAAACGACTAAATATTGTTCGTGCTACATATTAGTGAAACGATGCTAAATCAATAATATGAATTATAGCCTTGGATACTTGCGATTCTTTGTTCTATATTGATTAGACATTTACCGGCACTGTGGACGTATCATTTTGTCACGATAAGGATATTAAAATTTAACTTTTTACTGACATAGTGATGAGTGAAAGTTATTTGGGTTAACGGCGTTTATTTCTGCTAACCGAGAAATTTTTAATACTTCAACACAATAAGTGTAGCTACAGCTACATATTTACTGAATTATATTTACTTACAACCATTTGTTTAGTAGGTAAAGATAAGAGTTTTAACTGTGATTGTTGGCAGATTTATACATAATAAATTTAAAGAAAAAAGAACATTAGGTTTTTAGAAATAATTTACTCCACTATAACAGAATGTACATCGAACTAAATTAAAAATAACAACGTATGCTCTTTATGCAACAGAAATACATACGAAAAATTCTTCTATCCATGCTTTCTCAAACGAATTTGAATCTGCGATCCTGGTAAGAGACTTCGCCTCTTCTATAGGTCGCTTCCTTTTCATCGCGGGATTTTTTCACCAGATATCCGTATCCCAACATCGGAATAACAATCAATCCCAAGCCCCAGGCTACAGATGTCGGCGTAGGTCTGAAATGGTCATATGTATTGACACGCATCGCCATGAATCTTTGGATCGCGGGATCGAACTGAAACAAAATTGAATAACATAGAAAAAGAAATTATTAAATATTTTCAAAAATGGCAGTCACTGAAGCGTACGAATTACATGTAATATTAAAACAAATTAAAGGAGGTCTAAAACCAGGAGGTGTATTAAGCCCACTGTTATTTAACGTATTTATTGACGGAGTATTGAAAGAATGTAAGCCGGAATTAACAAAGTTGAATATAGGATATAGACACTTAGTACCAGTAGACATCACGGAATGTATATTTGCTGACGATTTGGTTATCATGGCGAGCAGCAAAGAAAAACTTCAGAAAAATATAAATGAATGGAATGCAGTATTGAAAAAATACAACATGAAAATTGACACGATGAAAACGAAGGTAATGATGATAACAGCAGGGAATGAAGAACAGATAAGAATATATATTGACGGAGAAAAGATACAACAAGTTTCTGAATATAAATATCTGGGAGTCACAATTGAAAGAAATGAAAACCAAGACATAGATATTACTGAAGGAATTAAGAAAACTGCCAAATTATACCATTCAATGAAGAAAACATTTATATTTAAAAAAGAAATTAGCTACAAAACTAAGATACTAACTTTCTTGAGTGAACCGAATATAATACAATCGGATAACAATCGAGAATTTGCAAACCAAATTATGAACTGTCTGATATATGGCCTGGTTTAATAATGTTTCATAGAAAACCTTACTATTCATAGAGTGAGGGGTCCGTCGAACGCGCGAATCAAGACGTGGAAAGTATTTTGCGAACTCGAATTGATGAAACAAAACAAACACTGAAATGAAGATTTACGTTTTTGGCATTTGTGCAAAAATAGAATTGGGCAAACACCTTATGAAGCACTTTTGGACGCAAAGCAAGAATTGGTTTCGCGTCAAGTGAATTTTCTGCAAACTTATTCGACAAATTGTCTTCAGAAGACTTGGAAGAGTTGTTAAATAACAACGAAACATTTGGCAGTCATGAGGAGGACCTCGCTAAATGTCATAATACAAACAACCAGTCTCAAACATCAGCGAAAATGAAACAGCTTCGAGAGTAACTGCATCTTCAGCCACGATTTCATCAGACTAAAGAAGGAACTGATAAATACTCCTCGTGTCTTGATGTTCATCGTAACGAAAACGAATGATATAATTTGCAAAATATCTGGCTATAAAAAGCTAATTCTTGCAAACCGCAAAAAAACACGTAACAATTTAGAAATGCAAGCAAAAAAATGTTAAGTAAGTAATTATATTTTATTTCTTCGAGTAATGACAACATTACATTCAGAAAGTCAACAAAAACGGATATAATAATTGACTCTAAACAGAAACAATTGAAACTAAAATTAAAAAAGATGCAAACAAAAACATGAAAGCATGCATGAAATGAAAAAGACAAAAATCACTACCAGAGAGTAAGACATCTAACAAAATTCGTTGATGTTATAGTAAGAGCTTTTAGCTGAAGTAGGCGTTTTACATGCAACTTGTACCTAGGTGGTAATTGATAACTCTTTATAGTGCGCGGGTAAAATGTTATAAAATTTAATGGCTTGATATGTACTAGTCTGCTGAGTTGCATTTACTCTATGGTAGGGTACATGTAAATTACTATATCTTGTTTCATGATCAACTAAATGCGAGCGCTGTGTAAACAAATTTCAATTTTCTCTTACATACACTAAACAGTTATAAATATACAAAGAAGGTATAGTTAGTATTTTTAATTCTTGAAACAATTGTTTACAATGCTCTCTTGGTAACTTTCTGTTAATTATTCTAATTATCTTTTTTTGGATTTTGAAAATTCTTAAAGCGTGAGGAGAACGTCCCCATAGGATAATACTGTAATTGACTAAACTAAAAAAATAGCATAATATAGTGTTACCGCTGTTTTCGTATCGGTGAGATCCACTATCTTTCTAATTTGGTAGATATATGTATTTAATTTTTGGCATAGTTGATTAATACGACATTTCCAATTCAAATCAGAAGTTAACATAACACCTAGAATATTAAGAGAACAAACATTACCCTGCCCCAAACTAAACCTTATTTTTTGTGTTTTACTCTCGTTTAATTTTAACTTATTAGCAGCATACCAATTATTAGCTTGTGTAATAGATATTTCCTCACTATCAATTAAGCCATTTATTGTACTTTGATTACCTACTGATGAGAGTGGTATCGTCAGCAAATATTACAGTACCGCAATGATACAAATTACAAGGTAAATCGTTGAGGTAAATAATAAACAAGATTGTGCCATGTTTGGATCCTTGTGGAACCCCTAAAGATATTTCTGTCGGACAAGATAAGGCTTTCTCAACTTCTACAATCTGCTTACGATCCTTTAAGTATGAATAATTGCAAAGGTACACCTCTCACACCGTAATATTCTAACTTTTTTATAAGAACATCATGGTCAATACAGTCAAAGGCTTTACTTAAATCTAATGAAGTAGCAGAACATCTCTGTAATGTGTCAATAGCGATCGTTATGTCTTCAATGAGTCTTATTAATGCCTTAATAGTAGATGTATTCTTACGGTAGCCGTATTGCTGAGAACAAAGGAATTTATGTTTTTCGAAGAATCTTATTTTAAGTAGCTGTTCAAATATTTTTGAAAGTACAGGTAGAATGGCTATTGGTCTGTAGTTGTTTAAATCCTCTTTACTACCTTTCTTAAAAAGAGGTATCACTTTTGCAAATTTAAGTTGCGATGGAAAAACTCCTTCTATAAAACATTTATTGATAATATCGCAATGACTAAACTAACTTTCTTCAAAACCGTTAACATGGACAACAACACTCCATCCTCTTTCCTGGTACCTCTTGGTACCCCGTTACCAATACTGTTCCAAAGATAAATCGGAGTAAAACCTATCTCAAAACTTCAATGGGAGTCGCAGTTAAAGTGACAAAAGTCGAATTTTATAAAATTGGTTGCAAAAGTGGAGTTATTAATAATTTATACTAACGAAATCAAATCTTTGTATGTAAAAAGTTTTGTTATATTCCAGTGAACTCAAGAAGGCCAGCTTTGAAGAGTCTTTAAGTAGGGGTCAGGTTTTCTTTAGTGTTTTTGCAAAACCGAATGCATTGAAAAAAATATCGTACTGTGTTAACTCAGAATATCATGGTTCTCTCTTTTGTGCTAATAAACGGACGTATGTACTGTACACTTACAGCATATTATGTTGGCTAGTTTTAAATTTCATATTCAATGTTCTCGTTAATAATATTGTTTTTATTAAAGTTATATCTACGATATAATTTCATGTGTTCTGTCCGATATGTCTCGGACAAAACACATTTTGTCTAGACAAAGTGGGATACCAGAAATACATAAACAATATTCGACTTTTATCCAAGAACGCTAGACGTTTTGCATTTTGCCTGGACAATGCGCGTTTTGACCACACTTCGCGTTTGGTCTACAATATAATATACAATTACATCGATAATACGTCCACTGTTACATCAAACTATAGGTGAGCATTCCAAATATGAATACACAAAACAGATCCAGACGCAAACCGCGCAAATTTAGTCGAAGTAGACAAAGAGACAACTTTTTATATAAAAGATTAAAGATTAAATAATATAATAAATTCCTAGTGTAGAATTCAACTTACATTTTGGAATACTACGTATGCCCGATTATATTTCTAAATTGTACAACGCTAAATTTTACAAAACATTTGCAAGACTTTGTTATTAATTTGCGAAGCATCTGAGTAAATAAGAAAATGTTTAGAGTCGTTCAAGCTAAAATTAAATATGGATTGCCAAAGCTAGACTAATCAGGAAAGCTCGGATTATATGCAAAATGCATATTTGTTTTTTAAAGGTATATCAACAAAATTTTTAGTATTTTGGCTGTATCTCATGTTTTTTTATTAAAATGAGCTTATTAAAAAATGCATATTCTGCATATTTTTGCTACTTCATGCATATTTCATGAATTATTGCATATTTGTGCATATTTTCGTCAAATTACAAATTTCCTCCAAAAAAAATCCATTGAATGTTAAAGATTAACAATGCTGCTGACATGTGTAAAGCCTCAGTTAATTTAAAAATATGTTTTCCTAATTTAATCCATACTACTTGTTTGGCTCACGGTATTAATAGAGTTGCCGAAGAAGTAAGAAACCAGTTCCCTCTTGTGAATGAGTTAATTAGTAACATAAAAAAGATTTTTGTAAAAGCGCCATTGCGGGTTCAATTTTACAAGAACTCGTTTCCCGATTTAGCGTTACCGCCACAACCAGTAACTACTAGGTGGGGTACATGGCTAAATGCCGCAATTTTTTATTCAAAAAATTATCAAAATATTAAAAACTTTATTTTTGAATTATCTGATGATTCAAATGCTATAAGAAGCTAAAAAGACCTTAGAAAAAAATATAAAGTCAAATCAGTTAGCATTTATTGCAACACATTTTTCTATAATATCAGAAGCAATTTTGACATTAGAATCAAGAGAACTGCTCTTGACTGACTCTGTAAATTTAGTAAACAAATGTCACAAAGCACTCTCAACTGTTACAGGATACGGAGAAATAATTTTTAAAAAACTAAATTCAGTATTGCAGGAAAATCAAGGATTTAAAATTCTTTCAAAAGTTTCTCTTATTTTAAATGGGGAATTTGTGGAGGACATTGAATTAGACCCTAATATTGTAAAAAAATTAAAACATGCTCCAATTACTTCTGTCGATGTAGAACGATCTTTTTCGACGTTCAAACACTTGTTAGAAGACAGACGTCATTCATTTAAAATAGAAAATTTAGAAAAGCACCTAATTGCCACAATAAAGCGGATATGAATGAATTTATCAAGAGTATTATATTATTATTATTATATTTTTATTTATATTTTGTAAACTTTAATGGAAGTCGTTTAACACAATATTTTTGTTAATTTTATAAAATCTCATTAATGGAAAATTTTACTAGTATATGCGCACATATTTTTTCCACTGAATTAGATCCATCAGAGCAATACTTATATAATTATCTAAATAGGAAAATAAATACAAACTATTTGATCTGCCAACAAATTGACAATGATAAATATTGACTTGAGTGGATTATGTATTAAGAAAAATAAATATCAAGAGTACAATTTGAGATTTGTTATTCTGCTTTATTGTTTATTAACAAACAATTGCCACTATTTTTACGGCGATAAATCATGAAAAATTTTAATCAGTAAATTGAGCCCATCAGATGTTGTAATTCTTTGTAGTAACAACTTACAAAACAATGAACAAAAGCTACTTTTATATACAGTAACTTTCAGCTTAAATAATACGATCGTGAAGTAAATGAGCTTATTCAAAGAATATGATCAAGACAAATTTTTAGTTTAAAACTAAACTAACGCCTGCTGTATTATTGTTTACAAAAAATAAAATGAAGGGTTTTTCCAAATTTATCTTTTCAACTAATTCTCTTGTATAGTTTGATGAAATGTTTTTCCATTCTTCCAGTAACAGTCTTTTTAAGTCATTTTTATTAGATATTGCATGCTTGCGTACGTATTTTTCAATATTTTCTTGTAAGATTTTCAGATACCGTTTAGCGTTTAAATTTTCGCGGTATATACAGGGTGTGGCATTTATCTGTGGACGAGCTATTGTGGCTAACCTATTCACTTAAGTGAAATAGGTTTTAGACAAAAGTGATTCAGGATCAAAGACTCTACACCGCAAAATTATTTTTATATATACAGGCTGGTCAGTTCAGCCTACGCGTTATACAACTTTGTTGTTTTAAATGGAATAGCCTATATATCATTGCATTTTTGGATTCCACGATGCAAAATAAAGTAGATTTAATTTACATACCCTACACCAAAACCGAACAGCTTCGGAGTTATTCGACTTTTTAGACAAAAAAAATGCATTTGCTTGGGTCACTTGGAAAATCAATACCACCGAAACTCATACCAATTTTACGATTATTTTGTAGTATAGTCGTGACAATATTTGAAAGTGTATAACCAATGAATAATTGCTTTGTTATATTATACATGTTGTTAAAGTGACAATAAAGCTAGGCATCTTTAAATGGACGAATCTCATTTTTTTCAAATGGAACAACTTGTATATTTTTGTGCCATATAATACAGAATTAAGTCCTCTTTCAATCGCATGTCACATCACCTATAGCTAAAGTTAATATTTTTTGAGTAATTGTGAATAATGTGCTATCTAGTGCAAGAAAAACAGTAATTGATCGATATTCTGAGAAAAAAACATTTATAGCAAAATCAAGTGCTGTAAAGATGATTTTGATATTTTTTATAATAATTTTTAGAGTAAACATCCGTATATTTTATCCATCGTTGGTTTATACTAGGTACAATTTTATTTATGTACCTACATGATAAGCATTTATAATCATATGCCTAAATAGGTATCAAAATAAAATTATAGTAGCCCATGTTTTGTGATAATAAATAAACTAAGGGTATCTAGCTAACTGTCCAATTTTATGTACAAGTATTATGGTAATTACCCATTTTTCTGCATTTTGACGACAGTGTAAATTTTCTAGTTTTATTATTGTCGCTTGTTGTTGAGCAATAATTTAGTCATCAGTATGAGGTCATTAGGAAGAATGGTGAAGAAAAATAAGTATCACCCTTATAAAGTTTATCTCCACCAAGAACTGTTGCCAGCAGATTTGAATAGAAGGGTAGAGTTTTGTCGCAGAATTACAGTAATATTGAACGAAAATCCGAATTTTTTGAGTAATGTGTTGTGGACAGATGAAGCCCAGTTTCATAATAATGGATGCGTAAACAGACATAATTTTCATTATTACTCAGATGTAAATCCTCACATTATTCGTGAAACTCGTCGCCAAAATAGATGGTCACTTAATGTTTGGTAGTATCATTGGTACCAGTATTATCGGGCCGTACTTTTTTGAACAACATTTAAACGGTCAGAGATATAGGCACTTTCTTGTGAACGAGGCCTGTAGAAGATGTGGCATTGCAAAATAGACCAAGTGTGTGGTTCCAACACGACTGTGCGCCAAACCACAACCACATTGCAGTAAGAGAAACTTTAAATGAAATGTATGGCATTAGATTGATAGGTAGGGGAGGACCTATTGCATGGCCAGCACGATCTCCTGATTTGACCTCCATGGATTTCTTTCTATGGGGCTACATCAAAAGTAAAGTATATGAGGAGGTACCAACTACACCAGAAGATATGAGAGGCAGGATTTCTAGAGCTTTTAAAGAAATTGGCCATAATCTGCTTCTGAACGTTAGAAATTCATTTGCCCAACGTTTAACGACGTGCATAAATAATGAAGGCGGTCATTTTGAAGTTCTTTTATAATTTTTATTGTTATTTATCTTTATTTTTATAATTTGAGATTTCTATTGTTATTAGATTATCTTTATCATTTTCTTTTTTATTTTCGTTTCTACAATTAGAGATTCCAGTTCTTGAACTAATGAAAGAAAAAAAATATTTTTTTCAGTACGCCATTAATAGCATTAATAACCATTTTTTTTTACTAAATAGCACATTAGTCAAAATTACTCAAAAAAATAAAATGACAACTTTAGCTATAGGAAATGTTACTTGCGATTGAAAGAGGACTTAATTCTGTATTATATGGCACAAAAATATACAAGCTGTTCCATTTGAAAAAATGAGATTCGTCTATTTAAAGATGTCTAGCTTTATTGTCACTTTAAGAACAACCTGTATAGCATAACAAAAAATTATTAATTATTTCAAATATTGTCAGGACTATACTACAAAATAATCGTAAAATTGTTATAAGTAACGGTGGTATTGATTTTCCAAGTGACCCAAGCAAATGCATTTTTTTTCTAAAAAGCCGAATAACTCCGAAGCTGTTCGGTTTTGGTGTAGAGTATGTAAATTAAATCTACTTTATTTTGCATCGTGGAATCCAAAAATGCAATGATATATAGGCTGTTCCATTTAAAATAACAAAGTTGTATAACGCGTAGGCTAAACTGCGGTAAATTTTGCGGTGTAGAGTATTTGATCCTGAATCACTTTTATCTAAAACATATTTCACTTAAGTGGACAGGTTAGCCACAATAGCTCGTCCACAGGTAAATGCCACACCCTGTACACATATGCGATGATGCGTTGTCTATATTAGCACACCATACATTAAAACCTTCTCTTCCTTGTTCAATTTGATTGTTGACAACCTGGTGTGGGTTAATATCAAACCACCAATGAGCGTTATTTCTGTTAAAAATGCCTACCCTACTGATGTGCAGTTCGTCCGTCATATAATTTTTCTAAATCACCTGGATGTAAATGATGCACCTTTCTGATTTTATATGGTTTATATTTATTTCTTTTTAGAATTCGAAGTGAACGAACCCGAGACACTACAACTGCATGCTCTATTTCCGGCTTTGACATTTTAAGAATTTCCACAACAGCTCCTAAAACGTTAATAGCAGCATCTTCTTCTCCTTCTTTATATTACTTTTTCGGTGGTGATTTGTCGAAGCATCCATAATCAATTAAATTTTCCTTCAGTCTACTATGTTCTACCATTGGGTGGCCTTCTATTCAGATAGCGATTAAAATACAAATCAGTAGCATAAGCATTATTTTTATTTGATTCAATGTAGCACTCAAATATATCATACTTTCCAAAATTTTCAAATTGTATTTCAAAACGCATTTAACACGCCCAGTTCTTAGACTTATACTTAACACCTATGTCACATCTTTGACTTTTCCCTGTCGTAAGCTACTAGATGATAGTTTTTAGATTAAAAATGTAAATAATTAGCTCCTTATGAAGCACTGGTGAAAATCGACCCCACAAACTATATATTTTTGAAAAGAGAAACGAACACTATTATCTCTGACTATGTCAATGCCTACTACGATTTACATTTAAGAAAAGATCAACTTCATGGTGTAAACCAAAAACGAGTGTATAAAATAACAATCTGATTTAACTGGTCGGTTCTACCCATAAAAGTGCCTAATGTTAAAACGGTTTTTTCGTAACTAATTTCCGTTTTCGCCATTGAGAATATCTCGAAAAAAAGAGATCGAGATTCGGCCACTTGTTTTTTCATATCTCTTACGGTCACCGAGATGCCCTATTCTGACAATCAATTTGGACCACCCCATACGTTCGTATTAAAATTAGGTGATCTGTGTCAAAAATGCGAATTATACGGATACTACCCAACTCCAGCAGTAGAGAGGAACACAAAGCATTTCTTTGTTTCTAATACCTATAATAACTATGATAAGAACTATTCTTATAAACGTGTTTACATTTGATTTAACATATGCAAGGATATAAAAAGTGTAGATTTTTTTCATGCTTAACTTGGAATAGTTAAGCATCATGACTTATGACTCTGTAGCTCTCTTACTATACTGTTTGTTGTCCATTGAAGATAAAGGTTATTAATCTAATTATAAAACATTATTATTATCGCAACAGCAATGATTCTTATTTGAGTAAAAAGAAACTAGTTTTTATTTAGTGGCAGCTCTGCTAATTACGTAAAAACTGACAATTTTGACCAATATAAATTAATTAATTTTACTTTAGTTAAGCTACTAAAAAACTAAAATATGGAAATAAATAATAAAAAAAAATGCATATGAATACGTTGGAACTTTGTTAGTATGAAATTGAAATTGTTATTATGCCAAGATAAAAAAAGCAAATGACGTCAAATGCTCACGTTTTAAGAAATGTTATAATCACCAGAAAGTACAAATCCACTTGTATTTCTCCTGATAAAAATAAATCCAAAAGGACTATACAACAAACAATTTTATTATATCTTAATATTTACAACCACAATTGTTGCACTTCTCATTGATACACTAATATACGCAGATATCTTATTGAGACGAAGGAATCTTTTCTGGTCAAAGATTACTTTACTTAATAGTAATCGTCACATGATTTGAGGTCAATGCTTATCGCGTAAATAACAATGATGTTACTCCATTATTGTGTTCCAGTGACCAAGAAAAATATCTTACGCGGAAGATTATCATATCTGCATTTTGACGTTAGCATTGTTGACATCGCCGCTTCCTCTTGTGATAACATTTCAAACTACGTTGTTTAATGAGGAATTTAAATTTTTGCAGTTTATGTCGGAACACGGGATGAATGCAGAATTGTAATTCGTAGTTCCAATTTTTGCTAATTAAGTTTATGTATGTATGTTTTAAAGACACTGTTTCAAACGCAAATGATTTACGTTATGGTATTTTCTAAACGTAGCAGACGCCTCAAATTTGAGAAATCTAGAATGAGCTTTTTTGAAGAGGAATCATATCAAACAAAAAAATTGTAAAAAATCTATCATAAATGAATGTTGCCAGCAAATGTCATTAAAGTTTAGATTAGATTATGTAATCTAAATCTAAAAGCTGTCCTGCATTTTCTACCTTTAGTTTTAGGTCAATTTAAACAATATCCACTATCTACTTTATCATAATCAATAAATCATCTTATATCTAATAATATGCAGCACTAAGACCACAAATAAATAAAAAATATAAAATAAAGATAATAAAAAAGACCCATATACAAATAAACTTCAGGTAATGCTCCTGTGAAAAGAATCAAACGGAATTAGCACACATTGCCGAAGTTCAGAAAAATATTTTATTTATTTGAGTGCAGATTAATTTCAGATAGGTAACACTAAATAAACAATTGTTCCAAAAGTAACGCGGTTATTCGTTTAGTAATTATATTTTTAAATTAATGATTCCAATCTAAACATTTGAAAGACTATAAATCATTTCATTTCTCTGACAAGCGAGAACGTGCATCTAATTGTAACTGTATTTCACTGTTTTAAATGAAACCTAGTGGGATTATAGATCTGTGTAGTGTAGGAACCACGCCAACTTTCTTAGTTGCTAAATTACCCGTTTTCAGAGAGTAGGCGCCCTAACAACACTACCCTTCGCTGTTTGACTCAGAAACCATAAGAGTAATCCAAAAAAGACAAGAGTTGAACTGGTTTATATGCTCTTGAATATTGCGTAAGTATTTTCCCTATAAGTACTATAGACACTTCCCGCGTATTTTATTTTTACAAATATCAGAATTTTTATATATATAGGTACCACAAAAATACACAAGCGTCCTTGAATTTACACATACATGGTTGGCATAATGTATGGAACCAAACAAATATCTTTAAAACGGAAACGTATGGTATAAATGAAACTTTGCAGATAAGTGTAATAAAATATGATACATCTGCTTTCGATTTTGCTTTGTTACTGTACTTCCGGTTCAACCAAAAGTACTCTCCACTTTTTTTTTTGCAAATTATAATAGACCTTGTTTTTCTGAATTCGTCCATACTGGTTCTAGGATTATTTATTATCTTTAAATAAGGGAGAGATAATGCAATGTTTTGTTCTTATAGATGCACTGAAGCAAAAAGTAAAAACTATGGAGGTAAGCATAAACAACTTGAATGCAATAAAAAACATTTAAATAAGAGAGAGCGTATAATTTAATGATGATCGGATTAGGCGATTGTGTTAGAACTCTTGAAGAAGTGTGTCAGTCTTTTAATGATTTGCATCCCGAAAGGATTCCTATAACACGCTCAGCTGTCATTAAAACGTTTTAGTATGACTGGGATGGTTAAAAATTTGCGAAAAGCAGAAAGACCGCAGACTGCAACTGCACAATTGCCGAAGGTATTAGAGAAAACATTGCTATCGAATTAGAAGGATCACCTGAAACTTTTACCACAACTTTGGCACTAGGAAGGACATTTGAATGGGGAGAAGTATTTGGATCTATTGAGAAACCCAATTATTCCTGCACTTCAACATAATGGGGAGTTACCTCAAAATTTTTGGTTTGAACAGGTTGAAGCGACTTGAATTTTTTGGATGGTACTTTTTAAATCCATGGATTGCACGTAGAGGATGCATAGAGTGGCCTTCACGTTCTCCAGATCTTAGACCATTGAATTTTATCTTTCCCAAATCACGCGTTTACGTTAGACGACCAACTACTTTGCAGGAGTTGGGACAAGGAATAATCGACGAATGTGATTTAACCCACATCAGGAATTTCGTAGATTTGCATATTGTCAGGAGGTAAACGGCATACATTTTGAACATTTTAAACGACTTCGTTTAAAGGATGACTCTCATTTAGTCAATAATTTACAATAAATAAAATTATATGGTCAGTAAATATGAAGTGTTCTATCTCTCCATTATTTACAGATAATGGTGCTAAAACCAGTACGGACAAGTTCCGAAAAAACGAGGCCTATTATAATCTGCAAAAATACACAGGTTGTCCCATTTAAATAATAAAAAAGTGGAGGGTACTTCCGGTTGAACCAGAAGTACAGTAACAACAACAAAATCGAAATCAGATGTATCATATTTCGTTACACTTATCTGCAAAGTTTCGTCAATACCATCATTTCCGTTTTAAATATATATGTTTGGTTCCATATCTTATCACAACCTGTACATACATAATAATAATAATAATATATATTTATTCAGAATGCCAATCTAACATTGGTTTGAATCGTCATATAAAAAAACAAAAAATATATAAAGCGATTGTATAAGAACGTCATTTACAACACATAATATATCACAAATATAAAAATAACTACACAAAAATAAACACAAAGTCTATTCATTTACGTATTCGCTAATGGTATAGAATGCCCTCTCCAATAACATCTGTTTTACGCGCGCCGTTTAAAAAGTTTAGAGCAACCAATGACCGTACTCGCCTGGAAGACTATTATAGAGTTTTAGACTCATTAATGCCGGAGATTTTTTGTTGATTTTTGTGTTGTGGAATTGTCATAATATTTAATTGTCTAGTTTTGTGCGAATGTTTTTTCTTATACGATTCAAAATCATTGATGTGTTCCTTAATGTATGTTAATGCTTTGTAAATAATAATGCAGAGGAAGGTCAGTATTTTTTTATTTTTAAATGTTTCTCTACAACTGCCTCTATAAGGTAGGTTGAAAATCAATCGTATAAAACGTTTCTGTAGAATAAAAACTCTTTCCCAGTTGGTGGCCACACCCCAGATAACGACATTGTAGGAAAGCATGAGTACACCAATGAATAATAAACGTTTACTAAATCCTGCTGTTTTAGGACATTTTTTAATTGTAACATTGCATAACAGGTTTTGTTTAATTTTTTATATACATTATCTAGCTGGTTTTCCCAGCTGAGATTTTTATCTAATATTACACCTAGCACAAATGCATTGTCAGTAAAATTTTTGTTTATATTTTTGATAGGCTTCCGTATATGAAAATTAATAATTTTTGTTTTTTGTTCATTTAAAATCAGTCTATTTTTACTACACCAGCCCGTCACTTCCTCAATTGTTGTTTCAATTTTGTAATTAATGTCATCTAACGTAGTGGCCTTTACAATTACAGAAATATCGTCAGCAAATAAATTAGGAAGCCCGCAAGTTATTCTTTCCGGCAGATCATTGATTAGTAATAAGAATAACAATGGACCTAAAACTGAGCCCTGCGGAACACCTACATCAATGTCAAATTTAGGTGACTGCTCATTTCCCAATTTAACCACTAGTTTTCTGCATTCTAAAAACGATAATAGCCAATCTAATGGAAGCCCTCTAAATCCCATGGCATACAGTTTCATCGCCAAAACATTACTATCTACGCAATCGAACGCGCATGTGAGATCAAAGAAAATACCGGCTACGTAATTATTTGCATCCAAAGCAGTGTGTAGTGTGTGCATTACATACTATTATTGTGTATTAATGAAAATGAAAGAGAATCTTGAATAGCCCCGGATTCCAAAAATTATCGTATTTCGCAGCCGGTAAATGACTGCAATCTGCGATTATTACGGGGGAGTAATTTCTATGTTGCCATATAATTGTCGTTCATTCATAAAATTTTACTACGTACCCGTGACGTAAAAGATCTTAAAAAAATTATATTTCAAAAACTACTTTACAGAAAACCGTCAAAATTTCAGTGTATGTAGGTCATGTACAAAATAACATTATTTTAACAAGAATTAAAAAAAAAGTGCAATTCCTCATTCCAATGTTAGTGGAATATGTAGGGAGCTTTAAAGGCCGGTATTTCAATCTCCTAATAAGAGTATCTATAATACCAATTCAGCCAATAAGTATAGGAAAAATGTAAGATTATTTCAGTTATTCCAGCTAATAACTTTTATTAGGAGATTGAAATACCGACAAATGCATATATATAATAGGTACTACGGCATAATTTATAATAAAATAGTTCACTGATAAAAAACAGATAAAAACATACTTTAATGTCAATTTTAAAAATTGTCATCAAAAGTGAGAATTACTTGAAAATTTAATCAAAAATGAATAAATAAATAATAGTAAATTTGAGTGTAGTCATTATAAAATGACTTAAAATTTAGAAGGAAGTTAAATGATTGGTGTGTTAAACAGTTAACGAATGATAAATCATTGAGAAATTTGCTATACCAGTTTTATTTATTTTATATATATATATTATATATTTATATGGATTATAAGATAATGAACAGTATGCCGAAAAATTTCCTGCGAATTCTTGTAAACGAATTTTTGTCGTGTAAAACAGAACGAAATGTATTTGCGAACATTTTCGTAGCACATTTTGGAGTAAAGATTCTGTTTTACGCGATAAAAATTCGTTACAAGACTTCTCACAAAAGTTTTCGTAAGAATTCTCGTACGTGTAAAATGGTTTCGCGGTGTAAAGCGAATTATAACATTCCTGTGCCGAATTTTGTAACTTTTGTCCATAACTGTATATCACGGTCACTTTCATAGGTCACTTTGTTTATGCAGCATGTGTACCTATTTCGTAAATAAAAAAAAGTAGGAAGAATGGGAAGAAAAAAGAACTTTGGTGAGGTTGCCAAATTTCCTGCAATTTCTAAAGATCCTTCTTTCCTCCAGTCTTGTGTATTGATAAGACGTAGGTAGGGTTAATTTGTTAATTTTAAAATTTGCATTAACTTTAATCTTTATTAATCTATGTAATTATTGAACACTTTTGTAAATCCTAACCTGTTTATTTAAAAAATACTAATTTTACATCTCGTTTATTAACTATTTTCTATACAAAGTAAAAGACACGTGCTAACTTTGTATTTCGATTTTTAGGTGTTCATTTCTTGAGATAATTTCATGAGTTCAATCCAGATATCAGCTATTATCTCTATGCATCATTCTGGATCATCAATGAGTTCGATTTCAACGTATAATTATGGATCATTAATAGTCCCAGGTTTTATCTAACCTCGGAAACTTCTAACGAACGGCTACCGTGGAAAACCGTGTATATAAACATATAAGATTAAAAATGTAATATCTAAACTTATACTTGTTATGTATTGGAATGACTCACTTGGTACTTAAAAATTTCGCAGCACGTCAAACTAGATATAATAACCATAAATGAATCATATTCTAAATCATCAACTTAAAATTAACGATAACGCTTTCTCTTGTTTGATATCTTACTTCACCTTTCCGTAGGCATAGTGTGTAAATTGAATAAAAAATAAGGTAAAAAAGTAGACATAATTACAGATTACTCACACACATCACAGATTCATGTTCATAATTTAGTTTATACGGGGTCGTAATGATGATTAGGAGGGAGATTTGGCTCTGCAGGGGTATCTGATAAGCACTCGATGCTTAGGCCTTGTCAACCCCTTAAAGAAAAAAAAAAACAAGAACTATTAGTGTTAAAAGTGTGCATATAAAATAAATCTACAGATTAAAAAAAGAAAATGGCAGAAAAGCAAGCCGCTATTTTCTTGTAGCAACTTATAACAACTCAAAAATAATAGGAGGACGTGCCCTTTTTCCTAGAGATAAGCTTGGAATTATGATATCCTACATGAGGTACGTTTGGAAGTATCAATATTATTAAATATTCAAGAGAATTGTTTTAAAAGCTAATGGAGTACTGACTCATTACTTAAAACTTGAAAGTAATCCCAGTTGAGAAAAGTATAAGAATAACTTAAAAACACAACAGATGGTGGATACATGTTTAATCGATGGCTAAAATAATGAACCGCTAATTAGTAGGTACTTTTTCCGGGTTTACTTGTTTGTGTAGATACGGTTTTTTTTTTAATTATTTGTATATTGTACTTTCGTTCGAAATTTAGTTAACTTCAAGCCGTCTTACTAACTTGAATTCATAAAGCAGTGTAAAGTACACAGACTATACTTTACCTATTATCTTACTCATACGTCACGATTCTGAAGCGGCACAAATTATTATTTGTTTATAAATAAAAATCGATATAAATCAATAAATCTTCAATAATGGTATTAAAATCCTTATATTATTGATTAAATAATTTTATTTCAATTTGTTTAACTCAATGTATAATTGAAGAGTTACTAGAACAAGAAAGTATGCATCATCGGAATGAATTCTAATTACGCTGAAACGACAAAAATCGGTTGTGATTATTATGCTGAGTATCAAACGATTTGTCACTGAACACTATAAATTAAAGTGACTATGGTAAGTGGTAGTCAAAAAAATATTGTATGCACCACGGCAGTAAAGTGTCTTTATCGAACGCCTGTAGTTGCTCACTTCGACTAGCAATTTCTTATTAGTGTCACTTGATATATAAAATAACAATTATTATACGGAAAATATAAAACCATAATTAAAAGCATTATTCCTATAATGCAGTGAAACCTGGATTATCCGTGCGCTGGTAAGCAATTTCAGTTATTTGTACCTCAATTATTCATGCATAGCCGAACAATAAGCAAAAAAGAAATATCAAGAAACAATAAGGCCACAAACCAAGGTTACAGATTACTTTATCAGTTGTTAGTATTGCGTTAATATACACTAATGCACGTCACCTAAAATGAAGAAAGAGAAGAGGAGGTGAGGAGTTGTTGTCGAAACCAAATTTGCAAGATAAGCACAACACTTTCTGTTTACATTAATGCATAAACCTCGACTAAAGCTGCTTAGTGTTCACTTTTGTGTACAGCTAAACGATATGGGCCCGATTTTATTTATATACAATGTGCAAGATAAAAAGCCTTATTATGTGCACTGAAGAAAATAGCATATAGAAAATATCTTAGTGAATATAGTATTAGTTAGTACACGTGTTGTTAGAAGCAGCATATATTTTTATATCTAATTCAATAAAAAAAAATCAATTTTGATTTTTTGGTCATTACCTCCCATTCTTCTTTCTGGATCACATTTACTATGTCTTTTTATTTAAAACGTTTATACCCAAGGCACGAATAAAATACATGGTGGCCAGAAAATGCGGATAAGAGCACGGTAGAGCGCTACCGTATTCAATTCAGAGTCGACAATCTTACAAGGGAAGCTTGTCAGATGTATTAATGTATTAATGTCCCATATTAATCCCGGCGTTGTCAGTTGGTAGTGTAGTAGTACTCCTTGTAGTACTTTTGTAAAATATTAACCATAGATGTCCAAGCATTTTTTTTTTACGATTTTTTAAAGTTTACAGTGTCGGAAAATAATGGCAAGCAGATAGATGGCGTTGTTGACCAGCGCTAACTAGGGGAATTCCCCGTGTGGTCCGGCATCCGGCATGCATGGACCATGGACATGGACGGCAGTCGTGATTATAGCGCTGCCTGTGATGTGTCAGGCGCGATATATTTACATTGTAGTATAGAGTTTCATTTTAATATTTCGCTATATACTCGATTAAATACTTCTCGATTATTAACGCCTTTATATTTATATTGTTTATTTATTATGTAATCCAAAATAACTACAAAATTTTTAAAGGAAAATTAAGAAACAGAACAACAGTTTTTTTACATCTTCGTTGAAGCTGGTTTTCAATTCAGTTTTAGGTGCACTTCTAAATTTGTTAATATAAGGGTCGAAACTAGCATGTGGCATACATGCTCGTTAGTAGCCATTCGATTATTTTTACGAGAATGGGCTTATCGATAACTTCTGTAGTCCTTATTCCAGGCTTCTTGGGCTCTTTCGACAACACCCCTATTGGCAAAACAGCAGCCGAAATTCACGGCAAACTTTATTGGATCAATGTTAGCTCCGCTATTGATCGTATTTAAGATGACCCCAAATCTATAGATCAATTCAAAATCGACTCCAGTAAGTTTAGGATCCTGAAAAAATCTACGCGAAGTATTTCCATCGTTCGTGGTTCCGTGACCTTGCTTTACGACATCGATGTGGAAACCCAAAGTTCTTTTAAATTTTTCCCGAATATCTTCTTTTTCTCTTCCTTCTCCTTTTTCGTATTTTTATTCACCCTCCATGCTTCAAATAACTGATTATAAGCAATATGCAAAATGCACTAAATTTAATGCGTGCATACAACGAAGACATTCCCAATTTCATTGGTTCATCGGACTCAGTTTTCGTTCCAGATTATTCATTTCCGATGGTTTTCCTTTGCACATACAACAGACTGTCATGAATGATATATCTGTGACACCCTGTGCCACTTTTCCGTCTATCATTGTAAAGAGTAGTTGGTGTTGAATATGGATATTTTTATTATTGACAATCACCTTTGATATCTTTAAAACTGCAGTTTCCCTTTCCACTCTATCAACCTCTTTTCGTATTGATTCTGGTGTCTCTTTTTCAAATTCGAACTTTAATTCCCGGTCGTGGATTTTGCCAATATATTAAGTTCCGGTTATTGGAGTTTACTAATTCCAGGGGAACAATTGACGTCAGAAACATACTTGCGCCTGCACATTTTCGTAAATAAAAGTTTGCTTATATTGACTATGACCAGAAGACGCATCACATCCCCATTTGGATATCAGTGTTAGATCTGTCTCGATATCCTCTATTTTTTTTTCAGCTTCGGCTAGAATAATTCGTTCAGAAGTATGGTCGAGCAATCCTTGCAGGCTTGTCATGGCACAACTTTCAGTTACTTTTAGATTTCGAAGATAACATTCCTTTTTGACTTTTAATACCCGCTTATATGATGGGAATATATCATAGCCTAGCTCCTTTGCAGACTTTCTTAATACACCATATTGGTATTTAGATAAGGATGCATCAAGTAGCAGAACCAATGTCTTTTCTGTGCTGAACCCATGTGTATTCCTCTTTTGAACAACGCGTTGAATTTTACTGGAAGTAAGGCAAATCGAGGATGAAGATCAGGGACAGCTTTATACAATTACATCGATAAAAATTTTCGTTGTCGCATGAGGCTAACTGCAAGTGTGCATTTATAGCATTTAAAACATGGATGTTTAATACAAACGCCAACTACGCCTCCTTAGACGAAGGTTTAGATTGGGGTCAAATTTTAAGGTAAATAACAGCGTTATTATTAAAGATAGACATATAGTAATTTGTATAAAGTCTTATTGGTTTTTATCGTAGAATTCAAAAATGCAATAAAATACAGGCTGTTTTGGTGGAGTAGCTATGCTTTTGCCTACTTTTGGGACAGCCTGTATAGTTAAAAATATTTTTAAGTTTTGCAACATTGATTTCTATAAAACTATTATAGAAAATATTTTTTTCTAAAATGAAGAATAATAATTAATCGTAAAAAAAAACGTCTGGCCATCTACGACTAAAATTTAACAAAAGTACTCCAAGAGGTCCCCACTACCAACTGACAAAGCCGGGATCAAAACTGAGGTAGACATATAAGAAGTTCTCCTTGTTACACACAGCGGCGAAACCCATCTCCTTATACATTCCATAGACTGGATCAGCAACTTCTAGAAACTGGCAACTAGACCTACAGAACATCGAACAGTTCAACTAGAAGAATTAAAAGATATATTATTGGATACTGTGCATGAAGATCCGACGTCCAGCACAAGACAAATAGCCGAGAACCGAATATTTCCAGTAAAACAACAGTGCATTCAATACTATCACAGAATCTTTTGCGTCCATTTCATGCAAGAAAAGTAACCCTTGTACGTGAATAATAATGTGCACAGAACAATGTTTTACAATAGTATTTTAGACAGAATTCATGAAGAGCTGAACCTTTTATTGCATGTTCTCTGGAACGATGAATTTTTACGAGAGATGGAGTTTTTAATAACATTTAATAGAATTGGTTATCAAAGGAGGTTTCCCGTTAAACGGCTGGCTCGGGATTTTAAACCTTTAAGTTGTTGGACCAATATTTCTACCCAATCGTCTAAATGGAATTGACTACGTAAATGTCTTAGAAGAAGTACTAGATAATGTTCCATTGAATCTTAGGCACAACATTGTGCCCCAATTTCGAGAGACTGGTTGAACGAACACTTTTCGAATTGGTAGATGGTACCAATAGCATGGCCAGCAAATCTCCTGATATTAATCCTCAGGAGTTTTTCGTTTCAGGGTAGTTAAAGCAAACCAGTCAACGAACAGGACGTAATTAATAAAGGGGTTGAGGCGCGTTTTGAATTCACTCAAAGAGTACAATTATGTCGGTAAACTTATGGCTAGCAATTTGAACAACTCATGTTTCTTCATGTTAGTATCGTAAAATTTGAATAAAACTCGTATGATCCCATGAAATTTTGACTAATTTGCCCTAGATTCATAATAAATAAATATTATAATAACTGCAATGCTAGTGGACAATGTAGACTTTTAAGTTTACTTAAAACGTATCGACAATTTTTTTTTTATTTTCTTCAGTTTAAATTTCTACAAAGAATGTAGTTTTAATTACATACTTTGTATTGAAATAGTGCAATGACAGAAACATGCCTTAATGTCAATTTTGAAAATTGTCAACAAAAGTGACAATTACTTGTAGTCATTATAAAATGAAAAGATAGATTTAGAAAACACTTTTAAAATTTAGAAGGAAATTAAATGATTAGTGGATTAAACAATTAAAGAATGATACATTTTCCAGAGATTTGCTATATCAGTTTTATCGTTAACACTATTTTTCTCTTTTTTAATAAAAGAAAAAACCTAGAATAATAATTATGTTCTTTAGTTAATATTTTTGTGTTGCCCTAGTCAAATTTTGTTCATGTCTTCTTAAGGCAGTAAGATTATTAGAAGATTTATGTCCTTGTATTCTGTTTTTTAAATATTGTTTCGTTTGTCATGTTTGTCATGTCATTTCGTTTGTCGGGGCCAGTAGTTTGAGGAGTGGCAAAGCTCCGGGAGGGCAATTAAACTAATGGCAAAAGATCGGTCAGACTTGCTATTGGATGCCATGAATGAACTTCTAGAATCCCAAAATTTCCCAAACAGCTGGAAAATAGCAAGGGCTGTTTTAATCCTTAAAAGTAGAAAATTTCCTGAACTGCCTAGCTCTGTCAGGCCTCTCTGCATGTTCAATACTATTAGCAAGCTGTTGGAATTTCTAATCAGAGATAGACTGTCCAAAGAACTGGAAGATGGTGAGAACCTTCACGATGATCAGTGTGGTTTTCGGAAGCGAAAGTCTACTATTCAAGCCTTGAAAGCGGCTGTCGGGGCGATACGGGCATGTGATACCAGATGGTGTGCTCCCATAACGATCGATGTCAAGAATGCATTTAATTCGGCCAGTCAAATTGAACAGCTACGAAACAAAAACATTTCTGGTTATCTCGTTAATTTCATATCGAGTTACTTGAGAGACCGGAGAATAGAATTTGATAAAGGCATGCTGTTGGAATGTGGTTCTGGCGTGCCGCAAGGATCAATCCTTGGTCCGAAGCTTTGGAACGTGCTTTATGATAGGGTGCTGAGTTTGGAGTTGACGATTGACGCAATGAGCATCGCTTTTGCCGACGATATCGCACTCATAGTCGGAGGACGAAATGAAGATGTTCTCATGAGAAATGGTAATAGATGCCTCGAACAGATAAGCGAGTGGATGAAGAAGAACGAACTGACCCTGGCTACTGGGAAAACTGAGGCAGTAATTGTTAAGGTTAATTAACAGGATCAGGCTATTTTCAAGCTGGACGGTGCGTCAATTATTCCCAGAAAGGCCATTCAATATCTGGGCATTACGATCGATGAGAAGCGCAACTTTGGACAGCACATCCGGGAGGTGACGGTTAGGGCCGATCAGCGTTTGGCTGCAATCAGCATGATTCTACCAAATGTAGGTTGACCAAGGAGTAGAAAGAGAGCGGTCCTATGTGGAGCGCTTCACAACATACTTCTCTACGGAGCACCTATTTGGTTTGATGCTATAAAAGTTAAAAAAAATTTCCACTCCACTTGTTATTGTAACTATATTATTAATCGTTTTTTTTTTTTCGTTGATGTAAAAACTTTGATTAGAATGTATTATTTTCTAAGCATAAACATGTTTAAAAGTCATTTGGGATCTTTTTCAATAAAAATCTTGAATTTAGGAGATTATAGGAAGTTGTTTAGAGGGAAACAGTACAAGCCATCTAGCAACCCTACTCGACAGTGCAAATATTTCCCACTCTAGACATTTGTTAACTAACTGCTAATTAATTTCTCATAACATTTATTACTAATTTGTTTTAGTGTACTATTTGTGATGTTTACTTTTTACAAAAAAAAATATATAAAGTTCATTCATTAAGCATTGGTTAGCTCAAATCTTGACGACTACGAATTTGGAACTTTGAAATACCGCAATTGTAAAAAGTATAAACGGCTTATTATTTTCTAATTAGTTCACAGAAAAAGGTCAACGTCATCTTGCTTTCGCCTACAGCATGAAATATCGCAAACGATAGCTGCCATTTTAATGATATCCGCAATTATATAGCCATACAGAATTGTTGCCCGGACATTCACGCCCACAAAAAATGTGTTTCAAGTTCACTGCTACTATAAACGCTACGATAAAGACATTTTGATGACTGCGCGCGGAAGTAGGACATACATGCATGTGGTTGCATTCTCTCTTTTTAAATCATTATCGGCTTAATTCTATCCATACAAGTTTTGATAATAAATTCTATTGAAGTTCTGAAATTATATGCATTTTTGACATTAAAATATTTTGAATCGTTTTTGTCCTATCAAATACTCACAAAATCATCATTAATACGAAATTTCTTAATTAGAAATTTTTTCGGGGCCTGACTGTCAAATTATTGACTTACAATCAGGAGCGTTGAAGAGGTCATTAATACGAGCCGAAAAATTGAAGAGTATGGTACACAGGAAGAAAGCTAGTTACGCTAATCGCCTTAGGCAGTGAAAACTCCCCCAACAGAACCTAGATGGGTATAGAAACTAAGGTTCCAAAGTATAAGTTGTTCCCAATATGCGGAGACATGTATTAAAAAATTCTATTCACTAGGTAGATGTAATTAAAATGAATACATATCTGCTACACAGTTATCGATTACATATTATCGATATCCAATTCCAGAATAGGTATATGTGTATCTTACGCAATAATCGTGAAGGAAAGAAGAATCATGATGTAACAGCAGAATTTCTTTTTCGCTAGTATGTTTCGTTCAGTAAAATTTTTACATTGACCTTTTTGCATTAGATTGCATAAGAAATTAATAATATGAAAAGAAGATACATTAAAATACATTAGAAATCTATGTCTAAAATAGTAAAAGAAGCAAGGCTTAAGCGAATCGAAAGAGATCAGAGTCACGGCAATTTGCATTTCTGCACATGTGCGTTAGGGGTGCGTTAAAAAGAATGTTTGTGCGTGCTCGGAGAACCAGAAAAGTATCTGCTGATCGGGTATTATATCGAGGCACGACCAAGCCAACCTGAGATAACAGGGATGGAGAATCCACAATTCCATTCATTAAGTTAATCAAGAACTTCGCACTGAACTCATCTCTACGTTCGGATAGGGAAGTGAAACCGTGTTTAACTAGAAGTAATTACCACCACGAGATGGATAAATGTGGTCAACTTTGAACGACAAAAATTTTAGGAACCTCCTCTGCACTCTCTCTAATATTAATCGTTAGTAGAGGTAGTAAGGATACCAAACCAGCGAGCCATACTCCAATTTTGAACGGACTAGAGTAACAAAAAAGAAATTTTATAGCATTAACATTGTTAAAAAATCGACAAGATCGGATCACAAATCCCAACAATTTAAAAACAGAAGAGACAAGGTTGGTAATCTGTAAACTAAACAATAGATAATTATCAAAAAGAGCGCCGAGGTCAGCAAAGTGACTAACCCTAGAAATTTCAACGTTACGCACTGAGTAATTAAACCAGACTGGGTTGGCACACCTAGTAATGTGCAAGTGAAGTCCATCGGTCATACACCACTCACTCAGAGCAGTCGGATTTCTCTGAAGATGAATACAGTCAGCATCCGAATTAATAGCACTGAACATGTTAATATCGTCAGTATATGCTAATACCCTACAGTCTAACACTTGAAGTAAGTCATTGATATAAATATTAAAGAGCAATGGACCCAGCGTTGAGCCTTGAGGCACACCCGCGTTTGGAGTGAAAGTTTTAGACCAAAACCCATTGTAATAAACAAAACCAGAGCGATCTTGAAGATACGACTTAAAGAACGAAGTTATATTTAGCGAGAAGCCGAAGGAGTTAAGTTTGTTAATTAGGACATTGTGATTTAACATATCAAACGCTTTACTAAAGTCAGTGTAAATCACATCGACCTGAGTATGGTTATCAAGATTTACGCTGATGAACTGGGTAATTTCCACCAGGTTGGAAATGGTAGATCTTTTAGGAATAAAACCATGTTGGTTGGGCGAGAGATATGACTTGACACGGCTGTATAATTTGTCATATAGTAAAAGTTCGAAGACAAAGTTGGGTAGTATACTTGTATAGTTGTCAAGTAAATGTCAAAAAACAATGAAATAAATATGTCGATAGCTGGTCAAATCCTTTGCCAACCCTAATCCAAAGAGTTTTTGATTTCATATGATACATGATCTATTAATGGGAAATCAATTTATTGGTCCTTATATTCGAAGATGGACTAGCAGTATCTCTAAACGCTTTAACGATCGGTGGTGAAGCTTTTTTAGACCACTATTTTCCCGTCAAGTCATCCATGTTTAATGTACAGAAACGCGGATGTAGCTGGGCTGTATCTTGCAGTACTCGAAATTTTAATGCAAATCTGTCTGTTAGCAATTCTCGTCGTAAAGTAGGCGTGGGTCTCGCGTTGATTTTATTACACTCAAACATGATCTCAGTGAATTATTATGTTCGACATACAGTCGCTTCTATAACACTGACGAAGCTGCTCCATAAAACATACAGCCATAATCTATTATTGATGTAATGCAGGCTCTATATATAAGTAAAGTAGTTACGACATTCCATCCTAATTAGAACATAGACACTATTTAAACATAAATGTTGGATAAATATTTAAAATATTTCCTATCACACCATTGCTTAAACATAGTCATTGCATGATTAAGTTTAATTTAAAACGTTTGTTTTTACGTCCTGTGTACAGCACGAAATCGTCCGCATACTGAATGTTTCTTGTATGCGGTACAACAAATCGTATGTGTAGATGCTAAATAAAAGTGGACTTAGTACCGATCTTTGCCCAATTCCTGTAGGCACATACTTTGACCCTAAAAGTATAATGTTACACCTTTTTATATATAATTTCCTATTCTTGTACAAGTTTACAATATTACAACAGGATGGCTTGAAATTTCTTCTCTTTTCGCACATTTCTTCAGCATTTCTTGCAAATGTTGCAGTTTTATATGATTGTAAAAATCTTTAATATAACTTTAAATAAATACTTTTCTGCTTTAACTGTAATTTTTAATATGAGGAAATTTTCTAGCATTTATTTAATTATTTCACACTGTAAGAAAAATTGCACTTTGCATCTTTAATATCTAAGAAAAGGACGCCCGTAATTAGTAGTGAAGCCATATTGTTTGTTCGCCAACAAATTGTTGCTTTCTATCCACCATTCCAAACGAAATTGTCTTTAAGTAAGTCTTTCTAGAATTTCAAATATAGATAATAATCGTAATAATAATAGTAGAATTTATTAAGTTAGAAATAACAAAGAAAAGAATATGCTGACCGTTGTTAAAGCTAGATACATTGAAATTAATATTTTGTAGCAAATTTGAACAGTCAATATTATTATTTAGAATGTTATATAAAAACTTTACTGAATACGCAAAACGCCTATCTTTGAGGGGGTGCATTGAAATCTGTTCAGCAATATAGTATAATCTAAAACTCCTGGAAGATAAATACCATCGTCTAAAAACATTAAATATTTAAGAAATTTACGTTGTACAGATTCAATAGCATTAATATGAGTGCCATAAAGTAGATACCAGATCAAAGATCCATATTCAAGTTTAGAACGAACAAAAGCACAAAATAACATCCTCAAACAGTCAATGCTTCTAAAGTCCCTGCAATTATGGTAAATAAAGCCATAACTCTTGTATGCACTAGCAGTTATGTAATTTATATGTTCGATAAAATATAGTTTTTCATCAAACCAGATACCCAAATCTTTAATTGTAGATGAACGCTCCAAAGCCATACCATCAAAGAGATCAGTTTGCGTTTTCTAGTAAATGACATGACATTGCATTTGTTGATGTTCAGAGAGAGCACCACGCAGTAACTGAATTTAAGTCCTTTTGAAGGAACTTACAATCGTCGATAGAATCAATTCTGCAAAACATTTTCATATCATCAGCAATAAGTAGTTTCTCAGACGTAATTACATGCGTTATACCGTTAGTAAAGACCAAGAAAAGAAGCGGGCCAAGGTTAGATCCTTGTGGGGCCCCAGATGTAGGACTAAATTCTTTTGACTTAATGTACAAGTATTCAACATGCTGTGTCCTTCCAAATAAATAAGATTCAAATAGTTTAAGTAATCCTGGTGAAAAGCCAAAACGGTCCAATTTCTCAAGCAAAATATACTAGTCAATTTGATCGAAGGCCTTTTGGAAATCGGTGTATACATCCACCTGGCCACGTTTGTCGATCGCCTCAGAAACATATTGAGTAAAACATACTAGATTTGTAATGGTTGCGCGTCTATTCACGAAGCCGTGTTGAGCAGAAGAAATCATATTTTGAATAGAATTGTATACTCGATCGTATAGTATAGCTGTAGATGATAACAAAGAAATAGGGCGTAGTAGTGCAGAGTTGCTTCTCTATCAAATATACTTTCGATCATCATTACATCCCCAAATGATACACTTAAAAACAACATCAATTCACAAGTTGATGTGGTTCATCAGAAAATGTCTTTTCTTCGTGTTGACTTATCATAAGCGTACTTGCGCCATATCATAATAAATCTTTTGCATTTTCTTCCCTGCAGTGTATGACCTTTTGCATGCTTTATGAACCAATTGACTAAACCCGGAAGAATTTACCAGTTTACTTTTCATAAAACCGACCAATGCTGCAGATAATTAATACAAATCATTGAGCAAGTGTAAATTTAATCATTATGTCACAATAAACACCTACATACGCATTTAAACAAAATGTAGAAAAGCCCCTAGGCATGATAATGCGGGAGTACTTATAAAAAGAGAGGTGAATTACTTGTCCCTTCTAAAACGGTGTCTTTTTCATGTTCAAGAATATCGCTGTCATCAATTAGGCAGTCGCCGAGATGTAAGTGCTCTCTGTGTTCATTCGAAAACAAGCATACTCGACCCAAGTATTAGTGTATTTATTCTGTTTGTATTTAAAGTTATGAGATGGAGGATACAGCAGTTAAAAATTAGTGTAATTTTTGTTTTAAAAATATTTTAGTTTAATTAGTGCATAGCGTCAAGAAAGTAATAGGATAAGTAAGTCTATTAATGATAAATACAATCTTATATTTACGATATTTTTTATGTCAAAAACAATCTATATTGTTTATTTGATATGTTGTCACTTACTTAAATGTTAGGTCAAAAGAAACGGGAGATGTTAATAAACATAGGTACAAATCAACTGTTTTGGGGAAGAGTTGATTTTATATTTAATTAGTTAGCAGCACAATTATAATTTCATCAATTTTATAAAATAAAATTCAGATCCATTTTAACTCTTACTTAAAAGTTCTATATTTGTACTTCGAGAACATAATTACTAGATGTTGCTGTTTCTGACATTAAATGAATAACTATCCACCAACCAGTGGATTAACAAATAAAAAATGTATTTTTTTTTAAATTCTCAATAAAACTAGGGTTGATGAATCTTGCAATAAATAACAGGACCAATTTCTCCAGTACAATTTTGTTGAATCAATTTTGTCTATTAAACACTAATCCTGTGTTCATTAAGACTTTTTATTCATTTTGACATAAAAACAAATTTTATCTATAATATTCATGAACAGTTAGAATATTTTTAATTACATAAGACAACAGAGTTCTTAAGTATTGTAAATGAATGTTTTCAAGCATTATGAAACAAGTATTGTTAGTTGTTGGCACTTTATTTGATCGATCCTCTTGAATCCGAAAGCAATGACTTGTTGAAAATATAGATGTGTATGTACACATTATTAAAACACTTTCAAAAAGGCAGGAAAAACCTGATGACAAGAATTATTTATGTTTTAATCAAATATAGATACAAGATACATTGGTGTTTTGCTTGGATTTTTATATTTTATTTAAATATCACCAAAAATAATAAATTATAATATTTTAAGACCACAACAATGAGACTGATGATGACACTACAACTACTTGAAACTGTCAGGTCATTTCAATGATTACATTTTGCCGAGGGATTCTCAGATTGTCTTTCCGAAATTTAATAATATAATGGACTAATTTTCGTAAATGGTAATTCGGACTTATGAGATCGGTCCATAAATGCAGAATCCGCTAATGGTAATGTTTAAATAGCACGTCACATTTTCATAGGTTAATCTGTCATTTTGCCTTTTACAAAACCTAAATAAAGGTATGAAAATTAAAGCAACTAATTTTTGCAATGTCATCTTCATACACCAGTTATGTAATATAATCATTTATTATTTAAAGAGCATTAGGTACGTCTCGTTTTTAAAAATAATCATGAAAAATATAAAGGTTCATAATATTAATACCAAATAATTGCTTCGAATGAAAACCGGTTGGGGAACAAAACCCATAACAAATTTTATGAACCGGTTTTGAAATTAGTTTATACAATGTGTAAATGTGTAAACTAATGCAGTTTCCAATAAGAAAAACTTTTTTAATATCAATTTTGGGTAAAAGTGTCATTCTGTATAATGTTTTTCGCTTAATTTGAAATTAACAAAAACGCTGTTAAAGTTCAAAACAAATTTGCCGTTTTTCGAAATAACGGTAATATTTATTTTCTCTTTGCAAAAAAAGTCAAAGTTCAACAGAAATTTTGTAGAACAGCTAAAATGATCATTAATCATAATGGATGAAATTAACACGTTTATTTGTTCACCATACAAACACTAAAATAAGAATAATTAATAGCAATAAAAAATCATCTTAAACCACTAACAAATTATTCAACGACAAAAATACTCCAAACTGTGGTACTGGAAATGCTGCAAACTTCTCCTAAACCCCTCACCACAAACTGCACTAAACTGGACGTACGTTTCAATAGCAAAGCTATCATCATCAGCAGAAACACTGAACTCAGTTCAGTGAACTGTTGTGAACAGTTTGTGGTGAGGGGTTTAGGAGAAGTTTGCAACAAATTATTCAACATATTGGCCTCCGTTTTCCACACACTTTTCTGCCCCATTACGAAATTATTTGTAAACGTTGCTTAACATATCACCATTCACTTCACGAACAGCTTCTCGAATTCGCTGTTTTAATGATTGCAGATCATTTGGTATTTGTTCTTTATGAACTTTCTGTTTTACATAACCCCAAAGGGAAAAATCCATTAGGGTTAAATCAGGTGATCTTGCAGGCCAAGGTATTGGTCCATATCGCCCAATCCATCTATTTGTGAAATTTCTATCTAGCAATAGCCGAACGTTAACAGTACTATGCTATGTGGATCCATCCAGCTGAAAATAATTTCTATTTATCTCGTCTTCGCGAAGTGGTATTTTCCATCATTTGATAGTAATTGTGTTGGTTTAAATTTCCACCAAAGAAGTAAGGCCTTAAAATCCAGTTATATAACATCCCACACCAAATATTAGTTTTTTTGTATCGCCGATTCCTAGTGTTCACTTTAAAATTTGGATTTATTGATGCACAAAATCTACTATTTTCAGAATATATCGGGTGGGCTGAAAAGTTCGTAGGCTGACACATATGTGGCGCTACTAGTATTAAATTAATATGACTTTTAGTTAGCTCTAACCTTCAAAAAACACGTGTACAAATTTGATAACTGTCGTACAATTAGTTTGTGAGATATAGTATTTTGAGTGAAGGAACTTTTGTTCGTTTAAAGGAATGGATAAAAAGGAATTTCGTGTGTTAATAAAGCATTGCTTTTTGGCGAAAAAAAAAACTATGGAAGCCAAGGCTTGGCTTGAAAAACATTATTCGGACTCTGCACCAGGAAAAGCAACCGTTGAAAAGTGGTTTGCTAAGTTTAAACGAGGCGAAATGAGCACCGAGGACGATGCACGCAGTGGACGCCCCAAAGAGGCTGTTACCGACGAAAACATAAAAAAAGTCCACAAAATAATTTTAGATAACCGAAAAGTC
Organism: Cetonia aurata; assembly: GCA_949128085.1. Taxonomy (NCBI): domain Eukaryota; kingdom Metazoa; phylum Arthropoda; class Insecta; order Coleoptera; family Scarabaeidae; genus Cetonia; species Cetonia aurata. The sequence continues at coordinate 24,244,934 of OX421890.1, read as the reverse complement.
AAGTTAATTCAGATAGCTGAGACCCTAAAGATATCGAAGGAACGTGTTGGACAAATCGTAGATGAATATTTAGATATGCGAAAGCTCTGTTCAAAATGGGTGCCGCGCGAGCTCACAATCGACCAAAAACAACAACGAATTGATGATTCTGAGCAGTGTTTGAGGCTGTTCAATCGTAATAAATCCGAATTTTTGCGTCGATATGTGACCATGGATGAAACATGGCTCCATCATTTCACACCGGAGTCCAATCGACAGTCAGCCGAGTGGACTGCACGTGATGAACCGACTCCAAAGCGTGGAAAAACGCAAAAGTCGGCTGGCAAAGTTATGGCATCAATATTTTGGGATGCACGTGGTATAATATTCATCGATTATCTTAAAAAGGGAAAAACCATCAACAGCGACTATTACGTAGTGTTATTGGAGCGTTTGAAGGACAAAATCGCGGAAAAACGTCCCCATTTGAAGAAGAAGAAAGTGCTGTTTCATCAAGACAATGCACCGTGCCACAAATCAATGAAAACGATGGCAAAATTCCATGAATTGGGCTTCGAATTGCTTCCGCACCCACCATATTCTCCAGATTTTGGCCCCCAGCGACTTGTTCCTGTTCTCAGACCTCAAGAGAATGCTCGCTGGACAGAAATTTTGCGCTGATGAAGAGGTGATCGCCGAAACTGAAGCCTATTTTGAGGCTAAAGACAAATCGTACTATAAAAATGGTATCGAAAAATTGTATGACCGCTATAATTGTTGTATCACTCTCGAAGGCCACTATATTGAATAATCAAATCAAATTCTATATAAAAAAAGATTTTTTCTGTGTTAGCCTACGAACTTTTCAGCCCAACAGGTACTTCATCGCTAAACATTAAATTTTGTCAGAATAAGCGATGATTCATCACATTTTCACCTACCCATAAACAAATCTATGTATCTAATCTAAATGCATGGGCTTCAATGGTTTATATCGAGAAATTTTGTTAGCCTTAAAGATTCTTTATAATAAAGTATGGCTACAATTTAATTCAGCAATTCTTCGGCGCAATGACTTTTTTTGGTCTTCTCACAGACATCATCGCCATAATAGTTACAGCATCGTGCTCGTTGTAACTTTTCCGTAACCTTTTCTTGTCAGTCACGCATCCTGTATCATCAAACTTCTTTATTAATTTTTTCAAAGCCGCGGGCTTGATACGGCAACATTAGGATATTTTTCATGAAATTAATTTAATGCATAATTAAATGAAACATTTTCTATGCCGTAGCATTTAATTAAATAAATCCTTTGATTTAATGTTAGCATCAAGATTTGCAGCAAGATTTATGAAAAATATCTTTATACTTCCATTCATAACAATGTGCGTGTGTATTTGTCTTCTGATCAGCATGGCTTTATTCCGGGTCGCTCCACTATTACTAATTTGGCATGCATTAGTCAAGAGGCCTAGGCGAGGTCCTTGATAGACGTGGACAGTTAGATGTTATTTACACTGACTTCTCACGAGCCTTTGATACTATAGACCATCAAATTCTGCTACACAAAGTAAGTTCTTTTGGTTTTGTTCCTCCAGTTATTAAACTCCTCGATTCTTATTTGAGTAAACGCAGATGTTACGTTTTTTACAATGGTTTCTCCTCCTACGAGTTCATTCCCAGCTCTGGAGTTCCTCAAGGCTCCAATTTGGGTCCTCTTTTATTCATCTTGTTTATCAATGATTTACTACTTTCCCTTCCTGCCCTGTTCTTGCCTATGCTGATGACGTTAAACTTTATCATCAAATTAGCACAGAAAATAATTTCCTTATCCTACAATCTAACCTTGATAAGCTGGTAGCTTGGTGTAATCGGTATAAGCTACATGTTAATATTAACAAATGTTACATATCGTCTTTCACTCGTATAGCATCACCTTTAACTTTTTCATATCATATCGGTGACATCTCTCTTCAAAGGAAATCAGTTATTGCAGATTTGGGTGTTTTGTTCGATACCACATTCTCTTTTAAACATCATATCGCTAAGAGTTGTTCCGAATCTTCTAAATCTTTGGGTTTTATAATGCGTATCTCTAAGAATTTCCAGAATATACACACGATCAAGACTTTAGATAACTCCTTTGTTCTTTCCAAACTTGAATACGCGGCGTTAATATGGTATCCTATCTATGCTAGTGAATATCTACAACTCGATCGTATCCATCGCAAATTCTTAAAATTTTTATCCTACAAACTGGATGGTGTTTATCCTCCAAGAAGTGTCCTCTCTACTGAGCTCTTTACGCGTCATAATATGTCGTCGTTAACTTTGAGACGTGATTCATTGTGCCTAACATTTTTAAATAAACTGTTAAACAATACCACGGATTGTCCTTTCCTCCTACAACGCATACCCTTCTTTGTTCCACGTATCCCCTCTAGAAATCAGTGCTGTTACCGTATACCGACTGCTAGGGCCAACTGCTTGCGGAGAACACCAATTACTATTTTATGCTCCATTGGAAATAGATCTTAATTTTTTGTTATCTTCATATTCGTCTGCTTTGTATTTTTTTTTTTGTATTGTTTTCAGTCTTCATTTCATATTATTCTTTGTTATTACTTTTCTCCTTTTTTTCATCTTTGCATGCAATATATATATATATATTTACTGCTGTGAATGAACAATAAAGATATTACAGTCGTTAATAAAGTATTATTTACCACTTATCACACACACAGACAATATTTGAATCAATGCAGTCTTGGTTGATGTGAGTGTTTCGTCAAACCAAAATACACATTATGTTAACAATTTTAAGGGTTCTAAATAAAATTACCTTAATTGTTAAGAAGACTAAGCAAAAAATATTTTTGTTTGAGTGTATTTAACCAAAAAACTTTTAGTTGGATACCTACATTTTGTTAATTCAACACATTTTTTTCTCAGTGCGCTTTAGTTCATGCTGCTTTTAAAAAATAGTTTATCTGCCGATTCTGGACAACATTGGAAAAGGCGTACAGTAGATCGCATAATAAAGTTTTTACTATTATTTTTATTGTGATGTTCAATTTGTGTAACTAATTATAATAAAGCAGGTTTTTTAGAAATGTAAATGTTATTTCAACGATTTTTGTAATTGCAAATATTTAAGGATTGATATTACCATTAAAGGTTGCAGTTGCTTTTTTGTTAAAGTTTCCATATTTATGACAACAAGATTCGATCTAATACTCAGATTGCACTACATAACAATACCGCATAAACCATTCACTATAAAGAAAAACGTTTCAAAAATATAATTTATAATAATTGAATTTAATACATGGTATTAAATAAGACATTAAAGTCTCGACATCATTGCTAACACTAAATCATAAGAAATAGACCCTCGACTACACGTTGTAATGTTTTATTACAATATTCTCAAAAGAAGGACTAACAAAGGGAAGCCACTAGATGTTAACCTCAGTTTTTTTACTGGCTTTATCAAGTAGTAGTACGAATCCCTTGGAGTACTCAATAAACGATTTAGTTTTCTACACTTTTAATTGTTTCATTATTCTTACAAAAATAAATACTATCGAAACACTGAACGTCAAATTTTTTTTAAATATTTTTCTGGTAAATCACGAATAAAGTAATGATCTAACGTTTAATTAAGGAATGGTAACCTGAACCGTTTCTCTCTCTCCGTGTACGAATGAAATCAAATTTGTATTAATTAAATTGGTTGCATTAGTGTTACGAAAAATGTTAGGTATGCATGAAAAAGAGTGGTATCAAAAATAACATTTAACGACAATAGGGAATTTTATACAAAGAAATAAATTTGTAGAGCCTGTAATAATTTGAATTGGGCATAAATAATAATAAAGGGTTGCAAATTGGTAAACCGATAAAGAAAAAATAAATTACCTTGCAATATGTAACAATTTCTTGAAAACACGAAATTACTCTTTAGGACAATGAACTGGATAATTATCACAACATTAATAACGTTGGTCAATGGCCAGCTACCAGGTCTACCTGATTTTGGAAGAACCGTAGGCCGAGCGAGAAATCTAGGTAGACGAATACAAGATCCTTCTTCGGATACAAAACCGCAAGTTCAAACTTCGGCGACCCCCGGCAGAGGAAGAGTCATACTTACCCAAAGAAATCATCCGAATATTGAGCAACGACCACCAATAGCTCAAGAAGAGGCATTAGAAAATGAATGGAGAGACTTTAAGGTGAGTAATGTCCAGTTCTAGTACTAGCAATGATTCTTACGAAAAAAATAAAAAAACTACTTCAATCAACAAAGACGTATCAACAAATACTATAGCGTAGTATACAGGCATAATCTCAGCAAAGTAAACGGTTATAATACGCATGTGCGTCTCCCGCCTGTCACACCTTCTTTTTGCTTTCGGCTATTTATATTCAGTGCACAGTCCAGTCATTTGCCATAACTCTAGAACCCAAATATATTATAAAAATTAGTTCTAACATTCTCCAACATTTCTACATCAATAGTGCTTGATGTTTGGACGAGTTTGTGTCGCAACTGCTCCAAATCGACAGGTACAAAATCTTTATTGTCACAAATCATTTCTTTGAAATAACCCCAATAAACGAAATCTAGAAGGGCCAAATCTGGTAAACGTGGTGGTCATTTAATATCATTTGAATGAATTCAGATCCAACACCGAGAGAAAAGGTTTGGTCGATTCAACCAATAAATAGTTCCCTGAACAAATTCCGACATTTAAATAGGCTCAAAATACTGTAAGCGTTCAGTCAAGCACCAAGTATTGCTAGAACTAATTTATTCAAACAAACCGCAGAATTATTACACTTAAACAAACTACAAACTGTTGCTTCAGCCAAATAAATGTTTTCAGTCAAAACTGCAGTTAAACGAATGAAGAGATTACTTAATAGATTTCTGGTGGTAGCATTGAATCAAAAGTAAAAAAACAGTTGAGTGAATGAAATCGTATTTCGGTCTGTGTTGAGTAAACGACCACCTTTTTCTCCTGCTGAATATATATGTATGTATGTATGTCAACGATTTACAGTCGACACTAAATTATTGTAGACTAGCACAGTATGCTAATGATACAAGTTGTATTATAATGACTGATACTGTTGAATCGACCTCTAATTTAACATCAAAGTTGGTCCGGGACATGATGAGATGGTGTAATGCTAACAATTTAGTACTTAACCACGATGAGATGGGTCTGGTGCGATTTTCGCTGACGACGATGGAGGGTGGTAGCAGCCTGTATGTGTCGTGTAATAATAAGTCCGTATCGCAGAGTGATAATGTTAACTTTTTGGGTTTGACAGAGGATTTTAGATAAAAATTTGACCTCCACTGTATCACACTGTCGCGTAAGTTGGCGACTGCTCTCTATGGACTGCGATGTCTTAGGGGTGCTGTAAGCATTGATTCGCTTAGAATTTTTTATTTCGCGTATGTGGAGTCACGATTGCGGGTATGGCACATCATCATAGGTAAAGAGAATATTTTCTTTTTCGTTATTTGTATGGGGATCTCGAAAACCAAAAGAGATACGCATTGGGATAAATAGAGAAAGATTTGCATCTTTATAAACCTATCAGACGAAGCGAACTTACTATACTATTAGATGTATAGTATAGTAAGTGCGCAAAATTGTCAATGGTGGAGCGATGTTAATCCCAATTACCATGTCCAACCCAGAGATCAATACTACTTACACTAGTGTATGGTGTGGCATTTACAAAGACAGAATTGTTGAACCATTCTTTTTTTCGAAATAACATGAATACCTTACAATTTTTAAATAATCAGTTGTAGGATTTTCTGAAAATATGGTACCGACAGGTGTCAACACCATGTCACTGTAACAAAAATATTCGGGATTTTCTCCTCCACACTTTTAACGGCAAAGTAATCGGAAGGTACATGGAGTTTTCTTGACATCGAAGTTCTCCAGACATTATCCTTCTAGATTTTTGTTGTGGAGTTACTTAAAAGAAAAGGTATATCTTCAGAGATTATATCAAGATGTTGATCACCTTGAAAGAATCATTAGAGAAACATGTGAAGCTGACATGAACAGGGGTGAACAATCACCTGTTTAGAAAGGGACGGTGGATGCGTTAAAGTTCTGTAGTACTTAAGTAATTTTACATGTTGCCAATAAAATTTATTAGTTGCGGATTATTCATTGTTGACACGTTGATAAGGAGCAGGCATAAGTTTGAGAGTTTGGTTATCGGTTTCAAAAACGATAATACGTAAATCTTGAGAAATGTCGAAGATATCGGCGGATATAATTATTACTGCCATGTCGTGTTACTGGTACACTTTCTAACATCAGCGGATTTTATTTAAATATTGCCGGCCAACTTTTAAAGAGATTAAAGTTGTGTGGAAAAAAATAGGTGGAATTTTTATAAGCCTGAAGGTTTGTTTATCGACTTCAGAGATAACATCACGTAAATCTAGAGGAATGTCGAAGATGTCGGCGGATATAATTATTACTGGCATGTCGTCCTACGGATGCACTTCGTAACATTAGCGATAATTTTTATATGATTATCTGCACAAACATGTAGGCATATACCTAATCTAAATTTATTTCGGTGTTATTCAGTAATAAATTATTTGAATAACGATTTATTTGGTGAAAGAATCATTCCAATAATGCTTTATTCAAATAACGTTTTATTGATATAATTCTTCATTCAAAGGATTTCTCATAGTTTTATTCAACAATAACTTAATACGGAATAAAGAATAACAGATGAAAATTTCATTCAAATAATTATTTGAATAAAAAATTATTGAATGATGCCCAACCCTGATAAGGAGGTTTACGTATTTTACTCCTACTCCAACTCATAATTTTGATTTTCCCTGTATTCCAGCCAATGTTTTAAAAATTTTGTACTTGATTATGGATCTACAAGTCGTGCAGAACTTTTCATCAAGAAAATCTTTTTTGTGAAATGTAAGATAAACTTTTTCTCCATTTGTATAAAACTTTTTGAGACACACTGTATAACTATATCTTGTGTAAGAGATTTCAACATACACACTCGACAGATTTTTTCGTACTTGAAGATGAAGCTCAATGTTACATAGATGGTTTTCATTAAATTTGCAGATTTTGTACAATAAATCTTACCCAACACCAGATATCGAGTTTCTCAGAAAGCAAAACTTCTTCACGAATAGAGAAGCTATTACAAAATTCAACCAAGACTATGCCTTCGGCTTGTCAAATTTCATCCTTAAACTCAACCAGTTTGGGGACTTGCTAGCAGGTGAATTCAACCAATTGGTGAACGGATTCAGAGGTGGCAACCGAAAAGATCGCGATTCTACATTCCAGCCGGCCACCTACATACCCCCCATCTATACTAACATACCTAGCAGCATCAATTGGAAGGAGTTAGGCGGCGTTTCGCCTGTTAAATTTCAAGGATTATGCGGATCATGCCATGCGTTTAGTGCAGTTAGTAGATATTTAATTTAACTAGCGGAACTATTAACTTAGTTGAGCAAAACAACATAGGCAGGAGCGGTGGAGGGTCATAATTATCGGAAAACAGGAGCCCTTGTTGAATTGAGTCCTCAGAACTTGGTCGATTGTCCTCCAAAGCAGAGCTACCAAACTTTCGGATGCGCTGGTGGCTATGTAGACGAAGACCTCAAATACATCTGGCAGAATCCGGGCATTGATCGTGAAGATGCTTACACTTACGAAGGGATGGATGGACCTTGCAGGTTTACTCCCAATGTCGTTGGTGCCAATATAACAGGTAACAAATATGTAATACAATAGTGCCTACCGATCTCTGACGGCATCACGTCTCATGTTTTCAGGGTATGTTGAAATACCAGAAGGCGATGAAAAATCTTTGGAAACTGCCGTTGCTACATTAGGCCCAGTTTCCATTGGCATAGACGCTAGTCAGATGACATTCCAATTCTATTCCCAAGGCATTTATTACGATGAAAATTGTAAGAATCGAGGAGAAAATGTGAACCATGCCATGCTCGTCGTGGGTTTTGGAGAAGAACCTGACGGCCAGAAATATTGGCTCGTGAAGAACTCGTACGGACAACAGTGGGGTATAGGCGGTTACATAAAGCTCGCCAAAGATAGAAACAATCATTGTGGAATTGCTACATCTGCTGTCTATCCTCTTGTATAGTAATTTTGATAGGTCTTTTTATATATTTGTATAACTGTTTTTTAATAAAATAAATAATTTTAGAACAAAATTGATGGATATGCATTTATTTAGCATGGTGGGAATCACTAAACAAATTAAAAAATATAATAGTAACATATTAAATATACGCCAAAAGTTCAAAGGAATATTATACAGTGTGTATATATTAATCACATTAGGTTTCCTATTACCAGTGATATATCATCTGGCAAAGGAAATGTTAACAAATTTTTAAATTACAGCATTTCTCAGAAAACTATTTGCAGAAAATTTTGAATTGATGGCTCAACAGAAAAGGTACTGAAGAATAACATGGTATCTCCTAATCGGTTTTATTAACTGTTCGATCAATCCTGTCCAAGTTAATCGCTCAAAGTTACGATGGGGCGTCCGTGATGAGTGGTAAGACAAATGGTGTCCAAGCTATTATCAAAAGAACATTTCCACATGCACATTATATTCACTGCACATCAATTTAATTTAATTTAATTATTGAACGAGCAGCACAGTGCGATAAAAATCTAAAGTTTTTATTTTGCGCCCATCCTTTTTCATAACACACGAGCCGCCACTGGTTACATACAAATATGGGAAGAAGTATTCAAGCCTGCAGTACGATATATCCGGAAGATGAGGTAAAGGTATCAACGTAAGGATTTTCTCTGATGAGTATAACTGGGCATCTAGATGGATATCGCTGTTAAAAGTTTTCGCCAAAGTAAAAGATTATCTCTGATGGATATCACCGGGCTTCTATATATAATAAATATCGCTGTTCGATGTTTTAATCGATACCTTCTGCCCTCGATAGTAAGACATCGTACAACGACCACTGAGTATATCGATGTTTTTCTAGCATCGATAAAAATAGCACATTTCTACTATAAATTATTAAATGCAATTTAACACAATATTCTACATTTACTCAAACATGGCGTATTGTGTAAATGTTTTTGTATAAATATCTTGATAAAAAAAAACACGTTGATTTTCCAATTTATCATAGAGCACGTTCAGTTAGCAACTGCAATGCGTGACCAATAGCGACCCACACCGTAGCATACCGAGGCCAGAAACATCTGGCATGGATAGATGTTTTGTTCGTAAAAATTATACACCTAGTTTCTACCAAAATATACAGAGTTTTCCACGGAAGTGGCTAATTAGAAGTTTTCAGACTTAACGAAACTCTTCAGATTTAAAAATTTGATAGATTATTGATATTACGACCAGAATTCTTCTCAGTGTACTTCGCGCAGGTTTGGTGACGTAATGTATTCTTTACTATTAAAACGAATGCTACTGTTCTTGACAAATTAATAAGGCAAACATTCCACCACAAAAGATTACATGAGAAATGCATGTACCGGGTGATTCAGTAAAGGTGGCGACCGGCTGTATGTGTTCTCATAGAAACTGCTATACCTAGAGCTTCGGGACAAAAAAAAAACATAACCAATGCGGCCACCAGAAATATCCGAAAATTATTTTAATGTTCAAAATTTCACCGCTAGGAGGCGTATCTGCTATGTTCAATCATAAAATCAGTATTATCTCAGAAAATTGCAGGTTGAGCTGTAGCTTTGAATGGACCGTTCGAAAGCTGAGTTATTGTCCCATTATTTTGTTTAATGATTTCTTTTTCGTATCTGCCATAATAAAGAGCGGGGAAGCCAATCAATTGTCCAATATGTAAATTTTAATATCTCCTGAACCGTTCAACCAATCTGAAATTTTTGGGCTCGTTCGATTGAGCATGTGGGTTTTTTCTAGAAAAATTGTGGTTCTAGCATTTATTTTGAAATAGGTAAACTACAGGGTGTTTTCTGTAGCGATAACATATTTTGGTGAATTTCAAGAAAAAATTGAATGTAACCGTGCTATATAATTACCAGTGTCGCAAGCTAAATTAAATTGTTGAAATTTCAGTGAAAACCGCATCTTAATATCTCTATCCGTTCTCGATTTATCGCCAAAAGAATGAAATTTGTAAAAAAAATTAACTGCAACCCTGCAAGTAGGCGACGCGACGGATGGTTTCCATGGAAACTACGAAATTCTATCAGATTGCTTAATGCTTATATCAATCGATTCACCAAAGTATAAATTGTCCAAATGGCTAGTAGACGAATACAAAAATTTACCCATCAAAGTAAATAGTTTACAAGTAGTAAATTCTCTAGATTTCGTAAATAAAATCAATAATTTGCAATTAAAGGAACGGGAAATTTTAGTTTTGTTTGACGTTTGTTCACTCTTCCCAAGCGTACCAATACCGGAAACTATAGAATATTTAGTGGAACTCTTAAATTTGAATAACTTGGATGATGTTAAAATCCCGGAACATAAAAGAGTAACGTCCCTATGTATGTATCTAAATCGTTTTCAAATTGACGGGAAGTTTTTTGAATAATCGCAAGGAACGGCAATGGGTAACCCATTGTCTCCATTCGTTACGAATCTTTTCATGGGTAAATTTGAAACTAAGTTGAAAGAAGAAGCTAATTATTTCCCTAGAATTGAGTTGGGGTACGTGGGCGACATATTCGCGGTTTTCCATACTACTAAATCCACCATGGCTGATTTTGTCTATAAAAAAGAAACCAACACTAATAGATTAATTATGGCTGATTCAAATCATTGCGGACAACATAAAATGGTCGGCATTAATTTCTTGATTAACAGATTAATAAGTTTTCCACTTAATAAGATCAGATTCGACAGAGAATTACAATACATTCAAAAGATCGCTATCTACAATGGTTACTGTTCTACCACGTTCTACTGATGTACTCCGCTGCTTAAAGAGAGTTCAATGTAAACATTATGTACGCAGCTCTACGAGTTTAAGTTCACTTCAAATCCGCGATAAAAAATTTATTAAACTAGCTTTCCACCGAATTTCGAAAAGTATAGGCGGCATTTTTAATAATAGACGGCATAATGTGAACACGTTTCACCGCACAAAATACATTACAAAATTTGTTAGGTACTGCGAAGGATAAACCGAGCTTCAACCAAAAGTCAGGCATTTATAAATTGAGTGTAAGGACTGCAATATAGTTTATGTCGGACAAACAAAAAGAGCAATAGAAACTAGATTTAAGGAACACATTGCACATTATCGGTACGGTAGAGTTGACGCATCCAGCGTGGCACAGCATATTAACAGGGAATGTCCCTTATTAGTACACGATTATCATCACTATTCGTGATAACAGAAAAAGATATAGATACCTTTCATGAACATTTTTAATAAATCCTCTTAACTCTTGGGCCTACAAATATTTATTTGATTGCACAACAATTTACGATTCTGTTTGTTATACTTGTTTAACCCCACCATCTCCTTATGTATGGCTATATAAAGATGTATCTAATATATCTAATCAATTGCTTTAAACGAACGAGAGATTAGTCACAAAAATAGATTAATTACACCAAAATACCTGATAGGCTGATATTGGCTTAGGGAAATTACATTTCCATGTATAAAGTACATTGCAAATCTAAATACAGATAAAACAGTCATTTGATAACAAAACAAGAATGATCCCTGCCTAGCAGTCACACTGGTGATCCAGTGAATGTTGGGCTTGTACGTTGTAGTTCACTGTGTTTTCCATTTTTTTCCAATATGAAGGCTGTGCTATTATTTCTAGCTGTATCTATTGTTAGTATAAACGCCGCCTCCTATTACAGTCTTGTCCAGGAACAATGGGCAGAATTTAAGGTATGTTATTGGCCTCAGATTTCGCAATGCTTCATAGCAAACTGCAATGGTACATTTGTATTTGTTGATCGAAGATGTTTTCAGCTATCATATGATAAAAAATACGCCGATGCAACAGAAGACAAATATCGTTTGAGAGTATACATGGATAATGCCCGCATGATATCCAAGCACAACCAACTGTATTACATGGGCTTAGTAACATTCAAAATGAAAATAAATGAGTGGGCAGATTTACTTTCGTACGAATTTTTCCATATTCTCAACGGTTATAATCGAAATCTTAACAACAGTATTAATCAAGTGAGAAGTACCTTTATTTCTCCAGAAGGGCTCCAACTACCTGACAAAATCGATTGGAGAGAAGAAGGTGCTGTCACTTCAGTTAAAGATCAAGGGATGTGTGGTTCTTGTTGGAGCTTCAGCGCCGTAAGTACCAAATAAACCATTAACAAAATTTCATAAACCACTACCTAGTTCCTTTATTATAAAATATGTGCTACATTAACTACCAGTTTTGGCTTTCTTTAGCCTTCATCAGCAGAACTTATGTAATAGTCAGTGATGAAATAATTGAAAAACTACCAATTTCATTTGTTTAGCGTTGCGGAGAAACTTTTTTAAATGCTCTATGTTCGACAAGCCAGTGTACACCAGTAGTTAATGCAGTAAACATTTTAGGACTACAAAGTACTTTATGCACATTATATTTATTGGAAATTAACCTAATTATGGACTTCAAAATATCATAGTAAACATATATGTTCGTTCTTTTCAGACGGGTGCTTTAGAAGGTCAATTCTTCAGGAAAACTGGTATATTAACTTCACTAAGTGAACAAAATTTAGTCGATTGTTCTCAAAGCTACAACAACCACGGTTGTAATGGTGGACTCATGGACAACGCATTTAGATATGTGAAGGGTAATGGTGGAATAGACACAGAAACATTCTATCCCTATGAAGGCGAAGACAGTTATTGTAGATACGATGCAAGTTATTCAGCTGGTACTGCAACGGGCCTCGTAGATATTCCTGCTGGCAGTGAGGAAGAATTACAAAAAGCAGTTGCATCAGTAGGGCCAATTTCTGTAGCGATTGATGCTGGTCATACAAGTTTCCAATTCTATTCAGAAGGCCTTTATTACGAACCTAGTTGCAGTCCAGTAAATTTAGATCACGGAGTTTTAGCTATTGGATATGGTTCAGAGATCGGAGACTACTGGCTGGTCAAAAATTCATGGGGTACCAACTGGGGCGAAAACGGTTATATTAAAATGAGCAGAAATCGTAATAACAACTGTGGAATCGCTTCGATGGCAAGCTACCCATTAGTTTAAATATTGTAAATAAAGTGTACATATTTTGATTTTAATTTCAATTTGTATTTATTATGATAACTTTGTTTATTAACATTCTGTTTTAATAAAATTTCGTAAAATAAAAAAGTATACCAATATATAAATATTAAAATTATATTTTAAAATATGAATAGCAGTAATATTCGTATTGAATTGAAAACTAACACTCGCAGAAGCAAATTTCCAATTCTTATAAAAAATAAATAAGTATAGTAAGATACCGCGAAATTCGAGGTTTCTATTACATCATTTTACCAAAACAACATACTGAAACCCAATATATAACATAATATAGTACAGTAGTACATAAGAGAAAATCAAACCAAACTTATATTAACAACTTTGGCAACATCGCTGTTTATAGTTTATAATTAATTAGTATTTGTATTGTACGTTATTATAAATGAGGTTAGGTTCTGTTATGTCACAGGAGTATATACTTATTAGCTATAACAAAGTTCGCTAAAAAACACTTACCACAGTACCTCCTTCACCTGAAGCATGTTTAAAAGGGTTCGATGATTGTTTCAAAAATTCTTCCCTCAAAATTAATCGACGTTTTGTTCTCTCTTCTATGAGTTTTTTCTGTTCAGCTGATACATCGAATTGAGTCGCCATCTTCGAAAAGTCACAGTGAATACAACTGTCATTCGAATATGTAAATGAATGTCACTATATATATATATATATTTGAAAGAAATACGTTACTGTTTTTTTTATATGTATACTATTAAATTGAAACATAAATACAAATTAATTAATTTAATGTAAAAATAGCCTGTTAAAAAATTTCCATTCGTTTTCAATGTCTGCATGAAAAATATATAAAGTTGGCTGCTCACTTGCGACACTATAGCGATCAGAATTACTGCGATTTGCAATATTCATTATATTTTTCCTTTGAAACAATTTAATAATTGGATGATATTCATTAAATAAATTTCACAAAATTTAGCGTATAAAATAAATATTTATACAATAATTATTTACGACGTTAATACATTACATTAAAAGTATAAACGAAGGTTTGGAATAATTTTATCTCTCTCTCAAATGACGTCTTGTATTATATATCCATACAAAAAAGAATTTAGGGTAGCTTAAGAAACGGGATAGAATAAACACTATCTTCTAAAACTGATTAGATCTTATTTGCGTTTTGAAAAATATTTAGTCGTCGATTTGCTAAATACAAAATTATATCGAAACGGACGGCAAACACATTTAGGATTATTTATAATATATCAGCAAATATTTTTCTTTTGGTCATTTGATCGTGAGCGGAAAGCTTTAAAACTCAAATAATTACAGGGTTGCCAAAGCAAATCTCTATTGACGAAACCACAATGAAAGAAATAACAGTGGGGATTATCATGTGATCAGTGATTCACAAAGCAATAGGAAATAAATATTGGTGTTCATCATAAATTGCAGTGAGAGTTGGTGAGAGTCAGTGCCAGTACCAGATAGTTTGTGGAATTTCGTTGCCTGATACAAAAACAATTAGGTAAAAATAAGTTTCTTTGTACTTGTTTTTTCATGCAAATAATAGACAAATTCTTTGTCTCAGGCACACATATCGGGATATTATGTGAAAAGTGGCATAACGATTTTGAATATACTAATACTATTGAATTTCTTTTATTAGGATTTCAACATGAGGTTGTTGTTCGTTTTCGCATTAATTTTTGTGGGTACGCAAGCAGTATCATTTTTTGACCTTGTGCAAGAACAATGGAAAGCATTTAAGGTAAGTTATTTATTCACGTATGCATAAACAGAAAACAAAAATTACTCAACACTTGCTAATAACTTTGCCTTTTTATTCAGTTTTTCTAAGAGAAGAAATAAATTTTTTTGTATTTCTTTTGTATAGTTAACTCACCAAAAACAGTATGAAAACCCAACTGAAGAAAAATATCGCATGAAAATTTTTATGGAAAACTCTCACAACATTGCCAAGCATAATCAGCTATTTCAACAAGGATTAGTAACTTTTAAATTGAAATTGAACAAATGGGCTGATATGCTCCATCATGAGTTCATCCATACTGTGAATGGTTTCAATCGCAGCATGGGCTACAAGAGTGCGACCTTTGACGAATCAGATGATGGTACTACCTTCATTCCACCAGCAAATGTGCAATACCCCGATGAAATAGATTGGAGAACTAAAGGAGCTGTTACAGAAGTTAAAGATCAAGGACAATGTGGATCGTGCTGGAGTTTTAGCGCAGTAAGTACATGTGCAGTATTTGTTTCTTATGACCTATCGCATCTATTAATGCGACGAAAAATCTTAATAACAAAACCAGACTTGAAAAGCCATCAAAAAATATTTTATCTTCCAAATATTCTGTCATGCTCAGCGGCTCACGTCACTGGGAGGTCTCTAACAATGATCGTAATTCTTTGTATGCTCTCATCAAATATATTTCTATGTTAGGAAATTATAAGAAGTTCGATCATTATCGGAGTCCCCTCGTGATGTAAGCACTGGCCACCACTGACTATGCTGGAAGTATACAGTTCTTATATAAAATTTTGTTATTTACATCTGCTTCTGCATTGTTTGTTATTTTATAAACCACGATATATGATGACGTAATTTTGCCTATTTTTTGCAGTATGTTTATACAGTGACTGGCATAAATATTGCAACATATGAGATTTTTGTTTGTTATTAAAATATAGTAAAATCTTTCTTGGAACCATATGCAAATTTTTGTAAGCACTCAAAAAAAATTTAAAATCACAATTTTTCCAAATATTTTTTAAATAAATTACATATTTCTATTGTTTTCGGTTTTAGTAGCTCAACTGAAGTAAAATCTCTAAGTATAGTTGATTGATACTCAATTTACCAAGCAATTTTGTCAATTCTTGCAAAATTAATATAGCTAAAACGAAAAGTAGGTTTTCAATATGATAGTTGCTGTTGCATTGAACTTATATCCAACAAGAATAAATAAATTTTGCAGATATTTGATAATGGATTTACTAGAATTAATTGAAACAATATTTCATGGATAAATAAATATGAAGGACTAGTCCGTGCAACTGTGTTTTTAAAATGTTCAGTCTTAGATCGTGTAATTCGTCTTTTTTTACGATGACTTTAATTATAAACTGTAATTATATTTTATTTTTTAATCATGGTTTTAATTTGTTGCTTTTATTATAGCTAAATATCGGAAGGCTACAAAAACTAAATTTTTAAAATAATTTATTGCAATGACGCTGTTTGCTACAGGATATATAGAAATTACGTGACAAAACCTGTAAAAATATCTGTATCGTTCTTACATTGCATTTCACATTTTCTCTTTTTAATACGAAAATTAGTTTCTTAGAGAAAAATATTTTCAGCTTTGTTATGCTTCGGAAATATAGAATACTGATACTAACTTTCTTATTTCAAGGGGCGGTATTTCAATCGCTAATAAATGTATCTAATAACAATTTATCTAAAAAGTTATAAGGAAGATATATCAGGTAAATAACAGTAGACCGTCTTTCGACGAATATTTTTAAGTTAAGGACCGGTATTTCAAACTCCTAATGAAGTTCCTAATAAAAGTTTTTAGCTGAAACTGAAATAACTGTCTTTCCATCAACTAATAATAATTACATAAGTAATATGGTTTAATAGGTTTATTCTCCTAAAATGTTATTGAGTGCTTGAAGGAGCCAATAAGAAGTTTAATAGCTCATCGAAAATCTCTGAATGTCGCCGACACAACCAAAAAAAAAAAGGTTATGTTGACAAGTTTCAAATTGTTTGAAATTATTTATTAATGAAAAACATGAATAGACTTCGAGAGGTTTATGGAAGAAGAATTGGTGAATCTAGTTGAAATAGTTAATCGTGACAGACATTATATATCAAATTCTTCTAATATTCCGACTGATTCCGAGAACGACATCCCTTGTGTTTCTAGTTTATGAATGAAAGGTGAAACAAAGCTATAATTTGACTTAATATACAGAAGGTTTTGTGGCAATTCTGTTGATGGTATTATCTTTTTACAATTCTCTAGAGAAATGCAGCAACCAGTGATTTCAAGAATTACATTTTTTATTCCTTCGAAATTATCGGCGTAAAAAATTGCTGCTTCTAACCATGTACCTTATGCGGTCCCTATTTTGGATAGCGGATACAATTACTGAAATCCTTCTGATATATCCTATCAAAGATATGCGTTATTTAAATTTGTATAGCACTGTCATTTGTTGCTTGCTGTAAGTAAGTTGTCTGCATCCCAAAATCTTCAAAGATGTGCATGTTTCTCGTTCATAAATAATTTCAAACAGTTTCAAACTTGTAAATATAACCTTATTTTCTTCGGTTGTGTCCGCGATATTCAGAGATTTGCGATGATATTTTAGGAGAATAAATCAGTTTATCATCTGCATAATTTTTATTAGTTTCAGATATTCAGTTACCTTTTATTAGAAACTTTATTAGGAGGTTGTAAAAACCGACCCTGAGTGCAATAACGTTATTTTTTATTTTGAAGCTCTATTGGTACCAAGGGAATATTATGACAATAAAAGAAGTTGTGATAATAATCAAATTTTTAATTAAACATTAGGTTTATACTGAATGTTTAATTAAAAAAAAAAATCATTATCATAGCTTGTTTTATTGTCACAATATTCCACTCGAGATAATATCATTTTCTTGCTAGAAAATATACAAATTGGGCTCAAGTTTTATTTAATAAATTTAACAAATAACGGTAAAATAAAATAAAATTCTCACAAAGCTAAACTATTAATTTTCTATAAAAATAACGCTCCTCCTTTTTCTGCACAGATTTCAATGCGAGCTCTAAATTCATTGAAACTGCATCTTATTTCTAAGATTGATAAGGACTGGACTGCATTTTGTGTCATATTTTTTAATTACTCTTCTTCATTGTCTAATGACTTAATGTACACAATTTATTTTGAACAACCCCACAGATAAAAGTCCAATATTGTAAGATCAAGACTTCTCGGTGGCCATAAAATGGGACCATCTTTCCTATCCAGTTATCATGGAATTCTGCATTGAGCCAGTGGCGAACAATGCCGGCATAATGAGCAGGGTATCCATCGGGCTGGTAAAACATTTCCATTCGGTAGTTTAACGCCAATTTATCCAGTTCATCAGTTAAATTTCCAAATATGGATTACGGTTTAAACTTTGATCAAAAAAATATTGGCCAATAATGCCGTGGTACGAAACCGCACACCGCACATTAACTTTTTTAAAATGTCTGCGACAACAAATTCTGAAATTTGGATTCGTCTCACTCCAGTACGGGCAATGTTGAGACGAAACGACTCCGTTAGTTGATTCATCGGAGAACATAATTCGTTTATGAAAATTTGAATCTTCCAAAGCTCTGTAGCCCATTTCTAACCAAAAATCCATACGTTTGGCTTCATCACCATTTTCTAAAGGTTGCCTAAATTGTGGTTTAAATGGTAAAATTCTGTTCTCCTTAAATATTCTTTGTAAATGAGATTTACTTATCCCAGTTAGTATTGCCCTCCATCTTAAAGACAACTTTGGAGCTTCTATTGCGGAATGAACGGCGAGAACTGAAGCAGCATCGTCTTCATCGAATCTTTGAATTCTTAATGTTTAAAACCGAGCCTGTTTTAAGGAATTTGGTCACCAAGTTTTTTGCTCCGGAATTTGAAGTGGTAACTTTCGGGTATTTTTAGTTGAATTTTCTGATAACAACTCGGTAGCACTCTTCACCAGTTCCGTAACATTGAATTAGATAAATTCTTTATTTTAAAGTCAACATTATAGCATAAATACTGTTCAAATTAGCGAAGATTTAATTTACAGTTCTACTAACTTATTAAATTTGTCAACTGCTGTCAGTTATATTTTTCAATGTAATTCGCCTACTAGAGTTATTTCTAAAAATTACGATTAAGTGAAAATTTTCAAGAAAAATGATAATATCTCGAGAACCGTTCGAGTTAAATAAAAAGTAATTTGTGTTTTCGGGGTTTGAAAACAAGCAGAGTAAATCATCAAGAGTGAAATTTTCTGAGAAATCAAAAATAAAAAAAATTTCCTCTTTTAAAGTCGATCCGGGGACATACTGTATATTGTCGAAGGAAATAGATGTAAATGTCAAATTTTCCCAAGCTTGTAAATATCAAATATTGTTGAATTTAAAAAAAGGAACTTTAGAAGTTATTTTCCTGAAAAATTTCGAAAGTATAACCAACCAAATTACATAGAAATTATCGTAAAGAGGACAGAATGAGTTCTCTAAATATGTCACCCAAGATCCCCACTTTCATTAAAACAAAAATGCAAGATGGGGATCATAGGTACTCCGCGTATATCATAGCGAAATCTTTTTATGTTAAAATATTCAGTGCTAGAGTGGCGGTTTTAATTTTTTTGATAAACTTGTATGTTTCCTATTGATTAAAATCTGTTGTTTAAACTGCGTTTCTTATTTTTAACAGACTGGTGCATTAGAAGGTCAACATTTCCGCAAAAATGGTAAATTAGTGTCTTTAAGTGAGCAAAATTTAATTGACTGCTCTCATAAATACGGCAACAATGGATGTAATGGTGGCCTTATGGACAACGCGTTCAGGTACATTAAAGATAATCATGGCATTGACACCGAAACATCATACCCCTACGAAGCGGAGGACGATAAATGCAGATACAACCCGAAGACTTCTGGAGCAACAGACAAAGGCTATTCAGACATTCGCTCTGGCAGTGAAGACGATCTCAAAGCTGCGGTCGCGACAGCTGGGCCTATTTCCGTAGCAATCGATGCCAGCCACGAATCTTTCCAATTTTATTCGGAAGGTGTGTACTATGAACCTAAATGTAGCCCCGAAGATCTCGATCATGGTGTATTAGCTGTCGGCTATGGCACTGATGAGAATGGACAAGACTATTGGATAGTCAAGAATTCTTGGGGCGAAACTTGGGGCGATAAAGGTTATGTTAAAATGGCTAGAAACCGCGAAAATCAGTGCGGAATTGCTACACAAGCCAGTTACCCCTTAGTTTAAATGATACGTCAAACTCCTTAGTTTAAGTACATTTGTAAAGTGTTTTAGTGTTTGTTTTTAGTTAAGATTTTCTATTCACTGTATTTTATATATTTATCTGTTGGAGTCATAACTTATTTGTGATAAATTATTCCTTTTCATTCCTTTGTATAGGCTATATGTACGGCTGTGTAAGATTATTTGAATATAATTTTTACTTTTCCCTCTTTTTATTTGTTTTTTTCGTGTCTTTTATACTTGTAAATGCAAAAACATTTATGAAATGTTAGACCTCAATCTCTTTATAACTTACATATTTACGTTTAAGTAATTTGTTTTAAGATAAAATTGAAAAAGGTTCACGTATACATTAGCTGTAGCAATAACTTTGGAACAGGTTTAGATATCAAAAAAATCATATTAGTGTCATTCATATGTGTTCATCTCAAGGAATTTGAATAAAAAATATACGTATTTCACCCACATATTTTATTTTAGAGATAATTAGGAGAAATAAATTACGAGATCGATTAGATTTAGATTAGATCTAATTAGAGTAACATTGTACCGCGACCTATCGATCTATTGTGCCCCCCTACATCAGCTGTAAGCTGCTAGGGTTTGCCCGCACTTACAGCTCCCCATCCAGTCTAAGAACTTTAATAAATTGCAATAGCTGTGATGGTTTCAAGGAGGGTATTTCTCTCTCGTCTATGACGTCTTTGCCAAAATAGTTGGCACGAGTTTCTGTGATGGCAGTACAGTTGGATATTAGGTGTTCCGGACTTTCACCTTCCGCTCCACAAAACCTGCAATCACTATTCTGTTTCAGATCTATCCTTGTCATGTGTTCCCCCAGCTGAAAATGCCCTGTCAGAAAACCTGCAAGGATGCGTAGTCTGTTTCTGCTTAATTCTAGCAGGGTCTTTGCTCTTTTCTTACTGTAATTCCCAAGGAATATCTTGGAATATCTCAGACCAGGGAGATTTTCCCAGAGGGAAGCTCTGAGCGTCTCCTCCCTGTCTTTGAGTTCTTTTTTGTAGGTGCTCATCCCTATCCCGCAGAACGGTTCTGGTCCCACAAACGAAGTTGTGGCGGCCCTCCTTGCTAATAGATTAGCTACCTCGTTGCCGCTGATTCCAGTATGTCCTGGTACCTAGCATAGTGCAACTTTGTTTTCTTTGCCTAGATTATTTAGTCTACCAAGACATACCCAGACTAGTTTCGAACTGATGGTATTCGAGCTCAGTGCTTGACTATCGGAGAAAATCACAATGCTCTGCTTCTGATAGTTCCTATCAAGGTTCAATTGAGCACATTTTCCAATCGCATTTACTTCCGCTTGGAAGACACTGGGGTGTATTCCCATTGGCTCTGAGTATTTGGTTCCTGGCCCGAATACCCCTGCACCTTCCTTTATCAGTTTTGGAACCTTCCACATACCATTTAATGGCATTTGCCTTTAGGCAGTAGGCGGAGGATTCTCCTTTCCAGTCTCTCTTATTGCTCAGCTTCGTAACAAAATTCTTTTCGAAGCTGAATTTTCTGACCATTTCGTCAGTCGGTAGACTTAGAAGTGGAGGGAATCCCGCTCGAGGTGACCAAGCCCTCTGGCACGGGGTCTCGTACCCTCCAGCCCCCGTTCTAACTAGTCTGTACATTGCCGCATGGGCCGCTCCCTCCACTACTATGTGTAGAGGTGTGAGGTCTAGGATGACCTCCAGGGCCGCGGTTGGGCATGTTGTCATAGCTCCGGTTATGCATACGCATGCCAACCGTTGCAGCTTGTCAAGGGCATTCCTTGTGACCTGTGTGACCTTCTGGAACTAGGTTATCGCCCCGTACGTTACCATAGGTCTTACTATGCCGATGTACAGCCATCGCAGTATGTTTGGGTTGCAGCCCCATGCTTTGCCTGCTAGGTTCCGGCAGATCGTTAAGGCTCTTGTTGTCTTATTTATTAATTCAATGTGCTTGTTCCACAGAAGTTTTTGGTCTAGGGTTACTCCTAGATATTTGACTTCTGTTTTACATTCAATTACTGTTGCATCCAAACGGATGTCTTTCATGTTCGAAGTTTTCCTCTTCTTAGTAAAAGGTACAATCGTGGTTTTCGCCGAGTTGATACTCAGCCCCACTGATCGACACCATTCCCTAGTGATTCTAAGGCTTGTTTGGACTAGGTCACAGAGAATTCCCTCAAACTTGCCTCTTGCTATTATAACAATGTCGTCGGCGTATCCTATACATTGTACGCCGGAGGCTGTTAGCCTGTGAAGCAGTTCGTCTACTACCAGGCTCCACATCAAAGGCGAGCATACACCGCCTTGAGGTGTTCCACGAGTGGATCTGATTTTAATACTCTGTTCACCTATTGATGTCTCAGTTATCCTCGTAGAGAGCACATCACCCCCCTTGTTTCCAGCGCTCGTTTGACCGCCTCATGAGAGGTATTATCAAACGCACCAGAAATGTCTAGGAAGGCACAAATTGCTGTTTCTCCTTCATCCAGTTTTCTGAATGATTCCGGTTAGCTCATGCAGGGCAGTCTCTGTCGATCTGCCTGCCCTGTATGCATGCTGAGTCTTGTGAAGTGGAGCCTTTTCCATCACCTCCAGTCTGACATAGTTGTCTATTACTTTTTCCATTGCTTTCAGTACAAAGGACGTCAAGCTGATGGGTCTGTACGATTTGGGGTTACTCCCATCCTCCTTCCCTATCTTTGGTATGAAGGTGAGTTTTGCTCTTCTCCAACTTTGGGATATGTATCCCAGCGCCAGACTACTCCTTGTTATATTTCAAAGGGGGTGGAATTCCTTCTTCCTGCCCTTTCTGCAGGAGCACGGGGAAAATCCCGTCTGCTCCTGGTGATTTAAATGGCTGGAAGGTGTTTATAGCCCACTCCATGCGCTGTCTTGTACAGATCCGTTTGGCAATTTCCCAGTCCTCAGGTTTGGCCCTCCTGGTGTTTACAGTTATTCCGTCTTCTGGATCTGTCTGCTTGCTATCGGGGAAATGCGTTTCAAGGAGCAGGGTAGCCCGCTCGCTTTCCCTTTCCGTGTAGCTACCATCTAGCTTTCTTAAGGCCATCGCAGGTCGCGTTCCACCTTTTGCCATTGCCCTGTGAAGTCTTGCTGCAGCCGGGGTGGAAGTGATGTTTTCGCAAAAGTTCTTGAAGTTTTGCCTTTTAGCCTTCCTTATCTCTTTGTTGTATAAAGTCAACTTTTCTTTATACCTTCGCCAGTCCCCGTCAACCTTTGCCTTGTTGAACAGGTGACGAACATCAGATCTGATGTTTGCCAGATTTCCGTTCCACCAAGGGGTATCCTTGGCCGGCTTCCTCGGGGTTAGCGGACAATTGGCTTCGAAAACCTTTGTTATCGCCCCGCTGAAGTATTCTACGTCCTGTTCCAGTTTGAGGTGGTGTGTTGTCCCGCCTGTACTCAGCTGGTTCAGGTTTTCTCTTAAACAAACTTTATACTGATCCCAGTTTGTTTTCCTTGGATTCCTGCTATGGGAGGTTGAGGAGTCTAGTCCCTCTAAAGTGAACTCTATTATCCTGTGATTTGACAGGAAGGGTTCACTTGAAACCTTCCAGTTCTTAACCATATTCTACTCAGACTAAAGCTGCTAAATGTCACATCTAGTACTTCCTTCCTTACCCTTGTTACAAACGTTGGTTCTTTGCCCACGTTGAGGATTTGGAGGTTACAAGCTAATAAAAATTCTAAAAGGGACTTACCTCTTTCGTTGACGTCGGTGCTTCCCCACATGACGTGGTGTGTATTGGCGTCGCAGCCTACTATCAGCGGCAGGTTCTTCCTGCTGCAATACCCCACCAGCTCTCTCAATTCTGAAGGCGGTGGTGTTGTCCCGTCGTTAGCGAAGTATGCGGAGGCAATGACAATGGCTCGGTTTTTGCCCTGAATATCGAGGTGTACCATGACTGCTGTCAGGTCCCGAGTCATAAATTCTGAAACACATATATTTAATGTTACTCCTGATTAGGACGCAGGCCCTAGGGTATTCCTGCCTGCGATCCCATATTACCTGTGAGTCTTTACATGACAGACCTTTGATCTGTCCTCGATTGATCCAAGGTTCTTGAATCAATACAAGTCCCAGGTCATATTTGGCGAATATAATAATAATAATAATAATCCTATTTATTGACAATATTTACAAGCAGCCACAGCAGAGGCTCCCCTCGCATGCTGCAAGTTGATCTGCGCCAGGCTGGTGAAGACGACTAGTCGGATGGAGGGTCAACTGCCTCAAGTACTGCACACTCCTGTGGCGTCAGAATGGCTTCTCCATCCGAGTTGGACTCGATCCTGACGTCATCCAGGTTGATGTCGTCCAGTGTACCTCGAGAGGCCGGCGAGGTTTTCTCGTCGGTCTCCCGCTGCTCTTTCCTTGGCTCTTCTTGAGCCCTGACACAGGGATCCTACCAAACCGCTAGTGGATACTACATCACTTTGCCAAAATCGCCTCACATGATTTGGGCTCAATCCCAATGGTGAGTACCTGGCCGTGTCCTTCCTCCTTGAGGTGCATGACCTTCCAGAGGTCTGTCTGGATTTCAGGATTCTGAATATCCAGCAGCTTGAACAGTTTCTCTGCTTCCTGACCCTTACTTCTCGGAAGAAAAACTGTCATGACGTGGGGTTTTGGGAGGTCTCACAGTCGACCAGCATTGCTCCCTGACGGAAGTGTATTTCTGCAATATATCAATTTAAGTCGGCGCATTTTATTTAGATAAATCAATCTTTCCGAAATCGATTCTATAACATTGTTGATACAAACACAATATAACAAACTAAGTATTGTTAACAATATATCTTTATATTTTTATTACCCAAGAAGCAACAATTGACGCCGAAACTTGTCTGTAAAATTTAGAGGTGATTTAAATTATTTGCGCAAAAAAAGGCCTTTCGATTGGTCGTTGCAAAGCGCGGGAAATAAAAATGAAGGGTGCATTTTCGTAAGTGATTTGTTTTGAAGATAAATTTTGTTTAGTTTATAACGAGGATTGCATTTACATAAGACAAGTAGTGCATCATATCAGAATGTTGTAAGTTTTACTATAATGTATATAATATATTTGTAATTTTTTCTAAAAGTATTTGTTGTTTCCAAAGGTCGCATTGTGAATCGATATGCTACCGTTATTGTTCATTAAGGTGAAAACGCATTAACTAATTATTTTTGAAAAAATATAGGCTTTTGCATTTTACTTCATGTTACCTTCGTTCATATATATTTAGAGCTATTTAACCGCTTTGAGGTACAACAGGATGCCTCCTAGATGGCGCACGACGCCGATCTGAAATCCTGTTTGAAATCTGGGAGACATCCTGTTCACCCCCGTCCAACTTCAATTAGAGAAAATGAGTCGCCTTCCCCTACGAAAGGGATGTATGTATGTATGTGTGATTAGGGTGATAGTACACACTGCGACCTAAAAGATCTATTGTGTCCCCTCTTCTCGCTGTATTTACAGCTGGCCGTCCAGTCTGATTCCTTTCAAGAAGTGCAGAATGTCCGAAGGCCCCAGATTAGGTAACTCTCCCTCTTCGATTTCACATGCTCCCAGGTGCAGCGCCCTTGAGTTGCACAGTGCAACACAGTTTGTGAGCAGATGAATGGACGTTTCGTCCTGTTCCCCACAAAATCTACATTCGGCTTCCTTCGCTATTCCAAGCCTGCTTAGATGTCCGTTCAGTTTACAATGGCCTGTAAGGATCCCTGTCAATATCCGAATATTATTTTTACTCAGGTTGAGGCATTCTGTAGATCTTTTCTGGTTATAGGTACCCAGAAGAGTTTTAGCTTGCCTCATTCCCTGGAGATTCTCCCAGTATTTGGATTTTCTCTGCTCTACTTCATTTTTCAGTTTCTCCAGTATTATGCTGCTACTTATCCCACAAAAAGGTTCTGGCCCTACAAAAGGTGTTCTAGCCCCTCTCTTAGCGGGATTATCTGTTATTTCGTTTCCTTCCACTCCCGTGTGTCCCGGAACCCACAAAAGGGTTACCTTGTTCTTTTTGCCTAGCTCGTTTAGTTTTTGTAGACACTCCCAAACCATTTTGGAGCTGATTATGTTTGACCTCAGCGCCCTAATGGCTGCTTGACTATCAGATATTATGATAATCTCCTGCTTTTCATAGCTTCTGTCAATGTTGACCTGGACACATCTTTCAATGGCGTGTATTTCCGCCTGAAAGATACTTGGGTACATCCCCAAGCTTTCGAAATATTTGGTTCTAGGCCCATATATCCCTATTCCAGTTCCCTCTGCCGTTTTGGAGCCATCTGTATACCATTTAATGGCGGTTCTATTGAGTTTCGAAATGGTATCTCTATCCCATTCACTCTTAGTGCTAAGCTTTGTGGTAAAATCTTTCACAAAGTTTAACTTCCTTGGCATGTCATCTCGGGGCATGTCCCAGATTTGGTCACCTGTAAGAGGCTGAGGCCTATGCCTAGCCGTTCCTTCCCTGATCATCCTACGTGTGGTCCTTTTAGCTATGCTCTCCACAAAAATGTGAAGAGGAGTGAGATTTAGTACCACTTCAATAGCTGCTGTTGGGCAGGTTCTCATTGCGCCAGTTATGCATGCACATGCTAATCTTTGCACTTTAGAGAGAGTAGCTCTCGCAATGGCCAGATTAGTTCTCTTGCTCCAAGCCACTGCCCCATAAGTGATCATTGGTCTCACGATTGCTGTGTAGATCCAGAGCAGTATTTTTGGGTTGCAACCCCAGTTGTTTCCTGCAAAGTTTCTACAGACCATTAGAGCCTTCTTTGCCTTGTTAGTTACTTCAAGCTCATGCTTATTCCACAGAAGCTTATTATCCAGGATGAGTCCTAGATATTTCACCTCCTTCTTCCAGTCTATGTCTTGCCCATCTATATTTATGGTCTTGAGGCTGGGTTCTCTTTTCCTTGTGAATGCTATTAAGGTAGTCTTAGTGGCGTTGATGTTAAGGCCCACTGATTGGCACCACCTTTTCGTAGTATTGAGTCCTCTTTGAACTATGTCGCAGAGGATATTCTCAAACTTTCCTCTTGCAAATATGACTATATCATCAGCATACCCTTGACATGGTATGCCTAGATTAGTCAGCCTTCATCTACTGTCAAGCTCCACATGAGTGGGGAAGCAACTCCCCCTTGTGGACATCCTCTGGTCGTGCTGATCGAGATGGTTTTGCTTCCCACCTCCATTTCCACTGATCTAATAGAAAGGAGCTGCGACAGCCATCTGGACGTCGCGCCGTCTACTCCTCTTTCAATTAATGCTTTCTTGACGGCCTCGTGCGGAGTATTGTCAAAAGTGCCCTCTATATCTAGAAAGGCGCACACTACGGTTTCTTTATTCGTCAGTGCATCCTGGATTTGATCTGTCAGCTCCACTAATGTGGTCTCAGTGGATTTGCCCATTTGATAGGCGTGCTGACAGGGGTGCAAAGGCACCCGCTCCAGGATATCTGTCCTGATGTAATTATGTCCCGCATTTTCCACTGTTTTCAAAACAAATAATGTTAGGCTGATAGGTCTTTGAGATTTCGGATGTGTAGTATCCTTCTTCCCTACTTTTGGTATAAAAGTAACTTTGGCCCTTCTCCAGACTTCTGGTATGTATCCCATTTCTAAGCTATTCCGGCTAATCCGAATTACGTGTGGTAGGATTACGTCCTGCCCTTTCTGAAGTAGCGCTGGAAAGATCCCATCTACTCCTGGTGTCTTGAAGGGTTGAAAGGTGTTTATGGCCCATTTCAGCCGTTCGCTACTACATATGTGCTTGGCCATTATTGTAGCTTCCTTGGTTGGTCTTCTGTGCTCCTCGTGTAGGTTTTCCGAGGTGACTGTTTTTCCTTCAGGAAAGTGAGTTTCTAGAAGGAGAAGAGCTCTTTCTTCCTCACTGTCAGTAAAGCTTCCATCCGCTTTCCTTAGTGCCACTCCTGTATCGACCCTGCCCTTTGCCAATACCTTGTGTAGTCTTGCGGCAGCAGGTGTTGCGTCGATATCCTCACAAAACTTCCTGAAACTATCACGTTTTGCTTTTCTAATGGCTTTATTGTAGGAGGTAAGCTTCTCGGCGTAACTCTGCCAATCTCCGGTGCACTTGGCCCTATTAACGAGCCTCCGTGTATCGGATCTCAACATTGACAGATGACAATTCCACCAAGGCGCGTCCCTACAGCGTTTGTTCTGTTGAATAGGACAACTTGATTCGTATGCATCCAGTATTGCCTTATTCACTTCTTTGAGATCATTCTCCAAGTCCAGATGGTGTCTGGCCCTTCTGGTTTCGATCCGCGATAGGTTGCTACTTAGGTTGGTATTATACTTGTCCCATTCTGTTTTCCTGGGATTCCTCCTGAGTGGTCGCTCCGAAGTATCCGCCTCTAGTCTGAACAGAATTATCCTGTGGTCAGAGAGAGAGGGTTCACTTGATACCTTCCAGTCTTTTAACAGATCTTTCAGGTTCAATGTACTTAATGTGATGTCTAACACTTCCTCCCTTACCCTCGTTACAAAAGTGGGGGTATTCCCTACATTGTGTACGAGAAGATCATCGTTACTAATAATATATTCTAACAGTTTCTCACCTCTCTGATTGGTGTCCTTGCGTCGCATCCTATGAGTAGTGGCGTCCTCTTCTTCCGGCAGAGTTCTACAAGCCTCTGCAGTTCGGGAGGTGGTACAAGCCCATCTCCATCGAAGTAGCAAGAAGCTATTACGATTTCCTGACGCTTCCCCCTAAATTCGAGGTATGCTCGAATTGAGGCAAGGTCTCTCGTCACGAATTCTGGAGAACAAACATAGTCAATATTGTCTCTAACTAGAATACATGCTCTAGGTATACTACTGTTACTATCATAGATTACTTTACTGCCTTTGCAAGTCCTCTTACCTGGTTCCTGAATATCGAGGGTTCTTGGATTAACGCCATACTAAGATGTTGTTTGGTGAACGTCCTGGAGATTACAGCAGATGCTCCCTTGGCGTGGTGGACGTTCACTTGGGCGATATTGATGCCCGCCATCTCGCTGCTCCCTAGTTATCGGTAAGGGTGTCGTCCTTACCGGTAAGGGTCTTGTCCCCTTCTTCTGCGTCCGTAAGGGTTTTGTCCCCTTCTGTGTTCTCGTCTAGCTCCTCGACCTCCATCGTATCGGATGCAGATTCTCCGCGATATAGGTCTGAAATGTGGAGACTGCCAGTGCTCTCCACATCACTTTCTGGTTTTTCCTCCTTGGAAGTGCTAGGGATGGGTTCTCCCTTTTGCTCCTCCTGCTGCTTCCTGAGCCCATGAACGGGTATTTTCCCAAACCTATAGTGGATGGTGTACCCTTTGCTCTTGATGGTCTGGTAGGCAATTTGGTCAATTCCCACCCTCAAGAGCTGGCCCTTACCTTCATCTTTCATACTAAGGACGTTCCATAGGTTAGTCCTTAGCTCATCGTTCTGTGCTTCTATGAGTCCTAGAAGCTTCTCAGAGGTTTGTCCCTGACTTCTAGGGAGAAACAGGGTTGCGGTGTGCAAAGATGGGATGTCGTCTCCCTTGCACGTCGTGAGCTGTACTCCCTTCCAGTGCCTTAAGTTTGGCACTTTTAGGCGAAGCCACTCTGCCGAATGTGGTGATTCACATTCAACCAGGATTAGCCCCGGCCTAAAGTGGATGCCTGCGAATTGGATCTTATGCTCCCATCCAGCAAACATCTCCTCCACAATTGCCTCTTCAACTGCCGTTTGTTCGTCCGCACTGAGGGTAGTCTCAGGGAACGCTTTTGGCAGGATGGCAACTCTCTCCTTCTTGACAGCCATTGCATAGCTGCCTCCTGTAGAGCTAGAAGTGGTGATCTTCCCTACTTCTTCCCTCTTTTTCTTAGGCGGTTTTTGGGTTGGAGTGGTCTCCTTCCTTTTCCGCTTCAGCATCGCAGGTGAGGTTCGTTGCTCACCCTGACCCTTATGCCCTTCGGCTTTCTTTCTCGCTTCCTCTGGTGCAAGCCCTTGACGGAGGTAGCGCAGATACCATTTACACCCTGCTCCACTGAGGCCACGTCTCAGTGGATCGTCTCTGCCTCCAGGGGCTGGCTTCTTTTGATACTTTGCCTTTGTTCCTTCCTTGTGAGGTAGTCTCACATTGGAAGTTGAAGGCTGCTCCATTTTTTGTTTATCAGCGGTGTTGTCCCGCTTTGGTGGTTTTTTATTTACTTTCTCCATAGTTGATCCCACGAGAAGCTAGGGGAATAGAGGTCCACCCCCACAGAGCCCCGCGTGCAGGGGTAAGGCTAGATACAATGGGGTGCGCCCGGTGCCCCAAGATTGGACTAGTAGAGACTGGTCTTCTATCCAGCCACGCATCCCATCGGCCTAGTCCGCCGCCTTAGGATTTAGGTTATTTGATGAGGTTGTCTCCTCTCGGTCCGTGCGGTTAAGCAAAGACACCCCCGACCCCTTAACTAGAGAGGGCGTGGTTTATCAGTTGAGTCCCCTGGTATTCAGGGGAACTACAACCGGCATCGTTGAACCCTGTGCAGGCCCTCGCCACGACACTACAGCTTGGGCAGGGTGAGGTGGTCCGCGGGTCGGCTTTCAATCTTCCCCATATTACGATTATCAGTCGCTCAGGTTTACATGTGTCCTCTCCAAGTTACTGGGTCATAGTCCACACAAGATCTTATACTCGACCAGACCACCACCCATGTTATGAGTACATGAATCGTGGCCCTCCCCTATCCGCCGGGGGCGCGCCTGGGAGTGCCTCAAGCTAACAGGTACGACAGGGATGTAGTTTCGGTATCAATCTGCAGAGGCGCTATTGTCAACGTGTACATAAAGTTGCATATATACAAAGAAATCCTGTTGTACCTCCAAGCGTTTCAATAATTATAGATATATATCAAAGTATAGGAATACCAAGTAGCGTCACTCTCTTGGTAAAATAAAATTGCGCCGCCATTTTGTTTTATCCCATATGATTTAGGTCACGTGTGAATGGTCATTGTAAACAAACATTTGTGTTTTGTATTTATTATGATTTTGGAATAAGTTTGAAGTTATCCAAGTTTAAAGGAAAGTACCACATCACTGTGCAGTGAGAAATTGTAGGAGCGATAATATTGATTCCTCGGGGCTTCATTTCTTTGGATTTCCAAAAGATGTTACGAGGTTACTGTTGTAACATACAATCTGTACATGGTAAATAATATACATATCTTCTAGGATGTCATTCTGGGCATTGCTTACTGACCGGAGAGAAATTTTAGAGATGAGAAATTGTGGTCGCTTGAAAGTATATCTTCTCTACTTTTACTGTATGAAGAATTAAGTCAAGAAGGAATGGAATATATATACACCAGAAGAATAAATCAAGATTGTCTGGAAAATTTCTT
This sequence comes from Cetonia aurata, assembly GCA_949128085.1. NCBI lineage: Eukaryota > Metazoa > Arthropoda > Insecta > Coleoptera > Scarabaeidae > Cetonia > Cetonia aurata. The sequence goes on along the minus strand of OX421890.1, from coordinate 24,213,196 downwards.
CGGAACTGTGCGACAATAAGGAGAAACTGTCTAAACCCGACCCCGATACAGTCAAATAAAATTAATAAATTTTACGACATTCCAGTTGATTATAGACACATAGATATATCCGAAGAAAATGCTTTTACTTATATGGGAGGATATTTAATTAAAAAATGTCTGGAAAAACATTCTTGTGTGAAATACACTGAATTTTTAAACATATAAGGATATCATTTTGATAGCAGTTCCAAAATTAATGCATTCTATAGAGCCCGTTACCAGGATGATGATAATTTATTTGGTAATTTAAGGTTGCCTGACAGCAGCTTTTATCGCTTTATTAATGAAATGGATTCGTATTTTCCAACACGTATTTGCAAAAAAAAAATGTTAAACTTGAATTAGTTAGGCTCATGAAAAACATCAATTGGCCTCTTCCCAGTGGAATATTTAATAAAATTATTTGCTAGAACGAACATTTTTTTATTCGTTAAAATTTTACAATAGATTGTTGAAAACAAAGCCACGACAAAATAGAAAATTAATAAATCTTTTACATTTGTAAATAGTTGTTTAATTTACCTGATGGACATGTTTAATATTTAAATAACGAATTTGTTTTAATGCTAAAAAAACACGTTTTAATTTGTTTTTAGACATATTACTTACATATACATTTTTAAATTTCGCGCAATGGATAAAACAAAATGGTAGAAGGTCACCGAAAACTCTCCGTAAAAACCCATGTATAAAAACGTTAGTGACGCTACTTGGTATTCCTATACTTTGTATATATGAACAAGGATGTTATGAAAGTTGGTGGCTATAAATGCAGCTTTAAATTACCGTAATAAAATTTGTGCGAGTAAATTCTGACTTAAACCCATTATTACTTCTAAAAATACGGCGTTACAACAGTTTCACAAACCTTACAAGGCAAAGATGTACCGGTCTTAATACACGGTATTTATATACAAAATGGCTCTGTACTGTATGGCTCAAACATTTGTGCCCCTGTAAGTATTCATTTCTGTGATACAAATATCAGTTATCAGGAGAACAGAAGTGTATTGGGGAGTAATTTTTGGCGCGTTTAATTTATAGGTATAGGTATATTCTATGAGTATATTCGAAAATTTGAATGCAGGTTATAGAATCTGTCACATCTGCGATTATTGGTTATACCGATATATATCGGTTATTTGTGAGAGTGTTTATTATTTTTGTTTGAAATATCCAGAATTTACCCAAATTAAAACTACTTCTGCTTAAATCGTGATTAATTTAGCATCCAATTAGCTATATATACATATCTATTTCCATTCCATGTAATATTTAGATGGATAATATGGAAGAGTCTTCTCAAGAAGTATTTACAAACTGGTGGGACATTATTGACGATGATGGATTCCAAATGAACTTTAGGATGTCCCGAAACACATTTATATCATTACAAGCAGAACTTGATGATATGGAAGGTATCAACAACGAAGACACCAATCAGTTCCTGTTATGTTGTGTTTGGGTTTTGGGAAATACAATTCCGTTACAAAATGTAGCCGCAGTATTTGATATTAGTGATGATATAGAGGAGGTATTAATGCAATTCCTTAAGAAGATTACTGTACTTGGTGAACGATATTTGACTTGGCCAGATGATAAGGAAGCAAGTCTAATAGAACAAGGATTCTTAAATATATATAAATTTCCTGGAGTAATTGGTGTTATTGGAAGTTTGCATATTGGCATTTTACCTGATGCCAAACATACTTTGTATTATAACAGTGAAATGAAAAAACATACAATAATTTTACAAGTGGTCTGTGATAATTATTTATTATTAAGAGATGTTTGTGCTGGTTGCCCTGGTGGAAAAGATGTAGAGACTATTTTAAGATCTAGTCCACTTTATGCGAAGTTGACTGATGAAAATGGTTATTTAGTGAAAAATGGGAAACATTTATTAGGAGGAACTGAACATCCGCACATGAAGACTTTATTAACACCATATCACGGCATTGATTTAAATGATAGACAAACCAAGTTTAATGCATTACACAGTTCAGTTATGTATACTGTTGAAAGAACTTTTTCCTTTCTGGAAAATAGATTTCCAAGACTAACATGTATGGACACTTTAAGTCCACACATGGCTACAATGTTAGTGTCGGCTGCCTCTGTTTTGCATAATTTTACGAGAGTCAGAAAGGATGCTTGTGATTTATATACAAATTTATAATAAATAAATATTGTGCACATAATCAAAATTTATGATGTTAAAATATACTTTTTGATAATGAAGAACACATGGTAAAGAAATGCTCACTTATGTATATATTTGTCTTATATACAGAAATATATAATTCTTTTATGTCTATTTGCACTGATACACTAAGCTTGGTTTAACTTTAACTAATGCTTAAAGTTAAACCAAGCTTAACATGATGGTGCAAACGGTCAATAGTTTTTTAAATTTAGTAGGTGGGGCTACATTGAGATAAAATAAAGGCAGGTACTGCTACAGTTTTGTTTTTTTTTTTATTATATTAAATCAATTCTAATTTATAAAAAAAAAAATATTGACTTAAAAATACAGTATAATATGATACCTTGTTATTTCTTCTCTTTTAAACAGTTTCACCACGGCAAAAAGAATCATTTCTCACATTTTTCCCAATGTAGCCCCACCTAAAAAATTAAAGCACATAGTCTCCGAAAATTTATTGTGTTATTTAGGCAAAATTTTAAATCAATTAGCTGAAAGCGAATAGAAAACAATTTAACAAATAGAAATTAATTAAAAAACAATGAAACTTTTAACAGAAATGTCAATTTACTACATATACATTTCCAGAATGTGTTGGGCTGGGGAATGATTGCGTGATTTTCTAGGTATTTTCGACTGTCCCACATGCACTGCCGTGTCGTTTGAAAAAAGAAAATTTGCTATATCCATCTAACATTTTATAGAATCACAAATAAAATGTCGATACTTGGGTGTTTCTATTACTTTGTTGGGTCCAGTTGGCAGACTTTAGTTGTGTGGTAGACATTTAAACATGATCAGATTCAATGTTGGAAAAACGATATCGCTTTTCCAAAGCAATACCTTCAGAAGCGTCGAAATTAAGTGCATTAAAAGTGACACAACACCATTAAAATATGCACTGTTCCAAAATTAGAGAATCGGAAAATGCTATCAAAAATTTGATATTTCGACACAACACTGCGAAAAGCCACAATTTCTTACAGAAGCACTAGTCTGACCTCATGTTAAGGTGCCCCTTTATTTTGGATACTATACAAGGTGCTTGGAAGAGCGATGCAGTTTTGAACAAACGTGTCGGGGGACTCCACGCGATTTTCTGATATTTACCATCATCTTTTATTGTTTATTTAAAACTATTATATCTCTTGAATTTCAAAAAGGTTCCTAACCAAAAAACTTTCTTAAAAGACAAATTTTCTACATCAGTTATAAGAAAGTGATTGATACAGTTTCGTCACATATAATTGTGATATCAATTTACGATATTTGATTGAAACAGGTCTATTCATACGTATTTTATTTAAGCTATAATTTCTGAGTTATGACAAAAAATAACGTTTTTTAAGTTGCAAAATTATAGGTAACGTTTTATTAGTAGATATTCACATAATTTTTGGGAAAATGATTTTTTACTATCCTCTCAAATTTGAATGTTTTATTTTTTTTCCAGAAAGGTGAACTTTTTATAAAGGGTACGCAAGACATTTTTTTCGCTAAAATAAATAATAAAAAAGTTTTTGATGTGCAGCTACCATAGAATAATCTGACTAGAATGGTGGTTCTTCCGGCTAATCTGCGACCGCTTTTTACGCCCCCTGACAGCCGTCTTGTGGTACTAAAATTATGGCGCGAAGTTTGAATACCGATATAATTCGAATTGGTGCTTTAAATTTATATTTAGAATTTTATAAATAAAAAAACTAACATTTTTTTTAAATATCTTTATTAACACAATAAATTAAATATAAATGAGTATAACAATAAATACACGATTGTGCACCTCTGTAGCTGCCATGTGCATACTTGACAGTGAATGAAAACTTTTTCATTGTAGTCAATTGTAGTAAACTACAAAAGAAAATGTTTGTGGTTGTTCACTCTGGCTACAAATTATAACTCGAGATATATTTAGTTATATCACAGACAAGAGAATATACAGACTGTCAGCTAAATGTAATTTTTTGGAAGCATAAAAGGAAGCAGGATGTTTGCCGCTGCTTCCCTGTGCTATATATATAGACCCTAACTTGCACTAATCGGCACGCGATGGCGCCGCTAAAATACAGGAATTATGTGCGACGTTGTCAATAATTTTGATTCATTTTCACATAAGAAAACGTAATACGCGTGATTTCTGTGACGTCACATGTTGGGATACGTCATGCATCTATATCCAAACAATCGCCATATTGGATTTTATCCTGTGTTATTTATATGGCGTTCAATCTGTGCGTATTTATTTTATTATTTTTATTAAATCAGTGGAAGTTTCAGGACTGATATTGTGCTGAGTATGTTCCCTGAAGTACGTGTTAACAGTTCATCCCAAGTTTAACCTGGAAATTATTTGTCCTTTCAGGATAATAAGCGAAATTCAACGGCTAGTCACTTCATGCAGACTAAATCATGGATAAACATACGAATTTTCAGTTTTTGAGAAAACAAATAGTCGATGCCGTTTAAAATGATTGCTAATCGAAAAGACTTATTTACAGAATTTGGTATTTTACTCCTTTAGAACCAGAACACAGTTTTCTAGGTTATGTTATAATTTGTAAAGGTAAATATTACAAAAATATTGCCACAATATTTAATGCCTTTGGTTTGCAGGTTAAGATGATCGCCAAACATTTTATTATTATTATTCTTTCTTCGATAGTAAGCAGCTAGAACGAGGTAAAAATGCTTTCGAATGTGGTTATATCGTAGAAATTACTCTCGCTTTAAATCGAAACCAAGCAATATTAAAGGGGATGGTATGTGCGAGTATGAAATCCAAAGTGTACAATGTGGAGGTGAAAATAAAAATAAATATATCAAAACAAGGTTATTAACTATATTAATTCTGCACGTAGGTACATACTGATAATGATGACGGTATCGTTAAAGCAAGATGCAAATGTACAAGGCGACTTCTGTCATGTCATCGACGATGGCTAGGAATCAAATACAGATATCTTACAGAAATCTTATTTACCAAAATTTATAGAATTTTTATTACATCAATAAACTATCTGGCCACTTATCTTTCTACTTATTTATTTCTTTAAAGTTAAAATTGTTTAAATTTTTATTATTTAAGTACTTTATTGGAATAAGAAATTTACGATTTCACAATTGTAGTGCCATTCTCATTAAGAAAACAAAATGACCATATAAATATAGTCGATGACTATCTTCAGATTTATGTGTTTTTAATTTAACCTATGCTCCGTTTTATGTATATGTATACCTCTAATATAAATAAAACAAAATACTAGCCTAAATGAAATTTATTAAAAATAAGTTATAAAATTGTTGTACTTCCTTTATTCACTTTCTGGCTTCGGAAAGGAAAAGAATTTATACTCTACTCTATTATATTAATAAAAAAAATGTATTATCGATGCTTTCCTTCGCGAACAATGACTAGGCCTCGAGTTTCGCTTATTATCCTGCAAGTACAAATAAATTCCAGGTTAAACTCGGGATGAACTGTTAACACATACTTCAGGGAACATACTTAGCACAATATCAGTCCTGAAACTTCCACCGATTTAATAAAAATAATAAAATAAATACGCACAGATTTAACGCCATATAAATAACACAGGATAAAATCCAATATGGCGGTTGTTTGGATATAGACCCATGACCTACCCCAACATGTGACGTCACCAGAAATCACGCGTATTAAAAAGTATGAAATATACACGGTATTCGTGTGTATGTAAGATATTTAATAAATATGAAAATAAATATGAAAACTAATTGCTATAATTTGATTTTAAATTAATTAATATAGGTATGTACATATAATTACCATCTACAACAACAAGCTAATAAACATTCTATAATTTGTAGGTTATTAGGAATAAATAATACCTAAATTTTATTTTCACTATAAAAATAAATAAAAGAATCATCCAGAATGTCAGAAAGAAGCAAGAACACAATAAAATAGTATGCACTGCCTTAATTTAAAAAAATGGGAAAATAACGACCAAACATCTTTGTGAAACATGCATACCGATGCATTTGCTAACGTTAGCGGGATCTTTTATATTAATATTAGCCGCCATTTTTTAAGGACATTGAAAGTTGTGGAAAAAAAATAAATGTGATTTTCGTAAGTTTGAGAGTTTGGTTATCGGTTTCTTGAACGACAATACGTAAATCTTGAAGGATGTCCAAGATATCGGCGGATATAATTATTACTGGTACACATCCTGACATTAGCGGACATTTTTATATACATAAATATAACCCGCCAGTTTTGAAGAACATTGGGGGTTATGGGAGAAAAAATAGATGCGATTTTTATAAGTTTAAGGGTTTGTGCATCGACTTCAGAAATGACAACTCGTAAATCTTGAGGGATGTCGAAGATGTTGACGGATATAATTATTACTGCCATGTCGTCTTACTGGTACACTTCCTAACATCAGCGGATTTTATTTAAATAGTGCACGCCAATTTTTAAAGAGATTAAACTTGTGTGAGAAAAAATTGTGGAATTTTGATAAGCTTGAAGGTTTGTTTATGGACTTCAGAGATGACATCACGTAAATCTAGAGGAATGTCGAAGATGTCGGCGGATATAATTATTACTGGCATGCCGTCCTACCGATGCACTTCGTAACATTAGCGATAATTTTTATATGATTACCTGCACAAACATGTAGGCATATACCTAATCTAAATTTATTTCAGTGTTATTCAGTAATAAATTATTTGAATAACGATTTATTTGGTGAAAGAATCATTCCAATAATGCTTTATTCAAATAACGTTTTCTTGAAATAATTCTTCATTCAAATGATTTCTCATAGTTTTATTCAACAATAACAGATGAAAATTTCATTCAAAAAATTATTGAATGATGCCCAACTTAGGCCACCCTTACCGGGCTCATTGTGCCTGCCATACTAATTCAAATAAAATAAAATCAAATTTTTCCCATCTAAAACTCCTGCTTCGACATAAATGTTCACCTAATTGAAACTTTTAATGGATATAGTTTTTAAAATATGGTAATTTGACAATAGCCGTGAACGATGTATGCGACATAATAACTAACTTAAAGCAAAAAATGCCCGTTTTTTTTTTTAATAACGGGAATAATAAACGAATGGCAACAATCGAGTTTGAAGAAAAAATTCGCCAAAGGAAAGTTGATACCAAGATTTGCCATGTTTTTATAAAAAAAATACCAGGTATTTTAAATAAGCGGATTAGCGGCGGTGTCCTTTAGATGTAACAGCTTTGTCGGCGCGCCGTCTACAAGAGCAGTGGCAACATTGTACTGTGTCCGGGCTTCATGCTGTTGGCGCTCTTTTAGCGATATATAAAATTATGTACAGACGTTACTTATAGTGACATCTAGTATCAGTCCTATAAACAATTCTAGTCGCCCTATCTAGCTGACGGTCTGTTATGTTCTCTTGTCTGTGGTTATATACTAATGTATGCATAGTAACAATTAAAATAGTTTTCTTTAAACTCACAAAACCAAGGAGCACATATGTTTGAATATCTTGCTATTCAGTACATTTCTTAAAACGTTTACAGTTTTCGTTCGAAGTTCAGTACATTTTTAAAAGGGATCGCCTATTTTCTTAGTTCCTATCTCCAAAGTAATACGAATGTAAACATAAAGGAAGCAACTTAACCTGTAATTATTTGCAATTAGGTTAATATAACTTACGTAGTTTCTAATACAAAGAAAATGACAGGCTTTATTGCTGTTCATTGCGGTAAAATTATACATTTTGTAGCAATAATATTAATAATAAAAATAATAATTTTAGGCGCAGGACAACACACGGAAAAAAATTATAGCAAATATAATAAATTATCACGACAAGCATGTAGAGCTGGCACACAGGTATTACGGAGTGGTGGTTCAGCCCTTGAAGCTGTTAAAGCAGCAGTAATTGGTATATAATCAAAAAAAGGAGACTTTCATGGTAAGAATTTTCATCTTAGTTTTAGAAGATGATCCTTTAACAAATGCTGGCCATGGTTCGAATTTAACAACAAGTGGTATCGTGGAAGCAGATGCTTCAATAATGGATGGTAAAACACTTCTATATGGTGGTTGCGGTGCTGTGAGGAAAGTGAAAAATCCTATTGCTTTAGCACATAACTTGTGTACCAATCAAACACAAAGCTTGCCACTAGGTTTGATTCCTCCTTCTCTACTGGTAGGAAGTGGTGGTTATACCCATGCAAAGAGTGCTGGTTTAAAGATGGTCACCCATAAAGAGTTAATCAGTGCAAAAGCCTTAAAGCAATTTAAAAAATATAAGAAGATTCTCGATAGTCAATGTTTAATCAATAGAATGGATACAGTTGGTGCTGTATGCATTGATGATACAGGTCATGTGGCATCTGGTTGTAGTTCTGGTGAGTTCACTTAATGTTTTATTCCTATTTAATGTTATTTAATATTTAAAGGTGGTCTTCTAATGAAGCGGCCAGGGAGAGTGGGTCAAGCTGCCCTATATGCTAGCGGTGTTTGGGCTGATAGTTACAGTAAAGATACAGAATCTTCTGTAGCTGTATGTACTACAGGTTGTGGTGAACATTTAGTGCAAACTCAATTAGCAAAGGAAATTGGAACTGATCTCAAAGAATGTACCTGTCCCACTACACAACTTTATAGAACAATAATGGATAAATTTCTAAGTAAGTTTAAATAAATAACAAGGGAATTGCATATTTCAATGCTATCCTTAAATTAGAATCGAGATACCTGGATAATGTGCAACAAAAATTGGGTGGAGCTTTAGTTCTGCATGTTTCGAAGACTGGAGAAGGAGCAATTTTGTGGGGACATACAACAGAATCAATGAGCATAGGTTATATGAAATCGACCGATAAGAAAGCGAAGGTTTTCGGCACTTTACATAAATTACTTATTTTTTTTTTAATAATTCATAATATTGCAGAGCATGATCTCTCAATTACCGAAAAATATCGACCCTGGAACGAGCGTAAACATCGGGGGAGCACATTTTTATATACGACCATGATAATTATATTTTTAATATAGAAAATTTAATAGAAATGAATTTATATTCAATGCACCATTGCGTTTTTTCCAGAGTAAGGAAAACCACAATCGCGTATGCACATCTGTGTGCCTGTGCAATCTTTCTTTTTTGATACCGCATACAAAACGTGTTCATGCGCGCACGCGGAATTATACGAACGCACATATGCATGTATGGTATTTAAATAAATACAATTTAATACCTACTTAAGAATGTCATTCTAAAGAAAAATATTAAGGAATACAATCCAGAAATAAATGGCTCAACATGTTTACCTAGTAAGCTATTGGTAAATTATAATGCAGAAATTCAAGCTCTCCATTTTTTATCCATTTTTCTGCCAGACAAATCGACTCGAGATTTATCCAAGTGGTACAAAAATATTGAATATACCTATATAAAAGTTAAATTAATACATATTTTTTTTATAATACGGATTAAAATGATTTTTAATATTTATTTTATGTTTTCTAATAAATATTTTGTATGTGTTGTCAGATATTTCTGATATACACTGGCGCCGGAAAGTAAGTTTATTCCTATAAGAATAATAAAAATTCGAGGACAAAGTAACTTATTAGGTTCATATGGGGAAATGACTGAACTACAAACACGATTGAAAAAAATAACATTAATTTATTAGATAAATCGCAAAAATAACAATACATATGCTACTACATTATTTAAATTAAAGGCGGAAAATAAGTTTATTCTTTGATGTGGATAAATAAATCGTGCATTATGCCGTAGTTCAAATTATTATTTCAGTATTAGCTTATCATTTAAGTGTTAGACACGTGTGAAACATCTGTGCTACAAAAAAAGAACATTGTGCAACACAATATGCCGAAAAGGATAGAATTGACTGAGTTCGCCGAATGGCAATATTTACACGAAGAATAAAAGGCGAAATATATTCATCCATTGCCGCAGATTACAATATCACTGCACCTGGTGTACAAAAAATAATAAATAAAATTCAACAAACTGGAACAGCTACAAACAGTCGTCGGGCTGGCCGTCCAAGGAAGACTACGGCACGAGATGATCACCGTATTTTGTTGGAAATTAAAAAAAATCCATGGGTAACAGCAAAACAGCTTAAGGAAAGATTAAATTTGCCTATAGGATTAACACAAATAAAAAAACGCATCAATGACAGAAACTTTCATGGTAGAGTAGCAAAGAAAAAGCCCATGATATCATTAAGAAATGCAAAGAAACGATTGGCATTTGCAAATCTACACGCAAATAAGGACGCAGCATTTTGGGAGACAGTCATTTTTAGTGACGAATCGAAATTTGAAATACGGTCACAAAAGCGACGAACATTGGTACGGCGACAACCTGGCCAAGTACTGAAAAAAAAATTCGTCAAAAGTACCGTGAAATATGGTGGAGGCGCCGTCCTAGTATGGGGATGTTTTAGTGCACGAGGGGTGGGAAATAAGCAAACCGTTATGTCAACATTCTTGAAGAAAATTTGTTCGAATCTGCTGAGAAAGTGTGTCTAGCAGAAACGTTTGTGTGACAATGATCCCAAACACACAGCGAGGGTAACAAAGAATTTTCTTCAAGAACGTAGGATTAATGTGTTGGACTGGCCACCGCAAAGTCCGGACATGAATCCAATTGAACATTTATGGGACGAAGTAGATAGAAGAATTCCAGAAGACGAAAAACAAAATAAAAAACACTTTTAAGACTCTGGATACTATCTCCAAATTAATAGAAAGTATACCACGACGCCTGCAAGCTGTTCGTGAAAGCAAAGGCTATCATACGCGATATTGATTTGAAACTATTTATTGTTATTTTTAAGTTTTTGTTTATTTTTCTCTGAATTAAACTTACTTTCCGCGTTTAATTTAAATAATGTAGTAGGGGTATATCATATCCTGTAATGTTATTTTTGCATTTTATCTAATAAATTAATGTTATTATTTTCAATCATGTTTGTAGTTCAGTCATTTCCACTTATGAACCTAATAAGTTACTTTTTCCTGGAATTTTTAGTATTTTTATAGGAATAAACTTACTTTCCGGCGCGAGTGTATAATACCTATCTTAATTAATATTTTACATATCAACAGTGTCATGGAATTTTTTTATTTAATCTTACAGCAAAAAGTTTGGGATATCTCTCTTACTCTAGGATTTGACTACATTTGTTGCTGTTGCTGTAAAATTAAATAGAAAGCAGATTTTTACAGACGCTGCAATTATGTAAAACATTACTTAATATGTAATATGGAAGAAATATTTAAAAATAAAAATTAATTATCCTATTTTAGCTGTCTTCTGTTTTACATTTAACCTTATATACCCATGTAACAGGAAAAAAATATTTAAACATTAACATTTCACATAGCTTGTAATTATCACACCAAGTGGTTTACACATATTGTTACATGCAGGGTGAGTATTTTAAATGAGTTTAAAGTCCATTTACTAGTGGTGGGTAGCTATTCTAATAACTAGCCAAATAGCGGTAGCGGCTATCGAGGAAATAGCTATAGCTATGATATCTGTCAACGCGATAACCAGCTATACCGACTACCCGGCTACGGTCGCTACGGTAACTGAACGGGCGATCGGTGGCGTTGGGAACTATGGCTACTACGGCTAGACAACAACGAATATCCGTGCAAGTTGCGTTTTATTTGCCTCGCGGATCACTTGCGATCAGATAAATAAATCTATAAAGAGTTACACATTTCAAACCTCGTAGCATAAACGAATTTTTTTTTGACTATATGGAATACCCAACTACACTATTGGCTAGCCGTTAAAGCGAATGCCGAGTAATAACCAATAGCTGGTTATTTAGCGGCATAAATTATAAGTTTAGAAGTTTTCTTCACTGTCCCTCTAATTGGCTATAGTTAGTTAAAGTAATATTACATGAATTGCTGCAAGGGTTATTGTGCGCCAGTAGTTCTATTGATGATAAAATAAAATGGGTTGTACTTCTCACGCACACGGCTGTCATAAGAATAAAGAACCGACCAGGAAGTCCCTCAAAATGGCGGCTTTTTGCTATCCCTTTTTACTGCATACTCTGACCGCATGCGCAATGAGTTATACGCGGTATATATATTATAATTATAAGTATGTGGATTTTTGAAATAAATCGGTTTTTCCCAACACTAATAAGGACTAAAAATTTACTATAAGCGATCGCAGAGCCCCCAACGGCATTCCTTCACAAAATCTCTACAGTTAGCAATCTTCACGTTAGATGGCTCAAAGTGTAAATGCCTGATTGTGACTTGTGAGAATTGACAGATTCATCTAATTCTCATGTTTTCATTTTACACAATTCCCATTTGCGATTCTCATGCTTTCATTTGTGCTTTTATTCTTTGAAAGATCCTCTCCTTAAACTAGTAATGTATTTTTAATTACTATGCCGAATTTTAACTTTTATGACATTTTATTTTATCGAAATTTTTCGTATCAAATAATACAATGATCCAGGTTTAGTGAGTGCTTCTTCGTCCTTTACACCGATAATTTATATTTTATGAAATGGCAGCGTCGTCAGCAGATATTGAAGAATTCTTATCTGGTCCTCTAGTTACTTGGGTAAATACATGCAAAAGCAAATTATTGCAAGCAATAGTTATCTCATTGATTTTATAGCTAAGTACTTGTGTGAAGAAACCAGAGGCTCTGCAAGTGTATGAAACCTTCTTTGATGGCAGCCCATTAAATGAAGTATTGCTACGTATCGATCCAGAACCTTCGCATCCTGTTCCAACAATTGCCAATCTCCAAGGCTTGAGCATTGTTGTGGCACGCATAAAAATCTTCCATAGTATTGTTAAGAACGTTAAAAGTATATACGAGGTATGAAATATAATTTATCCATGGATAGTTTATTATTACAAGAAATAATGTGTAGGATGAATTGGGACAACTTGTTATTGCCCTACCTGATTGTGTAGCATTAGGGAAATCACCCGGTTCGCAACAGGCTTTAGAGCAATTGCGCTTGCTGTTATTACTATTATTAGGTTGCGCTGTTCAAGGCCCGACAAAGGAGCATTTTATTTTAAAAATTAAAGAATTATCATTAGATGTTCAGCATGATATTGTGGAATGCATTAAACAGGTTAGGTTCGAATACACAAGGTTAAGCAAAAATGCTAATCTACTAATGTTCTAATTTAGGTCACAGATGATCAGAATATTGTTTTAACAGAGGATGTAACAGTGCAACCTGCTGACAGATTATATGCACATTTACGATTGCTGGCAACGGAACGTGATGGTATTTTTCACAGCTGGATCGTAGATTTGGGACAGGAAAGTGTAGCAAGCGGAGCGAGTATCGCTGCAGAAGGTGTACATTCTAATCATTTGGCTATAGAACTCGCAGATTGGAAAGCTAGATTGAGAAAACAAAGACAGGAGCTGTGAGTATTAATTCCTCATAATAGTGTAGTGAATGAAGGGATTTTACCCTATAGAAGATTGGATAGTTCTTAATTTTTAATGCACTGGCCATATCATCATATAGGTCAGTGGAGTAGTGAAGATTTCAAGTTCGCAAATTCCTGCTCTCCCTAATCCTTCTTACTATCTTGAGAATACCACTAAAAATTAGCACTTTTAGTTTTTTTTTTATAATCTGCAACTTTGCTTAGGTGCATATTATCTTAAAAAGAGTTATTAGGTGATATGGACGATAAAGTCCTCTACCAATTTAGTATATCTAGAAGTATATCTTGCTGTTACATTTGTTTATAGAAAAACGTTTTACTGTTGCTAGCCTTTTATTGTATAGAATATCCAAATTGAAATTTCAAAGAGGAGTATTCTATAAAGAAATATGACCAAGTCAAATACATTCCGACCTTCTTGTTAATTTAATTAATTTTCTATTAAAAAATGTTTTAAGCAATTACTCCAAAATACTTGAAAAGAAATAAATTGCAACTACATATTTTTTGATATTATCTGCAAATTCCTCGTAAAAGTACCCTTAAAATGGGATTAATAACATGACACTTATTTCCGGTATTTTCGAAAATATTACAATTTTATGGAAAATATGTTGACAGTATGTGTTGGACACCGAATATGGTTAGATGTCCATGATTTTCCAACAAAAACTAAGAATCTAAAGAAGCGTCAAATCTCTGCTTAAATTTCCACATAATGTTTTTTGTAATTTATCTTTGGTACCTATCATAACGTTTTACAATTGTTTATGATTTTATTACCGCACGTTTTTTTGCAATTTGAAATATTTATTTGTGGATTATTAGTTATTCCGTAATACTTTAATCTAAGTTGTTAATTATATCGTTTTGTTCCTGTTACTTTTTTACCTAACTCATATATGTAGTATACAAAAATATGCAGGGTGTTCCATTTAACATTTTTAAAAATTTTTTCTTATTTCCTTTAAACCCGGAAGTGATAAAAAATTATTAAATAAGTTGAATAATCGCAAATTTACAGTACAACGTACATTCCACATTTTATAAAAAAAAAATATCCATAAATATAAAAGTTATGGACAGGGACACCCCGTGTAGCCAAAAATTCAAATGTTCGGCGCTCTCTTAAAACCGAAACAGTTAATTTTTCAAAAATACTCGGTTTTTATTTTGTTTTAAGTATTTTTTTTCCTATGCGACAATTTTTATATTCAACTGCTTTGTGTTATGAAGTCATCGTATTTTTTTTAAACTCTAATTTTTTTGGTTGGTTTTAATAGGTTCTTTACATTTCTAAATGACAGCAGAATGCGGATATCTTCCATAACAATATTCAAATATCAAAGAAAATAATATCAAATTAAATGTTCGAATCCATAAGCCTCTTGATAATACGCAAATCCATGGGTATATTGTTTTTAAACATTGCGAATTAAATCTCCTACATTCTGTGGTCTATATACATATACTTTGGATTTTAAATAACCACACAAGAAAAAAACAAGGGGTGCAACATCTTGGGGATCATTCTTTCGATTCCCATCTTTCATTGCTGGACTGGAACCTCGAATGAAAACAATTATCAAAGAACTCGCGAACTTGATTTGCAAAATGCGGCGGAACACCGTCTTGTTGACACTCAAGATATATCTATCCCGTGGAAGTTCCTTCAGAGAAGAAGGGGCCAACGATTTTATTCCAAGATACATGAAATACACCATCATAAAACCAATATACAGGGTGTCTCCTCGTTGAGTTGCATAACTTCATGGGGTTATTCCTTGTATCAAAATTAGCAAAACACTTCCAGTCAGCATAGGTCCAATTCTCAACCGTTTTCGAGATATGGGTGGTCAAAAGCGTTGAAAATCACTAGTTACGGTAACGAATTTAGATGAATCATGGACGCATTTGGCTCGACTGGTAACTTAGATCCAATGCACTTCACGTTGGCCTTTCGACAGTTGTCATGTAAGCAGTTTTGTTGTATTTTTGACAGTTTGGGATTTTGCTCCCAGAACATTTTAAAAATACCTCTTTTTACGAAGGAAGAGTACGCCGACATGATATTTTTGTATGGCTATTGTGGAGGAAACGCTTCAGCAGCGGCAAGAGAGTACGCAGAACGCTACCCGAACCGAAGACATCCTTGTCGGACAACCATCACGAACTGTTTCATATCGCTCCGGCAAATAGGATCTTTCCCGAAAAAGACTAATGAGCGGGAGCCTGCGCGAAGAAACCACACTGAAGCTGTCCTTCATGAAGTTTCTGAGAATCTGAGAATCAGCATAAGAAGAATAATTGCTGCCACCACAGGACAGAAAAGAGCGTCGATTCACAGGACTTTACGTGAAAATGGGCTACATCCATACCACATACAACAAGTACAAAATCTCTTACCTGCCGACTATGCAAAACTAGAGAACTTAGAGAACCAGGATCTCCTCCCAATTGCTTTGTTCGTTGATGAGTCCACCTTCACTCGTGATGAGATTAACAACTCACATAACGAGCACATCTGGAGCGGCGAAAATCCCCATGCTCTGTCAGAAAGTAGATTTTGAGCACCGATTTTCGGTTAATGTGTGGGGAGGAATCATCGGAAATGTTATCCTAGGACCGAAAATCTTTGATGGAACATTGACTAGCCATATCTACAGGAGATTCTTAGAAGAAGAGCTTCCCATTTTCTCTGAAGATATCCCCTCGAACGTCCGTAATAGGATGTGGTTTGTCCATGACGGGTATCCGGCACACTATGGAAGAGTGGTAACCGACTTTTGTCGCCGGGCCTGACGCTCTAGACTTTTTCCTCTCGGGCCATGTTAAGACCATCGTTTATGGACACGAGAAGTCGGGTACCAAAGAAGAACTGGTAGGTAAAATCCAACGAGCATTTCAGGAAGGTTGTTGAAATATGGAAAATGTCAACTGGATAGGAGGACTGAGTCAAAGAGCAGAGTTGTGTTTGGCAGTTTAGGATCGCCATTTTGAGCAGCTTTAAATGTTTACAATATTGATTGTTTATTAAAATCATTAAAACAATTTCTGCTCATTATTGTGGAAGTAAGACTGTAATTTAAGTTAATCGTACCTTAGCAACCATTTCATGCCGAAATTCGAGCCAAATGCGTCTATGATTCGTCTAAATTAGTTACCGTAACTAGTGACTTTCAGCGCTTTTGACCACCCATATCTCGAAAACGGTTGAGAATTGGACCTATGCTGACTAGAAGTGTTTTGTTAATTTTTATACAAGGAATAACCCTATGAAGTTATGCAACCCAACGAGGGGTATATAAAAGGGGACAGATCCAATTTTCAAAACTCGTTCAATTGCTCTTATTTCAAACATATCGAAGGTCATAAAAAAAGTAATAAATAAAGAGTCTGTTTACTGGAATACGGTTTGATACGCTTTCAAGTCTTATATTGACATCAATAGCAACTTATCATCAAAGCAATATCTGGAAACATCTGCTGCTTTGCGGCCGCAATTACCACTTACAACAACTGTGAGCTCTTCACTCTTTTCACGAAAATGTTGTTATATGAGGTACCACATTTTTATGTTGTCATTAAAGGATCTACTACTAAAACTAATAAAACGATAGGTAGTTATATTTCAAAAAGAGATACCATGACGCCATAACTCAAAAACAGTTGAATATAAAAGTTAATGTCACATAGAAGAAATAAAAATCGACATTCCGCGCATTTTTTGAAAAATTAATTGTTTCAATTTGCAGTTTGTTCCATAATTTAGGCGCGCAATGTAGACTTATGATGTGAAAGAATATGCATGCGAGTTTATAAGCTGTAAAAAGTAATATATGTAAAGATTTTGTTAAATTGTCGACTTTAAATCGACAAACAAATCTTCTAAACCAGAACTTTAATTTAATGTAGGTCGACATAAGCCGCTAAATTGCGGTTGAATTAATTTGTTTATGGTGTCAAATAAAAACCTTAACGAATTGGGAATTTTGTGATTTTTTTGATAGCCTAATAGATAATAATTTGTTTCAGAGATGAAAAGAATGAATTACTGACGGAGTGTCGTGAAGAACTGCAACATGCAAATCAGTTGATTGCTAAATTAAAGACTGAGGTACTTTGCGAAACTATTCTGCTGTACTATTTTGACTGACTTTACTGGCACTATTGTTTTGCAGAATAGTGATTTAATGGTAGATGTGCGGAAAGGTAAATTATACAGAGATGAAGTTGATGCAATGCGCGAGAAAGCCGAAAGAGCTGATAAGTTAGAGGCTGAAGTGCAGCGGTACCGAGAGCGACTGGCAGACGCGGAATTTTATAAAGTCAGAGTTGACGAACTTAGGGAGGATAACAGAGTGTTACTGGAAACCAGAGAGATGTTAGAAGCGCAACTGACGCGTGCTAGGAAAAGGTCCGAACGTGTGCTAGAGTTGGAGGCCGAGTTACTCACTTCCAAACAGAATATCAACGATATAGCATTGGTAAGATGGCAAATATTTATTATATTTTAAATAAAATAATTAGAATGGGTGATAAATATCTATAATCGAATATATTGCCAAGATAAGATAGTAGAAAAGAATTTATTTTCAATGCCAATGATTACTGGTCAATTTATTTTTAATTTTGTTTTTACATTTTCTGTTTGTAGCGTTAGGTTTTCAAATAATTTATTTTATTATTATATTTAAATCTAAATTTATCCTTTATTTCTTGTATACAGGAGCGAGATGTAATTAAAGAAAAATTGCAAGAAGTGATAGATGAAAACATGCAGCTACAGCAAGTTACAAAAGACGCTTTACAAGAAAACAGTATTTCATTAAGCTTGGATTCCGAAACTGAAGACCTCAATTCAGCGGACAACAGCTTATCAGAACAGCTAACGAATAACGCTCAAACAAGAGCCTTGAAACTAGAATTGGAAAATCGCCGATTATTGTCTACAATTGACTCGTTAAAAGAACAATCTTTCCATGAAAATTCAAATAAAATCCTCGACGTGGAAAAAGAAAAGAAAAAATTAACACTGAAGGTGGACCAATTACAAGAAAACATAGAACGCTTGACGAATCAAAATGTGGAATTGGAAAATCTGTTTAGGAACGCCTTGCAAGAGAATAGAAAACTGCAGGATTCATTAGATACAGGCAAGATGCTTTCGGACAGGCAGTCCCAAGAGTTGCAGAATGAAAGGACAAAAATTATCGAATTAGAGAAGAATATTGATAGCTTGACTAAAGAGAAGCAACGAATACAAAGCTTTTGCGATACCATTCGGAAGCGCGCTGATGATGCAGAAAAAGCTTTGAGTCAGGTGAATGAAAGAGTGACCATTTTACAAGTGGAGGCAGACCGTGCTAAATCCTTAGAGAAACAGTGCGAAGAATTAGAATCGAAGTTACTTGGTTTTGAAAAAGAGAATATGGGGATGCAGAAGGAAATATCACGGCTAAAAGAAATAATTGAGGTAATTAAATTAGTAAAATAAAATATAACGATAAAAAAATATTCTTACATTTTTTACAGACGAAGGATGTAAAATTGGATCAATCTGCAGAAAATTGTGAGCGATTAGAAAATAACATTGCAAAATTGATGAAGGAGAAGGATTTAAATGTAGCCCAAATAGAAAAACTCCAAGATTACGAGAAAAAATCGCAAGAACTTCAATCACAATCAGCAATATACACAGAGACAATTTCAGCGTTGCAACGTGACTTGATCGCTGAGAAAATTAACGGTGAAAAATTGAAAGCATATTTAGAGAAACTAGGACTATCCTCTGATATCTTAGAAGCTGAAGACGTTACAGTTGTATTAGAAAATATCCTCCGCAATCCCGAACTGGCGAATAGGGCATCGGTCCTGTTGAAAGATCGCTTACAAAATAAAGATTCCCTTGATGATAATGCCGCTTGTGCCAAATGCGCTGGAACGGTAGATAGTTTAGAATCTGATTTGTACTCACAAACCGAGCAGGTAGTATCCTCTATTAGTGCTGAATGGAACAAACAATGCGAAAAATTATGTGCGGAATTGACGAGCATGCAACAGTTGAACAAACAGTTACAGACGGAGAATGCTAGAATGCAAGTCAGTATCGCAACGTTGACCTCTCAAGTAACCTCATTAACTGCACAACAAACCGCTTTGCAGTTGGCGAATAGTCAGTTAGTAGCTGAAAAGGAAGAGGTAAATATTTTTTTTTTAATTAATTTGCAAAGGAATATTTGCCGCTGTCCATGTTGTAATTTTTATACGTGCCTGCTCTTACAAGTGTATGTAGGAAATTCCGCGAGTCAACCATCTTACGTCGCATAAAAATTATTATGTATTTCTTGGAATAATGGGCAGAGTTAAACTGACGATTTGTTGACTAAACAAAGACTATAAAATTTGCACATATGCTATACACAGGGTTGGGCAAATTTTATTCAGATTCATAATAAAAATAAATGAATAACGTTGTTATTCTTATTCAGAAATAATAGATAACTTCTTATTCATTATTCAATAACGAACGGTAACATTAATTTCATTCATTATTCAAATAATTATTTGGATAATTATTCTTCATTCAAATAATTATTTATCCTTCGAATAATTATTCATCATTCAAATAATTATTCATCATTCGAATAATTCTTATTATTCAAATGATCATTCTCATTCAAATAACTACTGTTATTCAAATAAATATTCTTATTCAAATAATAATTTTCATTTTCATTCAAATAATTACTGTTATTGTTTATGTACGTGTGTATGTTTGATTGTTTGTACGAAGTAAACACTGGATTTAAAAAAATACCTAAGTACAGGAGTTCAAAACAGTTATGATAACGGTTTCGGTTCTCTAAACAGTTATAAAGAACCTATATAAACTTATAGGAAATTCTTATAAGTTTGAGGTTTTTTCCTACCGATGCATTTTCTAACGTTAGCGGGAACTTTTATATTAATATTAGCCGCCATTTTTGAAGGACATTGGAAGTTGTGGAAAAAAAATAAATGTGATTTTCATAAGTTTGAGAGTTTGGTTATCGGTTTCTAGAACGACAATACGTAAATCTTGCAGGATGTTCAAGATATCGGCGGATATAATTATTACTGGTACACATCCTGACATTAGCGGAAATTTTTATATAAGTACATAAATATAACCCGCCAGTTTTGAAGAACATTGGGGGTTGTGGGAGAAAAAATAAATGCGATTTTTATAAATTTAAGGGTTTGTGCATCGACTTCAGAAATGACAACTCGTGAATCTTGAGGGATGTCGAAGATGTTGACGGGTATAATTATTACTGCCATGTTGTCTTACTGGTACACTTCCTAACATTAGCGGAAATTTTTATATAAATACTACTCGCCATTTTTTAAGGACATTGGAATTAGCAAAATATTTTTAGTAATGGCGGACTTGCGTTTCTACCGCAAATAGACATCAACTTTGTTAATTTAAATGTAACGTCCTGTATATTGTTGAATTTTTTGATTCCTTGACAAATTTAAATAGCACTTTGTTAGGAGTACATGGGATCGTTTTTTTCTTTAATATGACATTTGTAGGGTTTTCGAAATTTCAGAATATCTTCAAAACTATAAAAGTTAGAAAGATGCGGTTTTCAGTTTTTGCTTAAGCATGAAAGAGCACACACTCTTATTGAAAAGAAGTTGGATATAAAATACAGGGTGATTAAATAGGGATCTGAAATTTTCGAGCTTTAAAATCATGGATAACTTGATTTTTTTTAAATAGAACGGTATAGCGCTTTTTACATATATGGATGTAAAATTTTAAAGCGCTGGCCACCTTCCTCTGGCTTTTCACCAGGCTTTGGACTGGCAGCAATATTACTGGCATCCTTAGAAAACGGCCTGCAGAGCGCAACTGGACCACTGCACACAAACAAACAAAAATTTAAAAGGCGGCATGTTTAAACTTAAAGTAGGGCTGGAAAACTACATTTGAAATTAAGATTATTAAATAAATACAGATATGCTCTCTATGATTTAGCATTAATTTCGTGTTTTTTGCATTACATCTGTGGCAGTGTTTAGGTATTCATTTTTATGATTTTACAACAGTTTTTATACATACTTTTCCTAGATCTATTCAATTTTTATGCATGTTCACGTTTCGTAGGTGTCAGTTTTTTACGCACTGAAAAAACTATTGCAATTGCAGTAAAAGCTTACAGAAATGCGACAAATTATTAAGATTCTTTATTAAGGTACTATTTATAAGGCATTTAAATTAAGAGTTTTATTTTGTACTCACCTTACTTTGATTATTTGCAGAAAAAATATAAGTGTCTAATACATTAGAGCATATCTGTATCTTATTTTAACGGATGTTCGAAATGTCTTTCATCTTGTTCAAGGTATTTACCAATTCTCACTTGAAAGGCCCTTTTCACATTTCCAAGGATGACAGGTGTAATAGAGGCGAACGCGTCGACAATTCTTTGTCGCATGTTTTCCCATAAAAAAATCTATTTTTGTTAGATCGCGCGACCTCGCAGGCCAAATAACTCGTCCTCCTCTTCCCTCCTAGCGGTTTCATACTGATTATTTAACAGGGTTCTGTCTTGTGAAAAATTTGCCGAGGCTCCATCTTGCTGTAAGCATATATTTTGTGCGTGGATATTTACAGGAAAATTTTGAATTAATCTCTGGGTAACTCATTTACTAAAAATCCCATTTGACCATTAAGGTGACCATTAAAAAAATGTGGGCCTACCACATCTTCTCAAACAATTCCTCCCCAAACGTTTATTGAATGGACGATCTATTTGCCAAACTATTCTGGGATTTTCGACAGAATAATAATGATAATTATGTCTGTTGGCGCATCCGATGGTATGACAAGTTGCTCCATCAGAAAAAAGTACGTTCATAAAAAAAAATTGAAGCACATTAAAAATTACTCAAAAAGGTTACACAAGCATTACATGCGATTGAAAGAAAATTCAATTTGTATCATGTAAATAAAGACACTGTTCCATTTAAAAAAAAATTAGTTTCACCCTTTTAATAATTATTATCACTTGAAAAATAACCTGTATAGTTTAACAAAGAAATTATTTGTCGGTTATACACTTTAAAACATTGTCACAACTATACTACAAAATTATTGAAAAATTGTTGTATTGCGGTATTGATATTCCAAGTGAATCTTGCAAATGCAAGGTTTTCTCTAAAAAGTTAAATATTTCCGAAATCGTTCAGCTTTGGTTTAAGTTATATAAATTAAATGTGCTTTATTTTGCAACAAGTAATTCGAAAGCATATATAGGGTGCAGTAATATATAGGCTCTTCTGTTTAACAAAGTTGTTTAACGGATTGGTTAAACTGAACATCCTGTAAACATAATATTATTGTGGTGTGAAATATTTGATCTTAAATCACTTTTATTTAAAACAAATTTCAGTTTAGTGGATAGGTTAGACATAATACACCGTTCACTGATAAATGGCACACCTCTATATAAAAAATACACGGAAGCCAAGAAGTTATTTACACAAAGAAAGAACCAAAGCTATAGAAACGCTGATTTCCACTAGCTTACCCAGCTAAAGCCGTTAGAAATATACAACTGGAATAATTTATTATTTTCGACAACTTACATATTGTCAGTAACAAATAAAACTAGAACATTCGGTATATACCTTCTTAAGTTATAAATTTTCATTGTGAGTGAAGGCCAAATACCATAAATATTTCTTATTGTCCATTATTAAATACATATACTATCTTTTCAATTGCAGTTGGCTGAACAACAAAAAATACAAAACAATCAACATGGCACCTTACTTTTGGATCAAGTAACCATTCGCTCACTTCACGATCAGCTCAGCGCTGAATACGAAGTGCTCAAGGCGGAACAGGAGCCGCTCAAAAAATTAAATAGAGACCTACGTAATGAAGTAAGGACGCTGAAAGAAAAGAACTTGACCACAGAAAAAAGGGCACTCGCTTTAGAACAGGAAAAGGAAGCGCTTAAGAACGAATCTAAATCATTATCTAATCTCAGAGCGGAACACTCCAAACTAAAAGTGAATTGTCGCTGTCGTATGGTAAAGTTTTGTGTGTGACGGTCTCTTATTGTTTCAGGACGATTTTAGAAATCTATTTACGGCGAACGAAAGATTGAAGAGTGAATACCGGGGACTTCAGGAAGAATACAGGAGTTTAAAATCGGAAACTGGGCGATTACGGCTTGGGCATACCGAGATGCAAGGGGAATTAAATTCCAGAAGCGATTTGGTAGCAGGATTGCAATTGGACAATGCGAAATTACAACAGAAATGTGATGTGAGTAATTTTCTTAAGTATTTCTGTTAATTTTATAACATTGTTTCTGTTTAGATGTTGTTTGAGATGAATCACTCTCTGGACGCTGACAGAAGAGCTTTAATGGATCACGTTTCTCAACTTCTCTCTCAATACCACTCGCTCTTGACACATTCTCTTGAAGACAAACAACACTATCATTTGGAAGAAAAATTATTTACGGATAAATTGAATAATTTGTGCAGGCAAAAGGAGAAGCTTGAAGAGAAGATTATGGAGCATTATCGTAAATTGGATAACGCATCTGCCAAAAAGTATTTCACATAGAACGTATTCTTAATAGGCTATCGATATTAAACGTATGTAATTTTTAGGAAAAGTTTCGGTGCAACATTAGTTAGACGGGTCAGAAAAGCGGGATCAGATATCATAAACAAAACAAGCAGGGTTAGTATGAAAGCATACCATAATTTTTATTGCGACCATCATGTAAGAAGATACTTGGTAACTAAACTTTCTTTAAATATCTTCTTCTATGGGTATGTAGCTTTCGAAGGATCAAAAACAGTTTTAGAAGAGAAGAGATAGATATAATTTTTTCTCAATACTTTAATCCTTAAATTTGTTAATTTGGTTCATGTACATCGCATGTTGTTTAGTTATAATTTCTTTTCGTTTCGTTTTGCAAAATCAACTATAACTGTGATCAGTTATAGTAAGCACCTCACGAAAATCCAGATGTTTTAATTGTTGAAATTGTTTCTGCGGGAGATATTTTAAGTGTTTCTGAAATCGTTTTTTTATGATTATATTTTATAGATGTCTTTATATTCATATTTTGTGTGTTTCTATTGCGTGGCGTAAATAAAAATGCTGGTCAGATAGAATGCTGCATAAAGAGGAAGTATCGCTAACGAATATTGTGAACAAGTGAAACGATTGCATTGTGCTGAAAGAATTGGTGCATATGTGAATAAGCCAAAGAGTGGCAAGCAGCATATTATAATGCTACTACGCAGGAATCACAACCTCTAGAAAGGGTCGTTATCTGGTAGCAAAGCGATAGCTTTCAGATGTAAAACAAACCACGAATTAGAAACAAGCGCTGTGGTATCTTATTTATCCTTTTTGCTCAACGCTTCAAGATTTTGGTAGCCTTCAACAGTATCAATAGCTTTAAGGTGTGGTTTTAAAGTAATTTCGACAAGTTTAATTTTAACTAAACTAGTAGAAGCAGTGTTTGCTTCAGCGGATAAATTAGCAACTTTTAACCAGGTGTGAATACGCGTACTTACGGCAAACAAAATTTTAAGTAGTTTTCCAGGTATAGCAACTACCTGATTTGTTGCATAACAACGAATTGCCAGTTGCTTCCCTGAATTTGACTGTAGTGTTCTTGGAAAATGAAGGTATTGCATATTGTAACAGACATTTTTGAATTCGAAAGATTCGCGCCTAAGTGAGGTGGGCGTGACCTAATCAAAAGTCTTCTTGCGCAGTGCATGATATTTGGATAGTCGTAAAACAAGATCCCATGAATTAATAACGTTTTTATGTACTTCAAAGTAAATAATAACCCAACAAACACCATTTCGTTGGCCAATATGCGGACCAATGTCTGATATGTTAGCCCGATATCGAGCATCGTTAATGAATGTCGTTCCAACATTACACCAATACTATAATATACAAATTGCACTTTGTTACGTCTATCCAATATTGGGCCACAAGTATTGTTTTAAATGTATAAAAATTGATATCGGCACAATGTTGGGCAATGTATTATTTACAAGTTGGCAATAGAGCGCCAGGAATATTCGGTTTTAGCGTGGTGCGCACTTGTCTATATTAATCGTGCGGGATCGTGTTTCGACTCAACGGTATCATTATGTGTATTAATACTATTTCGGCTCCTTTCGGTTTGATGTTTGATTGATCAAGCCTGTTTGATATTGGACGCCGAACACCATTTTGAAGCTTTTGATTATTACGTTAATAAATTGCGAATAAGTATAAGTACAGTGATTTATTTCATCGTATACAATGGTTGAGACATCAGTGAAAAAGTAATTAATGGCCAAAATATCTTGATGATTGTGTAGTTATTAATAGTGACTATACATAAGATAGGGATATTTACAGTTACTTTTTCTGCTGTACTCACCGGCCATAGTATTTTCATCGGGAATTGTTAATTTTTATAATAAATTCTGTTAATAATTGAAGAAATGTATGTACTTGCACTGCGCGCAGTTGTTACTAATAAGCGAGCTATAAAAATTCAAAAAAAAAAAATGATATTGGGCCAACATAAGGAACATGTTTTAAACATACATCTTTTCAACATTGGCACTGTTTGTCAAATGAAGGGAATATCGACTAAAATGCATCGGTCCACATGTTGGCCAGAGGAACACGGGGATTCAGGGCCAACGTTGAGAGACGATGTTGGACCGACGTTTCCTGTAAACGTTGGCCCTAATCGGACCAATGTTTTGCCAATGTATCTGTGTTTACTGGGAAATAAATAGTTTTCGTGTTCTGTTTCTTTATATATCTGTAGTGCGTAAAAATAACGTTAAAATATGCAAAAATATATCATCATCGGATCACTTTTTATTGTCACAAGGCCTTGTGCGTTTGAATTTGCCGACTTTTGTTCTTTGATTTTCTCAACTTTTGTAAGTACAAAGCTTTGCATTTTCTGGATAATCTATTATTTCTGTACAATAGTCTTTTATTTCTTACCTTCGAATAAAAGTCTTGAGTTAGTGGCCCTATGATTAATAAATTTAATTCATGTCTTTGACAATCATTTAAAATTTGAGTTATTAAAAGTAATGCAAGTGTTGTGTTTTCTTACTTTAAATTAGTTGATAACATAGTTTTTCCGTATTTTAATTTATTTCTATAGTGTTTGAACATAATTTATATATTTATACATACTCGTAGAAATTTTCGTGACCATGTGCGTAGTAAGCCCAAATATTTTTGGATGCGGACTCGTTTAAGCTCGATCTAAGTTATTGTTCTTGTCTATGGACCTTTGGCATGCGGTGCTTATTATTTCTCTAATCTAAAATAGAGCTATAATTCAACATGGTGAATGCTTACGTTTTTACTTATCTCCCGCATTTAATAATAGCTTCCAAAGTAATTTTTTTCAACCTGCGTCTCGGTTTGGACTTGACCAAAAACGATTTTTAGGATAACAATATGTTTATAATCCTTTCTGTAAATTCAGATATATTCCAATGAATTTTAAATTGGTTATTTTCCTGTTAAGCGGGGTTCCATAACTGAAACATTTAATTAATTAAGATCGTTAACCCCAAAGTTATGCTCAATATGCATATAAATAAATAAATAAACAGTTTATTGCAATTTGTAAATAAACAATAAATTTACAACAGCAAAAAGTCAAAATAAGAAAAATACAAAAGAAAAACGAAGTACATACTGCTGTGTACTGAAGATACCAACAAAAATGCAAAATGAATTTAAAAATGAAAAATTAAATTAGCTAGCTCAAAGGATAAAAATTTAAAAGGGCGCTAAAGAACAATTAAACTCAGGGTTACTCTCACAATTAAACTTATCATGACAAGTAAAATGTGGGTGAAAGAAATCTGACTTTCTTTAATACTCCAAAAATTTAAAAGGTTTAATCAAAAATAAAAGAACAGTATTTTGAATGACGTAAATAATCAATAATTTTATTATTTTAAAAAAAAGAAAAAAAAATGTTAATAACAACTTTGCAGAAAAAAAACCTTGGACGAAAGATCCTGGTCGAAATCAAAACTGCATTTGACTCTAAATTAAAAAAGGACAAAGCTAAATCCTTTATCAAAGCAAAAGATAACAAATAGTTCAGGAAGATAATCCTTTTTATTTTTATCAATTCAATCCACGTGGTCTCAATATTTAAACAACTAAATTAAACGTGGACAATTCAAGTATTTTACATAAATGAAAACTAAAAACAAGCACAATGCTTCTATTCACCCAACCCGAGGTGATTAATTATTAAATAGAAAACAGTAAACTAGAAAACGGAAAATTTGAACTCTAAGACATTAATATATCTTCCTGCACGAAAAATAACAAAAGATCTTACATCTAAATTGTGTACACAAGAATATAATATCAATTATTATAAAATGAGTTCCGTGATGGACGAAATAAAATCAAAAACGTGAATTCAAAACTTGAAATCAAAAATCACAAAATGGCAGCAATGAAATACAAATTTACATATACAATGTGTTTCAAAAAGATCTTCATCTCAGTAGGTGCTGAGTAACTAATACTTCCAAATTATTATAAGCCACTTACCTTTTATTTATATAAAAACTATTTATCTAGTGTCGTTTTGACATTTGTCATTGTGTGACAGCAATATAATTTTTTCCTGACAAATAAGTTTTTTTCTTAAACAATACAATAATGTACCTACACATTGCAAGAAAATATTTTTATTATTGAAGCATATTTTCGAAGTGCACAATTTCTTAATGGGGAATGGCAATATTCTTACGGAGAATGTAAGCGACAGTTTTACTTGCAGTTTCCTAATAGAGTTGTGGATAATATCGCTTTACATCATCACATTCGTCTAGTCGTGGAGAAATTTTGGGCTAGGGGATCTGTATTGAAAGGCAAAAGTTCTAGTAGACCACGGACACAGCAAAATATTGTTGAAAACGTAGAAAACCTTGTTGAAGAAAACCCACAGACCTCAGTTCGTCGTTTATCAGCTCAAACAAACGTATCTTCTAGTACCGTTCATAGAATTTTAAAGTCGTTTGCATATGCATGCATACAAAGTATCGGTTGTTCAACAGATCTTACCTAGATCACGTTACTAGAGTTAATTATTGCAACTTCTTTCAAGAAAATTTAAATAACGACGAAATTCTTGATCTCAGTTTTTTTACTGACGAAGCATGGTTTCATTTAAGCGGGTATATAAATAAACAAAATTACAGAACATGGTCTGTAAACAATCTAAACAATCGCATCGAAGTTCCTTTACATCCTGTTAAAGTTGGAGTATGGTTAGCTGTATCTGGTCGTAGAATAGTCGGACCAATATTTTTTCACAATACCATTAATGGCAAACGATACCGAGAGCAGTTATTAACACCATTTTTAAATCAATTGCAACAGGACGAACTCAATGGGGGTTACTTCCAGCAAGATGGGGCTACTGCACATACAACTCGCGAAAATTTAGAGTTTTTAGAACATTACTTCCCTCATCGAATTATAAGCAGAGGTGTTTGGCCAGCAAGATCACCAGACCTTTCTCCGTTAGATTTTTCTATTTTCGGAATGCTAAAAAATGAAGTATATAAAACCAGAATTAATAACTTAAATGACCTGATGAATACAATTGCAATTAAATGTAATGAAATCACACCAAATGTATTGCAGAATATTTTTAACAACATGAAACGTCGTATTGCATTATGCATTCAACAGAATGGTGACCACTTTGAACATTTGTTATAAATTATAATTAATTAAAATTTTTACAAAGTTATTTACCTTAGTTGTTTGATTATCTTATTAAATAAATTAATAATCTAATTGTACTAGTTTTCCGTTCATTACCATATCGCTCGATGATAAATTTTGACAGTGACACTTGGATAACCTTTATCCCATTGAATCTATATCCGCATTTCGAGAAAGCGGCAAACCATAATTTATAGGCTACATTCATAGGCAACTAGATGAAGTTCTTTATGATACACATTGTACTTACAAGCTCGTGTCTATTACGGAACTGAACTTACAAGGTTAAACAATCGTATGCATATCAAACAACAGCTGCGTGCGTTGCAACGCACAAAGATCTGTCCGCAAACGGACGCAATCGCTAAACAAAACAACAGATACAATACAAGTGAACGCAAAATGTACAACTGAAAGAAATTAATATAAACAACTGAACAATTAAATAAATAAATTAAACAATCCAAAACATTAACTAACTCTTACTTAAAAATAAAACAATTTGAAATTTCTCGCAACATTGACAAAGGCTTACAGAAACACTGAATTTACGACAACCGGGGAGCCAGGCCACAGCAATACGTAGGTATAAAAACTATCATAATTAGCTGTTAACAAAATCATCAACGCTGTAAGGTTCTAATGCACATAGATATTTTAAAATTGTTTTTTTAAATGTTGTGAGGTTATTTATTTGTTTAACGGCAGTTGGCAGTTTATTAAAAGATTTATAACAGTTATACGCCAAGCTATTTTGTATTGATGACAGTCTGTGTTTAGGGTAGCGGTAGTTATCCTTATGTCTAGTAGGATATATATGTTCAAAAGTATTAATTTGAAAATTGTGTTTGTTTTTGAAAAGAAAAGTTAAAGATTCGTAAATATAAATTGCAAAAATAGTTAAAATATTATTCATCCTGAAATGTCCACGCCATGATTCTGTATATTTGAGTTGGAGCATAGCTCTTAAAATTCGTTTCTGCAACACAAAGATGCGGTGTAGGTCACTACTGCCACCTCAAACAATAACTCCATACTTCAACTGATAATGACACCAACTATAGTATACCATACGTAAGATATTATTGCTTACTAGATCTTTCAGCTGACGAACAGCAGAATCTGCCCAGCTTCTTACAAGTAACGTTTATGTGTTCTCTCCATTTTAAAGAATCGTCTATCAAAACATCTAACACACGAATTTTATTTTCAATAGGATATGCGAAGTTGTTAAGCATAATAGTATCAGGATAAGCAGTTGGTTTACTCTTTAACAACATTACATTGGTCTTGTTGTGGTTAAGACTCAAATGGTTTTGGGAGGGCCAATGTTCCACACTCTGCATATAGTTATCCCCACTGGCGATTAAGGAACTTAAGTCATTTTCCACAATCAGTATGGAAGTATCATCCGCGTAATTGACAGTTATAGAGTGTGGATCGCCGACACGTTTGACAGCATAGATATCATTGAAATATATGACAAATAAGAGAGGCCCTAAGACGCTACCCTGTGGGACACCCCTATTAACAACATCTTTTGAACGTATAGGTTTTCCATCAGAATGTAAATAGACTGTTTGCTTTCTATTCGAAAGGTAAGCTTTGAACCATAAGAGGGCACTTCCTCTAACCCCATACCATTCCAATTTTTTGAGTAATTTCTGATGATCTATGCTGTCAAACGGCCTCGACAGATCCAACATGCCATCACATGGAACCTGCTTATTCTCCAAGGCGTAAATAACCTTCCAAACAAAATCAAATAGCGCTGTATCAATACCTTTATCCTTCAGAAAGCCATGCTGATGTTTATTTATTACATTATGTTTAGTAAAGAACATAAATAAACGATTCTGAACGACCTTCTCAAACAATTTAGAAAAACCGGTTAATAAGCTTATTGGTCGATAGTTATTTAAATCATTAGGGTTACCTTTCTTGTAAAGGGGCATGATAACAGCAATATATGGTTTGGGTCTGCCGAAAGCTATTACATCAATGTTTTATTTCTAGCTGTATTTTTTTTTCTTGGTATTGTTGCAATATTGATATAGTAATGTTTGTAGAATCGAAGATCCTGGAATGAAGATGGTCGTCTTACACAATCTCAATTTACATTGGGCGCAGGGTCTGGAGAATCCGCTGGAAACGATTCTGACAATAGTATGGAAGATCCATCAGGACATCGAGCAACAGAACAAGTTAGAAAAGGATCAGGCAACTTATATGGCCACAAACCGAGAGATGAGATAGCGCTCAGGAGATCTCACAGAGATTTATCCTCACATCGAAATAGTATTGCTAGTAAGTGTAAAAAGTTTTAATTTCTTGTAAAATGGAAACATGCTTAAATTTAATTTTAAAAACAGGCGAACCTCTGTATACTTCTCGTGAACCTGGCAGCGCGTTGAGTCTCGGTTCAGTCGGTACAAGGCGAACCGTTTACTTGTCGGAAGACGAACCGCCCGCCTCATCAGCTCCGGCCAATCAAACCGCTCCCCCATTATTGGTTTTCAATCGTATCTCGACGGTGATTGGTGCTGAACCGCAGCGACCATCTTCTGCGCCTAATCCGTCTGACGATGCAAGCGTGCTTGCTAATACAACTCGGGAGAAAGAAGTACCTTCAACTATAGATAAGAATAAAAAAGATACAGCTAAAGAAAATGCTATATGGTATGAATATGGCTGCGTGTGATTTATTTTTTATTATCTTTTGCAGTATACTTACCATGATATGATAAAAAATAACTTATTCACATGATATACAGTGGCGGCTCGTGCCTTTTTGCTCAGGGGAGGCTAGTGTAACCTAACTCTTCTCGGTCAATAAATTCATTGGAAGTGTAGAATAAAAATTGATATAAAAAAGAAATCAAAATAAAATAAAATTACTCGTCTAGCAAGAACCACGTAGAGATGAGAGTGAAATCTTACCTGAATAGGAAAATGGATAAATGGTATAAGGTGATAGGTAAAAAGCTAAGAAAAAGTTAAAATGAACTCTTAATAAACCAAAAATGAACTAATAATAAATAACAAATATAATAGTAACATAAAATTCTACGGTAAATAAAAAATTGTTGTTGATAAATGATAATAACTAAATAGATGTATAGAAATATTTTTTTGAAACACGCAAAACTGTATTGCTTACTCTTACCCGCTCGTAAATATATCATTTTGCGTTAATGTAATAAAAAAAACCATTTTCAATTGATATTAAGGATAAACTACTTAATCGATTTGGATACATAGTGTTGTGGCTGTAGTTTTTACATTTTACATTCATATAAATATATAAATTGTTTTTATTAATAAAATGTAACATCTCAGTTGACGTTTCTCCGAACATTTGAGGATCATGAATTTCGTCAAAACAGAACTATTGTTGTAAAAGTGTTTTCTAAGAAATTTTACGGAAAGTTTTTTGAATAAATTAAGAATTTGTCAAAAGTCAATAAATCAAAAAAAACGTAACTTTTGTATATCTTGAAATCTAACTTCTGCCTGGACGATTAACGTATCTAAATTTCGTTAAAAATTTGTTTATATTTTTGTATTTCCGATAGATAGGACAATCTATGTTTTTTCTGACTGGATTCTTTGTCAAAATATGAGTAATTATATATATCATTAAAACGACGATTATTATTTCTGTATTCTTGTAAAGTTCGAATAAGAGTTAACAAACGATTCCACGCAAAACTGATGTCAGTTGTTATGCAGTATTGAAAATGTAATCGCAGACGTGCGAACTGCGAACGTTTTACGAACGACAATGTATTACAACTTGCCGATCTCATACGATCTCACCGGAGCCAAGCCTCCGTCCCATTCTTTATCGCCGTACAAAGTATTCCTGATGCTTTTATAATATGCGTGCAGTAAAATTTTATGCATTATTAGAAATTTGTTTGCATTTTCAAATGAAGTAATGAATAAATATACTATTTATTATAAATTCCTTGTAAAAATTGCTTTGTTTTACTATATAGCCAATGCTTAAACATTGTTTTAATACATAATAAACACTATCTATTTTATTAAATATAATAGGAGGCCTCCTTAGCCTCCCCTGACGAGCCGCCACTGTTGATATAGAGTACGAATAAAGAAAATATTGTAATCAACATCTTAATAAACGTGTGAATTAAGTTGCACTCAAAATTCGAAATACTCAACAATTTGCTTCAATCAATAAGATTGTTTTATAGATCACAGTTTTTTGTAATTTAACTATTCGCGCAATGACAACGAATTTTATTTTATTTTAAGCAAGTAAAGAGTTTCTAGATACATAGTTTACAATGTAATATTGTATTTGTAATTTTGTTTATTAACCACCTGTGTAATTTAAGTTAGTAATTTTAATTTATTTATTATATGTATTTTATCATGTTGTCTAAACGGTCATTGATATTTTAGATTAAACTAGTTGCCAAAGATCTATTATACTTATATCCATTTTAGTTCAGTTCTATGATGTGCTTCCAATAGCAACTAAACTATTACCTTAATTATATATTGTCTTCATTGGATTCTGTACACTTACGCTTGGTTCTATTTTAATTTAATCCCTTAGATTTACTTTACTAGTCTGATTTACTTTACATATGTTTGTCTCAAATAACACATTTTAGATTTCTGTCTAATGTATAATGGTAGCTATTATCTAATGAGCATAACTTTTTACATACTGTTTTTTATGCAATTGATTTAGTAATTTACTACTAAAGTGATTTTTTGACGTAAAAGCTTGCCGTACTTCACCTGCAATTATTTATTTATTATTAACATTCTATGTTATGTATGATTTGCTATTTTCATAATTTTTATAATTTTATTGTGTGCTAATTGCACAAGTGCCTTAACGTGATTATGTGTTGCACAGCTCTAAAAATATTTATGGAAGATATAATACGCACAATTTTATATAATATTTAAAACTTTATTAATCATTCCATTGTATTAATGCATTTTTTTTTGGCAATTATTGGTA
This sequence comes from Cetonia aurata, assembly GCA_949128085.1. NCBI lineage: Eukaryota > Metazoa > Arthropoda > Insecta > Coleoptera > Scarabaeidae > Cetonia > Cetonia aurata. The sequence goes on along the minus strand of OX421890.1, from coordinate 24,178,623 downwards.
TTTACAAGTACAAAAATGTTATTGTTAATACAGGATAAGTCGTTGGAGATTAAAATGGAAGACTGATCTATTTAAAAGCATTTGTGACCATCCCAATTCAGTTTGAAAAATATAATTTTATTAATAAAAGTTTCCATCAATGTGTGTTTGAAATTTATACATTCTGTTTGTAATGCAATTATTATGTTCTTTTTTTAATAAAGTGTATGTGTTGTATGTATACAATAGTCTTTTTTTGATATCAAAAAAATTTATTTTCATGGTAATATCAACAGATGTCTATTACATATATATATATATATTTTGTCATAGTGACTATAATTAATTATTTTTATATTATTGTACCTCTGAAAATTTTCGTTTTTTCGGTGAATTGTGGTCTGATTTCGAGTAATTAACACCATGCTTTATAAACCTTCCTACAGCTGCTTTATCGATCCTGGGCATTTTAGTTTTATCTTTTATCTGTAATAAAATATGCAATCAGAAAAAAGACATTTATGAAGATGTAAAATTGTTAAGTACCTCATTTGCTTTTAGCATATAATTCTTTATTCGACTCAACTCATTTTTAACGCTAGTTTTGTTCGGATCTTGGCCTTTAGTTCGTAAATACATCCAGCACAGAATGTTTAGGGCATATGAATTAAACAAGTCATAATTAATTTTATCCATTTGGCTAAGTTCGTCATAATTAAACCGGCTTAGGCAAGTTTTTACAACAGTTTCAATTTGATCAATACTGGAGTGCAGATTTAGTAATTTCTCTTTTAGCTGTGCGTCATCTAATAATTCGCCCATTTCATTGGGGTTGAGGTACTGTCTGGATGCTTGCACAACTGTTTCAACCAGATATAATTTTAAAATACCCTAACTTCAATTTTGTTAATTTTATAAGATTAGGTTATGAAGGTTATGAAGTTGTAAAGGTTATAAAAGCATTTGATACTATTTTGACATTTGTATTTTTGGTGCGACATCTATGATTTTTATTAGTGAATTCAAATTAGATCTGCAGTAGTCTTATTGCTTTCACAAGTTTGAAATATATAGTTATATCGTTGCATGCAACCAAACGGTTATATCTAGGAGTATAATACGTGATAATACTCATAATACATACCTAGACAGCCCACGCAATGGCAATAAATTTTTGACGAGAGTAGGGCAGCGGTCTCGTCAAGAAGCTCAAGCGCTAGTGTCGCAAGGTTTGTTTCTCCTAAAATCTAGATGTCTCTAAAATAAATTATTTATTATCATATTAAAATTTGTTCATGATAAAATTAGTTTCAACGTTATAATATCACACTATGTCAACAACCTATTTGATCGCATCACTTTCCAAATGCTGGGTACCTACTTATTTACATTTTGTTCTTTCTTGCCACATTTGTTGTAACTTCTTACTAACTACCTTAGATTTGAGCCGGTGAGCACTGAGCATTTATTTCATTTTTGTTTCCTTGACTCATACTCCTGGCTTTTGCCAATTTAGTTACGTGACATATTCCTATGTCTTTTTTCCATGGTAAGATTGTCCTCTTGAAGTAACTTTTTCCGAATGGTATCGTTTGAGTGTGAGAGTCTGACTGTGCTTCTGCGTTTTAGCCCACTTGCCGACACGAAAAAAAATTAATAGCGTTCATACGCCCTATTTTCCTTGCTTATAAAGTAGTTTTGGAATTTATCTAGACAAGGAACTTGGCTTGTTTTTCTTTCCTGGTTATTAAATCTAAAGTTGTGAATTTTCCTCATTCTCAACGTGGTAAAGGAGTTGCGCATATTGGACCTTTACCTCGATCTTTTGTACCAGTTTCGGAGGCAATTCTCAGTTCCCAGCATATTCCCTAGGATACAGTTCAATGGCTATAAAGATACGTTTATGACGTAGAAATTCGTGTATAATTGTCAATTTATGACATATCTGTGCATAAAATTACTATTCGTCCAATGGTTCTTTTACTTTTACCCATGACATCATAAATTTTGTACATCTGAATCAAGTCATTACTTTATACTCAAGTTAAGTACTACGCTACACTATGATATGGGTGATATTTCTATCCTATTGACAATTGTAAATGTCAAAAGATTCTGTTTACCTGAAGTTTATAAAACTATAATCGGCCCACAACAAGCACATATTCTTACCGAGTTCAATTTAGAGATATTTGTTCGAGAGCAAGAGTGAATAATGCAAAAATCGGTAAAAAACCCGAACTGTGAGTGGAAATAATATTTTGATTGTAAGGCCCCGCACCTTATTAGAAAAGTGATTTACGTTTATCTCAAATTTTAATTACTAGTGCTTACTATATATTATTTAACTATCATCTTATATACAAATATAATTAGACACACACTTATACAACAATCTCTATTTTATTAACACAATTGTTTGTGTGCTCTAAGAAAAGCATAAAATCGAAAATTAAAAAATCTAAAATATATATTTACAAATGTAAGTAACTTATTTTAAGAATTTATTCAGATTCTTCTGTTCCCGAATCAGAATATTCACCAACATTGATAATGACAGACGCAACATCTACTTCTGCTAGAAAGTGTTATACAGAGTGACAGAGTCCCATAGCATTAACGTCATCACTAACCTCAAAAAGCTTAAGACAGATCCATAGACAAAACTTTGACAGAACAATGCAAGATGGTGTACTGATTTTGATTAGCGCCGTACAAGTGCGGTACGTTTAAGAATGGATTATTTGGCTGTATTCTATCTCTTTTCTATTTGAATGACGCGCAATGTTAGTACTTCGATTGCTTGAACCAACGACTAGAAGACGAACGTTTCAATTTGAATTTGGGTTCTCTATCTTGTATTAAACGAAAATTGTACGAAATGCATTGAATAACATATGAGTATTATTGCTATATAAATCAATTACGCGTGGGTAAAGATCCGTTGGACTAATAGTACATATATGGCATAAAGTAAACGTTAGATTAAACCGATCTTCTATTGCGTTCATTACTGACAATGATGACGTCATAATTACTACTCGATTAATTTGTTTTTACCATTTGAACATAATATATGCTTTGATTTTAAACATGGATCGTCATGATTATGCATGCGCAAATGAAATATGATGAAATAAGACTAATTGCGCATCTTATTTCATGCATTCTGCAATAACCACATCAAAAAACAAAGAAAGGATTCTGATTATGTTCACATCACAGGTCACAGGATGGTCACAGGTTTACACACACAGAATAAGCTTGCTCGTTCGCTGCTCGTCCATGTTCGCCTTTATGCATCCTTTATATATATATATATATTATATATATATTTGCACTATTATCGTGAGCGAAATGCCATTATGAAACTCGTGAAAAGTGTCAAAATTTTCATGTTATACACAATTTTTATAGTCTTTACTTTTCATATGCACGCCGTCAAATATTCCCATAATATTCCCCAAGCGTTTGAAGCGGTTGTCTTTTCTGTGACTTTTAATAACTGTCAAACTAATACTTGTGTGATCGTCTGATATATGATGTTTTATCTTAACAGGTACAACGCAAATATTCGCCTACCTTTCGCAGTGACCAACGGTTGTTATAGTTAGTTAATTATTATGGAACATAATACGAAAGCATGTTTCTATGCTGATAATGGGATCTATCGGGAGATCAAAAATTATATTGATAAAAGTTTACGATGTAGTGGTTGTTACTACGAATTGCATTATTCATGCTATATAAGATTCATAAGAATTATAGATGAAGTTATTGTTTAAAGTATTTAACGCAAAAATGTTAGGTGCATATGTTTATAATAATATGAATAAAAAAATAAATTATCAGTACAAAATTACAAATTTTGATTAAAACTGACAGCTGTCAAACTTAGTCGTGATTATTTCTACAAAAAGGGGTGTGCTTCTCTTTTTTGTCAGCATTCACGAAGAATATAATTAATGAGTTTAATTACAATATTAATTACCAAACACTTTTGAGATCTAATAACCGAAAAGACTTTGACAATACTTAACGATATAATGTATACATTTATTACAACGTAATAATTGTAATATTGATATTTATTTGTTGTTGGATCTATAGTAAAAACCGAATCTATAAAAAATAACAATAAAGAAAACTGCACTTGCGCATTGTTTATATTAAATTGCTTAGCAAACAAGTGACGCATACCTATATGTCTACTTTTACTTTAGAAAACGAATATTATTTTTTCTTTGACAACTTTTTGTTATGTCTTCGCATTTTGTTGATATTTTTTTTAAATCGAGCCTTTATCTAGACCACAAAGCATATGTTGACGTGAACGGAGTGCGAATAACACCCCCCTTTATGGAATTCAAGCATGCATTCGAAGGTAGAACTTACAAGCAGAAGTTAACGATACAGAATATTGGAAAGTCGAAGGTTCTTCTTACTCTCACACCACCCAACTCTTATGTAAGTACAGGTCATAATGAGGCAGGGTGCTTTTTGATGTAGTTATTACTGGCTTGTAATACTGCCAATAAATAGTATAGTCTAGTATAGTAATTTGGATTTTAAATACCCAATGCAGGCATTCAAAATCAACTGTATCAATGGACAATCTCTATCACCTGGGTTGTGTCTTATGAGGGAGCTTACTTATGTTTATACTCATTTAACTTCGACATTTTGCACATTTACGATTTATATTAATGGAAGCCCCTTTGAGTATCATGTAATTGCGTAAGTAAAGTAATTAATTATCATTTCTTTTTTTTGTATGTACAGGGTGCGGCAGAGAAACTTTCTCTTTTCAGTTGGTAGTAGTAACTCGAGTGGTGGTAGCTGTGACGCGTGGATGATCTTAACGGAGAACGTTGGTGGGGAGGTTTATTTCTCAATTGACGTCAGTCATAAAAATGTAATGAACAAGGAAACAGCGCGCATGTGCGGTAAAAGTGTATTTTTCACGAAGCCAGTCAATCGTCGCAGTGTAGTGTGCTTTTCATTTGTGTTTCGAGGTACTCTTCGAGGTGTTATTCCTGTTCGAGGATCAATATTATCGTGGATTCAGGCCTTTGAGCAGAAGAAAATGCGTCATCTAGGAGACCAGGAGCAACACTGACCGTTCGAATACCTGTAAACATTGGGGATATTTGATATGCAATTTTACGACCTTCTAAGCGCTCCGCCCGGAAACATGCAAGTTACCTTCGCTCAGATCGCCCAGTGCGCCGAATTCTGCACGACATGCTTGACTTTCATCCGTATAAAATGGTTGTCGCACAAAAGCTTTCGCAACATGATTTTTTTGCACGACAGACACCATGGGAAACGATTATTGGCAGTTTCCTCTTGATGAATTTGCGTTCTTCAGTGATGAGGCACACTTTCACCTATCATGTTACCAAACAAAATATGCGTTTGACGAAGGAAAGTTTCTCTGCCGCACCTTGTACTTTACACATTTCTCGTTCTTTTAAACGGGCTTGTTATCAACAGTAAGATGTCTGCTCCGGAAATATCTTTTGACCCTAAAATAATCGACTTTGGATTAATGGATAGCGACACAACATCTCAGTCACGTCTTATTGTTCTTCGGAACGACGGCAGTAAGGTCGCTCGCTTTTTTATAGACGCTACAGGCGTCGAACGGAAGCTCGTTGCCGAACCACGGAAAGGTGCCGTGCCGGTAATTATCTAGTTTGACGTTTCCGCTCACAGTTTCAGTTATTTTCTATTCTTGTTAACTTAGCCCAGGTCTTCGGTGAGCATAAGCTTGCAAGTTTTCAGTTCTAAGGTTGGCAAATTCAATGACACCATTTGGATAGCATGCGATAAGCCCTATGTTATTCCCTTTTCGGGTGAAGTTATCGAACCGAAATTCGAACCTGCTAGTAACGACTATTCGGGTTCATTGATTCTGGTTGATTTCTCTGCCACCTACGTGGGAACGACGAACGTGCAAACTGTCTATGTGAGGAACCACAGTGCTTCTGAAGCATTGTACTGTTTGATGGGCGAGGTGGTTCAGACGAGTGGTCAAAATGATATAATGGTACTATGCCACTTTAAACGGTGGCTTACTAGGGTATAACTTTTTATACACTTGCAGGACTTACAGTCTTGCCGAGAGGCGGATGAGGAATTTACATATTTTGACGCTTCGCCTAAAGATGGCACGTGTCAACCTAAAGAATTAAAGGTGTTTCAATTTAGGTAAGATCTTTTCTATGATTTAAATTTTTGAACTATTATTATTGATACCAAATTTACTTTACGATAAAATGATTTTATATTTGAAGAGTACAAGTTACAGAGGGTTTAAGCGCCAAGTTGTTTAATTTGAACGAGATTCTTTTTAGGTAGAAAGTCTGATATCATAAAAGTGTATAATAATAATAATAGAAATTTATTGTAATACTAAGGAAGATATTACAAGACGTCAACAATATTGAATTATACGACTGATAGTAACATATTTTCAGTATAATAGACAATCGCTAATAGTATATGGTTCAATTTCACAAAGAAAATGAAACAATCTTGTCCTAAAAGTAGTAAGTGGCTTAATCACTTTTAAGTCAGTTGGCAGAGCATTATAGAACCTGAGGCAAGTATAAGTAATATTTCGTTGGGTTAGCGACAATCTACAAAGAGGATAGCAATAGTCATGCCTGTTTCTTGTGGAGTACTCGTGAAACAACGTGTTATGAGAAAAGAGATGTTTGTTTTTGAAAAGAAAGAGTATGGACTGAAATATAAAGATACCATATACAGTGAGTAACTTATTTTGCTTGAAAATACCCCGACATGACTGAGTGGGGTTCAATTTATAAATAATACGTAATATCTTTTTTTGAGTTAAAAAAAGTCTTGGCATGTCACTGCTACCCCCCCCCCCCCCCCCCCCCCATAGCACAATTCCATAATTGAGATGAGGATAACAGCAACCAAAGTACATTGTGCGAAGAGTGTGTGTGTCAACCAGGTCTCGCAATCGCCTTAATCCAAAACAGATACCATTTAATTTCTTTACTATGACATCAACATGTTGTGTCCATTTCAAGTGGTCATCTACAGTGAGACCTAGTAGACGCACTGCACTTTTAAGAGCATAAGGTACGTTATCTATTACAATATTCGAGGGGTAGTTCTGAGATTTGGTCTTAAATAAAATTACTTCTGTTTTACTGTGATTAAGATTTAGATTGTTTTCATTCAACCACTCTGTAAGACTATGTATGTAATTCGAACTTGTATTTGTGATAGCGTTTAGCGTATCCCCTGTCACAAGAAAAGAGGCATCATCGGCATAGTTAATAGTCGTCAGGCTCGAATCCACCATTGGGCATTCGACAGCATAGACGTCGTTGAAGTACAAAATGAAAAAAAGGGGTCCCAGAATACTACCCTGCGGAACACCCTTGGTAGTGTTATATCTTTAGATCGAAAGGTATGATTGTTATTCCGAATTACTACGGTCTGTGTTCGATGACTTATGTAGGAGCGTATCCAAGCCAAAGCCGTACCTCTAATTCCATAGCTCTCCAACTTATATAATAACATACGATGATCTATGCTGTCAAAGGCCCTGGACAAATCGAGGAGAAAACCACATGTAATTTTCCTCTGCTCCAAACCCGACAACACCGCTTCAATGAATTCGAAAAGTGCTGTTTCAGTGCTTTTACCTTTTACAAATCCGTGCTGAGACTTATTTAAGAGATTATACTTGTTAATGAAATGAAGGAGCCGATTATATACTATTTTTTCAAATAATTTCGAAAAACTAGTTAAAAGACTTATTGGCCTATAGTTGTTTATGTTATTAGCGCAACCTTTCTTGTAACAGGGAACAACCATAGCATGTTTTAGATTATCTGGAAAGCATCCAGTGGAGAAAGAATGATTAATAATATGACAGAGTGGTTCAGTGAAAGAGTCCATACATTTCTTAATAAAATGTGTGGGGATACCATCCACGCCGGACGACCTAGATCCCACCAATCCCTTAATGATATATTTAAGTTCCTCAACACATGTGGGAAAGAAGTAAAAAGTGTGAGGATTATTTGTTATTTTTATTTGATCAAAGCTAGGTGTAGCCGAAGAGACATTTTCACCTGCAAACAAAAGATTAAAACGATCAGCAAGTAAAGTTAGGTCGTCCGCCATGGGGATCTTGACAGAACAGTTTTTCCCCATAATATAGTATAATAATAATAATAGGTGTAACAATTAGATTGCAATATAATAAATATCATAAGTGCCGTCCATTTAGCTAAGAAGCCTAAGTGCCAAACTAACATGCAAAAAGGAACTGTCATAGTGCTTTTTTTTCTATACTTTACTTGCAAAATAGATAGTGTTAACTCTTTCGCCGGCTTACCTTCCTTGGTAACTTACAATTGAAAATAGAAATAATCTCTCTATACAGTATGTTCCCGGGTCGACTTTAAAAGAGAATTTTTTTTTTAATTTTTGATTTCTCATAAAATTTCATTCTTGATTTACTCTGCTCTTTCTCAAACCCCCAAAACACAAATTACTTTTTATTAAACTTGAACGGTTCTCGAGATAATAACATTTTCTTGCTAGAAAATATACAAATCGGGCTGAAGCTTTATTTAATAAATTTAACAAATAATGGTAAAATAAAAAAAAAATTCTCAAAAAGCTAAACTATTAATTTTCTATTCAAATAACGCTCCTCGTTTTTCTGCACAGATTTCAATGCGAGCTCTAAATTCATTGAAACTGCGTCTTATTTCTAAGATTGATAAGGACTGGACTGCATTTTGTATCCTATTTTTTAATTGCTCTTTATCATTGTCTAGTAGCTCACTGTACACCATTTGTTTTAAATGACCCGACAGATAAAAGTCCAATATTGTAAGATCAGGACTTCTCGGTGGCCATTAAATGCGACTATCTCTTCCTACGGGTTTTTTAAAAAGATTTTGCACACTATTAACTTCCATCATGAATAATAAACGTCACTTTGAAACGCCTTTGAAGAATGCACGACGTTAACTAGAAACATGAAATTGTGTGCCGCAAAGAGACGTATAAACGCATTTGGCGAGGATAAGCGGAGCCGGCCGATTCAAACTCAAAATAGGGACGGAAATTGTGCCCCGGAACATAGTTTCGAGCGTTGGCATATGCGCTATGGAGAGAAACTTTGATACCATCGTTATAAAAATACGTAAAAATAATAAAATAAAATAATGCACCGCATTACATGTGAATTTCTTTCTGTGTTTATCTTGGTGGTTGGGTGGGCACGTGCCTTTGCGCCCTGTAGTACTAGCCGCCACTGGTTGTTATCAATATCACTAATTTGCAGTAATAAATAGTAATAAATTAGTTTGCCGCGTTATATAAAAGATTTCCAAACTTATCTAGTTAAAATTTACTTTTTATGATTTCTCATATAAACACATAACCAGCATTAACAATATTGTGATGGGAATACAAATATAAAACTTGCAAGTTCTATATTTCCTATTAGTGTGTTTAGCCAGTTATTTTTAGTTTTTTGAATACTTAATTGGTCCAACAAAAATTTCAAAATAATTATCATTTGTTTGTATTTTGTACCCATGAAATTAGCTACTTTCTAACGATATTTATCTACGTATGCATGATAATTACTTGTTGCGTTGTAATTTAATTTCTTTTTGCAATTGTTTTAGTTTATAGTTGTTGTGTAAAAACTATTATGTTAAATAAATGGTTAGTTTTCCTTTAATATTCTGCAATTACTATTTTGCACCCATTTTAACTTATACTCTTTATTTTCCTTTTTGTTTATTAGGTACCGTATTCAAGTACAAAACCGTGCGTGATTCCTGTTAAAAAAGCAGTTTATGTATAGAATTCTTTATTTATACTTATAGATATAAACCTACTAAACCAAGGTGTGGTCAAAATTTAAAACCTTATAATTTCTGCATGTATCACGTGTGTAGAATAAAGTGCAAGTCCCTGACACCAATTATTAACCAAGGTAAGTGTCACATTACCCTAATTTGTGCAATCTCAATATTTAAAAATTTGATTTAGATGAAGACAGTTTAGAGATAAACAGCCAGAGTTTGCGCAGTTGGAGTAATGTGGCTTTAGTCGATCGTAAGTATCACAAAGAAAATTTGCTTGGATAAATAGCACATATTTCCGTTTTTTCCCTAATACTTGTTTTGGAAAAAATTGCAGAAAAACAATTTCATCATATGCCTTCTATGCTTGTCGATACATCATCGATGTCAAGTTTTGCGCATTATATAAATAGGGACCAACAATCCGGCTCCGTAAAACTCTACTTACACGGAATTCCAGAAGAGCCTTCAGTAACAGTTGTACCTGATGAACTAATAATAACCAATATGCTGATCGGAGATCGCGAAATTAGAGTTTTAGAGTTCAAAAACAATTCTCGTAAACTACCCATTATACTCGGCTACAAAAAAGTACCCTTCATAGACGTGGAAAAGAATAATTTCACCATAGATCCACGAAAAGCTCTGCAAATAAGAGTGTTCGTAGCACCGCAGAAAATTGGCAGCGTACAAGCTAGAATGAGTTTTGATCTTATTTACTATGATTATTCAACAATGGAAAGGACCTCAAAAGTTATTGGAAAAATTACAATTCCCGTAAGCTTCGATGCCAAGAAATTAACCGAAACACCTCTTCCGCTAATAAATAAAGGCATAACACCTAATTACGTAAGAGAGGTGGGCAAATTTTGTCAAGACATCAGGTTCAAGACCCAAACTTTACTGCCTAAAAGCGCAATCGTAGACAACAACATGCTAAGTAAAACCAATTCGGCGTTGATAGCTTTTCCCAACGACACCACACGATCTATACGTCCATGGAGGCGGAAGTCGATGTAAGTTACTCTCGATTCTTATAAAGTGCACTAGACAATTTGTTTTTACATTCAGTGTAAGAACCATTTTTACGAAAGCCCCTCGTCACCTCCCACCATTGGATCCAGATTACGAACTTACAGTGTTCGGCAGAAAAATGAAAACAGATATAGCGGATTACTACACGTCGTATATGAGAAAGCGAGATAAAAGATTACAGCCTTTGAAACGCGTACAACATATAGACTACGATCTTACTAACACCACCAAATTGATGTGCACTGATATGTATTTGAAGAAGCCATGTGCGGTGGAATCTGCGGAGAAGCATCTAAAAGATTGTTTTATACCATTAACTCCCTTAGAAATGAACAACATTGTTATCGCACCTTCCGTATTTCATATTGATAAAGTAAGTATAAGAGTCCATTAAAAGTTTTCAAGGTACAAAAAGATTATATCTATATACAGGGTTTTCCACGGTAGCCGTTCGTTAGAAGTTTCCGAGGTTAGAAAAACCTGGAACTTTGAATTTTTGGAATCCGGGGCTATTCAAGATTCTCTTTCATTTTAAAATATTTTCGGGGTCTTACCACTTCCGGTTATACCGGAAGTCGCCATAAACTTTCTTATTTTAAATGGAACACCCTGTATATTGTTTCATTTTTAAATTCCTGAGAAAATTTTATGATGAGTTCTAATAGGTTTCCCTATACCTATTTTCAACTGCTACTTAGATATCTTGATTTTTTTGAAAATTTTGAAAGATGTAGCGTTATTTGCAACACAGTATCTTTTGCCCATTTTCGACTGGTAATAAACACTTCTAGGGTAGATGGAAGCACAAGAATGACACTTTCGAAATCCACATTGACAATTGATTTGTCGCATACAGGCTGTCCAAAACTGCATGACAAATTACAAAATCTTCAAAGTTGAAAAAGTTCTCTTTTTCAAATGGAACAGCCTGTATATTATTGGATGATCAGATGCAAAATTTCATTCTGCATCGATTCGCTATTACTTTCCCTATACCTATTTACAACGGTTTTCTTGTTATTCCATATTTTTTACTAAAATCTAGTCCAGTAAGCATTGATTATAAGAGGAATTAGAACAAGTGACTTGACAGTTGTTGATTTTATGTCAAAGTAGTACAATTCTATTTTGCTAATTCTAAGAAATACAGTTAATAATGGAGAATATTGAATAATATTCGAATAATGATCTGCTAAATTTGTTTTATACGCACGGTGAATGTGAACACATAATACATAAGAGAAGCTCTTGTCGGCACCCTTTGATCTATCGAATACGATTTGAATGACCTTGGCGGCCATATTGAGTCTTGGTAAATATTTAGTTGACGTTTGCGAACAGAACCTCATATTTAGTAATTCCATTTATGAAGGTGCATTCAAATATTTTAAATTACCTGTGCGTTCACGAGCATGGTTGCTGATTTTACACTTAATCTGCTTTGATGCACTATATATAAAGGTTTATTTCCGCAATCTGACCTTTAATAAATAAAAAGTTACATGTTTTATATTGATATAATGTTTCTGCTCACTGTGAGCAAGTAAGGTTTCAAATTGCTCTTTTCTACACAAGAATAGTTGCAGAATACAGAGGAATGTTTTTTCTGTGTTTCTCATAACATTTACCTCGCAGTAGAATGATCTTCCACTGATATATGTATTTGAAATTATTCTTAGTTATATAGAAATGCTTGGTTACAGATGTTATACAATTTCCTCTAGTATGTGTAAGGATATTGTTTGACAGCGATTAATTGAAATAGTTTTACTATTTACTACTAAACATTGCGTCAGTGTTATAAATGAAAGGGTAAAAGTAAAAACAACGCCGTTTAACATAAATTAATTTATTGCAATATTATTCGTGGCGCCAAATAATTAATTTGGTTTTTGTTTTTGTTTTGTCCATGTTGCGGTTTATAAATTTTAAGGTGTAATACAGTCGCATACGTGCATATAATTTTACTACGTAAGTTTGCATTTGATTTTAAACTATTAATTTCAACTTGTTGACTTTCTATAATATTCCGAAGATGTCTTGTTTCCTGTTTTAGCTCCTTTATTATACTTTTCTGTCGCATCTTTCTAGGAGAGTTTGAACTCAAACTATTTTGAGTTTGGGTCGAAGTATCCGATTGAGGTGACAATAAATCAGGATCAATTTCAATTTCATCTGGAATTTCTATTTGCAATGGTACATTACATTGTGGTTCCACTATAGGACAGTCGTCTGAAAATTTAGAAACAGAAAAATAACAACACAAATTTGGAACACGTAAAGTCAATGATAGTTTGTCGATTTCAAAATGATACCAATTGAGCTATTGCATCTCTAATAAGTTAATAACTTTGTGATACATATGAATATTTACCTGTTAAAGTAATGTTTTGTAATATATTAATCTTCGGTACATTATCATGCTTCAAGTCCATATTTGCATCTTTTGGGTATAAAAATGGGCGACAACTATATTGGTGATCACCCATTGTTGATGATCCTTCCAATTCCACAAATACTGTAGGAACTGCATTGCTGTTTAATCGGTTGCGTAGTGAAAGATTTTGAAACATTTTATCTTCGAAGTGGGCACCACAAATTACGTAATGTTTCTTCAAATGTAAGGTCTTTGCAATGGGTAATAAATCCTCCCTTTTTGCAGCGGTTATCCAAATTTCTGCCCTATAATAAACAATTTATTAGAATATATACAATCAGTAGATAATATAAAATTTGATTTGTCGTCGATTTAAATGTAAATTACACATGTGCTACTAATTGATAAATATGTACACGAATATTCTTTTAAAAACTTACCGATTCTCGTCTTTGGGGTATGTAAAAAAGCTAATTTTTGCTTTTAAACTATTATTTTTGCATCCTTTCGCACAACAATAGCTTGGACTCGCCATTTTTTGGTTATGTTATGACTAACACGTGAGAACATACAACAACCAACGCGTGGAAATATTTACCGGTTTACAATATGGCGACTGCATGCGCGACGGAGACCTGCGCAATACTTCCCGCCATTACGAACTTCTGTTATGTATTATGTGATGTGAACGAATTGTCAGACGCATATGTAGATTATTTAACGAGCGATATCCGGACTTACCAGCAATGACTCCTAGAAAATTTGCAGAATTGAAGCTCGGTTTTTGGAAACTGGGAGTGTAAAGGCAACTCCTAATCACCGAAAGCCAGTAATAGATAATGAAGCTAACGAGGTGAATGTTTTGGCTTATTTTCAAGCTTATCCACGGAGTTCAATTCCAGCACCAGCGCTGGAATTGGGCATATCAAGAACTTCAACTCATAGGATATTAAAAAAACACAAAATGCATCCTTTTTGTGAAATAACTGTACAAAGCTTACGCCTTGGTGATGAGGCAAGACGCGTCGCCTTTTGCGAGTTCATGTGCACAAAAATGACAGAAGATCCAAGATTCCTTTATAAAATTATCTGGACTGACGAATCAAAATTCAGCAGGCAAGGAATTATAAATCGTCAAAATATTCACTACTGGGCACAAGATAATCCACACGTCTTAAGGAAGAATAATCACCAGGACCGGTTTAGCTTTAATGTTTTTTGTCTGGTTATGAACAATAGCGTAGCATATCAAGTCTACGATGAAAGTTTAAATGGGGCTAGATATCTAGAGATACTTAGAATATTTGTTAGTGATTTTTTAAATACTCTACCTCCAGGAGAGAGAGCAAACAGTTGGTATCAACTAGCTTCCGCGCACTCCACACTAGCTGTACATCAACAATTGACGTTGATGTTCGAGGATCGGTGGATTGGTCCCCAGGGACCCTGGAACTGGCCACCCAGGTCACCCGATTTGACGCCCTTGGACTTTTACCTGTGGGGTCGCATAAAAGAGCAAGTGTACTCTACACCTGTATTAACGAGAGAAGAACTATTGAACCGTGTTCACGATGCGTTCACCAATATAACCCCAGACGAACTTCGGAGATCGGTTTCGCGAGGAGTACATGATAGAGTGATTCAGTGTTTGAACCAAAATGGTGGTCACATAGAGCAATTATTATTGTAGTTATTTCGTTCAATTTATTTTATTTCTTGTCATTATGTTCCTAATTTTTTTGGTTTTCATTTGTTACTACATTTCAAATTTTCTTATGTTCCTGTTTTGTTTCCATTTTCTAATTAAAATGAAACACATACGATGTTTCAGTTTCTGTGAAAAATCACATTAAAACAGAAAATATTGACATAACAAGAAAACCGTTGTAAATAGGTATAGGGAAAGTCATAGCGAATCGATGCAGAATTAAATTCTGCATTTGATCATCCAGTAATATACAGGGTGTTCCATTTGAAAAAAAGAACTTTTTCAACTTTGAAGATTTTGTAATTGGTCATGCAGTTTTGGACACCGTGTATGCGACAAATCAATTGTCAATGTGGATTTCGAAAGTGTCATTCTTGTGCTTCCATCTACCCTAGAAGTGTTTATTACCAGTCGAAAATGGGCAAAAGATACAGTGTTGCAAATAACGCTACATCTTTCAAAATTTTCAAAAAAGTCAAGATATCTAAGTAGCAGTTGAAAATAGGTATAGGGAAACCTATTAGAACTCATCATAAAATTTTCTCAGGAATTTAAAAATGAAATAATATACAGGGTGTTCCATTTAAAATAAGAAAGTTTGTGGCGACTTCTGGTATAACCGGAAGTGGTAAGACCCTGAAAATATTTTAAAATGAAAGAGAATCTTGAATAGCCCCGGATTCCAAAAATTCAGAGTTCCAGGTTTTTTCTAACCTCGGAAACTTCTAACGAACGGCTACCGTGGAAAACCCTGTATATATATAAGCGGCTTGTATACAACTAATATTGCCATCTACCGCATCCCTATCTCTAAGAGGCTCTGTCTCTAATACCATCTTCCTCCAATCCTCTTTTCTGCATGGCTTCTTTAATTCCATTTTCCCAACTCTTTCTTGGTCTTCCGCTTTTCTTTCTATTAGCAGGCTTCTATTGCCGCACCTTTTGTGGTAGTCTGTCCTGTTCCATTCTCCTCATGTGGCCATACCTCAATAGGTGTTTACATTATATTTTATTTATTAATGATGTGTTAACTTGCATTATTTTTCTTATTCTTTTGTTCCTTTCGTGGTCCAATAATGTCTTCTTACAGCATCGTCTCCAGTATATTTTGCACCCACCTAGGGTATTCAAGTTGTCGTCAATTCTGGGCAAGGGATAATTGTCCTTCTTGGCTACATTATTTAGTTGTCGATAATCTACGCAGAACCTAGTTGAACCGTCCTTCTTATTCACCATCGAGGAGGCACATGAACTTTTCGATGGTCCAATTACACCATCTCGCTCCATTTCTTGTATAATTTGTTCTGCTTCGGCTCGTTTCGCCAGTGACAATCTTTTAGGAGCTTGGTGGATCGATTGGAAATCTCGAATGTCTATTCTATCTCGTACTTCTGGTTGTAAGAGATTCTGATAGCGTCCGCACAGTTGTTTCACGGTATGGCGTTCCTATATTGTCAGATTCTTGCAAGGCGTGTCAACGTGGCAAAGTGTTTGTATGATTATCATATTCAACTGACGTAAATAAAGAAATTCGAACTATGACACACTCAGAATGAATGGATACCGCGAAGATATGTTATCTAAAGCAAGAAATCTGCGAACAAACGCGATCAGACAAGATACCGAAGTCAAGATCACCGCAACAATTTCATACATAAAAGACCTATCAAAAAAATCAGACGGGTATTTAACTGGATTAGCCTCAGCATATTTGGGTGCCTCTTTCCTTTGTATTACCTTGAAGATCAGCTGGATTAGCCGTGAGTAGGGTTTAAAGCCCATGCTGTTCAGCACCTTCAAGGAGTTATAGTTGATATTCAAGACATAGGTTGTTCCTTTAGGTTCTTTCTTGCTTGAAACAACGTGCCAGTCTTTGGTCGCTAGCCCTACATTCTAGGCTTCCAAGTGTTTGAAAATCTAGGTATCTAACTTCTTATTCAGCACAGCTGTTTCTAAATTAGAGCGCTGCACCTGACTAGCACTTCCATCTGTATTTTCTCGGATTGCTCATCGGGAAGCCTTTCAGAACTACAGCCGTCTTCACAGTGGTTAGAGCTTGGCTAAAGGTTGCCCAAGCGACGCCTTGTGAGGGCGTACTGGGTTTTACCTTTGCCGACTCCCCACTGTCAGACGTTTGGATCTCTGAGGGGTGACTTCCAGTCGCAGACGGTGTGCTTCCCTCGGATTTGTCTCTCTTTTTGGCTGGAGTTATGGAACGCTGCGCACTGTCCGTAGCTACTTGGCTTACCCTTCTGCCGCGATTGGTCTTACAGGTTCCTCAGCAGCTATTCCAGCTTGTACAGTCTGTTTCCGTCTTTGTGCTCCCAAACGTTTTGACTATACAATTTTCATGCGGTTCATCGCTGAAGCCACATGCTTTAGCACAGTTTCATGTTCGGGGTTTGCGGTTCTGCCGTTGCCGTGAAGTGCCTGCTGCCGTATGTCAATTCGAGAAGTAGAGGTTTGAGTTACCAAGCCTTCCTCTACCCCTATTGGTGGGTTTTCTTCTACTGGAACTTCCTCAGGTTTCGTATTATGTGAAGAACTATCTATATTGTTCCCACGGGTATGGCGGAAGGAGATGGTCCGCGTCAATGATGTCCCTGTATGGACGTATGTCGGACAAGTCGAGGTTGGTCATCTATTCATCCACGCATCTCATTGGCTTAAACCGCCACAATAGGATTGATGTGTTTGTTGAGGTTTTCTCCTTTTTGCAGAACGCACTATTTCTTCTATATTGTTGTTAAAACGAGATATAACATATACTGAGAAAAACCCATTTGCCCAAGTTTATAGAGTAAATGCTACTCGCAGGCATTTCAATACAGCCACTAATATTTTTTTTTCAGATAGCAACAAATAGCAGGTATAACTTTGAAGTTTCAATAAAAAACCTGAATCCATTCGCTATACGCATTTACATTAAACCAAACAAATTAAACATATTACTTCCCGAAGGAAATCGAAAAATAATTCATGGCGGTAGCGAAATCACTCTGCACATGATTTATGTTGCTTGCGCAACCGGATACTATACCACATGTTTGGATATAGTAGTAAATGAGTGCGGTGTCTTCGAGGTTGTGGTTATGGCAGACATAATACCAGTTTACTTAACAATAGATGTTGATACTTTAGAATTTGGTGAGGAGAGCATCCGTTTAATAGAGGTTTCCAATCCCACCAATAAAGACACTAAATTTAAATGGTCGCTGCCAGGGAAGAATTTCCAAATTGAGCCTAAGAGCGGCTTGATTAGAGCTAAATCATCGTTGACGTGTCAAATTATATACTTGGCGAAGGAGATTGGTTCTTCACTTGTGGAAGCTGAATTATCAGCTGGAGATATGATCACACAACGTGTCAAATTATATGTGAGGAATGTCGATTTGAAACTGAGTTTTAGTAGCGACATTACATTATTGGATATGCCTCTTAATATACCTGTACATCGAAAAGCAATGCTTCAGAATGATAGTGCACTTGCTAGAACTTTTACGTTAGTGGAGACGGATTTCTTGAAATATGCTACAGTGCATCCCAAAAGCGGGACAGTTTATGGTAACAGTTACATTGTAATCCGCCTGACGCTGAAAATTCCCTCTTGCATTGAGTTCTCGATTAAATTAAAGTTTAACGTTGGCAGGAATAGGATTGTAGAATTGCCTGTCACTGGAAACGTGGTCTACCCAAACGTCACGGTGGTTCCAGCAATATTTAAGTTTCGTAAGATATCCTCTAATAGCGTGGACACTATACAATTTCTTGTCGAAAATAAAAGCAAAGCAATCGCTAATGTCAAGTTTGACATGCGTATGTATCATGAATATAAAATAACTGAAAGTAAACGATATTGGGAAAGGCACAGTGTGGAAGAAGTGACGTTAGAAGTGGGTAGCAGTAAACATCTTTTTATGCATTTTCAACCGAAGGACGCACTATGTGATAAATTCTTATTGCCCATTGTTATCAACGATATCTTGGGACCAGCGTTTGATGACAAAAGCTTGACTATTTCTAGCTACTTAACTGAGAATATTCCTGAAGGCATACCGTTGAAAGTGCCTACTATGTTAGTAGTACCCATGATCGAGAGCTGTTCTACTGAAACGAAGTTGAACTTCTCGAAACTTTCAGTACATTTACAGTTTAAAGTTTCACCTTACTTATATGATAACACCTACGACTTTAGAGTATGTAACAACTGCAAAGAAGATGAGGCATTTTGCATTAGAACTGATGCTTTAGATCATCCATTTTACATATCCCCGATGCATGAGAAGTCAGTTATAGTACATATGAAGTCTATAGAATGTCATCTGGCACCTAATGAAGAGATCATACTACGAATTACTTTTGAACCTGACAAAGTTGGATATTATCAGGTGTTTTTGCCAATATTTGTTAGATCTGACATGTCTTCGGATCCCCATAATACTTTATATGTAACTGGGGAATTTCAGCCGCCTACTATCACTCTTAGAAGGGGCGCTCGAATCCATAAACCAGCCCCACTTAATACTCGCAATAATTGCACTATAGAATTCAATTTAGATAATCACTATTCGAACTGCGTGGTGAGTTATTCTTTGCAAATGGCGAATGTAGAACTGGAGCTAACAGACAATCCCCCTGACGTCAATAATCGAAGAATTGTCCACATGAAATTATGTCGAACCTTAGAGAAATCTATAGCAGAAATGGCGGATCTGCGCATCAGTTGCAGTTGTGATGTTACTTATCAGCTAACCATTGCGACGTGTCGTGAGAATTGTTTTCTCTCCAATTACGCTCAAGTAGTCACTTTCATTAACGATCCAGATTATAATTTACAACTAAGGCAGCTAGAATCGCTTATCCATATTTCAGGAGTGAGTAATTTTGATAAAATTGCATTTTTATTTCCAACGCGTTGCCATAGTTACAGCCTGTTCCATCTTTACTTTCTCTCTTGGACGCGCCAATAGCGGTGAAGGATGTCTATGAGCAAGATGAGTTTTTTCCCGATTATCCTTTCTTCCCAAACGAAAATAATAACATAAGTACCTTTATGCATGGATGTCTTCAAGTTGTTGAAAATTGGATATATTCGCAAGGATTCTTTGGGAGCAAGTTTTATAAAATCCCTAACGGAATCAGCTTTGTAATATTCGATTCGACAACAGTAATCCCGCCTTTGGTCCAATTACTAATCAACTTAGTTGGCAGTGAACTAGAAGATTACCTGGGATTATGGTAAGGACAGCTTCTCGTTTAAATGAGTCACGCTTAAAGGCCGTAAGCGGGTAAGTATGGGTTGCCGGCCCAAGGGGATTTCTTGGCTAAAAATTAGGCTCCCTTTAGAAGTGGCCCAGAGCCAAATTTTCAGCTCTGAATATTGAACGGTATCTGAATAAAAGAAAAATAAAAACTAATTTTTTTTTGAACATTTTTATCTCACGATTGGATGTTCTATCGGAACATCAAAAAGTATGTAGTTTTTTGGAGATTATCAGAAAAAAAATAATAATAATTCAGCTTCCGTCGATCACGCGCTAAATTTTTATTTTTGACGAAGTAGCCGTTTTGGGACAATCACTAAAACTTTTGCAAATCTTCTCTTACTACCTCAACACATTTGAAACAAATATTTTTGAGACCTCCAGAAAGGGGGTCATCCTTCCGAGCACAACCACCAAACTTTGGTCTAATATGCACCTACACCCTAACTTTATTGTGTGAAAATTTGATCCAATTTGCTGTGATGAAACAAATAAAACTGAATGTAAGGTACTGTACTTACCTAAGTATACAGGGTTATTATTGTATAGTACGAAATAAAAAAAATGGGGGTGAAAGATATACATGAGCAATGCCAAAATACAAAAAATTGTGGTTCTAAGTGCACGTAGTACCGAGGAAATGATTTTTTTTTTAAACGCGGAATCTTATTTACTGTTTCTTCAAAATGAATTGCCTGAATATTTGGATGACATACCATTAGCGACACGCCTACAATTATGTTCATGTAGAACGTAGCACCCGCGCATTGTAGTAGGGTTGTTCAACAATTTTTAAACAGAACGTTCCCACATTGAATTGGACTTGGAAGTCACATTCCGTGGCCAGCCCGTAGCTCAGATCTAAATTCACTAGACTTTTTCCTGTGGGGATACATGAAAAGTTTAGAGTATGATCATCGCCCTGACACAGAAAATGCCGAAGATATGCGAAACCGTGTTTTCGTAGCAGTTCAACGCATTCGCGAGGAAATGTTAAATTTTACGAGCGTACGTAACAACCTTCGTCGCATTGATGCTTTTCATTCGAGCTGATGGTGGGCATTTCGAACACTTTTTATAAAACATATTTTTTGTCCTGTTTCACCTGCATCACTCCTTTTCAGGACTACCACAAATTTCGTAAAAGGAATTGAAAACATTTACATGCATACAGTATTTGAGATTTGAAACACGCTACATAAAGTTAACAATCGTACATTAGTTTTATTACTAACTTAATAAGTTTATTTTAAAACAAATTTAACCCTTAAAATGCGCCACTATTCTATGTGATATACGAGTTCATGGCAAAACCACATCAAAATAAAAATCACCTGATTCTTTGATTCTGGTGTTTCCGCCTTATCTCAGTTTAAATCTTGTGTAAATAACATCTGCTTTGAATGAATTCACTATGCCTAGCATTTAATTTTTTCGTTGTTTACTTACAGATGGTTGAAATTCATTTCCTATCAGATTTATGTCTAGGTATACATACGGTAAACACATATGTGGGCCGCCTTTAACTACATTTTGGGCCCTAAAATTTGGATAACGACTGTATGCACATAGAATCGCAATTTTTTTTGTATTTAGCCATTACTCATGTATATCCTTTAACTCTTTTTTTATTTCGTACTATACAATAATAATCCTGTGTAGGGTATATTTTTAACAAATAGCTTCGCTGGACAGCCATTAAAAAATAGCCCCCCACCCCATCTTTTTAGACAACTTTAAAAAGGCTTTAAATTGTGATAATTTTAACTATTACAAAATAAAATTGGAAGTTATTAGCGGGCACTGAAATTGTTTACTAAAACTGGAAGTTATATACATTAAAAAGTAAATGTTTAAATTAAACACGACCTTACTATAGAAAATGGGATAAAGATTGAATTGCGCAGAACTAATCACGTTAACGAAGGTATTTACCTTTGCATCTTTAGCATTAACACTACACAAAATAAAACAACGTACGCCAAGATAACAAAGAAACAAAAACAGTACTGAGAGCAATAAAGACAGATAATAATAAATACACAATGTAGGTAAATGACGGAGAGAAAGACAATAAAAAAAATCTAAGCAAATCGATGATTTGGAAAGGATATTATATCATCTAAATTGGGAAGAAAATAATGGTCAAAGAAGATTGAACTGAGGAAGATAAAGTACGGTATGAATGAGTGGGAGTGTACAGATTGGAACAATGAACTTTAGAAGTGTAAGCTACAAGCAGGGGTTGTAAGTTGCAGCATATCAATAATGTATCGATCAGTTGTACACATTGGAAATGGTTTGCAGAGCGGTACTTTTTTCTGGCCAGAAAACGATTTTTTTTTATAAATATTTGCACTTTTTTTTGTCTAAAATACACGTTCCATCGCATATTATGCCTATTTGGTCATTCTTGATATTGAAAAGGGTTTCAGCAATTGTACTAGATGTATTTTCAATGTCAAAATATTGGTATGATAGTTTCCGTATGGTTAAGCCCATTATGTCATTTTCATGAAAGCGATTCTTGATAAAGGGGTGGTTACAGCATCAATTATGTTTGGGAATAAGCATATATTTCGTTTCATACGTCTAGCTCGTGATACACTCGCTGAGTGTCTGGTCGCTGGCTCTCTCGTATGTGGGTATATGGTATATGCTACTTATAAGAGAACACCGGCAGGTGACGAATTCCGATTTCGATGAAACTTCACAGACTGAAAGAGTACCTTAAAATACGAAGTACGTATTTTTTTTTAGCGGTCCAATCGCCTCACCCCCTCCAAAGTTTGAGCAACTTTTCAATTTTTATTAATATCTCCGAAATTATAACAAATATTAAAAGATTCTTTTAACATAATTTGCAGCATATTACATGATCCCAAGGATGATGCCATCTATCTTCGCAAGAAGTTAATCGGGGGGGACCGGCCCCTCTATTCCCCTATTTTTTATGACCTATTTTTTTCTTATTCACCAAAAATTGGTCGTATTTGTGCAGAAAACGATAGTGAATAATAAATTTAGAAAAGTAATAATAAATAATTAATAATAATAGATATTCAATTTATTTTTGTGTACCTACCTACATGACTAGGTGTTCACAATCAGTCAGTTCAGTGAAAAAAAAAAAACCACAGCGATGGTACAACCCTAGATGTGTTTGGTCTTGTGGAAAAAAATTATTAGAACTTTTTCTGATACAGTGATTCATATGAACTATGATTTAGATTTGCACCAAAGAAATAATATTATTAAACTGCACTCGCTAACCCACAAGCAGTTTTCTTCTCCAAGATTTTTTGACGTGTTCAAGTACTCATGATATAAGAGTGGATACGTGGACGAAAAACCTAGCTTCTTTAAAAATCCTGTAGTGCTTTGTTTTGTCAAAGATGCATAGTGCACACCCTTGTGTAGTATTTGCAATAAACCTGCTATTGTGCGCTGTTCGTGGTGTAAGCAAATCTGTGTTTTGAGCACTTTTACACAGACTACCACTATTGTAATAATTACATAGCTTAATTACTGTATGTATATTAATCCTGTTCGCTGTTGTAACACATACGTATTTAATAATCGCATTACCATATGTTAGGTATTTAAACATTATAATTCTTCTGTAATTCTGCTCTTTTGTTTCCGAAATTATTGTCACAAACATATTAGTTATATTTATGTTCCATTGAATACCGACCTGTACATCGACATTGCACGAAAAATATGAAATATATAAGTATTGTTTTAGTCCTTTGCATGTTGATTACTATCTATATATTATCAAAGTCATTATCATTGCATTTCTACGTAACGTTATTGAAATTGAAAAATTACATTATTGTGCGATTTATCTATTATAGAAGTGAACACTTCATTTTGTTAGTCACGTAGGTAGGTACACAAAAATAAATTAAATATCTATTATTATTAATTATTTATTATTACTTTTTTAAATTTATTATACACCATCGTTTTCTACACAAACACGACTTATTTTGGTGAATAAGAAAAAAAGAAGTTATAAAAAAGATGGGGGTATATAGGGGCTCGGTCCCCCGTGATTAACTTTTTGCGAAGAGAAATAGCGTTATGCTTGGGATCATGATCATAGTCCCAATTTACCCTAATAACTGTTAGGTGAAAGAGAACTGTATTATCTCTAAATCGCACTGAAATAACCGTAATAAGTAGACAATGAACTGATTACAGAGGACTGAATACACAACAGAATAAGTGAATAACCATCGATAAAACGGGTGATAATGTTCTTCTATAAATAACCACTTTGGAATTTTCTCAACAAAGAAATTTTACCAGAAATCTATTAAAAAGTGAATGTTTCTTTTTTATTTGGACCATCTAGGAAAAAGTTGAGGTAGTAGGGGAATGGTAAAAGTAGATTACAAAGGTGTTGGTGATTGAAAAAAAAATTGAACCTGTCAACGACGGAAACTGAAATATCTTTTTTTGTGATAGTTCCTAAAAACCGCATATTTTCTTTTTTTTCCGATCGGCCAACCCAATTGTATAATATAAATTTTCAAAGAGCTGAAAATTTGGCTGTGGGTCACTTCTAAGGGTATCAAATATATGTGCTTCAATTTTCAGCTAATAGCATACTTACCCGGGCTACGCTCCTTCTTAACTATAGCTGAAATATTCTCCTGGGGCTTTTGTAAGTCTCTAATAATTTTGTTATATATTTACTAGTAAGTCCCCACACAACGACGTTGGAAAAGCAGAATATCTCTTCACAATTTACACCAAAGCTCTGGATTTCCTGAAAGATTTAGGAGCTTGTTTTACTAATGTAAGACCTGAATGGTTAATGGAATTCTCACTTTATGAACTATACTTAAAGCACCATCCGGAAGTTGAACCGGATGTATTGCTAACAGATATGGAGCAGTTTTACAGGCTTACCAAACAGACTTGGTTAGATTTGATATTACAGATCTACAAGGTGTTGGTATTGAATCGATTGTTCTTTGGTGGAAAAAAAGTTTATATCGCTCCAACTGTAAAGTCTATAGCACACGACAGATATACCAGTTCGATTAAGGATATTTCTAAAAATAGACATCTATTCACCAATACGGAATTGCTGTTGTTAAATTGGTTGGAGTTTCATTATAATGATATCAGAGTCAGGGCGTGGGCAGACAACGATTATTTGCAGCATAGGGAAATATGTTTTTTCGGTCAAGATATGGAAGATGGCTTTGTGTATGCTGCTGTAACTTTAGCATATTGTCCATATTTAGCATCGCACTTTAAAAAACTGTATAGCATGCCATGCTCATATGAAGAGTACTTACACAATAATATTAATGTTGTACAGAGTTGGAATATACTAAACTTCAGCTTAGATGTAACTGCTGATGAAATAGTAGATCCACATCCAATGAGAACCCTCTTCATAGTTGTCTATCTCTATCAAATGCTTCCGAACATGTATCCGGTCGAAACTATTGAGTTTAAAGTTGGCCTAAGTCAACGATTAAAGAAATCATTTACCATAAGGAATACGAATGATTTCCGTGTGGGTTATAAGCCCATTCTGTATGGGAATGATAGCACTTCCTTCAACGTTGAGCATACAATGTACATTGTACCTCCAAAAGGTAAACGGAAAGTTGAAATTTCTTATTGGGGGAGGTTTATAAAAGAATCGCAGTGTACGTTGATTTTGAGTGGGGAAACTAAAGGCAATAGATATGCAAAAAGCATCGTTATCAACTTAGTTGGTATTTCCGATGTGCGACATGAGACAGAAGTTATTGAAATTTCACAAAATCTTTATACAGTACAGCAAAGGCGAATCAAAGTTACCTCGCCCTATACTTGTAGAGCAATATACAAACTGCAATTTACCTATATGCCTTGTTTAACTGCAGCTGAAGTGGATTCGCTTCCTTGTCGGAGGGATTTTCCGAAGTGTGCCGTAACCAGAACGTTGCCTGTCTTGTCAGAGGTGGAGTTTAACGATGATGGCGAGGGATTTGTAGACATTTATACAATCTTCTTGTCACGTAGGACTATAGAATATTGTTTCTATTTTCGTAATTCTGATGTGGGAGATTTCTGTGTTGGTGTGCGTACTATGGTGGATGAAGTTACAGCACAAGAAATTTTGGAAGTGCAACTTCCAAAACGAGAAGCATTACCAACCATTTGTTCTAAGAAGAAGAAACCGTTGTACCTGCAAATTCCACGCCAAAATAGAGTGTTATGGAATGCAATAAGAGAGTTTTATTTGGCAATTAGTAACGATGATGAAGAATTTTGGAAAAAGAATGCTGGTCAGTGGTAGTCAGAATTGCTTTAATGACCCCCAATATTTACTATGACGGGGAATTTCATTTTATATTGTTTTCAGGAACGGATACTGGAATGCACATCCTACAAAGAGTTCTACGAACTTACAGTGCGCCCAATCTAAAATTGTGCCAACCGGTCAAATACAAACTTATGGCTCCGAAAAACTGCAGAGTGAGGCTTCCAGAATACATAGAGATAAAAGACGACTGTAGTACTGACGTGATAAACGTTCCTATAGCCATACATAATTTCAAGACCCCTCTACCATCTTTCAATCTTTTGCTTGAATCGGAGGACCAGATGGAAACGCGGAACTATCGAATACAATTTATACAAAGCTAGTAAACGAAATTGGCAAATTTGGGGAGCGTGGTAGCAGTGTGTTTATACATTTTTTTTTACATGTTATTTAGAGGGTATCTTTGTCCTTTTTACGCAACATTAGGAATAATTTTTTTAGTTTATTGTGTTGATTATCACGGTAGATACAGACAATGTATTTATGGATACCTGCTCAATAAACAATAAGTAAATGTTATCTAATGTTTTATTCAGCGCGAATTTGATAGAAATCGTTTGGTTTTATTAAGCCCCTGAATGCATATTGTTTATTTTATCGTTATTATCGTACCCCTTTAAGGAAATGTCCTAGCAAAAACATGACTCTAATTATATTGAAAAAGAGGGGTGCGATTCCTTGGTTAAGGAGTGGAAAAATATTAGGACGCCACCTCGAGGGTATTGTGTGGTACTAACAGAGCTCTATTTCAGTGTTTTCATATGGTTATTTCTTTCTTTTCGTTGTTGCTGGTTATTGGTATGTAAAATAATCGTCGTTGCTATAAACAGCAATGGTCCAGGTGACGCCATTTTTTAGTATCATTTGTGATTTCTGATTGAAATTCGCGAAATTTTCGGAAAATAAGTTTGTACGTCTCATTTTATCACATAATGTCGAAATGGAAAATATTTTATTAGGAACTAACTTCCAACTTAAAATACGCCAGGTAATATATTAATTAAACATTTTGTTGGCAAGCATTAAGTATGAGGATTCTTTCTTTAGGTTTTTTAAAGGAACCGTTTTTTATGCATTTCAAATTGCGACACATGAGGAAACCAGTTCACAGTACTGGAAGAGGAGAGATTTTATTGAAGGCTTCGTAGATTTTGGAAAACAGCAATTGCCATGCCAGATCATTTACTAGTGTTTCTTGTAGAAGGGATCTACAGAAACTGGAAGCAACCACTGTCTTTTACTTTTTATGAAAATGCAACACCTTTAATTCAAATTTTTATCCATGTTGCATCCACCCAAGTGGCTACAGTGTGCGATCAACGTACGAATAAGCAAGCCGCAACTAATTTTAACGGTCTTACGGTCACTGACCCAAACTATTGACCATTAAACACATAAAGTTAGGAATCTTGCCCTAAAAAGGGACATATATGAAACAACTAAGCGGAACTGTGGGAGAACTAATGGGATTTTTTGCTGAAAATAGTAAGTTATAAAATTCTTTTAGTGCAAATTGATTTGTTTTTGCTTTGTCTTATTATGTAGATATGGAATCATTTCAAGAAACAGAGGGATCAGCAGAAATAATACAATTTTTAGATGCCGTGAAGAATTTTATGTGCCTTACTATCATTCCTAGGTTTCGGTGTTGGAATGCTGAAGCCTGCTTTCAGAGTGAGGTTTTCGTAATTTTCCTTACTCCTTGGCAAATAATGAGGGACGAGCACCCTATACATTTCATTTATATTATTTTCTTTTACTATTTACGTAATTTGTTGCTTTATTTCTTATATTTGCCTCTTAAAATGTTAAATTTAAAATGATATTGTTTTCTTTAAAGTTTCTATTTTACAACAAATATATCAATATATCAATCCTTAGGAACTAGTATTCTGTATATTTAATTTATTGTATTTTTGAAATATTAATAAAGAGATTTAAGAAAATGTCAGTTTTTTATTTATAAAATTCTAAATACAAATTTAAAGTACCAATTCAAATTATATCGGTATTCAAACTTCGCGCCATAATTTTAGTTCCACAAGACAGCCAGAAGGCGGCGTAAACCGCGGTCCCAGGTTAGCCGGGAGAGTGGCCATTCTCGTCAGGTTATTTTATTGCAGGTAGTACGCCAACTGTGACACATTAAGTTGACATTAAGTTGATTGCAGACACTCGGCTCTTCCGGGGTATAACAAAGATAGCCCTATTAGTAATTTCTATAATGAAGAGAGAAATAGATAAAAAAAGGCATAGGGGAACACGGGGAAAAAAGGGACACGGGGCAAAATGGGGATGTGGCATATTAAATTAGTCACAGTTGATTTGACATTTATTCCCCATTTGCGTTTTTACATGCCGGTGATGTAATTTTTGGTAATCGAGGAATTAGTTTATTAAAAAGATAGGTTCAAATTTCTCATTTTAACGATTTAATTTGTTTAGTACATAGTCTTAAGAATATGTGCTGATTAAAATGTGGATGCATTCAATTACCGTATGCAATAGAACAAGCAAAGATAATTTCAAGTTCGCTTGGGGCAAAATGAGGAGCTCCCAATTATTCCCCTATTCCCGCTTTTTTGCTGTCAGAAAAACAAAACCGGTATTTTGTAAATAATATTTTTCTAGTGCACAAATAAAAGAAAAAAAAAAAAGAGACATCGTGTGAAGAGTCCATGTGAATTGCTATAAGTAATTGTAGTAGCTGAAAAAAGAGTGGATTCTCCAAGAGAGGCTACACTATTCGTTGTGCCCCAAACTACTCTTGAAACAAGAAGAAGAACATTTAAAAGAATACGGTGATATTCGAAATTGTATTTCATGAAAATAGTTACATATGTTCAGCTAGGTAAAGCTAAATAAGAATTTTTCAGGACTAGGTCGGTATACCTAATACAATATTTACAACTGCACAGGAAACTCAACTTTCGGATTATTTAAAACAAATGGAATTGTGGCTTTTTGGCCTAGCAACTAAAGGTGTTAGATGTTCTGCTTACCACCTAGCTGGGAAAAATTAAATCTTTCACCCAATTTGGTCAAAAACTATGCTTAGCTGGCACGGACTGAGTTACAGGTTTTTAAAAAAGACATATTAATCTATCTGCATTTACCTCAAGCAATATCGGCCGCACGAGGTATGGGATTTAATAAAGTAGGAAGCCTTACGTTTGCAGAAAGGGGTCAGCTCGTTACGGCTGAAATATGTTTTTCTACAGATGGAAATCACATGCCCTCAATGCTTATTTTCCCTCGGCAACATTTGAAACCTGAGCTCCTGAATGACGTCTCTCCTGGAACATTGGCAGAATGCCACCTTAGTGATTGGGTGCAGAGTGAAATTTTTGTTAAATGGTTGAAAAGTTTGTAGAGTTTTCCAGGGCAAGCAAAGGAAAAAGGAAGCTGCCTCTGACAAAATTTAAAAAAATCGAAAAAGCGCAAATAAGACCAAGATGATTTTACATTCAAAATAGAAGATAAATCTGACGCGGAATGTCTACTGTCATCGTCTTCATTCGGAATCATAGAGAAGGGTTAGTTCGGAATCTAATGAAGACTGGATTAGTTGTTCTGTATGTCAGAAATTGTTTGATAATTCCGGTGCACATTGGTTTATAACTGTAGATATTGTAAGAGTAAAGTTTAGTGGTCCCCATATTGCCTTGAGGTAATCATTATTTTACCCTATATGCGGAGCAAAATAGTGAAAACTTCGGCAAAAATTAAACCTTCCTTTTGAAAATAAATAAGCTCGAACAAAATGCGGTTATACTTGTATACTTCTTGCGATGAAATAAAATGCCCTAAATTTCAATGGACATTATACTAGGTGGCGCAAAAGTCATCATCCTATCGGAAGATGCCATAATCTTTGTAAATGGCGGTAAATGTCAGTTCTGCTTTGGCATTTCTGAAGTAAACAGATACAAAATACACGTCAATAAGACATGAATTGCTAAATTCCTCAAGAACGCGGAATAATTATTTCGATTTTTTTGCGTAATTATTCGTCGGTGGTGTTGGCGCAGCGTGAATTTAGACATACATTTCCCGGTCGTCCGTCATCAACTGGGCAAACACTACGGCGTTTAGCTGCTCGTCTAGAAGAGTATGGGACAACACGAGATGCTGTCAGGTCTGGGCGGCCCCGGAGCAGCCGTTCTCATGAGAATATCGCGGCGTGCCACACAATTGGGCATCAATCGGCGGTCTTTACAGAGAATTTTGGTGAAAGGCTTGAAGATGTTTCCTTACAAAGTACAGACAGCGCATCAGCAGCTAGCCGTTGATCTCCAAGCGCGTGTAATCTACGCTCAAGCCATCCTGAATCACGACCACGAGGAAGACAACTTTTCATTGAAAATCATCAGGAGCGACGAAGCCCATTTCCATCTCTGTGGATATGTGAATAAGCAGAATTATCGCTTCTGGCGCACCGAAAATCCGCGTGTAACACACGAAGAGCGATTACACCCGCTCAAAGTTACTGTATGGTTCCAACAGGATGGAGCAACGGCGCATACTGCACGAGCCACAACCGAAATTCTCCGGGTCGCCTAATCTCTGGTTTTGGTGATTTGCACTGGCCGGCAAGATCGCCCGATTTAACCGTAGATTTCTTTTTGTGGGGTTTCTTGAAGTCACGAGTCTATGTCAACAAGCCTCAGACTCTTGAAGCCCTCAAAGAGAATATCCGTCAGGAATGCAGGAATCTATCGCTAGAAGTTCTAGCAAGAGTGATGGAACATGCATTAATGGGGGGCCATAATGGGGTACAGTTATCAATTCTGTCGGCGGCCACTTGGCCGATATCATTTTCTCTACTTAATGAAAAAAAAATTTAGGCATTAAATAAACACAATCCAAAACCAAAACTAAAGTTCTTCATTTATTAAAAAAAATATACTGTCAAAAATAGCCTTTCTATACCCCACAAAGTGATTTTATTGATTAAAAAAAAAAAAAAAAAATTGGAAAGTTCCTTATTGTCTAAAAATATCTAAATTGACATGTAGCTGTCAGTATATGTTTATGTTTTTTTTACATTTGACGTTCTTTGCGTTATGCCACTGATTTTTAATAATTATTATTTGAAATCGACACATTCCGTGCAACAAAAACCCTTCATCGACGTGCACGGGGTAAGAATAATGCCTGCATTTATAGAATTCAAGCATGCATTCGAAGGTAGAACTTATAAGCAGAAGTTATCGATTCAGAATATTAGCAAGTCAAAGGTGCTTGTCAGCATCACCCAGCCATCTTCTTTCGTAAGTATAAAAGAATAAAATTGATTAATTATAGGCAGACTACAACTAATTTGCAGATACATTTGTATAAAACTTTCAAATTGTAGGCTTTTAAAATCGAATGCGTGAACGGAAAGAGTTTATCACCAGGATTGTGCCTTGTAAGAGAGCTTCAATTTGTTTATACCCATGTGGCTGCTACTTCATGCAGGATTGTAATTTACATTAACGGTAGCCCTTTTGATTATTACATAACGGCGTAAGTATTGGCGTTATTCTTTTTAGTAATTTTTCTTTTATTAATTGGAAAATTTTGGGTTAGTGAACTCAAGGTGACTGATACGTCTCCCTAGTATATTTTCATCATTTTTCATTCTTTTTCGGAAGCAAAAAAGCCGTGTCCGGAAACAAATTAATCATAGTACAAATATCGATGTTAATTCAGCACCGACATTTTGTACAACAGTGGCTGGTTCCCTTGATGTATAGAATTCTTAAAAATCGACGCAAAATTTGATTGAAATCTACACAGATTACTAAATGTATAATTATTTCATTATATATTATTTCATTTTTAAATTCCTGAGAAAATTTTATGATGAGTTCTAATAGGTTTCCCTATACCTATTTTCAACTGCTACTTAGATATCTTGATTTTTTTGAAAATTTTGAAAGATGTAGCGTTATTTGCAACACAGTATCTTTTGCCCATTTTCGACTGGTAATAAACACTTCTAGGGTAGATGGAAGCACAAGAATGACACTTTCGAAATCCACATTGACAATTGATTTGTCGCATACAGGCTGTCCAAAACTGCATGACCAATTACAAAATCTTCAAAGTTGAAAAAGTTCTTTTTTTCAAATGGAACAGCCTGTATATTATTGGATGATCAGATGCAGAATTTAATTCTGCATCGATGCGCTATGACTTTCCCTATACCTATTTATAACGGTTTTCTTGTTATGTCAATATTGCCTGTTTTAATGTGTTTTTAGACAGAAACTGAAACATCGTATGTGTTTCATTTTAATTAGAAAATGGAAACAAAACAGGAACATAAGAAAATTTGAAACGTAGTAACAAATGAAAAACAAAAAAATTAGGAACATAATGACAAGAAAGAATAAAATAAATTGAACGAAATAACTACAATAATTGTTCTATGTGACCACCATTTTGGTTCAAACACTGAATCACTCTATCATGTACTCCTCGCGAAACCGATCTTCGAAGTTCGTCTGGGGTTAGATTGGTGAAGGCATCGTGAACACATAGTTCCTCTCTCGTTAATACAGGTGTAGAGTACACTTGCTCTTTTATGCGACCCCACAGGTAAAAGTCCAAGGGCGTCAAATCGGGTGATCTGGGTGCCCAGTTCCAGGATCCCTGGGGACCAATCCACCGATCCTCGAACATCAACGTCAATTGGTGATGTACAGCTAGTGTGGAGTGCGCGGGAGCACCATCTAGTTGATACCAACTGTTTGCTCTCTCTCTCCTGGAGGTAGAGTATTTAAAAAATCACTAACAAATACTCTAAGTATCTCTAGATATCTAACCCCATTTAAACTTTCATCGTAGACTTGATATACTACGCTATTGTCCATAACCAGACAGAAACATTAAAGCTAAACCGGTCCTGGTGATTATTCTCCCTTAAGACGTGTGGATTATCTTGTGCCCAGTAGTGAATATTTTGACGATTTACAATTCCTTGCCTGCTGAATTTTGATTCGTCAGTCCAGATAATTTTATAAAGGAATCTTGGATCTTCTGTCATTTTTGTGCACATGAACTCGCAAAAGGCGACGCGTCTTGCCTCATCACCAAGGCGTAAGCCTTGTACAGTTATTTCACAAAAATGATGCATTTTGTGTTTTTTAAATATCCTATGAATTGAAGTTCTTGATATGCCCAATTCCAGCGCTGGTGCTGGAATTGAACTCCGTGGATAAGCTTGAAAATAAGCCAAAACATTCACCTCGTTAGCTTCATTATCTATTACTAGCTTTCGGTGATTACGAGTTGCCTTTACACTCCCAGTTTCCAAAAACCGAGCTTCAATTCTTGCAAATTTTCCAGGAGTCATTGCTGGTAAGTCCGGATATCGCTCGTTAAATAATCTACATGTGCGTCTGACAATTCGTTCAGATTCACCGTGCGTATAAAACAAATTTAGCAGATCATTATTCGAATATTCTTCAATTTCTCCATTATTTACTGTATTTCATAGAATTAGCAAAATAGAATTGTACTACTTTGACATAAAATCAACAACTGTCAAGTCACTTGTTCTAATTCCTCTTATAATCAATGCTTACTGGATACGATTTTGTAGTTTTATTAGATTTTAGTAAAACATATGGAATAACAAGAAAACCGTTGTAAATAGGTATAGGGAAAGTCATAGCGAATCGAAGCAGAATTAAATTCTGCATCTGATCATCCAATAATATACAGGCTGTACCATTTGAAAAGATTCAGTAAACGCTCTTTGATAATCGCCAAATTGACTGCATCGTAACAAATACCCTGTATAATAAAATTAATGTTTAATCATTTTGTACGTTCAACACATCCTTTGGCTGGATACTCGCTAAATAATTTTGTCTTAACTAATCGTAATATTGACGCATGGAATTAGTATGGTAAACCTTGTCAGGACCATTTTTTTTTAAATTTTCGTTAATAACTCAACAATGCTCCACTCAAAACCAAAAACCCAGGAATCGTTGAAACACAGTTTAAAGTAGATAAGAAAGCACACAAGATATACATGGCGTTTCGTTTAAAAAAAATTTTTTTTGAATGTGCCTCGCTTTAGGGCATCACCCTGTATACTTCAAATTATTTTTAAAATGTGCGTTTTTGGTGACTGTACCACTTTTCATAAAATAAATTCCTTTTAAAGACTATATTGGACTTTGACACACTAATGAGCAAGCCTGTATATGGGCAATGGTTTAAAGCACAGTGATACACTTGTTTAGACAATGTTATTCTTTTTTAGGAAACAGTGTCTTCCGGAAATATCGTTGTCTCCGGAAAGCATTGATTTTGGACTAATGGATAGCGACACTGTTTCACAGACTCGTTTTCTTGTTATTCGTAACGAGGGCAGCAAAGGTGCTCGCTTCTTTGTTGATGTCAAAGATGTTGACCGTAAACTCTTAGCAGATCCATACAAAGGTATCATACAGGTAAGATAACCACTTTTTTTATGGGTGTTGACTCTAATGTGGTTCCTCCCTCTTGTTCTAGCCGAGATCTTCGGTGACCATTAGCTTACAGATTTTGAGCTCGAAGGTTGGGCGATTCAATGACAATATTTGGATAGGGTGTGATAAGCCATACGTAGTACCTATTTCTGGAGAAGTTGTTGATACAAAATTTGAATCGGTTAGTGGCGATCGCAATACAACCTCATCAGTTCTGATTGATTTTTCGGCAACTTACGTGGGAACTACAAATGTTCGTATGGCATTCGTTAGGAATAGTAGTGCATCGCAAGCGTACTTCTGTCTCATGGGTGAAGTTGTTTTACCTTTTGGCCACTGTTACATTCAGGTATTAATCAATCCTATATTTACGTATGATCTGAATTAAAATGGTTTTAATATTGGATCGTTGCAGGACTTGAGATCCTGTCAGAACATGGAGGAGGATTTTAAATATTTTGATGCCTCACCCAAAGATGGTATATGCGAACCAAAGGAATTAAAAATTTTCCAGTTTAGGTAAAAGCTTCTTTGAGTTCGCTTATTCACTACTGTTCTTGGAGCTTAGACTGTTCACCATTTTGTGGCTACCTTATTTCACAATCTTTCAATTTCACTCATTTACGGTGTACTGTTTGGAATATTTGCAGATATAAACCTACCAAACCAAAACGAAATGAGCGGCTCAAAGCTTATAATTTTTGTATATACCACGTGTCCAAAGTTAAATGCAAATCCATTACGCCTTTGATTAGCGAAGGTATAGTCAGTCTGATTTGTAGTTTTCATTGAAATTCATTGCTTCAATTTCGCGCAGATGACGATTTTATCGATGATAAAAGTCAGAGTATACGCAGTTCATCAACGTTCGATCGTAAGTAACACATAGAGAGCAAAAAAATGTAAGTAAACCCAAAGTAAATTGACGAACACACACGTTTCCTTCGTAGAAGTACATGGTGCCCTCCCTTCGATGCTCGATAGGATTTCGATTTCAAGTTTTACTCAATACTCAAACAAACCTGACAAATCTAGTTCAGTACGGATATTCTTGCACGGAATTCCAGAACAACCCTCGGTAACAGTTACGCCCAATGAATTGAACATTTTCAATATGCGATTGGGGGAGCGAGAAACTAGAATCTTGGAATTTCGAAACAATTCTTTAAAATTGCCGATCATAATAGGTTACAAGAAGATACCTTTCGTGGATGTTGTAAAGGATAATTTCTGCATAGATGCGGGAAAGGGTCTTCAAGTGAGAGTGTTCTTGACCCCGCAAAGAATCGGTAGTACGAATACAAAGATGCATTTCGATCTTATGTATTACGACTACTCGACTCTAGAAAAGACTTGTAAAGTTATCGGTAAAGTTAGTGTCCGGTTGGTTTTCCATGCGGAAAAGATGACGGAGCTACCTTCTCCGCAAATAAATAAGGGTATAACGCCAAACTACGTGAAAGAAGTTGGTAAATTTTGCCAGAACGTCAAGTTTAAAACTAAAGAATCGGTGCCGAAAGCCACAATCGTCGACAAAAGGATGCTCCGTGCGACCACTTCCGACTTAATAGCTTTCCCCAATGATACCCAAAGATCTATGCGTCCATGGAGAGGCAATTTGAAGTAAGTAAACGTTCTTGTTCACAAGAAAATGTATGCTTACTTTACACGTACGTAGGATAAAGACAATATTCACCAAAACTCCACGTTATCTTCCTCCATTGGATCCTGATTATGAGCTTACAGTCTTCGGCAGCAAAATGAAAGCGGATGTTTCGAATTACTACACATCTTATTTGAGAAAATTGCCGAAAATATCCGGCTTTGAAAGCGTTCCAGCCGCTCAGTATGACTTGGCAAAGGTGGAAAAGCTGATGTGTAAGGATCTTCGCCGTGCTAAAGAGTGTGTTTTCCAACACAGTGAGATCATCAGAAACGATCATTTCATACCGTTATGTCCAATGCAAATGAATAACATAGTAATCAGTCCAGCCATCGTTGAAACTGGAAAAGTAAGTTAGCAACGAAAGCTTTTTCGCATAGTTCAGAATATATATGTACAGGGTGTCCCACCGAAGACTGGGTCTTTGATTACAGCTCTATTTGCCATTTTAGAAAGAAAGCTTTTCTACAAGAATGTTATAGAATCCAATGCTGCATCACCTAAAAATATTTTTGACTATACAGAGTGTCCCAGAAGTAGGAAAACGGATACTTACTTCGTTATTTTAAATGGAACACCCTATATATTATTTCATTTTTCAATTCTACGTAGAAAAATAACATGACTTCATATAAACTACTATATGTCTATCTTTAATAACAACGTTGTTATTTAC
The DNA here is from genome assembly GCA_949128085.1 of Cetonia aurata. Lineage (NCBI taxonomy): Eukaryota > Metazoa > Arthropoda > Insecta > Coleoptera > Scarabaeidae > Cetonia > Cetonia aurata. The sequence continues at coordinate 24,141,229 of OX421890.1, read as the reverse complement.
TCTTTTGTCAAAAGTAGTCCCGATGCAAAGCATCGGTTAAGGCGGCGTGGTTTATATTTGCATTTGTTTTAGACATTCATATTTTAAATATCATACATACATACTTAGTCTGATTCAACATTGAAATTAGAATCGATGTAATTGTATACAGGTGTCCACTATAGGCCTGAACATTTGCTTAACTTTAATCCAAGGTAACTTGATTTTTTTAAATAGCACCCTATATTTTTGTTTGTGTTAAATTAATCCTTGCCCAAAACCCTATCAATCCATACTAAACATTTATGATGCCACATGCACGACTTCATAGTTAACTAATGATTTTAAATAAATCCAATAATTTTTCCGTTAATTTACAGGTCGCCTTGGTATATAAAAGCTAAACAATTGAATAAAGCTGCGAATTAGCAAATACATGTCAGTATAGGGTCATAATATAAAACTAATAACAAGTTTTTTAAAAAAAGAAAAATTTTATGTAATTTATGTATGATCAGAAATTATAGAACATATTTTTAGTAGGCCATGGTAATTGTTTCGCAGTAATTAAATCTCAAAATTGTCAAAAAATAATTTTGTATATATATAATACCTCTTCCTTGCTCTCTCATTGCTTGCTTATTTATTTTCCCTATACATGTTGTTATATACTTCAAAATATGCAATATTCAAAAGAAGAATTTGTTGATATGATGTATTTGATTGGTACGTAACCATTTATGTCATTTTCCCAATTACATATATTTATATCTATTTATATTCCCGTTTTACACAATTTTTCAAATTTTACATTTAGGTGAATGTGGACAAAATTGTCTTGAAAAATATATAGACAACATGGTGTCCAAGAATGGAATGTTTTAATGTTAAGCACAGGTTTGAAAGCATCTGTGCTGTTTAATAAACGTTATCATCATATTAATGAAGATAATGAGTTCAATGTTTTTACTTCTGAGGTTGAACAGCCAAATGTGGGCACGAGGCATATCAGCAGAAACGCTGAAGTGTGTATAACAGTACTGTTCAAAGGATTTTACGGATACATAAATATCACCCTTACCACGCATCCATACATCAGCAGCCTACAGATGATGATTACGGAAGGCGAATAAGACATTGTGACTGATGGGTAGAAGGTAGTTTCCAGAGTAATGGTGTACCAATCAGAAAGAACGCTCACGTTTATGCACAAGACAATCCTAGATCTGTAGCAACACGTGCGGTATAAGGTAGATGGAAAACAAATGTATGAGGAAGAATTTTGTTGGATGTCACATTGTGGGACCCTTTTTCTTCGAGAATAATTTAAACGGAGAGCGATACAACTATTTTTTGCAAACGCAATTCTATGAAATGTTGGGGAACTTACCACTAAGGGAGGCATTTTTAGCTGTTTCACCAGAGTTGCTTCAAAAAGTAACGTAAAAGGAGATAGAAATATCTTTGAGAGAAAGAGGACATTCTTGAACATTTCCTTTACATTCAAATAATTAATTTAATGATGTAGGTATTGACTGTTTTTAATGTTTATTTTTTGTAATTTTAACGGTTTTTTAATATATATATATATTTAAGAAATTTTGCATAATCACAGAGTTAAATGACATAAAATTTCTGATTTTTTCAAAAAAAGTGTTATTAGTTTTAAATTATGACCCGATGCCGACGTATACTTACTAATTCACAGCTTTATTCCTTTGTTTAGCGCTTATATACCAAGGCGACCTGCAAATTAACGGAAAAATTATTGGATTTATTTAAAATCATTAATTAACTATGAAGTCGTGCATGTGGCATCATAAATGTTTAGTATGGATTGATGGGGTTTTGGGCAAGGATTAATTTAACACAAGCAAAAATATAGGGTGCTATTTAAAAAAATCAAGTTACCTTGGATTAAAGTTAAGCAAATGTTCAGGGCTATAGTGGACACCTGTATACAATTACATCGATTTTAATTTCAATGTTGAATCAGACTAAGTATGTATGTATGATATTTAAAATATGAATGTCTAAAACAAATGCAAATATAAACCACGCCGCCTTAACCGATGCTTTGCATCGGGACTACTTTTGACAAAAGAGTAAATAACAACGTTGTTATTAAAGATAGACATATAGTAGTTTATATGAAGTCATGTTATTTTTCCACGTAGAATTGAAAAATGAAATAATATATAGGGTGTTCCATTTAAAATAACGAAGTAAGTATCCGTTTTCCTACTTCTGGAACACTCTGTATAGTCAAAAATATTTTTAGGTGATGCAGCATTAAATTCTATAACATTCTTGTAGAAAAAGTTTCTTTCTAAAATGACAAATAGAGCTGTAATCCAAGACCCAGTCTTCGGTGGGACACCCTGTACATATATGCTTCATCCTCGAAATAACCCTTGGCCTGTTTTTGAAAACATCTGTTTTTAAAATATTCAAGAAGAGATTACGACCGACTGAAAGATTCATTTTAAATAAAAAGAAAAATATTTCTTTTTCTGAATCTAATGATGTTTGTGTTCTAGAATTTGAAGTTTGCGCATAGAACGTATTTTTCTCGGATAACTCGTATTCAAAATCTCTCCTGTTTGTTAATAACTGCTTCAAATTAAATTGAGAAGCCAAATGATTTAATTTAGGAGAAATATAAACTTTCATTAGGCATTTAGTAATTAGCGCTTTTTGTCGGTGGTTAGAAATTGCGATTTTTATATTCGTTAGAGTGTCTACTTTAAGAATCAGCAATAAAACTTGTGCCTTTTTAAAACACTAGATTTCTAACAGATACATACTATACATATTTTGCTAAATACGTTTCTCTAATTGGATGTTGCAATAAAGCTAAAACAAACGACGACGCAGTGTTGATATGAATATTACAGCATACTGTGCTGTAATGAGATATTAACGTGGGTGGAGGGACTCTTGCCGGAACGTAATATAGGCCATTAATGTGCAAATTAGAAAAATTACTGTAAAAAACGTGTGCCACAATGACTTGTAATGCTCGTACTTTGAATCTGACGCCGCTACGCGGCTCGAGATTCATGCTTGTACTCGCATTACATAAACGTCATTGTGACATTTGTGTTTTAAAATACTATATTCATATTGGAATACGTTTAAAGTACCTATTAAAGTGTCTATTAAATTTTATTTGTACCTAATTAATTATTATCTATTTATTAGTAATGGGTGATAGTGAATTTATTTCAGATGCAAACCTTTTTATTGCTTCTTTAGTTCCTCTAATCTTAGTTAATTCTAAAAACAGTCAAGTAGTATGGAAAATCAAACACCCTCTTCCAACAGATATTGTCGTTCAATTTCAATTGAGTTTACTAAAGAAACTCGAGCAAAAACAAGTGAAGTTATTTTACGCTTAGAAAATGAAGTTTCTGCGCTTCAACCTACCCAGGTAGTTATTTCTGAGCAAACAACTGTTTCGGTAAAACACGAACATAAACAGCCTATATATAGAAATATCAAAAAGTCTTTGGCATGCGAAGCCATGGAATGTAAAACCATCTATAGAATTATTTACTGCTACTGCTCGTAGCTTCTCGTTAATGTCACGCTACTGACATAAAGACACAACAAAAAATAAAATCTGTTTTAGGTTATGGTAATTAGCCCTTTTTGTATTGTTTGTTAACTTTGATAAAGAAAATACAGTATAAAAATTTTCAAAAACAGTAATAATTAATCCAAATAATGAGGTTCATTACAACAAAAAATCTAAATCAATAACATTCAGGTAGGTACAAAAAATTATAAAAGATGTTGAAAATGTCTATCCTCTTCTTTAATACACAGGTTAGTTAACACGTCGGCCCATATTATTCGAGCGACACTTTTCAACAATACGTTCTTGTAATTCCTCTAATGTGTGGACCGGGGTTTTAGAAATAGAATTCTTCATCAATGGGAATAAGAAATAGTCTAAACGACTCAAATCATAAGACCTAGGTCGATGACGATCATCTGATGTCAAACATCGCATTGACACGGGATCTACAGCTTGACTTCCTCTCCAAGAAGAAGGCATGTTCAGACGTTTGTCCACGATTAAAAATCTCCATCTCGGTCTGGAATCGAACCAACGCCTACTGGGTGAAAGGCGAGCATGCAAACCGTTCAGCCACTGCGACATAGTATAAATTTACATAGTACAAACATTTCCAATTAAAAAAGGAAATTATCGAATGGAATCGGTTATATCGAATATTTCTTTATATTCCAAGGAATCTTTTCGGTCGATAAATTGTCGTGATCTCTTAATAAATACTAAAAGCACCAACAAACAAAATTACCTTGTAGGTTTATAGTGTTCTTTAGGATTCGTAAGCTATCAAGTTTTAAGGTATAAATGATGGGCTACGTCAAACAAACTTTTTAACACATTTACATAACTTGATATATTAACAATAACTTCTCCTTGTAGATAGCCGCTTACAGTAGATACAACTTTAAAATATCAATAAAAAATGCGAACCCGTTTGCTATAAGGATCTACGTAAAGCCAGATAAGCGTAACGTGTTACTTTCCAAGGGAAACAGAAGAACAATACGCGAATTGAGCGAAGTAAGCGTCGATATGGTTTATCTTTCCTTCGGAACTGGTTACTATACTACTCGCATAGATATAGTAGTGAACGAATGTGGTCTGTTTGAAGTCGTTCTTTTGGCAGACGTGGTGCCAGTCTACTTGACAGTGAATGCCGATACATTAGAATTTGGTGAGGAAAGTGTCCGTGTGCTAGACATCACAAACCCAACGAACAAAGATGTTAAATTTAAATGGTCAGTGCAGAGCCAGAATTTTCAAATAGAACCGAAGCAGGGCTTCATCAAAGCAGATTCCAAATTGTGTTGTGAAATTTTGTATTTAGCTAAAGAGATAGGTCCGTCAGTCGTGGAAGCGGAATTACTGGCTGGCGAACAGGTTACCGAACGTATCAGATTGCGAGTGAAAGATATAGATTTGAAATTACGCTTTCGCTTTGCTTTAAAATTTGATGACATGCCACTAAATATACCTGTCCACGCTAAAGCAATACTTAAGAATGATAGCTCGCTGGCCAGAACCTTTTCTTTAATGGATACTGATTTTTTAAAATACGCCACCGTCTTTCCCAAATGCGGCATAGTCTATGGTAACAGTTACACAGTTATTAGTGTTACACTGAAGATCACTTCTTGTGTGCAATTTTCGACGAGTTTGAAATTCAGTGTTGCTGGAACTAAAACCGTAGAATTAGCTGTAACTGGTAACGTGGTTTATCCACATATCTCCATCGTTCCTGGAACACTAAATTTCCGCAAGATCCCTTCTAGTAGCGTGGATTCAGTGAAATTTCTTGTGGAAAATACAAGTAATGCGATTGCAACTATTAAATTCGACATGCGAATGTATTACGAGTATAAAATCACCGAAACCAACCAGCCTTGGAAAGAGGAAACGGTGGAAGAGATAACACTTGAGAAACACAGCATTAAATCCTTCTACATACATTTCCAACCGACAGCGGCGCTTAATGATAAATTCTTTTTGCCTATCATCATCAATGATATCTTAGGACCGACGTTGGACGGTTGTAGAGGTATGAAGATAACAGATTATTTGCTCGAGAAAATTCCTGATAGTACACCGATTGATGTACCAGATTTATTAGTTGTGCCTTCGATACAAGCTATTTCTATTACACCAAAGTTGCAATTCTCCAAGCTTTCAGTGCATTTGTCTTTCAAAGTATCTCCTTATACGTATAACAATACGTATGAGCTTAAAATAAGTAACAATCTTGGAGAAGACGAAGCTTTCTGCATTAGGATTGATACTTTAGGACATCCTTTCTACATAACTCCAACTTACGGGAAGGCAGTTACCATGCATAAGAAATCGATGGAATGCCACTTGAGCCCGAACGAAAAAGTTATACTACGTATTTCTTTTGAACCGGATAAAATTGGAGATTACCACGTGGCATTACCCATATTCGTAAGGTCAGATATGTCAACTGAACCTCATAACTTCTTATATATAACAGGGGAATTCAAAGCTCCCACGATAACTGTTCAAAATCGCGGAGCTCTTTGTAAACCAATCCCTCTTAGCGTACGTAATTCTTGCACTATAGTCTATCATTTCGACAACCACTATCCAAACTGCGAAATCAACTGGTCGAAACTAATGACAAACATTGAGGTGAAGATAACAGACTGTCCTAGTAAGATTAATAACAGAAGGATTGTTACTGTCAAATTGGTCTCTCTTTTTGACAAATCAATCAACGAAAGCTTAGATTTCTACGTCAGCTGCACGTGCAATGCTAATTGCCATTCGCAAGTCTTTAAATGCCAAGAAAATTGCTTCCTTACCAATTATGCTCAAGTGTACACCTACATTAAAGACCCACGTTACAATTTGCAATTGAAACCGATCCAAACTGGTAGCAAGGCTTCAGTAAGTATCTCCATGTAAACTCAGCATAAAATATTGCTTTTGCTTTTAAGTTACAGCCTGGGCATTCTATAATATCAATTTTGGACGTTGCAGAACAATTTAATGAAATATACGATCACGACGATTTTTTCTCTGATTATCCATTTTTTCCCAACGACGATAGGAATTTGAATGCTTTCATGTGCGAATGTGTACAGGTTGTAGAGAACTGGGTCTACACTCAGGGCTTTTTTGGTAGTAGTTTCTACAAACTACCTGCGGGAATAAGTTTTGTAGATTTTAATAAGGAAAAAATAGTTCCACCTTATATTCAATTATTACTTAATTTAGTTGGAAATGACTTGGAAAAATACCTTGGTTTGGGGTGAGGCAAATGCGCATTTTCTTTTCATAAAAACTAACTCTATGTTTTAACCAGTGAAGCGCCGAGTAATGACATTGGAAAAGTAGAATACCTGTGTAAAGTGTATAAAAACGCTTTGGATTTCTTGAAAGGTTTAGGGGCCTATTTCAATTACGTACATCCAGAATTTCTTTTACAATTCTCCCACTATGATCTTTACATCAAACATTACCCTAAGGAAGATGCCATGATAGTCCATCCAGTAGATAGGGAGCAATATTACAGATTGGGAAAACAGACGTGGTTAGATTTATTATTACAGACCTACAAGGTCTTAGTACTGAACAGGCTGTTTTTTGGGGAGAAGAAAGTGTGTGTTGTTCCTACCGTAAAATCTATTCCGCATGAAAAGTATACCAAATCGATTAAAGACATTTCTAAAAATAGGCATATCTTCAGTAATACAGAACTATTACTTTTGAATTGGTTGGAGTTTCAGTATAACGATGTGAGACAAACACTGTGGGCAGATAATGAGTATTTGCAGGAGAAAGAGATATCTTATTATAGTGATGAAATGGACGACGGTTTTGTATATGCTGCCATAACTTTAGCATATTGTCCGTATTTGGCTCCACATTTCAGTGATCTGTATAACAGACCAGCGTCATACGGGGAATACATACACAATAATATAAGGGTCGTGCAGAGTTGGGAGATACTGAATTTTAGTTTGGCGGTTACTGCGGACGACTTAATCGAACCACATCCAATGAGAACTCTTTTCATAATTGTGTATCTCTTTCAGTTGCTCCCAAACATGTACCCTACAGACACTATTAGCTTTTACGTTGGCCTAAGCCAGGAAATAAAAAAAACGTTTATTATAAAAAATACGAATGATTTCACCGTTGCTTACAAACCAATATTGTACGGAACCGACAGTTCTTCTTTTAAAGTTGACCGCTCTTCATATACTATACTACCAAAAGGGAAACGTCAAGTGGTAATTACATTTTGGGGACGATTCGCAAAGCAGTCCAAATGCACGTTAATCTTAAGCGGTGAGAGCAAAGGGAATAGATATGCTAAAAGCATCGTTATAACTTTAACTGGTGATACAGATATTCAATACGTTTTTGATAGCATTGACATTTCCCAAATGATTTATACAGTAGAAAAAAGGCAAATTAAAGTAGTTTCGCCCTATACGTGTAAGGCCGTTTATAAAATAAAGTTTAGTTATACGCCTTGCTTGACAGCGGATGAAATCGATGTAGCGCATGATCGGGAAAATTTTCCGCAATATGCCATCACGAGGGTGCTTCCCACTTCAGTGGAAGTGGAATTCGATGAGAATGGTGAGGGCTACGTAGAGATGGATGTGATTTTTTTGACGTATAGGATTCTAAAAATATGGTTCTATTTCCGTAACGCTGACGTAGGAGATTTCTGTGTGATATTAATTACCAAGGCAGATGGGCTCTTTTTGGAAGAAACTTTGAAAGTTCATGTTCCGAAGCGAGCGTCCGGCTCCACTTTTTGTAGTAGGCAAGAGAAGCAGTTGTTACTTCAAGTACCCAGGCAAAATAGGTTGATGTGGAATGCAGTGACAAAATTTTACTTGGCCGTCAGAAAAGACGATGAGCAATTTTGGAAACTTAACTCAAGTAAGTTTGCAAATTGATTATATCGGGTGTCCCACTGACGGCAACTATATCTAATGTGATGCGCGTGATTTCTGGTGACGTCACATATTGCGGTAGGTCATGGGTCTATATCCAAACAACCGCCATATTAGATTTTAACCTGTGTAGTTTATATGGTGTTAAATCTGTGCGTTTTTATTTTATTATTTTTATTAAATCGGTGGAAGTTCCAGGACTACTATTGTGCTAAGTATGTTCTCTGAAGTATGTGTTAACAGTTCATCCCAAGTTTAACCTGGAAATTATTTGTACTTTCGGGATAATAAGCGAAATTCGAGGGCTGTCGAATTTCGTCCATGACATGACAGAAGTCCCCTTGGACATTCGCATCTGGCTTTAACGATGCCGTCACCTTTATCAATATGTACCTACATGCAAAATTAATATAGTTAATAACCTTCTTTTGATATATTTATTTTTATTTTCACCTCCACATTGTACACTTTCGGTTTCATACTCGCCCACACCTTCCCCTTTAAAATTGCTGGGTTTCGATTTAAATCGAGAGTAATTTCTAGGATATGACCACTTTCGAAAGCATTTTCCCCTCGTTCTAGCTGCTTACTATCGAAGAAATTTGAAAGAATCGATACTTTAATGAAATGTTTGGTGATCATCTTAGCTTGCAAACCAAAGGCATTAAATATTGTGGCAATATTTTTGTAAAATTTACCTTTGCAAATTATAAAATAACCTAGAAAACTGTTCTGGCTCTAAAGGAGTAAAATACCAAATTCTGTAAATAAGTAGTCTTTAGGCTTTCACGGCCGTCGTTGCTGGCTGCTCTTCGGTTCTCGGGTTCTCTGCCGTGTAGAAAGTTTAAATTACTTGACGTTTCGATCATCTTGTCGTGATCTTCTTCAGAAGTGAAGTGACTAGTTTGTCCTGATCCGGGGTTAATATATGGTCCTGTGTCCGTTGGTGCGTAATCGTTCCGCTCTGTTGAGGCGTGTCCGTTGCTCTCCGTTGGGCTGTGAAGAATGATTTCCAGATACTTGGTAATTGTAGTCCGTCTTCTCTGTTGATATTGTTCGGGTTTTTTTCTGTATGTCAATAGCTTCTCTGTACAATCTTCTCCAGTAATGTGGTTCCGTTGCTAGTTTCCTGCATTTGTCAAACTTGATTCCGTGTTTCGTGTTTGTTGAGTGTTCTGCTACTGCTGATTTGTCTGTGTGTTCATACTTTGTATCTCGCATATGTTCTTTTAGCCTGATATTGCTGTTTCTGCCTGTTTGTCCAATGTATACCTTTCCACAAGTGCAGGGTATCTCGTAGACTCCTGGATTTTGGAGCGGCGAGGTACGATCTTTCGGTGAAGGTAATTTTGTAGATAGTTTTTCTGGAGCATTGAAGATTACTTTGATGTTGTGTTTGCGCAGCTTTCTTCCAATTTTGTCAGTGCATCCTTTGATGTATGGCAGACAAGTCGTTCCAGTAGTAGTTGTTGTTTCTTCCTGTTGTTTTGGATGTTTTGGTTGTTTGTTGATGGTAGCTGTGATGTCTTTGAGTCTGTAGTCGTTCTGTTGTAGTGTGTTCTTGAGATGTTGGAGTTCGGCTTCGAGGTGTTCTTCATCTGATATCGTCTTAGCTCTATGCACAAATGTGTTTAAGATTCCCCGTTTTTGTGCGGGGTGATGGTGAGAATTTGCATTGAGATAGCGATCCGTGTTGGTTGGTTTACGGTAAACCTGGTGTCCCAGTGTGTGGTTCTCTTTCCTCTTGAGTAGCACATCCAGAAAAGGTAAGGAGCCATCTTCTTCGAGTTCCATGGTAAATTGTATTTGGTTGTGTTGTTTGTTGAGGTGTTCCAGAAATTGAAGTAAAGTGTCAGTTCCATGCGGCCATATGACAAAGGTGTCGTCAACGTACCGATACCAGCACAAAAATTCTGTAAATAAGTCTTTTCAATTAGCAATTATTTTAAACGGCATCGACTATTTGTTTTCTTAAAAACTGAAAATTCGTATGTTTATCAATGATTTAGTCTGTATGAAGTGACTAGCCCTTGAATTTCGCTTATTATCCTGAAAATACAAATCATTTCCAGGTTAAACTTGGGATGAACTGTTAACACATACTTCAGGGAACATACTTAGCACAATAGTAGTCCTGAAACTTCCCACCGATTTAATAAAAATAATAAAATAAATCCGCACAGATTTAACACCATATATAAACTACACAGGTTAAAATCTAATATGGCGGCTGTTTGGATATAGACCCATGACCTACGCCAACATGTGACGTCACAGAAATCACGCGTATTGAATGTTTTATTTATATTATTAGGGACGCAGGAAGGAATAAATGTTTTACAGAGAATCATTCGAACACTCGCTACTCCTTACGACTTCAAACTCTGTCGACCATTGAAATATAAGTTCAAAGTGCCCAAAAATTGCGGCGTTAGATTTCCAGAATATCTCGAGATAAAAAACGATTGCTCCGCAGAATTTATGGATATTCCTATTGACATTATTGACCGCAACAAGATACCGGTGTCCCTCCAAATTACTTTGGAAACTGCAGACGGATTGGAGCGTCGTTACTACAATATTTTCTTTATCCACGGTAAATAGGATGAAAGATTGAAACCGGATAAATTTAGTGGCCGTTTTGTACTATTGCGTGATACAGAACAGTGCTTTTCATGATATCTTATTCTTTACATTTATTTAGAATTTACTTATTATTAAGAATAATGGTTGCGTTTGTCACATTGTGTTTTATACAATACGTATTTGTATGTTTATCTACACATTTTGTATACTTACATATATTTCTCCCTATTTGTAATAAACGATATGTATATTATTAATGTGTTTGGTGAACTTTTGTACAGTTAAACGTCTTTGTGTTCCCAGATAATCGCGAGCCTCTATCGCTTGGCATACATTATAAAAAGCTTTCTGTAAATAGGGAGTTTGCGGTGGTCAATTTTTCCTTATAAAAATTGCCGTTATGATCTATAACATAAAATCTTGGTAAATTTATACCGTATAATTGAATAAATTTACATTATTTTTAGAAATAACGGAGCCAATCAGAATTTAGTTCTTATAACCCCGCATGCGCACAACTATTAACTGTGTACAGCTGATTGCATTCGTTATATGTACATGTAAAACATTGCAAACCATGGACAAGATCTTGCCAAACCTTACGAACGTAACATTATTTGATCCCGAGTCGCAAAAGTCGTATAATATTATCGTCAACGACGACAATGCTAAAAGCTTACAAAGGTACATTTATTTATGTCATTTAAAAATTACAAAACATACCATCTATGACATGTTGATCACTTGTTTCAAACTTGTAAGGTAGCTGCAAAACTTGATGAAGTTTAATAATATGCTTTTCGAATCGAAACATAAATTGAGAATTCTCTGACGGTATCCACTGTAAATTAAATTTTGATACGGAATACAGTGTTTTTCTTTTTTTAACTGCGTTTTCTAAAGAAATGTAAACAATAAAATATTTAATACCTACTCTCTTGGTCGAATACAACCAGATTGTACAAATTCTTCGTCATGTTTGACATAACACCTGTAATTATGTCAAATATAAAGTTTTAGTTTCCGTGCTCCGCAAACGTATTTTTAACTACAAAGTTATTTTACGTTATGATTCAAAAGATGCCGTGTAACGTAACGGAAAATGCATTACCGCAAACTCCCTAATTTATATCGAAAGTTAAGACAAACCGTTAATTCATGGTTTTCTATGAAATTTTTCAACAGCAATGTAAATTTACATACAGAATGATTTTAAATGATTCAGGATGCTTTGAATTTCCCGCTCTAGATTTTAGGGTATTTTACATGTTCAAAATGGCTACAGTGCTAGAATAGCAATCAACTGTCAGCGTTGTGGGCAACTCGTTAACATAGACATAGAGAAGGGTTAGTATAGAGCGGAATCTTGTGTATATAGAAACATTCGCGTGCGTTCGCGCCATCTAATGAGTTTTGCGGGAACTATTCACAAAGGCGGTAATTTTTAGATTTTTTATTTTTAGATGTTTTATTCTTGAAGATTCTTGCAACAATTTAGATCTCCTTTTTAATGGATTTTTGTTGATAAAAATTAAATTTTGCATCTGTGCACTTTGTATGCCGCGTATTTTTTTTTTAAGTAAGTGTCGTTTGCGCAGAAGAAAATACGATTGCAGTTCTGGAATCATTCTGCATCATATTTGCGAAAATATCGTAAATCAGAGTTGCTTGGCTATTCTTAACGATGGAACACCAACATTTTGTATATACTTTTACATGTAAATATGCGTCAAAAAGACGTATAGTTACTATTCCAGGATTAAATGTATAGCTACATATAATATAGTGCAATATACTTACAAATATATTACTTTAGAAAACTAAATCTCAAAAGTCTTTTCTATAAACACAAAAAAACACTTCCAAACGTAAAAAAATACTTTAAAGAAATAAAACTAAAACAGCGGATATTAATATTATTATAGAAATTTGACACGTGCGTCAACAACAAGATGACAAGATGAAAAAAACAAGTGATATATATATAGTTATTTCATAAATATTACTGAAGATATAGTATTGCGCTCCCATCTATAGAGTTTTGCGGGAACTTGCACCGCTGGGACGTTTGAACAGATTTAAGTTACTACCCCATGAACATAGACATGTTTTTCATTAGTCTAGTCATTACATTTTTGCTATTTATTACTGTTACTTCCATCAGTTTTATTTGAAAGCAGTTCTTTTTAGAGCTAGTTGTTCATCACAGTTGACATTCAGGTATGTTTTGCAAAAATTTTAAGGCAAATTAAACTGAACTGAAATCTTTAATATTTAGCACGTATTTTAATAGTAATAGTAATAGTAATAGTAATAGTACTTTATTACGTCCAACAGCAAAGAAGCCAATTACAGGACGAACATTAGTTTACGGCCGAACTGGACGCTTTTATTTTAAAAGCACATTACCAGAGTGGCATTCACCATGAAGATGCGTCATGGACTTATTCCTAACATTGCATACAACAGTATCCTGAATTCATTGTATCCTAGAAAGTGTTCGCTCAACACAGGGACAGAATTGTCCAACGATTTGAGGACAAGCACTGTATTCCAAAATCGACTTCACAACTTGGAGGAATTACAAGCAGCCACCGAACAAGAAATACAAAATATTAATGAAAATCAATTACAACATGCATTCGAGAATGTAAAAAGAAGAGTAAATTTGTGCTTGGAAGCACATGGTGGCTATTTTGAACATATTTTATGATTTTTTTTTATTAAATTCTGGATTGTTAAAATTGTTTTATTTAAAATTCGTGTTTCAATGTCAGCAAACTGACGAGACAATTATTGTATTAATTAAAAACGTAATTAAAGCACGCGTATTTAATTTTATTCTTACATCCCAAGCACCACGATATTTATTAGATCATATCACTACAGTATCAATTCCCCATAGTGCACGCCACTTATGAGAAATGTTAAGTAACCAACGTGGCAAAAATTTTGTGCAGCGGGAAATTCAAACCATCCTCAATCATTTACAATCACCCTATACCAATTGTCCGCCTGCGTCCGCGTTATAGCGGTCCTGTAGTGTAAGCGAGATACACAGAGGTATCCGTGCATTAGAACGGTAAAGAAGTATACGGAATATTCGACTGGATTACATTAGCATATTGCTATGATGCACTCGTATTTGCCCAGAAATCCACATTTCTACGCTGTCGCCGCACAGGTGCGTGAGCCGTCGCACACGTGCGTGTCAGATGCATTTTATATTTCGTCGGTAGAACTACTCCCTCGTACTATTTAATAAAACGCGTTGTTGGTAGGTAGATAACGTAGTCATCCTTCGTAAATACTGGACACACTTTGGGGCGTTTTCACAAATTTGGAAAAACACAAGTACGGATAGATAAGTTTATAATAATTTGTAGAGGATAAGCAAGGGCGAATTTGCAATCGTGGATAAGGAAGATAATAATAATAATAATAATAACAGCGGTTTATTGGCATCAAACATAGTATAAAAATAAGTAAGTAAAAGCTAAAAATTCAATCAACATGCCAAAAGGTGCAGGATCAGCTGCTTAAAGCATAAGCCGCTGTTCTACCTCCAATACCATTAATAACGTTAACCCGTCAGCTTATTAGGTAAACTAGACATAATTAGAATAAGTTCCTCTTCAGTCACCGGGAGAATGTACACAGGTAAAGTGTCTCCTTTTAGATGGTCCTGGCAGTCCGTCGGCGCAGCAAGCGTGTATGCTGTGGAGAAGAGTCGGCAAAGACATTTACTATAGCAACGAGTTCAGCAAACTCATTCCCCTCCTGGTCATAGAGCCTTTCAGAAATTCTCGTTGCCCTCTTCTTGGGGTTAAGAAATTTCGACGGAGACTTTTTGATACTACCTTCGGCATTGGTGATGTAAAGATTGTAATTATCAGCTATCTGGGTTTTACATAGTTTTCGTAGGCGCTTAAATTTTGTGTAGTAATATTGATTCTTGGTAGTAATCCATTTTTTAAGTACCTACCCAAAATTCGATGGGCAATCGAATCCTTTAAACCCTTTAAATCGGCTGGTAGTGATGGCATCTTCCCGGCCCTGCTGCAACAGGGCCTGGAACCGCTTTCCCCAGTTATATGTACCCTGCTAAGAGCAACCTTAGCTCTGGGATACACACCTAGCAGCTGGAGAGAGGCCAGGGTGGTCTTCATCCCGAAGCAGGGCAAACTGTCCAACACGGAAGCGAAGTCGTACCGGCCCATCAGTCTCACCTCATTTCTTCTCAAAACCCTGGAGAAGATAATTGATAGACATCTTAGGGATTCGGCTCTGGCAAGTTTGCCTCTGCACGAGTACCAGTATGCCTACCAAACAGGAAGATCGTGTGAGCAGGCCATTCATGAGCTAGCTCGACGAGCAGAAATAGCTTTTAGAAACAAAGAAATTGCATTGGCTACCTTTCTGGACATCGAGGGCGCCTTCGACAGGGCGTCCTTTCGGTCGATGGAAAGGGCGCTTCAAAAATGGAAAGTCGAGCCAACTGTAAGGAGGTGGATCGGCTCCATGCTAAGAGACAGAATGGTTCTTGTTTCGCAGAACCTTTGTAATGTAAAGGCAACTGTGGCAGCTGGCTGCCCGCAGGGTGGAGTGCTGTCGCCCTTGCTATGGTGCCTTGTGGTGGATGGCTTGCTTTCTGATCTACGGATGGCGGGTTTCCACGCGCAGGGCTACGCAGAAGATATCACCATCATGGTCTGCGGAAAGTTCGAGGGCGTGGTTTCCGAGAGGATGCAAGTCGCACTCAAACTGGTGGAGAGATGGTGTCAAGAAGAAGGGTTAAATGTAAACTCTCGGAAGACGACAATGGTTCCGTTTACTTGGAGGAGCAAACTTCCAAAACTACAGTGTCCAGCCATCTTCGGTTCGAAGATAGTGGTCTCTAGTGAGGTTAAATACCTAGGTGTTATTTTGGACGCAAAACTGACGTACAAATCTCACCTTGAACAAGTGTCGAACAAAGCCACGAAGGCATTTTGGGCCTGCAGAGGAATGTTTGGTAAAACGTGGGGGCTAAAACCGGCAATGGTGCACTGGCTGTAAACGAAGGTCATTGTACCCTCCATAATCTATGCCTCGTTAGTCTGGTGGCATAAGGCTAGTCTGGGCTACGCGGTAAACGCGCTCAGCAAGGTCCAAAGGATTGCCTGTTTAGGCATCACGGGAGCCATGTCCTCGACGCCGACTGCGGCCATGGAGACCATTCTTGGGCTTCCTCCGCTTCAGTTGGTGTTGCGGTCAGAAGCTACCCTGGCAGCTTACAGAGTAAAATGTAGCGGGCGTAAAGGTTTCTTTGGTAAAACTGGAGACCATACCAGCATTTTCAACTACATCGAACAGACAGTACCTCTGTCCACTAGGGCGGACAAGATTCCGGCGGACAAGCATACATTCACAGACCGAGGCGATGTTGTCATCGCTGGTTTGTGGATGCCTCGAAGACGCCGAACGGCACAGGCATTGGGATCTGGAGAGATGGAGAACCGAATGGCGAAGCCATCAGCTTAGGGGGCTCCACTTCCATCTTCCATGCTGAAGTTATAGCCATCCAGACCTGTGCAGAGAGCATCTTAAACTGCCCGCATGGGAATGGATCGCTCGAAATTTTTTCCGACAGCCAAGCTGCCCTCAGGGCACTACAGGCTGTCAAATTTGCTTCCGAAGTGGTACTGAGGTGCCATAGGAAGCTTGAAGAATTGGCGGAGCATCACAGCATTACGCTGAGATGGGTGCCTAGTCACTCTGGGATTAGAAGCAACGAAATTGCTGACAAACTAGCTAGAGGCGCCAGTGGTCTACCGTTCACTGGTCCAGAACCGTTGTGCGGGAGTTCCTATGGCGGTATCAAAGCCTTTGTCAGATCTCAACTCGCTGCTAGTCACCGCTCCTTTTGGAATGGACTAGTCGGCGTGAGACACTGTAAAATCCTCGGTTTTTATCCGGGCGACGAAAGACTCCGCAAGGCAGTCTCTATGAGCAGGGCCAGACTGAGACTTCTTACGGGAGTCCTAACCGGCCACTGCTCATTAAATAAGCATTTGCACCGAATGGGGCGAGTGGACTCTCCCCTGTGTAGAAACTGTGGGAGAGCAGAAGAAACTCCTGTGCACCTCCTTGCCGACTGCCCGGCAGTGGACAGATTAACTCTCGACCAACTGGCGGACCTGTTTGTTCGAGTACAACCAGGTCGAGAGGGTTAAGACATCATGGGGGCACAATAGGTCTTAAGGCCGAGCTGCCTTACGGGGTTAAACCTGCCCATGAAAGCAAAAATTTCTTATCTTTCAAATTAGCTATGATAACAGAAGTGAACGACGGGGGATATTGGGACTTTTTGTTAGACTGTATTGTGGGCGGCACATATTGGTTAACAAGAGTGTATAAAACATCATAAAAATGGTCAAGTGCAATATTGACGTCGTCAACTGAGTAAGAATGGACCAATCAACTGCAACAATAGACCTATATCATCCCATCAAATCCGCCCGATGGAAGTTGTATTGAAATCCCGTGGAACATGGAAAAGGAGGAGTTAAGGAAGAACAGAGATAAGGAAGGGTGAATTCTAGAGCTGGATGGAATTCATCTTCGACAACCAAGAGAGCGTCGCAGTGAGATACAACAAAGTTACGCCCCATATTAGAGATTATTAGATCCAAAGCTTTATTGTTGGCATTTGAAATATTATTATACTGTTTGGCGGATGTTAAATTCAGAAAGTTATGAAATAGCTTAGTTTTAGAGCATTGAAGATAGGAGGAGGTGGAAGCTTGGATGCGAGAGACGCCGTATGGTGTAGTTCCCACTGGCAAATATATATATTGCTATGATATCATCCAATACCTAACCTCTACAACTAAACAACATCATACTTGCATTATTAAATTATGTCTATAAATGTATTTTGATTTATGTATTTATCTATTTTGTAAACATATTGTAAAAATCTAAACTAAACACTTACTATATCGTATCTAATTAAAAAGGGCACGTTTCCATGGATTTTTAGGTATAAAGCTTCCTTCGCTGATCGTTCGAACGTGGGTAAATTTAATTCATCGTATCGTTGGGAACGATATATCTTTCATCGTTGCTGGGGTCTTTTTTGCCTAGGAGATATAAAAGTTGTTGAAAACAATTGTGGAGAATAATATCTAGAAATTTATAAATTTAAATCACAATAAGAGTTATTTAACTTCAAATTTACTTACCAAGAATGAAGTGTTGCGTATGTAGTGCCAAGATGATGGAAATCCAGTAATTTCGAAGATTTGGGTGGCGTATTTCTAATCCTGGGGCCGAGTGAAGAGTTACGTTCGAGTTAGTAGCTGAGACATCGTTGGAAAGCTAATTGGGAGCTGGAAGGATTGTTGCAGAGTTGAAATTAGTATTTGGAGTATAAGAGAGCAGTTTATCGTACTTAAAGTAAGAGATTATTCATCTTTTGAATTTATAACCGGCGTTAAGAACGTAAATGAATGTGAGGTTAGTGTATCTTTGATAACAGTGGATTTCTAGGGATATTTGATGTATGTAGGCATACGTTTGATGTTGTAAAGGTTTTGTGTTGGCATGTTTGAATTATTATTTTATGACGGGAATTTAGCGGGGAATTTGAATTCTATTTCGATGTTTAAACAAGATATATTGAGTTATTAGTTTGGACTAAGATTCAAGGAATCTTATTTTTGTGGAACTTAAATAGTATAGAACTTACTTACTTACCCTGAGAGAGAGAATATTCATTTCAATTGTTCATCACTTTTTATTAACTCGAAATATACAAATTTATATTAAATAACATCGTTTTTATTCACTATGATATAAGAACATCACGAATGAATAACTAGTACAGCTTTTAGTAAAGAGACAAAGAGTATAACAAGTCAATTAAGCTAATAATCGGAGGTTTGTTTGGAGAAGCATATTCCCCCACGTCCCAAGAGCTACTGAGGATAATTATCAGGATCATCCGATTGGTTTGTAGTGTACTCAAAAACAGGTAGAGGGGAATATTTCATTCTCTTGTGTGCTACAGAGGCATCTACCTATTGAGGCATAGCATATTTGTGGAGTAAATTATCTTTAATAGAGGACGCTGCATGTATGTAATGTTAATAAAACAGTGCTGCATTAATTTAAATCAATTTAATAAATTATAATAAAATATCTACAAGTTTCGTAGCAATATATGTAAAATTATTACTTATGGAAATGAATTTTGATTTCAGATTCTCATTTTTATTTGGGATTTAAGCAAGTTACCCTAAGGTAATCTGAAATTATGTTAAAAAATTGGACTTTTGGTTATTCTAAACAGCGAAGACATGCGCAAAGGTCAAATTCTCTAAAAGGAAATATTTGAATTAAAAAAGTTGTTATCAGGTTTAAGTACAAGTGGCAACACTGCATGGGTGAAAATATTTTAGAAGCGTAGTTCACCTCAAATAATTTCCACCTAAAAAAATCTAAATTAATTCTGACGATTGGTTCTCCATATAGCTATATTAAAGCAATAATAAACAATGAAAGGATACAACATAAACAATATTATTTTAATTTTTATTTATTTATTGCAAAAATTATGTATTCTTATAAAAACTAAATAATACTGTTACAATAGTATCTATATGTGCACATGATTTTATACAATACTTTTGGCATGAAAGCGAAAATTAAGAAAGAAGCTCGCGAATTTCTTCCGAAGTTTTTCCTTTCGTTTCCGGTACGAAGAAGATAACAAATACAACACCGAGGGCAGATAACACTCCGTATAGGATAATAGCACTCTCAACTCCAATCCATTCGTGGATAAGCAAAAAAGTCTTCGTCGAACAAAATATAAGAAACCAAGCCACGAACGTATTGAACGACGTAACTAGGGATTTGGTCTCGTGAGGATTTAGTTCAGCATTTAACATGAGTGGTATAGGTCCGATACCCAAACAGAAGCCCACGCCGTAAAGAGATAACGCTGCTAAAGCTAAATAGTCGACTACCACATAATAATCGGATGATATGATTTTACGATTCCTAAGCAGGAAGCAAATGCCTACGGTCAATAGGCAAATGGTGATGATTACTTCTGAAATCAACAACAAAATCCTCCTACCGACTTTATCTATAATTACAGACTGCATCAACCCGGCTAAGAACTGCGCTACCACCAATATGATTGTCCCATAGCCCGGATCGATTTCAGATGTTGCGTTTGTGAAAATATAAGTGGTGTACGTGGTGATTGAGTCAATGGCGCATAAGACTCTGATGATCATCAGTGTCAAAGTAATCCCGAAAGCTACTCTCGTAGCACGATAAGATCTCCAAGACTTTTTCAACATCGCAAACTCACTTTCGTCTTCCTTGTTTTCATCCAGCGAAGCTTGAATGTCGTCGAGTTCTGTTTCAATGTCGTAGCTTTTGTCCCTTAATCTAGCTAAAGTCTTCTCTCCTTTGGAGTATTCATGCTTCTTGAAGTAGTAGATTGGCGTTTCGGGCATGAATATGAAAAAGCACCCAAAAATTATAGGAACTAGAAAGCAGCAAAAGGTATACCACGCTATCGCCGTGACAAATTTACCAACAATCGCATCAAATAGTATGCCAGCCGATATAAATAACTGGGTAAGGGATCCCAAAATTCCGCGAATTTCTTTTTGCGATATTTCGTTGATGTACACTGGGTTGGTGCACATAAATGCGCCCATCGCCATGCCCGTTAGAAATCGCCCACCGTACAGCATGGCTACGTTCTGCGCCCATGTTAAAAGGGCCCAGCCGGCAAACATTGGGAGTATCAGAAGGAGTTTGGTCAATTTTCGGCCGATAAGATTGCAGATATAACCGATTACGAGTGACAGGCTAGCGGCTCCCAATGCTAAGAAACTTCCTATCCAACCCAATTGGTTTTCGGAAATAGGAAAACCCATCTTGCCGTCCACCATCCTCGAAGCTATCTGGGCAGTCCATCCTATCGCATTGCCGATCGAAAACGCTGATATTGAAGCTAAAATTTAAAATGCATTAATTACATTGCATTTAAAAGTATACAGGGTGCGCCATTGGGAATTTAGCACGAAAACTACGAAAGATAGGAAGGTGAGATTTTCTGTATGTATATACTTGATCAATGGTAAAATTATTGTTAAATATACAGGGTGTTACAAATTCCCAGAGCCGCTTTAAACTTTATTATTATTTCGATAGCCACCTAAAACACCTTTGCAGTGGTATATGGTTTTGTGCACTTCCTATATTGAAAATGTTGTCAAATTTCTTGCAGTTGCGACTTTTGAGATTTTAACTTTTATCTTAAAAACGGTTTTAGTGTCGCGCGTGATTCTGTTGTTATTAATTTGGGGGCTAACAGTTAGTACGTTTCAAGGTGGTATAACTAAAATATATGCAGTGTGGTAAATATGTCGTGCAACATTTTTCGAAATTCAAACGCTTTTCTTTCGATTTTTTTAAATGGAACCTATATTTTCCAATAAAATCAGCAAATTCCTTGTAAAATTGCGTTCAAAATGGTACCAAGAACGTAATACTTATTTTCAGTATTTTCGAAGATATTATGGAAAATATGTTTAATAATAGCAGTTTACCCCTAGAACGTAACAAAAACAAACCGTGCGTGACACAACATTATTTTATTTTTTACACTTTTAGATATATATAATACTTTTAAATCAAAAGATGCTCAAATATGTCTCTATTCAGCTCCGTGTGTATGGTCTGCCTTACATTTTCAAATATACATATTATCATATTATCTACATTTAACTGAAGAGAAGCATTTCTTATGCGTTTGTGCATGTTGTCTGCCGTTGCATCGGGTGATACGGTGACCAACTTAATGAAGTTTTTCTGTTCACTATTCCAGAATTGACAAATGGTGCTTCATCTGTGAAAAGCACAATAATCTAGAATATTTTCACCGATACACAAGTTTCTTTTAAAAATCCGTGTGTAGTAAGCCATGGTGAATATTAATTTTATAAGGGTGACACTTATGTTTCTTTACAATTCTCCTCGTGATAGTGGATGCAATTCCATGATGTTTCGAAATTGTCCTTGTAGAGATTGGCGAATTTTCCACAACGGATTTTCTATAACCATAGTTTTTGTCCTTCCATGTTTATCATAATTCACATAACCCGACCAAAGAAACCCCACCAACAAATTCTCAAAGCTTACTATCTGACACTCTATAGGTAGGATAATCCGCTGCATACATTCTTGATGCTGATAGTGAATTTCTGTTGCAAGCACCAAGAACAAATATCATATCTATGAGTTCCTCTTTGGAGAAATTTAATTTTTATAAATGAATTTAGGTAAAAAACAGGAACAAGACGATATAATTAACAACCAGATTAAAGTAATACGTAATAACTAATAATCCACAAATAAATAATTCAAATATTATAATAAAATCATAAAACATTGTAAAACGCTATGACACCAAAAGTAAACTACAAAAAACAACATTATGTGGACATTTAAGCAGAGATTTGATGTTTCGTTATATTCTGAGCTTTTGTTTGAAAATCATGGCTATCTAACCATATTTGGTGGTACTTCTAGTTGCCTCACACTCTCGCAGGGACTTCCTCAGGGATCAATTTTGGGACCCATTTTATTTACGGTATATACTCATAAATTGTTGTCCTGTGTGAAGAACTGTCAATATCATGTCTATGCGGACGATACACAGTTATATTGTTCTTTTTTACCATCGAATTGGAGAACTGCTGTGAATAATATCAATGATGACCTTGCTCGTTTATACACTGCTTCTGTTGAACACTGTCTTCAGATAAATCCTATTAAATCCCAAGTAACCTTGTTGTTCTTCAGTTTTCCATAGTGCGTTGGATAGCTTTACTGCGGGTAGAATCCAGAAAGTGCAGAATGCATGTCTGAGGTTTGTTTTCGGTCTGCGTAGGTTTTATCATGTGTCTCATAGATTGCCTGAGGCCGAATGGCTGAACATGTACTACCGTAGGGAATTTTTTATGATGTGTCTCTTCCATAAAATCATGAGGTATAAATCACCACCATATCTCTATAACAAAATAAGATTTAGGTGTGATGTCCATAATCTTATGACCCGGTTTCGAGGTCTGATATCTCCGCCACTTGCCAGATCCGCTTTGGGTCAGAGATCGTTTACTTATACATTTTATTTGAAATGCAATCAAGTTCCACCTGATCTTAAATCTTTGGGCCTTACAACATTTAGGCATAAAATTAAACAAAGTTTGATGAGTGGTATGACTATTGATGCACGTCGGTAGTTATATTATATACTGCAACATATGGCAATGTACTAATTTGTCTTAATTTTGTGCGTGACTTATGTGTCTACAACATCTACATTATCGATTTTAGGGTAGGCATCTCATTTTCTTTTACACTATTATTTTTATAAGGAAGGTTAATACAGCAGTTGTTTTTACTGAAATTTGCCTTCCGGTTGCTACAATTACTAGTTTATTTTTATTATTGTTTTCTTTTTTATATTGTATTGTATAGCAATAAAGTCAATTTATTTATTTATATTTAACACCCTGTATATATTTTGACGTTGCGTCACCTTAAAACATATAAATTGTTAGCCGCCAAATTGATAACCAAAGAATAACGCGCGACACTATAACCGTTTTAAAGATAAAACTTAAAATCTCAGAACTCGCAACTGTCATAGCTTAAACCAATTGTCAGAAGTGCATCACTATAAAGGTGTTTTAGGTAGCTATCGAAATAATTACTAAAAAATATAGCAATCCATTTAAAATAAAAAAGTTGAAAGTAGCTGTGGGAATTTGTAACACCCTGTATATTTAGCAATAATTTTACCATATGCGCATTGATCAACTATGTATACAGGGTTTCCCACGGTAGCCGTTTAGAAGTTTCCGAGGTTAGAAAAAATCTGGAACTCTGAATTTTTGGAATCCGGGGCTATTCAAGATTCTCTTTCATATTAAAATATTTTCAGGGTCTTACCACTTCCGGTTATACCGGAAGTCGCCATAAACTTCCTTATTTTAAATGGAACACCCAGTATATTATTTCATTTTTAAATTCCTGAGAAAATTTATATTTTTTACTAAAATCTAATAAAACTACAAAATCGTATCCAGTAAGCATTGATTATAAGAGGAATTAGAACAAGTGACTTGACAGTTGTTGATTTTATGTCAAAGTAGTACAATTCTATTTTGCCAATTCTATGAAATACAGTTAATAATGGAGAATATTGAAGAATATTCGAATAATGATATGCTAAATTTGTTTTATACGCACGGTGAATGTGAACGAATAGTCAGACGCACATGTATATTATTTAACGAGCAATAGCCGGACTTACCAGCAATGACTCCTGGAAAATTTGCAAGAATTGAAGCTCGGTTTTTGGAAACTGGGAGTGTAAAGGCAACTCGCATTCACCGAAAGCCAGTAATAGATAATGAAGCTAACGAGGTGAATGTTTTGATTTATTTTCAAGCTTATCCACCGAGTTCAATTCCGGCAGCAGCGCTGGAATTGGGCATATCAAGAACTTCAATTCATAGGATATTAAAAAAAAACAAAATGCATCCTTTTTGTGAAATAACTGTACAAGGCTTACGCCTTGGTGATGAGGCAAGACGCGTCGCCTTTTGC
This sequence comes from Cetonia aurata, assembly GCA_949128085.1. Classification (NCBI taxonomy): domain Eukaryota; kingdom Metazoa; phylum Arthropoda; class Insecta; order Coleoptera; family Scarabaeidae; genus Cetonia; species Cetonia aurata. Next base: position 24,116,470 of record OX421890.1, on the reverse strand, counting down.
GAGTTCATGTGCACAAAAATGACAGAAGATCCAAGATTCCTTTATAAAATTATCTGGACTGACGAATCAAAATTTAGCAGGCAAGGAATTATAAATTGTCACAATCGATGCAGATTTAAATTCTGCATCTGATCATCCAATAATATACAGGGTGTTCCATTTGAAAAAAAGAACTTTTTCAACTTTGAAGATTTTGTAATTGGTCATGCAGTTTTGGACACCCTGTATGCGACAAATCAATTGTCAATGTGGATTTCGAAAGTGTCATTCTTGTGCTTCCATCTACCCTAGAAGTGTTTATTACCAGTCGAAAATGGGCAAAAGATACTGTGTTGCAAATAACGCTACATCTTTCAAAATTTTCAAAAAAATCAAGATATCTAAGTAGCAGTTGAAAATAGGTATAGGGAAACCTATTAGAACTCATCATAAAATTTTCTCAGGAATTTAAAAATGAAATAATATACAGGCTGTTCCATTTAAAATAAGAAAGTTTATGGCGACTTCCGGTATAACCGGAAGTGGTAAGACCCTGAAAAAATTAAAGAGAATCTTGAATAGCCCCGCATTTCAAAAATTCAGAGTTCCAGGTTTTTTCTAACCTCGGAAACTTCTAACGAACGGCTACCGTGGAAAACCCTGTATACAGAAAATCTCACTTTCCTATCTTGAGTAGTTTTTGTGCTAAATTTCGCCGGCACACTAATGGCGCACCCGATATTTTTAAGGATTACGTAATGTCAATTTTCATTTTTTGGCGATTAATGTTCTAATACAATGTGATCAACGATTTTTTTGGCTTTGCAAGTTGCAAAGGGCATAGACGGATAAGCTAATGAAATCTGGCTTTGAATAGATCTGACTAATTCTTTTTTCTAAGTGGCTTTGTATATAATATTGATTCTCAGACAGTTTTAACTTTGTAAACTGTATAGTTTTTGAGTAAGTAACTGCTTAGAGAAAAACAAAAAAGAATCTTTTTGTTAACGTGTTACGTGATGTATTCTTTTGGGTTCGAAGTATGTTGTGGTAGTTGTCTATGATGATTATCTGTAGTTTTTGACGAGATGCCTAGACATGCCCCAAGTAAGACTAAAATATAAGTAAAGACTCTAAACATGTTTGCGCTTTAGGGGCGCTCAAGATTTTTTCACCAAAGATAGTTACTACATACCCAAGCAACACATCGAATTACAACGAATTATAGAGGGTATAACATGTTAAAATAAAAGAATATGTTTTGTGTAATAATACAGATATAGCATAAAAATTAGGAAATTAACAATTATTAATTACATTTTGTGAAAGAGCAATCTAATATATCGAAAGTACAGGTGCAGTCAAGACATATTAACAGAGAAATATACCATTCCTTTCTGAAGCACTGTCCAAACTCCACAAACTTTTCAGGAATTCGACGCTATTATTGGGAGTGCGCAAATGTAATGGGTTGTTGTTCTCATATTGCAGTCATCGTATATTATCTATCATATGGAAGATGTTTATCTAAGATGATAAAATCGGCGGAGATATTACGTACACTTTTTACGACCGAAAATAGTGACGAAGACTAGTAATTTATTTTTTATCATTCTGATAATGACAAATTAATTGTTGATTATATGATTTTTATGTTATATTAAGAATCTCTATTGATAACGCTGTATAATGGACCAATTAATTAAAGATAAGAGAAAAAATATAGGCACTGCCTTTCTTTTTGTTTTTTTTTTGTCGGGGGAAAATCCTCCCACAAAGCGTGTCCTGGCTCTATGACACATCAGTGTGGGATCCTCCCGTGCGGCACATGCGTGGGACATGTGCCGCCTATGCAGTTGTTCGTACTGGAAATTTTGGTATAATGCCTAAGATAGATTTGACAATGTCTGCGTTTGCTTACTACTACTTACTACTACTTTAAATGAAAACAGAATAAAAAGATAAACGTAAATAAAACGCAGAAACGTTAAGGAGTAAAAATATATTGAAATAGTCCACAACAATATTGTTTCACCACACAGTGGCTTCATCAGGTGGATGAAATTAACTGATTCCAATTCCACCTGATGAAGCCACTGTGTGGTGAAACAATATTGTTGTGGACTATTTCAATATATTTTTACTCCTTAACGTTTTTGCGTTTTATTTACGTTTTGAAGATGGAGTTTAAACACGTATCCTCCCATTCGATTAATTTTTTTAAAAAGATAAACATTGCTGTCTAGTTTTTTTTATTCATTTGAGAAAGTATTGCTCTCTAGGAAAACATCAAATTCTTGTAGATGTTTGTATTTTTAAAACATTGATAAATACTTATAAAACCGTAAAGTAATAAAGTAAAAACCGATCACGAAAATATTTTGGAAAGCTTTAAGGTGTACCTAAATAATAAGGCTTACCGATTAAAGCAGCAATAATTTGTAAATACTTTCCTCCCTTATGATTCTCTTCTATGCTGCTTTCACTGCCTCGGCTTTTTGGGCGATTCTGAAAAAGAAAATTGTTATAGATAATAATATAAAGCCATTCGAGCCTTATTAAAAGTTATAGGAGCATTTGTCGATATATCGTCGTATATATGAGTCATCCCCTGCATTCGGCGCTCTCTTATGATAAGTTAAACAAGTTGGAACCTGCTTAAGGTGCCACTCGCTTTTACTTGTATATATAAACGCTCCTGTTAACTATGAGTTTAGTACTATTCGAATTGTCGGACAAGACAGTGCTAGCAATAGTTTTTAAATAAAGCAAGTAAATTTGAAAATCATTTTAAAATGGCTTCTAAACCAAAAAGAAAACGTGAAATGCTCACTATTAGTGAAAAAATAAAAATCATTAGTATGATTGAAATAGAAAAAAAATCTATTGCAACTGTTGCTAAAATATACAATAAAAACGAATCTTCGATACGGGAAGTGTTAAAAAACAAAGATAAGATTCGAGCTAGTTTTTCTAGTGCACCCCAAACTGCAAAAGTTGCAACCACAATACGTAATAAAGTGTTACTTAAGGTAGAAAATGCCTTAAATTTATGGGTGGAAGATATGACAAGAAAGCATATTCCTATCGATGGCAAAGTGCTACAACAAAAGGCGTTGGTTTTATTTGAAGACATGCAGACCCAAGATTATACTGAAGAGGAAGGAAAATCATTCACAGCAAGTAGGGGGTGGCATAGATTTAAAACTCGGTTTAATCTAAAAAATATAGAAATAACAGTGGAATCTGTGTCGGCTGATCATGTAGCTGCTGCCCTGTTTCCAGAAAAATTTAAACAAACTATTGCAGAAAAGAATTATCATCCTAAGCAAGTTTTTAACTGCGATGAGACTGGTCTTATGTGGAAAAAAATGCCTCAACGGACTTATATTCAGAAGACTGCAAAGAGTGCACCAGGCTTTAATGCATTTAAGGATAGACGTACCTTGATATTTTGTACAAATGCAGCTGGTCATATGATTAAACCTGGACTTGTTTACCGATCATAGAATCCACGTGCTCTTAAATACAAAGATAAAGCTTGCCTGCCTGTGTTTTGGCAATCAAATCGAAAGACGTGGGTTACGGCTGTTCTATTTACACAATGGTTTCATCAATGCTTTATTGCGGAAGTGGTAAGATATTTGGAAAAGCAAGAATTACCATTTAAAGTGCTGCTGATACTAGACAATGCTTTGCATCCTGTGTCACTAGGCACAGAAAATAAAAATGTTGAAGTGGTTTTTTTACCGCCTAACACGACCTCATTGCTTCAGCCCCTTGATCAAGGTGTCATTAGATGCTTTAAAGCCATATCTATTCGACAGGTTTTCGAAATGCTGTATACAATGGCTAACGAATGCTCTGATATCGGGCTCATGGAATGCTGGAAGTCATTTACAATTGCTGACGCAATTCTATTTATCAAAGGAGCGATGGTGGAATTAAAGTCAGAAACGATAATAGCATGTTGGAAAAATCTGTGGAATGACATCGTTCTTAGTTCTGAAGACACACATGATATTAATTCACATCTAACAACGATATTTAACATAGCGCAGAAAATAGATGGAGAAGGATTTAACGATATAACCAAACAGGAACTCAGTGATTACATAAACGAAGAGGATCAAGTATTCACCAACGAGGAATTGGTAGACCATGTGAAATCTTCTACAGAAGCGAGTGACGATGAGGATGAAGGTCAACAAGAACCGCCAGCATGGCGGGGTTGCATCCAACACAGAAAACGCAAAACTCTGAACGCGGAACTCGGAACGCCCGACCGCCCTCTGTCTGCGCGAAGCCTAAAACACCCCCATACTAGGACGGCGCCTCCACCGTGTTTCACAGTACTTTTGATGTATTTTTGTTTTCAGTACTTGGCCGGGTTGTCGTCATACCAATGTTCGTCGCTTTTGTGACTAATTCAAATTTCGATTCGTCACTAAAAATGACTCTCCCAAAATGCTGCGTAGATTTGCAAATGCCAATCGTTTCTTTGCATTTCTTAATGATATCATGGGCTTTTTCTTTGCTACTCTACCATGAAAGTTTCTGTCATTGATGCGTTTTTTTATTTGTGTTAATCCTATAGCAAATTTAATCTTTCCTTAAGCTGTTTTGCTGTTACCAATAGATTTTTTTTTAATTTCCAACAAAATGCGGCGATCATCTCGTGCCGTAGTCTTCCTTGGACGGCCAGTCCGACGACTGTTTGTAGCTGTTCCAGTTTGTTGAATCTTATTTATTATTTTTTGTACACTAAGTGCAGTGATATTGTAATCTGCGGCAATGGATGAATATGTTTCGCCTCTCATTCTTCGTGTAAATATTGCCATTCGTTCGCCTTCAGTCAATTCTCTCCTTTTCGGCATATTGTGTAGCACAATGTTCTTTTCTCGTAGCACAGATGTTTTGCACGTGTCTAACACTCAAATGATAAGCTAATACTGAAATAATAATTTGAACTATGACATAATACACGATTTATTTAGCCACATCAAAGAATAAACTTACTTTACTCCTTTAATTTAAATAATGTAGTAGGGGTATACCATATCCTGAATAAACTTACTTTCCGGCGCGAGTATATATCTCTAAATTTTTGAGCATTTACAGATTTATTAGAAGCTAATGTTTGCAGCACAATAGCAAATCTCCGATTTAATTCTTCATTGACATCTGTGACCTCTGTTGTGCAAGATGGATTTGTGAAAAACCTTGTACAACCTTACTATCTCCTGCTTCCTTGTTGAGGTTGATCTGTTATAATTCCGATCTCAGTCCTAAATCGTTCTTGGACATAATTTTTCATTGCTGTTTTACTCTCCTTTTAGTCAGCAGTTATAGCAGCCTATTTCATAAACGATAGATTATATGCTGGGATATGCAATATCAACTCCACAAACCTTATCCAAGCATGCAAAGAGGACAGCCCATATGTGTAGGTATCTCCTCTAGTTTTTTCACTGCCAGCTTGAAGATTATTTATATCCTTAGCTTTAGCCAGACACACCACACATGTTGGTGTAGTGTAGTATCTGTAATTGATGTTTCACATTAAATCGTTTGCCATGAATATCCATCTACAAAGGCACTAGAGAAGTTTTATTCAATATCCGCTACAACATTCCTCTTTTTTTCTACGTTTTTCTTGGCAAATTCCATAGATATTGATCTGCAAAATCGAGTTGATGATTGTTTCGGTTTCTTCCAATAGACGCAGGGGTGCTCAAGATACTATAAACAAATTCGCGTAGGTTGTTTCCTTATTTTTGCCTGTAGACTTTTCTTCTATTGGCTTTGGCCAGATGAACAATTGCAACCACATTTACTATGATTAAAATATCATTTGTTTCACATAATTGAGTATTTCAGTAGATGATTTTGTTCGAAAAATGTCTTTTTGTCATGTGATCTAAAAGACTTTGCGATTTTATAGGTGTTGAAGGTATGGCTGATACATCCGCATAACATTCAATTTTCTTTTTATTTTTTTCCTTTTTTTGGGTATTCCGGTTTTTTCTTACTAATTATATACTGTTTTTACGTTTCGGAATTTTGTTTTATTCCTTTTTCAATATTTTATTTTAATCCTACAAATTCACAAATTTTTAAGCATTACAACTAAAAGATTTTTTTACAAAGTTACTATTTTTAAACTTATAATAATTAAAAAACTAGTAATTACAACTTAATTGTTTTCAAACTTACTTTTAGGTGTTTTCCTAGTTATTAACCTTTACGGCATTGTCAAAAATTTCTTTAAGTTACCTTTTAGTTACATTTTAAAATTGTAAAAGACACTTTAATACAATAACAAGTAACGACAAACAAACATATACTGAGGCGCAAGGCCGTTCAGTTTTGTTTTCAAACCAGAAAACAGGTCGTTTTTTTATATCGCCTCTACATCTTCACGATAAGGTGCGTGACGACTCAATTCGTTTTTTCCCTTAGATTTTGCTATAATCAAATTATTATAAATGTGACTTAAGTTATTTATGTCATTTTTATCGTTAATTGCATGTGTATTGTTTTTTATATGCCACATTTCTTTGAAAAGTCTTTTATAGTAATTATTTTCAATCTCTAAAATTTCCGTTTTATTAAAATTAAATTTATGGTTATTATTTAGTGCATGTTTTGCCAGAGCAGTAGAGTTTACATTTTGTGTATTTATGCTATATTTGTGCGAGTAAATTCTCTTCTCTATGTATTGTTGTGATTGTCCAATATACACCCCTTCACAGTTTTCACAGTTAATTTTGTAAATTGTATGTGTTTGCTTATTAAAATCTATTGGTTCTTTAGTTTTTGTGAACAACTTTTTATTTGTGTAGTTTGGTTTATGAGCAATGTTGATTTTATATTGTTTCAGTAATTTTTGTAAGTTCTCTGATAATTGTTCTGTGTATGGTATGGAAATATATTTTTTGTTCTCCTCTTTATTTTGGTCCTTATTTTGCGGGTTGGTTTTAGTTTTATTTTCATTTTGTGCTAATCTTTTTTTTAAATATTTATCTATAAAATGAATTGGATAATTATTATTAATTAACATTTCTTTTATTTTATTAATATTTTGTTTGATATTGGTTTTTTCTGAGAAAGCTATGCACCTATCCACTAAGTTGTTAATCGTACTTATTTTGTATCTTGTGGGTGTTTGTGATAAAAAGTTTAAATACGTCACGCACCTTATCGTGAAGATGTAGAGGCGATATAAAAAAACGACCTGTTTTCTGGTTTGAAAACAAAACTGAACGGCCTTGCGCCTCAGTATATGTTTGTTTGTCGTTACTTGTTATTGTATTAAAGTGTCTTTTACAATTTTAAAATGTAACTAAAAGGTAACTTAAAGAAATTTTTGACAATGCCGTAAAGGTTAATAACTAGGAAAACACCTAAAAGTAAGTTTGAAAACAATTAAGTTGTAATTACTAGTTTTTTAATTATTATAAGTTTAAAAATAGTAACTTTGTAAAAAAATCTTTTAGTTGTAATGCTTAAAAATTTGTGAATTTGTAGGATTAAAATAAAATATTGAAAAAGGAATAAAACAAAATTCCGAAACGTAAAAACAGTATATAATTAGTAAGAAAAAACCGGAATACCCAAAAAAAGGAAAAAAATAAAAAGAATAATCAAAACCGGTTAAATAATATTGAAGACATTCAATTTTCGTAGATTGAATTTGTTAATACGACGGAATTAGTTTACTGTTTTTTAATTTCTGCTTCTTTAAAGATAGCTTCATACCTAGGCTTTCAAACAAGATATGTTTAACAATATCCGTTTGTTAATTAATTAGCTTCAATTATATTCGCTTTTCTGTTTCAATTCCCTGTTCGCAAAACACATGCCATATTTGGCTTGTAAACCTTCAGTTTGCAGTAAATTAGTGGATTTCTGTCTTGTTGTTTTTTCACTTGAATCTTCATGCGATCTACGTGGACGACATTTTTGTAGTGTGTCGGTTTCTACGGCTGCAGCTGATTATTGTAATGGTACAATAAAATCGTTATTTAACCATTCAGTATTCTCACCTAGGAATTGGTCCTTCATCGTATGACCATTACACAATTTCTATTTGAAGTTGGGCGGTTATTGTTTTTGCATATAAATCACGACACAGTTACGATCATCTTCAGTTAGATTTAATCTTTCCTGAATATATCCTGTGATGGGTGGAGACTGTGGCTTGAAAACTATAACAAAAATCCCAAAAGAAAGGTGAAAAAATCCCTTACCACAAAATTAGATAACAAATCTAAATACGTATTTCGGCAACTAAGTTGCCATCTTCAGTAGAAACAAGTGAAAAGCAGTGTTAAACATAGTGTTTTCGGCTAAGGTAAACCTTGGAAGATATGCTCTTCACCAAATCACTAGTGGAATAACACTGACATCTTTTACAAACAACAAGGCTTATATACTATCTAAATCTAGTGGGACGTAATGAACTAGCAAATAAATTACAATAATTCGTATAAGCCGGACTCGGGTATAGGTCCTTTGTCGGCATTCATTAGTTTACCTTTGTTCTTAAGTATATAAATGCTTTCGTAACTATCCAATTCTCGAAAGTTATTTACAGTTTTAACTAGCCTGAGGCTATCTGTAGGCATACCGTGACCTGTGTTTAAAATATGTCGAGCAACGCTAGATTTATCTGGTCTGTTGTATTTGAAATGTGCAATATGTTCTTTATAACGAGTTGAAATTGAGCGCCTAGTTTGCCCGACATATTTTTGACTACAGTCTCTACAACTTATTTCATAAATCCCAGATTTTTGATCTACCTCAATTTTATCTTTAGTGTTACCCAAAAGAGATTTTAATGAACTGCTCGACTTAAATGCAATTTGCAGATCCTGTTCTTTAAAAATGCTGTTTAACTTACGTGTGGTTGAATGATATGGCAAAGAAACAAATTTATTACCGCGGGTTTGTTGAGGTAGCAAACATGTGGAATCCTGAATATGATTCTTAAGTTTATGTTTCCTAATTATCTTAGTTACTATTTCCGAATTGAAATCTAAAAATGGTAGTTGATCATTGTTTTCCTTTTCTATTGTAAAATTAATAGTACTGAATTTCGAATTTAATTCAATCGGTTTGAAACCGATTTTAAAAGAAACGCTAAGTATTTCCCTAAAGTATGGATCAGGTACGTTGACGATATTTTCGCGATTTTTAATACCAATTTGTGTGATTTGGATGATTTCCTAATTGAATTAAATTCGAAATTCAGTACTATTAATTTTACAATAGAAAAGGAAAACAATGATCAACTACCATTTTTAGATACTTTGGTTATTAGGAATAATAATAACATAGAAATAGACATCTTCCGAAAAGACACCAATGTCAACAAGTTTATAACAGCGGACTCGAATCATAGTTTTCAGCAAAAAATGGCCTCTTTCAATTTTCTTATCCATCGGTTGTTAAGTTTTCCGCTTACAAAAGATAGATATGAAAAAGAATTGTGTTTAATTAAAAAGATCGCAAAGTACAACGGTTTCAATTCGGAAATAGTAACTAAGATAATTAGGAAACATTAACTTAAGAATCATATTCAGGATTCCACATGTTTGCTACCTCAACAAACCCGCGGTAATAAATTTGTTTCTTTGCCATATCATTCAACCACACGTAAGTTAAACAGCATTTTTAAAGAACAGGATCTGCAAATTGCATTTAAGTCGAGCAGTTCATTAAAATCTCTTTTGGGTAACACTAAAGATAAAATTGAGGTAGATCAAAAATCTGGGATTTATGAAATAAGTTGTAGAGACTGTAGTCAAAAATATGTCGGGCAAACTAGGCGCTCAATTTCAACCCGTTATAAAGAACATATTGCACATTTCAAATACAACAGACCAGATAAATCTAGCGTTGCTCGACATATTTTAAACACAGGTCACGGTATGCCTACAGATAGCCTCAGGCTAGTTAAAACTGTAAATAACTTTCGAGAATTGGATAGTTACGAAAGCATTTATATACTTAAGAACAAAGGTAAACTAATGAATGCCGACAAAGGACCTATACCCGAGTCCGGCTTATACGAATTATTGTAATTTATTTGCTAGTTCATTACGTCCCACTAGATTTAGATAGTATATAAGCCTTGTTGTTTGTAAAAGATGTCAGTGTTATTCCACTAGTGATTTGGTGAAGAGCATATCTTCCAAGGTTTACCTTAGCCGAAAACACTATGTTTAACACTGCTTTTCACTTGTTTCTACTGAAGATGGCAACTTAGTTGCCGAAATACGTATTTAGATTTGTTATCTAATTTTGTGGTAAGGGATTTTTTCACCTTTCTTTTGGGATTTTTGTTTCCTGAATATACCTTCGAGCTGTAGATATATATTTGCCATGGTCAATAGAGGTCGCACAGAGATGTCTTTCTTTAATTATGAACTGCGATATTTTCAGTGATTGACCGATATTGCCAAATAACTGTGTATTTATATGTACAAATTGTTATTGTCTCGGTAAAAGTTTGCAATACATGCATGCATTTGTATCAAAAGCTATAGATATAGAAATAGTACATTATTTGAAGGTAAGATAATACTTTAATAATAATAAATTAATAAAAATATACTTACCAAAATACAAAGTGACACAATTCTTGTATGAGCAGTTTATTTGTTTTTGTCAATTATAGCAACAACAATAACGATTTATACTAACAATATTTTGGAGCTATATAAGATGGTATTTTATCATAGATTAACAAACGTATTTGATAAACCTTGCGACAACTAACGTTTGATCTATAATTAATATATTGTAGTGCGTATGAAAAAGACGACTTTTTCTCTGTAAGGGGCAAGTATGGACACCATTTTTTTTTACAGGTAGATTCTGCATTGCATGAACAACGACGGAGACTCAACCTAAATACATACAGACTACTATAGAGAAGTCTCTCTGAATTTCAATTCTCTCATAATTTAGATTTCTTTATATTTTAAACATTTTAGACAAAACTGTATTATTAAAATAATTTATGCTTCATGATTCTATTTGAGAAATGGATGAGAATACATGGAAAGACCTGTCAAGTAATCAGATTCAATAGTTTTTGTGTTAGTCCAATCCAAAATTTGCGCATAAAACAGACACTAATAACGATGATCAACGGTCTATAACTTTGAGGCCTATTTACCAACACTCTCATTATTGCATATACTCTAATTAGCTTGGAAACCTAAAATGCAATCATTTTTGTATCTGAAACGACAAATATTGAGTAAAAATAACTACTTTTAGAAAGTTAGTTTTTAGCCAAGAAAACACTGTGCGAAGTCGCGAACATGTGCTAGATTATGTATGTAATACAAATATACAGTGTGGCAACCGTTCATAGCACGATGCATGTATTAGTAACTACTGGTCGACTATAAATGGGCGTGCCACCTTGAATTGCCATGCCTACTTAGCGGCACGCGGATGGCATTTACAAACGATAGCGGACGTATTATAAGTTACACGTATAAATGTATTGGGGCATATAGGTAAAGCAAAGTCTTTTAGAGTTCTATGTTATAGCATAACTGATTAATAAAATTACATGTGGTAGAAAATACTATTCCTGAAAAATAAAAAGCACTGTTAGAGGTATTGTGTTCCCGATATAAGTAAATATTTTTAGTTGTTTGAAGCATCAGATAAAGATTGATAACATGTCAGTGAAGTAATTCATCACAGCCTCATAAACAACATAAAAAATCAAAAATAAATAATCAGAACTCCTAAACTTTAAAATAAAAACTAAAATAATATTGTTCAACAAGTATAAAATTTAAAAACGCAACTATGATAAAATAATGGAAAATAAAATATTTAATTCTTAAAACAGAATTGTATTCAACATTGCAATAAACCTGCAATTAGCTAAAAGAGAATATTATTCTTAAACAATAACAAAATTTGAAGTAAATTAATTTATTAAGTGTTCAAATAAACCTCCCTCTTGATAAGAACAGTAACCCAATCGATCATAAAAATTCCGACGAACATTTGTTAACATATCTGCTGTGACAATATTACTGATTTCAATAATTCTCGCGCGCAGCTCCTCTAGGTTTGATGGCCGTTGATCACCGTATCCGTATATTGTATTATGTAAAAAGGACCATAAAAGGAAATCGATTGGAGCTAGATCAGGGGACCGCGCTGGCCATTTAATAGGGCGCGAGTTACCGATCCATCTGTTTTCAAAAACCGCGTTTATAAAGTTTGTTACAATGCGTGTATTGTGTGCTGGGCAACCATCTTGCTGAAACCAAACTTCATTTATATTAAATCGCTCCCGTATTGTCGGAATAATATTATTTTCAAGTAACTGTAGGTATCTATTTCCGTTTAAATTACCGTCAATGAAAAAAGGCCCAATTATATGATTTCCAATGATACCTGCCCATACATTTAGCTTCTGTGGATACTGCGTTCGCGTTGGTATATTTAAATGTAGATTTTTACGCGACCAGTAACGACAAACTGCGCGGTTATGATGCCCGTGTAGGTAAAATGTTTTTTCATCTGTGAACAATACGTTGTTAAAAAAAAATTGGTTATCGTGATATTTATTTATCATTCTTTCGCAAAATTCCATTCGGCGATAATAATCATCGGGAAGAAGTACTTGTGAACTTGTAAATTTGTATGAACGATATTTATTAGTACGTAAAATCTTATGAACCGTTGCTTTAGAGATACCTAATTCGCGAGCAATTTGTCGAGATGACATAGTGGGATTTACTTCAACTAAAGCACATACTCGAATTTCTATATCGCTTACATTCTTATCCGGAACAACTTTATTTTTATTATTTACTAAAGAAAATGTAGTTTCAAATCGATAATAACGGTCCTACGAATGGTGCTTGCATTGGGAATTAGCTGCAAATAAATCCCGAGTTACTTCCGCGGAATTACCACCGTAAAAGTGTTTAATCATGAAGAGTTTTTGCTCCGGCGTATTTTTAAAATAACCGTTATCTACCTACCAACAACGCGTTTTATTAAATAGTACGAGCGAGTAGTTCTCCCGACGAAATATAAAATGCATCTGACACCACGTGTGCGAGCGACGGCTCTTGCCCTGTGCGGCGACAGCGTAGAAATGTGGATTTTTTGGCAAATACGAGTGCATCATAGCAATATGCTAAAGTAATCCAGTCGAATATTCCGTATACTTCTTTACCGTTCTAATGCACGGATACCTCTGTGTATCTCGCTTACACTACAGGATCGCTATAATGCGTAGATAATATCTTCAACATAGCTATCTTTTCAATACGGAAATTAAATTTACGAGTGAACCGTATTCAAGAAGTTCCTTATGGAGTAACAATAAACAAAAAATTATATTCAAGGAATTTATTGCTAATTTTACCCGGCACTATTCTTTTCAAATTAAGTAAAAAAAACCTGAAACTTACCGTTTTCATAATTTTGTCCGGCTTTGTTTAATTCACACCAACGTTGATTAACCTCATAATACTACTGTGCGCATTATCAGTGCAATCTTCCGAATATAAATGCCGATGGACGTATTATTATCACCTGCTTATATTAGATGTTTACTAGTTTGTAGATTAGCTTAAATTGCTTCTAATCAAAAATCCAACCTTGTCCGTTGGTCGCCGTTTCAATACTTGCGTTTGATTGCTGAATTTCTGGAATTTTACAATAGACTTATTATATTTTATATACAGTACTACTTATTAATTTGCCGTGGGATTATTGGTTGAAATATTTGTAACATGGTGTTTATTCTTGTATTCGTATTTTTACGTAGGTATATAAATGTTAAGCATTTTAACCATGTTTTTTTCTTATACTTTGTATTGCTCCCACGCAGATATCGAGAATTTTGTATTTTAAATTCCCATGTTGTTACAATTTCCTTCTATGATTTCTTTAATTTGTTGGTAGGTTCGTAGGTAAGGTTAAAAGTCATAACAAACATATGTTCACAAATCAACCGTTTACGAGATAACAGCGAGTGTTCCCAGTAGTACATGGATATAACATATCCCAGTAAACAGGTGTTTATCAGCTATTGTTTTATGACAGTTTAATTTGACGTTTTGTGCAATTTGTAGCAATTACAATGGTTGCGTATTCTAATGCTGAAATGAGCGATATGGTGTTCATGTACGGTCGTGCTAATGGGAATTCTTTACAAGCACGTCGCTTCTATGCTGAAACGTTTCCTGATCGCCAACTGCCTTCGCATGTGATGTTTCAGACGGTGTTTCAACGACTAGGAGAAACTGGTACGTTTGAGAAGCGGTCTTCTGATACTGGACGGCAGAGATTAGCATGTACTCCACATATAGAAGATCGAATTTTGAATATTATTGATGAAAATCCCGAAACTAGTGTTAGAAAAATTTCGACTCAAGTGGGTGTAAGCAGCAATCTTGTTTGGAGAACTCGCCATGAGCAACTCCTATATCCCTACCATATCCAACGGTTACAAGCCCTTACTGCTCCGGATTATCAAGCGAGAAGGGCTTTCTGTGAGTGGTTTTTGCGAACAGCTACTGAAAGGCCAGATTTCGCTGATAACATCCTTTTCACTGATGAAGCTGGTTCTACTAAAAATGGAATATTTAATTTCCACAACAATCACGTTTGGTGTGACGAGAATCCTCATGCTACCGTTGAAGCTCGGCACCAGCAACGTTTCTCTCTAAACATCTGGTTAGGCATGATAGGGGAACGGTTGTTAGGACCGATTGTTTTGCCACAACGCTTAACAGGTCCTGCATACCTCGAGTTCTTAGAAAATACTTTACCTGAACTTTTGGAAGATTTACCTATAAATCTAAGACTGAACCTCTGGTTTATGCAAAATGGAGCTCCACCGCACTTTACGCGTGCTGTTAGGGAACATCTTAACAATGAATTTCCTGGGAGATGGATAGGGCGAGCAGGTCCCATTGCTTGGCCTCCAAGGTCTCCCGATCTAAACCCGTTGGACTTTAGTATCTGGGGTTATTTGAAAAGTTTAGTGTACGCAACACCGGTAAACGATCTTCCAGAGTTGCGTCAACGAATAGAACACTGTTGCCAGATAATACGAGGAAAACCCTTGTTGTTTGAAAGAGTGCGCGCTTCCTTTGAAAGCAGATGTAGATCCTCTGTCGAAATGGAAGGACGTCATTTTGAACATCTTCTTTAGTTATAATCTATTTTATGTTAAAATACAATAACATCTTAATAAAAACCGCTAAAGCAAACTTATTCTGCATTTACGATAAAATCGTTGTTATCTCGTAAACAGTTAATTTGTGGACATATGTTTATTATGACTTTTAACCTTATTTTCGATCGTACTACATGCCCTTAAAATCTTTAAAGGATGTTTCAAAACACCCTGTACTATATATTATATTACATTAAATATTGTTATATTAAAAGTAAAAACTTTTAATATGCAATCGCAGAGAATTCGCATCCGAAACGATAGAGGTCGAGGAGTACGAGGACGACACAGAAGAAGAGGACAAAACCCTTACGGACGTAGAAGAAGGGAATAAGACTCATACCGGTAAGGACGACGCCCTTATCGGTAATTAAGGAACAGTGACATGGCGGGGATCAACATCGTTGAAGTGAACGTCCATCACACTAAGCAATATCTTAGTATGGTGTTAATCCAAAAACCTCGCCTGCAAATGCAGTGAAGTATCATATGATAATAGTAGTAGTATAGAATTCGTGACGAGAGACCTTGCCTCAATTTGAGCATACCTCGAATTCAAAGGGAAACGTGAGAAAATCGAAATAGCTTGCCCCATCTCTCGAACTGCAGAAGCTAGTAGAACACTGCCAGAAGAAGACGACACCACTACTTATAGGATACGATGCAAACGCACACAACGCTGTTTGGGTAAGCAAGAACACCAATCAGACAGGTTAGAAATTCTTAGAATATATTCTTAGTAACACCCTTCTCGTACAGAATGTAATGTATTTTGTTACTAGAGTAAGGGAGGAAGTGTTAGATATCACTCTAAATACATTGAACCTGAAAAATCTACTAACAGACTTTTTTTGTCTGATCAGATGTTAATTGTGCTCAGAAAAAAATTGAGAGCCCAGAGAGACTACTCAGGAGGAATCCCAGGAAAACAGATTGGGCCAAGTATAAAGCCAACCTAAGTAGCAATCTATTGTACATCCAAACCAGAAGGGCTAGGCATCATCTGGATTTGGAAAACGATCTCAAGGATGTGAATAAGGCCATGCTGAATGCATACGAATCGAGTTGTCCTATTCAAAAGAATAAACATTGTACGGACGTGGTGGAACGGGCATCTGTCAATGTTAAGGTCCGATATATGGAAACTCTTTAACAAGGCCATGTGTACCGGAAAATGAGCTACACCAAGAAGCTTACCTCTTACAATAAAGCCATTGTAAAAGCAAAAAGAGATAGCTTTAGAAAACTTCACGGAAAGTAAAGAGGAAAGAGCGTTTCTCCTACTAGAAACTGAAGGAAAAATGGTTACCTATAGCACGGAAGCACATGAGGAACACGGAAGACCCACCAAGAAAGCTACACTACCTACGGTTAAACACATATGCAGTACTGAACAAAACACCAGGAGTAGACGGAATTCTTCTTGTCCTACTTCATAAAATAATTGATGAACTTCAAAATAACAAAGAACCTGGATTTGATAAACTCTCACCAATTATTACCAAACTAAACGCCGCGACACAGCGACATCTTAAACTCGATGGAGGAAACATACAGAAAAGCAGAGGAGAAGAAATTTGCACGTAACACAACTTTGGATGTAGTTTAGGTGGTTCCAGGAGTTGGTTCCAATTTATTGCTCCGGAATATTAGATTTTTTTTTATACATTACAATATGTATACAGATCTCCAGATGATGCTGAAGTTGTAGCGTCCTATACCAAAGAAGAGGACATGAATAAGCGAAGGATAAATGCACATATATGTCAATTCGAAAAAATTGGACGCGATCAAAGCCTGACCTTAGGGTCATTTAGTATTTTTGGCATAGTTTTCGCAGACAACAAAACGTTCGGTCACTTTTAAATTAAAATAAAAAAGCCAAAAATATAATCAAGCCACATTTATAATAGAATGGAAAATATCAAGCTTTCCGACTCATGTACGTGTATGTAATCGACTTATGACGTTCTAGTAAATTAAAACAAGCCGTGGTTAAAGAAATGTTTGAGAATTATCCGTAAATTGCAGCACTATTCTTAATAATACTAATATCAGAAAACAAATATCTAATAACAAAATTTAATTATATTTTATGTATATATAGATATTACATTTTTTACAACAAATAAGGCATTACTTCGATGAACTGTAAACTAGGAGTATTGTATATAGAGAGCTCATGAGTTAGGGATGCAATACGATGATTCGAACCAATAGAAAACATATATTTACCCAATAACTCGTACCTAACCTTTAATTTAATATATCAGCTAACCAGCTGTCAATATTTATCAATTATATACTGTTTGTTTTATTGCACGTTAAATAATAACCTGTAGCAGTTTTTGTTTGCAATTTTTGTAATAAAACATTGTGTTTTATGTCTAGATCGAAATTAACAGTTAAACATGTACATTATCTTCATGCCAGAAAATTTGTAGGTATAGATTCCGTTAAAATTCACGATAATATAGTTATCTGTTTATTTTAAATAAAATGTTTTTCTTTTATTACAGTAATATTACAGTCACGTTTTAAATAATAGTTAGATGCGAATATGTTTTAACATTCAAGATCCTCAGCAAACCTTCAAGTACAAGGAGGTAGTATGTATAGCTAACTAATCATTATTGCTGTAATGTACTAACCTTTTTAGAGCCTTCTTCCTTTATAAAAGTCAATTTTTAAATGGACGTGGGCATTTTATCTTGACACTTTGACACTTATCATTAAATGTGTCAATGTGTAAATTTATGATGCAGTAATAAAATGATCTTCCATGTGACAAGAAAAATGTATTTTTCTGATAATTAATTATAATATCATACTTACATAAACTTAATTTCATATTTATGCAACATTGTAAGTATAATTTATTTGTAATATACTGGATATTTCCTAATTTTTTTTTGTTATAGTACATTTGTGATTGCTTAACATTATCGTTTATGACGATTTTACCGGAAACTTTATGTAAAAATATTACATATTTGTACCAAAAACACTTTAACGATTTATTTATAGGAGAAGGCGGTTAACTTTTGACCATAAAAAATCAGATATCTATTTGAATTATATTGTACCAACTGACATTCTGCAAATTCCGACTCTCCCAGACTTCATTAAGCAGATGCTCACCGCTGCTTGGGCTCGCGCTCAACTCAGCGAAAACCCTTTGGTTCTGGCGGTCGTGGAACCCTTATTATTCTTTCCCGACTTAGACGTTTAGATGTTTTCTTAGAATAATATCTAACGTACAAACACCGTGACGACCGCCTGTCTATTTTTACCTTATCGAGGTAAAACAAAGATAAATTTTCATTCAAAACTTCTTGTTACAAGTCCCACCAAATATTACGAACACCAACTCTCCTTGCAGAGTAACTTGTTCAAAGTTACTTCTGAACCCCACTCCGCGGCTTGATCGTGCCGCCTTATCAGCGACGAAAGGGTATATGAACCTCAGGTTCCTACCCTAGGTGAGATGTCAGCTCATTGCCATTGCCAAGCAATTGTTATGAAACATTATGTTTATATTCTGTTCTTTTTCTTTGAAATTTTAATAAATTGCTACCTTTTACTAGTTAAACGTTTCTGCCAAGTTTGGCCAAAAAATTCCTACCCCTTCTTGGTGTTGCGATTTCTATGTCACAGAGTATATATATACAGGGTTAGTAAAAAGTCCCGGAACGGTCGAATAACTTTGTTATTTGAAAATTATGATTTCTGAAATTTGGTATGGGGGTATAGTTAATATAAATGCATTTTATGCAATACAGTTAATATTTTTTTCACTTCCGGTTTAATCGGCAATACGTCCAACTTTTCTTTTTAAATGGAACGCCCAGATTTTTTTAACACTTTTGAATGCAAAATAAAAAACTACGTTCAGGAAGTATTAAGATGCTTATTTTTATTCACAAGAAAACAGTTAAAAAATTAAAAAAGTGTCCTAATACAGAAAAATCAAGGTACCTTTGAAAAAAGTTGTTGTTCAGTGTTTGCATTCTTTTTGCCGTCACATTTGACAATTTTAAAACCGTTTTAACTTTTGCATCGCTATAAATTTACTTATTTTAAACATTGACACATTTGAAAATGGCAGAAAAACTTACTGAATCAGAACGAATTGAGATATTAATGATGCGTGGGTACGGTGATCGTCAACGTTCTTTTGAAGAGGTTCGTATTTTGTTTAATACTGTTTATCCGGATCGTCACATTAGTAAAAGTACGGTATGCGGAACAATTCAAAAGTTTGAAGTCTTTCGTCAGGTGAAGGATTTACCTAGAAGGGGACGTCCATTAACAGCAACAGATGAAGAAACTAGTTTGAATGTGTTACTTACAGTGGAAGAAAATCATCACGTGTCCACAACAGAATTAGGTCAAATTCATGAGATCTCTCAAAAATCTGCTCATACGATTCTTAAATCAGCAAGAATGAAAGCCTATAAAATGTATCCCGTCCATGAGTTAACTAAAGATGATCCAGATCGTAGACTACAATTTTGCGAAACAATGACGGAATTGATCGAGCAGCAGCCTAATGTTTTAGATCACATCATTTTTTCAGATGAGGCAACGTTTTGTCTCAACGGCACTGTGAACAGACATAATTGTCGCTACTGGTCAATTCAAAATCCGCATTGGATTGAAAAAGTCCATACACAGCGTCATCAAAAGGTGAATGTCTGGGCTATTCTTGTTGGAAACAACATCATAGGACCATTTTTTTATAAGAGGAAATTTAACTGGCAACGTCTACTTAAATTTATTGCGAAATGAGGTTGTTCCAGCACTTGCGGCCCTCTTTCCAAATGCAAACATAGGTGATCACCCTAATGCACATTTTTGGTTTCAACAAGATGGAGCTCCCCCCCATTTTGCTCATAATGTCCGCGATTATTTGAATGAAATTTTTCCGGGACGTTGGATCGGACGTAGAGGAGCAATCGAATGGCCAGCACGTTCGCCAGATCTCTCGCCATTAGGTTTTTTCTTTTGGGGTCACATGAAATGTCAAGTGTACAAAAATCGTCCCCATAATCTTGAACAATTGGAAGAGAGAATAGTTCAAGAAGCCAATCGCATCAATCCAGAACAAATACAAAATTCAATAAGAAATTTTACTGACCGTTTACATTTTTGTCAAATTGTAAATGGAGAGCATTTTGAACAATTATTGTAATCGCAACCTGAATATATCTTGATTTTTCTGTATTAGGACACTTTTTTAATTTTTTAACTGTTTTCTTGTGAATAAAAATAAACATCTTAATACTTCCTGAACGTAGTTTTTTATTTTGCATTCAAAAGTGTTAAAAAAGTCTGGGCGTTCCATTTAAAAAAAAAAGTTGGACGTATTGCCGATTAAACCGGAAGTGAAAAAAATACTAACTGTATTGCATAAAATGCATTTATATTAACTATACCAAATTTCAGAAATCATAACAACAAAGTTATTCGACCGTTCCGGGACTTTTTACTAACCCTGTATATATTTACCATATGTATATGAAATCTATATGGTTTTTTTGTAAATTGAAATGCCGCCCGAAATTTTAAAACATTAAACGACCGCCCCGCCGCCTAGCGTCACCATAGCTTGGAAATGAAGCATATGTATTATTATTATTACAGAAAACAACACTTAAATTTAAGGAGGTTTGTTTTAATTTTTTACTAGCTATAAAATAATAGAAAAACATTTGACATTTGTGTTTATAAATTTTTACAATATGCAGTGCATGTTCTTACCACAATTACCTACTTTGTCTCCGTTGCAATTAGTTGCTTTTCGTTATAAATTCTTACTTTAAATACTTTTTCTTACATATATAATTATATAAAAAATATCTTTTTGGAAGTCTTTGATACGATAATTCTAATGTGTTTTTTTCTAAATTAAATTATTTATTACAAATTCTCCCCCTTTAAATCTTTTGAGTTATTGAGCACTTCGTACTTCTAAAAATCTGCAGCGATATTTCCTTGTAGCAATAAATGGATATACACAGCTACGAAACCTGTAGATAAATCTTTAAAATTCGGAATTAAATTTTATTAAGTAAACAATTGTTTAATTTCACTAAACACCACCCAGAGTCATCTGTAATGCTCTCAATAACTTCAGAGATAAACCAGATCTCAAATGATAGAGGACAATGAATGGTAATTCTGCCCCGCTCTAACGGTTTCACGTCTACCCTTAACGAATAGGAAGAATTATTCAGTAACCTTCGGGACGTGGAAGGGGTATATATTGCTCTGGCCAATACTCCTTATAACACCCAATATAGCATCTTAACATTGAAATATCTTTAATGTGATTGTATAGTTGTTAATTAGTGATGTTTTTCTATACGTTAAATTAAATAAAAAAATTATTACAAGTGAGATTAATTTATTTTAATAAGTACCCAGAAGGTAACAAAGAAATAAATCTTCTAAAGACATTCTCAGATGAGTAGAATCATTTACCTACTAAATAAGAAACACTATTATAAAGATTTCTATAATTTTAATTCAGACTAAGAACTTATATTTGTCGTTTTAATAACATAAGTAAAAA
Source organism: Cetonia aurata (assembly GCA_949128085.1). Lineage (NCBI taxonomy): Eukaryota > Metazoa > Arthropoda > Insecta > Coleoptera > Scarabaeidae > Cetonia > Cetonia aurata. The sequence continues at coordinate 24,094,673 of OX421890.1, read as the reverse complement.
TTCAAATCTCCCGCCGAATTCTCATCATGTGAACATTCATATTAGTCAATGCGCCAGCTCAAAGGACGCTCGTAAAAACAACCCACAGAAGCATGACTAACCTCACATATCAAAATTACTAAATTTTACAATTGATACGTCAACAAAAAGCTAACCTTGAAAACTCTTGTACGTAATACAAAGTTCATGAGTTCAAAAATAATAAAATCGCTTACTGCTGGTACGAACCCCTACTCCAATAGAAATTCCCTGTTCAATAAATCATTTCAGCTCCCAGGAAGTGTACCAAGGCGCCGGTAAAATCCCACAGCCAAAACTGCCTCGAATGTTGATCCCAAGGATTAAATTAAGGGCCCGAAATCAGCAAATAACATGATGTGTATCCAGTTATTTGCTCCATTGTAAGTAAATTATTACTTTTAGAATTTCATACTGAAAAATAAAATAATTTGTAGATAAAAATTTCGAAAAGCTCTATACTCTCAGGAAAATCGAAAAAGGAGTCCCCTCTCCCATTTGTTTTCAACAAACTCCCATTTCCAAGGCGAAACTAGCACGGCAACCCCCAAATAGATATCGTTTTCTACGATACGACTGAATTAAAATTCCCAAAGTCGAACATTCATCGAAAGACACGAATATGCCCTTCAAAACCATAGTAACAAGGCATTAATTAAATCTATACGATCAAGTAAGTTATTAGTTCGGAATTTTACATTAATTACATGATTAAGTAGATAAAAACAATCAAAATACACTTATATAACACAATTTTTATTTCATGGATTCTGTGGGTTTCACCAAGCATAATACACATAGTATAACGTAGCAATATACAGCCATAATCCCTGCAAAGTCAACGGTTATACCACGCATGTGCGTCTCCTGCTCATTCTTCTTACTGCAGTAGGTATTCCCCTACATTCAGTCATTTGTCATAGCCACTTATAGCTTACAACGAATACTGGCACCTGGGCAGCGATTGATTTGCTATTCATCTACACGCAGAAATATGTTAATTTTTAGTGACCGTGAAATGTATTGTATTTTTATTATGAAAATGAATAAATTGCAATATGTATTGCTTTAGACACACGTACTTATAAACTTAAAAGGTGTAATGAAAGCGTAAAACAGTAATTTATAGTATCTATTATGTATTTAAAAATAGTCTTTGTTCATGACAAGAAAATTAAAGTAATTCTAATGAACGAAGAACAAAACCCTCATAAAGAAATAATAAATTTAACGAAGGGAAAATAAAACTTAATTCTGAGTAAATAATTTTAAAAAATGAAAACTTAAAAGTAACTCTTAATAATAAATTAAATAAACTTTAACACCAGCTCGGTTACTATTCTATTCGTAATAGTAATAAATAAAGAAATATAAAATTAGGGTTTGTTCATGACAGGAAAATCAAAGACATTCTAATGAATTTACGGCAAAACCCTCAAAAAGAAATAGTAAATTTAATGAAGGACAATTAAAAATTAATTCTGGGTAAATAAATTTAAAAAATAGAAAACTAAAATAAGCCTTAATAATAAGATGAAATAAACGTTAATTCTTTAAAAACCATTGAATCTTCAAACAAAAGGTTCAAATATGCCCCCGTCCTTGGCTAAACAATACCCTAATGTGTTGTAGAAATTAATTCTAACATTCTCCAACATTTCTGGGCTAATGTTGTTTGAACAATTTTATTGTGCAAATACTCTATATTAACTGGTCTAACGTCTTCATTCCAATAAATTATTTCTTTTAAATAACGCCAGTAAAAGAAATCGAGGGAAGATAAATTTGGTGAACGTGGCGGCCATTTGATATTTTCAGAATGAGTTGCGATCCACCGGTTAGGAAACTGTTCACTTAAATAGTTTCGGACAGCCACTGCATTATGTGCAGGGCAACCATCTTGCTGAAAGTAGATGTTTTGCATATTTATGTCGGTAAGTTGCGGTACAGTAGGTAGAGTGTGTCTGTTCAGTAATTCTAAATATGCATTTGCGTTCAAATTGCCATTGATAAAAAAGGCCCAATAATATGGTTGTTTAACAAACCTGCCCAAACATTTACTTTTTGCTGTTGCTGACGGGATAAACTTAAATATCTGTGCTCGTTTTGCTTGGCCCAGTATGTTGTCACAGATAAATTGTGACTTCTAACCAATGGAAAAGAAGATTCATCGGTAAAGATAATATTGCTTACCAAATTAGCATCTCGGTTAATTAAATCACTTAACTTTTCACAAAATTCCATACGCTTAAATGCGTCGCCGTGAAATAATTGTTTGTGTTTAGAATATTTAAAATTGTGATACCCATTTGCTTTGAGTATTCGCTGAACGGAAGAACGGGATATGTCTAAATCATTGGAAATAGTGCCAGATGACATATTCGAATTTATTTCAACTGCAGCACATACTAAAACGGACGTATTATTAGAAATTATGTGAGTCGGAAGTGATGTTTTTAAATTTTCGACCGAACCGGTATTGTCGGTTTTAATTTTTAATTTAAAAATTGTGGCTTTATTTGGAATAGGCCTGTTGGGGTATTTAGCTGCAAACACGTCGCATACCCTTTGAAAAGAATTGCCAGCGTGATACCACCGCATCATCTCAGCTCTCTCCTCCACAGTATAACGCGGCATTTTCCGCAAAAATATGTATTTAAAACTTAGACAACCAACTTACTTGAACCGACTAATAATACTGATCACTGATCAGTCTACACGTGCTATTAGGTTTGTTTTCGTTCTCACTTTGGACGGTTCTATTACAGTTCAAAATAAACGCCCGCCCAGGTAGTAAACGATTTCGCACTATACGACAATATCACGATTGATATAGGTCCACTGCTTTGGACGGTAATAGAACCGTCCGAGGAAAGAACCAAAACAAACCCATTATCATACTACAGCGCCACACCTCGCTGTTAGGTAGAGTGGGAGACGGTGGGAGTATATGAACTTCCCCGCCGTTTACTTTGCAGAGATGCAGGCGGTATATAAATCAGTACTCACTACAGAATATAACAAAATTATAATTTGGTCTATTCATATAAATGTGTTAATATTATATAACAGTTTAAAGATTACTCTATATTTGTATATGCAGCACATGCATTATGTATTTGCAAAGAATCATTAAATACGATAATTTTCTGTCTTGCTACAATATAAATAGGCAAGAACCAATGCATAAGCATATCGAGCGTGGTCGTATTTGTGTGGGCCGACGTTAGTGCGTGTCGAAGATAATTTCAGTGAAATGATACAAGATAATGTTATCTATGGACCGGAACTTTCTGTTCCACTACATGTAGAGTCTACAGGATGGGTTTTATATAAACAATTGATGAAGTATGTTAACAACGATAAGGTTTTCGTAAGTACCTTTCAAATTAAAAGAATCCTTAGTTAGACATATATGTAAACATAAGCTGCTCAACAAAATTGATTCAGTAGAAAGATCAATGTGATTATAAAAAATAAGTTTCTGGCAGCTTAGAGATATCTTATATATACCTAATCCTCTACAAACGTTCAAAGAATTCATCTCCAGTATGATGGATTCTTTGAACGTTTGTAGAAGATTTAGTGATGATGATTAAAACGCTCAATATCTTATGTTCTGGTATAGTGGTTCTCAATTAGATTTTTGTAAGTACCCATTAAAAAAGGAATGCAACCACGCGTACCGCTATAGGCAAAATGACAAATAGGAAAATATAAATTTTTTGTTATCGCTCTCACAGAGGTACATCGTGCAAAATAGTAATAAAAATTACACAAATAATTATCCACCGACTTCTTTGCACAGCAACTCTTGAATCTGCTGTTGCATGAGATGTCTATTAATTCCTTTTTGTTAGACATGGTTGGTAAAACGGAGTTGTTTACACAGTTCCACAACGACGACATTTCCGGGAAATAGTCACGTAACTCTTTTGACAGATTTTGCAAGTGGCATTTTATTGCCAATTAACATCTTCATCCAATGGCCGCTGGAGTCCCATTTAAAGAAAAATTTTAAATTTGAAAACGGGACATATTTGCAATCGTCAGTCAACCATGTCCAGAGAGACGTTTCTCTTATCATTGATTCGATTTTCTCTTGCACAGTCAAAATGCTTGTACTCTACTTTGAAGTCCTATAGACTCAGTTTATTTAATTTGGTGAAAATATCTGACAAGTAAGTCAGTTTTTGCCCCCATAAAGGGTCAGTCAGCATCTGTTTATAATCTGAATTTAATGTTTAATTTTTAACATTTGGTTGTTCAACTAAGAAGAACTCACTAGTGATAGAATCAGTCGAAAGCTTGTCACCCTTGTACCACCTCAAGCAACCTCGCGTATCACAGAGGGTACGTATACGAGCGCCATTAATTGACAAGCACTGTTCTAATACTTGCATCCACATTAGTGGAGCATAAACGTCAGGGTTTTAATAAATTTTGTAAATACTTCAAAGGGTTCGTTAAGTTAGGGAATGCAAATAATGAAAATTGTGCATGACGAATACAAGGAACTTATTAGATCTAAAATACTCGTTCTATTTAAAATAAGAAAATTGCTATCAACAGTTTGTATAAAGGAAAGTGCTATAAAGTCAAAAATATTCTTTTAAGTGATTATGGTTGACAATGGGAAAGCGAAAACTTCCAATAACTCAGTGCTGTAGGATAGTCTGTATGCTTATTGTATGTGTTTGTGAATGACGTAAATGCAGCTAGACAATTTTTTTCTAACGAACATATATTGATAATTTCCTCATCGCAGAGGTCACAGTACAAATCCTCTATCTATCACAGACGCTGACATATTTATAGCTGTTACAACAATATTCAGGCCGTGGTTCAAAATTTATTTCTTTCAATCTCTCTCTCATAATATCTCAGACTAATATGTACATGCCAATTTTAATAATCCCATTTTCTTTTGTGATAGAAAATTACATTTAAAGGAACTTGGATACTTTCTATAAATAACTCTTTTCTGATCGTTCCTCTTTCTTTGCTTCAAAATTGATTTCGTTTTATCCAAAATGTTTTCTAAACAATTTGATGTTATTGTGTTATGTATAGATCGAGCTGACAGTCTAGTGGCTTGCACTCTTCGTTATCACTCTGGTCAATTGCGGTAACCGGTTATTTCTTCGCTCTCGTAATGATTAGCAGGAAAATTTAGTTCGCGGGGTATCTGCTAATCATTAAATTGCTTAGGCTTTATCGACTCTCTTTAAAGAAAAATGAAAAAATACGAAAAGTTTAGTGGTAAATTAAAAAAAAAACTTGAATGTTTATTCTCAATTCTTCGACTTTCTCAACGACAATCCCCATATCTTCGATATAATATCTTTATCTCGAACTTAGATTCTAATACAAATATTTGAATACTTTACACTGCTTTTTTTTTTAAGAAAAATCAAGGGGGATACGGATTATCACAAATTGTGCTCTCATTGTAAATAATGAAATTAGACAATAAACACCTTGTAATAATTTAAACTAAACTGTGATAATACAAGAACTACGTTATCTTAATAATTCATCCGAATATCCGCCAGTAAGCTGTTATAATACACTCCGCCAAAAAAGTATCGCATAATCTTTGTTTGTAGCATAAAGTTGTAAATATACTTTAATGCGCTCTAAGATATAATTTCTATGATTGTTTAAATAAAATACAGGCCAAATAAAAACAAGAACTCATACTTGAGAAAAATGTCATAACAGTAGCTTTTAATACTGAGTATTGCCACCTCTGGCTCTTATGACCGCTCGCATACGGTTTGGCAGAGATTCGATTAACCTCCGTATATAAGCCTGATCCAAATTCTCCCACTCGTCACGGAGAGCATTTGCTAGTCCATGCAGGTCCGCTGGGGCAACATTTTGGGTTCGTATCCGTCTGTGAAGGAGGTCCCACACGTGCTCGATAGGGTTCATGTCCGGACTTACCGCAGGCCAATCTAAAACTGGAATACCAACATCGTTAAGGTATTCCTGGACGATTATTGCAACATGCGGTCGTGCATTATCGTGCATTAACATGAATTCGTTTCCTATAATTGGCGCATATGGTACTACATGTTCTTCTAAAATGTCCGTTATATACCTGTGGGCAGTCAGTGTACCTCTGTCTACTGGTACTAACTCTGTACGACCTGTTAAACAGATGCCTCCCCGAACCATAATAGAGCCACCAGCGAAATTAAGTCTAGGTCTGATATTACACTGCGAATAGCGCTCACCGTCTCGTCTGTACACTGAGATACGCCTATCTGAGGTGTAAAGACCAAATCTTGACTCATCTGTGAAGAGTATATTGGCCCAGTCATTAATGTTCCAATTTACATGTTCTCTGGCAAACCTTAAGCGAGCCACTCGGTGGTTCCTAGTGAGACGAGGGGCTGTTACAGCTACTCTAGCTCTTAATCCACTCTGTCGTAACCTATTCCGAATAGTTTGAGTACTCACACGAGTATTTCTGACTCTAGCCAAGTCGTTCTGCAATTGTCTCGCAGTTACATGTCTTCGACGTAATGCTTGTAGTAGTAAATAGCGGTCATCTTGGCGAGTAGAACATCTTGGACGACCTGGTACAGGTCTTCTACTGTAAATGCCTGTTTCCCTATATCTGGCTACGGCTCTAGAAACACTTGACTGATTGATGTTCATCAAATTAGCAACGTATGCTTGAGATCGTCCATCTTCGATTAAAGCAACTATAGCAGCCACTTGTTCTGAAGTTAAATTGCTCATTTTAGTTTTAAAAGCGTTGGTACAGAACTCTGACTTCGCACTTTAAAATTTGTCCGTATAGGAAGACTTTCAATAAACAACTGAGCAAACCTTACACATATGCATTTTTCTAAATGTGTTCTTTTAGGAAAAAAATAAAGTAAAAACGCTAAGTTCCATTATTTTGTTAGTGTTTTTATAGTTCACATACACGAGGCAAACTTTTTGTGAACGTATAAAAATATCTTGGTTCATAAATGCCCTTTTTTAGTTTATGCGATACTTTTTTGGCGGAGTGTACAATAAAGCATCTACCTTTAAAGAAATTGCCAAAGGTTATAACAGAACTACTTATTCTTTGTTCAGCTCACTTTAAATAATACATTGTTAAACTTAATTTTTATTTGTACAGGTGGACGTTTTATCAGGAAAATTTCTGACTTACAAGCAGTTTCTACGACTGTCCTGCTGTCTAGCTGAAGCTTTACGAAGAGATGGCATATACCCTGACGAAAATGCAGCAATTTGCAGCCAGAATAACATCTATTATTTCGTTATTCTTACCGCTGGTTTGTTCGCTGGGTTACCCATAGCTACGATGTGCCCATCGTATTCTGAATGTAAGATTTATTTCTCAAGTTGATAACATTTCCGTTTATTATTGTATATTATGTTATGGATTTTTGTTCGTCAATAACTTATTTTTAGCTATTAGAATGCAATGATTTAGAATAAGACAACATCTGCACGCTCCGAAAATTCATCCAACAAGTTCAAGACCTTGAAGTAGCTCAGACACAATAGGTCTTTTTAGGTCTTCTAGGGAAAGGTTTTTAATGTTTCTGCTAGTGCTTCCAAAACTCTCGGTTTTCTCATCCGTTCTTGCAGAGACTTTACCAATCCTTTGGCTTTAAAAGTTTTGTATTTCGCGCTAGTTAGATCTAGATTGGAATACGCATCTGTTGTTTGGCATCCACATTACTTGCACCAACAGCTTATTATTGAACGTGTTCAAAAAAGATTTTTAAAGTATCTTTCCTTTAGAGATGATGGTATATATCCTATTCGTGGAATCGATTATTCTAGTCTGCTAGAAAGACATAACTTCTTTCTTTATCGCAACGCAGAAATGATGCTAGCGCCAAATTTCTTTACAATCTAATTCATAATAACATTAATGCACCAACCCTACTTAGCCAACTCAACTTTAGTGTGCCCCGTCTTAATGGTAGATCTTGTGCTACGTTTCCCTTCCCAGATCTCGCACCAATATTTTACTTAAGGCTCCCCTAACGCATATGTACCAAAATATTGATCAGATGTTTACTGATCCGTTCACCGGAAACGTTTAATTTTATTTCTATTATATATTCAGTCAGAACTACCACTTCTCTTTATTTCTATTATTACCTGATTAACACTGCATTTATAATTACTTTCTTGTATTTGGGTTTAGTTTACAGAATAATTTTCTTGTATTGTAATTTGCCTTTCTTTCTCATTTCATTTGTTTCATTCTTAGACAATCGAGGTATTTGTAATTACTTTCTTTCTCTTATTTTTTTTTGTGAAATAGCTTTAGTTTGTAGAATTATCTAGTATTATTATTATTAAAGGTCAGCCTTCTCAAAGGTGTCACATCTGATTCTCGTTGCGGCGGGATAATGGCAGAAGATGTGCTCAACTGTCTTTTCGTTCTCCGAACACAGTCGGCATTCAATCTCCTCAGAGAGTCCGATTCTCTGTGTGTGCTTTCTGAGTTTGCAGCGACCTGTAAAAACAGAAATTATTCCTTTCTCATTTTGGGGACAAATTCAAGTAGTTCTTTGGTTCTGACATAATTAAGAGACATCCACTTTTTTGCATGTACCAAACCGAAAAAATTGTTCCAATGTTGGAGCACTTTCTGATTTGCCCATACATTGATTTGCTGTTTAGCTACCGTAAGTGATATGCCAATGGCAGGTTCTGATCCCTGGAAATGCTCCGCAGCACCCATTTTCGCAAAAGTGTCTGCTTCTTCATTACTATGAGTGAGTGTCCACGTACCCAGATTAAGGGTAGATTATTAACCGTCCCCACTGTATTTAAACTGTTTTTGCAACTCCAGCGCAGTCTCGAGTTGCATTTATGCACCTCTAGTGCATTCAGTACGGCCTGACTGTCACTGAAAATCTTTATTGATTTGTGTCTTTCTTATTCAAACTCTTTGTGGCACACATCTGAATAGCATAGATTTCAGCCTTAAAAATCTTTGTGTGTTGTCCCAGGTTGTAGTATTTTCTAACTCTTGGACTGAGACAGAATAATCCTGCGCCAACACCATACTCTGTTTTCGTCCGTAAACCAGCAGGTGTCTGTCTGCGTCAGTGTTTTTTTTTCGTTGCATCTCCATTCCTCTCTATTTTGGAGAGGAGATAATGAAGTATGCATCGCTTATTGGTCGTGTACACATCATGTCCGATGGCATTTCCAGCATACTGTCGGAAGTGACCAATTCTAGCAGCCACACAGATATTAGTATATGGCGATTGATTCGCAATGTGCCAAGGCGACACATAGTTAATCTGCCTTCCCCTGCGAGGGCGGTAGTTTTAGAAAGTTTTCCACTGCCAGTGCCGGGGAGGAAGACATCGATTCCGTGATTGTCATACTTCCAATCCTTTTTTTATGGTTTTGGCTTGTTGCGCTTTCTTCCACCATGCTAATGCTTCATAGGTTGTGGTTGGGCGTACTACCATCATATATAGCCGATGGATTAGCTTTGGGAACATCTCCAAACATTCTCCACATATTATTCAGCAGCTTGTAACGACGACTTTTACTTGCGTACTTACTTTTATTTACTTACTAATTTTAGTTTAATGGTTTGTTAATACTTACTACTTATTATCACCTTATAACCTCTTTACTTTTACGTTCATCCCCTTCATGCCCAGCGGTGCTGCTTGTACAGATTAACTGTCAAACAAAATGCCGCGCGTAGAATTGGTCTGTGGTTGCGCTGGTTTGTCGTTATAATAATATTTTACACCAAAATGGTAGCTGTCCAAAGTCCATCAAAAGTACGTTAAAAAGAAGAGTGCTTGAAAGCGATCTTTGAGGAATTCCTTGCAATGTTCACCGTGGGCCCGAAAACAATCAATCAATTTAATATACAACATCCTATTGTTAAATAATTTCAACGTGTGCCGGGAAGTTGCAATCTATCAACTTACCCTCAAGTACATCTATATTTTCCTTGTCATAAGCAGCTAGGATGTTGCGCAATTCAAGAAACCACTCCAGTTTATTGACAATGACTTTTTCAAAGAGCTTTCCCATAGAAAATCCCAGGCTTCCAGTTCTGCTAAATTGTGTTCTTTGTCAGGTCTTTTAATCGTCTTAATTGCCTGAGTTTTCCAACCTAGTGTTATGCTTGATTGTCCTTTAGGGATACTATTGAACATCACAGATGCGATTATTGGTATTGTTACGTACCATTCGCCTTGCGTGTCGGGGGTGTAGCAACTCACTTTAGATAATTCAAGGGTACTTACCGAAACAGTCAGGTCGGGGGTCTGTCTCAAAAAAACACCACTTACACTTTCTTGTTTATTTCCTACCACACTGTACCGTGATCCGCACCAGAATGCCAACACCTCGCCTTCAATCCCCGCACCAGCCGATGTCTTGCAAAGTGCTGACGAGGTTCCTGCATACCAGCTCCGATCCCTTGATACAATACATTATTTCTTAAATCTATATATTTCTATGTAGTGGAACTTTCCGTGGCAGTATAGTGGAAATGTTGGTTAAATTTATAGCGAAAGAGGTGCACTATTATGTCATGAAAGGAATACGTTCGCTTGACAGTCATCATGTATGTATACATTTATTTTCAGCAGAGTTAAGCTACGCTTATCATCTAACAAAACCCAGGAAAATATTTTGTTCGAGAGATCAATACGAAAAGCTTCTCAAACTGAAAAGCGGAAGTGAATCTGTCGATAAAATAATCATATTCGATGTCAATGAGAGTCTTCCCGGTTCTATGTCATTGATGAATTATTTGATTGAAAATGGTACGATGAATACAGATATATACAAATTTGCACCGAGAAAATTAGATAGTCGTTCTCATGTTGCCTTCATTATGTTCTCATCTGGAACTACAGGCCTCCCAAAAGGTGTAATGACCACACACCACAATGTCAACTTTAGGCTTAATCCTGAATAGTGAGTAAAAATGAACATATACGGTGGACACGCAAAATATTCGATCACTTCATGTCACACAACTCTATTGGCTCGGGATAATCATTTCGGAAATGCGTGGATTTCCATTTTCATCTGTAGATCGAATCGACATCCACGGCTTTTCAAAACAATTGCCCCGAATTAGTAAAATTGTGTAGCGCTGAGTGATTGGATACCTTGTGTGTCTATTACTACGCTACAGTTCTTGCATATCTTTGAAATAAGAAATGCAACTAATTGTTGATCTGTTATCAAAATGTTTTTTTTTTACTAACTTTTACAACTAACTATTTTTATAGTAATTCTAAGGTGTTGTCGCACTCCTCCAACAATAATGAAATAGGATGTCTGCCTTTCTTCCACGCGTTCGGTCTGCAAACGAGCCTAGGAAGCATATATCATGGCAAAACTGTGCATGTCCTAAAGCAATTTAATCTGGTTGCATATCTGGGATGTATTGAAAAATATCGGGTAGAAATGTTGACTGTTGTACCCAGGTTATTAGTTCTCTTTGGAAAGGAGTTAATTGTTGGGCAGTTTGACTTTACTTCTGTGAAAGATATATTTTACGCAAGTGCTCCTGCTGGTCCAGCCAGTTTGAGAGCAGTGCAGGAAAGGTGCGTTAGTTGGATTATTTCAAACAGCAGTATCCATTTTTTACTTTATCTTCATTCAGATTAGGTGTACCACCAAGACAAGGTTATGGCTTAACCGAAACAACGTTTACTATAACAGCAGTACCTCCCAATTCTTTCAACCCCAAATCCATTGGCATGGTACTTCCTGGCCTAGCTGTTTATGTACGTGACGTCAATTCTGGTAAAAGACTAGGCATTTGCGATCATGGAGAAATTTGCGTTAAAGGAGACATCATTATGATGGGTTATTATAAGAATGAAGAAGCGAATAAAGAAATCTTCACTGAAGATGGATTCTTGAGAACGGGCGATATCGGTTATTATGACAATGAAGGATATTTATATATTGTGGATAGAATAAAGGAGTTAATCAAATACAAGTCATTTCAGGTGAGTTTCTTGAATTTAATAAATTATAAAATTGTACTAATGCAGCTTACACTGATCCGATAATGTAAATTTAATCTTAACTTTAATTTGATAGATTTTTTGTTTTGAATTCGTTAATTTTAATGCTTTTTTACTCAAAGGAAAGATGTATGTAAAGTTTGTTGTAAAGGTGTCCTGTGGACCTTGTATTCATTAATTGTAGTTTTCCTTAGTTAGTTTTATGCTCTTGTATCGTATTTCCATACTGTTCACTTCCGGATATAGTTTTTTTCTCTCAAAGCTATCAACGGATATACAATGACTGAAGACCAAGAATATAAGACGATTATGTAGTCTTATATTCTTGGAAAGCCTGTTCTCTTTTTTACTTAAGTCACTTGAAAGATTGGTGGACAGGCACATGAGAGATACCGCGCTGAGGAAACAGTCGCTGAGTGATAGGCAGTATGCCTATCAACCGGCAAAATTAAATTGGACGATCTTAACAGGATAATATTAAAGTCCGTAGAAGACAAAGAGATAGACATAACGACCTTTCTAGACAACCACAAATTGAATTATTGAGGCTTTACGGAGGAAGGGCGTCACACTGAAGCTTCTGCAGTGGATAAAAGCCAGCCTGGAAAGAAGGTTACTTACATCCACAATCGGCGAGGTTACTATCGAAACGGAGGAGGGTGGGGGATGCCCGCAGGGTGGAGTTTTGGCCCCCTTACTGTGGGCTACCTTAGTGGACGATCTAATCCGAAAACTGACCGGAACAGGTTTTCAGTGCCTAGGGTATTCTAACGATCTACAATAGTCGTTAGAGGGCGGTTTCCAAAAGTTCTGGTAGAACGCATGCACACTGAACTAAATACGGTAAACAACTGGTGTAAACAAGAGCGACTATCACTCAATGCTCAGAAAGCATAAGTTGTCACGTTCAAGAGAAAAAGAATGCTAGAAGGTTTATAACCACTAGTGTTAGATAATGAAAGGATTCCGTATATCAAAGAAGCAAAATACTTTGGCGTACTCCAATTTGATCAAAGAGTTACATGGAACACACGTATCCACCAGAAAACAATCAACAAGGTCACTATTGCCCTAGGCAGGTGCAGGAGTTTGTGTCGAAGAAATTGGGGCCCCAGCCCGAAAATGACTCTGTCGTTATACAGAAGGGTAATTAGACCCATCATAACATACGGAATAGAAGTGTGGTGGCCACAATTGTTTGGTACTGCTCTCAGTTTTCCGGATGATGTCAAATATCTGGGCGTTGTGTTTGACAAGAGGCTGAGCTGGAGCAAGCACGTCAAAACAAGAGAAATTTTAGGAAGAGACATTAGGGGATGGCGTATTGTCCTTTATAGCGACAGTCAGGCCCCTCTTAAGGCTCTTAATAATCATAGGATCACTTCGGGCTTAGTACTTCAGTGTCACAATGCCCTAGAAGCGGTCGCTATCAATAATGCCTTGACACTCAAGTGGGTTAAAGGTCGTAGGTTTAAAAAAAAAGCACTCAACTTTATCTGCTCTACTCCAATTTTATACGGAAATACTGAAACACATTGAGATGAGAGAGTCCCTATAGGAATCTTTTGTGATTTAAAGAAAGCTTTTGATTGTATATCGCATGATATTTTGCTTAGTAAATTGCATGCTTATGGCATTAGAGGAAAACTCTGACTGGTTCCAGTCCTATCTGAAGAACAGAGTTCAGTATGTAAAGATACAATTCAAGAATAACAAAGGTGAAATAAGGAACTTTCACCAGGAGTGCCTGCCGGTTATTAGGGGAGTTATGCAGGGATCGGTACTCGGTCCAGTCCTCTTTAGTCTTTATATAAACGACATAGCCAACTGATTGCACGATGTTTGCCTTACGATGTACACCGACGATGTATCTCTTCTAGTTGATGAGACTAATTTAGCGGTAGATTACAACTTGCTAGATATTCTTCACAACTGCTTCATTGAAAATCAATTAGCTTCGAGTCTGGAAAAAAACAACGTTTATAAAATTTCATACGAGACAAAAGATCGTCAACTATAATCCGTTATATATGGCTGGGGAGGAGGTACGTCAGAGTGACACAACAAAATTCCTTGGGGTGAGATTCGACCCTGGTATGGTGGACTCACTGCAATAATTTGTCAAAGACTATATCTAACAAAGCATATTTATTTAAATATCCTAGGGCACAGGTGTCTAGGAAAAACCCTACCTACATCTTACTATGCGGAGATACAATCGCGGTTGCATTACGGTGTTTTGTTGTGGGGCTCGTCGTCGGACGCACATTCTGTGTTTATGGCACGAAAAGCGGTGATTCGCGCTATGGTTGGTGCTCACTATAGAGATTCTTGCAGACCATTATTTACACAGCTAGAAATCCTCTCTCTGCCATGCTTATATATACTGGAAGCTGGGTTTTATGCGTTCGCAAATAAACAAGGTCACAAACACAACTATGAAGTCCACGAACACAATACCAGAATTAAAGATCACCTTCATACACCCAAGTGCACTCTTAATGTAACCAGTATTGGGGCCGCCAACTTGGGGGTCCCCATTTACAATAAGTTGCCGGATAACATTAAAAGGTCTATTAATAGTAGACAGTTCAGAAAACAACTAAATGCTTACCTCCTCCAACAAACTTTCTACTCAATAAACGAACTTATGCAATCATAAACACTTTTTCCCTTTGCACCACTGTATAATAGATGTTCAAACCGACGACGCACTTACACGTATATGCATGTTTACAATAATATTTTGATCTTCGTATCAACACAAGCAGAAAAAACGAAAAATAAAAAGACACTCACCATATGCATGTATGTCATACATGTATTTTAATAATAACGTTGTGTCTAATGTATCCATGTGTCTCAGAATATTTTGTGCATACTTACAACAAAAAATAATGTATTTTTCATTTTCTTTATTGAATTGTAATTGTTTTCTTATTCATGCTTGTTTTTCTTTTGACAATTTACGTACAATATATTGTTACATAAATAAACTTTACTTACTTACTTACTTACTTACTTACTTACTTACTTAAAGGAAACCTAGGTAATGAGGCTGCTGATGGGCTGGCCCCGGCGGGGCTCGCGCTCCCACTTTGTGGTGCCAGAACCTGCTCTTTCTATTTCGTCGGCTACACTCAACACCATGATAACGCAATGGACTGTCACTCTTCACGAGAATAGATGGAAGTCCATAACCACCTCCCGTCAACGCCATCCCCAGGCCATCACTGAAGACAGCAAGATATTTCCTGCAGTTTTCTCGCAGTAACCTACGTTAACTTGTGAGGCTTTTGACCAGCCACTGCAAGCTAAACAACACATGCACTGCACGGGCTTGGCTATCAGCCCACTGTGCCGGGCATGTTACCAAGAAGACGAGACGCCGGAACACATTTTATGTGACTGTCCGGCGCTTGTCCAACTCAGAGGTTCCATTCTGGGGGAGTACTGGCTCAGAATGGCCGATTTTGGTGGCGCCTTGCCTGCTGCTCTGCTCGAGCTCACGCTCAGTTTTGGCTTGCTCGAGTAGGCTGTGGGCGAGCGACACCACCTAGGGGAGGTAGGACAATGGGCCCCGTTAGAGTGGACTAAGTGCACGTGTTGACCACCTTCCCCGACCTAGAATCCTGAATCCAGTGTGGGGGCCAAAGGTGCGTGAGGTGGGGGCAGCCAAAACGCTGGGTGATGTACAAAGACGGGCTTGTCTGTGTGCCACAGGAGCAATGGGATCGACCCCTACCACCACAATGGAAGTAATTCTACCACTCACTACATATTTATATACAAGGAGGGTCTGAATGATTCCAGAATGTACGGGCATCCACAGTAAAGTGCAAAACATTATTGGGGTCTGCCAGGGTATTCAGTTCTCAAATACATTTCCGAACCAATCTTAGTTATATCTGGGGTTCACTAATGACCTCAGTATCGCCTGGCTGTTTGTTGCAATACAGATTCGTTTATTTCTTTCGTTTCATTCTCGGCTTTTGATCCGTCTGCAAATCCGATCAATCCACCGAACCTGTCTCCGTAGTTGGATTGATCCCAGCTTATCCGATCCGCGATTTCCACGTCGAAATTTCTGTTAAATAGACACGTCGAAATCATGTGGTCCGATCTCATTTTCAAGAGGTTGGCTTCCACATGATGTATAATATTTGTATGTCCTGCATATCTGCCATTTGATATTTCTTGTAGTCTGAGAGAGAGGGAGGAGGCAAGCCTCTATATCTCACTGAGTTCAGCTATACCAGTTTGGTGCTGTATGTTTGTCCACCCTACCGGAGATGCGTAAGTCATCATGGGTCTGCCTACCGTGATGTATGTCCAGTACATCATATTTGGTCTTAACCCCGATATTTTTCCGCCCGGGTTTTAATTCTCTGAAGTTGTACAGCCAGGATTACAATGGAATTACTACGACCTCACTTTTCGCAAAGTATCTCAAGAAATGGGCGCCGGATTTGACTGCCACTTTTTTTATGTGAGGATATCTGAAGGTCATAGTTTATATGAACAAATCAGAAAGCACTCAGCTACTTAAACAAAATATCCGTGATGAAATTAATGAAACACCGGGTGAAATGCGGTAAAATATAATGAATTTGCAAAGCTAACAGAGTCAGACATTTATCAGATATCGCATTCCGTACATAAATGCTAAACTGCATAATTAAATAAACAATTTATCAACACTAGATCCATTCTCTTCTCAAAGAAAGTAGTATGCTTTCCAGGCGAATAATACAATGGAAATATCGGCTGCAAGGTTAAGAAATGAATAAAACCTGGTCTGTACTTGGGTACAACTCAAAATTTATATATCTCGAAGTGTATTTGCGCTCTAGAATATTGAGGTTGTTTTTGATTGGATACAATAAAATAGAGTAAACAGTTGTTAGAATTTTATAACTTGTAGTAATAGAATTTTCACGTTTGTAATTGAAGGTGCCTCCAGCTGAATTAGAAGCAATTCTAATATCTCATCCAAAAATAATGCAAGCGGCAGTCGTTGGCTTACCAAACGAAGAGGTTGGTGAACTACCATTGGCTTTCGTGGTTAAACAACCTAATACAGATTTAACTGAAGATGAAGTCAAATTATATGTTGCAGGTAATCTCGCTATAACTGATGTATTTAATTTAAATAACTTTTGTTGGAAAATTTGACAGTAACATTTACATTTCAGGTTTGGTATCTAAAAATAAGCAGCTGCATGGCGGCGTAATATTTATAGACCAAATTCCTTTTAATTCTGTAGGAAAGATACAACGCAAGGAACTACGAAAAATGCTGCTTAAAAGAATGTCAAAGCTGTAAATAAAGTTAACTTAGGCAATGCATTATAATATTATCTGACAGTAATGTAGATTGTAGATTACATAAAGATTGATCGTATGACTTATAAGCGTTTCTTGGTTGTTAAGTATATAATTTTTTTATAATAAATTGTTTATATGCTGTTATTATTTCAGTATTGATTGATGTGTTTGCCAGACAATCACTGCAGCGTTAATTAAACCTAATCTGAGTCCTATTCAATAATTTGTTTTATTTATGGATAGTTGTGATACATTGTGAAAGTAGTATTTGCTGAATGATTACAATTATTTAATTTATATTACATTTTTTATTGCCTTCTTATCAGCTTTAATATCGAGTTCAAACATTTAATCACGACACCAAGTACACATACAGATACAGTTGTACGACTGCGTTAGCGGGTGTTACAGACGATGTCATTCGACTGATGAGGGTCGGGTCCCGGCGTTGGAACTTCTTGATTTCAGCAAGGCCTTTGACACAGTGAATCACTCACTCCTAACTCTCATATTGAAGCATATAGGGTTTGGTTTCTGTGCTCTCGCCTTGCTTGACAGCTATCTTGGTGGGCGATGCCAGAGGATCGTATTCGGTGGTGAGCTTGCCTGTAGTCTCGGGTGTGCCGCAAGGGTCAATCTTGGGGCCAATTTTGTTCTCTATTTACTCGTCATTTCTATTTAATGGACTAAAATTTTGTAACATTCATATATATGCTGATGATGTTCAAGTATATAGATCTTTTTCGCCGGGCGATTGGCGGCACTCTGTGGAAGAAATAAATGAGGATCTGAATGCTATATAGTCAATGGCAGAGAAACACTTCCTGAGACTCAAACCAGATAAATCTTTAGTGCTGCTGTTTGGTAACAAGGTTGCGTGTGCGGATCTGGAAACCAAAATTTATGTCGAAATTAATAATAGAAATATCCCCATGGTCAGCAGCGCAGTAAGTTTGGGTCTCTCCTTGGATAATAGTTTTCGGTATCGAACTCAGATAATCAATTATATTAGACAGGCTTATACTAGCTTAAAGAAAATTTATCCTCATAGGTGGTCTCTAAGTCGGAATCTCAAGCGGCAAGTATGTGAGCATTTTGTGCTTTCCCGGTTCAATTACTGCGCTCCGATATACCATCCAGCCATCGACTCTTCGACCGCCCAGCGTGTGCAGAGGGTTCAAAATTCTTGCTTGCGCCTGATCTATGGTATAAGAAAGTGTGAAAGAATCTCATATAAGCTTCGGGATGCAGGTTGGCTGAGCATGTCAAATAGACGATAATTGCAAACTATATGTTTTTACCATCACATTATCACTAAAAAGAAACCCTCATATCTTTATAATAAGATTCACTGTCGTTTCGAGAGTCATGATTTAGGCACGCGTTTCAGAGGCAGGATATCTCCGCCTAAACACAGAACGTCTTTGTTTGAGAGATGCTACTCATACCACATTTACAAGTCTTATAATGATTTGGATGATAACCTCAAAACACTGAATTTACCAATGTTCAGGGCTTCATACAGGCGGTACTTATTTGCGGGTCAAGGGTAGCATAGCGGATATTGTCTTGTATATGCTGTGGCGGGCAGATTGCAGAATGAACTTTAGTTTTAATCATGCTTATGATATAAATATTTAGTAAAGTTTATTTCCACTTTAG
Organism: Cetonia aurata; assembly: GCA_949128085.1. NCBI lineage: Eukaryota > Metazoa > Arthropoda > Insecta > Coleoptera > Scarabaeidae > Cetonia > Cetonia aurata. The sequence goes on along the minus strand of OX421890.1, from coordinate 24,075,648 downwards.
CATTTAAGGTTATCTTAGGCATATTTTCTTTCTGTATATAATAATAATAATAATAATACTGGTATATTTGTAATAAAACCATTACAAGAAATTGTCATAGTTACATTAATGTGTGTAAAGGGCACAACAGTCAATTAATTAAAAAATAAAGAAAAAATATAATATTTAAAATGTAAGGTATAGCGGACAAATAATAAATAATAACAAACAGATGATACTGTACAGCCTTTTCAATAACATTGCCTTAGCTTTCGCCTTAAACTTGTGGAGAGGTAGGTCCTTCAATTCCTTCGGCAAGATGTTGTACAACTTGCTCCCCCTGTAGTCGATTGCTTTTTGGGAGCAAGTTAGCCGGTGGTATGGTACTCGTAACTCATTCCGCGAGCGAGTTGAATAATTATGGGAATCCCCATTTTGTGCGAGGTCATGTTTGTGTAGGTGAACGTGCGTGACAGCAGCCAAGACGTACGCAGATGGTAAAGTGAGTATGTTTTCTTTAGCGAAATGTGTTTTACAGCTGTCAGTAAATTTTAGACCACACAGGTATCGGATGGCTCTCTTCTGCAGAATAAAAATTCTGTGCGCTTCTGCAGACGTCCCCCAGATGAGTAGACCGTAGCACATGTGGGAGTGGAAAATGGCAAAATATGCCGCTTTCGCTGCTTCATGTGTTGCAATATGTTTTAACCTTCTAATGGCGAACAGAGCAGATGACAGTCGTTTTGCTAAATTATCAATGTGTTGGTGCCACTTTAAATGCTCGTCTACAACAACCCCAAGAAAATTGGCTGTTTTCGGGTGAGTTGACAGTTTTGTTGTAAAGACCAGATTTTGTGTTTTATTTCTATTTATTTGCAGAGAACCACTTTACAGCGTCGTCAATGGCAGCCCCAGATTTCTGTTGGAGCGTTTCTTGGTCCTTATCTCGCAGCAGAAATGTAGTATCGTCCGCATACATGGATATCTCAGCTCCTTTAATATTGGCAGGAAGGTCATTAATATATACTATGAAAAGAAGGGGACCCAAAATAGAACCTTGTGGTACCCCACACTTCACCTTCTCTGGCTGAGACTGTAAGCACTTAAATTCTGTCAACTGAACACGGTCGATTAGGTAGGATCTTAATAGTTTTAAAGCTATTCCTCTTACTCCGTAGTACTGTAATTTGTCTAGGAGGATATCATGTTTAACGGAATCAAATGCCCTACTCAGATCCAACATATGCATTTCCGCAGATTCGCCCGCATCGAACGCTCGATAGATATCTTCTATCATTGTCATTATACCCGATGCCGTAGAGCGCCCTTTCCTGTACCCATGTTGACTTGTTGTAAAGAATTGTTGACGTTCAAAGTATTCAACCAGCCTTGACGTTATTGCTTGTTCGAAAATTTTTGATATTGCTGGTAGAATACTAATTGGGCGGTAGTTTTCACAGTTATCGATATCACCCTTCTTATGTATGGGTATTATTTTTCCTACTTTAAGCGGACTGGGGAAAACTCCTTGCTCTAGGCATTTGTTTATGATGGTCGATAATGGCCCACTTATTTCTTTGTGGATTTGTTTTAGCACATAAGTGGACACGTCATATACATCCTTTGTGTGTTTTGTTTTCATCTGACATATAATTTGCTGAATTTCATCGGATGTGACAGGAGCTAAAAATAAAGATCCTGTGTTCTCCACTTCATAATTGTGCAATAGGATTTGGGCTGACTGCACATGCAGTATGTTGTTTCCGATTTGCTCCCCAATCTGGCAAAAGTACGTGTTTAAACTGTCTGCTGTCAATGAAGTAGCATTCTGTGTTTCAGTGCCTTATTGATCACATTCCAAACTGCTCTGTTTTTATTGTCCGATCTGTAAATATGTTTGGCATTTTGTTCTTTTTTATATTCAGACACCTTCCTGAGATAAACTTCTTTCAGACTGCGGTATTGAGCATAGCAATCTGAGTTCTTTGTTAGCTTTGCCACAGAGGCCCATGCGTCTAAAGCATTTCTTAAGTTGTGAATTTCGTCGTTGACCATGTCGTTATTTTCTTTTTTATTTGCATGTCTTATTTTCTTTTCAGGGAAACTGCTATTAAATATTGCGACGAATTTGTCATGGAAGCAGCGAAACAATTTTTCAGCATCGATAACGTTTTGAGGTAAGTATATGTTCGCATTTAGTAGTTCCTGAAAAGTATTTAAACTATCTGCATTTATCTTTCTAATCGTTTTTATTGTACTTTCAGGCCTTTCAAATGTGGATATCGAATATTTTAAGGTTTGTGCCATATGATCCGATAAGTGCAAGTCAATGGTTTGTTTTTCCAAATTTGATGGATCTGCGTTTGTAAAGATGTTATCAATTGTTGAAGCTGTGGTATCTGGTTGTCTTGAATAGTCATAAAATACCTGTTTTAGATTGTATGCATTAAAAATATCTGTTATCTTCTGTGTAGTTTTTGTATTTTTCTTAAAATCGATATAATTCATATAGTCAAGGTTTAGATGGTAGAGCAGGGGAGGATCGTTTTTTTATACGTCCACTCACTGAATCTCGCCTTGTGGCTGTAGCAAACATTGCGGATAATGTAGCTCATATATACTTCTTTCTTTTTTCTTTTTGTTTTTCATTTTGTATTCTACTTATTTAGTACATATTTTAATTTCTATGTATATTCTCTTGTTGGTGCTTTGCTTTGCTACAATAAAGACATTTATTATTATTATTATTATTTTTCAATTTTTTATCGTATGCAATTTACTGTGTACGTAAACAAATATAAAATGTTAGTTTCTATTTCTTCAATTACCAATACTTCAAATTTTATTTTGCACCCTAAAACTGACATATTGATATATAAATCAAGTCTTGTACGATACAGAAGCTCTACTGTATCCTACAAGATGTCCCTGCAATACTTTCCTAAAAAAAATCTCTCGAATTTGTTTGGACAACTTAATTCGGATCATATTCGGCACTTAAGTTGTGGGGAGCTCTACACTGTAAAAGAAATTCTAGTAAAATTATATGTAAAATCGTTGGTAACAAAGTTACCTACGATATTAAAGGCAAATTTGCTTCATAGAGTAAAATTTCTATTAACTAGTAAATTTCATACGCTGATGTATTTTTCAAAAGTTGTTGGTAACATTGAGGAATATGAATTGTATAATTTCACTTCAAAATCTCCATTAATATGTCATAATGTTATCAAATACGCATGGATATCCTAGGATACTTTAAACAGCAATTTAATTATAGGCGAAGTATGCTTATATAGTAAATATAGTATTATAAAACATATATAGTACAAAAAAGTAATTCATAGTCATTAGACAATTTTCAGTAGAAAAAGGGTTACGACAAGGAGATCCAGTATCTACAACGCTCTTCAATCTGGTTCAAGAAATCATCCTGAGAGAAAGCGGGATAAAAACCAAGGGTTTAATATATCGGCATCAATGTCTGGCATATGCCGACGATATTGTACTTATTGCAAGATCTAGCAAAGAGCCACATTTGCTCAAGTTACTGGAAGGAAAAACAAGGAATATGGCCTGGTAATCAATCAGTAAAAGACAAAATACATCGCAATGAAAGACATGGGCAGAGCTGATATGATAGTAAAATGCAGTGGCAATAGAAGGGTGGAGAAATGGTGCCTCTCACAAGGACTCTCAGTTAATCCACATAAAACAAAATTGGTTGCTTTCACCAACATGAGGAAACTCAATGACCTAGGCGGCATTAGACTGTTTGGGCAGGAGCTACAATTAACCAAAGAAGTAAAGTATCTGGGTGTCACCCTCGATGCGAAACTGAAATGGAACAATCACCTAGTTAAAACAACGACCAGGGCTACGCAACTATTTTGGCGCTGCAGGAGAGTTGTTGACAAAACCTGGGGACTAAAGCCGAGGGTAATCCATTGGCTATACACGGCGGTGGTGAGACCGGTGATGATTTATAGGGCAGTGGTCTGGTGGAAAAGGACAGAAGTGTCCTCCGCAGTGAAGCTGCTAACCGCTGTCCAGAGACAGGTATTGCTGGGAATCACTGGTGCAAAGAACTGTTCTTTGGTCCCCGCTTCTTTGGAGGTCATTGTGGGCCTACCCTCGCTGGAGCATTGTGTGAAGGCGGAGGCTATGAATACGACCCTTAGACTGAAAACCAACAATTTCTGGCATCCCAACATTAAGGTTGGAAGGCACACTGATACTACGAGTACAATATTGGACGGGCTATTGCTGCAAATGCGGACGGACAGTATGGCACCTGAAATCATCTTCACTGAAAAGGTGAAAATCGCTATACCGAGTAGAGACTAGGCACGTATTAATTGGTTGATTATTTTTTAGCCAGTTTTTTTTTATATAGTAGTAGGAATTTTTTTGTGGAGTTTCCGGCTTTTAAAAAAACAAACTATTTTTCCTTTGATAACGTTTCGACCATATTTTGGTCTTTTTCACAATCTTTTATTTTTTTATCATGTTTCCAATTGTATTAATTATATTATGTTTTTACATATATAAAACATTTGTCAAGTTTTTTTTTTATTATAATGGTATATGACATAGGTACCTACATAGATATATTAGATTTTTAAATTTTAAATGTATGTTGTTCGTTTCTAACTATGTACCTATGTCATATACCATTATAATAAAAAAAAACTTGACAAATGTTTTATATATGTAAAAACATAATATAATTAATACAATTGGAAACATGATAAAAAAATAAAAGATTGTGAAAAAGACCAAAATATGGTCGAAACGTTATCAAAGGAAAAATAGTTTGTTTTTTTAAAAGCCGGAAACTCCACAAAAAAATTCCTACTACTAGGCACGTAGGGTTACTAATGATCTTAATGACAGGTTCACAGACGGGTCCAAATCCAGCCAGGGCACAGGAGCCGGTATTTGCGGAAGAAGCATTTATACAACACAGGTCGAGTAAGCGAACCGTGGTGCAGAAGATGTGAACTATAGAAGGAAACGAGTTTGCATGTAATCTGCACATGTGAGGAGTTGAAAGTACTCCGGCAGAAACATTTCGGGAATGATCTATTGGAACCCTCCAAAGTTCTCAAGTTTCCACTGGGCAATATACTGGGCTTTATAGAGAACACCAAGCTGCTCAAGTGGAAGTAAGAGATTTAAGTAAGATAATTTAATGAAAAAATGCCTAATGTTTATTTTAATATCTCACATTACTGTAATATTACATGTGGAATCAAATATTATCAGCACCAATGATAATCACGTCTAATTGTAAGTATAAATGTTTTACACAAATTATTAAATCGTTTGTTTGTATACTCCAATACGGCAAAGGCATTCAGAAAACAAATAATTTTAAAATGAAAGCACTGTTTCTATATGTTCTTGATTACAAATCGCAATAAAGACTCCTTCATTTAATTCCATAATTATGTTTATAGATATATCTATGTATGTATACGTAAGTGTATGTGCCCTATTGGGGTTAATTTATTGACCAATTAGTTTGATAAGATGCACTTTTATCGAAGGCCAAAGCAGTTTATAAGAATCGTAAATAATGCACATTGTTTATGTACATATGTCGTTTGAAAGCGCTTGAAATCACATCTTTAACAGTTTGAGTCTAATCGTCGAACTGGACTAGTGCCCTTAGGAAGTTATTACTAAAATGATAAAAGATAATATCGTGTACGGTGCACCGTTTTCTATTCCAACGCCTAAAGAGTCCGCTGGCTGGGTTTTATACAGGCAGTTGATCAAGTTTGTCAACGATGATAAAGCATTTGTAAGTACAGCTATTTATAAAACAGTAAATAGTAGATTTGTCTGAAGAGACAGTAGATAAAATATGTTGTCGTAAAGATATAAAAGGACAAAACATTATTTAAAATAATAGATAAATGTAGCTTCAATGTAAACATTCCCAACTTCTTGTTTATAAGAATTTAATTTAATTCGAATTAGATTAGTTTTATTGTTTTTTTTTTTTGTAATTGTTATACAAAGGAAGTAAACAGTTTCACAAACAAAATGCTGTACAAAATGAGCAGTAACGAAATATTAACATACAAAAAATAACGTTAAATGAAATTGATTGAAATGTGCAAAGTACTTCTCCAAGGAGCAAGGCTTTACTTGTAAGAGTAATCGCTTACACGCTTGTTTAAACAAGTGTAAACTACTTACATACAGGGTTAGTCAAAAGTATGGTATAGGCAATTTATCTCCGTAAATATGAATTTTATGACAAAATGTCATTAATAGAAGTTTTTTTACTAATTATTCTTTATCTCTTAGCCTGGTAGTTGTTTTTTTATGTCAACGCATTTCCATGGAAACGTAATTTTTTTTTTGTTTTTTAAATGGCAACCTAGCAATTTTTTTGCTGATTTTTGTTCCTCTTTTTTTCCTTGAAATGAGCCGGTATTTTTTTTGTGTAGTTTGATAACAAAATTTTAGAGAAAATGGCCATTATTTTATTCAATCAAATAATATTTAACTTAAATTAAATGTTCAAACTGAAGACTCTCTGCAGCTTGACAGTAACCTAATCTATCATAAAAATTGCGTAATGAATTTTGCAGCCAATTAGGCGGTATTTGTGCGATTTCATGCCTTATTCTGGCTTCCAGATCTTCCAAATTTTGGAGTCTTTCTTTGCAAATTGTAGTTTTTAAGGACCCCAAAGGAAAAACTGTAAGGGGCTTAAATCGGGGGACCTAGTAGGCCATTCAATAGAACCCCGACGTCCTATCTAATGACGGGGAAAAATGTTATTCAGAAATTGGCGAACATCTACCCCATAATGGGGTGGAGCGCCGTCTTGCTGAAACCAAATATCTCGGTTTGGCATTCCTTGTCGATCTGCATCCGGAAATAATTGTACAATATCGGGTACAATGTGATCACGCAATAGGAGTAGGTATCTATCTGCAGTTAAATTCCCATCAATAAAATTATTATTATATTATGTTTTTGACGGTGCTGTGTATGGTGTTCCATCATCCAATACGGATTCTCACTAGACCAGTATCGACAGTTGTGTCTGTTCACAAATCCATTTAGACAAAACGTGGCTTCATCAGAAAATAAAATGTTGTTTAGACAATTTGGATTATTATCAATCATTTCCATCATTGTGGCACAAAACTGCATTCTTCTGTCTGGGTCATCTTCGTTTAGCTCATGGAGAAGGTGTATCTTGTAGGGTTTGAGTTTGTTCTTTTTCAATATTCGAACAACCGACGATTGACTAATATCATTATTCAAAGCAAGTTGCGTGGTTGACGTAACTGGATTATCCATAACACTTAGTAATACATCAAGAGCTTGATCATTATTTGTGGCTGATTTCGGACGTCCAGACTTTGGCATATCTTTTACATTTCCAGTTTCTCTAAATTTCCTAACCAATTTAGACACCGTGGATTGTACAATAGGATCTCTTCCAGGATGAATGTTGTTAAATAAATGACAAACAGCTTGGTGTGAACGTTGTCGATCTCCATAACCAACCATCATGAGGATTTCAATTCTTTCAGTTTCACAGAATTTCACCATGTTTGCAAATTAATAAAACTATCTGTAATAAAATTAATTTGTTAACTTATTGAAAGGTACGTCACAATGACATGAAAAAAGGGAACAGAGTTACGTTTCCATGGAAATGCGTTGACATAAAAAAAAACAACTAGCAGGCTAAGAGATATAGAATAATTAGTAAATAAATAAAATAATGGCCATTTTCTCTAAAATTTTGTTATCAAACTACACAAAAAAAATACCGGATCAAGGAAAAAAAGAGGAACAAAATCAGCAAAAAAATTGCTAGGTTGCCATTTAAAAAACAAAAAAAAATTACATTTCCATGGAAATGCGTTGACATAAAAAAACAACTACCAGGCTAAGAGATAAAGAATAATTAGTAAAAAAACTTCTATTAATGACATTTTATCATAAAGTTCATATTTACGGAGATAAATTGCCTATTCCATACTTATGACTAATACTGTGGTTTGGTAACTTGTTATATATCTTTAATGTTGCGTAAGTAATACCACTCTCACGTAACAATAATCTATGTATTGGGAAACAGTACCGACGCTTGTGTCTTGTACCGTATAGTCATCTGTGTAGTAATAAAATTTTTCTAGTAACTGTTTATTTTTAAAAAAGAAAACAAAGATTTCCAATTATCATGAGTATGTTAATTTTTTGAAGTATAAATCTGGCGTACCTCAAGGTAGTAATTTAGGGTCTTTATTATGCATGATTTTCGTGAATGATCTGCCTGAAATTTTTCAAACATCTAAATGCCTATTGTATGGGGACGATTGTAAAATTTATACAGAAATTAATTCCGTCGAGAACGCAATGGATTTGCGCTAGATGATTTGAATAGATTGTTTGGTGCCAAGACAATAAATTGACTATTAATATACACAAGTGTGCTATTGTAAGCTTCTCAAGGAAGAAAGCTCCTCTTATTTTGCATTACAAATTAAACAACACTTAACTCCCACGCAAGAACTGCATCACAGATCTAGGTATGACTTATGAGTCGTCTTTTTCGTTTACTTAATATATTAAAAAAATTTCAATGGAAGCTTATAGAAATTTAGGTTTTATTAGGAGAAATTCAAATTTTGTTGACATTAAATCTGTCATTTTATTATATAATGCTTATGTAAGGTCAAAGTTGGAATTTGCTTCGGTAATATGGAACCCTGCAACGGAAAAAGGAAAAAGACAATAGAGAAAGTTCAAAATAAATTTCTTAAATATCTTTATTACAAAAAATATGGAACGAATCCACCATTTGAGTCATATAAAAACATTAGAAAAGAATTTTCCATGCCTTTACTTTGTAATCGTCGTAATTTCACAAAGATTTATATACGTTATAAGATTTTTAATAACTACTTTGATAATGCTCATTTGCTTTCGTTATTTAAACTGCATGTTCCTTTTTATAGTCTGCGGCCTGGTCCACCAATGTCAGTTGAGCCTAGTTTCCTTTCACCTGTTTGCAGGATTTGTAAACTTTATAATTTTTTCCACAATGATGTTGAATTATTTGGTATACCTACAGCTTTATTTCTTCGACCTGCCAAGTCTGCAATACTCTATCGATATAACTAGATTTGATCTTAGCGTGATTGCCAGTGCTGAGTTGTAGATACTTATTGGTCTTTGTAGTCTTTCTAGTATTACAGCAACTACTGTAGATTATGCACATCAGCTGTTCATTAAGTAAGTCTCTAATTGACGGATGGCAAAGTACAACATACATAAAATATTACAAAGCATATTATTTAAACATTCTTTCCACTTTAAATTACATGCTACAACTATACCGAGTAGTTACATTGATTAAGCTCCACGTTATGTAAAATAGGGTTTGCTTGTCGAGTAGAAAATACTAAAATCTTGGTTTAATACTGATTGATTTTTAAGTTATTTGCGTTTAACCATTCTGCAATATTGTTGATGTAAGTTCAATAAAACGTTTGTATCATCAACATAATTAATCGCTAGTTGATTAGGTTGATTTTGAATGTAATGATAATGATAAATGTAAATCATTTATATGAATCAGGAAAAAGAAGAGACCGAGTATACTGCTCTGCGGTACACCTTGTTTGATAATGTTGTCATTGGAGTAAGTTGTTTTAATCTCAGCTTTTATGACCATAGTTTGTTTTCGATTTGATAAATATAGCTACTAAACCATGCCGCGGATACCATGATATTCAAGTTTCTTCACAAATATTTAATGGTCTACTATCGAAAGCCTTGCTGAGATCTAACAGAACACCACAACATGCCTCCTTATTATCAACAAGATCGTATCGAGCAATTTACTAATCAAATTATACAGTAGTAGGCAAAAGTAAATAAAGGAACTAATTATATTAACCAAATAGTAACTCTGACTTAGAATCTAGTGAGTACTTTGTTCCATGTTTATTTGCTATTACAGCTTAACAACGATGCACCATTGAGTCGACTAATTGTTGACAACGTTCAGATGGTATTGCAAACCAGGACGATTTAATTACTTCCCATAATTCAGCGGCAGTTTCAGGTATAGCTTTTTTCTCATAGGTTTTCAATAGGGTTGACGCCTGGAGGTTGCGCCGGTCACCCCGTAACCTCCACCTTATTCTCCCTAAACAATTGCTTAGCCATCTTGCTTATGTTAGTATCTTTGTGTTGCCTGAAAATCCATTTCAAGGGCATATTGTTTTCGCCATACCGGAACATTACTTCATTGAGTGTATTTGGACGCATTTCCACTGATCCATAATCCGATCAGTTTTGTAAATAGGGCGTACACTCTAAGAGTAGTAATGGTTTTTGTTAATACACCTAATAAAAAAATAGTAAAATCCAATATTGGTAAAATTGAATAAAAAGACATCATACAGATTTCAGTAAACTATGGAGACTCATAAAAAACCAAATTGGCAAAAAAAAAAGATAACAGAAAGATCACAGAAATAATGAAAGACGGAACAATTACAACAGAGTCAAAAGAAATATCAAATGAGTTCAACAGATATTTTATGACAGTAGAAAAAAGTTAGCCCAAAAGCAAATAGAAAACTATAACAAAAGCCCACAAACCACCTTTACAAAAAAACAAATGCCACCTTTTATAACGGACTTTTGAAGACACAACGGAAGAAAAGATTAAAAATAATAAACACTAAAAAATAACAAAGCTCCTGGTTTTGATAAAATCACAAACAATATAATTAAACAAAACGCAACAAAACTATCACCTATTTTAAGCGAACTAATAAATAAAACATTACAACAAGGATTGTATCCTGACTACTTGAAGACTAGCATAATAGTACCCATTCACAAAAAAGGCAATACGCAAAATCCGCAAAATTATAGACCCATTTTTCTGCTGTCCATATGCTTTCTATCCAAAATTCAGTACAATGTCAGCGGCATACGACTTGAGACTAATGCTATTAAAAGCAAACTCGATCAAAAGAAACAGTTGGAGTAGTTTTCATACATAATAAGAGACTTTCGATACGATATCTAAAGAAAAATTAATACAGAAACTTCATGTTTATGGCTTCCAAAATAATGAACTGAATATGATCAAGATCTATCTCTACAACAGAAGACAAATGGCAAGAATAAACAAAATTACGAGTGAACCTATGTATGCTGAGTTTGGAATACCAGAAGCCGGTAATCGTCCACCAAAAAATGTGGTATTACGGTTCCTAGTGTTATTGGAATTGAATTTCAGCTACCCTATATATTAGCTAATTTATCCTAATTTCAATTATAAAATTAAGTTATATATATATATACAAGGCTATACATTCGTAACGGAATTGTAGCCGCTCACGGGAGCTCCTCTGACCGATTTGGTTACCTGGTGGATGGTCACTCCACCTAATTCCTTCTTGGTAAGGTCACATCTTAGCACTTCTTTTTGCCTCATCACATATTCTTCTCCACAGTTGCCTGTCTTTCATTTTCCTTCTCCAATCCTTTATTCCTAAAGTCTTCATGTTCTCGATTATTTGATCTTCCCACCTTGATTTGGGCCTTCCTCTTGGTCTATTTCCCATGGGCTTCCGACTCGTTACTTTCCTTAGCAGTGATTGTTCTCCCTTTCGATTAATATGGCCGTACCACTTCAGACGTTGCGCCTTGATTACTCTAACAATATTTTCTCCTCCCAGGATTTTGTCGACTTCGAAATTCATTAGTCCTCTGTATTCCCCGTCAATATCTCTTACTGCTCCGTATATTTTCCTTATGATTTTCCTTTCGAATACCCTTAATTTGTTTTCATCTTTGCCCGTTAGGGAAATGGTTTCCGCCGCATACGTAGTTACTGGTCTTATTGCACTTTTGTATAATTTCAGTTTTGTGCTTTTACTGATTCTTTTATTCATAATAAGTTGTTTAAACTTATAAAATGCGCTGTATCCCGCTTGTATTCTGTGCTCGATCTCGGTGCTTCTTTCATTTCTGTTGTTCACCATAACGCCGAGGTATTTAAAGTTCTTTACCCTTTCAAATGTGTATTCTCCCACTGTGGTGTCCGTTTTGCCATCTAACTGTTTCTTTCTAGATATTTCCATTAATTTTGATTTTTGCTGGTTTATTTCCAGTCCGCGCTTCCGTGCTTTTGTACTGATGTTGATTAAGGCTTCCTCCAGGGCTCTCTTATCTCTTGCGACAATTGCCAGGTCATCCGCGAATGCCACGACTTGTACTAATTTATTGCTAATTGTTCCGGTCAATCCACATGCCCTTATTACTCCCTCCACGGCTATATTAAATAAGGAGGTTGAGAGTCCATCGCCTTGTCGTACACCCCTGAGGATTCCTATTTGATTCGTAGACCCCTCTTGTGTTTGGACTGCTGCCGTAGTTCCGCTTAGCGTGGCTTTGATTAGTCGGACCAACTTTTCAGGTATTCCAAGTTCTCTTGCATCTTTCAATAATATATCCCTTTTCACGCTGTCGAAGGCTTGTTTAAAATCCAAGAATATTATTTGCAGTTCGATGTCTACTTCATAGCATTTTTCTATGATCTGGTTGAGCACATGTATTGAATCTACCGTTGACCTCCCTTGCCTGAATCCATTTTGGTACTCTCCAATTGTCCTCTCCGTGTACGTGTTCAGACGTTTTAATAGTAGTGTGGAAAATACTTTATACATAACATTCAATAGGGTTATCTGCCTATAGTTTTCGCATTTTGTAGGGTCTCCCTTTTTTAGTATTGGGACTATTAGTCCCTGCCTCCACTCGTCAGGTAGTCTCTCTTTCTTCCATATCTGGCTCATTAAGTTATGTATTCTTTGCCCCAGTTCTTCGCCTCCCTCTTTTAGCATCTCGTTACAAATTTCGTCTGTTCCTACTGCTCTGCCGCTTTTCAAGTTGTGTATGATTTCCTTGCATTCTTCGAGCGAAGGTTCCTGGTCGACCCCCTCAGATAGCTCCTCCCCATTGCCTTCACTTTCTATTACTTCCTCCTCCAATTCTGCCGACTTCCGGACGTAATCCTCCCATACCTTGTTATCGATATTAACTGTAACTCTTCTTCCTCTGTTTTGTTTCCTTATGTAAAGGTACAGTTTGGTGTTCCTCTTATGCTCTTTTTCTATTTCGTCCATCCTCTCGTCTATCCATTTTTCTTTTTTGATTTTCAGTATTCTTGTTGCTTCCTTCCGTTTCTGCCTGTAACTTTCATGATGGACTACTTCCCCGGTTCTCAACCACTTTACTCTTGCGTTCCTCTTGCTTTCCACCATTAGTTTACATTCTTGATCGAACCAGCCGTTTCGTTTCTCCCCCTGTTTTCTCCCTATAACTTCTTCCGCTGCTTCTATTATAGTGTTTCTTAAATTAGTCCATTCCTCTTCAATACTATCACTTTTCGCCATGTTTCCTATTCGTTGTTTAATACTATTCTTGTACTCTTCGTTTGTCTCATCCTCTCTCAGTTTCTCTGTGTTCCATTTTCTTTTGGTCCTTTTCTGCCTATTGTTGCTTACGTTTCTAAGTTTTACTTTTGCTAAAAGTAGATGGTGGTCCGTATCAACGCTTGTACCCCTATATGTCCTGACGTCCTGTATCCACTTTTCCCTATCTCTTGATATTAGAATGTGGTCAATTTGGTTCCCTGTTGTTTTCCCAGGCATCATCCATGTTATCTTGTGTTCGTCTTTGTGCTTAAACTTAGTGCTTACGATGATCATATTCCACTGTGCCGCTAGGTTGCATAGTTTCATTCCGTTATCCGTAGTTGCTTCGTGGTTATATAGTTTGGTAAATATTGTGTATCTGTATTATCATTATCTGATTTCTTCGATCCCCTTTGTGCTTATTTCACACCAAATTCATCCTCATTCAAGGTTTCGATGTTTTGATGTTCGGTGCCGGCAGGCAGGTACCAAGGTTGGGCATCATTCAATAATTTTTTATTCAAATAATTATTTGAATCAAATTTTCATCGTTATCCTTTATTCCGTATAAAGTTATTGTTGAATAAAACTATGAGAAATCATTTGAATGAAGAATTATTTCAATAAAACGTTATTTGAACAAAGCATTATTGGAATAATTCTTTCACCAAATAAATCGTTATTCAAATAATTTATTACTGAATAACACCGAAATAAATTTAGATTAGGTATATGCCTACATGTTTGTGCAGGTAATCATATAAAAATTATCGCTAATGTTAGGAAGTGCGACATGCCAGTAATAATGATATCCGCCGACATCTTCGACATTCCTCTAGATTTACGTGATGTTATCTTTGAAGTCGATAAACAAACCTTCAAGCTTATAAAAATTCCACTTATTCTTTCCCACACAACTTTAATCTCTTTAAAAATTGGCGGGCAATATTTAAATAAAATTCGCTGATGTTAAAAAGTGTACCAGTAACACGACATGGCAGTAATAATTATATCCGTCGATATCTTCGACATCCCTCAAGATTTACGTTTTATCGTTTTTGAAACCGATAACCAAACTCTCAAACTTATAAAAATCACATTTATTTTTTTTGCCACAACTTCCAATGTCCTTCAAAAATGGCGAGTAGTATTTATATAAAAATTTCCGCTTAGGAAGTGTACCAGTAAGACGAAATGGCAGTAATAATTATATCCGTCAACATCTTCGAAATCCCTCAAGATTTACGAGTTGTCATTTCTGAAGTCGATGCACAAACCCTTAAATTTATAAAAATCTCATTTATTTTTTCTCCCACAACCCCCCAAGTTCTGCAAAACTGGCGGGTTATATTTATGTATATAAAAATTGCCGCTAATGTCAGGATGTGTACCAGTAATAATTATATCCGCCGATGTCTTGGACATCCTTTGAAGATTTACGTATTGTCGTTCTAGAAACCGATAATCAAACTCTCAAAGTTATGAAAATCACATTTCTTTTTTTTCCACAACTTCCAATGTCCTTCAAAAATGGTGGCTAATATTAACATAAAAGTTCCCGCTAACGTTAGAAAATACACTCCGCTAAAAAAGTATCGCATAAACTAAAAAAGGGCATTTATGAACCAAGATATTTTTATACGTTCACAAAAAGTTTGCCTCGTGTATGTGAACTATAAAAACACTAACAAAATAATGGAACTTAGCGTTTTTACTTTTTTTTTTTTTCTAAAAGAACACATTTAGAAAAATGCATATGTGTAAAGTTTGCTTAGTTGTTTATTGAAAGTCTTCCTATACGGACAAATTTTAAAGTGCGAAGTCAGAGTTCTGTACCAACGCTTTTAAAACTAAAATGAGCAATTTAACTTCAGAACAAGTGGCTGCTATAGTTGCTTTAATCGAAGATGGACGATCTCAAGCATACGTTGCTAATTTGATGAACATCAATCAGTCAAGTGTTTCTAGAGCCGTAGCCAGATATAGGGAAACAGGCATTTACAGTAGAAGACCTGTACCAGGTCGTCCAAGATGTTCTACTCGCCAAGATGACCGCTATTTACTACTACAAGCATTACGTCGAAGACATGTAACTGCGAGACAATTGCAGAACGACTTGGCTAGAGTCAGAAATACTCGTGTGAGTACTCAAACTATTCGGAATAGGTTACGACAGAGTGGATTAAGAGCTAGAGTAGCTGTAACAGCCCCTCGTCTCACAAGGAACCACCGAGTGGCTCGCTTAAGGTTTGCCAGAGAACATGTAAATTGGAACATTAATGACTGGGCCAATATACTCTTCACAGATGAGTCAAGATTTGGTCTTTACAACTCAGATAAGCGTATCTCAGTGTACAGACGAGACGGTGAGCGCTATTCGCAGTGTAATATCAGACCTAGACCTAATTTTGCTGGTGGCTCTATTATGGTTTGGGGAGGCATCTGTTTAACAGGTCGTACAGAGTTAGTACCAGTAGACAGAGGTACACCGACTGCCCACAGGTATATAACGGACATTTTAGAAGAACATGTAGTACCATATGCGCCAATTATAGGAAACGAATTCATGTTAATGCACGATAATGCACGACCGCATGTTGCAATAATCGTCCAGGAATACCTTAACGATGTTGGTATTCCAGTTTTAGATTGGCCTGCGGTAAGTCCGGACATGAACCCTATCGAGCACGTGTGGGACCTCCTTCACAGACGGATACGAACCCAAAATGTTGCCCCAGCGGACCTGCATGGACTAGCAAATGCTCTCCGTGACGAGTGGGAGAATTTGGATCAGGCTTATATACGGAGGTTAATCGACTCTCTGCCAAACCGTATGCGAGCGGTCATAAGAGCCAGAGGTGGCAATACTCAGTATTAAAAGCTACTGTTATGACATTTTTCTTTCCAAAATTATAATTTCTTGTTTTAATAAAAATCTCAAGTATGAGTTGTTTTGGCCTGTATTTTATTTAAACAATCATAGAAATTATATCTTAGAGCGCATTAAAGTATATTTACAACTTTATGCTACAAACAAAGATTATGCGATACTTTTATGATTCAAAACTAAATTATGCGATACTTTTTTGGCGGAGTGTATATCGGTAGGAAAACACCTCAAACTTTTAAGAATTTCCTATAAGTTTGAGGATTTGTTTATGATTTATATAGGTTTTTCATAACTGTTTAGAGAACCGAAACCGTTATCATAACTGTTTTGAACCGCTGTACTTAGGTATTTTTTTAAATCCAGTGTTCACTTCGTACTAACAATCAAACATACAAACGTACATAACCAAACTCACACCATCACAAATGAAGGTAGATATTTGAATGATGAATAATTATTTAAATGAAGAATAATTATCCAAATAATTATTTCAATAATGAATGAAATGAATGTTACCGTTCGTTATTGAATAATTGAATAATGAATAAGAAGTTATCTATCATTTCTGAATAAGAATAACGAAGTTATTCATTTATTATGAATCTGAATAAATTTTGCCCAACCCTGACAGGGACTTGCAATGTTACATCATCTGACTTTTCTCGGCGGCACGCGGGGATTGGCCTCGCATTGTCGACCCGTCACCAAAAAATCGTGAAAAATTTAAATTTTGGAAAAGGTTTACGCGTTTCCCCGCTTTTATCGATAAACGGCGATACCCCTAGTTGCCGTCACCGATTTACGCCCCGCAAAATTGCTTCCCCTTTTAGAAAGTCGCTTTTTTAAAGCCTTTCGTATTCGAAATTTTTCGAGAGGCGTCTACGCTACTAATAGCGTACTTCTTTTGGTGGCACGTATTAGGAATTTTGTGCTATAGTACTGTCATAATTAGGTAAGTTTACTTACTGTGAAAAAACTGTTCGGATTTCTTTTTAATCTGTTAGACAGGTAACTTCCACGTTACGTTATAGTTGGAAATTTCCTTCAAAATCGGAGTTGTTTTCCTCAAATAGCATGAAAAAGTGTTGCGTTGAAGGATGTAATGATACTCGCTCAACTAGGTATTTATATGTATTTAATAATTGTTTTTTGCAATGTTTAATTATGTAAAATTGTTTTTTGTTAACAATATTTAAGTGCATTACTAAGTAAAAACTGTTGTAATTCTAGGAAAGGTAATAACTTGCAATGCGTTGTAATAGTTCAATTTAATTATAGCTTATATCAAGTTAGAATATTTATATAGAATTGCTTTTTGTGGACAGTGCTTATTTCCATTATTAAGTGCTTGAAATGTATCATGATGTTTCATATAATGTTAAAAAAATAAAAATAAAACAAATTACATGTTACTGTAAAAAACAACCTTTTTCACTTTTAAATCGTTGGTATACAGGTGTTCTGAAGTTCATGCAATTTATTAGGAATTTTACGCCTAAAAGTATACAACCCACTTGCCTTGCTATTAGTGCGCAATGCGCAATTGCATTATAATTTTTAACCTACCAACCGTCATTAACGTACTCTCTCTCATTCGTTTTACCAAGTTGTACACACAGGTACATTGTTAAGTTCTCTATTACAATTGAAGCGATCGATGTAAAATCAATAAAGTTACTGTCGCTTATATCAAGTTTTATTCAATCAACATTCATCAACAACAGGAGATTGTCTCACAATAAGTGCAAATTTTAAAGATTTACATAGATGTATTTTACTTTGTTTTGCTTAAAAACCGATATCTTTAAATTTTGCAGTTTGACAATCGCCTGTACCTACATTATAAAAATAAAATTCAAATAAATTTGAAATAGTATGCAACCCGCCCTGCTAACCTACTAGTTGCGAGTTTAGCTATTATACAGGATATTCGAAAAAAGAAAGATCCATAACATAGTTACCTTTTTTTAAATGGAACAACCTGTATATTATGACATATTTCTGTGTAATCCATAGTTAAACACATCTACCTATATTCATCATTCGGCTAAACAATGAAATGCAGTGGAATTTTAGTCACAACAGTTATACTGAGCATTCATAAATGCTTGTTTAAGTTTGATTACTTTTGCAGTAAATTAACTTTCTTATCTTAAATAGAACACCCTATATCTGATGATACTATCCAACGTAGAATTTAATTCCCTTTCAAAATATATCAGGGTTCCCTATACCTAACATGAATAGTTTTCTTGTGGTTAGCATTCCATTTTTCCGAGGACTACATTTAATACAATTTATTTATAGCGTTTTCGACTTATTGCACTTTACGCGTGGAGTATATCTATCTCCCTTACTAATATTATGTATTAAAATAAGATGGAAATACAATCAGTGGATAAAAGTGCAGTAAGTCGAAAACGCTATTAAATTCAGTTGGCTTAGACATCGTTACTAAGCATGTACAAACAATTTATCATTATTTGACAGCAATCAATTGTTTATCTTCAGAAAAAGTTCTATATATATTTCAGGGTTTGCAGGAATTTTAATAAAATAAATCAGTATATTTTAAGTCTATTAGCTAAAGTAAATTCTTGAAATATTGTAATTTTTACATAAACAAAACAAATAAAAAATGTGCGACGGAGAAAATAAAAACAAACACCATGAACATTTTTTTCTTAATCAGATGTTCAAAATGTCTTGTAGTCGGATTTGTTATAGAAAATCCATACATCGCAAAAATTAGTCGGGAAACAGGAATAAGTATGCAATTTGTTGCCAGGATTATTAAAAAATAAAAATTTCACGTATCCAAATGCATCAATAGATTAGTGAGAGAGACTTGGGGGTGGGAACGCTCCCACCATTCTCCAATTCAGCGGACACCTACAATCCACATTTACAATTTACCACTGAATTGGAGAATGGTGGAAGCGTTTCCCTTTTAGATACAGAGTAAGCAACCGGATGTGACCACCACGTGACCTCAAATTTTAAGGTGGCAACATTGTTAAGTTTCTGTACAAGATATGTCACATTACTGATTTGTCAATATGTTTCTAACTTAACCTTAAAATAAGACGTGCCATATATTTTTTTCCAACACGTTAAATGTCAAATGACAGAACGTAAACAACAAGCAGAGCAGTAAACAGTAAAACAAAAAAATGCACTTTTTCTGTGACGTTCGTGATCACGTGGTGGTCACATCCGGTTGCTCACTCTGTACAAGGGTAATTAGATCCGACAGCAACGTAATTAAGCGGAGTGGTATAAAAAACCAACGTCAACTGGTAGATTTCTCAACTTCCACTCTAACCACCCCGTTAACCAAAAATATAACATGAAACTATGAAAAACCGTGTCATACACATTAGTGAGCAAGAATATCTTAACGCAAATCTGAAAAGATTGTTTCATCTGCTTGCTAACAATGGTTACCCCGGACATGTTCTAAAAAAGTTGATTTCTTTCTCCTCGATTAGACCCGATCGGACGAAAATCTTGTGTTAGACTGAAACTTTGTTGTTTTTTAATTCGTATTTTAATGTGTGAAATAGCTGAGTTTGTTGTTACAATAACTGACACCACGTGTATCTGTATCCTCGTTCGACTGGCAACTACTAGTGCCGATTGCGCATGCGTACAACGTGTACAACCTATTGTACAGTACAAACAAAATTCCTAAATATAATTCCATCATAATTTGTTTTTTATGTATTTTTCCATATTGTTCATATTTACATTACTTTTCCGTATACCCAGTTATAATTTCTCCGTTAGTTTTCGATGTCTTGGACAATAAATGTTTTTAAAAAAAAATAAATGCCAAATTTGTTAACGTAACATTTTTCCTTTTTTTAATGCTGGTAATTTGTGTTGTTTACTGTTGTATAGTAAACACATATATGCTTATATGCTACTATGAGTGGCTTAGTAACCATGAAAGTATCTACCGTTAATACTGTATTCTTTTCTCGTTTCTTGAAGCACTCTGTAGTTGTAAATATATGACAATAATATTACTTAGGTATCAAACTACATTCTCAGTATATCTATATCAGCTATATTTTATTATTTCATATACCTAGCTCTATGATTACTTTTATGCGTTTCAAGTCCGTTTCAGTGATTCGATTTTCGATGTGAACTAAATTGTGTTATTAGATATCCTAAAAGTCCATCTAACCGTTGCTATCTTTTCTGTGTAGGTGGACGAAGTAACTGGAAAATACATATCCCACAGAGAATTCCTGCAATTAGCCTGCAGTTTAGCCGAAGCCCTAAGGAAAAATGGAATTGGCATCGATGATGTTGCTGCAATTTGCAGCGAAAACAACATATACTATTACGTTGTGATTCTAGCTGGTTTGTTCGCTGGAATGCTCGTCACGCCGGTAAATCCGGGGTACACGGAAAGTAAGCACCTTTTCATGCAAATCTAATAATGAAGGGTTGCCTATGATATTACTGATAATTTCGAGAAATAGGTCTCTACTAAAAATCATTCAGACTGAAAGTTATTTTAGATTGATCGTATTATTCTAAGGACCAGCATTTCAATCTCATAATAAAGTCCCTAATAAAAGTTATTACTTTTAGGAATTAGGAACTAAATAACTGAAAGACCTGCACATTTTTCCTATATAAGTATATTGAGAGGAGATTGAAACACCGGTCCTCAATGTAAATAAGAGGGGAGCATATACTAACGGAGTTAATTGGAAATAAAGAAATATATACAGGGTGTCACACGACAAATGTCAGCGGTCTCTATATGGAAAACTATTCACAAGAAAAATCTGAAAATTTGACTGTATACTAATGGAATCGAATAAAATATGCTCGAGCGCTTTCGGTTATACAGAGTGTTGATTTAACTTTCTTATTTTAAATGCAACACCCTGTATATTTTTATATTTTTGAATTGCCCTTAAAATTCTAGTTAAAATTTATGTGGGCATATCTATACCTAAATTCATTTGTTTTCGAGATATTTCTATTCTTTGCAGAAAAGTGACATTTGCAAACCCTTAAAAAACCGTTAGTATCTCATATGTGCTTCCGATTTTCTTCAAATCACTTGGCATACTTATTAACTAAAGGTAAATGCATCAAGATGACGCATAAAAATTATTGTTTCTTATACAGGGCGTGCATGAAAATTGTTAAAAGTGAAACGCAGTAAAGTCAAAAATTTTAAATGGAATTCCTGTTTTTTATTCATTATTGCTCAACCCTAAAAATAAGGGCGATTTACTATTAAGTTCCTTATACGGATCGACAAACGTTTTTGGCTTATTTGAAAAAAAGCATTTTCTTACATTTTAAAAAATGTGTCAAGTTAGCAATGCCCGAGATGACACAAAAACAATTAGGTACAGTAGAATTGTCAATATTGTGTAAACCAAGGCTGTTTTTTCTCGAGCTTACCACGGGACGATGGTTAGGTTTGGATTATGACATCATGTTACAGAAAGCTCAAAAAAACATCTGTCATTTTTAATAAATTATAGGTTATGTTTATGTACTGTATGAATTGTATCCAAAATTCAAATTAATAAAAGATGGAAGTCTTGAAAAGAAAGCAATTTCTAATTACAATAATAAATCCTCATTGATACCTTTCCAAATAATAATTTAGGATATATTCTTAATACAGTTGGCGATCACCAAGCATTAGTGCCATGGTTTTCATTGCTTTTGGAAGATGATTTGAAGAAAAGATATCTCACTTTTGAATTTATAGTATACAGTATGTCCCCGGATTGAGTTTACAATAGGTATGATTAGTCAAAAATTTTCGAATTGGAATTTCAAATTTAGGGGTTCCGCCCTGCTTGGTCTGAAACTTCTTTTTAATTTACTCTCGATTTTTTAAAGTCAAGTATGCCTTTACAGTTGAGCAAACACTATTTTAGTTCTAGGTAAATTACCTTTTCCGTTCACAGTATGCCAAAGTGTTATTAAGAAAAGTTATTCAGAATGAAAAGTTATCGCGTTATGCAAATTTTCAGAATGATCGGCCTACTTTGATAAAATCCAGTATTGCAATTGAAACAGCGATGAGGTGGCTTACTAATTACAAAAACAAAAAACATCGATTACATGTCAAGTATTTATTGTAGTATGATATGTGTCGTTATCTTTCATATCGTTGAAGTAATATCACAAAACTGATTTTCATTGCCAAGTAACTAATGACAATATTTTTACAATAAAATGCTAACGTTAGAACAGAAAATATATTTAGTACAGTGTTATGGACGTGGAAAAAGTTTCCGTTACGTGATTGAAAAATTTAATGAAAAATATCCGGATATTTATGTATCACGTATGGGTGCTCAGAAGCTTATTAAGAAATTTTTAAGAACTGGCTCAGTACTAAATGTAAAGAAAACTAAGAGAATGCATAATGAAGACGATGCCGCTACTCTGCTAATTTTAGATTCGGTACAAAATGATCCAAAATTGTCTTTGAGGAAGCGGTCACTTCGCTTAGGCATTAGTAAATCACACATACAACGAGTTTTGAAAGACCGGAAGATTTATCCATTTTTAATCATACTTTGGAACCAGGAGACGAAGCAAAACGTCTAGATTTCTGTTTATGGATAGGAAGCAAAATAGCAAGTAATCGTTATTTTTATCGAAACATTTTGTTTTCCGACGAAGCTACATTTTCTACCAATGGAACTGTTTCCTCGCAACATGTTCGATATTGGAGTGACACTAATCCTTTGTTTAGAATTGCAAATCATCGGCAATATTTTGTTAAAGTCAATGTATGGTGTGCTATTTCATATTATGGAATAATAGGACCATATTTTTTTGATAACGTTAACCAGCATACATACTTAAATATGCTAGACAATTTCTTCGATGACGCTTTAGGTGAGTCGCCTCTCAATTATCGGACGTCAATGTATTTCCAACATGATGGTAGTCCGGCGCATTATTCACAAATTGTTGTGAATTGGTTAAACCGTAAATTTGGTCACCGTTGGATAGGTAGGAATGGTCCAGTTTTATGGCCCCAAAGGAGCCCAGATTTGACTATTGCCGATTTTTATTTGTGGGGACGTTTAAAACAAGTAGTGTATGCAGAAAATTTACCCAATGATGCCAAGGTATTAAAAAATCGCATAAGAGATGCTATATCCGCCTTATCAATTCAGGAAACCCGGAATAGCTTTAAGGAACTGCGACGGAGGATTGAATTATGCAGCGACGAAGGTGGGGGGTTAATAGAATAACTTAATACTTGTTTTTGTTATAATAATTTAATTAAAAATTCCTTATATTTGTTGTTTTTGTGATCATTAACCCATCTGAAGGTATGATTGTAGTTTCAATTACAGATTTGTTTTTTTTTTAAGTCAAGCTGACACAACGTTGACACAAAACGAAGTTGAAAATGAAGTTGACACAAAAGGAAACTGAGCAATATTGGATTTTATCAAAGTAGGCCGATCATTCTTAAAATATGCATAACGTCATAGCTTTTCCTTCTGAACAACTTTTCTTAAGAACACTTTGGCATACCGTGAACGGAAAAGGTCGTTTACCTAGAACTAAAATAGTGTTTGCTCAACTGTAAAGGCGTACTTGACTTTAAAAAGTCTAAAGTAAACTAAAAATAAGTTTCACACCAAGCAGGGCGGAATCCCAAAATATGAAATTTCAATTCGAAAATTTTTGGTCAATCATACCTATTGTAAACTCAATCCGGGGACATACTGTATATATATATATATATATATAAGGTGTCTTATTACATTCTGAACAATAACAAATTTAAATTATAATTCCAAAATAACAAAAATTAAATATCTACATAAAAACTAAAAGTACAGCAACAATTTGTAGGACCATACACCTTTCTGCGAGATACAGGAGAGAACACATTCACTTTTGGAGAATCACGCAAATGCTCCACTAACACTCTCGGAGGTTCAGTCCCCCATATTCGGACGTTGTGTTTATTCACCTTGCCAGTTATGTGGAACGTTGACTCGTCACTGAAAATTAACCACTCGCACAACTCATCTTCATTGCGTTGCAGCATTTCATTGCAGAAATCTTGACGTTTGATGATTCAGATTGCAGTTGGTATAGCATTTACTGCACCAACTGCAATCTATAAGGCGTCAGTTTTAGTCGTTTACGTGAAATTTTTCGCACAATTGGTTGCGGAATTTGTAGTTCCAAACTTGCACGTGTTGTGTTGACTTCTATGGAATTCGTTGGTAAACAACACGAACACGTTCCACTGTTTCTTCTGACACACGAGGTCTTCCCGTACTTTTGCCTTTACATAAACACCGTGTCGTTTCAACTTTATTGTACCAATCGTAGATCGACTGTCTAGTAGGTGGTGGTTTTCCAAAACGTGTTCGAAAATGTCGTTGGACAACAGTTACGGAGTTCGTTTTGGCAAATTCAAGCACGCAATATGCTTTCTCAGTAGTGTTTGCAGCTATCGTGGGTATTATGCTTGCGCAGTACTACCAACTGTACTATCGAAACTTCTACAGTTGCTCAACCTGACAGCGCAAAATGCATGTCGATATCACAAACAACTTTTGTTTTATACAATACCAAAGGTGTCTATTTCTTTTACAGTAACGCTGTATGTATGTATATTCTGTTCTTGTTAATCTAAATTATAGCTCTGATTCAGCCGTTGTTTTTAAAATTTTGTAGTATACGTTTTAAGACAGTTACGAACAGCTTGCGTTTCTGTGGATATCGTAGAGCGAAAGAGTCACGTGTTTTTGATATTACTTTGTTAGATTTGTCATAGATAATAAATAAATCTAAATAGTCTTCGTCCCCCGTACCTGTCTATGACAAACCCTACGATGTTTCTCCAAATACAACGAGGAGTACTCACGCTGTGGATTCCATATCCGTCTACGTGGACGGATCTAGTACACAAAAAGGGACGAGGGCTGGTATGTACTCCAGAGAGCTCCATCTTAAGAAATTTTGGCCGATCGGGAATGGGTTGTCTGCTTTCTAAACGGAGGTGACAGCACTTACTTTAGCGGCCAACAACATATCTGAACTCAGGATTGAGGACAGAAATATTGATTTGTATAGTATCAGCTTTGAGGCAACCAAAACCTAGACCTAACCTCTAGACTGTCACAGAGCTTTCGCACAGATCTCTGTAAGGAATAAAGTCACGATTAGGTGGACTAAAGGACACGACGGCAATCTGGGCAATGACGAGGCTGATAGGCTAGTTAGACGCGGGTCCGGGACATTTTTGCACGGTCCTGGACCGTTTATAAGGCCTACCATATCTAACTTGTGTGACCAAATTAAAATTATCACCCATGAGCAATTTATTAAAGCCTGGGATGACAATTGCGCATGCCGTTTTGCCAGGGGCACTTTATCTTACCCTGATAGGCAAACGGCATCAAACTATCTGAGGATGCCCAGGGAGAACCTCCGCTTAGTGATGGGAATTCTAACCGGACACTGTCAGTTAAAAGCGCACCTTTCGAAGCTGCGATTACAGACCTGTCCAATCTGTAGGGGCTGCCAATTAGAGGATGAGACGGCTGAGCATGTTCTCAGTGACCGCCCTGCCCTCCATTAGGAAAACCAAACTTGGGGCGTTCGGCTTAACATCGCCAGCGTCAGGAAAGCTCCCCTGAGGAATGTCCTAACGTTTGTGAAGACAATAGGGTGGTTGAGAACCTAGGTGGGGCAACGTAAACGGAGGAAGCATAATGGGCCTAATGAGGCCTAAATGCAGTGGCAGTAGACACCCTCCAAGTAATCCATTAGGATCCAGAAACCCGTCTTCGTTTGTGTAATTAGAATGCGCTAGCATTTTAGTTTACACAATATTGTAATTGTTGTTGTGTCCTCTCGGGCATTGCTAGCTTGCCACATTTTTTAAAATATCAAAATACTTTTCTTTCAAATAACTCAAAAACGTTTGTCGATAGGTGTAGGGAACTTAATAGTAACTCGCCCTTACTTTTAGGGTTGAATAATAATAAATGAGCAAAAATAAATTGATTTTCCTGCATTTTTCGGAACTAATATTTTACCAATTTTCATGCACGCCCTGTATAAGATACAGTAACTTTTATGCACTATCTTGATGCATTTACTTTTGCTTTTTTTTAAGGAGTTGCAAATATCACTTTTCTGCAAAGAATCGAAATATCTCGAAAATAAATGAATTAGGGGATAGGGACGGCTACATAAATTCTAACTAGAATTTTAAGGGCAATTCAAAAATATAAAAATACACAGGCTGTTGCATTTAAAATAAGAAAGTTAATATCAACACTCTGTATAACCGAAAGTGCTAGAGAGTTGAGCAGATTTTGTTCGATTGGGCCAAACCCATATTAGTATATACTCACATTTTCAGATTTTTCTCGAGAATAGTTTTCCATTTAGAGATCACTGACATTAGCCGTGCGACACCCTGTATGCGAAACCTTCGTAGAAAGTTAAATACAACGTAATATTATCAGTCCACTAAATATCAATCCGTATTATTTTGTAATTACCTTCATTAGGGCATTATTAGATAAAGTTTATCTTTAAAATACAATGACAGGCTAAAAGTAAATATATAACATTAATTTGAATTATATAATATATATAATTATCAAGTACACATTGAAGCAATGACAAGTTCATTGTCGTAAGTCACCATCATTTATCGTTTTTTTTATTTAGTAGTGGGTGTGTCAAGCTAATCACTTTTTGTTTACAGATACTTTTAAAAAGTTTCGAATTTATTGAAACTTGCAATTATTTAAGCTTTCAGTTTCATCAGAAATCAGATGAAAGAAATTTTAAATGAAGGAATGCATGTATAGGCACATTTACATATTTGGATTCTACGTATCGTTCATATAATTTTTATTTTTTTCTTGTTGTTGAAACCGTTCGTAATTATCGACATCATGGACACTTATGGACATTAACTTAAGCAAAAGAAATATTCTGACTGATTTCAATCATAGTACCCATCTACTTCTCATTCGAGTTAAAAGTCACTAATTTGTAAATGAAATCTCTTCTAGAACTTTCTTCTATAAAGTAAGAATCAGAAAATCATTTTTTCGGATTCGAAAAGTTATCTAGAAATCTATTACGTACTGGCACTCTTATTATTACAATAACAAAATATTATCTATTGATAGTATAAAAATGTAGAAGATTTTAAAAATGAAACATTTTCAACGAAGTTTGGTAGTAGGGGTTCTTGAGTGATTTGTCACAACTTTTCTTAATACTTTTTTGGTTCTCTTAACGGCTAGTATGACATTACTTGAAAAACTATTTATTTTAATTATATTTGGCTAGATGTTGATTTTATAAAAACTCTATTCATACAAAAAGGTACATTGTCGTGGCCCACACAACTGATAACCATTTTATATTGATTGCTTTCAAAATAAAAAAGTTATTTAGCTGTCCGCATGAAAAGTGAAACACACTGTATATCTGTACCCTAGAGGTAAATGATCGTAAGTCCACTTTAACGAATTTCCCAGGAACAAGAAATATAAGATAACTTTACACTTACTAATGTTAAAAACAATCTTAACTCAGTTTCGTAAAAAAGTGGAGTTACGATCGTTTACCTCTAGGGTACAGATATATATGTATGTAGAAATCATAGAAATTATAAGATACAATCAAGTTTTCAAAAGTTAAAAATTGATTTAGTTTATACTTTGTCCGGTTCTAATTACGGTTCTCTACACTCTAAATTAGCTGATAGATCAATCTTATGTTGCCCTATTTCTTTAATCTATTAATCTTTTTCTGACGTTTAATGATAAACATCTTACGAATTCATAAATTGCAAGTTCAGGAAATATTGTCTACAAAAAAAAGGATCGTTAATTACACATACTTGTAAATGCACAGTAATCCGTAAGATAAGTAGTTATTTGGAAATTTATATTTACTTGGTACACAATGTATCCATCTAAATAAGTAATAATGAGAAAATGTTATTACCGACTTATCAAGTTTGTCTTTCTTTGAAGAGATAACATTATACGTTTTGTAAAATATATCATAGTAAATTTGAATCTAATTTGCAAAGAGATTATTACGATTGTTTGAAAGAGTTCAGTGAGTAGTATTAACAATGTATATTATTACCATAATACATTCATAATGATGTTTTCTCCCGAATTAGAGTAATTAATATATGAAACGATAAGACGCTGTTATCGTTTCATGCACTATTTACTCTTATATTTGTGAGGAAACAACATATCTATTAGTTTAAGACAAACAGGAAACGTGTTTATTGATGAAACCAATCCAAAATATTATTGTAAATGAGGAAATTACATCAAGGAAACAAACACAAGGTTATCATAAAGGAAGGACATACAGTATGACCCCGGATCGACTTTAATAGAGGAAATTTTTTTTTATTTTTGATTTCTCAGAAAATTTCGCTTTTGATGATTTACTCTGCTTGTTTTCAAACCCCCAAAACACAAACTACTTTTTATTTAACTCTAACAGTTCTCGAGATAATATCACTTTTCTTCCAAATTTGGACTTAACATTTTTAGAAGTAACTCTAGTAGGCGCATTTCATTGAAAAATACAACTGACAGCAGTTGACAAATCTAATAACTTAGTAGAATTGTAAATTAAATCTTCGCTAATTTGAATAGTATTTATGCTATAATGTTGACTTTACAACAAAGAATTTATCTAATTCAATGTTACGGAACTGGGGAAGAGTGCTATCTAGTTGTTATGAGAAAATGCAACCAAAAATACCCGGTTACCATTTCAAATTCCGGAAAAAAAAAACGTATGGATTCTTGTTTAGAAATGGGCTACAGAGTTTTGGGAGATTCAAATGTTCACCTTCTGCGGATGTTTCGGAACTACTTGAGAGACCGGGAACCCAAATACGAGACTACAGAGGTGGGGTACGATGCACGTTACGGCCGGGGCGCCACAGGTGTTGATCCTGGGCCCGGATCTTTGGAATGTCTCGTACGACAGCATCCTACGAATGGAGATACCGGGGGACTCGTTACTGGTAGCCTATGCCGATGATATCGCGTCGGTTGTGGTCGCGAGAGACAGAGAGGACGCCCGGAGACGGTCGAACCAGGTTATGAGAAGGATCACCGGTTAGATGCAGGGACTGCAACTGGTCGTGGAAAAGAACAGAAGTTGTCCTACTGACTGAGCTCAGAATCCCATTGCAGATCCCTCTGAAGGTCGGCACAGAAGAAGTGGTTACGTCGACGTCAACTAAGTACCTGGGAGTGTATCTAGATAGCAGGATAAAGTTCTGGGAGCAAATCTGCTATGCCTCCGATAAAGCATCTCGGATGGTGGCCTCCCTTAGCCGCCTAATGGCTAATGTGCGAGAGAACACACCCTTCGATTCTGGCAGGAGCGGTGGGACACCGAGAGTAAGGGTAGGTGGACAACAAAATTGATCGGGGATCTGTCAGATTGGATAAACAGAAGACAAGGAAAAACTGGATACCATCTTACCCAGTTCCTGACGGGGCACGGGTGCTTCCACGATTACCTGTTTAAAATGGGAAAAGTGGATAGCGCCTGTTGCTCCTATCAGGACTCCGAAAAGGACCACGCCCATTACACCTTTTTTAAGTGTGCAAGGTGGAGAACGCAGAGGGATATCCTGGAGGGCGAACTGGGATCGCTGTCGCTCGACAACATTGTTAGAAAAATGCTGGAGAGCCGAGGATCCTGGGGGGAGGGTTTCCTCGTACGTGGAAGAGATTTTAATCACAAAAAAAAACTAGAAGTTAATCGATAAACATGGGACACCACCCTGAAGGAATGTGTAGAACGATACCAGGGTGGATCATGTCCGAAAGGAGGGTTTTTAGTGGGTGGAAGTCCCACACACGTTGCAAGTGTGCCTATTGCCTCGCCTGATGGTGCCCTAAAGCATTTTCCCCCATTTAAAAAAAAATTATTATTCCTGGTTGGATGCTTAATCGGGATATAATAGAGAAGAGGATTAGTTTCCGTTTTCCAAACAACGTGAAGGTGGAATGTTGTAAATAAGAAATTTTTGTTCAATGGCTGAAAATGATATTGAAACTTTATTAAAATAAAATAAAAATATTTTTTATCAATGTTACTTTCTCAATGCAAATCTCTTATATTTTGCAAGCATTTTCCCAAAAAATCCTCTACAGCTGTTATTCTTTTTTGCGTTCCTTTGTGTACTATTGTTATAGCATCGATATCTCGATTGATTTCAACATAAAACTTTAACATTTTTATTGCGTTTCCTAAGACCATAGACTAATAGCAGGAACTATGTGTAATTGCGTCGTTATTTCTAAAATACTTATCTACTAATACATAAAACTAACGGTCAGATGCTATTGAATTAAAAGTTGCAGTACCTATTAATGTTTTGGAGTTTTAAACAAATCACATGTCTCTTTATAGCCGAATTATACCATGCCTTTGAGTTAACCCAACCGAGGAGGCTGTTTTGCTCCAACAAATGTTATGAAAAACTATCCAAATTAAAAGAAAAGTTCGACTATATTGATAAGATCATCGTTATCGATAGCAATTCAAATTTGCCACAAGGTGTTTCTCTTACCGATTTTTTGAGCGAAAATGGTAATACGTATACCGATATTTACAACTTCTCACCAAAAACTCTAGAGAGCACTGATCATTTAGCATTTGTTATGTTCTCCTCTGGAACAACTGGACTTCCCAAAGGTGCAATGGTCACACATCATAATGTTAATTCGAGATTGATGACGGTATTGTAAGTATTAAGTAGCATAATTTTATAAATTTCCTGTACCTATCAGAAGTTCTTTATTAATGTATAGGTACGATATTTTTCAGCAACCCTCAAATATGGCCCCAATCGAATCATCCTCATGTCATTGGAGCTTTACCGTTTTTTCATGCAATTGGATTACAACTTGTTCTAGGCGATATTTTCAATCACAGAACTATACACGTTATTCGGAAATTTGATCCCATCTTGTATTTAAAATGTATCGAAAAATATCGTATAACAACTTTGGGTGTTGTACCAACATTATTAGTATTTTTTGCGAAACATCCAGCTGTGCAACAATTTGACCTTAGTTCTTTGAAGGATATAGCTTACGGAAGTGCAGCTGCTAACCCAATAATTGTAGCAGAAGTTGCAAACAGGTAAGATTGATTATCTAGTATCATTCAAATACATTTTTATTTACTTTGAAAAGTGTTAGTGGTTGCAGATTATGTTCATTAGCCACTTAAAAATTATGTACTTTAGCTGTGCATGGTATGTTACCCAACTTACATTAAAGTAAATACGGAACAGTACCTTGTTTGTAACAAATATATGTATACATTAAAATAAAACTTCATTCATTTTGTCAAACTAGATTGTGTGACATTTTATCATATTCTTTCCTCATTTTGTTTGTGTTTGATGTTATTATATATCTTTATGATAATAAATTGTGATTTTTCACCGGCAATTATTGTAACGCTGATTCTATTGTTACCAATGGATTTTTAAAACCAATATAGTAAAGCTTACAAAAGTTTTTTTTTTTAATAATTCAATACAGAGTGATTTTAAATGATTGAGGATGCTTTGAATTTCCCGCTCTAGATTTTAGGGTATTTTACATGTTCAAAATAGCTACAGTGCTAAAATGGCAATCAGCTGTCAGCATTATGGGCGACTCGTTAGCGGTTGTTAAAATTGTTTTACTTAAAATTCGTGTTTCAATGTCAGAAAACTGATGAAATAATTGAGTTAATTAAAAACGTAATTAAAGCATATGCATTTAATTTTATTCTTATATCCCAAGCACCGCAATATTGATTAAATCATATCACTACAGTATTAATTGCCCATTTGGCACATCACTGATAAGAAACGTCAAGTAATCAACGTGACAAAAATTTTGTGCAGCGGGAAATTCAAACCATCCTCAATCATTTACAATCACTCGTACTTAAATGTATCATTTTTCTGGGCACCACACAAAAAAACCGATTGAAGTTCTATTTTTCAAATTAATACATTTGATGTAGTATAATTTGAATATACATTTTTATAAATATAGTGTTCCGAAGCCAGGTAGGTATTCTTATAAATGCAATACTTGTATACCATTTCACATAATGTTATGTCATAAAAAACGTAATCCCCATCCATAGTTTTGGTTAAGATGTTTTATTAGTCTTGGATATTTATATTCATATATATTCCCTTATACCCCAACGGTGTCGGGATTACATTCTCCCTAATTATATACAAACTGACACCAGTGTTGTCAAAAACTTTTCTATTGTGCACTCCCACGTTTTCTTCGGTCTTTCTCGTTTCCTTCTTACCAGTGTGTTCGCTTCCCATATTCTTTTAACTTGTCTGTCGTCGTTCATTCTTTGGAGATGTCCCCACCAACTTAGTTGCCGTTGTTCGATGTATCTAATATTGACTGCGTTCCAAGGTCTTCTCTAATTTGTTAATTTCTGATTTTATCCTTTCTTGTTGTGTGTATGTGTACCTATGTAAGAAATTAAGGTGATAGTACACTGCGACCTGAAAGATCTATTGTATCCCCTATTCTCGCTGTATTTACAGCTGGCCGTCCAGTCTAATTCCTTTTAAAAAGTGCAAAATGTCAGGAGGCCCCAGATTAGGTAACTCTCCCTCTTCAATTTTACATGCTCCCAGGTGCAGCGCCCTTTAGTTGCACAGTGCAGTGCAATTTGTGAGTAGATGGATGGATGTTTCATCCTGTTCCCCACAAAATCTACATTCGGCTTTCTCCGCTATTCCAAGCCTGCTTAGATGCCCGTTTAGTTTACAATGATATGTAAGGATCCCTGTCAATATGCGAATATTATGTTTACTCAGGTTGATGCATTCTGCAGATCTCTGGTTATAGGTTCCCAGAAGAGTTTTAGCTTGCCTCATTCCCTGGAGATCCTCCCACTATTTGCATTTTCTCTGCTCTACTTAATTTTTTAGTTTCTCCAGTATTATGCTGCTACTTATCCCGCAAAAAGGTTCTGGCACTACAAAAGGTATTCTAGCCCCTTTCTTGGCGAGATTATCTGTTATTTCGTTTCCTTCCACTCCCGTGTGTCCCGGAACCCACAATCGGGTTACCTTGTACTCTGCCTAGCTCGTTTAGTTTTTGTAGACACTCCCAAACCATTTTGGAGCTGATTATGTTTGACCTCAGCGCCCTAATGGCTGCTTGACTATCAGATATTATGATAATCTCTTGCTTTTCGTAACTTCTGTCAATGTTGACCTGGACGCATCTTTCAATAACGTGTATTTCCGCCTGGAAGATACTTGGGTACATCCCCAACCTTTCGAAATATTTGGTTCTAGGCCCATATATCCCTATTCCAGTCCCCTCTGCCGTTTTGGAGCCATCCGTGTACCATTTGATGGCGTTTCTATTGAGTTTCGAAATGGTGTCTCTATCCCATTCGCTCTTGTGTTAAACTTTGTGGTAAATTCTTTCACAAAGTTGAACTTCCTTGGCATGTCATCTCGGGGCATGTCCCACGTTTGGTCACCTGCAGGGGGCTGATGCCTATGCATAGCCATTCCTTCCCTGATCATCCTACGTGTGGTCCTTTTAGCTATGCTCTCCACCAAAATGTGAAAAGGAGTAAGATTGAGTACCACTTCAAAAGCTGCTGTTGGGCAGGTTCTCATTGCCCCAGTTATTCATACATATGCTTTGGAGAGATTAGCTCTTACAATAGCCAGATTAGTACTCTCGTTCCAAGCCCACTGATTGGCACCACCTTTTCGTAGTATTGAGTCTCCTTTGAACTATGTCACAGAGGGTATTCTTAAACTTTCTTCTTGCAAATATGACTATATCATCAGCATACCCTTGACACGGTATGCCTAGATTAGTCAGCCTCCATAGAAGTTCATCTACTGTCAAACTCCACATGAGTGGGGAAGTAACTCCCCCTTGTGGACATCCTCTGGTCGTACTAGCCGAGGTGATTTTGTTTTCCACCACCATTTCCACTGATCTGGCAGAGAGCAGCTGCGACAGCCATCTGGACGTCGCGCCGTCTACTCCTCCGTCTACTCATTAATGCTTTCTTGACGGCCCCGTGCGGATGTTGTCAAAAGCGCCCTCTTTATCCAGAAAGGCGCACACTACAGTTTCTTTGTTCGTCAGTGCATCCTGGATTTGATCTATCAGCTCCACTAATGCAATCTTGGTGGATTTGCCCATTTGGTAGGCGTGCTGACAGGGGTGCAAAGGCACCCG
Source organism: Cetonia aurata (assembly GCA_949128085.1). Taxonomy (NCBI): domain Eukaryota; kingdom Metazoa; phylum Arthropoda; class Insecta; order Coleoptera; family Scarabaeidae; genus Cetonia; species Cetonia aurata. The sequence continues at coordinate 24,040,984 of OX421890.1, read as the reverse complement.
CTCCAGGGTATCTGTCCTGATATAACTATCTACCGCCTTTTCCACTGTTTTCAGAAGGAATTATGTTGGGCTATAGGTCTTTGAGATTTCGGATGTGTAGTATCCTTCTTCCCTACTTTTGGTATAAAAGTGACTTTGGCCCTTCTTCAAACTTCTGGTATGTATCCCAGTTCTAAGTTATTCCGGCTTATCCGAATTACGTGTGGTAGAATTACGTGTGGTAGAATTACGTGTGGTAGAATTACGTGTGGTAGAATTACGTCCTGCCCTTTCTGAAGTAGCGCTGGAAAGATCTAATCTACTCCTGGTGTCTTTAAAGGCTGAAAGGTGTTTATGGCCCATTTCAGCCGTTCGCTACTACATATGTGCTTGGCCATTATTGTAGCTTCCTTGGTGGGTCTTCTGTGTTCCTCGTGTGGGTTTTTCGAGGTGACTATTTTTCCTCCAGGAAAGTGAGTTTCTAGAAGAAGGAGAGTTCTTTCCTCTTCACTGTCAGTGAAGCTTCCATCTAGTTTCCATTCCTGTATCGACCCTGTCCTTTGCAGGTGTTGAGTCGATACCCACACAAATCTTTCTGAAACTATCTCGTTTTGCTTTTCTAATGGCTTTATTGTAGGAGGTAAGCTTCTCGATGTAACTCTGCCAATCTCCGGTGCACTTGACCGTATTAAAGAGCCTTCGTGTATCGGATCTTAACATTCACAAATGACCATTCCACCAAGGTGCGTCCCTACAGCGTTTATTCTGTTGAATAGGACAACTCGATTCGTATGCATCCAGTATTGCCTTATTCACTTTTTTGAGATCATTCTGCAAATCCAAATGATGTCTAGCTCTTCTGGTTTCGATCTGCGATAGGTTGCTACTTAGGTTGGGTTTATACTTGTCCCAATCTGTTTTCTTGGGCTTCCTCCTGAATGGTCGTTCTGAAGTATCCGTTTCTAGTCTGAACAGAAGTATCCTGTGGTCAGAAGGAGAGGGTTCACTTGATATCCTCCAGTCTTTTAGCAGATCTTTCAGGTTCAATGTACTTAGTGTGATGTCTAACACTTCCTCCCTTACCCTCGTACGAGAAGATCGTTACTAACAATATATTCTAACAGTTTCTCACCTCTCTGATTGGTGTCCTTGCTTCCCCAAACAGTGTTGTGTGCGTTAGCGTCGCATCCTCTGAGTAGTGGTATCCTCTTCTTCTGGCAGTGTTCTACTACCTTCTGTAGTTGGGAAGGTGGTACAAGCCCATCTCTCATTAATGTCATTAATTTTACACCTTTAAATAAACTTTCCGTTAAAACAGAGCCTAATATTTTTTCTTTCTAGGAAAATGGCACCCAATGTATATTATGACATTACTTTTGCCCCACCTTGTATATTCTACATACATAGGAAGTAGGAAGTATTGTAAAGCTGAAAATATTTTCTTTAAATAAGCTACAGTTGATTATGATCTTTCTACAATTTTCAGAATCAAATTCCTAGTAAAAGTGCGAGAAAACATAATGATCAATTTCGGTTGCATGTTCTATATATCAGTCCTCTTTTCACTGCAACTATATTGGTATTAATTGTTGTACTAGTATTACATATATTAAATAATACAATCGAATGGAAAGGATTTTACTTATTTGACTTTTATATCTCCAATAACTATATTAGTTTGTCAAAAGAATTAACTTAAATGAAAAATTCGCAACAAGGGTATATCATCATTATTATTACTATTTATGTTCTTTAAGATTAAAAGTAACACCGAGGCAAGGTTATGGTCTAACAGAAACCACTTTCGCTATAACTATAATCCCTCCTGGTACCGTCAACGTGGAATCCATTGGTCTTTTATGTCCAGGAATGATGTTATATATACAAGACCCAAAATCTGGTAAGAAGCTCGGGCCCAACGAACAAGGAGAAATTTGTTTGAAAGGTGACATGGTTATGAAAGGCTATTACAAAAATGAGCTGGTTAACAAGGAATCTTTTTCTGAAGATGGATTCTTCAAGACTGGAGACATTGGTTATTATGACGAAGAAGAGTATTTATATGTGACGGATAGAATGAAAGAGATAATCAAATACAAATCATTTCAAGTGAGTTTCGCCAATTTAGCAATGTATACCTACTTATATATCCAAATCTTTTCACCTTAATAATCAATCCCATTACACTTATCGCTATTGAACAGGTGGCTCCCGCAGAGCTAGAAGCAGTACTTATAATGCATCCTGGCATCAAGCAAGCCGCAGTTGTCGGTTTGCCCGATGAGAAAGCTGGAGAATTACCTATGGCTTTCGTAGTTAAAGACCCTGACAACGATCTGACAGAAGACGAAGTCAAGTCTTATCTGGCAAGTATGTTTCTCCGAATTCTACAATCAACATGGTATCTCATTTGACTGTTTTAGGCTATCTATCAATAACTAAACACCTTCATGGAGGTGTTGTATTTGTAGACGAGATACCATTGAATTCACTCGGAAAGGTAGCACGTAAGGAGTTAAAGGCATTGCTTTCGCAGACAAAGCGTAATTGTTGAGATATTTGGAATAAGTTTTAAAGGAGTTTGGGCGTGCACATGTTTACTATTTCTTTTATTGTGTTTTTATTTATATTTTATGTATTTTCTAAACAATATATGAAAGTAAATTCATTAAATAGGATTGCAACGTATTCTTTTATTTCTACACTGAGGGAAGAAGATCAAAGAACAAAAATAGAGCATTGCATGAACTAAAAAGTTTTGTTAACGTTTTCTTGTTGAATTCACAAGCTCAAAACGTTAAACAAGTAATTAAACAAATGAGATGCGTCCAGTTAACAAACTGTTATAAAATTGTTGAAAGGAAAATGTATATGCCATTGTTTCAACAAAATACAAATTCAATATAAACAAGAAGAATAGTCTATTTTACAAAGCACTTATGTTTACATTAACTCGGTAGATTTATTACATCTACCACTAACATATCCTTGAATTGCTCGAATTCTATTGGCTATACTACCCACGTGCTGAACACCTGCTATGCAATACGTGCAAATGCATCTAAAAATACACGTTTTGGTTTTATTCGTTTCTCATTAGATTAGATGTTTCAGCGTGCACTGTGTAGTGAGGTGTTAGCGAATTAAATGGTAAATCTCAGTTATCGCAGATGAAACTATCGCAAACCTATTAAAAGAGTGCCAGTTGGATGATATTATTGCTGTGTTTAAAGGTAAGTAACCATTTGTTTATATTATATCAAGAAACATGTTATAAAAGTAAATTGAACAATAACAAGCCATGCATTTTTTTTTTAGCTACACGAATATGTAGTTCGTGTTTGAATTGTACGTTTTACTACAAAATATCATGTTCTGAATAAGACTGGAGCTGTTAAAACAAACAACAAGAATAGTAAAAACAACTGAGTGCTCCTTTTGTGATTTTAAACTTGTTTTGTGTTGTTATATTTAGTTGTATTATAAAAATAGCACATCGTTTATTAAACGCAATCGCACCTCATTAATTAATACTTGGTAGCTATAGCGTTGACTTCGAATATTTAATCCTCTAAACCAGAGCTGTCCAATATGAGGCCCGCTATGATATTTTTTTATAAAGTTGCAAATGAATTGAAAGTTTATTATTATCACAATGTTCGATTATGTAAATACACAATCAATTTAGTATCTATTAAATTAATGTTACACCGGTGGTGTGTCTATTCTTCACCTACGAAAATACAAACAATTGTTTGTTTGATATTAATTTGAAAAATATTTAAAATCTTAAAACAATACGCAACATTGACCAGTTATATTTTATAGACACATATGTATATGTAGTGTATTTATGTTTAAATAATTTTTTTAGATTCACGGGTTTTGCTCCAGTTCTATATTCTAACGTCATTAATACCAGTGCATTACATTTTTCTTTATGCTAGTTTATTTCTTATGCAACCTTTTTTCAATTCGTGATTTCCGTATGCTTTACTTATACTCTTACATACCAACTATTGTCATATACATAAGATGTTCAATCATAGTTTGTTTCCTCGCTATTATACACTGTATATCGAATTTATCGCAATAATAAATTTTAATATTTTACAAAGCCATTTAGTTCATGATAAATAATACAATGTTAGCACATCCGCCGTTTAAGCATATGTATATATGAAGTTCATTTTTATCGTCACGAATGCCTTAAAGAAGCAACGTCGAAGACACCAGAAGGAATCGCGTCGACGAGTACGTCGAGGGCTTAGTAACAAACCTGCATTACCACTTTAATGCCTCTACGTTTCGTTTTAAGTCTTTTTACGGGCACAGTATACGTGCTCGTATGACTTTTATTTCGATTCACGGGCATGTAGCGCGACCAGCATTGTCCGCAATCTGAAAATCATGCCGCATCTATCTGTACGCTTGTTAGTCATAAATAAAGTGGGACGACCCATCCACTATGCTCTCTATATCAACGTTGGAAGAAACAATATCGAATTTAATGTTCCAATAGAAGAGAAATGAAACCGAACGGAGAAAAAGGATAGAAAATAAGAATTTAATTGAATAATACTATGTATAAATGTGAAGATACACTAGTAATCTTTCGTTTAACCTCTATTCTAAACTTACAAATTTAGTAGTATTTAGCAGTCTAAACAGCTATTAAATCTCCTAAACATTTCCTTAAACATTTATGTTCTAAACTTTTTAGAGTTTCGTATTAAACTAAACATTTAACAGTGTAAATGCATGATATCTAAAGTTTAGAAAAAAATTTGTCAGTTTGGCGGTTTATTAAAAATTTTAATAAATTCCTAAACTTTGGCAAAGTTTATTATACGTACTTATAGCTTATGTATACACGTGATGTATAAATCGGGGATTGTACGGCCGTGATTAGTGGTGGGCATTTCAATAATCGAATGATTTTCATAATCGATGATTCTAATTAATTTTCTTTTAGCCAATTCTAGCCGTCGCAAACTATTTGACTAAAAATAAAAAATAAGTTTTCCAAAGGTCAAACAATATTCACTAGTGGCGACTGTTGGGTATTGAAATGAAGACAACATCCGCATGGATCGATTAATCGTCCAAACCACCACGGCCCCACTAGGGCCTATTGTAAAACGGATGTTATCTTTAAAGTTCATCCAACAAGTTCAGGCCTTTGAGGTAGCTGAGAATCTTTTCGCCCTTTCCAGGTCCTTTAAGGAAAGGTTAATCTTCCCAAAGATATCATACCTTATTCTCGTTGCGGCGGAACAGTGGCAGAAAATGTACTCAACTGCACCCGCTACATTTTACTCTGTATGCTCCCAGTGTAGCCTCTGACCACAACACCTCTGACCAGAAGAATGGTCTCCATGGCCGCAGTAGGCAGGCAATCCTCTGGACCTTACTGACCGCGTTTACCGCGTAGCCCAGACAGGCTTTATGCCAGTTTATGCCACCAGACTAGCGAGGCGTAGGTTATAGAAGGTACTATAACCTTCGTGTACCCCTAGTGCACCATTGCAAGTTTCAGTTCCCACGTTTTACCAAACATTTCTCTAAAGCACCAGAAGGCCCTCGTGGCTTTGTTCGTCACTTGATCCAGGTGAGAATTGTACGGCAGTTTTGCGTCCAAAGTAACACCTAGGTTTTTAACCTCATTAGATACGAGTATCTTCGAGCCTGGGATGGTTGGACACTGGAGCTTTGAATGTTTCCATCTCCAAGTGAACGGAACCATAGTTGCCCCACCAGTTTGACCTCGGCTTGGATCCTCTCGGATACCACGCCCTCAAAACTTTCCGCAGACCATGCGGAAGAGATCATCTGCGTAACCCTGCACGTGGAAATCCGCCGTCCGTAGATCAGAAAGCAAGCCATTCACCACAAGGCACCATAGCAAGAAAAAAAAGCCCTTTCGTTGGCAATTTCATATTGTGTCAACTCTTTATGTTAATTGCCGAATCTACATTACAGTTCGTACCAATAGTGCATGCTCGATCGAATATGTAGCTTTTTTGTACTTTAGTTGAGAAATTAAACCTTTATTATATATATATATTATAACACGTTGGGCGCCAATTGTTACCAAAAAGAAAATGAACGTTCATTCATTCATTCATAACGTCAGGGTGGACAACTTTAGTCCAGGCACTTGAGCTGGGTGCTCATTATACCGTCCCTATTAAATCTCTTACTTCCACTTGAGCAGCGTGGTGTTCTCTATAAAAGCCAGTATCTTGCCCAGTGGAAACTTGAGAACCTTCGAGGGCTCCAATAGAACCTTCCCGATATGTTTCTGCCGGAGTACTTTCAACTCCTCACATGTGGAGATTACATGTAAACTCGTTTCCTCCTGTAGCTTAGATCTTCTGCACCACGGTTCGCTTACTCGACCTGTGTTGTGTAGATGCTTTTTCAGGGGACAGTGTCCAGTTACCAGCCCAGTAATGGTTTTGACTTCTTTCTTGCTACGTCTAAGTAGGTTATCAGAGAACTTTACATCCCCATCCCCTATTAGCGCTTTGGTATGAAGTTGACCTTCAGTCGTCCTCCATTTATTTGTACTTTCTTTGTCTAACCAGGTTCAGATCTCCCTTTTAGTAGAATCCTTAGTAATCCCACATACGGGCTCTGGACCTATGATGTCCCGGCACTCAAATCAGCGATACCGTGTGATCCTGTGCCAGTGAATTGAGGGATTGTTTGCAGTCGCTAACTAGTTTTGACCTGGTTACAGGGCTCGAGACCGCCCTGATAGCAGCCTGGCTATCAGTCATTATACTTATTTTCCTCCTCATGCAGCCCCCCTTTGCAATCATGTATGTTCAGGCTACAAGGGCGAATACCTCTGCCTGGAAGACCGTCGCATGTTTCCCCAGGCTTATGGATACCCTTTGATTAGGGCTCGGTTCGCAAATTCCTCCAATCCTAATGTTGGGATGCCACAAATTGTTGGTTTTCAATCTAAGGATCGCATTCATAGCCTCCGCCTTCACATAAAGCTCCAGCGGGGGGAGGCCCACGATGGCCTCCAAAGAAGCGGTCCCTGTACTGTAGATTGCATCAGTGATTCCCAGCAATGCCTGTCTCTGGACAACGGTTAGCAGCTTCACTGCAGAGGGCACTTCTGTCCTTTTCCACCAGACCAGTGCCCCATAAGTCATCGCCAGTCTCACCACAGCCGTATATAGCCAATCCATCACCCTCGGCTTCAGTCTCCAGGTTTTACCAACAACTCTCCTGCAGCACCAGAGTAGTTGTGTAGCCCTAGTCGTTGTTTTAACTAGGTGATTGCTCCAGTTCAGTTTCGCATCGAGGGTTACACCCAGATACTTTACTTCTTTGGTTAATTGTAGCTCCTGCCCAAACAGTCTAATGCCGCCTAGGTCATTGAGTTTCCTCATGTTGGTGAAAGCAACCAACTTGTTTTTTTGTGGATTAACTGAGAATCCTTGTGAGAGGCACGATTCCTCCACCATTCGCAGTGCATTACGCGTAATACCTGCCAATACGCCTGGGAACTTTCCCTTAGCCACTATGACAATGTCATCAGCGTACCCCTGCGTCCATATTCCTTTGTCGTTTAATGACCTGATGAGATCATCCACGACGAAACTCCACAGCAGTGGTGACAGTACTCCCCCTTGAGGGCACCCTCTAGTTGTGCTCATGGTGATGTTTTTATCTATCATTTGGGCATAGACCACTCTGCTTCTTAGCATGCAGTCGGCCCATCTGCTGGTCGTTTGGCTGATGTTCCGGTCCACTAAGGATCAGTTGATTGAGGGCGTTTATGGGTTATCAAAGGCGCCTCTATGGCTAAAAACACTGGAAGGGCAGCTTGCTTTTGATGTAGGCTCCTTTCGAGTCCTCTCACCAAACCATGTAGGGCAGTCTCTTCTGATTTTCCCATCTGGTATGCCCATTGCAGTGGATGCGGAGGAAATATAGCGAGTGCTCTTTCTGTAATATTGAGATGTATATTTTTTTGCATAGCATGAAAGATGTAAGACTAATTGGTCTGAATGATTTTGTATGGTTGTATGTGTCCTTCCCAAAATGAATGTTACATACAAAATTAATTTGGTTAAATTAATCTAAAAAAATTCAGCAAATTTGTTTTTGAAAATTAGGGTTATACGGGACGTTTAGTTTTTAACTAAAGTACAAAAAAGCTACCTACTCGATCGAGCATGCACTATTGGTACGAACTCTAATTGTAGATTCTGTAATTAACATGAAAAATTTACACAATATGAAATTGCCAACGAAGGGGCTTAGACGTATTCAAATAACAAAAAACTTAAAGTAACTTACATATAAATTTTGACGGTCGGGAGAGATTTTCGACGGCGAAGGCTGACTCAGAGGACGGGTGACGTTGATAGGGATCCAAGAAAACAGTGAAGATATTGGAATTCTCAAATAACTTCAACAACAAAACAAATCGGTTAAATTAAATCTTCTACACAAACAAAAAAAAAATCAGCTCGAAGGCTATGCCATACGGCAACAGAAGGCGCAGAAGCGTGAATTGTTTTTCGATGATCAAACGTCGATAACCTCAATGGCGTCAGGGGTGAGAAAAACTTACGCGGGAGAACTGTCATTTCCTTATATAGACTCCGAACACAACCACCTCCTTACGATAACGTGACGTCGAACGCCCAATGAGAGGGTGCGTAGCAACAAAATGCAAACGAGTCATTGGTTGGTGAACATAGAGAAGGGTTAGTATAGAGCGGAATCTTTTGTATATAGAAACGTTCGCGTGCGTTCGCGCCATCTAATGAGTTTTGCGGGAACTATTCACAAAGGCGGTAATTTTTAGATTTTTTATTTTTACATGTGTTATTCTTGAAGATTCTTGCAACAATTTAGATCTCCTTTTTAATGGATTTTTGTTGATAAAAATGAAATTTTGCATCTGTGCACTTTGTATGCCGCGTATTTTTTTTTTTAAGTAAGTGTCGTTTGCGCAGAAGAAAATACGATTGCAGTTCTGGAATCATTCTGCAGCATATTTGCGAAAATATCGTAAATCAGAGTTGCTTGGCTATTCTTAATGATGGAACACCAACGTTTTATATATACTTTTACATGTAAATATGCGTCCAAAAGACGTATAGTTACTATTCAAGGATTAAATGTATAGCTACATATAATATAGTGCAATATACTTACAAATATATTACTTATAAAAACTAAATCTCCAAATAAAGTCTTTTCTATAAACACAAAAAAACACTTCCAAATGTAAAAAATACTTTAAAGAAATTAAACTAAAACAGCGGATATTAATATTATTATAGAAATTTGACACGTGCGTCAACAACAAGATGACAAGATGAAAAAAAACAAGTGATATAAATAGTTATTTCATAAATATTACTGAAGATGTAGTATTGCGCTCCCATCTATAGAGTTTTGCGGGAACTTGCACCGCTGGGACGTTTGAACAAATTTAAGTTACTACCCCATGTTGGTGAATAATTGACTGATACTCGGAAGAATGCGCACATTTTTAGAATCGACAAGAAAAAAATACACAAAAATAATACACGGGGATAAAAAAGAATCGGTGCAAATATGAAACTAAGATTTTAACGTGTAACAAAATATTTTTGTCTATAAGAGGCGTGTTTTGTCAGGACAACACATTCTTAACTCTCAGAGTAGATACAAAAAAACATTAACTTCTCCATAAAATGATTAATTACTGAAGCCTGCGACACAACTAGTACCATATGGTCACCCTGTATTAGTACCATCGGCATTGGCATTCGCTTATACCTTATAGCATGTAACAGCGGTAATCACCATATACACGATTGCAGTTCTGAGTCTCAGGTCCCGCTCTTTCGTTTCCTCTCAAGCGATGATGACGAGGTCGTCGCTCTGTAAAATTGCATTTTAAAATTCCATCGTCGCTATCGAAAAAGGTTTTATCTCTAATTAATCGGGCGTGTGTGCGTGCGGGCGCCGTCAGTGCGTATTGTCGCCTGCTCTGTCATCGTGCACGGATAATTGCCGCGCGGAATACCAGGAGATGGCGTTCTCAGAACAAATCGCCGTCGCAGAATTAGACGTGCCACTTTTTGCTTGACTTTCCGCTCCTGTTCCGTTTTATATAGAATTGGCGCGTTTCTTGTTAGCTCCCGTACACAATGAGGAGATGTTTACACGATGTCCGGATGGAATGCTCTAAGTGTCGGCGATGATTTCACAGTGAAATTATGGTTTTATACAGAAACCGCTGAATTGCGGAGAAAAAAGTAATTCGTTTTGTTTGAATGTTGGCAGGTAATTGGGAAGAAATGTGTTCAAGCGAAACACCTTTCCAGATATTTCATGTAAATTGCATTTTAAACTTGAATAATTGAAAAAAAAAACTTTATATACACAATACTTTTAATTATAGTAGAAAAATTCACTTTCTATTTACCTTGCCTGTAGAGAATTCCTTCAAAGCTACTCCTTTGACTATTAAAGCCGCATGTGTGTACTTAACATAAGAACACACACGTATATAGGTATATAAGATACATAACATGTGCATGTAGTATATGGTATATACTCTGGTGTAAGTATACAATGTGGTATAAGTTATAGAGGAAGAAGGTGAGCGTTCTCCGTGAGATATTTTATGAGTTATAAAATTAAATAACAACTATCCTTTAACGATTATAAATAATTGAACATTTAGCTATTGTTATACGAATAACTTACTGCACGTTTCTCACTAGCTATTCTAAGAAAATAAATTAAATTGCATATTTAACACTGAGTCGTAGCGCTCTGCACATATACATATCGTGATATAAAAAACATATCATACACATAGAATTTAATATTACAAACTCAGAACAGAACAAATAAGGAAATACAAAATATTTGGATTTTAATTTTTGTTTAAGAGTGAATTTGGGTTTATTTTTGCGTTACAATTCATATTTTAATTTTGATTTAACATTTTAAAAATTGACTTGTCATGTCAGAGTCATCTAGCGGCGGAACAACAAAAAAAAATTAATGAAATCTGTAATCTTAAAATGACAGTTTTAATTTGTTATAAAAAAATAAGATTATTATTATGATTTCAAAGTTAGTTATCATATGTTAGTGTTTAAAAACTTAATTAAGCGAACAGAAACTATTAGGAAGTGACCGAGGTTCTCATATGAATTCAGTGGCGAATTGACGTTTTCGGAATCGGAATAATGCAATCGACGTGATTTGCATCTTCTAGGAGGCCTTTGAAAAAATAAGAAAGAAAAGTTTGCTTAGAAAAATTGACTACAGAGAGAAAAAGAGCGTAGGTACAAAATACAGGCAAACATTTTATAAATAGAAAAAGTTGTACAAAATTGTAAAATTCTAAGGAAATTAGAAAAATCAAATCCTGAGATTTAATACACAACTTAATGAGCCATCGCACAGTTTTGATAAAGAGTAAAAAATAAAATTATATACAAGGTGTCTGTAAAAGGTCTTTGCACACGCCTACCACATATTCCTTAGACCAAAATAAGCCGATTTAAGTAAACTTACCTTAGTCAAAGTCGCTTAGTTTGGGCGCTATGCGGCCTTGAAGTTAACATTTTGAACTCGTTTTTTTATTATAAATTCAAAACGGCTTATGCGATTTAAATAAGATTTGGCATGGTCAGTTAGTATTATTGGACGAACGTTTTGAGAAAATTTCAAGAAAATACTAATACCGGAAGTGAATGAAACACGCATGACCATTATGAAAATTAACATAATTTTTTTTTGCTGTCTATAGTAGAGACGCGAAATAATTTTATTCGAGTATTCAAGAGCGATCAAATTATGTCTCTTGTAAAATTTTCTTATTTTTATGCGTTTCCGAGAAAAACGAAAAGAAGTGCTTACACAGGTAAAAATATAGAGGAGTGAAATACAGAGTCTCCGATTCGGAAGGCTGTATGTAGAGAAAAGAGTTGTATATCTACAAAACGGCGGGCATTTTATCGCTTTCGGACATAATCCCCACCGAAACGGAGGCTCACAATGTCCTCCGTTTTATTTTAACTTCAACACGTAGAAAACATCCTTCTTATTATTTCCGCCACGGATATTTGTATATCTAACTCCCAAACGCAGTTAAATGTATTCATTGCATATTATATTCTCTCCATATAGCAGTCGCCACGAGTGATGGCGAGGAGTAGGGATGCGCTGTAGACGCTTTTAAAAGCGTGCACGCCCACTTAGCTGCAATAATACGTTCTGAGTATTTGTCTGTGGCGGCTCAAAATGTCTCTGTTACAAACAGAAACTCTAGTTGACGACAGGACATAAAATTTAATTATAAATGTAAATAATGATAGTAGTAGTGACGACAACGATTTTAGTGCGGAAGAGGTTTAACTTTATCCATTAAATTTTAATTTTTTTAATAGGTTATAATGTTTAAATTCAATAAACCGTTTAAACAATAATCCTTTTTTGTTATTATCATCGCTGATGTTTCCTGGTAAACAATTCAGGGGATTATGTGCCCCTTAACGGTTAATCGGATTTAAATGTTTATTAGATCATTAAGATTATATTAACATAATATTTTTGTTTTTTGTTGTGAATATACATATGTTCATATATTCCAGGAATAAATTAGTAGGTAGGCACTTGTAAATAGTAGTAATTAGTAAACAAAATACTTATATTGTCCGGAGATATCCCATACTAATAAAACCATTTTACTAAATTTTTAATTACATTAACGTTGCATTATTCAATATTAACCTGCACGCCAATGGTATAGAGAAATTATATGCAGAGGCGATGGTAAATCCGTTGTACCCGTCTACTGCTGCGCGAACCTACTCCCACCGCTCGCCATCACTTGTGGCGACTGCTATATCAGGGTTATTCTTATTTCAACTACTAAACGCTGTTAAATGTATCCGATTCATGTAATATTCCGCTTTTATCGGAGTTATTTTTTTGAATAGAATACGTAGTTTTAGTTGCGTATTTATTTCCATCAGTTTTACACCTAACAGGAGAAAAATAATCCTTTCGGGATTTCTTTTTGTCCAAAGTGGAGTTTGGTTAATGCTCGTCGATGAACGCATACGTAAACGTTGTATGAGGAAAGCACTTGAAAATGGCGTCAAATAGCAGAAACCCTTCCTTTTATTGTTTAGCCATAAGACGTATAGTTCTGTATGTACAGATACACATCGTGTATGAACCGAAATGGCAGACAAGAAATATAATATATATTTACGCATAAAGTATCAGAATATCAAAAGGTGTTGTGTTTATTTGATTAGGTGCTAGCAACAGTCACCTTACTTTGATTATTATACATAACTGGAAACCGCATTAATAATGAGATGAAATGAAATGAATGCTGTATAGTTTTATATCTATATAGTAGGAATATCATAATACTGATAATTCGTTTAGCTACATAAATATGATACTATAGATTTTGTCGTAAAGATGGCGCTACGCTTGTTTCATAATCTTTGTACTTCTTACTCAATGTAAATTGTGATCGGTAATTGTGACTATGTAATATCTATATGATGTTTACACATGGTTGATATCGTATAAAAGGTACTGTGACTGCAATCGCCCACAGACGAGAATTACGTGGCGCTTCCCCATACTGGGGAAATTACTATTATGAAAAAAATTGACTTCGTTTTGGTTTCCAGTAACTTCGCTATGAAATCAATTAATTCTGATATGGAATTAGAAACGCTGGCTAAAAGAGGTAGTTTCTTCTATTTCGGAAAAAGTTACCTCCGATGCGGATTTCAATAGCACCGTCATGGAACAATAGTTTCCGTAACGGAGGCATTTTCGTCTGTCAAGGAGGGGATGTACTCTCAAATGGAGTTAGAATCTCTCCTTGGCGGTGGTAATTTCATCTATTAAGGATGTAGTTACCTCTGATATGGATTTCAGTAGCTCCCATTAACCTCCCAGCGGTGTGCTTTACCTTCGTAAGAGGAGAAACATCCTCCTTGTTGGAGGAAATTCACGGTTTCTCGGATGAAATTGCCTCCACGTTTATTCCGTTGAGGTGTAAAATATTTAACTCTTAAATGGAGGCTCCTTGAACGGATGGTCGCGAGGGAACACCGGAAAAGTGTTGAAACGGTGTTAAATCCAACTCCGTATTTTTATCTGTGTATGGTCGTGCGTTCGAAAAACGCAAAAAGTACTCCAGTCTCCTATGATTTCTATCATAAACAAATGAATTTCGCATGGCTAAATAATAATAGTGTCAAATCTAAATAGTATTTTAAAACACAAGTGTCACAATGACGTTTATGTAATGCGAGTACAAGTACCATGTGAATGTAGACAGCTATACATCAGGGAAACTAAACGCCTACTCAATATTAGGGTAGAAGAAACAGAAAACTTACAAGACTTGACACGATGAAATGTGAAACGTAACATCAAATGGGAGGAAGCTTCAACAATATGGAAGGAGGAAGTAAACAGAAACTAAACCACCTAACACCTAGTGCACTAAGCCTGGAAGTGAAGGGCATATGGCTACCCATCCCAACTATAACCCAAGTGCACAGCAAAAAGAACATAGGACCCAACAGAAACAATTGACCCAGACATGAGAATGATAAATAATCATTACATCATTTAAAACAAGATGATTGGTTTATTCTTTGGTTATAAAGCTAATGAAATAAAGCAATGAAATATTTCTTTTAAAAAACGTTTCGACTAATTTATTAGTCTTTTTCACTAATATATACCTATATAATTTAAACAGAAGTAAACTGTGTTAATAAAAAATAATAACAACAGGCATTGTCATAATATAAAGTTTTACGCATTAAAAAATTTGTAATCATTTAAAACTTAATATCTCGGGTAATATTGCAAACAAAGACTCCAAATTTGCTACAATGTGAATGAAGATATACCTCTAGAAAACGGTACAAACACTTCACATTCTAACATACAGGCTGTTCAAAAATATGTCACTTTATTTCTCAACAAAGTGACATATTTTCAAATGCAGAAAAGTAATTTTTTTTTAAATAGGTAGGCTGTACATTAAATCGAAATTAGGAAGTAAATATCATTCCATATCATTTTATATGACCCGACACCTATCTTTAACACATAATTTGGTTGGATATCTATTTTTTAATTAATTAAACACATTTTTTTCAAAGACAATAAGTGTGGTAAATATTCAAAGATACCATATACCATATAAAACCACAAGACAAGAGCTTTACAAAGCAAATACTATTGAAACAATAAATTGTTCCAATCAATTTTAATGAGAAACCAAATCAATAATAAACGTTGACAATATATACGTCCAAATTAACAATTTATGTTCTACACATCTGAAGAAAAAGTTAATAAATTTGTCTATATGTAAACATATAATAAATAGCACAATTAATATCAAATACTTGAAGCAAGTTTAGGAATCGACTACGTCGGTTTGTTTATAAACTGTGCGTATTTCTGGAGATTCCAACGCTCGCATAGAATACAAACTTTGGTAGATGTACATATTGAGAGGTTGGTGTTTTGCACCCACTGGTTTTATGTTTCCATCAGAATCACTATGATGGAAATAGCCGAAGCATAAACTCATACTCTATCCCATAGTTAAGAATCTCACGTCAAGAGTTCAATATACTGGGTGTTTAGTATAGGGATCTCGTAAACTGCCGGAGATAAGGAGACGGTCAAATGGGAAAAGATTTGCAGTTTTACGAGCTTAATTGAATGAGCCTTTTACTTTTTGAAAAAAAAAATGCACGTCTAAGTAGATATCTCGAAAAAGCTGTTTTTTTTTTATTTTGTTTGATAGCTATGTTATTAAGGACCTTAGAAAAAAAAAATGTAAAGGGGAGAGTTGTATGAAATTATATGTTTAATAAGTCACAATCAAAGTTTTAATTAAGCTACCTATAATAAATTCTGACATACACTCTAAAAAATGGGTGTAATTTTACCCATGAGTTACAGTAAAATTACATGCATTAACAAAGCAAATTCACATCGATATTTGGTGTACTTTGCAAATTCCTCGTTATTTGAAGGAATTTTAAGACGTAAACCAGTCTCGATGTAAAATTAGGCAAAATGTTAAGAAATTTTCCATGAAAACCTAAAGTTTAAGACTTGCACGGAAATTTCCTTGAGTTTTGGAGTAGGATTACAAGCGCCATAGGTAATATTACCGCCAAATAATTTTTTACAGTTTTAAAATACCGAGTGATGTAATATTACATCAGTAAAATTAAAATATTTATACTTATTTGTCGTTTGTGTTTCCAATGTCGAAGATATCGAGGTTTTCTTTTTCTAAATTTTTTAAAAAAGTGGATTCATGTCCTTAGTCCCAATTCACAGTAAAACAAAAGCATTTTCAAAGAAAATACTTACCTACCATTTATATGTATGAAATGCCTGTATTTTCTGACACGCAAAAAATAATTATTTGCGTACTTATGAGAGAATGTTTCTAATTTATTGCTTCCAAACAATTAACATTGCTTTTTATTATTACTTATGCCTATGTAAGTACATTTCCTGAACTATTATCTCAATCAACTTAGTCAAGTTTGAAATGACACTTTATTTTATGACAGAAACTACATATCCTTTATTATTAATTATGCAAATTAAATCGTATATGTTGCTTTATGTTGCAACAATATACCTATCTTGTAACCCCATTGTTACATATCAACCCCATATTGGTACATAAATTGCTTATTTGTAAAACAATGATTGCCGAATACTGTTTTGATAATTAATCTGCTTCTAGTGGTTATTATGTATAGATTCCAGAATATATGTAAATAACAGCCGATTGCTTATTTATAAACATTGGCTAATACTGCATCTATGAACCCTAAACAGTAAAACTCAGTTATGAGTTTGTTTGACTTTCGTAATAAGAATCTAAGGTTTTGATGTTATTACTGGGTTTAATCTCGTAAGCAAGCTGATGATCATTAATCTTCAAGCACTTTGGTGAAGTAACTGCTGCGTTTTCTATGTGGAAAAGGATCTTAAAGTGAAGGAGTAGGGAGAAAGACAAGCCTCGATATGTTTTACTCCACTGGGAGATTCGGTGTACACCAGGAGTAATTTTGCGTTGAAAGCATTCAGAATTGAAATTTGAATAGTGGTGTATATTTTAGTTGTAATATCATTATATTACAACGAAAATATACACCACTTTTGAATTTTACTTCTTCAAATTTCAATCCTAAGCGCTTTCAACGTAAAATTACAACACATTGTAATTTTGCAACCGTATTGGTAGTTCTACAACTGAGAAATACAATTGCGTTCAGTAAATTTCATAACCGTTGTATTTTTACTATGGAATTTTACAACAGCCTGGAATTTTACAACTGAAAAATACTGTCGAGTTCGCTAAATATCTCAGTGCTTGTATTTTTACTACGTAATTTTAAAACCGCCCAATAATTTTACAGGCGCAAAAATACTTACAAGTGTAAATTTCGGGGTTGTTATGAAATTTACAAGTGTTGTTTAATTTTACCGATGCCCCAGTAAGTTTACTCGTAAAATCGATGGTAACAAAGTTGCCATCGATTTTACGAGTAATTTTACAGAAAAAATTTTTTGAGCGTATAGGTATGATAAAAGATTTATGTTCTTTTAATGGAAACCGTAGCCGGCCGGACTTTATAAACGAGGCATTTTTTCAACGATCCAAACGATATAACGATTGACATAGTTATTTTGACGATTTAATAAACTACACCCATTTTTCCTCTTTAATTTCCTACAGTGTTACACAGTAACAAAATATACTATTTTAAAACACAAGTGCCACAATGACGTTTATGTAATGCGAGTTCGAGTTTGAGCTACGAGCCGCATAACGGCGTGTGATTCAATGTACGAGCTTTACAAGTCATTGTGACACGAGTTTTTTACAGTATTTTTTTCTAATTTGCACATTAATCGCCCATATTACATTCCGGCAAGAGTCTAACTAGTGCATTAATATCTCATTACAGCACAGTGTGCGGTAATATTCATTTCAGTACTGCGTCGTCGTTTGTTTTAGCTTTATTATACGTTTATTATACGACACAGTGCTGAAATGATTATTACCGCAGACTGTGCGGTAATGGGATATTAACGCACTAGTGAGACTCTTGCCGATATGTAATATGGGCGATTAATGTGAAAATTAGAAAAAATACTGTAAGAAACTCGTGTCACAATGACTTGTAATGCTCCTACATTGAATCACTCGCCGCTACGCGGCTCGTTATTCAAACTTGTACTCGCATTACATAATTGTCATTGTGACACTTGTGTTTTAAAATACTATTGACACAACTTGATTAACAAAAATAAAAAATTACATATATGCTACATCGACCTACACAAATCGTTTGATAGGGTAAGGAGAGATGATATATGGAAGTCATTAAAAAAGAGAAAAATCGACGAACAAACCGTAGAAATCATAAAATCAATGTACAAGGATTAACATAAATATAGTAAGAATAAATAATGAAGAGTCGAAAGAATTCAAAACGGAAATAGGTGTTAAACAGGGATGTGTTCTCAGCCCCATTTTGTTTTCCTGTGTATTAGATGACGCAATAAATAAGGCAAGACCAAAAATGAAACAACTAAAATTGGGATATTGGAAAATGAAACCCACTAGTATAGCAGAGTTGATGTATGCCGATGATAGGGTGGTAGTGGCAGAGACCGAAGAAAACCTGCAACATAATATAAACATCTTAAATGAAGAACTTACAAAAATTAATATGAAAATAAATACAGATAAGGCAAAGAGTATGATAGTGGCAAAAGGGAAAACAAAACGGTCAACGAATACAAATACTTCGGGACGATAATTGCAGCCGATGGAAAGATAGACAAAGAAATAGATGAGACGATGAAGAAGGGTGGAAAAATATATAATATGATGAAAAAGACATTCCTAGGAAAAAAAGAGGTGCAAAAGAACGTTAAAGTCGACGTAATAAATAGAATAGTAAGGCCAACGCTGATGTACAGCTGCGAATCCTGGACGCTAAACGAAAAACATAAATCCAGAATTAATGCCATGGATATGAGATTCTTAAGAAAAGTAGTAAATAAAACGAGAATAGATAGAATCAGGAATGAGAAAATAAGGGAAGAATTGGAAGTGATACCTATACGAACGAAAATAGAAGAAGGACAGCTAAGATGGTATGGACATATTTGCCGAATGTCAGAAGAAAAAACAACTAAGAAAATTTATGAAACTAAAATATCTGGGAAAAATTCAAGAGGAAGGCCAAGAAGAACAATTTAACGATGAGATAAGGGAAGCATTGACCGAGAGAGAAATGAATTGGCATGAGGCAAGAGAAATGACAAAAGACCGGAAAAAGTGGAGAGAGAAGATAAGGGCAAGGAATTAACCTCAATCTCGAAATGACCTTAAACCTAACGGTAGAAAGGTTTTCAAGGAATAAAAAAAAATAACACAACTTATGATTTTTAAAATTTATATATAATATAGTGCTATATAACAATAATATACTGCCCTGCCAAGACCGGATGTCGTATCTACAAAAAATACATTTTTTCGGATTTTACTGGTTTCTAATATATATGTGTATGTTTTATCGTATATATACAAGATTTAGAAGGCGTATCTGTGTTGGAAACAGTGATATTTGATGTTTTTTGTTTGTGGTACTTATCTCCAAATATATTAATTACCTAGGTCAAATTATAATTAAATTCTAGGTCAAAAAGTAAAATATCTTAATACTTAGCAGACAAATCAGTAAAATTTACTCCTAAAATTCACAATCAATTTGTTAACTCAACAAATTATACTGTTACATTAACTGGATTATAAGGCAAATACAATATTAGAGGTTTAACAAATAAAACGTTTTGTCATGTAACTAAAAAAAATGTGAATATTAACTATAACTTATTAATGTAATTAACTGCATTTTTGCTTGTAGTAACTTACAAGCAAAATGCTTGTTAAAAGTTAAATTCTAATAAAATTAACAAAACATTTTTACTGTGCACTATGGAAACAATTGAAACATGCAAACGGCAATTATTGATGCAGGCAAATAACCTTAGTTTTCATTTAATGTTGAATAAGATTTTTTAAATTAGCAACATGATTTTTCTAATAAAGAAAAGCGTGATATGAATGAATGAATGTTACATTTTGTTGCATGAAAACAATTTTGTTACAGATACAATTGGTATTATTGGGATGAAGAAGTATCAACATAGAGTAACAGGGCACGCCAATCAGGGCAGACATAGTTTTAAAGTTTGGTGAATTTTAAGAGAGGGGCTAGAACACCTTTTGTAGGGTCAGAACCTTTTTGTGGGATAAGTAGCAGCATAACACTGGAGAAGCTGAAAAATGAAGTAGAGCAGAGAAAATCCAAATACTGGGAGAATCTCCAGGGAATGAGGCAAGCTAAAACTCTTCCGGGTACCTATAACCAGAAGAGATCCGCAGAATGCATCAACCTGAGTAAAAATAATATTCGGATATTGACAGGGATCCTTACAGGCCATTGTAAACTGAACGGACATCTAAGCAGGCTTGGAATAGCGAAGGAAGCCGAATGTAGATTTTGTGGGGAACAGGACGAAAGGTCCATTCATCTACTCACAAACTGTGTTGCACTGTGCAACTCAAGGGCGCTGCACCTGGGAGCATGTGAAATCGAAGCGGGAGAGTTACCTAATCTGGGGCCTTCGGACATTCTGCACTTCTTGAAAGGAATCAGACTGGACGGCCAGCTGTAAATACAGCGAGAAGAGGGGACACAATAGATCTTTTAGGTCGCAGTGTACTATCACCCTAATATCACACATACACATGTGGGCACTAAACTAATAATTTAGAAGAACTAAAAAAATTTCTTCGCCAAAGTTTCAGGCGCATCGCTCCCATTATGTTATTAAATTAGCAAACAGTCTTGAAAAAGAGATGTCGTTTATGTCTTCAACAAAATGGGCGCCAGTTTGAAAATCCACTTTAGAAGAATTTGTTTTTTGTATTTCTTTAGTACTTATTCTTGTATCTTTTTTAAATGAAATTGTTTCTAAAATTTTTTTTTAATTAAAAGAGAAAACAATTATGGCAAAGTACATGCTTTTTTCTTATCATTGCCTACCCTGATAAAACTCTGTTTGAAAGGCAATTTTGAAGGCATGGCTCACGTGATGTCTTCTTGTGCTAATAATAAGCCTCCATCACAGCCATCTATGGTAATTTTAAAAATCGTTAAATATCCTGAAATCTAATAACCAAGGAGATTTCAGGAGAGCATGGGTTTCTGATACATCAGTTTAAAGGAAATTTTATATAGATTAAAAAAAATATACGCCATGTTCCATAAGAAAATTACCAATTTTGTGTTATATCTCAAAAACTAAAAACAATTTGGGATTTTGATTTTCACTGGTGGATTCGTTTAAAGGAAAACTTAAAAGAAGTTCTGTTCAAAAAACATAATATTTAGTAATAAAAAAGGTATGACGACTTTTCAAATATGGAAACTTTTGAAAATCCCCTTGTAACTTGGAAACTATTTGACCTAAACGCCCAAATCCCAGCAAAATTGGCCCACCCTGTAGAGCCGTACTTCCACCTTATCAAATAAATCCTATAAACATTCAGAAGATTTTAACTCAGAGGGCCCGCAGTAAATATTGTGTTCCACAAAGTCACCGAAGGCTACAAATATTATAACCACCTGTTGTGTCTGCTGAATAAAATTCACACCTTATACTTATTGCTGGTATGAGCTATGTTAAATAGTAATACGAGATTAAACTTTCGTCGAAGCATTATTCACGACGCGTTTCCTTCACTCTAATAAGAATGAATGACGCTTTACCGATGGTGAAAAAGCTGAAGAGAATGCCTCATGGATACAGTCGGTATTAGAGATCCAGACGGTGTCGGTGAGGAAGACCAGGGAGATGGAGGAATGACGATAAAAACGAACTTCTCGGAGACGCGTATATAGAAGGTACGGTAATTACAATAAAGTGGTAATCGTTGCGACGCGGCGGCGGCGGTGCGACCGACGAGGCCACGTCTCACTGACAAAGGCAACGGCAGCGCGGCAGCAAACCGGTCTCCCGGCAGTCGTTTGACTTTTTATCCGCACGCTCCTTTTATTTTCATTCTTGTAAAGCGGCTCTCTCGCGCGATGCCACCCTTCTTCCCTCTCCATCTTGTCGTGTACTATACACACTTGCACGACTCCTATATGCGAGAGTGGAGACGGCCAGGTAAAGCCGGCTATACGAAGTACCTGTCCAGTCGCCGACTAGTGTCCGAGCAGACCACGTTTACTGCACGTCTGGTTCTTACCATTCTTCGCGTTTGCAATACAAAAAACGCTACCTGACTGACTATATACCAATGAGATTATCCTCACTCCAATTCGCATTGGTATTAGAATCTTGCCAAACTCCGAAATCTGATAAAGCAAGAAAGAAGACATTAGTGCTACACTAACCAACGATTAGTGCAACCGGAAAAGTTTCTTGTACATCCTGCGCGCCGACGAGGTTCTACAACGTCGAACTCACGTAAGTACGCTTTCAGTATTTTCCTATATGCGGTATAATCTAAAAGAAGACAAAAAAAAAAAGAAGAGAACGCCTAAAGAAGCGGCTCAAACAACTAATTTTCATATCGAACGGGGCATCTCAAGCTTTCCAATTAGTCGCCTAACGAACTTTACTCACGTATTTCATATTACGCGTCCTCTTCTTTCCCATGCGAACCGTCCTCCAGAAAGAAAAGGAAAAATGTAAAAGAAACCAATTGGACGATACGTGAGGACGTCTTCGGCCTCCGTTGAAACGTTATTCGTCTCTATAACTACACTATAAAGGCACTTGCTGGGTAGGGTTGGCCTCTCAAGGTCAGGTGTGCACAGGCAATAACCTGTAGGGGGTGTCGCGAGCGGAGAGGGACGGACGAGGTGCAGACGCGGTTCTGTGGTCTCCGGCGGCACCTGCACATGCGCCCGCGATCGTGCTTGTATGTGAGCGAGTAAAAAAGCGCGGGAAACGATGTGTTTTTTAAGTCTATTACACTAGTTCCATTCACGTCCGCGTCCCTCGAGGTAGAGCTTAATTGATTTCTTCATGATTATAGGTATTATTTTCGCTTGTATCCCAATGTGATTGAGTGACATAAAACAGAGATGAAGCTTCGACAAAATTTATCGCTTACAACGAGCGATGGTTGCTATAGTGACAGCTATCAAGGTCTAGTACGTTGCACTTTTATAATTTCTTAAAATAGTCACTTGGCAGTGTTGGGCAAAAGTCAATTCCAAATAACAACTAACAATTACAACTAAATTAACTAGTTGTGTCTGCGTCTAGCAACTAACAGTTTAGTTATTAGTTAAATCGGCAACTATTTTCTTCAATTAAATTAATCGTATTAACAACTTTTAGTTGAAAATATGCACCGCAACTAACAACAATAATTATTTAGTTTAAGTTGGGTCTAGTAACAACTAACAATTCAATTATGACTCAATCTCCTAAGATGTAGACTCTCTAAATTGTATGTGATATACGAAATCCAACTCTAAATCCTCGACCACAATATTGGGTTGTCTTGTGGCTCTGAGTATACCGGGTGTCTCAACTCATAGGTCCCGTTCCGTAGCTTTCTTATTTATATATACTTTTTAATAAAATTCGGAATCTACTGAAAATTTAGAATTCTTCAATTTTATCATTTCCAGTTTACCCGTATATTTTTACTTATTTGGATTCTACGTAACTTTCTAAGTCCAAAAGCATATAATTTGCTAGTTTTTATTTTTATGGTTACGGGACGTGAACCTTTATCTTTCAATCTAGAATGCCGCGATTTTGGTAAAAAACTTCCTGACTGTCATAATATTAACCTGGATATGCTGTACAGACGTAACAAGTTATAACATCTTCGTTTTGTGTAACACAAAAATTTGTAGACCTCCGGCGTGAATTTTGACAAAATCGCATTAAAAATTTTTAGGCATATCTGGATTAAAAAACCAAAATTACCCAATTTTTTCTACGCCCATTAGAATGCAACTTTAACAGTTTTTCATAAAAATTCCATTTTCTTAAATCGAACGTCAGTGGTCCTCTATCTGAAGAAAGATAAATTTTTGCTGATTCATATGATGCCATACTTTATAATCAGGTTAAAAGTGTTTGGTTTGCTGACAAAAATGTCGGATATATCAAAAAGTAAAAGCAAAAAATCATGTCATAAAAAAGGTAAGCCACTAAACTGGCTTTAAACAACATTTAATATTTTTTATTGAAATAATTATTTTAATAACATTTCCGTCTATTATTCTTTATTCAATATTAGTTTATTGTCGAATGAAGTGATGAGATATCATTTGAATAAAATATTACTTGGATGAAACGGCATTTGGATAGAGCGCGATTGGAATAATTGTTTCACCAAGTAAACTTCTCTTCAAATAATTTATTATTAAAAAATTGTTGAAATAAATTTGGTTGAGATATATTTTGTTCAGTTTCTGTTGCCCTAGCGTCGTGTTTTTATATGTACTATCTAAAAATAAAGTAATGAATCGAAAAGCAATAAAACGTAGTGAATCTCGACTTATAAGTGCGAAATCGGAAAGTAATATACTGGGCAAATTACTGGGTTTATTATAGTTTGTCCATCGATATAACGATTTGTTTTTTGAGAATTATCGGGGAAAATTTCCTACCTGATGCCGTAGGTACCCAGAAGTTATGTAAATGAGGTAATGGGCCGTATTAGGAAAAAATTGATTATCTTAGGTGGAGAACTGTTTATGTAAATTTGTTTCGTTTAATACAATCCACTGCTTACAATTTAAAGTTTATTATTCTAAAATAGTAAAGTAATGAGTACGTCCCTGTGAACCACCGGTGCTGGAAATGGATTATACGGTTGGGGCAATACTTATTTTCTGAAGATCAAGTATTAGTTATTAGGTATTACTAATACTTGGTGTAATATCCCCTGTTCTCTATAACTCTATAACTATATATATATACTTGATATTTCGTGGCTACATATACAGATACCTTGTTATCAGATTAGCTTTATATGCAATGGTGCATTTTTCTTACAGTGTGCAATCATTAAATAAATGCTATTCTGCTATAATTGTAATTTTAATATGAGGAAATTTTCTATGTTAAAAATTTTACCTCCTGTCGGATTTACAGTCAGATTTACAGTTATAGCAGAAAAGCATTTATTTAATGATTTCACACTGTAAGAAAATTGCACCATTGCATATTTGTCGTTCTGCCGACTTCCTAAGATCTGTATTTGAGACATTTCAAATTATGATAAACCAGACACCTCGTTAGCTCAACAGGTAGAATGTCCGTCCGGTAAGCGGAAGGTGTCTGGTTCAAACCCGGCACGAGGTAAAAAATTTTAATATAGAAAATTTCCTCATATTGAAATTACAGTTATAGCAGAAAAGCATTTATTATTTAGCTGTTGGTGTTTAAGAATATTGATTTTTATTTACAGTTGTTTTTTAGAATGCTGAAACTATGTATTCATACTCCGTGCAGTTTATATTAATATTAATCATCATTAAGATTAAACAATATTTAAACCCCTGCTGTGTTTTTGGTGACCAGATAATGTCTAAATGTATTCATAATACGGTTGGGTCGTTTCAGTAGTATCGTACAAAACAACAAATCTATTTCAACTAAATTTCCTTCATCACTGTTAGAAGAAATACCAATAGCCGCCGGTAAAGAAAAGTTCCGATAGTTGACCAGTTCAATTTTCAATATAATATAAACGACGGTAAGAGCTACTGAAAAAAACGGGTGATTCAAGACACTATTTTCTGATAGTACATATTGCAAAACATATTCGTTTTTTCGCATCTCTAGATCGTTGTTAGTTATTATTTGGTAAATTACAATTAAATGAATAGTTCTTAGTTGTGAACACAACTAACTCCTCTTCAACTTAATTCTTTAGTTGTTTGTTTAACGTATCGACACTGTAAATGCTCTTGATGCCTCAAAAATTTGGATGCACAATATAAATACTATAATATATTATTAATTTCATTATAACTTTTTTATTTAAATACAAACATTTTAATAAATTTTCTTAATTATTGTAAGAATATACTTTCTAAGTTACGATCAACATGTGATTATGGTTATTATTTTTCATTTATTTATAAAAATAATGCAGGTAATTGATTTTATTTATTATTATTACTTAATAGGTATTTTGCCATCGTCATTAATTTGTTTTTTTTTATAAATATACAATCAAATAAGGCAGTTAATTAACTGAATATATGCTAAGATCCTTTGTAGTGTTTTTTATATATGTTATATTTTATTATTGGCTTTTTTCCCTTTTTTCTCACTTAATAAGAATTGTGTATATTAGACTACAACAATAAAAACGATTTATTATTATTATTATTATTATGTTGCTACACAACAGACCCCCCCGCCAAGTATCATGCACTGTGTTCATCGTGTTTTAATTAATGTAATTTTTAATTCACGTAACTTTTAAAAACTCTCATATTCAATCACGTTAAAATACCCTAATCAACATTTATATCCCTTCTTCTTTCCATTAAATTTCTTTAAATAATCTTTATAGTTTAGCCACTATAACCACAAAATTCACTAACTCATTCTTTTGTAAAAACATTTCATTCATATTTTTATTCCATATTTCTCTATTATATTTGTAATATCTCTAAAAGTTTGCCAGTTTAACTTGTTAATGTAACTTATATTTTGTATGTTCTAATATCATAAATCATAACTTGTTATGACGTTTTAATGCTTGCCTATTCTGACTAAAGATGGCTTAAGAAACTATAATATGGGGGTTTTTTAAGTTTCTCAAGAATGTTAATAAAACAACGAACGTCAGAAAGGAGAAAATATGGGGAACTACGCTTTTGATAAATCTTCAATTCATTTTTAACTAATTTTACATTGTCAACTTTATAATTTCCTTCAAGCTTACATATTGCTATGTGTTTCTTTAACGAAACAAGCACCTCATTTAGCTAGTTCTCGAATTAAAACAAAAAATCAACATTAAAAAGTATTCTTAAAAACAAGCATTTTATTACAAATATAAAATTTATTTTTGTTTACATCAGAAGTTTTAATTTTTTGAATTATTACCAAATTTTATTATTAAATTTGAAAATATATAAAAAGAAAGCTTAATTTAGTTAAAATTATAGAAAAGTAATAACATAAATCTTTCGCTAGTAATAAAAAATAACTTAACTACAAACCCTGTGACTGTAGAAAAACAGGATAAACTTAAAAAAATTTACAGAAATCGTCTAACATGTTTACACCTCACCTAGCTTTTTTTTTTTTACTGGAGATTATTTGAACTTGATTGCATTGGCATGTAAATACCACAGCAATATATAGGACAGCACTAGATTTGTCGAAACTTTTAAATTTAGGATAGGCCAAACGCTCCCTGTATTAACTTCTGATTTTTATCTGCTTGATCTTTAGGGAATACTATTAAGTCAAGGTTGAATTTATAACATTTAATGTTATAAAATGTTAGTTTAACATATTTCTTATTGCGTCGGTAATTAATTTCTACTGTGCTTAACTAACTAAATTACTAATGTAATTTCTATTCTCATTCTGTTTTTGTGTTTTCTAACGGTTGTATTCACGACGTTTTATGAGTATCCGTTAAAGACAGCAATTTTAATGATTCCTTTAAGCTCTTTGTATATAGTTCTATAGATATATAGAGGAAATTAACTAAACGATGCATCATAAAATTAATAGCTGCTAGTTTGAGTTTGTTTCCATAAATGGTTTGGATCTTCTGAAATTAATCTATTATCAGTAATGGTATTTCTGTACATACAGGGAGAAATGTTGCGATCTGTGGGTTGCATTCTGGGTGACTGGAAATGGGAGGGACTTCAGCGTACCTACGCACAAGATCGCAACACAAATTTGTTACCGTTCCGCGTATCATCATAGCTCAGTAGAAGTAAAATGAGCGAGATATTATTTTTTTCGTTAGAGCTATTGATATGAACAACAGAGTAATAACCAATTATCTAAGTGAGCTATTGTTAATATGATTTACGAAGTTTCTAAAACCAATATTAAATCCAATATTACATTTGCATTAGTGAAAAGTGAAATGATAATACAAAACTCATTTGATAACTAAAAAGTGCAATAAACTGCCATGCGTAGCATTGATTTGTTTTTATTCATAATAATTTTTATATCGAGCATCAGATAAGGTAAATTATAAGTTTCAGTGGCAGAGCTCATAAACTATATCAAAAGAAAAAAAAAAGAATGAAAAGAAGTTTTAAAAGTGAATAATCAAAAATAACAAACAAAGATTTTAACAATCCTAACAATAGTAGATGAAGTACCTAATCGTCGATAAATAGCATATTATTGAAAAAATTGGGATATTTATTAATCATTAATTCACAAAATTCTATCCCACGGTAAATAAAAAAATAAGACAATAACCATTGAACAACTAAAAACACACAATAACTATGTGTAGCAATAATTTATTTTTTAGATAATTATTTTTCTGATGAAGTATCAGATAATGTAACTGATAACAGATTTCAGTCAAAAAATTCATCATAGCTTCATGAAAAATAAAATAATATTAAACGTTCTAAACTGAATAAAAATTCTTATCAAACGTGAAAAAAATTCTGACACTTAACAAATTCCTATTTTTTTTTTTTTTTTTTTTTTTTATGGAGAGGGGAAACCGCTTGGCGCCTGGCACTGGGTCAATGTACGCAGGTAGTGTCGGGCGCTACTCCGACTAAAACCCCTCTGCAGCCCTCTCTGGCATTCCGAGACCGTCGGTCAGACATAACATCGGAATGCCAGCGGCGTACTAAATTCTGTCCTGCATTTGCCTATTTAACTCCTCCCTTTCCTTTTCACTCATTATGTGCTTTATCATCTTGTTAACGATCTTCCAGTTGGCGTGGTTTTCCATCATTTTTGGAACCAGCGTGGTTGGTGTTAGTGCACACCCCAGGTCTTTGTAGGCTGCCACCCGAATACTGTTCCATCTGTTGCACATAAACAAGGTATGCTCTACGTCGTCCACAGCAGTACAATATACACACGCATCACAGTCGTCCTTCCCAAAGCGTTTGGCGTAGGCTCGAAAGCATCCATGCCCTGTCAGGGCCTGAGTGAGATGATAGTCCAGCTCTCTGTATTCACAGCGTATCCATGCCTTTAGGTCTGGTATTAAAGATTTTGTCCACTGTGCTTTTACCACTTCGCTTTCCCATCTGTTTTGCCACAGGGTCAGGGTATCTTCCCTGGCCTTAGTTCTGTCTACTTGTGTGTTCCGAGATCTTTCCACATACGTATGTCTCCTCTCCATGGCTAGCAAATCTATAGGGACTATTCCTGTAATGGCCTGGAGTGCTGGCCCCGACACCGTTCTGTAGGCTGAAGCTACCCGCAGTAGCATATTTCTTTGGGCCCTGCCCATGTGCTGTCGGTACTTTTGCATGTTTGGGACTTGGTACCAGACCGGGGCTCCATACAATAAAATATTATGCACAGCGCTGCATACTACCGCGCGCTCTTTAACAAATTCCTATTAGAAGAAATAAAAACGTTTTTTAAAGTTAAAAGCAATAATTTGCAAACAAATGAAAGCTATAAATATAACAACAAATGCAAAGAAAATTAACTATTTATTAAATATTCGAATAACCCTCCCACTTTGTAAGAGCACTAACCCAGACGGTCATAAAAATTGCGACGAACATGTCTTAAAAAATCTGGAGTGACATTGTTGCTGACTTGACACGACAATGATTTTCGCGCATGCTTGTTCGCGATTCGATGGAGGTTGTTCACCGTCTATTGAATTATTTAAAAAAGGCCATAAAAAAAATCGTTTGAGGCTAAATCCAGGGAGCGTGGTGACCATTTAATAGGAACGAATTACCGATCCATCCACCTTCAGAAACAGTATTTAAGAAACTACTGACATTACGGATATTGTGCGTCTGGCAACCGTCCTGTTGGAACCAAATTTCATTAAAATCAAGTCCCTCCCGTACAGCAGGAATAATATTAGTTTGCAATAATTCTAAATACTTATTGCCATTTAAATTTCCTTCAATAAAAAAAGGTCAGATTATTTCATCCTCAACAATACCATTAGTCCATAGGTTCAATTTTTGCGGAAACTGTGTTGGCACCTGCACCAGCAGCTAGGTATAATGTCGGTTTTTAAGGAACTAATAACAAATATTTGCGTGATTAAAATGTTTTTTATCAGTAAGTAAAATATTGTTCAAAAATAATTCGTTATCGTGTTATTTATTCCTCATTATTTCGCAAAATTCCTTTCGACGGTAACAATTATCGGGTAAAAGTTCTTGAGATGTGCTAATTTTTTAGAATCGCCTTCTGTGTAAAAGGTTTGAAACAGTTGTTGCACTAATATTACATTCGCCAGCAATTTGTCTAGAGTTAGGATTTAATTCCGCTAATGCACAAACTTGAATTTCGATATCACTGACATTTTTGGTTGAGATATTTTTATTTTTCTCATTTATTAATGCAAACGTTGTTTCAAAAGGTCGGACCGTATCCTCAATATCCCGCGATCCTTTATTAAGAAATGAGCGAAGCGAATCGGACATTGGCTTCGCTTGGCGTGAATTACGCATGTCCAGCGATTCGCTCCCCTCACCCCATAGTAGTACGGAATGAGGACTTCGTTGATTTGTTTCAAATTGAGAAGTTGGAGCTGTTGATAGCATTTTCTAGTAGTTAGACAAGAGTAGAAAATACTGGTGTCTGCTTGCTGTTAAACGGCGACGGCATATTGCGGAATGGAGATGGTATATCTGATACACTTCCCCAGCAGAACAGCGTGCGTATTTCTCGACTTTGTTAACACATACAAACCATATTTTCATCCTTCTTTTATTCATATTATGGCAATCGACAGGTTAAAAGTGAGCTCTTGGTATACATATGTCTGTTTCTAATTTATTGTTATTTCTTATTACTTTAACACATCGAGAAAAGCAATCGTATTGTTTGTTTTCTATTTATGGGTAAAATGACTTAATCGATGGAAATTTTGAATTTAGCTGCTCGAAAAAGCTCCTAATTTTCAAACACGTGGAAAGTATGCCAAAGTAGTAAAATCATCAACAATAAACTAAAACATAACAACAACCATCAGAATAAAAAAAAAATAATTTAAGCAGAAAAAAATCACAATGCAGAACAAAGTGGAAAAATATCCGTGATAGCTTTAAGCAATATAATAGCAATTAGATTAAAGGTGATTCGCGTCTTTTAAAGAATTGTCAGTCAAGTAGAAAGAATTTATTAGACATATTGTTGTTAGTATTACTTTAACTTTTGCTACTATTATTACTTTTCGAAAATATAATATTCATTTCTCAAAATATTTTATTCTCGTAAAAAAAGTGTTAACAAAATATAGAAAACTAAGCAGGAAAAGCCGGCATTTGTGAATCTGAGTTAAGAGAAAACTCATAGCTGTACTAAAAGATAGAAGAAAAAGGAATGTTGTTTATGATCAAGTTTATAATCTAAATATGAAGTATCAGCCCCTTATGCCGGATTTGAAAGTTTGTTTTGCAATGTGAATTGAAAACCTTCATTACATCTAAAGTATCAATTTTTAGCATGAGAACAAATAGGCATCCTTGAGCAAATTCAGAAACATCATTTTAAAATAAGCGACAATGTCGGTGATATTAAAAAATTAAGACCATTTTAATTACCGGAGTAAATTACAAAACGTTACAGCTATCTGTTCAGATCAAGAAAAAAGATAGATATCCTGAGGTATATGCACAATGATTTTTGTTTCATGCATATACAGTGTGGCAACCGTTCATAGCACGATGCATGTATTAGTAACTACTGGTCGACTGTAAATGGGCGTGCCACCTTGAATTGCTACGCCTACTTAGCGGCACGCGGATGGCATTTACAAACGATAGCGGACGTATTAGTTACACGTATAAATGTATTGGGGCATATAGGCAAATCAAAGTCTTTTAGAGTTCTATGTTATAGCATAAGTGATTAATAACATTACATGTGGTTGAAAATACTATTGCTGAAGAATAAAAAGCACTGTTAGAGGTAGTGTGTTCCCGATATAAGTAAATATTTTTAGTTGTTTGAAGCATCAGATAATCACTGATAACATGTCAGTGAAGTAATTCATCACAGCCTCATAAACAACATAAAAAATCAAAAATAAATAATCAGAACTCCTAAACTTTAAAATAAAAACTGTTCAACAAGTATAAAATCTAAAAACGCAACTATAATAAAATAATGGAAAATAAAATATTTAATTCTTAAAACAGAATTGTATTCAACATTGCAATAAACCTGCAATTAGCTAAAAGAGAATATTATTCTTAAACAATAATAAAATTTGAAGTAAATTAATTTATTAAGTGTTCAAATAAACCTCCCTCTAGATAAGAACAGTAACCCAACCGATCATAAAAATTCCGACGAACATTTATTAACATATCTGCTGTTACAGTATTACTGATTTCAATAATTCTCGCGCGCAGTTCCTCTAGGTTTGATGGCCGTTGATCACCGTATCCGTATATTATATTATGTAAAAAGGGCCATAAAAAGAAATCGATTGGAGCTAGATCAGGGGACCGCGCTGGCCATTTAATAGGCCCCGAGTTACCGATCCATCTGTTTTCAAAAACCGCGTTTATAAAGTTTGTTACAATGCGTGTATTGTGTGCTGGGCAACCATCTTGCTGAAACCAAACTTCATTTATATTAAATCGCTCCCGTATTGCCGGAATAATATTATTTTCAAGTAACTGTAGGTATCTATTTCCGTTTAAATTACCGTCAATGAAAAAAGGCCCAATTATATGATTTCCAATGATACCTGCCCATACATTTAGCTTATGTGGATACTGCGTTCGTGTTGGTATATTTAAATGTAGATTTTTACGCGACCAGTAACGACAAACTGCGCGGTTATGATGCCCGTGTAGGTAAAATGTTTTTTCATCTTTGAACAATACGTTGTTAAAAAAAATTGGTTATCGTGATATTTATTTATCATTCTTTCGCAAAATTCCATTCGGCGATAATAATCATCGGGAAGAAGTACTTGTGAACTTGTAAATTTGTACGAACGATATTTATTAGTACGTAAAATCTTATGAACCGTTGTTTTAGAGATACCTAATTCGCGAGAAATTTGTCGAGATGACATAGTGGGATATACTTCAACTAAAGCACATACTCGAATTTCTATATCGCTTACATTCTTATCCGGAACAACTTTATTTTTATTATTTACTAAAGAAAATGTAGTTTCAAATCGATTAACGGTCCTACGAATAGTGCTTGCATTGGGAATTTGACTTTCGAGGAAATTAGGTGCAAATAAATCCCGAGTTACTTCCGCGGAATTACCACCGTAAAAGTGTTTAATCATGAAGAGTTTTTGCTCCGGCGCATAGTACTCCATTTTTAAAAAAACCGTTATCTACCTACCAATAACGCGTTTTATTAAATAGTACGAGCGAGTAGTTCTCCCGACGAAATATAAAATGCATCTGACAAGCACGTGTGCGAGCGACGGCTCTTGCGCCTGTGCGGCGACAGCGTAGAAATGTGGATTTCTTAGCAAATACGAGTGCATCATAGCAATATGCTAATGTAATCCAGTCAAATATTCCGTATACTTCTTTACCGTTCTAATGCACGGATACCTCTGTGTATCTCGCTTACACTACAGGATCGCTATAATGCGGACGCAGGCGGACAATTGGTATAATGTACTAGTATTGCAGCCATCTGTGATACTGAAATTAATAAAAAGTATATGTTATTGATATTTATTGTAACAAAACATGTACTTTGAAGTAAAATTTTCATCAAAATTTTTATTTTATTTTGTTCTTATGTCTCATATCTATTTAGTAATCAATCCAAAAATATTGCAGCGTGTATTGAAAATTTTCTAAATCTATATCTATCAATTTTTTCTTCCTAAATAGGTACATGGCATGTAAAGGTCAACGAATCTAAACTTGAACATAATTTAAAATTCCAATGCATAATTCCAATTATAATAGGTGTAACATAAATGAAATGTAAATGAGAAAACAAATCTCTGGCGTGGGCGACTTATATTTGATATTTAAATTATAGACTTTATCGCAAACAATATTTCTTAATAATATTTTAATAGAACCACAAATTAGTATAAATTATTATAAAATTATTTGAAATATTAATAATAAAAGATTTACTTTCTAGAATACACTCTGTACATTATTTTGTATGAAGAAATAGTGAAACTCATTTCTTAACGATAAGAACTTTAACAATTTTAGGAAATAAGTGTTAATATATCAAAACTTACTAGGATTATGTAATCTACCCATTAATTGCGCTGATATCAATATTGGCAATAGGGCAATAAAAAAAGCACCATGTTGCCTACACGGCCATAAATATTTACGTGGCAACATCTATTTTTAATTGATTATTGATTGTGTTGTTTAATTATCATTTTAAGAAAAAACCCTTATCAGATGAGCGCAGCACAATAGGTAAAATTCAGAAGAAAAATATAAAAGTATATGCGTTTTTTCCTTTTCCAACAAACGGAAACCATATTTGCATTTCTTTTTCCTTTACATATCAAGAATTTGCGAGTGTTCAGACGGTATACATACTTAGGTACTTATTTACTTATTCGCAAGGTTGTCTACCATTGCTGTACCGGCACAATTTTTGTCTACTTATTCTGTACTTGGCGTCGTTTTTGACACGAGATCAACTTATTGTTAGTCCTTTTGCTTTTGCCACTTAGGATTTCCTCTTTTCCTGCTCTTATTTCGGATCCTGTTTTCCATGCTATTCTTATTGTGTCATCCGGTCAGATTATGTTCTTGAATCATTTTAATTATCATTCCTTAGTTTTTTCGTGTTACTATTATTACTTTTTAAGTTTATAGCATTCCTTTTTTGATTTTATCCTTTTTTCCGCAGTAGCTTCACTCGCTTTTATTTTCTGGTTTGCTTTATTGACTAGGGTTGAAATTAATAATACGCCTACGTTTAAATGAAAATAAGGTCGACTAGTAGCCATTAGAGCGTTGCTTTGGTTTTCTTATATCTTTTTTTTTCCTTTGCATTATAAAATGATTGTATAGGGTTCTGCATAATACAATCACATCACATATTCCGTTTGTATTTCTTCTTCTAACCTTCGGCCCACCTTGGTGATTGTTCCTAGACATTTCAGCTATTTTACGTTAGCCATTTGTTTTCCTTATATTTGCATTTGCCTGGCCTTC
The DNA here is from genome assembly GCA_949128085.1 of Cetonia aurata. NCBI lineage: Eukaryota > Metazoa > Arthropoda > Insecta > Coleoptera > Scarabaeidae > Cetonia > Cetonia aurata. The sequence continues at coordinate 24,005,513 of OX421890.1, read as the reverse complement.
TGCCTGGTTTACTATTTACGCTAGCTTAATCTTTTCCAGATTTACCTATATTCCTTTACTTCTTCTTTTCACTTTATTTTGGACACGAATTTATTATACACATCTCACATATACAATGTGTTTTGATTGATGTTGCAAGAGGTGTGATGATGTAAAAATTTTTAATTTTATTTTAAGATTGTAGGAAAGTTCTACTTGGTTGGGAGAGATAAGAATATTTTCAATTTTTGTAAAACAAGTCGGCGCTGGGCATGTTTGTCACGGTTTTTCAAGCCGAGCTGCTGGCGATCCTGCACGGTGCCAAAGAAATTCTAGCAAGAGGATTAAGGGACGGCCTATTGTCCTCTGCAGTGATAGTCAGGCTGCTCTTAATGCTCTTAATAATCATCTAATCACTTCGGGCTTAGTACTTCAGTGTCACAATGCCCTACTAGGTCACAAAGGAAATCTAGGTAATGAGGCTGCCGATGGGCCGGCGAGGCTCTTCCTATTTCGTCGGCTATGCTCAACACCATAATAACGCAATGGACTGCCACTCTTATAGATTGAAGTCCATAACCACCAGCCGTCAAGCGCGTGAACCCATCCCCAGCCCATCACCGAACGCAGCAAGATATTGCCTGCAGCCTTCTCGCAGTAACCTGCGTCAAAATGTAAGTCTTTTGACCGGCCACTGCAAGCTAAACAAACACATGCACTGCATGGGCTTGACTAACAGCCCACTGTGCCGGGCATATTACCAAGAAGACGAGACGCCAAAACACATTTTATATGACTGCCCGGGTCTTGTCCAACTCAGAGGTTCCATGCTTGGGGAGTACTGGCCCAGCATGGCCGATTTTGACGGCGCGGCGCTTTGCCCTGCTCGAGCTCACGCTCAGTTTGGGCTGGCTCAAGTAGGCTGTGGGCGAGCGACGCCAGTCGGTCTTGACAATAAACCGAAAACTATTTTCTTTGTAGGTAAAATACGTTTTCTACTCATGATTTGAAACAATATTGTTAAGAGAAGTTGTTCAGAAGGAGCAGTCATTCCCTTATATTAAATTTCATCAAGCAATGCCTACTTTGATTATATCCTCCAGATTAAACAAAATAAGTTGTATTTACTAACAAATTACATTTATAAATGTAATAATAAATTGTTTACAATAAATTATTTTTGAAAATAATTATCTTAATTTTCTAAGTGATATTTATTTTGTTTATTCAAAAAATGACGATATAGTCAAAATAGGTATTTCTCACTGAAATATCGTATAAGAGAATAACTTCTCAATCTGAACAACTTTTTTTAATAATATTTTTTCAAATCATAAACAGGAAGGATGGTTTACCTACAAGGAGAATAGTTTTTGGCTCATTGTCAAGGCCAACTTATTTTACAAAAATTTAAAATATTTTTAAAATTATCTTCCAACCAAGTAGAACTTTCCTACAATCTTAGAATAAAATGTAAAAATTGGTATTTCATCACACCTCTTGTGACATCAATCCTGGAACACACTACATGTACATGATTAATAAAATACGCCAATGTATAAATATAGCCGGGTACCCTGATAAAAATGAGTGTAAAGTTACAGCTATTTTACATAGCCGATACTGTAATATTACGTGGTAATTGTTGTAACGCCCTAAAAATATGTTTATAAATGTAAAAATCGATAGTTTTTGTATTGATGCAGATAGTAATGTAAATTTCTACAAACTGTATTAGTAATGCATGAATGAATCATTTTTTTTTTATAATATGTATTTGTGCATGCCAATTTTATTTTTACATATGAATTTGAAAAACCCCTGCACGTCAAGTTCTCTCACTAAAAGGTAATATTGTTTTGCGTCAGCATTAAGAACTGTTATGTTTAAAATATAAGGATTTATTTGCATATTTCCATTTCGCGCCTGCCACTTCATGTGCCGTAGGAAGACCGTTTTCTAGATTTAAAAACATATAAAAAAACTCATTTTCAACAAGTGATTTGGAAAAGTTTATGGTAGTTGACTCCTATTGTGATTATATCGGAAACTTTGACGATTGACAAAATTAAACGTTCAATACATCTACGCTACTGGATATACCCGATTGCCGCTTGACTGATTAACACTAGCTAGCAAACTGCACCGAACGTCGCCGCTCTGCTAATTAACAAAAACCTCAAGCAAGTAATGAATTTCAAATACTTGGGCTCAATAATAAACGATAAAGGAAAACTTAAAAATGAAATTGATAACAGGTTGGCAAGCGCTAGTAGAATGTACTATGCATTGTATAAAAGTTTCATCCGGAAAAAAAGAAATATCAAACACAACGAAAGCAAGAATATTCCAAAGTGTATACGTGGCAGTGCTTACTTACGGTTGTGAAACTTGGACATTAAGTGATATAGGAATAAATCCGGACTACAAGCAAGCGAGATGCACTTGGTGTAAACAAGAAGGACCGCATTAAAAACCAATAGGGACTAAACCACTGTTAGAAACAATCGAGAGACGGCGGCTGATGTGGTTCGGGTACATCGCGCGAATGAGTGACAGTATAGAAAGGTTAGAGTTATCTGAAAGGCGTAAGTGGACCTGAGAAGGAAGAGATGAAGACTGGACAGGAATTGCAACGGAGAGATTACATTGTCAACTTACATTTTATCAAGTAAACAACGATCAGCATGGTAATTTTTATGAGTGTTCGATTTTATAGCATCATTTGAGGTTTTCTTTTTAGAAAGTGAATAAACATTAACGTTATGAAACCTTTTATTCCTTATGACTCGGCGTTTAAGCTACATGAAACAGGATGTTTGTTTGTAAATATGCAAATAGAAAATACTGTAATAACAAAGCTCCAAAACTGAAGTGAACAAAAAAACAGAAAGTCGCAAAAAATCTGAAACGAAAATACCAAAAACATTCTTAAAATATATGCTTGTGATTTCAGCCGGAACTAAAATCAAGTAAAAAAGTATAGGGAAGTCTAAAAATGTTGATTTTTTCTAATGTTGTTTTAGTTTTAGCTGATGTTACCATATATCTGCTGAAGATATACGTGAAGTGACAAGCTGGTCGGTTCATTAGTTTTCGAGAAAACATGTCAACCAGGCTAGGAAATCTGGTTTTATGAAACATGCGTTTTGCGGCTCGACCTATTCTGTTCAATGTCCTCGACTATAGACTTTCCTCAGCACGTTTTTACTTGAGTATCTGACTTGATCCTAATGTATCCTTTTGCACACTTATTCTACACACTATAAACCTTCGAAAAATGCAAAATAAAAAAAAACGATTTTTTTAATCAATCGCAATAGAATACCCCCCTTAAATTTAACTAACGCGTATACTTCGCAAAGATAGCAATGGGTTCCAACATTCTTTCCAGTAGATATAAAATATTTAAATAACGTAATACCTGACGTGGAAAGCCTCAACTGTGTCATTGTTGTTGCCGTTTTTTCCCACTTCTCGAATAGCTAAGCGTAGGTCTAAACAACGCGTCGTGAATATTAACAATGGAGAGAGAAATACCTAATCGACTGATCTACGTTTTATGTAAACCATAAAGGGAAAAAGTCACGACGATTTTACACAACGCATACCTCTAAATAAAAGTTTTTTTTGCCTGTTAAATTCGTTCAGGTTTTGCTTTAATCCTAATTATTATATTTTCCGTTGTGTTCGTGTAGTGGTATTTCTTTTAACTCTTACTTATAGGTTGTACAAAGTATAAATAAAATGTAATCCTATAATTTCAGAAAGAATCAAGCAAAATGACTGATTGTATTGACAGGATAAGCAGTATCAAATTGCCATCGTGTCAAAGCAATTATTGCATACACCTGGTAAAGTACTCGCAAAACAAAAACGAAAATCAACCGATTGAGGCATGAACGTGATACCTCATCGGTCGGCCTTGGAATTGATACGACCGATCAAGCTTAGGTGGCCACTACTCGTAATACGAGTCAGCCGTTATACAATGGAAGATTGTGTTTCTAAATTAGATGTTCTTGATCTATATAGAACGTATGCAAATACGTACAGGTACAAAGATACATGCTTACATTTGTATAGTTTTATCTGTATCATATCAACACTAAGGTAGAAAATAGAATAATTAATAATTATAATGACAACTGCCTATTGATTTACTGAGAGGCCGGGATATTTCAACGTATTGCAAGATCACGAAAATGTAACGAACAAACCATAAAATTTTGAGTTTGTGAAGTGCTTTTACGCCAATGCCACAGAAATAAACAGTTTACTAATAGTATGTTATATGTAATCGAAATCAAAGCTACCAAAAGTGAGGTGAACTATCTAAATAACAATCATGTTAAGTAAAATAAGCATGCTCTAAGACTGAATGTGGTTTAACACAGATCTTTAGTTTACTGTTCCAGCTGCTCTATTGAATGACATCAAAATGACTTTAGAAAACTCTATGACTTGGCTATGGGTGCGTATTGCACACCCATAGCCGAGTCATAGAGGAGCACTATGATGAGAGCATCGAGCTGGAAGCAGTATTTATGCTATGCGGATCCGTTATTTGGAACCTGGAACTCTGATTCGTTATCTGATACTTAGAATCGGGAATCACTATCCAAAGCCTGGTATTCGGACTCAAGTAAATAATCTTGATATCCGGATAGTGGACCTAGGTTCTAGAATTCGAATATTTTTGGATCCGGATACTCACATCCAGTGGCGGCTCGTCAGGGAAGGCTACGGAGGCTAAGCCTCCCCTATTATTTTTAATAAAATAAGTAGCGTTTATTATGTGTTAAAATAATGTTTAAGCATCGGTTATATACTAAAATAAAGCAATTTTGCAAAAAAAATATATAACCAATAGCATATTTATTCATTACTTAATTTAAAAATGCAAACAAATTTCCAATAATGCGCGAAATTTTACTGTACGCACTATAATAGCAAGCGAGGAGGCTAGCCACAGATTTGGCTCCGCACCGATGATTAATGCCATGGCTGAAAGCAATGTGTCTCCGTAAGTGCACGTGCACTTTATACGCCGAATACGTATGGTTGGAGGCTTGCCGCCGCGGTGAGATCCTACCCGATCGGCATGTTGCGTTATCGGTCGTAGAACGTTGCTACGCAACTGCGACTCCCAGCTCTCAGTACTAATAACTTAAGAAGCGTTGGGTTAGTTTTGTTAGGTTACGTACACAAAATGGATAAAATGAACGAAATTAGAATTTACTAAGATATTGTACACTGGTTGGTAAGAAATTCTTTTAGTTGTTTAAACATAGAGACGAAATTACACATCGTACAAAACATTGAGAAACCACGGCCTAATTTATCTGTAGTATCTAACGACGGCAACCGGCAAAATCGTGGTTTTAGTTCATTATGGTACACTAAATGTGATTGGTTAACTGGTTCAATTGAACGGGAAAGATTATTTTGTTGGCCATGTCTACTTTTTTGTAACCAAACCGAAACGTGGTCGAAATGAGGTTATACAGATTTAAAAAATCTACCGCGCGCTATTGAACGGCATTCTAAGTCTAAAGAACATATTTCATCTTTGTGCAATTTTAAATAATTTGGAAAACAAAATATTGCTACTGCTGTAGACAGCGCGCGCAAAGATGCAATTATTGCCTATAATAATGAAGACCGCAAAAATTTAAGAAAATTAATAGACGTAATATTTTTAGCATCACAAGATTTAGCTTTTCGGGTACACAATGAGACTTCAGATTCTTTTAATCGTGGAAATTATAAAGAATTACTCGAACTCTTTAGTAAATATGAACCTAGTTTTAATAAATTTGTTAGTAGTAATATTTTTTCGGGTACATCTAAATCTATACAAAATGATTTAATAGATTGTATTTCTTTTGTATTAAAACAAGAAATAGATACAGAAATTAAAGAAGTTCAGTTTTTTTCTTGGCAAGGAGATGAAACCACAGATATTTACTGTAAGTCTCAATTATCAATCATATTACGTTATGTCAAGAGCGGCGAAGTTAATGAAAGATTTTTGGAGTTTTTTGACGTATCATCCGGTCGAACAGCTGAAGATTTATTTAACCTTTTATCAAATAACAGCGAAAAATATGATTTAAAAAAAAATTAGTCGCTCAAATATATGATGGTGCATCTGTTATGGCAGGGTATTTAAATGGTTTACAAAATAAAAAAAAAAACAATTGCACCTCAAGCTATTTTTGTACATTGTCATGCTCATGCCTTAAATTTAATTTTGAGTAAAGCTTGTAATATAAACAAAGAATCTACAATTTTCTTTCTAATTTAATTGTTATTGTTTTTATAGTTTATTTTTGGTTTATTATTACGTTTATCAAGAGTTTATTTTTACGTTTTTATTACCTTTTTACCTATCACCTCATCCAGTTTCCTATCCAGGCAAGATTTCACTCTCCTCTACGTGGTTCTTGCTAGACAATAATTTATAATTTATTTTAATCTATTTTTTTTTCAATTTTCATTCTACACTTACAATGCTACAATAATAACTATAAAAATATAATTTATTGACTGAGAAGGGTTACTTAGGCTACAGTAGCCTCCCTTGAACAAAACGTCACGACCCGCCACTGCTCACACCTCAATTTTATTAGATAGCACTAGTATTTATTGATTCAAGCAAACATTAAAAAAGGATTTTTAATTTAAAATTAAGGAAGGTATAAATAATAATAATAATAATAACGTGCCTTATACTAAAATCCCAAATGGCAAGTGACGACCCATCCACATATAGGCCAATTACATGTTTGCCAACAGACAAATTATATAAGCATCTTAACACCAATGGCTTACTATACGAAGAGCAAAAACGATGTAGCAGAAACTCACAGGGCTGCAAAGAGCAACTAGTGATTGATGCGATCATAACAGGGGAAGTCAAGAATTTGAAGAAATCATTGCAAGCGGCTTTTATAAATTATCAAAAGGCTTTTGATAGTGTACCACATGCCTGGCTACTCCAAATCTTGCAATTATATCAGCTGGTTGATTAGTATTTTTTAATTTTTTTTTGTAGGTGAAAAACCTTTCATAGGCACTATATGGGACTCCGGATCTCTCTATAGCCCGTATACCCATTAAAAACCAGCCCTCCTTTCTTCCTAGCGGTAATCCTCTATAATAAATAAAAATGTTTGCTGATTATCTGAAACTGTATTTTAGCAAAGTTCTATACCTATATAGGAGGAGTACCATGACACTTATAATTGATTTACCTGCATAAATATGTGATACTACAGAAATTGTCGTAAAGATGGTGCTACGCTTGTTTCATAACCATTCGAACTCTGCAAACGCGACTATATAATATTTATTTGATGCTTACATATTGTTAATATCGTATAAAAGGTATTGTGGTTGACCGTCGCCCACAGTACGAGAATAACGAGGTGCTTCCACACTGATACCCCCGCAGTTAACGACTGATCTGATCTCCGCAATAACGCCCAATGCGACGGTAATTCGCGCGCAGTCTGGCTAATAAAATTATATGCATGCAAAATGTTGTTGACAAAATTTACTACAGGAGTTTATAATATTTTAGTAGATTGCTTGTAATCCTTACCACTAGGGTGAATATACTATTTGCAACAAGTGACCTGTATGTTATGCTACTTTATATACATTTAAGTTATTTATAACGAAATTGCGCACTGTGTTGCAATAAATGCAATAATTTTGTAGGAAATTTTAATAGAAGTTGTGCTCGTCCCTGTTTGTTCCACAATTTATTGTACTAAACTTTACAGTTGTTTTAAAATTTAACATATTTTTTTTGTGAATAGTTGACCGTTTCGATCGCAAATCATGCGGATACCCAAGAGTGCAGTTATATATCTAAATGCCGCTATACTGAACTATGTATATCTTCCGGGATAATAAGATATGCACTCGGTGCATTACATTTTGCTGTAGATTATTCTCCTTCTTCCCGGATGTGCTTAATAAATACAATATTATCCTTTATGTACACGTTCATGTTCTTAAATTATGTACAACTGAATTTTATACAAGTTTTGTCGCTTTCTTTTTGGAAATTAGAAATCAAGGAATCAACAATAATTAAATAGTCGCGAATACCTTGTTTTACAGAAAACCTTATTGGAGATGATAAATAAAACTGTAATCACAGACGCCACCCTAAAAGGAGTTTATACTGTCACGTTACATCAAGTGGTGAGGTGCTTCCACCATATGTCACGGCCTGGGTACGCGCTTGGGGTAACTCAAGGGTGAACACTCGTTTGGCAAGATACTCCCCAAATAAATATTAATATATAATTTTAATAATAACAATAATAATTGTATCTACCTTGTGTACGTTTTTAATGGGCACGACCTGGTTTGGCAGGGGTAGGTCTCGACAACGCAAAACCAAAATTAACAATGTTTATTGATAAGAGCCTCTTTGCGGAGAATCCTCTTAGAAGTCTGTTGTACACTAATTACACACATAAAACTTTTCGGCAAAGATGTTATCCGTGCAACTGATGTTACGAATTGGATAAAGTATTACATCAAAAACTATTACTTTTAATCAAATTTGGTGTTACTATTATCTTTTTCGGAAAAAATTACTTTTGAAAATAAGTGAAAAAGGAAAAAAAGAAAAAAGGAAAACAATTTGCCAGAAAAAAGGATAAATTCAACACATTTCTAACACCACAAGATAAAGAAATCATATCCGTACTCCTGAAGTCCGATTTGTGGCAATATTATTTTCGCACTTACCATCATTTGTGCTTCCTTTGTTACATTTCTACATATTAACCATATTTGCATTTAGCATACGAAAATTCGTGACATATACAGTTTCTCGTGTTACTTTCTTGTATTATCATAATATACATTAATTGTTCCCTATCTACCTTATTCTATTTTAATGATTATGTTACAGATACAAAATAAAGATGGAAGATCCAACTACTCTCGATGCGTATGTATTAAACAATAATTATTTCCTGTTAGCAATTTTACAGCTGCCGTGATTGTGTCATGCAAAGTAGCTAATATTAACCCTGCATAATCTATAATAACAATATCCCTTTATTTCCAAGAATCAAAACAAGAGAAAGTCAAAATCAACAAAAGACAACTTATTATAATACTAAAAAATCTGCGTAAATTCAACCAAACTATAATAGTTTTTATTCAACATTAAATTTTTAACATAATATTTGAATTTAGAAAATCACAGATTTTTTTTTTATTCAAGCATTTATGGGCAGATTTCTGATTTGTCCTACCTACTAACCTTTGTGCCGGTGGAACATACCATCTGCGGCACACAAGTTATAAGCTTAAGGATCCACAGTATCCTGTTTTAAATTCTGCCTATCCCTTTCATCTGTCTCCCACACTTTCATTACTGTTAGCATTATGTATCTGTATATTACATTCCAGTCAACTATGTTTCAGTGGTCATCTTCTATATACAAAGCTATGCCAGGTCTACACGAACGCATTAAATCGGGGCAATTATTTCCGAAATTCGTGAATTTTCATTTTTAATCGAAGACCGATTGAATTAAGAAAAACATTTAGTGTCTACCTCGTTATGCCTGTCCTAAACCTATAGTTACATGTTCTTTTTTCCTTTTCAAACGCCTACTTTGACCTGCTAGAATACCAAGAACTCGAAGAAGTGTGTAAATGGGAAAGAAATCTGCTTACCCCAATAAATTAATCAACACCGAATGGTGTAGTAATGATCATGTTCCCGATTCAGTGAATTGTTAGAGAGACTTAACTCATGTACATGGTTTCATAAGTGTCTAACTCCCTCGAAGAAGTTACATTTTCCAATAGTTCAATATTCACAATAAATAAAACAATTTTTTTGTTCGAGATATACCCTACTCTTTTAATTATTGAGTTCTGATCGTTACCTTATTAAATGTTTCACCATATTTATAAGTCTTCTTCAGTAAGTGTTCATTACACTAGGAATTAAACTTTCATGTTTAATTAATGCAAAGAAATATTGTCAATTTTAAATTAATTAAAGATACATAACGAACATCAAATTTGTGAAAACATTAAGGACAGGCACTTGGACGAATAATAAACACGTTATTTGTTATTCGTCCAAGTGTCTGTCCTTAATGTTTTTCCAAATTTTATGTTCATTATGTATATTTAATTAATTTAAAATTGGCAATATGCCTTTCAATTAAGTGAACATGAAAATTTAATTCCTAGTATGATGTACACTTACAGAGGAAGACTTATAAATATGTCGAAACGTTTAATAATGCAACAACCAGAACTAAATAATTAAAACAAAAGCCTATATCTCTACCAAAAAATTGTTTTACTTATCAAGAGCTAGTGAAGTAAGGCTACAAATAGCGAAAAATTCTTTTCAATAACTGCAATATTCTCAATGTCAATTTTATGTCCAGTATCATTTGTGTGTTGTGCAACACTGGATGATTCAAGCCACACATAGCGATAATACGCTGATTCCGATTGCACTTGTTGTCTGTCCAATATAAACTTTATTGCAGTTCCCTCATCCAATTTTGTAAATGCCCGACGTTTCGATATGACTCGGTTTATCTTTATAGGTTAATAAGACAATTTATGGAATCAGTGCACCATTCTGTGTTGATTGATCTATTGTGGTAAATAAATTCCTTTCTCGTTACATACTTCTTTGAATCTTGGAATCTATCTTGGAATCCTAGCAGTAGGTGTTAAAAAGGAAAAAAAAAAAACATTCGTGAATATAGGTTTAGGGTAGTGATATTGAGACATAATAGATATTATATCTTTTTCTGAATTCATTCGGTCTTCAGAATCCAAGAATTTACGAAACAGTTGTCTCTAATTAATAAAATCGTGTAACACGGAGTGACTGGATATCTTGTATATCTAGTCATCTTTTGTCCTATTCCTTTTTCTATATCAGTCGCGCTCCTGTCCATATATCATATCCCAACAGATTATTGTTTGATTTTGTGTAACCTGTCGCAATAATACCTCTATGCAATTCAAACACACGTTAGGTATGGCTCAGGGCTCCAACATGGGTCCTTTGCTCATCCTATTATTTATAAATGACTTACTGAACATACCCACTTGTGATAAACTCATGTTTGCTGACAATATAAAACTATTCTCCTGCATTGAGTCTCCTTTGGATCACAAACTTTTTCAACGAAACATTGAATCTATCTCATCTTGATGCGGGAACTTTAGACAGTCATTGAATGTATCAAAATGTGCTACTATAGTCTTTACTAGCAAGCTGGTACATCTCCAGTCCTCTTACAGGACACACTAAAAATGGTTTAACTTCCTCTATTTCCATCAAAGATCTAGGAGTCTTATTTGATCCGACTATCTCTTTCACTAATTAATGAGTTCATAAGTAAGTGTTTTAAGCTCCATAGATTCATTTATCGTAATTGTAGAAACTTCCAAAATTTAAATGCTTTAAAACCTTTGCTTTATGCTTTAGTTAGATGTCTGTATAACTCATATCCACTCATTCGAATCTGTACACCCATCTGGTGGCATTCTCGTTCTTTTAATAATTTTGCGAAAAGATATAGCAATTTCAAAGCTTTCGAGATATCAACTTCCCAGATAAATTTTTGAGTAGGGCTTAGCAAAAGAAGGTAAAAGTATCCTCAAATTACTAATTTGCAGCCCAAACTCCAGAAAGGACAGAGAAAGAAAGAAGTCATATAAAAGCCTACATGTGCTACACATCCCATTGATGATGTATACTGTTTTCAAAGATTTGCGCTATGTGTATTTCTATCACGGTATTAATAGCCTATATCATATACAGTGTTAAAAAAAGGTTGTCGGATATTTTACCCAATTGTAGTACTGGTGGAAATAAACAAAAAAGTCTTAGTCAACATGGGTCCGCAATCCAACTGTTTTTGACATATAGTCGATTGCATATTGTTTTAGTAGGATAAAAATTTTCAAAGAAATTCTGATCGCAATGTAAATTAAACAAATGTTTATTTAAAGTAAAACTAAAGAAATTGTTCTACATGTCCACCGTTCATTTCTAAGCACGCTTCACACCTTCTTATGAAAGATCGACGCAATCTTTCGAAAATTCCTGGAGTCCTCCGAATTTCCTCGCAACAATTTACGATTCGTTGCCTGAGTTCTTCCAAATTGTTTACAGATCGTGCGTACACTAATTGTTTTAGATGCCCCCAAACATAGAAGTCTAGAGGTGTCAGGTCAGGGGACCTAGGAGGCCATGCAGTTGGTCCACCCCGTCCTATCCATCTCTCGTTGTAATCTTGATTTAAGAAATTTCTAACTACGATGGAAAAATGCGCAGGAACTCCATCGTGCATAAACCACATATTTAAACTGTTAAAAAGTGGCACGTCTTCCCACAAAAAGGGTAATTCATTTCTTAAAAAATCCAAATATACTTGTCCCGTTAAACGATTAGGGAGAAATACTGGACCAATTAAACAGTCTCCAAAAATAGCAAGCCAAACATTTAGCGAAAAACGGTTTTGGTGATGCAGTTCTAAAACAGCATGGGGATTTTCATCTGCCCAGACGTGATTGTTATGAAAATTGAATATTCCGTCTCTTGTAAACCCAGCCTCGTCACTAAATAAAATCTGAGTCGCAAAATTAGGAGTTTCTGCCAGCTTTCGTAAAACCCAATGACAAAAAACCCTACGTGCATCATAAGCGAGAGGAGCAAGAACTTGCACGCGTTGAATGTGGTAGGGATAGAGCTGCTGTTCCCGCAGAATTCTCCAAATGAGAGGATGACTGACGTTCAGTTCTGCGGCAAGTCTTCGGGTGCTAATATTTGGGTTGTCTTCTACCCTTCTCAAAATATCTAATTCTACTGCTGGAGAAGAAACTGATCTAGGTCTACCAGAACCACCACTAATTTTAAATGAACCAATTTCGGACAGCCGGATAAGTTGAGAAAATCTTATCACTCTGTAACAACCGATTTGGAAATTCTTCGGCATACATACGCCGTGCTTCAGTGGCATTACCATTCGCACGACCGTACATAAAATGCATATCGGCCATTTCTGCATTTGTGTACTTATGCATAATTTAAGAACAAAAAAAAATTGACGCAAATGATAAATAATCTGATGACAGATGTCTGACGGAACTAATTTTAAGTCACAATCAGTTGTTTGACAAAGGGAACTATTCTCAAAACCGAAAAATGTTTTTTTTTTATTTTAAAATATGCAATCGACTATATGTCAAAAACAGTTGAATTGCGGACCCATGTTGACTAAGACTTTTTTGTTTATTTCCACCAGTACTATAATTGGGTAAAATATCCGACAACCTTTTTTTAACAGGCTGTATAGGTAGCGAAAAGGCTACATCATCTACAGTCCATCTTCTTTAATGCTACAGTTACAATTTACTCTATATTCGTTGGTTTGTGAGTGAAACTTGAGTGGCTCTTAAATTTAATCCACTAATTTCGTGTTGTAAAACTTATTTTGTTAAAATAAGTTAAATGAAAACCCAGAACATTCTAGCTCATATGTTTGTCTTAAAATTTCCAGTGTGAAGGAATTATCTTTGTTCTTTCTACACACTATGATTTTATGATTTTGGGCGTTAATTGCAGTCTGTCGCCTAAGTAGCATTGATGAGCCTTACTAAAGTGAAGCACGTGGCTGCTAATAGCGATTGATTGCATACTTTTAATTCGATATTTTTATGTTGAAAAAGAAAAATTATATAATGCTATACAAAATTGTTCTACACCAATAACAGGCAAACTTCGACTATATCTCACTGTGGGAAATAACTTTAAACTGCTCTACAATTTTAATGCAGGCTACCTACTTATTATATATTTTGTTACTAAAGTTTTCCACTATAGAAACTTCCGCTGTTCCATGAATATATCAACTAAATTGTACATAATAATATGTTGAATAAAACTTCTGAATACCTGAAACCATACCAATTAACATTAAAATACCACATGAACGGAAGTTAAGAAAGTTGAACCGCTCCAATGAAGGAATTTTACTGTACCGTCTAGTATCTAAACTGTTATGACTTTTTAAAATGTTGTATAATTTTACATAATCTTGTTGTATATAAACTGTATATATAACTTTATAAATTTTGAATTATCATTGTGTCCACCGCTAAAGAATTCTCTAAACTTTATAAGAAAGTATAACACTTAGAAAGTTAGTTTTGGACCAGTTATTCCGGCGATAAGTAAAATAATGAGATCGCATATTATTAGTTACTACTACTAATTAGTTCGAGCAACCCATAAAATCCTCAGTCAGAAATAATGATGGCTTGCGGTTGGTATAATTCAAAATTATAGCATACCTCATACGTTAACTGTTGGCCGCAAATGTGTATCTAAATATAGGTAGTAAAACTGTAAGTTATTACATTGGAATCTTGTTCAATTTATATATACATATTGCTATGTTATTTTCTACCGACTATCAATTATCCAAAGAATGTTTTATATAACTGTATCATTGTATCGTATTTTTGTAAAATTCTGACTAGCAACCTACTTGGTAGTATAGATTTTAGTAAATGTAACCATGGTATTTGTATTTTTTCAAACTGGTGTTCGTCGTTGGGAATTTTTACTTCGTACATATTTGCGGTAAGGATTATCCTATTTCTTATTTGGTTGTTTCCTCAGTAATGTGTAGTTGTTAAAAATTAAAGAGAACTGTCTTCTTTTTCGAAGTAAAGTATTTTTTCGAGACATTTATCTGGAAAATTGTTAGCAATTTGTTTATTTATAATTTTAAAATGGCAAGAATAGTTTTATTGACATACTTTTCATGGTTGAAGTTCCTCTTTTTTGCACCATTGATATGAAACCAGTTATTTTTATGGTCTGGAATCATCTCTGAATTAATCCTGTGTTTTGCTGTATCTTACATTCGAGGTAGTTTGCTGGTAATCGTCTGGCGGTGTTTGGAACGCTTCCCCATAGCTAAAATGACTCTAGGAATTAGGAATGTATGTTACGGAGTTGCAATAAGTATCTACACCAAAAGAAAGAACAACTCGTCCAGTTTGAGTTGGAGAGAAGATGCAGTGGCAACAACCCATAAAACCGAAGAGAGCCGAATGAATTACTTGTGTAGGAGCCAGCAAAGAGAACGTCATTGTTGTTTAAAGTATCGTAGTACAGATACTTATTGTGAATATAAAACTTGAAACTTCCTGGAATGCCTGCGTACCGCCCGCGGCAAAGCCCCTGTTAACGAGAAATGCTTTACTGCATGCAGGTGTAGGACGGATCTTTTTGCGGTATAATCTGGATTCTAATCCAAATGAAAATAAAATTTGTTTTAATGAGATATTTGTGTAAGGGTATGTTTTAAACATACCGTTTCACTGCAATAAATAACATAATCTGCTACAATATTATAATTGTATTACTGAAGACCAATGAAACCAATTATATTTAATAATTTTGGGGTTTATTGCTTAATAAATATTTAGTATTATTTATTATATGTTATCTACATATACAGTGTGGCAACCGTTCATAGCACGATGCATGTATTAGTAACTACTGGTCGACTATAAATGGGCGTGCCACCTTGAATTGCCACGCCTACTTAGCGGCACGCGGATGGCATTTACAAACGATAGCGGACGTATTATAAGTTACAAATCAAAGTCTTTTAGAGTTCTATGTTATAGCATAAGTGATTAATAACATTACATGTGGTAGAAAATACTATTCCTGAAAAATAAAAAGCACTGTTAGAGGTATTGTCTTCCCGATATAAGTAAATATTTTTAGTTGTTTGAAGCATCAGATAATCACTGATAACATGTCAGTAAAGTAATTCATCACAGCCTCATAAACAACATAAAAAATCAAAAATAAATAATCAGAACTCCTAAACTTTAAAATAAAAACTAAAATAATATTGTTCAACAAGTATAAAATCTAAAAATGCAACTATAATAAAATAATGGAAAATAAAATATTTAATTCTTAAAACAGAATTGTATTCAACATTGCAATAAACCTGCAATTAGCTAAAAGAGAATATTATTCTTAAACAATAATAAAATTTGAAGTAAATTAATTGATTAAGTGTTCAAATAAACCTCCCTCTTAGAACAGTAACCCAACCGATCATAAAAATTCCGACGAACATTTGTTAACATATCTGCTGTGACAGTATTACTGATTTCAATAATTCTCGCGCGCAGTTCCTCTAGGTTTGATGGCCGTTGATCACCGTATCCGTATATTGTATTATGTAAAAAGGGCCATAAAAGAAATCGATAGGAGCTAGATCAGGGGACCGCGCTGGCCATTTAATAGGGCCCGAGTTACCGATCCATCTGTTTTCAAAAACCGCGTTTATAAAGTTTGTTACAATGCGTGTATTGTGTGCTGGGCAACCATCTTGCTGAAACCAAACTTCATTTATATTAAATCGCTCCCGTATTGCCGGAATTATTTTCAAGTAACTGTAGGTATCTATTTCCGTTTAAATTACCGTCAATGAAAAAAGGCCCAATTATATGATTTCCAACGATACCTGCCCATACATTTAGCTTCTGTGGATACTGCGTTCGTGTTGGTATATTTAAATGTAGATTTTTACGGGACCAGTAACGACAAACTGCGCGGTTATGATGCCCGTGTAGGTAAAATGTTTTTCATCTGTGAACAATACGTTGTTAAAAACAAATTGGTTATCGTGGTATTTATTTATCATTCTTTCGCAAAATTCCATTCGGCGATAATAATCATCGGGAAGAAGTACTTGTGAACTTGTAAATTTGTCTGAACGATATTTATTAGTACGTGAAATCTTATGAACCGTTGTTTTAGAGATACCTGATTCGCGAGCAATTTGTCGAGATGACATAGTGGGATTTACTTCAACAAAAGCACATACTCGAATTTCTATATCGCTTACATTCTTATCCAGAACAACTTTATTTTTATTATTTACTAAAGAAAATGTAGTTTCAAATCGATTAACGGTCCTACGAATGGTGCTTGCATTGGGAATTTGACTTTCGGGGAAATTAGCTGCAAATAAATCCCGAGTTACTTCCGCGGAATTACCACCGTAAAAGTGTTTAATCATGAAGAGTTTTTGCTCCGGCGTATAGTACTCCATTTTTAAAATAACCGTTATCTACCTACCAACAACGCGTTTTATTAAATAGTACGAGCGAGTAGTTCTCCCGACAAAATATAAAATGCATCTGACAGGCACGTGTTCGAGCGACGGCTCATGCGCCTGTGCGGCGACAGCGTAGAAATGTGGATTTCTTGGCAAATACGAGTACATCATAGCAATATGCTAATGTAATCCAGTAGAATATTCCGTATACTTCTTTACCGTTCTAATGCACGGATACTTCTGTGTATCTCGCTTACACTACAGGATCGCTATAATGCGGACGCAGGCGGACAATTGGTATATTCCGATTTAACTTAACTTTAGTAAACATATTATCCATAAGCTAACGTTTTCTAACATAATATCAATATAGCGGTGCAATATTTTTACAAATTTAAATAACTGTGAAGAGATTTTCGCATCAGCTACACGAGAAATAATTATTTATATAACCGTTTACCGCCTTGTTCTTCTGTTGAAATCTCTCCGACACGTATATATGTATGTACATACACCTATTGCCATATAGGAGTTATTAAACATTAAGCGATATAAGTATACAAACACCCGCATCTATCCACTGGCGGACACATCCAACCAGTTAGTTGCTTGATGAGTCAATGGCCTATCGAAGGACGCCAAGACTCCAAGGGAAACGTTTTTTTTTTCATCGTTCCTTGGTCTTCTTGTTTCTTGACCAGGCTACATTTGTATCTGAATAATATCTCGTCTATTAATTTAGGCTTCGGTTGATGCTGCTTACATTAGGTTGTATCTTGACTGGTAAATGACTTTTCTCATGTGTATGTGTGGACGAGACAAAAAAAAGAGCTTCAAGCTGTAAGTTGTGTCTTGCTAAAGTCTTTTTGGTGAAATAAGCACGCCCATTATGGAATAATTATGCCGGTGGCGCCTGTAAAGAATTAAATAATAAAATGTGTATACACAATGCATCTACTTAAGCAGGAGAAGAATGGGAAACTCTTTTATTATCGATTTTCACATATTATTTGATACTTAAAATTACTTCGAGATACTTAGTTAGGTTATAAATTAAAAAAAAAAAACAAGTTGCATAAAAACAGTGTTTCAATTTTGCAGATAAAAGCAAATTACTTATAAAATTCCAAAGTGAACAAAGAGTTCAACGTGGCTAAGGCGTAAAGGCTTCCGGGATGGTAACAATAATAATAAGTACAATAGACACTTCATAACAAGCAACATTGAAGCTTTTGATTAGATTATATCTGTTGGGCAATAAAGAATCATGAAATCATTAAATCATTATTGTGTGAATCTATTGAATATTTCGTTTTTATTAACATTTCATTAGTCGTTTCTTTTTTTATGTTTCATCCTATTTTCTTAAACATGTTTTCAGATTTTCAATTGTTGTTTGTAAAATACTTACGCAAAGACACCCAAGTGTCCATCTCCGATTTTGATAAAATTTGGTAGGAACACAGAATACCGAAAAACATTTGACACGTATTTTTTTAGCGTCCCGGTTTTTGGTTTTAAGGGGTGTAATGGGGGCTCAAAGTTACCGCCAAAAATGTATTTTTCGAAATATTTCTGAAACGAGAAGAGATATCGAGATCGGGTAAAGCCGATAGTGTTCCTTGTTAGTAACCCTGCATTTTAGCTTGAAAAAGAACAGTGGTGCACCCGCGGAGTCCTTTGGGGGTTCAAAAAATATCATTTTTGTCTTCCCCCTGGCCTTTTATATTATCCGATCCTGGGGATTTATATGATTTGAATGGGTTGGTTGCCCATTTCTCCCTTTCCACATTTAGCACTTTGTTTGCTACCTGTCAGTGCTCCCTGGATGCATGCGTCGCGGATTCCAATTCTGCCTTATTGCAATTTAGCAATGATGAACGGGTAATCGTGTAAAATGAACCCGAAAGAGTTCTATTATCGTCTCATCTCCCATCTATTGGTAAAGCTTCCGCTCTCTGTTTTCCGAGTACTATGTATTGAGCTTTGAGGTTCTTTGGATAATATCCTTGTTAGTCTGGCTCATTCTGGAGCTTTCGGACGCTTTAAACAGCTTTAGAATTCTATAAACGGTTTAAAAACTAACAGTTTTTTTTTTCTAGCTGTCTGGCATTAAAAATATCCGCCACCTCATAATAAGTTTTATATTATCTCCGCAAATAAACACCAGTTCAAGTTTTTCTTGTAAAGTTAATCTTGCATCCATAATAGGAATTTAGTTCACAGAGAAAAAAAAAAGTTCTTGAGTCAAACAAATTTGTATTGAGTCAACCAAATTATAATTTTAAATGGCGGCAAAGATAAATTTGTTTAATTGAATAAAATAATTTTGTCCATGTCACTTATTTGTTTCAAACATATATTTGTTTGTATATAATCAACTAAATAATTTCAATTGAACATGTTTGATTTAAAAATATATACTTATTCTTACTATTATTTTGATTTAAATATATACTTATCTTTCACTGAAAGCTACATATGTATTGGTTTAACAAAATACTTGTGTGCTTTAAAGTGCGCTTTTACTCTGATTAACACCATTCAGTACTATTTTACAATTAAAAGGGTCGTTGCTTAGTATAGACCCTTCCTTCCCTACGATAAAGAATTATTGCTGCAATGAATAGAATTCTATACATTTGATATAGCTTAAATATCCAAAGTAACATAAAAGTAGAATCAATTATGCATAATAAAGAAAATGTAAGCGTTTATTGATGAACACATAATATGACAACTGTTTTTATCAAAAAATTTTGTTAACTGTTGTGAATATAAAATGCTCGACAAGCAAATATATACATTATACAAGCAGGTAACTAAAATTTCATGAATTAATCTTTATTTCTTTGTTAATGTGGTGTAGGTATTGTATAACATTTTTGCGTGAATATTAAACAAAATTTCGGTTACTTATAATAACTAGGTGGTGAAATGAAACAATTTATTTGCCATAGAAAAAAAGATCAATTAGATTCCATATTGTAAAATTGTAAATTTAAGAGTAATCAACCCGATATTTGCAATTTTTGGAAATACGGTGTAGAATGATTACGAAGGCACGATAGTATAGGAACTTTTCTTCTACGAAAATTACGTCTTACGTATACGCAACCTTTTATAAATAAAGAATTTTTGGGTTAAGTCAACACAAAACGCGTCGAAGTCGAAAAATTTTATTGGCGAATAACCGTTGAAAACAAGTTCTACATTAATAACTTATTATATTAAAGAAAAAAATAACATATACATTATTTTTAGTAAAAAGAGTATATTTGTATTTACCACAAATTACACATCATATTACACGTTAAACAACTCGTCGGTGATGGGCAATTTTATTTTTAAATTTATAATAAAAATAGTGAATATATTATAGTATGGTACAATTTACCATAGTTACATGTTCGCCTTTTAGAATAATGGAGATATATGTACCTATGGATTATAAAATCTTTTAAAATAAATCATTGTTACAAATAAACTATTGTTCAGTCAAAAATTGTTAACATCGAAGATATATATTTGTTTTTTCAAGAACTTTTTTTCTCTGGGTTGATGATAGATAATGCTGCAGCACAGAATAGGTAATATACAGAAGTGTCAGTCAGACAAGGAATTCGTACCATATCTCTACGCCGTTTTAATGATATCGCAGTCAGTACAAATTTGTCATTCGCGCAGGTAGAATTTCTTGGTGTTATACAGGCTGATTGATCGAGACCGTCCATTAGAAAGATTGGCCCTTCTAGTAATCATTAATTTCTGTAAAGTTGCATACGTACATAGTGTAATACAATCTATGCCGTGAAAATATTTTCAAGATGGCGGCACTTCCGGAAACACCGGAAATTGACATCAACTTTCTTATTTCAAATGGAATTGTATAGTTTTCTTTGCACTTTTGAAATCTAAACGTTATTCTAGAGGAACTTTTACTGGTATTACTATTTACTTTAAATTTTAAAATAATACGAAGACATTGATAATATATGTCGACACGAATGAAGAATTTATTACATATACATGAGGTTAAGCAGTTATTTACCAACTAATTGCCTGAAAAACATGTTTTCTATTAAGAAATGATTAGAAAACGTATTTTGCAAATGTATTTTTGAAAATTTTGCTTTGCATACTCATTATTTATCTAGTTAATCCGGCTCTGCTGACAAAATGGGCCTATGGGGTCCTGCATCAAACCTGTGCGCAGAATCGTGTAGTCGTAGATAATTACCACAAAAAATAAAATCGCGACCATAGGGAAATGCATTGAGTGAAACTTCTGTATATTACCTATTCTGTGGCTGCAGTATCACTTGCATATGAAAAATTGCGGTTATACTTAAATAAAACAAGGAACAAGATATGGTAGTTATACTATCACAAAACACCACTCTTCGCATATAACACACCTCTACACCCCACATAAGATACCCTTCACTCCCCTCCCCACTCACCCAACATTTACCATTTCCTATAATTAAATTCATAAACAATACTAAAACAATCTAACATATAAATCCGCAAAAATATTCATCTAATTACACATTCATGTATTTTCCAAAAACAACCCCTCACTAACTTATATATTTTCAATATAGCGTATAAACATTTTTTACACACCACACATACAAAAACTTCATAAAAATACACTTTATCACTTTTATATACATACATACATTTCCGTTGCTACATTATATTATTCTTCAACACAAACATACTAACAATAAGTTATCTTCCTTGATAATTTTTTAAATATTTTTTGAAACTTATCATTGATCAGTTGGTTTATACCATTTACACTTAATTATTGACATTTTATCGACATTTTTTCAAATATGTTTTGTGAGTATTTTTATTTCGATACTTCATATTTTTTCATCCTAATTCTATATATTTTTAAAATTTAAATTTAAATTAAAGTAAACTCATATATAAAAAAAAAATATAAAATCAAACTTATTGCATATGTTTTATAATTTAACTTATCTGATTTAATTTTTATCTGTAGTTTGTACCTGTAACCACACATTGTAATGCTGTTCATTATTTTAGTAGAAGACCTGAAGATAGCTAATTAAAAGCCGAGACATGTCGCCTTAAATATGGAAAGGACTATTAATTTCTAAGTTACACATATTAGTTAAAACCCATTTCAATAGGATATGATTACTATATATTTTCTTAATACTTATTAGAAATCTATTTATTCCTTGAACTTCGCGACAATTTAATGAGTCACCATTAAGAATGATTGACAATTTGCAAGTATTACAATGTGTATAATACCATGCAGATGACGGTGTCAGAACCACAGACAACAGCTCTTGATTAATACGGTTTTAAAAATTGTATATCTGCATATAGATTTGACGTCTTGATACCGGCGGTATGTCTAACACAGTGACACTTCCATACAATAGGTCTTTATAATATGATTAATTTGATATTATAATGTGATATTTAGATGATGAATTCAAACGCTTTTTTTATTATTTAATATTCTACACATGCTATTTTGCTTATAAAAAAAATGCTAGTTAAACGTGTTGTTACAATGTTTCTTTTTAGTCATTACAATTCTTATCTAAAACGGTAACATTCTAAATCAGTTGAAATGTAGGTCGCATATGGAATTGTTATTATAAAATCAATTGTATGTGTGCTGGAAAAGATTTTATGAAGTTGATCGATCTCTTTTTGCTATTTAGCCTATAATACTCTTCAACAGATACAAAAAAGGAAACAAAATTATTAATGCGTTCAGCATTAATAATTATTATCATAAAGTAATACTATTCCTAAATGTTTAATTAATTTGTGTTGCTTTCCTTGAAATTTTTGTAAGATAAACTTTCTATATATGCCTCAATTATTCAACAGTTTACACGTTTCTTTCTGAATCAATTATTTATGTTTATTAATTTAATAAGAAATGTCAGAATATATTAATTTTTACTTGAAATAAAGGACACGCTCTCAATTATATTTAACTTCACATTAATATATCGTTCTGAAAGTTTATTATACATATATATATATAACAGTCAATTAAGACAATTGTAAGATTCAAAACTTGAAAAATCATAATAACCAGATGCCCTTCACGAAAAAAAAGAAAGAACCTGTAATAAGTCGCTGGCGCTATAATTTTTAATAATCCAGTTTGACTTTCACTTTCCAATAAAATTACTGGTGATGTCCGCCGGATTTTATACTTTAAAATGTCACTTTACTATACCGGCCATGCGTGCATTTGAAAGAGGCGATTAAAATGAACTTCATAAGACTGTGGAAAAATAAATCTACATCTGCGCTGTCATATGAATATTTATTTAATCTCTAATAACACACATAAATAAATATCTGCATGTAACGCGTTGTCGCACAATTCGAAATAACGGGAAAGTTGAAATGAAAATGAACTGCAATTTTATGGACATTCCTCTATCGAATAGCATTCATATTAAAATAGCACCAAATGTGAATTTAAATTCATCTGCACATATAAAGTCTTTACATCCAAAACAATCCACAGCTGGCCAATCCGACCTTCCAATTAACCTTGAATAAATAATTTGTAATAAACATTTAAAATTACGTTACTATTTCCAAGTCAACATATGATTTGGTTCATAGAAAATATTTATGGATATTAGAATTCTAAATAGTTTTCGTAGAAATTATGACACTGCTATAAATTCTACAGTTTTAATACAAATCTTTACAAGGAATTATGAATTATGAATTATGAATTATGAATTACGATTGGAGAGTCCACAAAGGCCTATTTCACTACAAGTTTTTCAGCTTTCAGTGAAATCCTTGGTCTCGCCAAGCTGTTGCATTGCCACACAACCTGGATTGGGGTTTGCTCGTGAGGGCAGAATCTGTAAATAGCATCATTTGCTAGGCGTTTGGCGCATTTATACAGGTGCAAAATTTGCGGATTATGCGATGACGTTAAGTATCGAGAACTAAAACAAATGTTCCTTTACCTTTTAAAGCATGTGTTCGAATCCGGCAGTAACTCAGCATTCATATGTACTGCTATATTATTTCCTGCTAAGCAAAACCCACAGAATCATAATATCGACTATAAATTGTTTATGTAAATGTATTTTTACCTATTTATTTATTTTTATCAAGTATGTAATAATTTAAACTAAAAACTTACTTATTTCATATCTAATTCAATTAATGCTTGTAACCATGGATTTTAGGGAATGTGTATGCCTTTCGATTAATGTTCGACGAGGATTTTTTATGCTGTCTGTCGTATCGTTGGAAACGATTTCTATTATCGTTGCCGGGGTCCTATTGTCTTTAACAAGTTTTAAGCACTTTTCTGTGCTGTTTATTTTTTTTTTAATTTTAGACAATGTTAAAAAACTATAAATGCTTGTAACTTAAGAAAGAAAGCGTGTATATAGCACGTTAATGGATTTATAACCTGATTAGTATTCGGTTTGTTAAAACCGAAAAGTTTTACATATATCTTTATTATAAAATTTGAAAAGCAACAGTCATTATTAGCAGATGCGTTTCGTGCATACATATTATTTTCATTACTATTATTTACAAAAAAGAGCTAGAAAACCAAGGAACTATTAACATACAAAATATCTACAAAAGTTCGCGTGTGCGACGATTTCGTTCCTCATTTTCTTTCTTTTATTTATTAATAAATAATTATTGCATTGTATTATAATTGTTTTTTTTTAATGTTGTGTGTGAAAGTTGTATATGTTATTAGTGGTTATTAGTAATCACATATACACTCCGCCAAAAAAGTATCGCATAATTTAGTTTTGAATCATAAAAGTATCGCATAATCTTTGTTTGTAGCATAAAGTTGTAAATATACTTTAATGCGCTCTAAGATATAATTTCTATGATTGTTTAAATAAAATACAGGCCAAATAAAAACCAGAACTCATACTTGAGATTTTTATTAAAACAAGAAATTATAATTTTGGAAAGAAAAATGTCATAACAGTAGCTTTTAATACTGAGTATTGCCACCTCTGGCTCTTATGACCGCTCGCATACGGTTTGGCAGAGATTCGATTAACCTCCGTATATAAGCCTGATCCAAATTCTCCCACTCGTCACGGAGAGCATTTGCTAGTCCATGCAGGTCCGCTGGGGCAACATTTTGGGTTCGTATCCGTCTGTGAAGGAGGTCCCACACGTGCTCGATAGGGTTCATGTCCGGACTTACCGCAGGCCAATCTAAAACTGGAATACCAACATCGTTAAGGTATTCCTGGACGATTATTGTAACATGCGGTCGTGCATTATCGTGCATTAACATGAATTCGTTTCCTATAATTGGCGCATATGGTACTACATGTTCTTCTAAAATGTCCGTTATATACCTGTGGGCAGTCAGTGTACCTCTGTCTACTGGTACTAACTCTGTACGACCTGTTAAACAGATGCCTCCCCAAACCATAATAGAGCCACCAGCGAAATTAGGTCTAGGTCTGATATTACACTGCGAATAGCGCTCACCGTCTCGTCTGTACACTGAGATACGCCTATCTGAGGTGTAAAGACCAAATCTTGACTCATCTGTGAAGAGTATATTGGCCCAGTCATTAATGTTCCAATTTACATGTTCTCTGGCAAACCTTAAGCGAGCCACTCGGTGGTTCCTAGTGAGACGAGGGGCTGTTACAGCTACTCTAGCTCTTAATCCACTCTGTCGTAACCTATTCCGAATAGTTTGAGTACTCACACGAGTATTTCTGACTCTAGCCAAGTCGTTCTGCAATTGTCTCGCAGTTACATGTCTTCGATGTAATGCTTGTAGTAGTAAATAGCGGTCATCTTGGCGAGTAGAACATCTTGGACGACCTGGTACAGGTCTTCTACTGTAAATGCCTGTTTCCCTATATCTGGCTACGGCTCTAGAAACACTTGACTGATTGATGTTCATCAAATTAGCAACGTATGCTTGAGATCGTCCATCTTCGATTAAAGCAACTATAGCAGCCACTTGTTCTGAAGTTAAATTGCTCATTTTAGTTTTAAAAGCGTTGGTACAGAACTCTGACTTCGCACTTTAAAATTTGTCCGTATAGGAAGACTTTCAATAAACAACTGAACAAACCTTACACATATGCATTTTTCTAAATGTGTTCTTTTAGAAAAAAAAAAAGTAAAAACGCTAAGTTCCATTATTTTGTTAGTGTTTTTATAGTTCACATACACGAGGCAAACTTTTTGTGAACGTATAAAAATATCTTGGTTCATAAATGCCCTTTTTTAGTTTATGCGATACTTTTTTGGTGGAGTGTATTACGAATAAAAATAAAAAAAAAATTAATACTGATAATAGAAAAATAATGTCCCTAAAGATGGGCTTGAACCTATTCCACTTCCTGGTAAAATTCGTAATTCGTGCCCTCAACTAATTGGGCTACACCTACACTAATCAGTCGTATACATATAATTCTTCTTAAGCTACAAGCGTTAATGTTTTTAAATAAAATTCTTCATATCTCAAAAATTAAGGTCCATGCACTCAAACCCGTTTACAGTTTTTCTACTCTTAACTCCCTCTTTCAAATGATATACGACTCATTTAATTTTGTGTTTCGCAGTTCTTGCCTACTCCTTGTCAGTCCGATCCCCGTGCGCGGCGAAGTGAAGTAACACAGCGTCATCTCAAACTCAATGAAGGAAACAGAGAAAAGCAGAGGAGAAATAATCTGCACGTAACAACATCTATGTACGCACTCTACTCACTTCTAATCTAGGCTGATATGCGAGTGCTTAAATAATGTAGTGCAGCTGACATTGACAAAAACAGGTCAGGTGGGTGTTGTGGTATTCTCATATTAAAGATAACGAGGTGGCTGACCAACTGGGCAGACGAGGGGCTAGCAGCAACTTCTACAGACCAGAACTAGCTGTGGGTGTTTGCAAAACCCAAATTAGAGGTGTGCTCCAACAATTGGAGCATGCGAAACCAATAACCCTCTGAAGTCAAAATTCTGGACAACTCGTACCTAAAAAATTGGTCAATGCTTTACTCATGGAACTATAACGTCAAATTCTCTATTGCGGATTACTTGTAACATTTTGACGTCGGAGAATTTAATCATACCTTAAACTACCATGCCAATATTAAGATGAGAACATCTCTCTTTTAATATTCTTCAGCTCTTGATTTTTCATGGTATAACACTATCTACTAACAAACTTACTTTTCATAAAAATAAAACGATGTGGAAAACGCTATTAATGTTAGTCTCTCAACTTCTTTTTGATAAATTCTTTCTTTATTGTGAATAATGTGAATGTGCGGTTTGAGATTTAAAGCTTTTAAGATTATAATTTTATAATTAGTTGAGAGTTACTATTAAAAAATTTACTGAACGTTATTTCTAAAAATAACCTGCGCGATAGTCGTTAGTCGTTATACTCCTTTTTTCTCCTCTTTTACGAATAGTAGACTACGCCGTCGAACAACAATTAAAAAAAAATACATGACGAAATTCCTTCCCAACCGATCGAATATCATATGCTAATTGGAAAGGATGAATTGACGGTTTAGACGTCGCTTCGTGAACCCATTCCATGTCGTCGATTGGTAATTGCCCAACGGGCATTACGAAAAATCGCACGACCCTGAACAGGTCGTCTACCTGCATCGCGAAGCGACGCGACCAGGTGAACCAGCAACCACAGGACGTAATAAGTACAATCTTCGGCGATGAGAGGTGCACGTTCGTGTACTTAATACGGCCGCGAAGTTCTCCGTCTTTATCGCCGTAAATGGTCGCTAATTACCATAGCTAAACTTCGCCAATATGATGCGAACACATCAAGCAATAGCTCTTCGGAATTTGTCTGTTTTCTATGAGCGTCATTAGTTTTTCGCACAGCGTTGTCGTTTTCAATTTTATCCAGGCGAAAATATATTTTTACGTTGACTAGCGTAGAGGACTTGTTTTTAAGACAGCATTTCTCCGAGAATTTACGTTATTCAATTTTACTACTTATTTCACACCATGTTACGGATACAATGGATCAATAGATAACGAATTTGCGCCCACGATGCTTTTAACACTTCGTACCGCGACAGAAAATATATTAAAACGAAAAGTATACTTACAATAACCAACGTGTACAAGAAGCTTACAATTCGCTGAGCTTTTTATGTTGTCTACTAATTAACAACATTTTATGTTACGCAGCTGAATTAATTCTAAAATCTTTTTTCTTTTACTTAGGAAAGGGCACATCCTTTACAAAACTAGAAAGTCCAAGAAACTATCAAATACTTCTGAACGGCTGAAAAAATGAGCCCGTGATCATAGGAAACCGAATTATTTTTTCTGATAGCCTTTAAAAGACTGCATATTTTTAATACGTCCCAATCGAACAATCCAATCGTGACACACACATTTTCAAACAAAAATTGTTGTAATTTTTTTTTCTCGAATACCATTCAGAGCTCAAAATTTGGCTGTAGGCCACTTGTAGGAAGTCAAATATATGCTCCAATTTTCAAATGAAATAAGATGTCTCAAATACGAAGGGCAAATAGCGGTAAGAGTATTTAAGAGTTTACTCAAAATATTTTGTTATCAAGTAAACCGAGAAAACAACTAGAATGAAATTGTAGGAAGGTCTTACATGAAGGAATGTGTCTTATTGTATGTATTTATGTATGTATTTCTGATAACAAAAGATGTTTATTCACTTATATAAACGGTACATTCGAATCACGTTATGACATGCAGCAATTATTTTTAAAGGAAAATTCGGTTAAAGACTAACAAGAACACGTATTGTTCTATACTGAAACGACATAAGTCATAAACGCCACGCGAGTCTGTTCAAACCAAAGAGAGACCTGCGACAACAGAACTATCTATTAAAATACACTCCGCCAAAAAAGTATCGCATAATTTAGTTTAGAATCATAAAAGTATCGCATAATCTTTGTTTGTAGCATAAAGTTGTAAATATACTTTAATGCGCTCTAAGATATAATTTCTATGATTGTTTAAATAAAATACAGGCCAAATAAAAACAAGAACTCATACTTTTTTATTAAAACAAGAAATTATAATTTTGGAAAGAAAAATGTCATAACAGTAGCTTTTAATACTGAGTATTGCCACCTCTGGCTCTTATGACCACTCGCATACGGTTTGGCAGAGATTCGATTAACCTCCGTAAGCCTGATCCAAATTCTCCCACTCGTCACGGAGACCATTTGCTAGTCCATGCAGGTCCGCTGGGGCAACATTTTGGGTTCGTATCCGTCTGTGAAGGAGGTCCCACACGTGCTCGATAGGGTTCATGTCCGGACTTACCGCAGGCCAATCTAAAACTGGAATACCAACATCGTTAAGGTATTCCTGGACGATTATTGCAACATGCGGTCGTGCATTATCGTGCATTAACCTGAATTCGTTTCCTATAATTGGCGCATATGGTACTACATGTTCTTCTAAAATCTCCGTTATATACCTGTGGGCAGTCAGTGTACCTCTGTCTACTGGTACTAACTCTGTACGACCTGTTAAACAGATGCCTCCCCAAACCATAATAGAGCCACCAGCGAAATTAGGTCTAGGTCTGATATTACACTGCAAATAGCGCTCACCGTCTCGTCTGTACACTGAGATACGCCTATCTGAGGTGTAAAGACCAAATCTTGACTCATCTGTGAAGAGTATATTGGCCCAGTCATTAATGTTCCAATTTACATGTTCTCTGGCAAACCTTAAGCGAGCCACTCGGTGGTTCCTAGTGAGACGAGGGGCTGTTACAGCTACTCTGGCTCTTAATCCACTCTGTCGTAACCTATTCCGAATAGTTTGAGTACTCACACGAGTATTTCTGACTCTAGCCAAGTCGTTCTGCAATTGTCTCGCAGTTACATGTCTTCGACGTAATGCTTGTAGTAGTAAATAGCGGTCATCTTGGCGAGTAGAACATCTTGGACGACCTGGTACAGGTCTTCTACTGTAAATGCCTGTTTCCCTATATCTGGCTACGGCTCTAGAAACACTTGACTGATTGATGTTCATCAAATTAGCAACGTATGCTTGAGATCGTCCATCTTCGATTAAAGCAACTATAGCAGCCACTTGTTCTGAAGTTAAATTGCTCATTTTAGTTTTAAAAGCGTTGGTACAGAACTCTGACTTCGCACTTTAAAATTTGTCCGTATAGGAAGACTTTCAATAAACAACTGAGCAAACCTTACACATATGCATTTTTCTAAATGTGTTCTTTTAGGAAAAAAATAAAGTAAAAACGCTAAGTTCCATTATTTTGTTAGTGTTTTTATAGTTCACATACACGAGGCAAACTTTTTGTGAACGTATAAAAATATCTTGGTTCATAAATGCCCTTTTCTAAAGTATGCGATACTTTTTTGGCGGAGTGTATATCAGTACAAATAGTATATAGTATAAATCAGTTTTTACATGCATAAAAAATTTACGGACTTAAATTAAACAGGAAAAACAATTAAAAGGAAATATTTTACACGTTTCGGAAAGGTCTCTACTACATGGAGTATAGCATGTATGTAGTTAGAAATTTCCAACTTCAAAACGCAGAAATATAAAATCTTTCGACGATGTTACCCTTTCTTTAACATCGCTCTCGGATAATAATAACACCAATTGGAAAACATTTGATGTTGATCAACGGTTTAACTAAGTTTTGAAGAGACTTTAATATCTTGAGGTTGTTAGTACAATTACAAAGTGATAGCTAATTCCCTAAGTTTATAGATACTACTCTATCTTAACTCTGCAAAGTGTACTACTACTGCGGGCTTTTTTTCCTTTTTGTTGTGGGAGCCGTCTAATATGGAGTTTCCGGAAATAGTGCAGCCTCTTGGCTTTTTGTATTTAATCTCCCATTTATTTTACTCATTGAATTTTGCAAGCCATTCTCATATCTTGGTGCCCTTGGTGCTAATCTGTACAGGTCTCTGACTGGCCGATCGAAGTAATCCTTTAGGTTCATTTTCGGCTTGTCAAAAATTGCCTGTCTCTTCGCATCCAGAGCCTCGCATATTCACATATGATGTGGTATGCGCTCCCTCTCAACCTATTATACAGTCTGCAGTTGGTACCTCTAGTATAGACCCCAATGTTCTGTGTTTACTATTCTTGCGAAGATACTGAGGTTTAATAGTTCTTCAGTCCTCGCTTTTGATGATCTCTTAATAAAGGTTTTCCCATGAATTTGCCTGGTTGTATTATTCCACTGTTCTTTGTGTCTCTCTTTGGCCCAAATCCTTATCTGCTCTCGTACTGTGTTTTCGGACACTCCTAGAACAAGTTCTGTCCCTATGTATGAAGGCGCAGACTCATTTCATGCTAATTCATCGACTTTTTCATTTTTACACACTATTCTTTGCGCCGACAAATCTTCATTTTGTTGAAAATAATAAAAATGGCGCTATGGAGTTAACAGGTTGGCAGCAAAATTCATACGTAAATTTTGAATTTGGAATAAAGATTAAAATACCTTACTATTTTGACGTTTTAAATTCTTTCCTTGTTTTGATACCTATATATTTATCACTAATAAAGGCAATGGAGACACCAGCTCATATTACAAAGGTTGCGTAACAAGTTACTAACTGTTTATTACCTGCAAAATCTTCCTATAGGTATTGGAAAAATATGAGTGAATTAAGAAATTATATAACAAAAATCCTGTCATCTGTCATCGAATCTACGTCATAATTACAAAAATTTCAGTAACTCAAATATAGTGTTGCCAGCCTTTAGTCATTCTTTTGGCATCCTAGGCCGAAAAATGGTATGCTTCCGGACGATTTAAAAAGTAATGCAATAAATCGTTGTTTATGTACCAAGGCTGGAAAGTGATGTTTTATCTAACAAGTCTGGTGATTGCGAGCCGAGACGGAGTCCAGGCGAGCAACCCTACGAGTTCGATAGAGACACTTTCCAGCCGTGGTGCGTACAATATTTTTTTGACTACCACAAGATTATTTTATTAAGTAATCAATTTACTTGCATTTGTAGTGTTCAGAATACAGATCAATAAAATTTGATTGACAGATCGTTTGACAGCTATTTCGACAACCGGAACACACAAATATTTCAGAATCTTCAGAGAAGAGTACGGTGAAGTAACGAAAGTGACCAGTTGACAGTTCAATTCGGTAAAGTGGCGTTTTCTATCCTCGAATGAGTGTTGTAAGGTTGTACTTTCGAATGTGGTAGTCGAAAACAATTATTTGCATCACTAGGTCAGAAATTATAGTTTTGCGAGTTTGGGCGTAATAGACATGCATTCTTTTCCCGACCTAACAGTTTGATTTTCAATTGCCTTCTGCCCGGAAGGAAGTAAAACCGCAGGTTCCATGTCAAAGCGATATTTGGCAGGTAAAAAATCCCTACTGCAGGCTGAGATGCCTCCGAGTTAGGAAAAATTTAAGTGAAAACGGTACAACACACCAATAGATATCTGCAATCAGCAGGGTCAAGGTGTAATCCACAACCCAAAACTTCACTCAGCAACAAACCAACTTGATAATGTGTGTTAATATTTCCTATTACGTATTTTATAAAATTAAAACCACATTATTGATTTTAAATGCGTTTTAAATGACAGTGGTTATTAGTATTTTCTGAACTTATTGGGATATTCATCAGTATTGTTATTTGTGCGTCATTAATCTTCTTCCATTAAAATAATGTTTTTATATTTT
The DNA here is from genome assembly GCA_949128085.1 of Cetonia aurata. Taxonomy (NCBI): domain Eukaryota; kingdom Metazoa; phylum Arthropoda; class Insecta; order Coleoptera; family Scarabaeidae; genus Cetonia; species Cetonia aurata. The sequence goes on along the minus strand of OX421890.1, from coordinate 23,972,615 downwards.
TCGAAACCAGGTAAAATTTATAATTTAGTTGTGTGAAGCCTACTTACTACGGTTACATATAAAGAAAACTTAAAATGGCAAGCTGATAATATTTTGTTTCTAATCAAATCTAATTCTAATAAGAAAAGTCACAAAAATAAGTAAATTATTTTCTAATATTGAAATAATAAGGAACTTATAGTGTATATTAGGAATTCTGGACCGTTCACCCAGCCAATTAAATAGTCCATGTATGACGGATTACGCCCCAACTCGCCAGACCGGCTAAACCGCGCCAGTCTCCACCAACTCCTGGTGTAGGCGGGATGACTGGTTCGGGATCGTCGGTACATTCTGTAGATTTATTTTTCTTAATTATTTTTCTTTTCAAATGCGTCTCACTTTAAAAAAAAAGCTTGTCGCTGGGCGTTACTTTAAAAAGATTTGTAATTTCTTAATTTTTGTTTTTTTTTTAATTTTTTTTTTTCAAACGCGTCTCAATTCAAAAAGGCTCGACGCTGCGCCTCAGGTTAAAAGAAATTTTAATTTCCTAATTTTTTAATTTTTATCAATTTTCCTTTTTCTTAATTTTTTTATGTCGCTTTCCAACCGCGTCCCACTTTAAAAAAGTGTAGGTAGGGAAAACGTTTATGTAAATATAATTTCAATTTATTTAGTCACTATTTAAACTCACTAATAATATCAATGAAAGAGACTTCGATGACATTGGAACCTGAATCGCAGACCAATCTCCACTGCCAATGAGCAAAGTAACGTTGTTTTCAGCTAATCTACAAAAATCTGTTTCATTTCTGTTTATATTCGCTGAAAAGGTTATGTTTTATACATTTAAATTCACACTCATTCCAATAAGGTCCTGAAAACCTCACAAAAAAGTTAAACTCCCATTAAAAACTAGTCCCAAGTAACAACGCCAAGCACAAAGTTTGACAGAATATAAATACTGATTTACTGAATGGTTAGCTGTATCATTCCATACGCAACGCCTCTCTCTAATTATAAGACATACCATACGTATCAATATCATAGCATAAATGGTTGCTCTTTTAAAATTAAAGAAAATCTTCTGCCACTTAACCAACTAACCAAAGAATATAAACTATTCTTAGATAGATAGATAGATATTTTATTTATGTAAGACAGCTACAGCTGTGTACACACGTCAAACATTTTTACATTCATGTCTTAACAAAAACAAACACTTTAAAATATACACTTATTTGTTAATTATACATTTTAAAAATTTGCAGTCTACAAACTCCCCGAGGTCATAGAACACATTCTCCCGCAAGAAACTTTTAATTTTATTTACAAAACGCGAACGATTCATATTTTTTCAACTGTTTGGTAGTTTATTATAATACTTTATAGATGTAAATTTGAAAGACCTCATACTTCGCGATAATCTGAAATGTGGTGCGGCTACAGGCCGAAAGCGGGTTTCATACGCTTCCTGTCTAGGCAGGTCGCTTTTATTATCATAAGCATACATTACAGCTTCGTAAATGTATTGATTTATGCAGGTCAAAATACCAAATCTCTTAAATAAAGGTCTGCAAGACTCCATATGACTTGCATTGGCTATAGTTCTTATGGCTCGTTTTTGTAGAATTAAAATCCTGCTTACATAACTTGACCCCCCCCCCCAAAACAAAATTCCAAAACAAACATCTTATTCTTCAACATATTTTGTTCAAGTCAAAGTTAATGCTGCCTTTCTTTGTAATGGCAATCAAATTTCTTCAGTCAGTGTACGTACTTATGCGTTGGCAAGTATTTTCTTCCTACGTTCATTAAACATGCGATGTTAACGATTCAAGTAAACACAAGCACGGCTTTAAAAAATGACATACAATAAGTAAAAACCCGAACAGAATTCATATAAGCTCACTTCTTGCACACACACTTATAACGAATCAAAAGTTAAACATCTTAGATAGACTCTCTTTTTAAAAATAAGTCCAACACGCCAATCAATTCTCGCAAATAAAACACGACCCAGAACGTGTATCAAATCAACTAGCTTTCAATCTTCCGCGAAGCATAGAAGGATATAATTATCAACACAACGAGCTTTTAAATATGGTATTATGTAACGTGTGAATGTCTTCCCGTTCGATTTCCTATTACAATACCCGCTTCAATTCTGTAAGCATACACAAACACACACACACATAGTCGAATAGGCATCGCACAGCTTGAATGTTATATGTGAAAACTTAAGTTCAAGGCTTCCATTATTCGAGAGACACACACGAAACAATGGTTTAATCAACATATAATTACGAATTTGCCGGCGGCAAATATCCATCAGGGTATAATTAAGATTATTTATTTGACGTGAGTCGGGTTACTGTTAAGTGCCCCCTTTGTTTCTGTCTCACCCGAGCATTTGCGATTTGTCTCGTAGAGCCAACATGTCGTTTAGGTGTGAAATATCTACGCAACCGCTTTTGTCAAACGCCTATCCAAACGTTAAACATTTCACATTCTAAAAATAGTTGCTTTTTGTATTGCAAATATTGCCACCTACTGAGATAGGTAGTAGATGTATCTGACCTTTGTGAATACTGAAACAATCATCGATACCGATCGAATTAGATACTGATTTTGAAGTAAACCTTATGCTAGTGTGTTAGTTTATACATATATTAGCTATATTTAAGCAAATATTAGAGAAGATGTAATGAAAAGCAGTAATAAGCATTTTTGGACTTCAAAATTTTCCGGATTCCTTTACTAGTGGCTCAATATGGAATGGCGGAATATTAATATCACGGAGACTTTTTAGAGTGGAAGGCGTGATATTTATATTATCAAGTGAAACAGTATCTAGTATAGCGATTATACAAGCTCGAGAGCACCGTCCATACCAGACCAGAAAGATGACAACTGTCGAAAGACGTTACTGTAAGATTTATAATAGAAAGGGGAATTGGCAGAATCAGAGAAGTGGAGGAAAATTTAAAAGCAATTAACCTAAAGCTAACGCGTTATAAATACCGGGTGTCCCAAAAGTTCCGGGACGGTCAAATATATCGAGAAATACGCCTTGAATCATTTTCAAAAATCTATCCAAGCACACCAAAGACGATCTTCCACCCCCCACTCCTAAGAAAGTAGGACGGGCGGCAACTTTGAAATCGTAAATGGAAACCCCCCCATTTTTCATTGCGAATTCTGATTCTACGTATTAAAATACGAAAGTTTCGCCTGAAACATGTTTTATAGAGTTTCGATAGATGGCGCTGTAATTCGCAAAAAATAATTTGTGTGAAGTTCTGAGGAGACGTCTGGAAACCGTCAAAATATCGTTAGTCCTTCTGATAACCAAACCATGTGTTCAAGCAATCAATGGTAGCTGAAGCGATTCCGAAGTTAACGGATCGTATCCGAAGTAATTCCGAAGATACCTAATGGTACCCAAAGTTATTCAACCGTACTTTAAGAGATTTCGAACATGGCCGACGATTCCTCGAGTTGAACCACCAAAAGGACCACACGCAGAATGATCAGAGAAGGAATGGTTAGGCATGGGCCTCAGCCTCCCAAAGGTGATCAAACGTGGGACATGCCCCGAGATGGCATGCCAAGGAAGTTCAGCTTTGTGAAAGAATTTACCATAAAGCTTAGCACCAAGAGCGAATGGGACAAAGACACCATCTCGAAACTCAATCGAAACGCTATCAAATGGTGCACGGATGGTTCCAAAACGTCAGAGCGAACTGGAATAGGAATATATGGGCCTAGAACCAAATAGCGGACCAAATGCGTCCAGTTCAACATTGACAGAAGCTACAAAAAGCAAGAGATTATCATAATATCTGATAGTCAACCAGCCATTAGAGCGCTGATGTCAAACATAATCAGCTCCAAAATGGTTTTGGAGTGTCTAGGAAAACTAAACGAGCAAAAGGAACAAGGTAACCCTACTCCGGGACACACAGGAGTGAAAGGAAAGGAAATAACAGATAATCTCGCTAATAGAGGGGCCAAATGCCCTTTGTAGGGCCAGATCCTTTTTGCGGGATAAGTAGCAGTATAATATTAGAGAAACTCAAAAGTGATGTAGAGCAGAGAAAATCCAAACACTCGAAAAATCTCCAGGAAATAAGGCAGGCTAAAACTCTTCTGGGAACCTATAACCAGAAGAGCTCTACAGAATGCATCAACCCGAGTAAAAATAACATTCGTATATTGACAGGGATTAAGCCATTGTAAACTGAACGGACATCTAAGCAGGCTTGGCATAGCGAAGGAGGCTGAATGTAGATTTTGTGGGGAAGAGGATGAAAGATCTATCTATCTACTCTCAAACTGCGTTGCACTGTGCAACTCAAGGGCCCGGCACCTGGGAACACGTGAAATTGAAGAGGGGGGATTTACATAACCTGGAGCCTTCTGACATTCTGCACTTTCTGAAAGGAATCAGATTGGACGGTCATCTGCAAATCCAGCGAGAATAGGGGACACAGTAGATCTTTCAGGTCGTAGTGTACTATAACCCTAATATTACAATATTACTGTAACAGTGTTGAGGAATATACATACCTATGCATATATTTGTAAGTACTATACTATACTATACTATACTATACTATTTATTGACAATATTACAAGCCGGTAATAATATCTACATTGTCAAAAGGACTGCATCACCTATGGGTGTTCTTCCTGTAGCCCTGGTGTTTCGACTGGTCTTCACTCTTGGTGGTCATTATAAGGTGTTAGAGGCTTGAGTCGTTACCATTTTACAATTTATATTTCAGACCAAATTATATAATATTTCTTACTAACAATTTTGATGACACATGAGTGACAGTTAATACCGTTAGTACCTATACTAAAAATACGTAGCATTGTTGACTGTTGTTACAATACAATAACTATTGGATATGGGAGATAGGACGAAATAATACAAACGATTTACTTTAAATTGCACCTTGCACGTGAAAGACAACCCGCTCTATTCAAGTTACTAAAACTGACTGTATATTCAACTTATATTCTAATCCCTTATATACGATATAACGTATCGTTACTTTTCCAACAATAACTAGCCACCTTATAAACCATTAGGTACTTACAGATGGAGAGAAACCAATAATAATTCAAATAGTGTTTTGTTTAGACCGCTGTGATGAAAGCCGCTCCAAAATAAATAAGTCTCCCGAAAAAAAAAAATAATAATATAAATGAACAACGAATCTTTCTTCCAAGTTTTTGTTTAGTTTGATCTGTATGCACACATAATACATTTATTAATTATTTGTATATTTAACGGGATTTAATATTCATTTTTTTTCATTTCGAATCTTTCGTTACTGTAGTATCAAATACTTTTGTCCGCTGGTAATCGTTACTTTGAATCCCGGCGAGTAACGAATACTAAGCAATGGAAACTCGTTTTATTTACATTTCTACTTCTTAGAAGTATTCAAATATTTTTTTCGTAAAACTGCAACGGTTTACTTTTCAATCAAGAAATTATTTAATTTACTTAACTTAATTTTTTGACTTCAGTTACACAATCTTTATTTGACTAAAACTTTTTGATGTTTTCTATTGATGGCTTATCAATCGATTATGACATACCTATAATATTAAATTAAAACCCTATTTAGTATGTTTGGTATATTTTACGGCATAAAATAAACTTTATATATGGTAAAAATAACATTTACACAACCTTCAAATGTATTAAATCCCCATATCATTAATCAATCAAACACAACAATACAAATGCCAAAATTTCCATCGTCTTTTGGATTATAGTTTTAAATTCAATTGCATAAGCAGTTTCCCGACTTCACGTCATTGTATGATTGTATTCCACATATATTTACGCTTCATATTTGCATTATTTATCCGTATATGTATTGGTTTATTACAGCTTAATGCTATAGCAGCAGAGAACACAATCCCTCCATAATATCTCTGAGGTAATAAGATTATACATACATATATAGATGTTACGTGCTTATTAAAGATTAGTATTTTTAGAAATCAGCTGGTGATGTTTTGACATTTATTTCGTATGTAAGATCATCTGTTGAATAGATATATCGTCGAGATATGTATACACATCTAAAAAAATTGCATATATTTGCTTCCATAATACGTGTGGGTACAGATACACATACCAACATATTTGTGCATAAAAAATATCTTTCTCTTTTAGAATAATGTGTTGTAAAAAGGCTTTTATAAGAAGAGAAAATTTTATAAATATTCAGTGGTCATGCCATCTATAGTGACGGAAATTAAATGCATGGCTCTCCTTTCTTTTAGGTATTACCACTCGGTATGTAATTAGCCGGGCATCTGGAATTTTCGATACCCAGGAATGATTTATTCATGAAATGTTCGCGTATTCGCTTTTTGAATTCGACAGGCTAAATTAAGAAAAACCGCTCTCACAAGACGAACAACTTCCTTCTCGTTAACTTTTAGTTTCAACAAATTTATGTTGTTGATATTTACTTTTTTTTTTTTCGTTTTATCACTTTTGTGAGTTGTAGGATAATTTAAATTGATACTTTGATGGCTATATCGTTCTAAAATATTTAGATTATGTACGTTAATTTATTTTAAAACACTTGGACTGTGTAACATTTAGATTAATAATATGCAAATGTGTTTTTATCTGATAAAAGGATGGTTCACACCAAGCAGCATAATCGTTAATGGGAAATTAATGTGCAGGAATGACTGGTGAGTGTGATGAATTGTTGCTAGTAGATACGCAGCGAGATGGTTAAATACCGACCGTTATTTATGTTACATGTATTAGTGCGTATAAACTTCGTGTTTATACACATGGATAAAACATATCAGATATTTGGCTGTCCCACTATAAACTACTAAAGCACAGATCGTCTAATGGAGCTTATTTTTCCGTATTAGGAATAAAAGTTCCATAGACAGAATCCCTGAAACATTTAATTTGTTGCTATCCAACGAAAACTGCAATATGTTCGAGTTTATAATCAGTATATTCCTTTTCTCAGTTTTAGTTTTGTGTGGAACAACGTCAGAGATTATTCGAAAACGAAAATAAATATTTGTTAAAAATTGGCCACATACATTCAGGTTTATGGTTTCACTAACAATTAAAGCAAATAGCTGCAGATAAAGTTACCAAATATACTCTGTGATATTAAAAGTAATACAGCCAGAAAAAATGATTTCTTCAACTTGATGTTTTGGCAATGCAATCTTACATCAAGAATGAAACGATAACATATGCAAGAAATTTTATTTTTCTAATCGGATGTTACAATAAAGCTAAAACAAACGACGACGCAGTGCTGAAATCGTTATTACCACACACTGCGCTGTAATGAGATTTTAACGCACTGGTGAGAAGCTTACCGGAATGTAATATGGGCGATTAAAGTGCAAATTAGAAAAAAATACTGTAAAAAACGTGTGCCACAATGACATGTAATGCTCGTACTTTGAATCTCTTGAAACTCGTACTCGCATTACATATACGTCATTGTGACACTTGTGTTTTAAAATACTATTACATTTACGAAACATGATAGTTTTCTTTCATACTGCCATATTCACCATTCCGGAGACTTCTATCCATAACGTAGCATTTGTTCATGTTCCAAACTCCCATAGTGGCAGAGTATGTAATCCGGAGCCTCGCAATCGCAAAAAACCAACACTTCTTAGTTTTCTGGTTGAAAGGTTCTATAATAGAAGCAGTCCTGAAGATGTCCCATGCAAGTGTGGACGAACCGTCAGCGTCAGCCAGAAGTAGTGGCATGACGCGGTTTCAGTCCGTAAACCAATAAGTGTATAGCGTCACCCATTCTTTTTTTCTTGTCTGGGCAGTGACCGATAAGTAGACCAGTAAGTAGCTTTAATCTCAGCTTACAAAGTTTAAGTAGATATTTGTTGATATTTAGGAAAGCATTGACTAGCCTTTTGCTACTAATCTTCCGGAAATCTGTTAGTAAATGTTTGCGATCCTCCTTGTTGGAATTTCCCTTTAATATGAGTTCTGCCAACGCGTTGAAAGTCTACTGGACTGTAGAACTACTTGCTGTCCCTTTGTTTGGTCAGTTGATCAATAATCAAGTTACTTTTTTTGTAAAGTCTCCGGAAACGCTCCAACCTCTTGACTTTTTGTACGATATCTACTATTTCGTTGGCCCATTAAATTATGCTAGCCAGTTCATAAAGGTCTGGTCGATCGAAATAATGCATCTACCTGTCTTTTTGCGTCCAGAGCCTCGTATTCACATAGGTTGTGGTATGCGGTCTCTATCATTCTATTACACAGTCTACATTGGGTATTAATTCCCATATTGTCCCCATATCCCCCAATTTGGGGGTTAATCCCCATATTCTATAAGTGTCCTTTCAGTGCTGTTAGAAAATCTGCTGCTATACGTAGATGATTCCTACTAAGCCTCAGTAGTTCCTCACTCCTCTACTTTGATGATTGCCTGGTTGTGTTTTTTCAGTGTTCCTTGCGTTTCTCTGGGACCCAACTCCTTACCTGCTCCCGTACTGTATTTTTGATACTCCTGGAGCTGGTTCTGGATCTCTAAATTCTTGAATGTTCTGACACCCACAGTAAAGTAACCTTATTGCAGTCTGCCAATTCAATTTTCGAATACATTTCCTCAACCAGTCTTGATTGTATCTTGGAGTTATCTTGGTGTGGCTGATGGTCCAGTGACTTGCGCGCTTGGCTATCAGTCACGGGGTCCGGGGTTCAAATCCCAGGGCCCGCTCTCAGAGTGAGGTTTTCGTGGTTTTCCTCACTCCTTGGCAAACGCTGAGAGACAAACACCATAAGTCGCTCCACGGGCGCAGGCGTAATAATAACTCATGGTCGGCCGATGCCCCCTGTAATTGGCGAAAGCTGTTGGGGGATGTAAAGGCATGAATTATTATTATTAAGAAAGCTGTTTGCTTTTAGACTATTCAACGTAGCTTCGTTATCAATGCATATATAGATATTAGCACATCTCATCCCTTTTCTGAAATGTTTCTGAACGCACACACCTATGGCAAATTTTGAATTACATTTCAGTTATTTACATTTGGTAATATCAGCATAACTATGTTTATGCAGGTGATTTCTGAGTTAGCTCTTGGCCCTGTCCATTTCTTAAACACTATTAGAATGTCCTCCGATAACTCCAACATATCGCAGTACCATCATGCCCTTTACTCCATTAACCTGAACTTTTTTCTGTAGGTAGCACAATATCGAGGTCATGATGAAAATTGTGGTAATCTGCTGGATCCTGAAATCCCACCATTTATAAATAAGCCATTGGAACATAAAGGGGCTTTATCAGCATTTAAGCTAATGGAAATATTCCAGCGATTATTTATAGCTGTACTGCGGATACTTGCAAAGCCAACTTGATAATTTTGTATTTATAATGTGGTAACAACAAATTAACATTAATTGTGTATCGTTAAAAGCACGATCATGAAACAGCTTCTATGTAGTATAAAAAAGTTTTTCCCATTTATCTGTGGACACGCTGTAGATGTGTACTTTGAACTGACAAGTTTATTTCATCGTTTTGTTAACAATGTCAACATTATATATAATACTTTATTGATGATTTAATAATTTTTTAATTGTGCAGCCGGTATATTTTATGCAACAGGAAGTGCTAATATACTAATGAATCACATTTTGTTTTGTATTTTTGTTAAAGTGTCTCTTTATCTATGTGCATTGATGCTGTAGTTATTCAGGTGTTTGGAAAGACTGCTATAATGATTTTTAGCGAATTAAAATTGCAATGGGCCTAAGAAAGAATACTGGAGGACTCCGCTCGATCAAACAACAGTTCTTTATCGAATCCATTTGTCCTAACCACGCTTTTGAATCGCTTTCATGTCCAATCTAGTGCCGTGCACCTAAAATCCATATAAGTTTTGTAGCAATAATTGCTTACGCCTTTATAAAGTTTCTTTAGGATACATGCCGCATATTCTTTTTAATTTAGAACATATATTATTTCCGCAATAATTAGAATGTGGCTCAAATAATAAAACATCCTTTTAGATAATCATTTCAATTTCTGTTGAATATATCCTGTTTCTTCGCAAAATAAATTAATTTCAATCGCATATCGGAAAACTGAGCCCTCCGTCACACGCAATTTAATAATATAGCATTAAAATAGGCTCTATACTTTTATATTTTCTTTGAATCATAGGAATGCTTTACGCTTTACAGCTGGTAAGCGAGCTAGCAAAGCTAATAGCAAAATACAAACATGAGAAACGAGCGAAACGGTCGAAGAAACTGACTGCGATTAGAAAGGCGAGGTGGGGCACGACCTCCAAGTTTCATGGACGAGGTAAATGGCACCAAGTTCACGTTCAAGCATCACCGAGAGCCGGTAGCTCTCTCGTTTATAACGACACGCACACTTCCATGTTAGATTCACATACACATTTGTAGGCATCGTGTACGTATATGTGTTCACACGTATATTATATTATCTAAATCGTAGCCTTCTGTTTTGTATACATAATTTGCAATCGTATTATGTAATTAATAACATTTATAGGTTCGCGTATGATCTATGTTGATGTAACAACAAATGCGTGTGCGTAGGACCGCAAATATGTTTATTTAAAATATTTATAAGTATTTACATACGTATAACGAACGCTTAAAGTTAATTGTATCTACGAGAAAACCTTGGGCGCGATAAAATTTTCGCTGGAAAGGTCTTGTTGGGGGTTTCCTTTTCCGTGCAGAAACAGGATTGCCAACGCAATCTTTCTTACCTTACTAATAATAAGTAATTATGTATGTATCTAAGCGCTACAGTTAATTCAAAAATTGAATGGAGATATGGAGGCAAAGTTTAGAGTCGTTATAATCACAGTGTTTAATAAAACGAGATATGCAAAAATATTGCTTTATATAATCACTAACAATCTCCGGACACACTATACCCTTTTGGAGTTTTATAGGTAATTTCCCATTTCTTTCACCCATTTCACTTTCATTTATTACCGTCATTCCAGTCTGGATTTCGTCCAGGATTCAGTTGTACCTCTGCTCTTGCTTGTATTGTTGATGAAATTATATCTGCGGGTGACAATGGTACGTTAACAATATTAGTGCTGTTGCATATCTCGAACGCCTTTGACAGAATCGACCATGACCTTTTGATGGCTATTCTTCACTACATTGGTCTGGGGGACGTTGCTCTCTCTTCCAAATGAAAGTAAATCTTATTACATAACGTTTGGCGGCTCTAAAATCAGGTCGAGCATCCTTCCTAACATATTGAAACTTAACAATATACCACTGCAACATAAAACACAAGTGAGAAATTTAGGTCTAGTTATAGATTGTGAACTCAAGTTTAAACATCATGTTAACATCTGCGTTAGACGAGCTTACTGCAGGTTAAAAATGTTATATCCTCATCGGCACTCTCTGGATGTATCTATTAAAAAAATGCTGTGTGACTCCCTAGTTTTATCACATTTTATAGATTTAATAGATATACTTAGATAGACATCATACGCAACTGTTTAAGAAGAGTTTTGCTTATATTTCGGCACGGTTGTTTAACTCACTCACCCTTGGAGTCAAACAATTACCTTTTAGTGTGTTCAGACGGGTTATTTGCAATAATTTAATGGATGAGCAACTTTCTTGCATATAAATTGCTGTATATTGGTTACATGCACATTTAACACTAACCTTTGTTTTTTTGTGTCTGGATCTATCATTAATAATAGGAAACCTCTTCGAGGTTTACTGAAGATGATGTTGGCAATTTTTCCTATTATTTTGATCTTTTTATTTATTTTTTATTGCACATTGTAGCTGCTGTTGCCAGTGCTCCTTAGATACTTATCTCGCAAGTTCCAGTTCTGTTTTATTGCAGTCTAGCAGTTGGTAATTCTATATTTTGGTAGTATATATTGAACTTTGAGAGTTCTCTGGATAATATTCTATTCACCCTGGCACATTATGAAACTGGCTCAATATCCGCGCAGTACTTCCTCCAGATTTCTCTTCTTGAATTTCTCAAAGCCTTAAGTAACCAGCGATCAGGTTTTTCTTAATCTGCTATCTTTTTCTTGATTTCCCTTCTCATGTTTTCAAGGTTACTGTTTCACCAAGGTACACTTCTGGAGACACCCTTGTACCATTGTCCAGTTGTCATTGAATCGCACTAAAGTTTTCTTTAATTTCTTCTTTACTGTTAAAAAAACATGGGTATGAACAATAAAGATCTATAATTATTCGCAGCACATTTGATTGGAACCGTCCTTTAATTTCGATGTTGGAGTTGGCGGCAAATCCCTACAGCTATATCCTATATGTTGGTTTTAAAATGTTAGTTTAAAATATACCGATCAATATTTTATTTTCCAACATTAGGTGCAATTTTGTGTCTATCAGCCAGTAGAGATGATGCAATTCTAAATCTAGGTGACTACTCTTCATAAATATATACCATCCCTTTTATCGAAAAATTTCAAATTCCAATCTCAATATCTCTCTACAAGTTTCATTCAATTGCATGAGAAAGAGCATTATTTATGACCCGACTGATGTTATAACATGCTTTATGGCTTATTTGACTTAAAAATAACAAGGTCAAAGTCAAAGCCACCCACGATTTGTATATGGAATACGAAAGTTTGTCTAAAAATCAATGTCAAAGTTATATTTCGGGGTCTTTCATACCAAACAATATTTATTCTGTCTATATCCAATTCTTTTTCTCTACAGCACAAATGTCTTCTTTCCATTTTATTTTGACGTCACCCATGTTTTTTTTCTTATTTAACCGACACCCTATTTCTAACCGTTTAAGATATCTCAATCGTGAGCATATAAATGAAAACAGCGTACTATGAGTTGTGGTAAAATATGATTTTGAAAACGACATTAGAAATCGCTTTATTAAAAAAAAGTTATAATTTCAGGTAATTGCCGATAAATACATATTATTATTATTATTAATTAAGTAGGAATCCAAGATGTTAGTGTTTTTGATTTCTATAGTAATGATAGCTTTGTTTCTATTGATACCGTATAATCGACCATACTATCTTACTTTTATTACCGATATTCATAATTTTCGTTGGAAAGTGAGATTTTCTTGTATCACTGGCTAATTACGAGGACAGTCTCAAAATTAGCCGACCTGACGTATAGATGGCGGCAGTAGTTTGAATAAAATTACTTTGGTGAAAAATGGCAACCTTATAAAACATGTTTTAAGTGTCAAGGCGCCACGTTGTTGATTATTTTTTTGGAGCCATCAGAAATAAACAACCTCAGTGAATTTGTTAACATCGAAAAAATTGGTCATTCTTATAAAGTATTGAATTGCATAATTTCATTTGAAAGGTCTCAGTACAACCAATATTAAAGCCGAGGTAGATTCTACTCTGGGGGAGTCTGCTCCTTCGTTTACGACTATAAAATATTGGGTGACAGAGTTTAAACGAGGCCGTACGAGCTGCCAAGACGACACCGTAGTGGTCGACCAATTGAGGTGTCCACGCCAGAACGGTTAAGAAAATCCACAAAATGGTATTGGATGATTGTCGGCTGAAGGTGCGTGAGCTAGCTGAAATGATGGCCATTTCAAAAAGTGCTATACATCGCATATTGACTGAAAATTTTAAGATGAGAAAACTGTGCGCAAGATGGGTGCCGCGTTTGCTCACAATGGAACAAAAACAGCGTCGTGAAGATGTTTCAAAAGAGTGTTTGGCGATGTTTCACCGCAATAAAGCCGAGTTTTTGCGTCGATTCGTAACCATGGATGAGACATGGGTCAACCACTTCACACCTAAGACAAAGGAACAGTAAAAGCAGTGGACTGGAATGGGAGAATCGTGTCCAAAGAAGGCGAAGGCAGTTCCATCTGCCTGCGTCTGTTTTTGGGATACGCGTGGGATTTTTATTGATTATCTTCAAAAAGGAAAAAACAATCAACGGTGAGTATTATGCTAACTTATTGCAACGTGTAAGTGGTGAAATTAAGGAAAAAAGGCCGTATTTGGCGAAAAAGAAAGTGTTGTTTCATCAAGACAGTGCACCAGTTCACACATCTACTATTACGATGGCCAAAATCAATTAATTAAAGTTCGAATTGCTTCACCACGCACCTTATTCGCTAGATTTAGATTCCTCGAATTATTTTCTATTTCCAAACTTGAAAAAATGGCTAGGTGGTAAATATTTGCCAACAATGAAGAGGTGGAGTCTGGCGTTGATGGCTATTTTAAGTAGCTAGACAGTTCTTATTATAAACAGAGTATCGAAGCTATTGAATATCACTGGGAAAAGTGTATCGGGCTAAAAGGAGATTATGTTGAGAAATAAAGAATTTTTTTTCCAAATTTGTTGTGTTTTCTTTGTTAGGTCGGCTAATTTTGGGACCGCCCTCGTAATTCTGCTTACGCTTAACGTTTACATAATGATCTCTTACTATCAGATATTTGCATTCGTATAATAAAAATTCCTTAAATTAGTTGTCGATTGTTATTTGTTGTCCAGCTGTTTTTAGGCTTCTGAGAAATGTTTTTCCCCATACCACCTATAAGGTGATCAATAAAAACGGAGACCGGCTATTGCCAATTACTGAACACAAATCAAAAAATTATTAATTATAAGAAATAATAAATGATAAATAGTAATGGATGGTGATTATCTTACACGTTTGCTTCCGCGATGCTATATGCTGCTTGGTTGCTGGGCTGAAACTGCGTTCTGGAAATTCTGCTTGCCGACGTTTTGTCCACACATATACGAGACATTTTCATGACTGCTTTTGCCGTCGATGTTGGCCGGTTCAGAAATTGATCCCGTCAGTTCAGAAACTAGTGATTCATTAGTTTCAGGCCAACAGCGACGAGAGCAGCACATCTTACGATGTCTCATACCAGTGTGTTCGAAGAAGTTCCAGACCATGGTTTCAGTCCAGAAGAAAGTTCTTTCATTGGAGCCTTCCGTTAGCGTCATCAAATCTCAAATAATAAAGTCAAACAACGAATGGATACAAACTAAGTGCAAAGAATAGTGGACTGTTTTAGACCCGGTGTCTTACCGGGATAAGGAAATGCCAAGCCGTTCTTAGGAGAAGAAAGACCGGAATTTGCAAAAGGCCTACTGATTGTGAGTAAAAACAGGAAGACTATTTAAACGATAGTAGTCCTACTAACCAGTCATTGTAGACTAAATTGGTGTTTATATACCATAGGGCTGGCAGGGGATGCTGGTTGCAAATTCTGCCAAAACTCTAGTTTA
This sequence comes from Cetonia aurata, assembly GCA_949128085.1. Lineage (NCBI taxonomy): Eukaryota > Metazoa > Arthropoda > Insecta > Coleoptera > Scarabaeidae > Cetonia > Cetonia aurata. The sequence goes on along the minus strand of OX421890.1, from coordinate 23,957,323 downwards.
CATCCTACGCCATTGCGATGACCGAACAAGAAGAATCGATTGCAAAGTAAGGGAGTCGTTCTCACAGAAGATAAGTTCAATCAGGAAGCCAAAATGAAAGGGCACTTTTTACGATATATGGGGATAACAATAGACCTGAAAAGATCGCGGAGAAACTAGGCCAATTTGTCTGACCCAATCATAATCTGCAATGCTCTAGAATCTAGAACAAAATACCACGCATTGTAAGTAGTTCTTTAAAATGTCCTTACGTATAGCAGCTAATAAACTATATATTTTGTCTTGCTATAAATAATAGAGCTTGTAGAACCTGTAATATGATCAAACTAATAAATATCTGGTACCAGTATATATTTGCTTATACAAAACATAATTTGAACAAGAAATAAACAGTTATCTTTTTCTCTTGAAATCGATACTTAAAGGCTCAAATAATTTAATTTATTTAAGCAATTTTAAATGTCAGTGGGCGTCTACAAATGTTATTTATTGATACAATTTATTATACTGTTAACATCTACGCCTACTAGCATGTGATAAATATGTATTATATATATTTAAACTTTCACCACCGTATGTATATAAAATATGATTATTAAGATAACCATGGATTGGATTAGGAATGTCAGTTGGTCAGTTACATAAATTTTATGAAATGAATTTGGATAATTGAGTGCTTGGTTTCCGGATTTAAAACTTTGCAGATGTTTGGACTTGAATTACATGACATACTTTAGAGTTTTGCTGCTGCTAATCCAAAACTGGAGCCTTCGAGAGACACGAAAAGTACTACACCATGGAGGACCATGAAATATCAAAAGTATGCTTTATGCCTTCTTGTTTTCAAGATGCAGGATGTTAGAAGATTGAATTTCTTTTTTTAGGAAATTTATTTCTTTTCAGTGTCTCATTACGAAAAGTAATATCGTTACTTAGTCGATATTAGGTTTGATGATATAATTGAAAAAGGTATAAGATACTTCGCTTTGAAGAAGGCCTTCAAATTGATAGCCTTGTTCTTGGAAATACTTTAACAATGTTTATATGAATGCTTAACGGCATCTTTGATTATTAAGGAATCTAGCAGCAAGCTCTATAATTCTGTTCCAAATTCACTGCCAAATTCAAATGCCATGATATAAGTTCAATGTCGAAAATTTCCAGAAATGTGTTTTTAGTCATAATAATAATAAGTTCAAATATATTCTTTGTTTCTTAACAGTGACCTATGAAAAGCCGCTCAATCCTGTTGCCGAATCTTGTATATAATGACACTGGGAGTTTTGCTGCCTTTTATTGGGGTGGATTATTCTCCGTTGTTGTTGATTTATTTATCCTTACACCATTTTCTCATTCTTTCTGCTATTTCTTTCTATTCTTCTCTATGTTGCGCTTTTCCTCTCCACTGCGTTATCACTAGCTCCCTTAAATCTTCCTCCACCTCATCCTGCCACCTTGATTTTGGTCGACCTCTTCCTCTACCGGCACTTTGTCTCCACTCCATCAGAGATCTTAAATTATTTTTAAGCCCAGCTCTCCATGCATGTCCCAGCCATTTGATTCTACTTACTTTTCTGCGCGTCATTATATCGTTGCAATCTAATTCATCCTTTATTTCGTTATTCCATTGTTGTCGTATTTCTCTTCTTTCGCCTCTTTTTGGCTCCGATATTCTTCTCATTATTTTCCTCTTTAATACACTTAGCCTGAGTTCATCTTTTTTTGTTAAAAACATAGTTTCCGCAGCATAAGTATAGGCCTTATCATAGTTTTATAGATTTTAATTTTTGTTCTCACACTTATCGATTTACTATTTAACATTTTTCTGTTTACATAAAAGAATTTATTTGTTAGAAGTATTTTTTCTTGAATTTTAGGTTGCTTGTCCGCACCTTTCGTTATAGGTACTCCGAAATACCGGAACTTGCTTCCTTCTTCAAATTCCTAACTATTAATTTTTATGGTTCCTGGTCCTCCTTTATTACCGATTCTCATAATTTTAATTTTTTCAACATTCATTTCCAAACCCATTTTTTTCTTTCCACTACTACTTCCTTCCAGATATTTTTCATTAGTTTTCTCTGCTTCGTTATTATTACTAAGTCGTCCACATATGCTACGATTTGCCCAGCTTTTGTTCTCAGACAGCCTTTTTTATCAACTTTTCTGAAGATATATTCTATTGCCAAATTGAATAGAATGGTAGATAGTGCATAACCTTGTCGTATGCCTCTATTAGTAGGGAAATCGTTGGTCCTTCAATGTTCGGTTTGCACAATCGCTTTAGTATTCCTCAATGACATTCTGACTAGTTTTCTCAATTTGGCGCTTATTTTAAATTCTTTCACTGCTAATATTAGTTTATCCCTTTTGATTTTATCGAAGGCTTGTTTAAAATCAACAAATGTATGTATGTATGTATGTATTTATTAGATCCATTAGGCAATATAAAATATTACATTGGATACGTCATAACATTATAAAATAGATAAAAACAGAAAAAGGAAAAGAATGGAACACATTAAAAGAATGATACATTAAAAATACATATATATATTTGCAGGTAAGCCAACGTCACTCAAATAAGGTGAAAAACTCGTCAATGGAATACACGACATTTTCTAAAAGGAGTTTCTTCACCCTGGATTTGAATAAGCGAGCCGTCTGACATGCTTTATACTCCTCCGACAGAGCATTGTAAAGTCTCAAACCTAAGCAGTCAGGAGAAACTGATGCCACCCGGTATTTTGCAAAAGGAATACAATAATTATTTCTGTTTCGTGTACAGTGAGAGTGTATGCCACAGTGCGTTATAAATTTGGATCTATTTGCATGAATATACCGCAAAAGCTCCAGAATAAAAATGCCTTGCAAAGTGAGCAATCCAAACTCCCGAAACAACCGTCTACAAGAAACATCCTGCCTAACGCCTGCCATGCAACGTACTAACCTCTTCTGCGCTAAAAAAACATCACAAACGTGAACAGACGAACCCCACAAACAAATACCATACAACAAACGTGAATGGACAACAGCGTAATAGAATTTGAGCATAGACTCTCGCCCAATCGCTTCACGCATACTTCGCATTTGAAAACATGCAGTATTCAAACATGAAATCATACTAATACAATGACTCTCCCATGAAAGATATTTGTCTACTTTTAAACCTAAAAATTTAGTGGAATCTACCTTCACTATATTCTCACCCAATATGGATAAATTAAAATCATGATCGTTCTTATTATGAATATTCCTAAAATGAATATAATTAGTTTTGGAACTGTTCAAATATAAACCATTATTGGAAAGCCAAGTTGCAGCATCATTTAAAAAATTATTGCAAGCAATTGCGGATGCCGTAAGATCATTATCCGCAATCAAGCTACAAGCATCATCAGCATACATGAGAATTTGGAAATCACCTAAAAACCCGACAATATCGTTAATAAACAATATAAACAAAACAGGTCCCAAAATGAATCCCTGTGGAACACCAACAGCCACTGGAAGCTTTGCCGATCGATAAGTCCTAATGGAACTGGAGCGATAAGTGATCTCAACAAACTGCGACCTATCAGTCAAGTACGACGCGAACCAGTCAGCCGCAACACCCCTCACACCATACCTATGCAATCTATCCATGAGTATGTTATGTTGCACGCAATCAAACGCGCGGCTAAGATCGCAGAAAATACCAATAGCGTGCTTGGAGTCTTCAAGGTGATTTATTAATTTCTCATAAAAGGCATGCAAAGCGGTAATAGTAGAGCGATTCTTTCTAAAACCATGTTGAGAATCATTTAAAATCCTATTACTATTTAAAAAATCACTAAGGCGGTCAAGCATCGCATACTCAAAAACTTTAGAAAAAGACGAAGCCAGAGCAATAGGCCTATAATTTGAGACGTCCAACTTACAGCCCTTTTTATGTAATGGCTTCAGACATGTAGTTTTCAAAATTGCGGGAAATTTTCCTTCCGCCATAGAAGCATTTATCAAGTAAGTCAAAGGAGCAACCAAACAATCCACACACTCCCGAATGATTGCAGCAGGCACCTCATCAGGACCACTGGACCACTTATTCTGTAATCTTAAAATGATCGATCTTACCTCACACTCTGAGAATGGTTTAATGAACATTGTATTAGGGAGAAAATCAGACACCAAGTTCTTAACCGTAGGAAGTTTTACAATTTTGCCTATAATATTGAGCGGTATAATAACATTTCAATCTTAATATTATATTCACATGCTTTTTAGGTTATTTGTTTTACCATGTGTATCGCATCCACAGTAGATTTCCATTTCACAAAGCCGCATTGATATTGTCCTATAACATGTTTGGCCCGAGCATATAATTTACTTGGGGTTATCGATGTAAGAATCTTGTATGCGTTGTTTAACAGTATAATACCTATAGTTGTTACATGACTTTACACCGCCTTTTTTGTATATGGGAGTGATTATTTGTCCTTCCCATTATTCTGGTATTTTTTCATTTGCCCATATTTCCTTCATTAGTGCAAACATCTCTTTCTGTAGATTATCTCCATCATATTTTATTAATTCCGCGTTTATATTATCCTCCGCAGGTGCTTTTCCGTTCTTCATTTTATCAATTGCCTCATTCACTTCTTCTGGATCCAAGACTGCATCTTCAACAGTTTCCTCTATGTCTTCATCATGTTTAGGTTCTTCTGCAACTGTGCGAAGTTCTTTGAAATGTTTTTCCCATATCGCATTTATCTTCTCTTCGTTTCCTGCTACCTTTCCAGATACCTTTTAATCCCTTTAAAGTGTATTTTCTTTCTGTGAAATTCTTTGATAGAATTTCTTTGAGTTTCTTTTTCTATTTCTTCCATTGTTTCCATGTAACCACTTCTGCTTTGTACGTTTTATGATTTTATTGCAATCTCTTCTTTTCTTATAATATTCTATTTTGTCTTCCTGCTTCTTAGTGTCTAACCACCTTATTCTTTCCTCTTCCTCCTTTCGATTTCTTTGCTGTATTTACAGTATATTCTGAATTCCACTACTCATTCCAATTTTTTTCTCGAGCTGTTTCTATTTGCGCGCTTACTGCCCTGTTAACTACTTTCTTCAATTGCATTTATATCTTCTTGGCTTATCATCCGTTTGTGTTCTGCAATTTCCTTCTCTATGTGTTTTTCATATCTTCGTCTTTTCTCACAATCACTCAAATCTGTTATATTCCACTTAGGTCGTCCAATTTCTTTCTTATTCCTTACTAACTTCTGCATCTCTACAAGGACTCACATCCATAATTATTGCTTCTGTTTTTGTCTACTAATACATGATTTTATGTTGTTTATTATGCTCAAATTTAGTACCAACTGTTATGTGAATGAATAAAGTTGGATCCTTCAAACTAAATGAACTTTATTTAGAACATTTATAATATAAGCTCTTATAAGTATGACATGAAATATATTCCGAGATGACTGCCATTCTTGAACACTGCTGTCTATATGCAACCCATATAACACTAACTATCACCATTTCCATTGCTGCTAGGTGTTATTATTAAAAATAGATATTTAGGAAGAATTTTCGATGGTTTACTAACTGAAGTTGACGACTAAATTGAAGAAGAAGGAAATAGAAAGAAAAGGTTATGGTTATGGTGCATCGGTTCTCTTAATAGCAACTGGATTCAAATCCTTTTCCTCCCATTGCTTGCCTTTCAGTTCACTTTCAGAACTTGCGATTCAATGTTACTGCTGATGATGTTTATATCAGTCGAGTAGACATGCTTTTCTCTACTCGACCGTTTACTTTACCCAATGTAAACTAAGCTTTAAGACTGACTTCATTCAACTATTTATATAACTTTTTGGTTAGGTAATTGGAATTATATTCTGTCTCGCTAATCATAAACGCTTTATAATTATTTTTACGATTTCATCTTCATCTTATATGTACTTACATACTAACGACATTAAAAATGAGTTCCCATAAAGACTGCTTTTTTCTAATTAAATTTCACAATCTGACTAATAGGATGCAAAATGTAGGGAGAAAAACTTAACTGATGCTTGGTCCACCTCTGTAAAAGATTTTTTGTTATGAAAACGATTATTCTCCTTGCCTCCAAAGCAAGTACGTGTGTATATTGTAGGTATAACATATTTGGAAGGAAGTCAGCTGACATACACGCATACGCAAGTAAGTATAGAATAACAAAACAATTTATTAGCAATACAAGGACGTATTACAACACCGATATTATAGCGGTGCAATTAAAATACAATCATACCCGTGCTGTGCGGCTTTTACTAATTATTCACGAAACATGAATGAACGTTTAAACTATTACGAACGCTGTTGATATGGTGACTTGTCCGGGTGTATTTTTTTCCGACGATACAAAAGTATACGGCATTCGATCGACTTAACGCCCATTAATAATTCGTTTCCGGTGAAAGAGGAGGAAGAATAGTAGAAAACAAAGAACTGTTCTTACAGAATTATAAATAGGTATACAATGGATTCAATTAGCAATTAAACGTTACCCCACCACATCTGTAACAGGATATTTTATAAATAATTGCGTTGAAGCGATTTCTGATATATGAGCAATTGATATTTGATGATAAAAGAATCAATGATCTCTTTCCCAGTAAAACCTCTAGTCATTCGTGAAATTTATTACTTTTATTCTAGGACCTATTGTAGAGCGGATGTTATCTTTAAAGTTCATCCAACAAGTGCAGGCACTTGAGGTAGCTCAGAATCTTTTTAAATGAGGTCTTTTTCAGGTCCTCTAGGGAAAGGTTAACCTTCCCAAATATATCATACCTGATTCTCGTTGCGGCGGGCCAGTGACAGAAGGTGTGCTCAACTGTCTCTTCGTCCTCCAGACACAGCCGGCATTCAGTCTCTCCTGAGATCCGCGGCACACTAGCAGGAGGACTGAGGGGTGGAAAAGGGGTGGTAGAACAATCCCGGATCTATTGGGCAATTAAAGTTTCCAACCGTTCAAGTCATGGAGAGAAATAAAAATAGTTTTTATTCCAAAGCCAGGAGCGTGCTGGCTATACCCTAGCCAAATCTTTTGAGCCAATAAGCTTGACCATTTTCTGTTGAAAATATTGGAATGGCTATGTGACCGTTATCTTCGAGAAGCGGTGTATCCACTTCGCACAAATAAACATATGATTACATCCCGGGGTAATTTTCCGAATCTGCACTCCACTCAGTGGTGCGGCGGATAGAGAGATCATCGGACAACAAAATGTCTACCCTGGGTGTATTCTTAGCTATAAAGGGAGCTCTTGATAAAGTGCCCTTCAACAGGATTATTAATACTCTGACTCACACGGCGTCGAACCGACCAGAAGAAATAATTGTGGAAGATTTCAAGGTCAGAGAGCTTGTGGATCGAGACTGTCCCGAAGGAGGCACTTTTTAACTACTTCTGTGGAGCCTCGTGGTAGATGACCTTGTCGGTATACTCAATGTGTCTGGTTACTACACAATTGCATACGCGGATGTTATCACCGTCTAGACGGATGGAAGATTTGCCGGCGTGCTCTATAATGTAGTACAGATCGCCCTAAGATCTATCCAAAATTAGTGTAGGGAAAGTGGCCTCACTACAAACCCAGGTAAAACAAAGATGGTACGCTTTACCAACAAAGGAAAAGTAGAACAACTGCCACCACCACAATTGGTTGACAAGAGGCTGAGCTGGGCAAGCACGTCAAAACAAAAACGGAAAAACATGTATGGCTTTCTGGCAGTGCCGTCGCGTCTTGGATAAGACTTGGGAACTTTCCCCGAGAATTACCTTATAGCTGTATACTGTCATAATTAAGCCTATGATAACCTATGGCGCTCCTGTCTGGTGGCCAGGGATGAGACGAGTGGTTGCCAGGAACGATCTGTCTCATGTGCAGCGCATCGCATGTCTCAGTGTAACAGGAGCAATGCGACGCCAATGGAATAACTCATATGTGCCCTGCCTCTGGACTTGTTTGTGAAGGACGCGGCGCTTAGGGCTGCTATAACATTGCGATCGCGAGATCTTCCAAACGTGGCGGGGGGAGGTTGCGAACATCTTTGTGTGTCACAAAGCAGCCTCTTCTTGGTACCGCAAAGGATGCTGTGCTTGCCGTGTTTGCCTCCAGCAGACACTACCGTGTTCTTATTGACCCCAAGGTCGAATTACAATATTCGATCGCTATCTATACAGATGAATCGACAACGAAAATGGGCACGGGGCAGGAGCTTTCTCTCCGGACCTTGAACTCAATTTAGAACTGGTACTGGGCAGGATTGCCACTGTTTTTCAAGCCGAGACGTTGGTGATCTTGCACGGTGCCGGGGAAATTTTAACAAGGAGCATTAGGAGAAAGCGTATTGTCCTTTATAGTGACAGTCAGGCTGCTTCTAAGGCTCTTACTAATCATAGGATCATTTCGGGTTTAGTACTTCAGTGTCACAATGCCTTAGAAGCGGTCGCTATTGATAATGCTTTGACACTCAAGCGGATTAAAAGTCATATAGGAAATTTAGGTAACAAAGCTACCGATGAGCTAGCGAGAAGGAACTCGCACTCCCACTTTGTGGCCGGAACCTGCTGTTTTTTACAGTCAAAGTTACGTCAAATTGTGGAGCTTTCGACTGGCACTGCAAGCTAAATAAGCATATGCTTTGCATGAGTTTGGTTAACAGCTCACTCCTTGCCTGCTGCTCTGCTCGAGCTCATGCAGGAGAGGTAGCACAAGGGGCCAGGTAAGGGTGTGCTAAGTGCATGTGGTTCCCATCTTCACCGATCTAAAATCCATAATCCAGGAATACTAATATATGGACGAATATTGAATATGAGATAATGTATCTGTCGCTGCGTTAATACTACTGATTACACCTGTGGTAATATCTATTTTTCTCTATGCAATTATGCATCTCTATTTCTGATTTTTTTTTGTATACAGAGAAAACTAATATAGTCTTATATTATAGGAAATAATAATACTAGTTATAACAAGTTTTATTAGTAGATACTTATTACAATTGGAACATCATTTTTTACTGTTACCGTAGATGTAGATTTGTTACTCTTAGGCAAGTTCCCATGAATGTTTAAATATTAATCATCCAATCTAGAAGACCAGGAACTAATTTTGTCTGCCATCTAAATTTCTTAATAATCTGTGGTTTTATGTCAATAAAAATATTATATTATATTTGATTACTTTTTTTAATGCGCCTGCACCTGTTTTCCTCACAGTGAATAACTCCCAAAATAATATGGATATGCTAGTAGATATTAATAAATTAGAAAAATAATAAGCGCCTGTCATATTTTAAAAGTGCGGCTGTTAAATGTTTGATTTTATATTATTGTATCAATTTAAATGGTGACTGGCATTTCCAACAGCTTAAAAAACGACAATTATATATAATAATATTTATAAAAACACATGACATTAGAGAAATTGCTTCCAAGCAAAATAATTTTATATAATAATTAGTATAAGATCATGTGACTGAAATATTCATTAAATTATTTTCCTCACAATATATAGGTATGCAGCAATGGCACTAAAATACAATCATTTACGTTATATACAATCTCCATATCCATAGTAAACACCCTTCTTTTTCTACCTACTATATAATTATCACGTATCACAATAATTATTTTCTGATAATTTTAAGGAAATATTTATTAAAAACCAACTAAACTCATTTCATCGTTGTTACAGCATGAACCAAAGGACACCATGAGCCCAATCAGATTTGGGTGGGAGACTAATAATGAAAAACAAGCTTCCATTTGTGAACAATTCTCTTACGGATTACTGGATAGCCTTGAAGTAAGTAAAATTAAAATGTTTTATCCCATATTAGTTACCACCTTCAAATGCTCAAGCAGATAGGCAAAAAGAAATAAATGTTTGAGCCGCTTAGTGTTACCGAACTGGAATTATATGACAAGAAATCAAAAGAACAGATACTAATCTGCTTTAGAAGCTAGAGCTAGGTAATGTTCGTACAAGAAGAAGCGTTCAGCGACACTTTTTAGCAACAAAGCAGTTAATAGAAAAGAATAAAGGAAGAACCAGAAGAATTTTTATTCAGCTTTAATATGTCTGAAAAAGGCTTTCGATTAATTACGTAGAAAATCTAAGTGCCGGGTTATCAAAGGCGTGGAAGGTTCATAAATATAGAAGAATGCTTAAATATTAATCATAATTATAATGTTTTGGGTCATTAAAAAGTTGAATATTTTATCATATTTTAAAGATCTTTAATTATAAATTTGGTGGCTTAATATTATTTACGCTACACACCTTGGAACATATCATTCTTCAAGAAATAAAAAGAAAAATTGTAACTGATATTTAACAAACTTTACATACACATAATACTGAACAAAGTAAATTTTATTAGTAAACTACTGGAATTCAACAATATACACAAATCCTCTTACCATTAATTTGAGACATGCTTTGTCTTTGACAAAACATAATGATGCCCTTAGCAATACATACATTAATCTAACATGATGGCAATGTCTTTGCAGTGCCTCCTCCAGGATTATCTCATTGAATCTCTTAAAGCTTTATTGTAATCAGTGAACGCCTTTTATACTCACACTTAGCTCCTTGAAATTAATATGTCTATTGAAACATGCGTCAAGTGGAGTGAAGTTTGTCATAAGGTAATTTAAAATGTGTAGTGTCAGTTCATGGTCTTCCACTTCCCAACGTCAGTGTCATCAAAAGTAAGATATGTCGATCCGATAGTTAAAACCCTTGGCATGTCCCAGTTCCTAACTTTATTTTGACTGCGACTAATTAAAGAAACTTAGTTAAAGAAAGTACTTTTAAGTTTTTCTTAGCCAATATACAGGTTCTGGAAACTGCGGAAATTCTACTTTAAACAAGTTTATATCCAATACCCTTCGGATTCCCCTGTAACCATAGCTCAAGCCTTAGGTCTCTTTGGAAGGTTCTTGGTTTCAAACGTGGTTGAATTCGCGTACTCCCAAAGGTTCCCTATGAATGTAACGACTTGCATGAGTTATCATACATCATACTGTGTACATTTACGAACCCTTTTTTAATCAGATAAATGCTCTTAATTCAAATTTCTTCTAGATGAAATTTGTTAATTACTGCCATCTGTAAAACTGATACTGCTTTGCTACAAATACCATTTTTTGCCTTCCACCTTGAGTGTCTGCTTCATTTACTTTGTGGTCTGGCTTCCACTTTCTTCTTTGGATTTTTTAGTTCCATGATGACGTGGTCTGCGTACCTTCCTTCATTTCCTTTCTGAACGCCAGATATTTTTTCCGTTGCTGTAACCTGAGCTGTTTTAGCCCTGCAATATCGTTTGTCACTCTGACTGTTTTGTCTACCCTTCACCTTCAAAACAGTTGCGTCACTCTTTAATGTCCCAGTAGCAGCGGTTTTTAATGTCTTCTCTTGATCCTTCTTTTCCAGTTTTTGTTGTTTTATTTTACTTTGTTACTTTGTCGTGGTCCATAAGGTTCCTACGAGTAGGAGAGAAATGGTAGTCCACTTTGTGATACACTCCGTACAAGAGTAAGGCTGGTTACCCTGGGAAGGTGCTCGGTGTCCCAAAGTATTCGAGTAAATTCTACCACCAAACATCCAAAGAATAAAGGTTCAAAATATTGTAATATAATTATCTCACCAATCATTACAAATACAAGACTCGTAATTAATTTTCAAAATTAAATACAAACATTTATCTAATAAACTACAAATATGTTAGCAATTTAAAATCAGAATAAAAGACATAATTCAAAAATTTTGCAGACACAACCAAGCAGAAATGTGAATAATTATTTTATTAAAGCATGTTGTAAGTTACATTTTCAATCAGATTTGAAAATAATTTTTATTCAAGAATTTAAAATTTAATTTCAAACATATGTCAAGTTGCTGACATCTAGCGAGAAAACAGAAAAGTTCATTCTTATCATTTATTATAGAAACCTGTAAGCTGAATTGGTAAATAAAATGTGGTAATTACTTGCTTATTAAAACTTATTATGTAAAATTAGTGTAAAACGAACAATAATTGAACGAAGAAGAATAATTTATGTAGTATGGGTAGACAGAAGCGTTAAAATTTGATTTATTAAAAGTTAATAAAAGTTATTCACTAGAAAGAGTTTATTACCTACAATATCATTTCATCAAAGATAACTCACCCGAAAGTGATAGTGCTTTTCCCGAGATCGATAATTATTCCAAGAAGAAACGGATTTGCAGGATTTTTTTTTGAGATCACTGCCTCCTTGAGCACTTCCCCTGCCAAACTAGGTCAAACTCACTAGAGACGTTCTCAAGTGAGGTAGAATTATTCTTGATATATATTAATATTGACTTGGGCACCTTACCCAGCGAATATTCATCGTTGAGCTAGCTCATTCACGCGCATCTAGAGCGTGACATTTGGTGGAGGCGCCTGGCATTCTCGTTACTCCAGATGGTTTTGTTTTCTATTTTGAGAATGGGAGGTATGCAAGATCTACAGCACGCTGATTCAACAAAAAACCTGCAGGCTAAAATGTGCCACACACGTACTGGAATTACTTTACGGAAACGGACTCTGTACATAACAAAAAATAACATTTTCATCGGGTTGCCAATAATGAAGATATTAACGTCGAGTCTTAGGTCAGATCGCAGGACTTAGAAATGCGACGTTGTATTAAACAAATATCTCAAAAATCAGGAGTAAGCGGTTCATCAGTTTGTAGGATACTTAAGTAAGAAGTTCAAATTTTACCCCTTTAAAATTACACGAATTGAATGAAGATGATTTTGATAGGAAGTTGGAGTTTGGCGAATTAATGACCGAGCGCCTTAACAATAATTGAAACTTACTGTATAATATCTGTTTTTCGAATGAATCGTCTTTTTCATTGAATAGTGAAGTAAATTGTCACAACTGCAGATATTGAACTGACGTCAATCCTCATATGTCGCGGCAAACATACACAACGGCCACAGAAAGTTGGTGTATGGGGTGGTACCTTTGCCCATCATCTCATAGGGCCCCTATTCATTGACGATAATTTAAATGGTCAAATGTAATTGAACATGCTGGACTATACAATCAATCCTTTGATCACAGAAAAATAAGAGCAAGATGCAGATTTATTGGAGAATAAGAGAGTATTTCAGCGCCTCCACATTACGCTGCGGTAGTATGACAATTCACTTTCGCCATAGTTGGATTGGCCGAACGAGGCCTATAGAATGACCTACCAGATTGCCGAATCTTACACTACTTGGTTTTTTCTCTGGGAGCATCGAAAGTATAAGGTGTATGCCACGCGTTCAGCTTCCTTACAAGAGTTACACCAAAAAATTATTGAAGAATGTCAACCAAATACTCCAGAAATGTTGCGAAATGTCAGGAGGCATTTGGAGCAAGATTGTACTATTGTATGAAGGTTAATGGTCATCATTTTGAACATTTAATTTAGTAAAATCCAAACTATTTCATTCTAATCGTATTTTATTACACGGCTTGTAAATTATACACATTTTGCTTACTGATTAAAAAGAATTACTTTTTGGTACATAATAATAATAATAATAATAATCTTTAATACCCAACAGGACGAACCCAATTACAGGACATTATACAATACTCTAAAAACACAATATAACTCTCAGAAACTGGTTGATACTAAATATACGTAAACAAATATACAACCAACTTAAAACAAGGAACTCACAAAAATAATATTCAACAAAAAGTGTATGCTACCACCTATAAATATAATCAAAACAAGAAAAAAAGAGAACACACGCACGCACGACGCAATTTCACCAGTGTCAAATGTTATTTCAAATTAGATGAATATGTCACTAACTAGTCTATTAGCATTCCTGCACATGGTGTAGATTGGAGAGCGCTGCAGCATATTAGTCCTCGCAACAGGCAACTGAAAAGTGACATCATATCGTGAAGAACCCCTTGGAACGTGAAACATCACTCTCGAAAGAAGATATGAGCAATCCACGTTATCCATGTTATTTATAAGCTTCCGTAAAAAGTTGGCGCACTGAAAGTTTCTTCTATCAGGCAGCGAATCCATGTTATGGCGTAGTAGCAAATCTGATTGGCTGATACCTCTAGGTGGATAAACACCGTCAATCTTGAATGATAGGAACTTTAAAAATCTCCGATGTATTCTGTCAAGCATCACTTGGTGAGATGCATAGAATGGTAATAGATGGCAATAACTGCATATTCCTTGCTGACTACAAATGCATAATACAAGACTTTAAAAAGTTCAATATTTGTCAAATGTGCAGCCGCCCGCATAACGAAACCCAAGGCTCTGCAACTAGCTGCACAAACATTCACTAGTTGAGGTCTAAAAGACAGCTCGTGATCAAATAGGACACCCAAATCCCTAAAAGTTGTCACTCGCTGAATATAAGTACCATCCACAGTATAAGAACACGGGATACAACATTTCGAACGGGTATATGTGATGTAGCGACATTTGCTAATATTGATTTTCAGTTCGTAGGTCCGACACCACTCCGCCATCAAGTCAAGGTTTTGCTGCACATCATCTGCTTTGGTAATTTCAAGGTATATCTTTAGATCGTCGGCATATGCCAGAACGGGACAAGTGATACTGTCAATCAGATCATTAATGAACAAGTTAAACAAGAGTGGTCCAAGATTTGACCCTTGGAGAACACCCGATGCAGCTATATACCTATCTGATTGATAACCGTTGTATGTTACATAACACATTCGTTGGTGTAAGTACGATTTTATGAGAGTGACAACAGAAGGAGCGAAACCAAACGAACTAAGCTTAACTAGCAAGGCATTATGGTTGATCGTATCAAAAGCGTGTGAAAAATTTGTATAAACCACATCCACTCGGCTACCTCTATCAACAACTTCACAAAGGAACTGTGTAATACTACATAGGTAAAGAGTTATTTGAGGTGGCTCGTTTCATATATGTAATATTACGTATATGGCTCGTTTCAATTGAAATACCCTGTCTATTAATATTGAGTTGTGTAACTTCATGCGCATCTAGGCCGTGACAATATAATAAACGCTTTCGCTGAAAAAGAGTCAATAAAAGTACCCATTTAGCCACCATTATATTTTTTTAAAGTTAATTTTTTTTAAATGTGTTTTTGTTATCTATTTTCCAAATATGTTTTGCTTATTTTCCAGAAAATAGAAAAATTCAATGAAATACCGAGACAGAGCAAATCGGAAACATCTCTAGAAATCATCATTGGACGAAGCCACGATAATATCTAAAAATAAAACACAGAGATGCTAATTTGTATACAGTTAAAAGTGGGAGAGGGAAATTTGATTTGATCGTTAATATAATTTTCAAGAACATGTTATTGAAAACACAACAAACTATGCGACAAAAAAAACCCCGCTCTCCGAAACTAGTTTCGTGAGAAATATTTACATATAATATGCAATCGGAAACTAAAACTGCACATATAAAAAGGAAAGCAAGTGAATCACTAGCGTCGCCTGAGCAGGCAGAGAGATGCCAACTGATTTCGTTAATTTGAATTGCAGATTTTCTTTATTGTCTATTACATCGAGAGGAAAAAAAGAAGCAAATTGATGACGACCTATTCCTGCTTTTTACTTGAGTATTATTAATACTGCACACATTTACTGTTTTGTGCAAATATAAAAGCTTATGTGTCACTTGTAATCTACATATATACAAATAATGCTTGTTGACACGCATAAAGGCGTAGTGTAGCTAAGGGTATGAATTAATGCAGTGTTTTCTTGGACAAATGTTGAATAGAATTTAATTATGGACGATTTCCAAGCCATATTCTATAGACCAAGGTGTAAATGACAGTAAAAATAGATAAGAGTAAAGATCGTGTTGAAATAAACATAAATTATTTATGAATGCATACCCATATTGATTTCCAATATCTAATTAGCATTATGGTAAATTAAAAGAAATATGTTTATTGTTTGTTTAATTGTTTATAGGGCGAGCATGTGGCGGATTGACACTGATGTATATATGTCCCCTGTCTTGTAGGCAAAATCATCGCAGGTTCGTATATTTGGTTGCTGAACAATGTAAAATCCACTACAATATTGAAATACGAATTATACATGACTGGAAAAGCATTAAAGTATTTCAATTCAACAAATATACATTCTATAAAGCAAATAATATAGATTAACTGTTACAGTATTCGTTTTAAGCAATACTCGAATTTCCAATCATATATTTTAAGTATATGTCAATATCTTTTTGGCTTTTTAGATCTTTTAGTTCCTCTAAATAATAAATCTTTGTAGTAATTATTATTAGACCAAAAAATCAAGAAAATATTAATATGTAGTATTCAACTATTTTACCTTAACCTTCAAACATATCTTCATATAACTAGGGAAGACTGAATGGTTTGATAATACTGAAAGAGATAAGCTATATAGGCATTGTTCTAAAAATAGCAACAGCGATGGATAAATACATATTATTGTCCCACAGGTCATTACAAAAATACAAAACAAAAATTAATAATGCATTTGAGGGCATGTGTATGCCTTTCGATGAATGTTCGATGTGGAAATTTTTTTTTTTAATTCTGATGTATCGTTGGAACCGATTTCTTTGATAGTTGCCGGGGTACTTTCGTCTTGGAAATATTGAGTTTGTTGAAAACAAATGTGAGAGACTTCTTTTTAGAATTTGTATTTTCTATCACTATAAAGTTTGTAAAAGTCTTTAAATTTACTTACAAAGATGAGAGTATTACGTGTATTGTGTTAAGATGAAGGGTATCCAGTTATTTCAAGACTTGGGGTGATCTTTCGTCTATTCCTAGGGTGTTGAAGAATAACATTCGAGGCAGTTTTGCTGTGAGACCTTTCGGAACACTATTTGGGAGCTGAAATGATTATTTTGAACGTGGAATTAGTATCTTGGTTATACTAGAGCAGTTATCGTACATGAAGTAAGCGATTTTATCATCTTTAGAACTTATGATCGGCATATAACGTATAAAAGCATTTGCGGTTATATCTATATGAAATTCTAAATTATAAATCTAGTGAATTTGGTTATGTGAGGTTGAATTTGATTCTGTGGGTTAATTTTACGAGCATATTTAAGTTGGCATTTGATTTAACCGTACTTGGTTCTATGATGGGAATTCAGCGGGAGATTTAAATTTTATTTATGATTTTAAAAACGAGAAATACGAGTTTTTAGTCTGAATTAAGGTTGTAGAAATCTTATTATCGTGGGTCTAATATAGTAAAGAACCTACTTACCCTGAAGAAATCTTTAGAAGATTCATTTCTTTCTAATTCATTGAAATATATTTTGATTAAATAAATTACCACATTAAAGATATTTAAATGTTATATGCTATAATCGATACAGGAAACAGTGTTTAAGCGGAGCAACAATATCACTGCTACAGTTACTGAATATAATATAAGTATCATTCTATTCGTTTGCGGTGTACTTAAAACCTTGTGGTGGGGCCAAATTTACTTCTCATATCCTCTATCATTTGAGATCTGGCATATCTTTGGAGTTAATGAGAGTATAACAGATGACTCTGAGTGGTGTTTAGTAGAATAAAAACAGTTGTTTACTTTATAAAATTTAATTGAAATGTAAAAGATTCATCTACAAGTTTCCTAGTAATACATATGTTTTACTTCGCGAAACACATTGAGAAACCTTTCGGGTTACCCGAAAAATAGGCCAAATCATAACAAAAGGTTGCGCATTTACAAAACTAGATGCGGGTACTGCAATATAGTTCATGTTGGATACACAAAACATGCAATCGGAACCAGATTTAAGGAGCACATAGCACATTATCGCTATGAGAGGCTTGAATCATCGAACAACACGTAAATGATACTGGACCAAAAATTAACAACAAAGTAACCTTGAACCATTATTAAAAAATATCACTTCTTCAAGGGAACTGGACGCTTATGAAACCATGTATATGAGGAATGACTCTAACAATCTATTGAATAGGGAACATGACCCCCTACACCACTCACTATTGATTAACTTATTGCGGTAGACAGATTTCCTTACCTACTTCTCTGAGTTATAGGCTTAGATCATATATATATTACATGTATTACCAACATGTCCACCATGCCCTTTTTATCTACATACTTCTCTCATCATTAATGACATCACTAACAGTGCTATCCTTGTTGTACCCCGGAAGACCCGAGTGTGTGCAATCAGGGCGTAGCGTATGAGACATATTAATCCGTTTTCAACTGAATGTGTTACAGTTGACGTTCGTGTTATCATGATTAAATTTATAATGCAATTCATATTTAACATGTCTTGGTTACGTCAATTTAAAATTCCCGCGAAAGTGAATTTAAAGTTTGCGCTAAAGTCAATTTGACATTTACGTCTTCTCTTGCCCAATAAGCAAGCGATCCGCGAGACGAGGAAGCGAGGAAGTAAGATAGATCGAGATACCTACAATGTAATATTAAAAAGAAGAGTACAGTATGTCGTGAATATGTTGGTAACATAATTGGGAAGGTGTTTGCTATTTGCTTATTTTGAAATACAATATAGAACTCGTAAAATGTAAATCCTCCACTTAACACGTGCAGCTTCTAGTACGTTTGCTGAGAGCCTATTCGCCGATTTCCGTATATTATATACGTTACGTACATATAATTTGTAGGCCACCCCTGTATATATATATATATTGAATTAATCCTTTTCGTAATCGCAACATGGATTTAGGGGCCGTAAATTAATAACCCATGCTTTATTGTAGACACGTAGTGCTGTAATAAATAACGTAGAAAACAAATTATTACTAACTGGTGTTATCTGTGACTTTTCAAAAGCTTTTGATTGTGTCAATCAGTAGTTATTAATCGATAAATTTAATTCCGTCGAATTACAAAGTATAGTTAGCGATCTACATTTTCCTTTCATTTTATGCTGCATTTTCACTTACGCCTAATTGCATTGGAATACTTCAGAGCTCCATTTTACGGCCTTTATTTTTAATTTTTAAGTACTGTTAGACAATGCACATGTTCATGAAATCATCAGTGAAATTTATGCTGTGCAATCGGTTTCACATAAAGGATAATGTACTTTGAAACTTTAACCCACAAATTATAGAAATAAATGTCGCGCTTTCACTTTATGAACTTCTGTTAATTCTGTGTTTATTGCCTCTGTCACTGAGATAAAGGTTACCAAAATTATCCTACATTTATGAACAGGAAGAAACTGTTTTTAGGTAAAGTATTCCTGAAAAGCGATAAACTAAAATATTTCAACGAAGTTAAATGTTTGAATCCGCTCTTAGATACTGAATTAGAACAAACAATTAGAAAGAATCATAGTGGCATATTCGTCTTGCCAAAGGCTCTTTGGAAAAACTTGGAAACTACAGCCAAAAATGATATATGGTTATATTAGGTTCTTATAAGATTCTTGGTCGCTTACACTTCCATAGCATGGTAGCCAAAAGTGAAAGAAAAAACAGCACAGGCTAAACTGCAAAAACTACAGAGAATGGCCTTCTTGGAAATTTCAAGGGTAATGCGTAAGTGTCCAACAGCAGCTATGGAGGTGATACTAAACAGCACACCCTTTCAGCGTGTTAGGAGGATGGCGATCCTCAGTGCCTGTAGACTAAAATTAATACACAACTTTAAAGACAGTAACCTTATCGGACACCTTGCAGTCCTACATGATCTGAAATCAGAGGCAAGGTTACTAGAAATGCCGACGGATATTATGTCTGTTAAACTAAATTTTAGACTAGACGTACTTGGATCAGTACATTGAGTGGTCATTCAATGTACTGATCCAAGTCGAAGCGAATGGAGCCTAGGGTAAACAGACGGATCCAAGATGGAGCAATAGCAATAGCTTTAAGGCAAAACTCAACCATCTTTCGAGCAGAAATATTTGCCATAGATGTTTGTGGAAGAAAACCTCAAGAAAGGTGTGAAAGGAGCTAACATCTGTTCATGCACTGATAACCAAGCCACCCTGAGTGCTCTAAAAGCAAATAGCTTTGAGCCTAGACTGATATGGGAGTGCTTAAGTAATATAGTGCAGCTGACTCTGACTAACAAACTCACACCATTATGGGTGCCGGGGCATACTCAAATTAAAGGTAACGAAGTGGCAGATCAACTGGCTAAACAAAGGACCCACTTCTATGAATCAGAACCAGCTCTGAGTATTTCAAAAACCCAAGTTAGGGATTAGCTGCAAGAATGGGAACACAAGAAAGCGATATTCCTCTGCAGTCAAACCTCTGGACAACACGTAGCTAAAAGGTAGATCAACTCTGGGCTAAACACTAACATTACATATATGTATATGTGTATAAACGCAGCAAATCGGAACTAGGGCTACTTACTTGCCTGCTCACCGGACATAGCCCTCGAAGATGATACCATCTCAAAAAGATTTGGCAAAGCGAATGCGAAATCGATGCTGCGGAACACATACTCTGCTATTGCAAAGGTCTGACTCCGCTAAGACTGCTATCCTACGAACAGAAACAATATCTCTCAAAGTGATAAAAATGGCAGTACCAAAGGAAACCCTCACATTTGCGATAAGCGGAATTGATTGGTAGATCCATATCAAGGTCTTTCACAATAGATGGCTTCGGTCGCGGTGAATAGAGGCTTCTGTGCCTCAACTTTGTTACAATATTATATTGCTATTGGACTCCCATAATAAATTTACTATTATAGAATATCATCACTAGTTTGTTGACTACTTTTCCTTTTTACGCACGTAGTTTTCTAAAAATGATATACCTGCATTAAAAGAAATAACAACAGTTTCAATGACAGAACTGATATTTCCAACTTATCTAAAATTTATTCTTCTTTAATATAACTATCCTAGATCCAAATTACCTAGGGGACCAGGGGTCTCACAGCATATGCTGTGAATATATGTTCAGAGATGACGCTTATTGTATTGACAGTTGTAAAGTCGTCTGTGACAGTTGATTTGACATTTATTCCGCATTTGCGTCTTTACATGCCGGTTATGTAATTTTTGGTAATCGAGGAATTAGTTTATTAAGAAGATTTATCATTTTAATAATTTAATTAGCTTAGTACATAGTCTTAAGAATATGTGCTGATTAAAATATGGATGCATTCAATTACCGTATGCAATAGAACAAGCAAAGATGACTTCAAGGCCAAGGTCGCTTATTTCCGCTATTTTGCTGTCAGAAAAAAAGCCGGTATTTTGAAATAATATTTGTCTAGTGCAATATAGTACGCACAAATAAAAGAAAAACTGATAGACAGACGTGATGTGAAATGTCTAAAATGCAGGGCTTATTTCCACCAGTTTAAATTCCCGTATTTATTATACTTTACCATTTTTCTATCATCTAAACATCATGCCTACGGACGACACCACAAGTGTTTTGTTTATGTTATAGTCCGGACGTTAGACTCGCACAGTTCACTTATGGTATATACCCTTCTCTCTCTATTTTTACCTCCTACTCAGACTGAATCGCTACTTCTGAAAAGCATAGTACAAGTATATATAGTAAATTGTGACAAAAGAAATACGGTTAAGGTAGTGCTTTTAGGCTCCGTGGATATTGTAAATTACGTAAACTAATGTATATTACTCTTTTGTTACCTTCATTGTCGTATTTGCAATGTGACATAATGCAATCTTACACATCGAAAACCACTTTTAATACGTTCACACACTACAATAAGGTGTACGTACCACGTACCTCACGCGAAGTTGAAGGGTATATTGAAAGAGAAAGAAATTTACGAGAAAGTTAATAACGCATTGACAGCTAGGGATTTTAAAATGCATAATTAATTTCGCTACAGGCCATAGAAGTGTAATACTACTACAATTACTGTAAAGTGTTTTACTGTTATGTCGTGAATTTATTTCATTCTGGTAAATAAATACTGTAGTCGCTGCCTTATAAAGCGAGAACTAAAAACGACAATAAAAAAAATGTCAAATGTGTTATTATTGTACAGGTGCCCCAGACAAGACTTGGTTTTCAATCATGGCTCTATCCTTGATTTTAGAAATGACCTTTCCTGTGAAAGGTTCGCAGAATTTAATGATGCTATACCGAGTGTCGAAAAGTAGATTAACCCATAATTGGACCTCGCTGAGTTCAAACCTAAATACTTATATATTTTGAATGAAAATGCCCTTTTTGCTCTAAAACATATTCTATACCTCTTATTGCCAGCTGATTTTTCGTAAATATTAAATATCCGTCTAAAAATATATTTTAACGCCTTTAAATAAAAAGAAAAATTAACAGTTTTTACTTTTATGGTTTCATTATCGTTGCCGATGTTATTTAATTTACAAGTAATACATTGTATTAGACGTAATTAGAGGGATTAATTAATCTATGATATATTATTTTAAGATAAATCTGTATAATTCCTTCCAGACTACCCGGCTCCTCCACCAAAATGGGAACGGTACATCCTGAAAGTAAAATCGTTCAGATGAAAAGATATTTATGGATTAGGGTCATTAACAGTAAATCAAACCTTTATTGTATGCGTAGAGGTATTACTACAATTACGAATATACCGGGTGTTCCTGAGAAATTGTTTGTCCTTATAATTTCCAAAGAATCCGGAACAAAAAAAATGGAAATTAACTACGAGAAATATGTTCACATTTCTTAACATAATCACTAAATTTCTATATCTCCAGTTTAACTGGAAATATAGATTTTCGATTTTTAAATGGACCAACTATATAGTTTTTTTTATTTTACACTTTGATTCAGGAAAACGGTTGACAAAACTTCCTTTATTTCTTCAACTGCAGTGCTTACTATAGTGCTTTGAGTAGTTAGTTGTTATTGTATCGATATGATAAAAATATTTATTTTTTTTTTTGATAAACAGAAAAACAATATTATTATAATCGCTCAAATTGCTCGACTCAACTTTCCGTATACCCACTAAAAACCACCCCTTTCTCTGCACTCATGCCGACCTGGGACCTCTGGTTCGAATTACATCAGGGCGGCGGGTGGTCTATCTATCTTCTATCGCTGGTCACGAAGGTCCTCTTGCTCTACCTCTTGTCAGCCTCTCCTCGTCTTCCTTGCTCTTCATAACAAAAATTACATAGTCATGGATGATATTCCAGGTGTCCCTATCTCTTGTCATGAGGTTGACCATGTTTCGTATGGTCAAGGTTTGCCTTATACGCGAGTTCGGCTGTTCTCGCACATTAATCCATTTCACACATTCGAAGAGTGTATGTCCTGGCGTGTCAACTCCGTTGCAGTAGGCACAGGTGTCATCATCGATCTTTCCTATTCTTTTAATATAGCTTTTAAACGAACCGTGTCCCGTGAGCGCTTGCGTGAAGTAATAATCCGTCCTTCTGTGGCCGCAGTCCACCCAATGGTCGATTCGGGGAATCAAAGATTTTGTCCATTGTGCAACGCTGTCGTTGGCGTTCCAATGTTCCTGCCACTTTTGAGATGTTCTCTCGCGTGCTTTGGCCCTACTTTCTTTCAAATTTCGAGCCCCTTCGGTATGGATGTACCTACACTCTTCTACCAGCAAACCAATAGGGGGAACTCCGGTTATAACCTGCACAGCCTGTGCAGAGACAGTTCGATAAGCGCTGGCTACCCTTATAAGGAACTTTCTTTGGGCTTTCGTCAGGTATCGCGTATTAGTTTTAACTTCTAAGCCTTTGTGCCAGAGCGAAGCACCGTACAACAAGATTGACTGAACTACCCCATACAGCATTAGTTTCTTTTTAAAACCTGGGCCTCTAACATTTGCTGTTATTCTCATAAGTTGAGCCGCTTTTTCCTCCGCTGTTAGGGTTGCCTTCCGTATGTGCGAGCCAAAACGCCCCCCTTGTTCCAATGCAATTCCCAAATAAACGATCGACTTCTTCGGTCGTAATTCGACGCTTCCACACGAGAACTGGATTTCATCGACTCAACTTTCTAAATGTGGCGCTAACCTTTGAGCTATACTCTACGGCCAGTTAATATTTGCAAATTCATTTCGTAGAGAATTTTAAGCTGCAACTACTCTTGCAATCAATTGTTCTCGCGTGTTTGGCTTATTGTTGTTGTAAATATGAGATTTAGAACAAATCCAATATAAGTTGCCTACCAAAATGCGGTGAAGTATCGACGCGGTACTTCGCCGCATTTTGGTGAAACAATTTTCCATTCATTCCGACAATCTCTTCATCTAATAATTCGTCGTAAGATATCTTCGTATAAAATGGAGAATGAAGATAAGGATGAAATAAAGTTAGGTAAGAATAAATTTGTCACTTTAACCCACAAATATTAAAACAGTGTATTAAGTTATTACAATCACGTCAGACATGTATAATATATTCAATTTATATTTACCTTATCGACTTAACTATGTTAATTTAACACTTTTTACATTTTAAGATTTTTCGTCTTCTCTTTCTCATTATAATCAGTTTTTCAGCAAGGTATGTGATAATGTATTCATTCAGCTGTTAGTATAATAATTATATTTTGTAACTCTATTAATCTTTTGCATTCGGGCCTTTATACCACATTTATTCATATTGAAAAAGATATTTTGTTCATTAAAACCTCCCTAAAGTACCCTCTCCAGTTGATATTGCAAGAATATATTAAATAAATGTCAATGAATATTGTCTTTGGCTGAATTTATTGTCTAACTAACAACGATATTGGAGGAATATGTAAAACCACATTGGAGTGCAGTGAGGAGTGGTAACTCCACCACCGTTGGCGTAATATTAAACTGCCAGCGGTTGAGGAGTTCCTCGGCCTCGCAGCGAGTCTTCTTGTTTAATCTCATTACCATGTTTACATTGGCTATGTAAACATAGCCATTATACCAAAGTCAGAAAGAAGCCTACAATATATAATATAAATATAGTAAATGCAGGATTGAAGAAAGTTAATATGAAGATAAATAACACGAAAACAAAAATGATGGCCATAGCAGCGAAACATCAAATCCATAAAGACTATATAGAAGGAAAAGAATTGGAACAAGTGTCACATTACAAATACGTTTCTATATACAGGGTGTCTCAGCTTTTAGTTTACAGGCATTATCTACTTTCACTGTATAGTTAGCAAAAAACTGTTCAAATAAAAGTTACTTGATATGATGTTATGTCGAAAATGACATATGCAGTTTTTATTTATTCGTGACCTTGAAAGATATTTTAAGATTAACTTTGATTTTTTAAAAGGAAACATCTATTTTTTAATGTTGCGTATTATTTATCAGAAATTAACAAACAAGTTTTGTTTGACACATTTTTTAATTTGCCTTGTCAGTTTTGAAACAATTCGCATTAAGTTGGTACAGTGATATTACAAACTTGTCAATCCGGAAAGCCGGGATCTGACAGTTTCGGTTTTATAATAAAAATTTGATTTCTGTTATCTTCAGTTATTTACTATGCCGTTTACATACGATTCAAATGAATATGTAGATATGTTATTAATCTACGGAGAATGCAGAAAGAATTCTCGAGACGCTGCAAATTTGTATCGAGAGAGATTTCCGGGACGCACTTATCCATCACATACAACATTTAGCAAAGTAGAGGCAAAGTTACAAACTGGTTCACTTCCTTCTACTGTAAAACATGCCAACCATAATGCTCCTGCTAGAAATGAAGAGAATGTGATCAACGTTTTGGCATATGTAGCTGTAAACCCCCATGTATCACTTCGATTTTTGGCAGAAGAAATTGGAGTTAGTAAAGATACAGTACATAGAATTTTAAAAGCGCATCGATATCATCCATTTAAAGTTCATTTATCACAAGAGTTGAGGCCGAATGATTTACAAAGACGACTGGATTTCATTGCACGATTGCAAGTTCGAGAAGATGCTAATCCAAATCTTCTTAACTGTATTTTATGGAGTGACGAAAGTCGTTTTCGTAATAATGGTGTTGTAAACAAACATAATGCTCATTACTGGTCTAACCAAAATCCGCGTTGGATGGAGGAAACACGCTTTCAAACGATATGGGGAACTAATGTTTGGTGTGGAATGTTTAATGGGCATCTCATTGGTCCCCATTTTTACGAAGGAACCCTAACAGGACAACGTTATTTACATTTTTTGCAACATGTGCTTCCACATTTAATGGAAGATATTCCTCTTAATGAACGAGAAAATCTAATTCGGCAGCAAGATGGCGCACCACCCCATAATGCGCAAATTGT
This sequence comes from Cetonia aurata, assembly GCA_949128085.1. NCBI lineage: Eukaryota > Metazoa > Arthropoda > Insecta > Coleoptera > Scarabaeidae > Cetonia > Cetonia aurata. The sequence goes on along the minus strand of OX421890.1, from coordinate 23,931,011 downwards.
GACCGTTTACTTAAATGCTCTTTACCCCAATGGGTGGATAGGAAACAGAGGATATAATTCCTTGGCCTGCTCGTTCTCCGGATTTGTCGCCTCTCGATTTTTTTATGTGGGGTTATTTAAAGGAATTCGTATACCAAGTGCGGTCGGCGGACCTCGATGATCTGAAAAATCAAATCCGCATGGGATGCCGAAGTCTAACGCAGGGGATGATACTTTCATCTTGCACTAGAGAATTGTGTCGTCGCTTAGAAGCTTGTGTCCAACCTGGTGGAGCCCAAATTGAACATTTATAAAATTAACTACTTTTAATTATTAAAATATTTCTTTAAGCTAATAAAAATTGCTTTGAAAAAGTTAATATGAATTGTTCCAAAACTGACAACGCAAATTAAAAAATTTGTCAAACAAAAGTTGTTTGCTAATTTCTGATAAATAACATGCAACATTAAAAAATATGTGTTTCCTTTTAAAAACTCAAAGATGACCTTGAAATTTTCTTCAAGGTCACGATCAAATAGAAAACTGCATTTGTCATTTGCGACATAACATGATACCAAGTATGTAACTTTTATTTGAACATTGTTTTGGTAACTATACAGTAAAAGTAGATAATGCCTGTAAACTAAAAGCTGAGACACCTGTATATACCAAAAGAAATAAAAACTGAAGTAGTAAAGAAAGTAGCTGTACCAACCTTAATATATGGAAGCGAATCTTGGGCATTAACAGAAAGAAACAAAAACAGAATAACGGTGACAGAAATGCGTTTTCTAGAAAAATAGAAGGCAAAACAAGAAGAGAGAATGAAAAACGAAGTGTACAGAGAAAGACTAAAAGTAAAACCAATAGAAAAAGTGATTTAAGGAAGACAATTAGCATGGTTGGGACACATGCACAGAATGTCGGAAAGTAGTCAAATAAGAAGAATATACGAATCTAAACCGGTAGGACAAAATTAAAGAGGAACACCGAGAAAAACATGGAAGAAAGATGTAAAAATTGCAGGAAATTAAAGAAACATCGCATGAGAACAGATTCAAAGATTATCACAAGCTAGAAAAGCATGGAAGAATATGATTAAGCAGTTAACGAAATGAAAGCTGGAAAGTTGCGGTCTTATACAAAAAAGGAGAAAGACCTAGGAATATATAAAAAATAAGAAACAATGTTTACATTGGTGGAAGAAAATGCAGTATATCCAGATTTTCTTAAAATTAGTTAATGGAAGAACCTATTTCTCGTACAATTTGGAGTGTTTACAAAAACTGCCAAATGATTATTCAATTAATGCAATTTATATGAAGAAACACATTGTAATTGTAAAGCAGAAAATATTTTTTTTTGTAAAGCCTTAAGAAAATATAATTGATACAGTTAACGAAAATGTCCTAGCATTAGTAAAAGATTACTTTTTTAGTACTTTTTTGACTTAATTTACAAAACGAGTTTGAAAAGAAGTATGTGCATGATGTTATCAGCCAAAATGAATAATAGTAGTTTATATTTGTCTTTTGGAAAAATTGATTGCAGCTCGTTTATCTTAGAGTTTTGTTGGTAATCTGAATGATTCAATAAAATTTCAAAATTAAGTACATTTATATGTTTATTAATATTTATCAATTTTTTGTTTATAACTTTTGATTTATTTTTTACATACATTTCTTTCTCATTTTTTCAGTGTTTTTGTCCGGTAAATCCGGTAAATAAATAATGAAATTAAAAAATCATAATCTAAATTTTGTTTATTTATTACAAGAACATTATTTCTCCCGTTGCCAAAATTTTACCATTTCATCCGTTTTTGTCACACCATAAATCATTTTCAAATTTGCATCATCCAATTTTCTTGTTTCTTTCATACCTAGACCATTGTTAATCTACAAAAAGAAAACTTTTATTTCACTTTATATCACTGGAATCAGTAAAATTTTATGTTTAAAATGAGGTAGAGTGTTCTTTATTGTGTTCATTCTTTTGTGGAAGCCATCTAACATAGAGTCTCCGAAAGCACTGTAGCCTCTTATCTTTTTGCCTTTAATTTCCCATTTCTTTTACCCAATGATTGACGTCAGCCATTTCGATACCCTGGTACCGTGTACTAATCTGTACAGGTCTATGACTGGTAGATCGAAATAAGCCTCTGAGGTCATTCGTAGCTTGCCAAAGATTGCTCCCTTTTTGCTTCCAAAGTCTTGCATTCACACAAAATGTGCGATCTCAATCATCCTATTACACATTCTGCAGTGGATATCTCCAGTGTTAATCCCAATTTTGTATACATATCCTTTCAGTGCGCAGTGTCCTGTTAGGATATCTACTACTGTGCGAAAATGATTCCTACCGAGGTTTAGTAGTTCCTCTATTTGGATGATCGCTTAATAAAGGTCTTTCCATGAACTTGCTTGGTTGTATTATTCTAGTGTTCTTGGAGTCCCTCTTGAACCCAAATCCTTACGTGCTTGCGGTGTTTATGGACATTCCTAGAATAGGTTCTGATTCTATATATGATGTCACTGATCCATTTCTTGCAAACTCATCGGCTTTTTCGTTTCCTTCCTGCTTGTTTTTATAAGCCCTCTGATTGATTTCTGTTGCACAGTGCAATATTCAGTGTGCCTCTGCTTGAAAAACCGTGGCATATTTTTCTAGTGAATGAGTGATCGTTGCATTTCTCACCTCACTGTATATTTCAGTCCGTTCTCAGTTTCTGATTGGTGAATAAACCAGATCAATCCACCGAGCGTGTTTCTGTAGTTGAATTGATTCCAGCTTATTCGATTCGTGATTTTCACCTCGAAACTGTTGTTAAATAGATACGTCGAAATCATGTGGTCTCGTTTCATTACATTTCCCAAGAAAATGCCTTCCACATGATGGACAATATTATTGTGCCCCAATCCTACATACATGTCACTTCGTATTTCCAGCAATCTAAGATGCCCCATTTTAGCCTCTTAGCTTCACCAAATGGAGAAGAGGAAGATGTAGCAGGTATTCTATTGGCGTCCTGGAGGGTATATAAAACAAGCGAATCTAATCTGATCTTTTGTAATGTCTTGGTGTTATGTTGACAGGTATATACGAAGGTTTTTGAAGTATACGCGACGCTTTAGATTAAAAAATTAAAATTTTTACTAACCAAAGAAACCACTGAGCTCTAATACCATCAGTTCGAAATTAGTCTGTGAATGTCTTGGCAGACTAAATAACGAGCAGCTACCCAAAGGGTGTTCAACCTTCTATAGTGAGCGCGGGCCAAGGTGGATCGCGGGCTAGGCGTACCAACTTTTTCAATAGGGCGCGTTCCAGGTGGGACGAGGGCTTACTAGTAAGTATTGTGGTGTGATATTAACATTCTTCGCATTCTTATCTAAGAGAATGATTTTTGACATACACATAGGTTTTCAGATGTAGATACCCTCACATCAAAAATTTCTACCCTTATATTCACTCTCTTAGTAAGAAAAGAGCAAAGACCCTGCTAGAATTAAGCAGAAACAGACTACGCATCCTTACAGGTTTTCTTACAGGGCATTGTCACCTGGGGGAACACATGACAAGGATAGGTCTGAAACAGAATAGCGATTGCAGGTTTTGTGGGGCGGAAGGTGAAAGTCCAGAACTCCTAATATCCAACTGCACTGCTATCACAGAAACTCGTGCCAACCATCTTGGCAAAGATGTCATAGACGAGGGAGAAATACCCTCCTTGAAACCATCACAGCTATTGCAATTTATTAAAGTTCTTAGACTGGATAGGGAGCTATAAGTGCGGGCAAACCCTAGCAGCTTACAGCTGATGCAATGGGGCACAATAGATCATCAGGTCGCGGTGCAAGGTCCCCTAATTAGATCTAATCTAATCTAATCTAACCAAAGGAACGCAAACTGAGAAATTATTTGTTTTGGAACTGTTTGGAAAAATAATACAAAATGTAAATAGTTACGTAAAAATGTATATGGTGTCCCATTTAATATTTTAAATTTAACTGTATTTCCCATAATACCGTAAGTGGAAAGAAATAATTCAGAGTAAATACATTTCAAATTTTATTGAAGAAATGGCTAAAAGTAAAAAGATTAGTAGCCGGAATCTATCGCCCGGTATACCTAAGTATCCCTAGTGAGAGTATACAACAGGTAAAATCTCACAAAAATTTTAAGTATTGTAAGAGTTGATTGCAGATGGCATAATCCAAATCATATTTCTTACTACAGTGAAAGCTCCCATAAGCGGACACTCACGGTTCCGCCAATTTTGTCCGCTTATGGGGAGTGTCCATTTAAAGGATAGAACTAAGAATTAATAAATAAGTACTATACATTACGATACACTATCTACAATATGATTTATGTTACAGTAATACGGAGAAAAGAAACAGGAAATACGCTACATTTTTAAAGAATGTCTCTATTTATTTTATATAAATGTTAATAGGTACATACGTAAACATAAATACTACATTTAAAATAAAATAATGAAAATTTTCCTTGGGTTTTTGAAAAAAATCTAAAATGTTTGTCTGACGGAATTTCGCCATATTTTGCTGAAGGAGAGAATTTTCATGATAACTTTCTAAATTTTTTAAGTGTTGAAATGCAGTGAAACCATCCCTAGCAAATTCTTTCAACATAGAAATATGATTTAGAGCTTCACCATGTGAATTTATCGATATTAAACTGCATGATGCTGCCGACATTTCTACTTCTTCTTCTGAGTCGTTTGAACTACCTTCTTCAAACGGGCTTTCGCTTTCTACATCTAAATTCCAAAATTTGTCGACGGTTATTTCTTCTTCTGTTGTTATATTATCGTCTAAGGCCATGAAATCCTCTACATTTTGGGAGTCTGTTGGTCCTAAATGTTTGGCATGTCGCAATAACTCACCAACTGTTGATAATGGCAGATCTTCTTCAGGATCGCAATCAACTTGTACACTACATTCCGAACTACATTCACTTTTATTAAATCCAGCTTTGCCGAAACAGTTCTTAATTGTCAAGGAATTTACTTTATGCCATGCTGTTTTTATAAAGTACAAAGCCTCTAACACATTGATGGACTTTGTAAGCTCAGATAAACTTTTAACATCTTCCATTTTTGTTAAAATATGTTTCAAAATCAAGTGTCGATAGTAAAATTTGAAATTACGTATGATACCCTGATCCAAGGGCTGACAAATTGAAGTTGTGTTCGGCGGTAAATACATAATTTTCACATTTCTCAGCTTCAGTTCACGAGGATGAGAGCCTGCATTATCTAGAAATAAAATAACTTGCCTTTTTTGGATTCCCATTTTCCGGTCGAATTGAAGCAACCATTCGAACATTATTTCCCGTGTCATCCATGCGTTTTTATTTGATTTCCATGTCGCTGGTAAATCTTTAATAGCGACGTTTTTTAATGCACGAGGGCGAGCAGCTTTCCCGATCACTAACAACTCTTCTTTGTCTCCGGCCATATTTGCACAGAACAAAATGGTTAGTCTGTCTTTAGACAACTTTCCACCCACACATTTTCTCCTTTAAGCGACAAAGTTTTATTCGGCAGCACAAGATGGAAGTTTGTCCAAAAATTGTTCCACATCAACTTGATTTACTGCAGCAGCTTCGCCAGATACACATTTCAAAGTGATATTATGTCTCTTGCGCCACTTTTGTAGCCACCCGTCGGACGCACTGAAATTATTGTAACCCAAATTTGTCGCAATTTCCTTAGCTTTCACTTTCACTAACAATCCTGATATTGGAATGTTTTGACTTTTAGCTTTCACAAACCACTCAAAACACCTTTTGTCTATATTAGAACCTTCCTTTTTAAAAAAATCCTTCTTTTGGTTTATATTGATTCCAGATTGCCATTTACTTCTGATATCTTCCTTATTTTTGGTTATTTCAGCTGCTTGCGTTTTCCCAATATTAAACCTTTTTGCCAAAATACGAACCGAAACTCTTTCCTTATCTAAAACGTTAACAACTTTTTTCTTTTAAAGAAAGCATTCTTTTTTTCGGTGCCATTTTACGTTTATATTAATAAAATAACTCCAATATGTTACAACTCTCGACACGCGATATCTAGCAAGGGTAATATGTACATATGAAAGGGAAACATCTCATATAAAACGGGGAATTACCGAATTTAATGTAACATGTTGCATAACATTCTAATAAGCGGACGACCTGAAAAATCGTCCGGCTATTAGAGCTTCGCGTCCGCTTATGGGAGATTTTCAGTTGCATGCGGAAATAATCTAGTGTTCGCGTCCGTTTATAAGAGCGTCCGTTTATCGGAAAGCACTTAACATTGAAAATGATATGCCGAAATCCCGTTCCAGGAAATTTGTCCGGCTAAGAGAGATGTCCGCTTATTGGAGCTGTCCGCAAGAAGAGCTTTCACTGTATAAGCATGATAAACTTATTTTCATTTTGACAATAATCATTACAACGATTAATAGAAAGTGCCTATAGTGCAATCTGGACAATCCATTTTTCTCATTGCCCATACACTAGTAAAAGTAAATACACACATGAACCGTTTTGAAGGACACAAACCAGATAATAAGCAATCCTGTCTTCTTAGATATACGCTCGTGACGAAGGTTATACATATGGTGGCAGCGTAATAATTTGAAAATTAGCCTCTCGAGAACCGTGCAAATGTTGTAATTAGATCTCTAGATAATATTGCAACTTGATTTTTAAACACGTGCTTGAGTTAACACGTTCACATACTGTTTTCTATACTGTTCTTCGTTCATATCGTAATTATAAAGTTAAATTACACTATTTCCACATCATCTGTGTTTTTGAATTATAATGATGGTAGTAGCTTACTCAATCATAAAAATGGCACATTATTATGTTCTCAATTTACTTACAGATGCTCTAAGTGCATTAATCATCTACAAATCGTTTAATATTTCTGCATGTTCATGATTAACCTCAATAAACGCAATTTACTTTTATTAATTGGTGCAATAATCACTATACAAGTTGTAACACTGAAATGTTACATCTTGAACATATTAGGTGTTAATGTATTCGCACACGCTACAATAGAAGAACGTACGTACGTACGAATATTACACAACCCCTACGGTGCACGAATATTGATATAGTGAAACCAATTTAAACTGTTGAGTACATTCCGATATATAGGTAGACTGCCTGTCATAAGCATGAAGGCGCTTATTAGAGAGTTTCATTAACTTTGTACAGTAGTACCCCGTTATCCGCTGACTCCGTATCCGCGGTTTCAGTCATCCGCGATTTACCTGTGATGAGCAGAAAACGCGTTATATCAATAAATACAGAAACAAATAAAGACATTCGAGCCTTATTAAAAGTTATAGGAGCATTTGTCGATGTATCGTCGTATATATGAGTCATCCCCTGAATTCGGTGCTCTCTTATGATAAGTTAAACAAGTTGGAGCGTGCTTAAGGTGCCACTCGCTTTTACTTGTACATATAAACGCTCCTGTTAACTATGAGTTTAGTACTATTCGAATTGTCGGACAAGACAGCGCTAGCAATAGTTTTTAAATAAAGCAAGTAAATTTGAAAATCATTTTAAAATGGCTTCTAAACCAAAAAGAAAACGTGAAATGCTCACTATTAGTGAAAAAATAAAAATCATTAATATGATTGAAATAGAAAAAAATCTATTGCAACTGTTGCTAAAATATACAATAAAAACGAATCTTCGATACGGGAAGTGTTAATAAAACAAAGTCTAGTGCACCCCAAACTGCAAAAGTTGCAACCACAATACGTAATAAAGTGTTACTTAAGGTAGAAAATGCCTTAAATTTATGGGTGGAAGATATGACAAGAAAACATATTCCTATCGATGGCAAAGTGCTACAACAGAAGGCGTTGGTTTTATATGAAGATATGCAGACCCGAGATTATACTGAAGAGGAAGAAAAATCATTCACAGCAAGTAGGGGGTGGCTGCATAGATTTAAAACTCGGTTTAATCTAAAAAATATAAAAATGACAGGGGAATCTGCGTCGGCTGATCATGTAGCTGCTGCCCTGTTTCCAGAAAAATTTAAACAAATTATTGCAGAAAAGAATTATCATCCTAAGCAAGTTTTTAACTGCGATGAGACTGGTCTTATGTGGAAAAAAAATGCCTCAACGGACTTATATTCAGAAGACTGCAAAGAGTGCACCAGGCTTTAAAGCAATTAAGGATAGACTTACCTTGATATTTTGTACAAATGCAGCTGGTCATATTATTAAACCTAGACTGTTTACCGATCACAGAATCCACGTGCTCTTAAATACAAACATAAAGCTTGCCTGTCTGTGTTTTGGCAATCAAATCGAAAGGCGTGGGTTACGGCTGTTCTATTTACACAATGGTTTCATCAATGCTTTATTGCGGAAGTGGTGAGATATTTGGAAAAGGAAGAATTACCATTTAAAGTGCTGCTGATACTAGACAATGCTCCTGGGCATCCTGTGTCACTAGGCACAGAAAATAAAAATCTTGAAGTGGTTTTTTTACCACCTAACACGACCTCATTGCTTCAGCCCCTTGATCAAGGTGTCATTAGATGCTTTAAAGCCATATATATTCGACAGGTTTTCGAAATGCTGTATACAATGGCTAACGAATGCTCTGATATCGGGCTCATGGAATGCTGGAAGTCATTTACAATTGCTGACGCAATTCTATTTATCAAAGGAGCGTTGGATGGATTAAGGTCAGAAACGATAATAGCATATTGGAAAAATCTGTGGAATGACATCGTTCTTAGTTCTGAAAACACACATGATATTAATTCACATCTAACAGCGATATTTAACATAGCGCAGAAAATAGATGGAGAAGGATTTAACGATATAACCAAAGAGGAACTCAGTGATTACATAAACGAAGAGGATCAAATGTTCACCAACGGGGAATTGGTAGACCTTGTGAAATCTTCTCCAGAAGCGAATGACGATGAGGATGAGGGTCAACAAGAACCGCCAGCATGGACGCTTGAAAAATTTTTAGCGATATTTTGAACTGCTCAAAAATTAAAAGAACAGATAGTAGAATATGATCCAATAATGGAACGCAGTATAAAAATTACTAGCACTATAACAGACGCCTTGAAACCTTTGGAGGATTTATTTATTGAAATGAAAAGACAAAAACGACAACTACCAATAACAATGTTCTTTGAAAAAGTCGACAAAACTATCGATAATGCACAGCCATCAACATCGTTTGCTTCGGATCTAAATAAACAATCCACTGCTAACTTGGACTTGGAGGAAGATGAATGAATATGTAGCTCACGATGATAAAGTTTTTCTTGTTGTATATTTTCTTGTTGTGTATGTAAATATGTACTATATGTACATATTTATGAACTTATATATTTATTAAACTTAAATTCTATTGCCACAGCACAAGAATATTTATTTATTTATTGTTTATTTATTTTAAATAAATATTATATAACTTATTGTTTCTTGTTTCATTGTTGTAACTTTGCTTCATATTTCATATTGTATTCGGAAATAAAGCGTTCGCTACTATCCGCGGTTTTCAGTATCCCCGGGAAAGCACAGAACCAAACCCTCGCGGATAAAACAAAAGAAACAGCATATCTAGCCAGGACACAAGAAGCCATCAATGCACCAATTGCATAGGGTATGGATGCCGTTAGTGCGTAACTGAAACACCTGCATACAACAGGTCTGATTGCATTCCGACGGGTTAATAACGTATAATCAGAATTCTGCATATCAGCAATGAAGAGTAAATCCGTAAAATCAACAAAAAATATGATGAAACTTTTTGTAGAATCAAATTGCAATAATTTCAACGATCAACTTCTAAGTAAAGCGAACGCCACAGAAAAGAAAACTCCCATGCTTATAAGTCTCTATTCTAGCTTGCCATCCCACGGGAAAATCCATTTATTGTCAAGATTTAAGTTTAGTTTGAATTAATCATTAATTCCTTTTATTTTGATTGATTTTCCCATGGGCGGTAACCTTGCTACCGCATGTTATTTTATTTTGTTGTTTTTATTTGGTTAATGTTGTTTACGACACGAGTGTCCTCCCCGCAGACGGTGCCCCATTCACGCAAGTGAATTTTAAGAAATGTGTCAAATTGAAGTCTCCTTTGGGTAGCGGCAATAAAACTCTTAACTAAATGTTATTCTTTATTTTAACTGTCAATATTTTCAATCCATTACTAACAACTGCTATATAGTACCACCACTACTATAAGTATTTTCTCTCACCTAAAACTTATTATTCAATTATTATATCTCGTTTTTTTTTTTTTGTTATTTTGGATATATAGGTCGAAAGAAAATACTTTACATATTTCTTATTTTGATTACATTGCGAATTGCGCTACGTTTCGTTACTGGTTTGTAACATTTTCAAGTTCTAATTCTAAATGTTTTTCTTCTGTGTTTATCGTTTGAAATTTTTAATAATAATTTTCATTAATTCCAATTATATATTTTCGAATTGTTAATTTGAGATTTGTAATAAATATCATCGTCAAAATAATACACGTAGAACATTTCTAAATCGTAAAAGACATCAACACTTTTCATAGGGACAAACATATACTGCGTAGTATATGTTGCAGTATATGAAATTACTTTATTGCAGTTTTCAAACAATAAATTATAGCACCACACGACGTGATCCAAAAGGCATTAATTAGAAATGTTTCTAACCTTAGTACTATCTAGAGCAAAAATAGAATTATTAAATTTTGTATAATGATATTTAGATTCATTTATGGAAACTTCCTTAATTTTTCCATCAATTATTTTAAAGTTATTCGAAATAGATTACATACTGAGAACAAATATCTTTAATCTTAATAATTTGTACAAAATGTTCAGATATAAAGGATTTATGTTGTCAGCCCGAACAGACTATGACACATAGGTGATCACATAATCATTAAATGTGTTATTATACGAGGAAGTTGTGGCACTACGCGGAAAATCAGATACCAAGAAAAAGGCCCGCAGAAACCCAGTATATCACATAGCATCCTGTACTAGAAAAACTTAAAAACAATTGAATAATTAAACTTTTGATGGCCACGAATCCTCATATGCCCCAGTTACATGTGGTGTACCACAAGATTCAATTCTAGGGCCACTTCTATTTTAAATATATGCTTCCACCTTCATCAATTATTTAAGATTCAGCAAATGTCATTTTTAACTATATTACACCCATGGTTAATTTGGATGAACAGGAATTATGATGGGTGACCCAGCTTCTGGCGTTCCGCAGGGTTCAATTGCTAGGTAGAACTATATATACATCTCAGCTTCATACGGGAATAATATTACAACTGATATGAAAAATGCTTTCAAAATTAAATTCTAATCATGCTTATACATGCTTAGTAAATATGTCTAAGCCAACTGAATTTTAATGAATTGTATTAAATGTAGTCGTCGGAAAAATAAAATGCTAACCACGAGAAAACTATTCATGTTATTTATAGGGAACCCTATATTTTGAAAGGCAATTAAATTCTACGTTCGAAAGTATCATCAGATATAGGTGTTCTATTTAAGATAAGAAAGTTAATTTACTGCCAAAGTCATTAAACTTAAACAAGTGTCTATTAACACTCAGTATAACTGTGTGACTAAAATTTCACTTAATTCCATTGCTTAGCCTCTTAGCTGAATGATGAACGTAGGTAGATGTGTTTAAGTTGGAATTACACACTAAAAATTAAACTTAAATTTTGTACTGCAATGTCATAAATTTTAGAATATCTCAAAAACCGTTGGCTTTAGGAATATGAAGTATTACATAAACTTGCCCTAATTTGGTCTTTAGATTCCAAATATGTCATTATATACGGAGTGTTCCATTTAAGAAAAGGTAACTTTGTTATGGATCTTTTTTCTCGAACACTCTGTATAATTCAAAATAATTTTAAATTGTACATACAAAGGTCTAGTATTCAACTAAATAAAAAAGATTTCAAAAAATCCAATGTTTTTCCATATAGAGCCCGCGCCGTATGTGGTGGCACACCCTGTATAAATAAAGGTGCGTAAAAGGCTTATGCTGCCCAAAATTGTCGATATTAATCATGTTCTTGACATTGTCATCAAATTAATCTAGAGTATTCGGTCGCCCAACATATTGCACCGCCAAATTCAACGGTTCCTCAAACCTTCAAAACTGAATACTGAAACTGATCTTATCTACAATACCTATAAATGGCTAAGTTATTGCAATGCTTTGCAACGAGTCTGGGATCTAAAAATTAAACGTTTGCGAGAAAGCTATGGAAATGACAAACAGTTCAATATCATCAAACCTGGCTTGCGGTTTTTGTGTTTAATACAGAGCTTCTCCAACACTACAAAACGCGTAATGCGAAATTGCAAGACAAAAATCAGTTGCTGCATGAGCCTGTCTGCATTAAGAAACTAATGTGGATTCTGCACGAGTACCAACCCAATTAGAATAAATTGGATTGCAGTACTGCACTACAATACGGAAGAGAGTAGCAAAATACCAGAACAAAGTGATGGGTGAATATCAAGGTTTCAGACGTGGGAGATTGACAGTGGATCGAGTTTTTACAACAAATTCGAAGTGATAGCTACAAATAAAACTTAGGTCTGCGTATGCTCTTTATTGATTTCATATAAACATATGACTCGACTTCCGAACAGACATTGTGTGAAGCTTTGTAAGATTAGAAACTCAAAAAAAAAACATTGAGAAGGAGATACAAGAAAGTTATTCAGAGCAATTTAGAATTAGTGGAGATTTAAAACAAACCGACCCCCTCTCCGCAAACCTATATAATCTAGTAATGGAAATAATAGTAATATAATACAGTCTATTGCACATACAGGCAGTGTTGTTAATAAGATAAAAAAAAACAAAAACAAAAGAAAATGTAAGAAGTAAACAAAATTGGACTGCAAATAAACAAAGAGACTACAAGATACCTGGAGGTGGTAGTAGAAATAAGAGATCAAAATATATATGTCAAGTTCAATACAGCAGAAAGGGTATACAAACTCGAAAGATTTAACCAGTTCCAATATCTAGGAGTGACGTCAGAAATCCAAAAGGAATGGGAATAGATAAGAGAATCTTCAAGGTAAATAAAGCGGTAGGAGCATTATCACGAATCTTAAGGACAAGAAACCTACCATCAGTAGTCATAATTGGAAATTTGGTGAATGAAGAGGACACACAAACAGAGAGACTTTCTCAAGTAAAAGCAAAAGTAACGCAAAAAGTACGAGCACAAAGACGAGCTGACTGAGATCTATTACTGAAACGAAAGAACAAGAAATTGTTAAAGACGTTTTTTATGAAAGGAAAACCACGAGAAAAGGCAGAAGAAGACCAAAGAGAAAGTGACTTCAAGAAGAGAGAGCGGGTACAAATAAGATAGGCATAAACGAGTGGGTGAAGAAGTATAACTTTTAACAATCTAAATATATTTCATGTTACTGGACAACATAATTGTATTAAAAGGTGTCTATTGATGCAGGTTTCACTGTACATCAAAAAAAAAGTCAAGGTTGGCCAGTGACTCAAGAAAATCACAAACCAGATAACATTTTAAAATGAAATGATTTATTTAATCTGTTGGGCAATTATTCTAAATGGCATCACATTAAAAATTAATTATTATATTATGTTAGTGACATTTTAATACGTTCTGATGTAAAAGGAAAGATTACAAATTTGGTTTAACGAATTGATTAAGAACAACGAAATATACAGAACAGGTGCAGAACATTGAAAGAAATTATCTTCATTTATCAGTACGTGTATTTGTCCTATAATTTCCAGCTGCGATTACAAAAAAACAATGCGCATATTTTGAAGAATGTACGGATAAAGATGCAAATAAAATACTTGGACAATAAGAGAAAATTAGATCAAAAAGAAACTGCCGGGCAGAAGAACTCAGAGAATTAGAAAATTAAAAAGAGAAAAGTACTTATATCGATTATTGAAAGTGGTTTCTAATGAATGGTTTAGAGGACAGAAAGAGCTATGACAGATATCTACTCGATTAAAAAGAGGTAAAGGAATGTTAAAATAAATATTGGAAGGAGATATGCGTAAAACAAGACAGACTTACAATATTCTTAGATTCCTCAAGAGACCAATCTAGTATCCAACATAGGTATCTCTCTAGCCTTAAAACGTAAGTTAAATTAATTATATTCATGGTCTAGCAAAATTTAAATTTATAATTGTTTCTAGTGTATTGTATACAATTACATTTGTTGATACTTAAAAAAGTTTATTTTTGGGCGGTACTCACACAATAATAATATTTCTGGAACTTCCAGTCACATTTGAATTATGGTATCCTTTTCTGGGGTATATCGGCGAAGACAGAGGGGATCTTCATATTGCAAAAAAAAGCCCGTTCGTATACTACGTGGACTGAAGAACAACGAATCTTGTAGAACACACTTTAAAGCAGAGAATACTCACTTTATATACTTACCATCGTTGTCTAGGTACACAACAATGAAACTCTTCAGATTAAACGGTAACAACCACGCCTACGATACAAGAAAACGAGACCACTTGCGAATACTGTATCATAGGTTAACTACGACATAAAACAATATAGACTACTGGGGGCCCAAACTGTCTAACAAACTACCACAAGAATTGAAAGAATTGCCGCCCACTAAGTTCAAAATAAAAACTAAGCAATATCTAAGCAATGAAGAGTGCTATACGGTTGAAGAGTATCTATCCTAAACATTTATTTATTTTAACTATTTATTTATTTATTCTTTTAATCTGTTGTTTGTCTGTACATGTTATTGTTATTTTGTCATTTACACATGTTAGTATTGACTTATATAAATCCTGTTTTTATTTATACACTTATATACCTATATATATATTGCTGTGTTATTTCCTGCTAAACAAAACCCACAGAATCATAATATCGACTATAAAATTGTTTATGTAAATGTATTTTTATCTATTTATTTATTTTTGTCAACGTATGTAATAATTTAAACTAAAAACTTACTTATTTCGTATCTAATTCAATTAATGCTTGTAACCATGGATTTTAGGGCATGTGTATGTCTTTCGGTCCTTTTGTCTTGGGGATATTGAGTTTGTTGAAAACAAATGTGGGGGACTTCTTTTTCGGTTTTTCCTGTGTGTGGTTGCTTTTCGGATATTTATCTAGAATTTGTTAATGTCTATCATTATTTAAATCTAAGTTTTCAAATTTACTTATAAGAATGAGAGTATATAAGATGACGCTGAGTGTTGTTTAGTAGAATAAAGACAGTTGTTTACTTGATAAAATTTAATTAAAATTTAAAAGATTTATCTATAAGTTTCGTAGCAATATACATATTTCTTCTTTTGACAAATGCATATGTAATACATATTAACATATTTACAAATTTTGACGCATAGTGTAATTGTCTTATTGCAAAATAAAGAAATATTATTAAAGAAAGACTTCCTGCATTTTAGAAAATACTAACTTCGAGGACTGATGCCTTGATTATGTACAAACTGATAAACTGCTTATGATGAGTTAAAATGACTCACGTTAGTATTCCCGGCTTAAGCATTAAAGCCATTAGCCATTGAACGGTGTCCTGGAGAACTGGAACGGTATCTTACTCACGAGAATGTGAAACAAAGCTGCAGATAGGCAACAATGATTACGGGCGTATATCTATTTCTTTCTATCACATTACGATATACCTCATAAAAATAAATGTCAAAAAACTCTTCAAACTGACGTAAATCTATAGTCGCAACCAAACACACATACAAATATGAGATGAAGATACGTCGCGTTTACTATCTTTGTTGATTTCAACATATTATTATATATTTTGAAGTTAAGATATTAACAGAGAGTGTTCGTGTTCCAATCCTTGTTTATTTAAAAATCTTTTATTTTACAACATGTTTCGGTCATAACATGACCATCTTCAGGTAAAAATATAAGTATAAAAAGTATATTTCATTGATTTATATTTCAAAATTATAATTTAATATTATTTTTTATTTTTAATTTATAATTTAATATTCCTGATACTTACTAAAATTGTCAAAGTTGTTTTTTAAAATGATGTGTCAATATTTGCATCATGAGCGTAAAATATTTAAATTATTGTACTGTAAATTCTACAATTTCCACTTATTTTTTAGAAACACCAATAAAAACATCTACTAAACACATTAAAACGTTAATGATATTATTTAAAATAAAATAAAATAAAAATATATTTCGGACGTTGCAAAACTCTACGGCGGGAGAACACAAACTGACCAGGTCCGAATGTCATGCAAGGAGAGCGTACTGAAGGATAAAATATTCGTATAAACATTTTAAACTAAAAACAATTTTATTTTGTGTTGTTCTGAATGTATTTGTGCATAAATGATTTGAGAAAAACTTTCGTGAATGTGTGTATTATATGTTGTGTTTGAATTTAATTAACTTAACATATTTCATTATGAGGTTGTATTAAAGTTTATAATGATTGTTGAAATTTAGATAAACCTGTATTATAGTGAAATAATGTGATGTTTTATATAACGTTTTATTGTGCTTTTACAATATACTGTTTAATGCTTCAAAAATGTAAATAATGGTTTTATGTTGTATTCTAATTGCTCATTTAATATTGTTTTGTTATTGTTCCTTGTATATCTTTCTATTTCGTATGCTTCCAGCAACCTCAATTTATGGCTTTTGTCACATCTATGTAACAATTTTATATTTGTATTGTTTTTACTTGTGTGTCCTGTGGTTAACAAATGTTGAAAAAATGTAGATTTTATTTGTTTTCTGTGTTCGTTAATGCGTATACTCAGTTTTCTACCGGTTTCCCCGATGTATAATGCATTACAATTATCGCATTTTATGCTATAAACACCATTTTCATTGAGAATATCTTTGTTGTTATTTTGTATTATATGGTTTATTTTTATTTTTTTACATCGGGGAAACCGGTAGAAAACTGAGTATACGCATTAACGAACACAGAAAACAAATAAAATCTACATTTTTTCAACATTTGTTAACCACAGGACACACAAGTAAAAACAATACAAATATAAAATTGTTACATAGATGTGACAAAAGCCATAAATTGAGGTTGCTGGAAGCATACGAAATAGAAAGATATACAAGGAACAATAACAAAACAATATTAAATGAGCAATTAGAATACAACATAAAACCATTATTTACATTTTTGAAGCATTAAACAGTATATTGTAAAAGCACAATAAAACGTTATATAAAACATCACATTATTTCACTATAATACAGGTTTATCTAAATTTCAACAATCATTATAAACTTTAATACAACCTCATAATGAAATATGTTAAGTTAATTAAATTCAAACACAACATATAATACACACATTCACGAAAGTTTTTCTCAAATCATTTATGCACAAATACATTCAGAACAACACAAAATAAAATTGTTTTTAGTTTAAAATGTTTATACGAATATTTTATCCTTCAGTACGCTCTCCTTGCATGACATTCGGACCTGGTCAGTTTGTGTTCTCCCGCCGTAGAGTTTTGCAACGTCCGAAATATATTTTTATTTTATTTTATTTTAAATAATATCATTAACGTTTTAGTGTGTTTAGTAGATGTTTTTATTGGTGTTTCTAAAAAATAAGTGGAAATTGTAGAATTTACAGTACAATAATTTAAATATTTTACGCTCATGATGCAAATATTGACACATCATTTTAAAAAACAACTTTGACAATTTTAGTAAGTATCAGGAATATTAAATTATAAATTAAAAATAAAAAATAATATTAAATTATAATTTTGAAATATAAATCAATGAAATATACTTTTTATACTTATAGTTTTACCTGAAGATGGTCATGTTATGACCGAAACATGTTGTAAAATAAAAGATTTTTAAATAAACAAGGATTGGAACACGAACACTCTCTGTTAATATCTTAACTTCAAAATACATCAATAACCAATCCCCTGGGAACAATATACATATATTATTATATGTCAGACGCCGTTCCAGTTCTTTTGAATCCAGTTCAATGACTTTAGCATACAATATAACCTATTAAAAATCAGCAACAATCAAATAAACTAATAAACATCCAACATTCCTTTTGAAAAATTAATAATCTACACATTTCTTTTTCTTCTTGGAGGATTTTATACTATGATTATCAAACAGATTAACTATCTATAAAATATTTTGTTTTCCATAAAAATATATATCAAATAATAAAGAAATAATATAGGAAACGAAATATATAAGCAACATACAACTGTATAAACTAAAGTTCTTTTTTAGCTTTTATGTTTAGAGCAGCTTTTCGAAAGATAAATAATATTACCGAATCAGTTATGCTTCATTATTAAAGTAAACAAACTGTTTTCCAACATCACTAATGTTCATTACAAATGAGGTACACATTTTCAAAAGGTTTATACTCTCATATAACTACTACGTTAACTTTTTTCAACCAATTACCGCCACACTGCTGCATAAAACGTGAAAGATCAATTTTCAATTAACTAGAAGATAATATTTTTAAATTTCAAATGTAAATATATGAATAAATATTGTTTATCATGCGGATAAAGTCAATGTGTTTGCATGTTATCTGCAGTCACGCAATTCACTAATGAATAAATCTATAAAGACCTGATTTATGATTTCCATAGATAAGTAATAAGCACGTATATTTATGCATATCGCCATGCCACTAGTACCTAAGCAGTGATTTAGAACAAGCTTCTTGGATTCTTAAAAGGATTAGATTACATACTTGAAGTACCTATTAATGAATTAATTGAAAGGAAATGCACTTATAAAAAGGATACTTATAAATATATGTGAAGTACAAATACATACACTACCAGCCATTGAAATTAGAACAACTATTAGAATCTTCAATATTTAATGTCGTTATTACAGTAGAAATTTCTGCGGGAAAGTTGGGATAACAATAAACTATTTTCAGACGGACATCTATAATAATAGAGTGTAATTTTTATTGTACTCGCTGTTAATAAATCTATTAATAAACGAATTCCACTATTCCAACGTTCCACGAGTGTGTTAGAATGTCGAAAATCGTTTCAAAATCAACGATGCATTATACACGCATTTTCGCACGATGAATGTCAGTGATCTCTATGGAACACTATGTACGAGAAAAATCTGAAAATTTTAGTATATACTAATAAGGATTTGGCCTAATCGAGCAAAATATAAACAACTCTCTAGTACTTTCGTTTATACAGAGTGTTGACATGAACTTTCTTATTTTAAATGCAACACCCTATTTTTATATTTTTAAATTGCCCTTAAAATTCTAGTTAAAATTTATGTAGGCATTCCAATATCTAAATTCATTTTTTTTTTGTTTTTTTTTTTCGTTGGACAATAGACACAAAACTGCGACGGTATACTGGAACCAGAACTTGTGGGATTTTTCTCTTCTACACCAGCGATCCTCTTCATTTTGTGTCTTTCTAGTAGAGGCATGGTGGTCAGTTGTGAATGGTTCATTAGTTGAGGTTTGATGAGTTCCAGAGGCAAGCTTTTGAGAAATAATCTTCTCTCCTCAATTGTACCTGTGCTAAAGTTATATATAATTTAACAATTAACTCCTCCAACATTCAGAAATGAGAAAAATAAGGTGAGTGGTCATCTACAACTTACTCGGGAAACAGAGTAATTTGATTTCATTTGGTCGACTATTTGGACACCTCGTTTAGTAACATTGTAAAAAGTAATATCTGGTTTTGCCAGATCATTTGTTGCTTCATCTATTTTATCGTCATTATGAAGAGTAGAAAAGCATAAAACATTCTTTTGGTTAGTTGTTTTCGATTTATATGACACCAAAACCCCCTTTTTGTTTTCCAAAAAGCCAAACTTACTGCTACATCTTTTTCTTCCTCTCAGCGCAAAAAATTCTTTTGGAAGTTGTTTATTTTTTCTTATAGTGCCGACCATGGTTGTTCTGTTTGCTAATACCTCAGCTGAGGTAAAATAATTGTCCATGTTAATATTTCTCCCTGTTCCTAGAATGGGCTGAGCTAAACGCATGACCACATATTGTGCAGGGTTGTCATATTTGTATGGACCATCAGGTTGTTTGCCAGCATAGATCTTCATACTGAGGGTGTAAAAGAGTCTTGCGTCTACCATGGAAAAATTTTTGATTCCGCACTTGGCTGGTTTGTTGCTAATATATTGTCGAAATTTACATCTCTCCCTAAATGCCTCGAGCATGTCATCTATGGTAAAATACTCCCCAGGCTGGTAATTGTTTTTACACCTACTGTTAAAATCTCTCGAATCGGTGCCAAATTATCAAATGCTTTTCTCTCAGCTCACGGGTATTTATATCATCAAATCGCAACGCTCTCAACAGTAAAAGAAACCTTTCTTTAGACATGGTTGCTCTAAAACATTATGGTGCGCTGCCATCAGTACTTCACAATTCTTTTACAATGAGGTGTTGTGATTTTTGCACCCCTGCCATATACAATAGCCCTATGCGAGCAAAAATTTCTTTAGGATTAGTTTCTCTACAATCGCGACTCCTACTGTAAGACCACCATTCCAGTCTGGTCTTTCCATTTTTTCCAACCTGTTTGACACCAGGAAGGTGGAGTGATAATATTCTCACACCCCCTTCTTACTCTAGCATGACTTGCTGTCAATCTCCATCTCGTCATTTTGTCCTTTCCAATAACAACTTCCAAGGGCTGGCTGGATGATTATCAGTTTCATAAGCTGATTCCTCTGCAGACTTCTCTGAGTCAATCGCGTGATCACTGTGCTCGGATTCCGCATCACTTCCTGGATTATCTAATCTACCCTCGTCATCTTGCAACGGTAAATTCTCATTCGCCTCAGGTGCTGGCGCCGCCCAAGAAGCATTTTGACCCAGAACCAGTTGAACCAACAACCTTCCTCGTGATGTCATCCTCAAAAATACAAACAACTTTTCAGTACAAAGAAATTTAAATAATCCAATAACTATATATGTAATTGATTTATTCATTTATCTTAGTCACACAGCTCAAGTACGGTTCGCGTCGTGCTAGGATATACCGGAACGGGTCAAAAGTACGCGGGAGTTTTAAAGTACAAGTTGGTGCTGTGTCGTGCCAGAAAGCCCTCTGGCAGGACGCCGTTGAAGAAAGGGACGGCGTCGTACCAGGGAGCTTTGCCGGTACCGAAATCACAGCTCAGAGGGTAGCGCTGCGTCGTTCCAGATAGCTCAGCCGGCACCGGGATCGTAGCTCTGATAATCGGAACAGTCTGCGTCGTGCCACTAGTTTTGCCGGCACCGAACTCACAGAGCAGGAATGACTCATGTAAGTCATTCTCCGAGTACTGGTAGCACGCTGTTTATATATCCTGCGGCGGTCTCCACGCTGTCACGAGACTGGGAGGTAGGCGTGAGTGAACAGACGTACCATCTACGGAAACGATATTCGGCGTAATAAACAAGAATAAATGAAAAAAAAACTTAATGAACAAATAATTAACAACGATTAAATAAAAAAAAATTAATGCTAAATTAATTTTATCAGCTTGAAATTAACACTGAAATTGATTTTACCACACGGTACGTTACAATGTAATCTCTACTGGTTAATTTTAACACAACGAAACGTTCCTGCCATCTGGCAAAGTCGGTTAGTGTTTAGGATGCCGTAAACTAGATATCCAAATCTGTATATTTACTAAAATGGAATACTATTGTAAAGTGTTTCGCGAAAGCAAATTTATTCAAATGGAAAACGACAAATCTGTTTTTGAAGAAGCGCCAGAAAACGTTGCCCAAATGCCTGCACTCAACCAACGAAACAGTTCTTGTGATAATGCTGAGGAATACATCAGAATGAATGAGACCCTGGCAACTCATTACACGCTAAATTCTGCATCTGATTTTTTACACACAAAAGGAAGCCAGGAAGAAAGAAATAAGGAAAATGATACGGGAGAAGTTGAATTATCTGTAGAGCCAGCAATAACTTGCCACAGGGATGCAATACAATATATCAAAGAACTTGCTAACAAATACATTGAAAGGGAAGTGTTACGCAAAAAAAAACAAACAGTTATCACTGCTAGACATGTGGAACTAATATCTTATGTAATATTATTAAATAAATAGGTATTTCATCAATGTTTATGTCTAAAGTTTAGTAAAAGTTTACAAATTACAATAAACGTATTTTGGTATGATTGTATATAAGAGTAGTATCATAACACGCGCACCAGTAGGAAAGGACTACTATATAAATACAAACAATATTTAGAGATTTTGTATATTACGGAAAGTTGTTCTATTTGAAATCTTGCTTCGGTTCGATACGATTCCGCATGTACCTACTCCAAAAATGCAAATGTTACCTCCGCACTCGACACTGCATTTATCACATGAACTAATAAATCATGTTATATAATAATGCAGATAAGAAATATTGTTGATATTGCATTATTAGTATTTGGCACTATAGGTGTTGTTATCAAAACTCAACAATTGTTAATCAACTATGTCAATAGTTGTCCATATTCACCGAATCCAACTGTAAATACCCATCAAGGACATCGGATATTTAAATTATTTTATTGTTTTGTCTCTTTTCCCAATTGCTTGGACTAATTCGATAGGCACATTAATAACAACTAACACTAACACATAATTACAAAGATTTTTTTTCGGATGGGTAAGTAGCTTTTCTGCAGATATTTGACACCTTTACTCTGAAAATGAAAACCACTTTCATCTATCAACTTTAGTTTTTGAGATACGGCATATGCAGAATGTCGGAAATCAAATATACAATAAAATAGTATGCAATGGATTAATTTTAAAAACTACACAAGGCTTCCTATCACAGCGGAAGTAAATTTGTTTAATTTAAAAAAATGGGAAAATAAAACGAAAAGGAAACATCTTTGTGAAACATTGAAAAAACAGTAACATAATGCGATTATCACTATTGGATTAGTAGTGATCAGAAAGCAGGAATTAAATGTATCAACAAATTTTATTAAGTCAAACTACTTTATTTAGTAGTTTCACAACAAGCAAAGGTATGTAGAGTTGCACATGGGCATACTACGACTTCTGAAATTTAACATTCACCTTTCTCGACTTGTCATTTTTTCTTGAACTTAATCTCCATTTACAAAATTTAAACAAAATTGTAATTACCAGTAAAATAAACTATCTATGCTGGAAGCAAGGACTATTTATATTACCTAACCATCTTCTATTTTTACTAATAAGTATATTATGTAGCTTGTCACCTAAATATTCTTGACATTGATATTTTTCAAAATAAACATTAAACACCTATATGGATTTAAAATCAGTTTTTAGGAAATCATCACTCGGTACAACCAAGCACACCCTTTCTACCGAACAGTAATTTTTATGCAGTAAAAATAATTGGTAAACTTACATATATCGCAATTGTATTCATCTATCATTTTCTTTAATAAATACCTTGCATAATTAGTAACCGCAGAATCTTCCAATTGCCCGTTTAATTCTATATTTCGTGATTTTGGAGAATCGCTGTTACATGGAGAATGTTGGTAAACTTCAACATTACTTTCGGAAGTGACACTGGATGCAGTGGGTGCTGTTACTAGACCGTGTTGTACTTGTAAATAAACATCCAGATCTAGTTCGCAGTTTGAAGATTTTGGAGGATTTAGAAGTTCTGCAACGGTTTCTATCCGAAAAGATAAACGAAAAGCCTTTGCAGTTGGGTAAAGTTTCCATCCTCCACTTTGTCTAATGACGGAAAAGAAATTTTCTATGGCATCCTGATTTAGTCTGTTAGTTAAGATGAAATGTATACCTTTGCCCTTCTCGACTTCATACAATTTTAGAAATGCCGTTGTAGTTTGAATCATGCCATCAAAACAGTCTACTTTCTCTACCATTCCTGTCAATTTTTATCATACTTTTGAAAAATTCCTTTGCTCAAATTAAAATATTTATAATCTCGGGATTCCTATCACTTAAGCCGCAACTGTACGGAGTCTTGAGTTACATCAGTTTATTATTCAAGGCATAAACAAATATGGTGGTTCATTTGGTGTAAGAACTCTGCGGTATCTAAGAGGATTTTAGAATTAATTTGCCAATTTACTGCACACGTGTGTGACAAGAGAACATAACAGACCATCAGCTAGATAGGGCGACTAGAATTGTTCATAGGACTGATACCAGATGTCACTATCAGTAACGTCTGTACATAATTTTATACATCGCTAAAAGAGCGCCAACAGCTTCACGCCCGGACACAGTACAATGTTGCCACTGCTCTTATAGACGGCGCGCCGACAAAGCGTTGCATCTAACGGACGCCGCCGCGAATACTTTTGTAGAAAAAGACTGATCAGCACAATGCCAAATTCGCAAATGCGCGCCTACCCTCACGCAAAAAACAGTGCAGCTGTGTATGAAAAACAGCAGCTGATGAATAAAAACGGATGGTAGATTTAAATTTACCGTATCCAAATTTAAGGAAAAAATGAAAAAAACTTTCGGAAAATTTTATAAAGTGAAAATTTGTAACTATGTTATCCATCGACTACCAATACTCACGAATAGTCACAATTGTGGTAGGCTATCGATAGTCCAATTAATCAATAGTAGATATTTGAAAATAAGCAATCCAATACAGGGTTATTATTGTATAGTACGAAATAAAAAAAAGTGGCGGTTTTAAGTGCACGTAGTACCGAGAAAATGATTTTTCTTTATTCGAGTCCGGCTCTGACTCATTTAGCATACCAGTGAATCACCGGTCGTCGCTACACTTTGAACGTTGGAATTTACATTTAGTGTGCACTTGCTATTCGCAGTGGATGCGTGCGTTTGCAATGGCAGCGTATACGAATATCGAATGCACTAACATGATCTTAATTTATGGTGAAACAGGACAGAATAGTGTTGCAGCAAGGAATTTGTACGTAGCACGTTTCCCGCGTCGACATCATCTTTCGCCTGAAACATTTGTAAGAGCCGTGTATCGAGTTCGAGAGACAGGATCAGTAATTCCACGTTTTGAAGGTCGTGGGCCTCAGAGATCACGCTGCAAGCCGAAGAGAAAATTTTAAATATCGTAGAAGCGGATCCCGGCGTAGGTACACCAACTCTCGCACGGGAAGTAAATATGTGTTACTTCATTCGTATCATATTTAAGGCGTGCAACCATTAACGGACTTATTATACCCGTCGAATTGCCTTCTGTAAGTGGTTCCAACGCCGATTCTTTCAACCGGATTTGTTAGCCGGTTCTTTCGGCAGTCATCCTATTTACAGAGGAATGTACATTTACCAATGATGGTATCTTAAATTATCACAACATTCACCACTGGGCGTATGAAAACCCCCATGATTTTAACCAAAGCTCCTCTGCAGTTAGGATATCCGTCAATGTTTGGGCAGGGCTGGTAGACGATCAACTACACTCCGCCAAAAAAGTATCGCATAATTTAGTTTTGAATCATAAAAGTATCGCATAATCTTTGTTTGTAGCATAAAGTTGTAAATATACTTTAATGCGCTCTAAGATATAATTTCTATGATTGTTTAAATAAAATACAGGCCAAATAAAAACAAGAACTTATACTTGAGATTTTTATTAAAACAAGACATTATAATTTTGGAAAGAAAAATGTCATAACAGTAGCTTTTAATACTGAGTATTGCCACCTCTGGCTCTTATGACCGCTCGCATACGGTTTGGCAGAGATTCGATTATCCTCCGTATATAAGCCTGATCCAAATTCTCCCACTCGTCACGGAGAGCATTTGCTAGTCCATGCAGGTCCGCTGGGGCAACATTTTGGGTTCGTATCCGTCTGTGAAGGAGGTCCCACACGTGCTCGATAGAGTTCATGTCCGGACTTACCGCAGGCCAATCTAAAACTGGAATACCAACATCGTTAAGGTATTCCTGGACGATTATTGCAACATGCGGTCGTGCATTATCGTGCATTAACATGAATTCGTTTCCTATAATTGGCGCATATGGTACTACATGTTCTTCTAAAATGTCCGTTATATACCTGTGGGCAGTCAGTGTACCTCTGCCTACTGGTACTAACTCTGTACGACCTGTTAAACAGATGCCTCCCCAAACCATAATAGAGCCACCAGCGAAATTAGGTCTAGGTCTGATATTACACTGCGAATAGCGCTCACAGTCTCGTCTGTACACTGAGATACGCCTATCTGAGGTGTAAAGACCAAATCTTGACTCATCTGTGAAGAGTATATTGGCCCAGTCATTAATGTTCCAATTTACATGTTCTCTGGCAAACCTTAAGCGAGCCACTCGGTGGTTCCTAGTGAGACGAGGGGCTGTTACAGCTACTCTAGCTCTTAATCCACTCTGTCGTAACCTATTCCGAATAGTTTGAGTACTCACACGAGTATTTCTGACTCTAGCCAAGTCGTTCTGCAATTGTCTCGCAGTTACATGTCTTCGACGTAATGCTTGTAGTAGTAAATAGCGGTCATCTTGGCGAGTAGAACATCTTGGACGACCTGGTACAGGTCTTCTACTGTAAATGCCTGTTTCCCTATATCTGGCTACGGCTCTAGAAACACTTGACTGATTGATGTTCATCAAATTAGCAACGTATGCTTGAGATCGTCCATCTTCGATTAAAGCAACTATAGCAGCCACTTGTTCTGAAGTTAAATTGCTCATTTTAGTTTTAAAAGCGTTGGTACAGAACTCTGACTTCGCACTTTAAAATTTGTCCGTATAGGAAGACTTTCAATAAACAACTGAACAAACCTTACACATATGCATTTTTCTAAATGTGTTCTTTTAGGAAAAAAAAAAGTAAAAACGCTAAGTTCCATTATTTTGTTAGTGTTTTTATAGTTCACATACACGAGGCAAACTTTTTGTGAACGTATAAAAATATCTTGGTTCATAAATGCCCTTTTTTAGTTTATGCGATACTTTTTTGGCGGAGTGACTCTTGCCGGAACGTAATATAGGCGATTAATGTGCAAATTAGAAAAAATACTGAAAAAAATGTGTGTCACTCGTACTTTGAATCTCTCGCCGCTACGCGGCTCGAGATTCAAACTTGTACTCGCATTACATAAACGTCATTGTGACACTTGTGTTTTAAAATACTAATCTATAGTGGTTTGAGTAGAGTCAGTTATTCTGGTATAATCCCTTACTACTGAACATAGGCAAAATGCTGCAATTAAATTTATCAGAATCTGGCTTTCGGATGATTTATTCCCGAAATTCACATTAAAATCGCCGCATACATAAAAAAATCTATTGGGGTGAAAGATTTGATGTAGTAAATGACTGCAAAGTGTAATAAAAACATTGAAATCAGCTTGTGGTGATCTATATAAACCTGTAGTATTTACCAATTACATTTGTGCGTTTAACTATTCATTGTGATATAGATTACTACGATATACTAACCATAAATATGTAGATTATGTGTATTTTACAATAATTAGTCATACTCAATAATACAATCTACCACAATACAAAACCACAAAAAATAGTACTCGCGTCTTTTTGATTTGTAAAATTAAAACATGACATTAGTAGACTGAACTACAATTGTGGAAAATACTACCACAGTATGCTT
Organism: Cetonia aurata; assembly: GCA_949128085.1. Lineage (NCBI taxonomy): Eukaryota > Metazoa > Arthropoda > Insecta > Coleoptera > Scarabaeidae > Cetonia > Cetonia aurata. The sequence goes on along the minus strand of OX421890.1, from coordinate 23,903,315 downwards.
GCTACAAAATGTAGTTCTGTGTACAAAAATATTTTTCTCTGTGTACTGATGTTTCCTAGATTACCTATTTCGATTATTAGTTTGTTTTTAAATATTCATTCCAAGAGCATATGCCGTTTTGTCAAAGAGAGTAAACATATTCTACTAGAAAACAAAACTGTGAAAGTACTCCCTAAAAAATCCCAACACATTATCATAATTGTAATACAAATTCAATAAACCACTTAATATGCTTAATTAAATGATATCAACTTTTGTTTAAAAAATAATTTATATTGAACACCGTGTATCATAATCGGTCTTCTATTTCATCGCATTGTTTAATCTCAGCGTCCCAACGTTCCTCGTTAACAATGTCAATGCCATAGCGATTCAGGCATAATTTTAAATAATTTTCAGAAAAACTCAAGAAAACCAAGATATTAAGATAAATCGAAAATATACATTGATTAATTTAAAGTGAATTTTTAGTTTTATTTAATGAAACAAATATTTACAAACCATACAATATTTCGTAAAATAAAATGAAAATAATTATTAATTTCCCATAATATAGATATTTTATGTATACACACGACTATAGATATCTATCAACGGCAATAAATGCAATTGATAAGATAAACGGATGTTAATTTTAGAATACCATGAATTCGTTGTTAGTAAATGTGTATACCCAATCAAAAAAAGTGAAATATTTGTTTGGGCATTAAGATAAACATAATTAGAATTAAATTGTTAGTAAAAAGTTGAAGTAGATATGCTATGATGGGGAATGCTAAATTATTAATGAAAAGATATATAGCTATATCAAACTAGATAAATACAGATATGCTCAAATGTATTAGGCACCTATATTTTTTCGAATAACCAAAGTAAGGTGTAAAAATTTAATAGATCTAGGAAAAGTGTCTATAAAAACTGTTGTAAAATCATAAAAACGAATACCTAAACACTTAAATTACCTGCCACAGATGTAATGCACAAAACACGAAATTAATCGTAAATCATAGAGATGTTGACATAGAGATGACATTTGAGCATAGCTGTATATATAAACTCAGTAACATATTTAATTCAAGTAGAAAAGTAAAAAATAAATACAGCTATGCTCAAAAGAAATAGACATCTCTATGATTTACCATTAATTATAAAAAATCTATTAAATTTTTATGCATGTTCACGTTTCTGAGATGTCAGTTTCTTACGCACTGAAAATAGTATTGCAACTGTATTAAAAGCTTACAGAAATGCGACAAATTATTACGATTCTTTATTAAAATACTATTTATAACGCATTTAAATTACCTTACTTTGATTATTTGCAAAAAATATAGGTGTCTAATACATTTGAGCATATCTGTATGTAGGATTTACTCTCACGTCTTAATTATTGCAGTGATCAATAGAAAATCACATCAAGTACTTCCAGTTTTACAGTTTAGGAAACTCAACGGAACCACATGCATTAGTCATTGTTCGCGGTACTATAATAGCAATTACACTTAAAGATCAGAGGAAAGACCATATTTTTAGAATATATGATTATGATAGTTTTGTCGTTCTTTTTATGAAAATAATGTTCTACAAAAATATTTTACAGAACTTAATGTTACAGAATCATTTTCGCCTATACAAAGTACTAGAGATGTAGGTAGTGGTATAGCAAATAGTAGTACATATTAATCCAAAGATCTACAGTACATTATAACAAAAATCCCAAAAGGAAGGTGAAAAAATCCCTTACCACAAAATTAGATAACAAATCTAAATACGTATTTCGGCAACTAAGTTGCCATCTTCAGTAGAAACAAGTGAAAAGCAGTGTTAAACATAGTGTTTTCGGCTAAGGTAAACCTTGGAAGATATGCTCTTCACCAAATCACTAGTGGAATAACACTGTTATTGGCGATGGCTTGGCGGATGTTGCCCTTCAGGTGTTGCAGGGTCCGGGGTTTGTCGTTGTAAACGATGGATTTAAGATATCCCCATAAAAAAAATCGCAAGGTGCCAAATCGGGGGAGCGCGGCGGCCACGGTACGTCACCCCTCAAGGATATCAGGCGCTCGTGAAAGTGTTCCCTCAAAAGCTCCATCGAAGTTCTCGCTGTGTGCGCCGTGGCTCCGTCCTGTTGGAACCATACGTCCCCAAGATCCATTTCTTCAAGTTGTGGAAGAAAAAATGTCTCAATCATTTCTCTGTAGCGAACTGCATTCACAGTAACAGCGCGTTCATCTTCCTCGAAAAAATGAGGCCCTATTATTGCAACTCTCGACAATGCACACCACACAGTAACACGTTCACAATGAAGTGGAATGTCATGAAGTTCGCGAGGATTGACATTACTCCAATACCGCATGTTTTGTTTGTTAACACAGCCGGAAATGTGAAAGTGGGCCTCATCACTAAAAAACACGAGAGCGTCGTCTGGCAAGTTACTGAGCGCTTCACATGCAGTTTGGCGAGAAGCGAAATCGCGTTCACTCAACTTTTGGACCACAGCCAGTTTGTAGGGATGAAACTGGAGTTCCTTGTGAAGAATTCGTCTCACTGTGCGATCAGAAATCCCCAGAGCAGCAGCGTGTTTACGCGCCGAACGCCGGGGAGAGCGCAAAAACGACTCCCTTACCCTTTCGACGTTTTCTGGAGTTCTGGATGTCCGTTGACCTCCTGGGCCTTTTTTTTCAACACTCCCACTTTCCCTAAATGTGTTCACCCACGAAACAAGCGATTGCCGGCCAGGAACGGGACCCGCGGGATGAATATCGAACCGAGTTCGGAAGGCACGTTGGGTGGCGACCACCGAATGACCGTTGGAAAAATAGGCTTCGACGGCGAACGCACGCTGTTCCTTTGTCCAACGCATGATGACAAATGTCATTTGGGGTAACAAAACTTCAAAACCCCCTCTTTCTGATGAGACCCTCCCCACCCCTTTCTGACAACGCCTCGCTCATTGGCGTCCAATTCAAATCAGCAAGTTTCCCTGCCGCACCCTGAATCAATGTATAAAAGTAGTAAGAACATGGTAAGAACAAACAATGAGGAATCAACAGAATTTGAAACAAAGGTAGGTGTAAAACAAAGATGTGTCTTAAGCCGCCTACTATTCTCCATAGTACTAGATGAAGCTATGAAAAAAGCTAAGGAAAAGATGAAGACATTTAAATTAGGATACTGGCAAATGCAAGAAACAGAAATTAATGAACTGTTGTTTGCAGACGACATGGCTATAGTGTCGGATTCGGAAAGGAACTTGCAGTATAATTCAGAGGTGCTAGAATATGAACTCAATGAAATAAACATGGTGATAAATATAAAGAAAATAAAAAGCATGATAATGTCCAGAGAAAAGAAAATCCATAACATACGCCTACAGGGAGAACAAATTGAACAGGTGGAAAGTTTCAAATACTTAGGATCAATAATCGAGAGCAATGGGAAGATAGACAGAGAAATAAATGATAGAATGGGAAAAACAGGAAAGCTATTTCATATGATGAAGACTACATTTTTAGGGAAGAAGGAAATACCCAGGGACATAAAAACAGAAGTAATAAGAAAGGTAGTAAGACCATCAATAACCTACAGTAGCGAAAGTAGCATGTGTGCCGTATGCCAAAAGAGAGACTAACAAAAAGAGTATTTGACACGCGAGTACCAGGGAAAAAGAAAAAAGGAAGACCCAGAAAAACGTGGGAAGACAGAGTAAGAGAAGCAGCAGAAAACAAGGGAATACGATGGAAAGAAATAAGAAAGATAGCCGAACATACTCAACCCCGCTCGCCTTACACCTAACGGTAGAAAGGCCTAAGATTAAGAAGAAGGAGAAGAAGACGTGTTGTTTCATGCACGGCATTGAAAACCTAATAACATTAATATTAAGCTGGCTGGCCATAATTTGGCAACTTATAATACTATTAAATTCTTGGGGGTTAACCTTGATTGAACTCTTTCTTGAAAAGAACATTGCAATGATCTAATGAAGAAATTACATGCTAAGAGTTGTGCTTCTCGGCGCCTACGCTCACAATTACCTATAGCCACTTTAGTCTCGCTGTATTATTCTGAGATTCACTCACGGCTGGAATATGGTGTATTACTGTGGGGTTCTTCTTCTAGCATGCAGCAGGTCTTCCTGCCGCAAATAACAGTGGTAAGATGCATAGCGGGTGCTCGTTATAATGACCCGTGCAGACCTTTATTTAAAAGATACAGCATTTTACCTCTGCCATGTTTATATATTTTTGAAGCTAGCTGCTATATATATAAGATTCAAAACAATATTCCAACATATGCTGACATTCACCAGTATAATACCAGAAACAAATGTAATTTACGGGTACCTCAGTATACCATGTCTAGGACACACTCTGGAGCATACAAACTTGGCATAATTTATCTTTTTTTTTTTATCTTTTTGTATTGTAGGCTTATTCACTTACTTTATTTCATTTATTTTTTTAATACAGCATCAGTATAATTTTTTTTTTTGTTGCTCTTAGAATTTTGTATTTTATTTAGTTATTAAGATTAAAGATAGTAATGATTTTCTTTTCTTTTCTTTGTGTTGTTACACTTTGCATTGAATCGAAAATGACATTGATTTCAATAATTCATTTCGCTCTTTTTAATCATAGACAACATCAGCGATATAAACGTTATTTTGAAGGCAAATTTAAATTCATTCTCTTTACTTTTAATCTGGCAATTACAATTACGACTTTAGAAAAACCGTTACGTCACTTAGCGGTTCCTTTTCGCGCGGGAGTATGCAACTTACGCGCCACGGAATTTAAACTTGCTTATTTTAAATTCATTCATTTAAGCGCCAAACTCTTAGACGCTTCGTTTCTTTTATGATTCTTTGTGCATCACTGGACTGCCATTGGTTCATCCCTTTTTTGTACCTACTTACCGAGCCTGTAAAAGGGCTGTGCACGCTAAACGCACTCTCTGTCTCTCTGTTCTTCGGTTCGCGTTCAGTTGATTTGCCGTGTGACGTACTCGTCTTGACTCGAAAACACAGATGCCACGTGCTCCCCACAGCTTCCGAAACCCCATTGTTTCAAGCTAGAGCTCAGTACACTCTGTTCTCTTCAGTTAATTCCGCCGTCGCAACGATCCTTTTTAACTCGAAACACCGAAAACCACGGAACAGCAGCATACCCAAAAAGCGTCGAACTCAGTTTCACGCTACAGCTAAGTACTACTATTCAAAACGTATCAATCGCTCTCTTTTATTGTATTTCATTACTGTTGCTATTTATACTTTTAACTTGTAATTGCCAGTAACTTTGCTCTCGCACTAGCAGTCATTTACATATTTACTTATAGAAACGGATTAATTGCGTCACTTTTAAATTAAACACGTGCTATTCCTTCTTTTGTCTTAATTCTAATACCAGAATACAGCAAACACGTGTTGTTTTCTTTTACATTAATCTTAACCTCAAAAATCAGCAACCACGTGACCAGTTTTTTTCTTTTTTTCTTTTTTTTTTTTATTATTACAATAAAGTTATCGTTACGTTTTGGATCTTTCTTTGTTTTATTAATCATTACAGCGACTCCAAGCGTCATACTCGTGTGTACCGCTCTTTTTTACCAAGTTACATCAGGTGTAGCACACACTGCGTCCGCACCCCACGCACGCCTGACCGTATCAGTGTTTTGACTTGTTATATACCCTTTGTGTGTCTAATAATAATAAAATATACTACTACTACTTTCTGCTAACCTCACATTGTCAAACAGAATGACAACAGGTTTAAATCTATTCTAAACTTATGTTAAAGTGTAACCAACCATGACAGTGAGATGCTGAAGGAACTCCTTGAGAGAGCGAACACAACTATATTGAAAAACCTGCTTTAATTTGAATGTAAATCGACCCAGTCGACTCTTGATCTGGATATCTAAAGGTAAGGGGTTATTTGCCCACGTATGTATGTGGGGCTCCTTTCAAAGATGGTGGTTTTATGTAGATCAGCTCGCAACAAATCGCCGTACCTTTTACTATAATCATGGCAATTAGAATTCTCTTCGAAAGTTTTATATCTCTTAATATACATTCAACAAGACCTTTTGATTCACTAAATTATTTAATTACAGTAATACTCAGTAATTGATACCCAACTTGCCACATACGTGATCCAGATGAGCAGATCACCTAATATTTGCATTGACATGCACGACCCAAAAGTTTTGTTAGTTCGACCGACACGATAAATGATATGATTACTATTTAAGGAAACATTTTCAATTTGTTTTCTGTTATAGAGTCGATTTATTTCTCAAACACCACGTGATAAAAGCTTGAGATGTAAGATTCGAATTATTTTGTAACGCGGAAAACAATACCTATAGTGGTATTATCCGCATAACATATCATGTGCCTAGGAACGAGAAAATCGGGCATGCCATTAACATATAGTGTAAAGATTAATGGTCCCAACACGAATCCCTGTGAGAAACCCAATTCAACACCCAGAATGTCTGAATATTGGACATCAATGTGCTTGCCGGTCAGACAGTTATGAAATAAGCCGTCGAAGGAAATTATTCCCTTAGCTAAGCACGTATAATTTTTGACGAAGTATGCAAGATAACCTCATATTTATGTTATTCTTTTAAACCTTCATTTTATGTACACCATCATAGTCATAATATTATTACTTGGCACCGATAATTTTCTATTAAGACAAACCTGATTTGTGCATTCTTGTTTCTGGTTTAATAAGCGGAATTTCTATACATGTAATTGCGTACAGATAGCAATTTATATAAATAGCTTGTTACTAGAAGATAGCACATCACCATTTAAAGCATCCACAATAGAGCAAAATGGCGACGCAACCCTCAAACTGTCATATATGCGTTCACGCTAACTATCATAGCTTTGAAAAAGGCACGAAAAATGAAATTAAGAAAACATTTTCGTTATGCCAAGAAAATGACAAATATTATGCTCCGAATGTTTTCCTTTGGCAAAAGATCAAGAAATTTACCGATGATTCCATTTGAACATCGCAAATATTATAGTTGTAGTTTATTGGTAGTTCAACAGGAAATGATTAAAAACTATTGATTATGGTTCGTTTGCACCGGACTTATTTGGCTCTAATTTTCATTCACATCCAGAATGAGTCATTATCATTTGATTAAAAAATACTTGAAAACATAGCTAAAGCTCATGTTACTGACCCCGTAAAAGAAGATTGCATTTCTCCAGAGTAAGTGGTTTCTTTTCTGACATTATTTTAAGAGATATAAAACAATGAAAAATACTTTCTCATTGTCACTTTTTATGTTGAACAAAACGGCGTATACAGATTTTCAGTAGGATATTTTGTTTTCGAAAAACCATCAACTTTTTTTTTAATACGGGTCTGTTATTTTTATTTTGAGTTCTAAACATATTTAAACATGTTTTCAGCTTTTCTAGCTATTATTTAAAATTATTGCAGTAAAATTTCAACAAAATTAATTAACTTACTAATAATTATTACAAAAAATAAAGGCATTTGTAACAAATAAAGAAATAAAATAATTCCAATTTACAAATTAATAAATGAATAGTATTATTTACATAATAGTAGCATTTACAGACTTATTTACAAAAATGGTTCAAACAAATTACCATTATTTTTTAAGCATAGGTAACATCGTCTAACTGTGGAATCCAATACATTGTTGAGTACATTTTTGTTGTAATGGGTTGAACTGCTTCCAAAACCAGTTGTAATTCTTCCTCTGTTTGAAAATTGCGTTGATGCACATAGTGTTTGACGTACCCCCAGAGATGAAAGTGCAGAAGAGTCAGATCGTACAGACCAGGAAACAGCTGAATACGTACCTATCCATCTGTCAGGAAATATGATATAAATGATAAATATTCTTGAGCAATTCTGGAATTTGTTGGAAAACTGCCCTAATTATCCTTTTTCCCAAAATGCCCACCCAGATGTTAAAACCATATTGGTGCCTAGACGTTTTGTACAATCGCAAATTTTCTATGGACCAATAATGGGTATTCCTTCTGTTAAAGATCCCGTTGCTGGTTATCATACTTTCGCTAAAAAATAAAAATTTATTGACAAAATGTTCATCGTTTTGACACCGCCTAGTATACCATTCACAAAATGTTTTTCACCTTACGTCGTCTCCCGGTCTTAGTCCGTGTCAGGAATTTAATTCATACGCCGACTTATACTACATTATAGGGTGTACCTCAGGAAAATATTTTTACTAATGGCGGACTTGACCGATTGTTCCGGTTGTACCGAAAGTAGATACTAACTTTGTTATTGTAAATGGAACATACTGTATATTATTGCATTTTTGAATTCCATGTTAAATTTAAATACCGCTTTGTTAGTCATACATCGAACCTAACTTGCACGGTTTTTGAATTACATAACATTTAAAAAGAAAATCAAATTTTTCAGGATCATCGAAATTACACAAGATGCCGCAAAAGTCGTCACCCGATGTTCTTTGACTGTATTTTTTTTAATAAATGAAAAACTTTACTTTTGCTTTTGGATTGTGTTTATTTGATGTATAAATTTTTTGTCATTAAGTAGAGGAAATGATATCGGCCAAGTGGCCGCCGCCAGAATTGATGACTGTACGGGCCCGATTTATGGCATTTTCCATCACTTTTGCCAGAACTTCTGGCTATAGATTCCTGCATTCCCGACGGATATTCTCTTTGAGGGCTTCAAGAGTCTGAGGCTTGTTGAGACTCGTGACTTCAAGAAACCCCATAAAAAGAAGAACGGTTAAATCGGACGATCTTGCGGGCCAGTGCAAATCACCAAAACAAGAGATTAGGCTACCCGGAAATGCAGCCCTTAGAATTTCGGTTGCGGCTCGCGCAGTATGCGCCGTTGCTTTAGTATGTTGGAACCACATGTTCTCCAGTCCCAATTCGTCCAGTCGATGAAGGAAAAAGTCGTTGAGCATGGCTCTGTAGCGCTCGCCGTTCACAGAAGTGATTTGGCCCGCGGCGTTTTCGAAAAAATAAGGCCCGATGACGCCTGCAGCGTAAACACCATACAGTAACTTTGAGCGGGTGTAATAGCTCTTCGCGTGTTATACGCGGATTTTCGGTGCCCCAGAAGCAATAATTGTGCTTATTCACGTATCCACAGAGATGGAAATGGGCCTCGTCGCTCATGATGATTTTCGATGAAAAGTTGTCTTCCTCGTGGTCGTGATTCAGGATGGTTTGAGCGTAGATTACACGCGCTTGGCGGTCAACGGCTAGCAGCTGATGCACTGTCTGCACTTTGTAAGGTGACATCTTCAGCCACAGCCGCGATATTCTCATCAGAACGGCTGCTTCGGGGCCGCCCAGACCTGACAGCATATCGTGTTGTCCGATACTCTTCTAGGCGAGCAGCTAAACGCCGTAGTGTTTGCCCAGTTGGTGTCGGACGACCGGGAAATGTATGTCTAAATTCACGCTGCGCCAATACCACCGACGAATAATTACGCAAAAAATCGAAATAATTATTCCGCGTTCTTGAGGAATTTAGCAATTCATGTCTTATTGACGTGTATTTTGTATCTGTTTACTTCACAAATGTCAAAGCAGAACTGAAATTTACCGCCATTTACAAAAATTATGGCATCTTCCGATAGGATGATGACTTTTGCGTCACCTAGTACAAGTTAGCAGTGTCCAGTTTTCGTTTAAGCATAAAAGAGCATAGTCTTTTGTTAAAAAAAAATTGGGTTTAAAATACAGGGTGATTAAATAAGGATCTGTAATGTTTTAGCTCTAAAATCAAGGATAACTTGATTTTTTTAAAATAGAATGGTATAACACTCTGTCTATCTCCGATTTTCCAGTTTTTCACTATAGAATCGTGTAAAGCACCGATGCACAGACCGCGGCCCGCGGTCCGCATGCGGCCCGCCGGTCGAATACTGGTGGCCCGCCGACAGCAAAAATAATACTCTCGTACATTCGAAAAATATTGAATTCTATTCCAGAATAAAACCAAAAAAAATATGTTCGAAAAGTAATTTACAAAATAATAAATATTAAAGTACTTTGTTTCTTTTGATATTGTGAGCGACGTCCATAAAACTTATGAAAATCATTCAAATACCGCGGCAGTTCATGAATGAAACGCCTTGCAAATGAAAGTTTGGAAGCAGTTTTACGTGTTGCTACAAGTAAATTTCAGCCAAATATAAAAAAGCTTGTAAGCACTAAGCAGTGCCACGCTTCAAATTAATAAATTCTTTTTCAATTTTAATACATTATTATCAATTCTTTATTGTCTTTAATTACCTATACTTCTGGCGGCCCGCCATCAGTTCATGATTTGCCCGAGTGGCCCCTAGTCTTAATAAGTCTGTGCATCCATGGTGTAAAGAAACAAACGCGGCCATGGAAAAAAGTCATGTTATTTATTAGCAGAAATTTTGACATTTCTTGTCCGAAATAAGTAGGTAAAAATGCGTTAAACAATGGAAGAACTCATTTTGTATTGGGTGAGAGTGAGAAAAACTTTTCTTACTAGTAGAATGTATGCATCTCGGTTTTCCGAAAGGCAACATCCAGAAGCGATCAGTTTTGCCAGACTTCTTAAGCGGTTAGTTAAAACAGGGAACGTTAACTACAAAAAGATACAAAGAACAAAGACGGCAAAAAATGAGGAGAATGAGTTGGGAGTTTTATTGACAGTTACAAAAAATCCAAATACTAATCAAACAAGTGTAAGGTCAGCACATTATTTTCATGCGTACCATATTCAGTTGCACCAGGCTCTGCGGAAAAATGATTTTCAGCGGAGAGCAGAGTTTTGTCCGTAGGTACAATTGTGTCCTCAAAAAAGCCAATTTTTTTTATGATCGTACTTTTTTCTGACGAAGCATCTTTTCGAAATACGTCAACAGACATAATTATCATTATGATTCCGTTGAAAATCTAAAGATAGTTTGGCAAATAAATCGTCAACAATGCTATTCAATAAACGTTTGGGGAGAAATTGTTGGAGAACATTTTTTTAATGGTCACCTTAACCAAGATTAATTCAAAATTTACCTATAAACATCCACGCACAAAATATATGGTTACAGCAAGATAGCGCGTCGGCCAATTTTTCACAACAAGTCAGAGCCCTGTGAAATAATCAGTATGAAACCGCTAGAATGGAAGGAGGACCAGTTATTTGGTCGCGAGCTCGCCCGATCTCACAAAAAGAGATTTTTTTATAAGGATATCTAAAAGAACGGGTTTATACGAATCTCCAACTACTGAAAAAAACATGCGATAAAGAATTGTCGACGCGTTCGTCTCTATTACACCGTCATCCTTAGAAATGTGGAAGTGTCCTTTCAAGTAAGAATTGGTAAATGCCTTGAACAAGATGAAAGACATTTGGAACATCCGCTAAAATAACATATTTATTTAATAACCTTAATTTCAAAGCTACATTTGAAATTAGAGACCTACTATAAGTTTAATCATGCCGGTTATTTAATTTTTGTTTGTTTGCAGTGGTCCTGCTGCGTTCTGTAGGCAAATTTCTAACCATGCTAGTAATATTGCTGCCAGTCCCAAGTCTGGTGAAATGCAAAATGCAATACATTTCTATATCATGAAAAACTGAAAAATCGGGAATATCTCCAAAACCGTTGGAGATAGATAGAATGATATTTGCATAAAATTGAAAGAGAATTGAACTTTACATCAAACTAGGTATGTAAAAAGTGCTATACCGTTCTATTTAAAAAAATCAATCTATCTATGATTTTAAAGCTCAAAAACTACAGATCCCTACCTAATCAACCTGTGTTTTAAACCCAACTTCTTTTTAATAAGAGTATGTGTTCTTTCATGCTTAAGTTATAACTGAAAATCGCATCTTTCTAACTTTTATAGTTTTGAAGATATCTTGAAATTTCGAAACTCAAATGTCATATTTAAAAAAAAAGGTATGTAATTCAGAAACCATGCGACTTCGATCCAATGGGTACCTAACAAACTGCTATTTAAATTGAATAAGGAATCAAAAAATTCAATAATATACAAGGTGTTCCATTTAAAATACCAAAGTTAGTGTCTACTTCCGGTAGAACCGAAAATTCGCCATTACTAAAAATATTTGGCGAGATACACCCTATTATATATAAGTCGGCATATGAACGAAATTCCTAACTTAATTCATAGAGGCGGTATGGAAGCCTGACGCACTATTGCACTACCCTGTATAGAAATTCTTCAGTGAAACGTCTAATACAACTTTTCGGCAAAACTAAAGAAGGTAATGTTTGCTTTAGAAACGAAACACAGTCCCAAATAAACCTTAACAGGTTTTGTAATTGTGACAAAATTTTCCACGGCGAAATAAAATCTTGCTAATATAATACTAAACTAATCTATATTACAAAACAAAAGTTGAACCGCAACTAAGTCAATACTTCACAAAACCACAAACACCACGAAGCATCGAAACTTCCCATATCCTCTATGTGACACACCTCCGCATCTACGTATACATGTTGCATTTCCAGCTATCTTCGTTGCGTAGTTTCAATATGAATGTGCGCTTGTTATGATGGCAATTTGGTGAAAATCCCCGTGCGCTATAACGCAAAGTACATACGCAAAATAGCTATTCTATTGGGTGTCGGGAGTTCGCAGTCTAACTAGCGGCGAATGCGACCTAGTGTCAGTCGTTATCAAATTGTCGCGACACCACAGTCTACTATTTGATGTTATCGATATTTTTCGCACGAGATCCGCGCCAATCTACAACATTCCGCAAAGTACCTGCCGAATGCAACAGTGAATAAAATGACGATAAAAATCACTTAAACTGTAGTCTGTGTTATATTTTGGTACCTGTACGGAATACGTGACGACCATGGAAGCAATTTATCATGACCGGATTTATTTACCTTCTCAAAGTGACGGAGTAGATGCCAGAGAGTATCTGTTAAGGTGAGCAAAATTAAATAGAAATAACTCGCTTGGATATATTATGTTCTTGTCTTAGAAAATTAAGTCTTATAAGTAATATATTCACATATATAACAAATCATTAGAACGAACACTGTGTCTTGCAGAGAAGCACTAACACTAAATGAAAATTTCTCTGAATTGAAAACGAATGAAAATTTTGTCAAATTGTTCTATCATATTTCCTCTGTAATTGAATCAACTATTGTTAAAATAATCTAAAGCACTTTTACCGGTTATTTAAAATCGTTTTTAAAGTTTTTATGAGGATGCGACATATTTTTTTCATAAACTTGGTAATAGCCTTTTTAAAAAAATTAAAGATAAGTATCCCGTTTTGCCTCTTTAAATGATTTTACAGCGTCTACAAAATGAATGAATTAAAGAATATTTCTTCGTTCATGTTGATGTAAATTTAAGTTATTGAAAATCACCCGATAAATTCCTCGCTAAAATATGCGTAGGTTCGTATGTACAAAAGCTGTTAGCATATTCTTTGATAAGGTAAATATAAATACAGAGGAGTCATAATTAATATGCCGACTACTAAGATCTCGTAAACGGTAAGAGATGGAGAATTGGTTAAATCAGACAAAATATGCAAACATCAGAATCAGAAAAAAAAAAAGTTAGCTACGTAGTAATGTAGACATTGGCAGTCTGACTCTTTTCAAAGATTCGTATGATACGACGCCTTCACGGAGAAAGATTCGTATCGAGGGATTCGTATCATTCGTACCATACTGAAGTGGATGCAAGTATATACATGATCATAGGTATTAAACGTGGCATCAGTAACCACAGATTCCTATACAGGCTGTTCAAAAATTCATGTCCAATATGCATACTTTTAAACCAAAAAAAAAAAAACCGGGCGGCCAAACCATATTTATGAGGACACATTCTCTTTCTTTTTCTTGCATATAATTTTTACAAAGTCGGGAACACCTTCGCGAACACCCAAGCACACCGCTTGGGATCATTGTCCTGTTGCAAGTAAAACCCCTAACCAATTAATCTTACTCCCGAAGGAATAGCGTGGTGCTCCAAAATGGTATGAACATTTGCCGTCTGTGGTGATAGCAGTACGAATCGTACCCGTACGACGTTATTTTGATGCTGTTATATGCATACAGTCCTCAAATTCATACGCTGAGTGCGTATGATGAATCGCACTTACGCTGGTTGTCACTTTTAATCATTAAAATAAAAAAAGTGAAAACTATAATCAAACCAAATTTACATTAAAATTAATACGTACTGCTGTGTACTGAATGTACCAACAAAAATGTCAAATGAAATTTAAAATGAAAAATTAAATTAGCTAGCTCAAATAATAACAATTTTTTTTATAAGGCGCAAAAGAACAATTAAACTCAGGGTTACTCTTATCATGAAAAGTAAAATGTGGGTGAAAGAAATCTGACTTTCTTTAATACTCAAAAAAAATTTTAAAAGGTTTAATTTAAAATAAAAGAACAGTATTTTGAATGACATCAAAATTCAATAATTTTATTATATTAAAAAAAAGAAAAAAAATGTTAAACTTAAAAAAATTACAAACATTGCAGAAAAAAAAAACCTTGGACAGAAAGGTCCTGGTCTAAATCAAAACTGCATTTGATTTTTAATTACAAAAGGACAATTCAAAATCCTTTTACAAAGCAACAGAAAACAAATAGTTCAGGAAGATAATAAATTTTTCTTCAAATCAATCCACGTGGTCTCAAAAATTAAAACAACCAAATTACACGTGGAAAATTCCAGTAATTTATATAAATAAAAAATAAAAGCAAGCACAATGCTTTTATTCACCCAACCCGAGGTGATTAATAAATAATTACAAATCAGAAAAATTAACAACGAACAAAAAAATTAACTCTTTAAACTTAAAATATCTTCCTGCACGTAAAAATAATAACAGTGTACACAATTTAGATATAAATCTAAATTGTGTACACAAAAATACAATATCAATTATTATTAAATGAGTTCCGTGATGAACGAAATAAAATCAGAAACGTGAATTCAAAACTTGAAATCAAAAATCACAAAATTTCAGCAATGAAATACAACTTTAAATATCTACTTACTTTCGAGTCTATCAGACTCAACTGACATCAACTGACCTTACACGGTTAAACAATCGTATAAGTATAAAAATCTCCGATGCGTGCGATGCAACGCACAAAGATCTGTCCGCAAACGGACGAACTCGCAAAACAAAACAATATATATACAATACCAGTGCACGCAAAATGTACACCTGACTGAAATTAATATGAACAACTGAAGAATAAAATAAACAAATTAACCAATCCAAAACACTAACTAAATCTTATTTGAAAATAAAACAATTTGAAATTTCTCGCAACATTGAAAAACGCTTTACGGAAAGAACAAAAAAAAACTGAATTTTACAAAAACCCGGGTGTCAGACCACAGCAGTACGTATCTTTTTTTTGGGGTTTTTTAGATCTTGTGAATAATATTTTCATCGATTCATTCGTATAGACATTGTAAAAGATATGGCATTTTTTGCTGCTCTTCGGTTCTCGGGTTATCTGCCGTGTAGAAAGTTTAAATTACTTGACGTTTCGATCATCTTGTCGTGATCTTCTTCAGAAGTGAAGTCAAGATGATCGAAACGTCAAGTAATTGAAATTTCTACACGGCAGAGAACCCGAGAACCGAAGAGCAGCCAGCAACGACGGCCGTGAAAGCCTAAAGACTAATATGGCATTTTTCTTTTTTAATTTTTTTTCCATTTTGCATTATCTTCCTCTTTTTCTTCTTTAGTAGTAAGATTACAAATACATATGTCGGTAGTAAATATTCTTTTCACTAGTTATTTTTGTTAACTTGGTGCTTTATACCGGTCGATCTCTTGAAATCGCTTTATGTATGCCAAAAAATGTCTGTTAGTGATTGATCTGAAATTAAATAAAGAAATCAATTGTTCTCTTTTCTTCAATTGTATCGATAGTTTTATTTTTTGTTATTACCTCACCCTGTAATGTTCAAATTTCCAAAGAATAAACGCAATTAGTTTCTACTGCAGACTTTGACCGAAACTGCAGACCTATGTATGTCTTGCTTCATAATATCACGCAAGTTAATAGATTGAATATTAATACAATATGAACAAAAGTTTGCCGACGGCAGATGTCAAAACGGAAAAATTTATGTATGCTCCTGCATTTTTAAGTAGTTAGTAGTAGTTAAATTTATTTGCAGGAATAATAAAAGAGTAAATCGCATTTTGTCTTATTTTGATCAACTTTTTGACTTTAACCACTTACAAGCAGATTAATTAGGACGCACCGTATAGCTAATACAAAATTGTAAATCACGAATTTCATTTGAGAATAATAAAATCTTATTGCTTTTATCTTTATTGTCTAGATCTAGGCAACAGAAGCAACATTGTTGCTGTTTTCCATAATATGCTGTCACTGTATTTCGGCGGCCAACAATAAGTAGTGCAAATCAAAATGTCAAACAAAATGTTTGGTGTTCTTATTTAAAAAATACTATTGACATCGTCATACACTAACAATAACAGGTACTACCACGCATTACAAATGTACCTAAAAATGACCTAATACAGGTCACATTAATAACCAGTATCCACCCATACATTACTATTTATTAAAAGAGTAGTACAGCGTACTATAATTTTATAATACTGTTAGGAACGCTAGTTTACTTTGAGCGCTCAGAGATGGCGCTAACGGTAAATGCATCCAGAGTTCACGTAGGCAACGTCAGATGAGCAGTTTGTTGTTTACAACGCGTGAATGAAAGAGTCGCGATTGTTCCAGATTGGATTCTAGTAGCGCCGAGAAGTGTCTGGAACTGTGCTGGAACTTTCTCGAAGAGTTCGCGCGGTTTATTTAAATACGACGCTGTGACTGGGTAGGAGGCAGTTGAATCCATGAAATGCACGCGGTTAAATCGAAGAGCAAATACGAATGCAAATAAATATACGGTGAAATATAAATTAGTGAACGTAAATAAGTGAATTTAAGTGTTTTATTGGTTATTAGTGATTAATTAGTTTTGTTTTCTTTGACTGTATTTGATTTTTAATAGACTTTAAGTGCCTAAATAAATCAATTTCAGTCAATATATCGCCGGTGTTATTTCTTTGAATCCCGACGTTTTTATCAGCGAAAAACGTTGCAATACCATTAATTACGAAGTTTGCTTTCATTATTTTTATTATTTTTTTTTTTCTTAGTATATTCACCGTGCATCAGACTCTATGGTTATACAACGAAAAATATTAAATCATATTCATGTCTCATGAAATTCACTTATTACTTTTCTCAAACTGCTTATATTTTAACATACACCGTAGAGTGAGACAATTCGTAAAGCAAATTCGATCGCATAGGATGAAAGTGATTGAGCATGATTTAATGGCAATTATTTAGGCTACCATCTAAGGAAAATTAGGAAAAGAAAAGAAGGTTTTGCGACACAGTCCTTCAATAAACTTTGTAACATAAGTAACTAGTTGGGTTTTTAAGTATTGCATACAGTTTTCTGCTTTAAATAAGTGTTTTGCCATCGAAGGATAAACATTGATATTTCATAAAGGCAAAAACAAATTACCACCGAGAAATCCTACTAGTGCTAACAAGGGAACACTAGCAACTGTCAAATTTCGCTTTCCATGAAACTGTATAAACTGAAGGAGTACCATGGTTGAAGCACAGAATAAAGATTATACAGAAGTTTAACTCAGGTAATTAAATGGACATATACGTATCCTATTTTAATCAAATTCTGGCGTCCTGTTTGAACCATTGCCCACCTATAACGTGTTTACGCGCAGAGTCGCGGAGTTCAATAAACAAAGTAAAACTGCCGAAATGCCCGATTTAAAGATATAGCCCCCTCCGAAGTTTGTGCGATTTTTAATATCTCCGAAATTAACAGATATTAAGAAACTCTTTTAACATAATTTGCACAGATTACATGATCGCAAAGATGACGTAAATAATGGGGGACGAAATACCTACCCCATATCCCCAATTTTTTAATAATTTCTATTTTTCTTATTTATGGTAAATATCCAGCCTGTGAGTGTGGAAAGAACTCCCCGCTCTGTTAGTGCTGTAATAATTTTGGGGAAAGTGATTCTATCAAAAGCCCCTTCAATATTAACGAACACTTAAGGAATTCACCTTGGGCGAACTCCTTAATGTCCAGTGATCACTTAATCCTGCCCGAAACAAAGTTCGATGCAGAATCTTCAGATCGCCCAGGAGTGTACGCGTGTTGGGATGAATGGAGAGGATTCTTTGTTAAAATATGCTCCCTTATGTTTCGCTCACACAGCCTTGTCAACGTTTTCAGAAGAAACGATGAGAGACTGGTGGATGGGTAGGATCGGGGATTCTCATAATCCCCTTTGCCTGGTTTTGGGATAAACACAGACTTAATTTCTCTCTAAGCCTTAGGAACATACCGCAGGGCTGGACAGGCCTGATATATCCCTTCCAAACGAGGCAACAGCAAATCCAATCCCTACTGAAATAAGGCATGGTGAATTCCGTCCAGCCCAGCGGATTTAAAGGGTAAGAAGTCTACAATGGTACGCCCGATTTTACAGCCACTCACTACGCTTTTGGCTAAATGCCAGTCTTCGTCAGTAGCTGCATAGTGTGTTTCATTGGCCCAGTCGTTATCACTGATGATACAGCGCGGCAAATGTGTATTGATTGGAAGTTGAAGGGTTTCTGAGGCGTTCTCTGGGTATCTTTGGCGAGAATCTTCTTAAGCGTAGCTGCCACACAGACGTCTTCCACGTCCCGGCAGAAGGCTCTTCATGACTCTCTTTGTTTCTGTCCTAGAACTTTCTTATATTCTTTAAGGTGTAGCTTACAAGCTTCCCAGTCGGAATGTATATTGCTACGCTTGATTTTGTTGGAGCTCTTCTTTACCACTCTCCTGAGGTGGTCCAGTCTAGAGCAACACCATGGCGTTGCTCCGCCTGAACCATCCGTATTCCCTCAATGGACAGGAGTGCATTAGGACTTGTGGGATCGATTCAACGTATCTTTCAAATCCCTCGCCATTACGTGGTATTTCAGTTTTAAGGTGTAGTCTTTATGGTAATATAAATCAAGATAGAAGAAATAGATTAGATGAAATTAGGATTAGTGATTGATTAAGGATGACGGCAGGCAACCATGTCTTTCTTAGGTATCTACATATATAAAAAGGATAGTTTTACTGTAATTATTCAGTTCAGTTTTACTGCTGACAATGATAGCGTTGCTATTGAAGCATACGTCCAGTGTACTGAAGTTTGTGCAAGTTGTTTGAAAGTGTGTAGTGATATCAGTGCTACAATTTTGAGTATTTTTGCCTTTGCTAGTCTTGTTTTCAAAAACAAAAGAAAATCATTAAATGCATTAGAAGAATTCTTAAAAGAACACGTCAAAACTACACCTTTTAGTAAACTTTTCACTGAATTTTACACTTAAAGAGTATTTGATTTTCATTGAAACAGAAATAATATTATTAGTTGTTATTATTACATAGGTATACCGGGTGCCCCAGCTCATAGGTTCCTGCCCATAACTCTTTTATTTATAGATATTTTTTTTATAAAATTCGGAATGTGCCTTTTACTGTAAATTTGCAATTATTCAACATATTTCATAATTTTTTATCACTTCCGGTTTTGGAAAAAGTGTCAAATTTTAAACCCTATATTTTTGCATATTTGGATTCTGAGTATTTTTCTGAGTCGAAAAACAGTTAATTTGTTAGTTTTCGTTTTCATAGTTACCAAAATTTAGACTTTTTTATGTTTGAATCTAGAGTGCCGCGAATACCCTAAAAATCTTCCTAACAGTCAACATAACACTGAGAAACTACAAATATTGCAGTATTTTGTTTTATACGCCTGCTAGAACGTGACAAAGTACACTCTGACAGTTTTTAAAAGCAACCACATGGATCCTCAGCCATATTTTGAAAGTAGGGCTTGGTAGAATTAAACAATAGCAAAATCTGAAGGTATTATAAATATATAATCTAGCATCTCCTATACACACTTCTTCATTTCCAGAGTAGGCACATTTCGGTGAACGGAATCGTAATTTATATAAAAAAAAAGTAATAACAGAGTAACTGGTATATAATTAATGTAACGAAAGAAGAGATTTTACCAATAACAAGTACATACGTCCACTTAGAAAACAGTTAAGAAGATTTTTAGGGTATTCGCGTCACTCTAGATTCAAACATAAAAAATGCAATTTTTGGTAACCATTGAAACGACAATTAACAAATCATATATTTCCCGAGTAAGAAAAAAACCCAGAATCCGAATATGCAAAAATATACAGGCTGTTCCATTTAAGATTTTATTTTTTTCTTATGTCCGGTAAAACCGGAAACGATAAAAAATTATAAAACCGGTTGAATAATTGGAAATTTACAGTAAATAGCACATTCCAAATTTTATAAAAAAAAACATTTATAAATAAAAAAGTTATGGACAGGGACCTATGAGCTGGGACACCGGTATATGTATGTATTAATTTATCTAAACAGCACAATACCTAGATAAATCTCTTACACTATCATTTAGTTGCAGTTTTTATTATCGGGAGATTAGCTGTTTGTGCGGGTACACGACTATAAAGATAAAGTGTAAAAAGTATACATACATTACATACTTATACATAAAGTTATTCTTAATGTTTACGTTGTACAATGTTTATAATAGAATCTATCTATACATACTAGCTAGCGTTTCTCATGATTTATAACAATGGAAAATGATTAGTTTTACAATAAACAACTTTAGAGGTAGGGGTATCATTAAACCTTCAGGTTATATGTGCCCGATTATATTACACGGATATTTATATAGACAATAATATATTTTCTTCTATTCTTTTTTTTTATCAATTATTTTCGGTGTACAAATAATAGGTGTAGCACAATATATGTCATCGATGATAAATATACTAATTGTCCGCCTGCGTCCGCATTATAGCGATCCTGTAGTGTAAGCGAGATACACAAAGGTATCCGTGCATTAGAACGGTAAAAAAGTATACGGAATATTCGACTGGATTACATTAGCATATTGCTATGATGCACTCGTAGTTGCCAAGAAATCCACATTTCTACGCTGTCGCCGCACAGGCGCAAGAGCCGTCGCTCGCACACGTGCGTGTCAGATGCATTTTATATTTCGTTGGGAGAACTACTCGCTCGTACTATTTAATAAAACGCGTTGTTGGTAGATAGATAACGGTTATTTTAAAAATGGAGTACTATACGCCGGAGCAAAAACTCTTCATGATTAAACACTTTTACGGTGGTAATTCCGCGGAAGTAACTCGGGATTTATTTGCAGCTAATTTCCCCGAAAGTCAAATTCCCAATGCAAGCACCATTCGTAGGACCGTTAATCGATTTGAAACTACATTTTCTTTAGTAAATAATAAAAATAAAGTTGTTCCGGATAAGAATGTAAGCGATATAGAAATTCGAGTATGTGCTTTAGTTGAAGTAAATCCCACTATGTCATCTCGACAAATTGCTCCCGAATCAGGTATCTCTAAAACAACGGTTCATAAGATTTTACGTACTAATAAATCGTTCATACAAATTTACAAGTTCACAAGTACTTCTTCCCGATGATTATTATCGCCGAATGGAATTTTGCGAAAGAATGATAAATAAATATCACGATAACCAATTTTTTTTTAACAACGTATTGTTCACAGATGGAAAAACATTTTACCTACACGGGCATCATAAGCGCGCAGTTTGTCGTTACTGGTCGCGTAAAAATCTACATTTAAATATACCAACGCGAACGCAGTATCCACAGAAGCTAAACGTATGGGCAGGTATCATTGGAAATCATATAATTGGGCCTTTTTTCATTGACGGTAATTTAAACGGAAATAGATACCTACAGTTACTTGAAAATAATATTATTCCGGCAATACGGGAGCGATTTAATATAAATGAAGTTTGGTTTCAGCAAGATGGTTGCCCAGCACACAATACACGCATTGTAACAAACTTTATAAACGTGGTTTTTGAAAACAGATGGATCGGTAACTCGGGCCCTATTAAATGGCCAGCGCGGTCCCCTGATCTAGCTCCAATCGATTTCTTTTTATGGCCCTTTTTACATAATACAATATGCGGATACGGTGATCAACGGCCATCAAACCTAGAAGAACTGCGCGCGAGAATTATTGAAATCAGTAATACTGTCACAGCAGATATGTTAACAAATGTTCGTCGGAATTTTTATGATCGGGTGTTGACTGTTCTTATCAAGAGGGAGGTTTATTTGAACACTTAATAAATTAATTTACTTCAAATTTTATTATTGTTTAAGAATAATATTCTCTTTTAGCTAATTGCAGGTTTATTGCAATGTTGAATACAATTCTGTTTTAAGAATTAAATATTTTATTTTCCATTATTTTATTATAGTTGCGTTTTTAGATTTTATACTTGTTGAACAATATTATTTTAGTTTTTATTTTAAAGTTTAGGAGTTGATTATTTATTTTTGATTTTTTAAGTTGTTTATGAGGCTGTGATGAATTACTTCACTGACATGTTATCAGTGATTATCTGATGCTTCAAACAACTAAAAATATTTACTTATATCGGGAACACACTACCTCTAACAGTGCTTTTTATTTTTCAGGAATAGTATTTTCTACCACATGTAATGTTATTAATCACTTATGCTATAACATAGAACTCTAAAAACTTTGATTTGCCTATATGCCCCAATACATTTATACGTGTAACTTATGATACGTCCGCTATCGTTTGTAAATGCCATCCGCGTGCCGCTAAGTAGGCGTGGCAATTCAAGGTGGCACGCCCATTTACAGTCAACCAGTAGTTACTAATACATGCATCGTGCTATGAACGGTTGCCACACTGTATAGATATAAGGCAACTACTGAAATAGTTTTGGTTATATGAATTGCTCGTAACTAATGCAATTTTGAGAGTGCCTAAAACAAACAATACAAGATGTAAAACATATGTTTGTAATCTGCGCTAATATTTTTCTGAATATAAGTTTATTTTCTTGAGAGCCGTCTGACTGTAAGTCTTCGGAAAAGTGCAATTATCGAGCGTATAAATTTAATCCAGTGTGAACATCACTCATAGGAAAATTTGTTATTTTTTTATTTGTCAATGTTTGCAAATCGTCGGATAATATTTGACCTGGCAGGGTATGACTTTGAAATTACAATAAATTATTGTTGTTAGTAAATATTATTGTTGCAATCGTTTGTTACCTGTTTAGAGCTCAGATTATATTATATATTATTTCGTCAAGAAATCCTATCTGTAATGGAAGAGAAGTAGTAGTACTGGCTGTACTATGTTAGGACCAAAGTTGAATGGATTACTGGGAAGGCAGCCAAAATTAAAACGATTCCTTCATGTGTTAATCTGAACTTTCGCTAATTCTTTATTAACTTCGTCAGAGATACAATTTTTCTACAATGTATGATAATTAATTGATAATGCAAAACAACTGTTACTAAAAGTACATACGGAATACAGAAAACGACGTACAATCCGAAATTTGGAAACAGTTTTGAATAAAACAATGTAGTCAATTACATCGATTTTGTTAAAAACAACAAACTCATCTAAGAGCAAACAACGTGTTCGCAAGGTGGGTAACACCGAACTGAACAATGAATAAGTCAAAGTATAGGTAAACCAAGTAGCGTCACTAACGTTTTTATACATGGATTTTTACGGAGAGTTTTCGGTGACCTTCTACCATTTTGTTTTATCTATTGTCCGCGAAATTTAAAAATGTATATATAAGTAGGATAGTGATATGTCTAAAAACAAATTAAAATGTGTTTTTTTAGCATTAAAACAAATTCGTTATTTAAATGTTAAACATGTCGATTAGGTAAATTAAACAACTATTTAAAAACGTAAAAGATTTATTAAATTTCTATTTTGTCGTGGCTTTGTTTTCAACAATCTATTGTAAAATTTTAACGAATAAAAAATGTTCGTTCTAACAAATAATTTTATTAAATATTCCACTGGGAAGAGGCCAATTGATGTTTTTCATGAGCCTAACTAACAATAAGTCAAGTTCAACAATTTTTTTTTGCAAGTACATGTTGTAAAATACGAATCCATTTCATTAATAAAGCGATAAAAGCTGGCTGTGAGGCAACTTTAAATTACCAAATAAATTATCATCGTCCTGGTAATGGGCTCTATGAAATGTATTAATTTTGGAGCTGCTGTCAAAATGATATCCTTATGCGTTTGAAAATTCAATATATTTCACACAAGAATGTTTTTCCAAACATTTTTTAATTAAATATCCTCCGATATAGGTAAGAACATTTTCTTCGGATATATCTGTGACTATAATCAACTGGAATGTCGGAAAAATTATTGATTTTATTTTACTGTTGTTTCTCTGATTCTCTAATATTCACTGCATCTCCCAATTCCGTTAATATTTTGGTGAAGTCATCACGTATTCTGCGAACTTTGGTAGAACATAAAATTACTAATAAACAGTTTTTTGAAAGCTCTGCAAAACTGTATCGGGGTCAGGTTTAGACAGTTCCCTCCTTGTTGTCGCACTGTTCCGAAGAAATTTTCCAGACAATCTTGATTTATTCTTCTGGTGTATATATATTCCACTCCTTCTTGGTTTAATTCTTCATACAGTAAACGTAGAGAAGATATACTTTCAAGCGACCACAATTTCCCATCTCTAAAATTTCTCTCTGGTCAGTAAGCAATGCCAACGATGACATCCTAGAAGATATGTATATTATTTACCATGTACAGATTGTATGTTACAATAGTAATCTCATAGCATCTTTTGCAAGTCCAAAGAAATAACGCCCTGAGGAATCAATATAATTGCTCTTACAATTTCTCAACTGCACAGTGATGTGGTGTTTTTATTCTTAGATAACAGTTCAAACTTATTTCAAATCATAATAAATATATAGCACAAATGTTTGTTTGCAATGACCATACACACGTGACATAAATCATATGGGATAAAACAAAATGGCGTGGCAATTTTCTTTTACCAAGAGAGTGACGCTACTTGGCATTCCTATACTTTGAATAAGTGGACAGATGTAACAACTATGGCGGTCTACAGTAACGACAACCAAAGATAATATAAAACCAAAAAAAAAAAATAAAACAAGTAGTAAACTAAATAAAACAGAATAGAAGAAGAATCTAGGTGCATTAAATAGCTGTAGATATTGCTAAAATCCTGAATATCAGTTCTGACATTGATTGAACAAGGGCCTTTGTTAATATAGTACATTTCCTGTAAGGCATATTGTGGGCTATGCTCGAAAAGTGAAGTTCTGTGGAGGGGAACACTCAACTTGTCGCGGGATCTTGTGCTCATATGATTGTTGACATCACCATTGCGTAGAAAAGTGTTTTCCCGTCTTTTGAAAAGTATTAATATTTCGTAAACATAATCAGACCACAGTGGCATTATTCTAAAGTTTTTAAATAATGCGCGACATGATTAACGTGACGAAACCCCCGCCATACAACTAATAATTCTCTTCTGTAAGAGGAATAAATTTCTCGCTGCCGGCATAGCCCTAAAAGATGATGCCATACCGAACATAGCTAAAATAGTACATCCTCAACTACTGGACACCAACACATTTACGCAAATTACGTATGCCGTATAGAATCGAACACACTTTCCCTTCCAAGGCCGGTAGTAATCAATAGTGAACGCAACACAGGTACTCAACTAGATTATTGAAAGATGTTTGTTATGAAATAGATATGAAACACCAAACAATATCTATTGACATCAAACAAGCTTTTGACAACTTGAAGAGAGTTGTCTTATTAAGGGACGCATTGGTCTGATATACTAGTAGAACAGCAGCGGTTCCAAAACAAAAATATAAATAACAAAAGAATCAGTAAGTGTAAGAAAGTACAAAACTGAAGGAAACATGTAGTAAAACTGGTAACAATGTATGCAGTAGAAACTATCCAGCTATCCGGCAAGAAAGAGGATAAATTAAAACGGTTTGAAAAAGAAGCAGTAAGAAATATAATATATATTATTACATATAAATAAGTTCAATAAATTTTAGGAAGAGAAGATATAATTAGCCTAATAAAATCGCAGCAAATGAAATGCGACGGATATACATTGTTATGAGATTATGTAGCTTTTGATGACATGTAACATGTAACTAATGTTTGTACGTAACTATCTTTTCTTATAACATCAATGTTGTGTAGGTGAAAGAAAAGTAAAACTTGTTGTTCTTAACTATGTGTACATTTGGTTCGTACTCTTCTGGTGACTATGTGAGAATGCTCTGTATATACAATGATATTGTCCGTTTTATGCGAAAGTGAGCCTATTTTCTCGTCCCTTTGCGTTAGTTTAAAATGTATCTGAAGTATCTACTTAGTAGGGAACCAGAGAAAAAGGACGACCACCAGCGGCAGACATATCGAATTGCAACAGTTTATGGCCTTCGGCAATTACGTTTTGTCGGAGGTGACAATGCTCGACTTTTGACCGTGATTTACGATCACTCTCTCTTTTCAAAGGTTTTAAGGCCGAAATCGAACATCGCTACATTCTTCGACATATATATATAAAGAAAATCACGAGCGGAAAATAGACGAAGAGGATAGCCGAAAGCAAAATGACAAAACCAAATTGTCGAGAGCATTAGTACGGGAATCAAGGGATGGAAAGAGAAGATGAACAGCAGGGCGCAATGAAAGGGAATGTGCAAAAAGGCAAGAAACATGATGAGCAGTGAGATAGACGACTGACTAATCACTATTACAGGAAGACGATTGCAAGAGCTGTAAGCCAGCAGCTGCAATTCCACTAGAATGCCCTTGTATATACATAAAATGTTTTTCTCATTTCAATTTCAAGCACGTACAGCTCCACTGCTATTTTCAACAAAAAAATACATTTCTTAGCTGAGCTTTTCTTATTTTTAAATCTGAATCCCCTTAACCTATTTCTAGAAGAAAGTATCTAAATATATTTTAATAGTAGATCAACTACGCAACTATTCTGGCGCTACAGGAGAGTTGTTGGTAAAACCTGGGGCCTGAAGCCGAGGGTGATCCATTGGCTATACACGGCTGTGGTGAGACCGGCGATGACTTATGGGGCAGTGGTCTGGTGGAAAAGGTCAGAAGTGTCCTCCGCAGTGAAGCTGCTAACCACTGTCCAGAGACAGGCATTGCTGGGAATCACTGGGGCAACCAACAACACAGGGACCGCTTCTTTGGAGGCCATTGCATTCTGCTAAAAGTGGGATTTGGACCTGGTTAGACAACGAAAGTACAAATAAATGGAGGACGACTGAAAGTCAACTCCATACCAAAACGCTAATAAGGGATAGGGATGCTAAGTTCTTTATCTATATAACACAAGTCGAGTAAGCGAACCGTGGTGCAGAAGACGTGAGCTACATGAGGAAAGGAGTTTACATGTAATCTGCACATGGGAGGAGTTGAAAGTACTTCGGCAGAAACATTTCGGGAAGGATCTATTGGAGCCCTCGAAGGTTCTGAAGTTTCCATTGGGCAAAATACTGGGCTTTATAGAGAACACCAAGTTGCTCGAGTGGAAGTAAGAGATTTAATAGGGACGGTACAATGAGCACCTAGCTCAAGTGCCTGGACTAAAGGTGTCCACCCTAACGTTATGAATGAATGAATTAATTTTAAAAGTATTCTTTTAATTTTTTACAACACCGAACCTTCCTAGACAAATAATGCAAGATATAAAACATATTTGTAATGTGACCTTTCCTATATTAGTCAAAAGTTAATTGGTCTTTAATATTGTAAAGCATTTTGTTAGCTTACGTCAGCTAGATAAGAAAGCCAACAATCAATAAGCTCCACACTTTTCGTAAGGTTTATAATATCCTAAAATTCCGAAGCTAGAAAAATATAGTGTATAAGTCGCTTAGGTTCATTAGAGTATTAGAAGCGATGTCGTCGCAAAAATATCTGGAAATAACACCAATAAGGATCATGTATTTCACTAACCCTTATGAATTAGTATTTTTCTTATTATAAGGGTGGCAATATATTTCGACCAGAAAGATCTATTGTGTCACCTGTTCTTCCAGTCTGATTCCTGTAGGTGCCAGATTGGTAACTTTCCGTCTTCAATTCCACACGCTCCCAGGTGTAAGGCGTTTAAGTTGCACAATGCAGTGCAATTTGAGAGTAGTTGGATGGATGTTTCATCCTGTTCCCCACAAACTCTACATTCGGCTTCCTCTGCTATTCCAAGCCTGTTCAGATGCCCTTTCAGTTTACAATGGCCTGATAGGATTCCTATCAGTATGCGAACATTATTTTTCTCTTCCGGTTATAGCATAGGTTTCCAGACGAGTTTTGTTTGGTTCATTTGCTGGAGATTCTCCCAGTATTTAGATTTTCTCCGCTCCATTTCACTTTTGAGTTTCTCCAGTACCTATTGTACTGCTACTTATCAAACAAAACTCCAGCGTCCAAACGGTACTCCAGCGTCTTTCTTAGCGATACTAAGTTATTTCGTTTCCTTCCACTCTTGTGTGTCCTCTCGGAACTCACAGAAGGGTTACGTTGTTTCTTTTGCCTAGCTCATTTAGTTTTTCGAGACACTCCCAAACCATCTTGGAGGTGATTATATTTGAGCTGGGCGCCCTGATGGGTGCTTGACTATCAGACATTATGATAATCTCTTGCTTTTCATAGTTTCTGTCAATATTGCACTGGACGCATCTTTCAAGCTTTCGAAATATTTCGTTCTACATCCATATATCCCTATTCCAGTTCTCTCTGTCGTCTTAAAGTCGCCCCTGTACTATTTGATGGCATTTCTAGTGAGTTTCAAGATGATGTCTTCATCTCATGCGCTTTTGCAGCAAAGCTTTCTGATAAATTCTTTCACAAAGCTAAAGCTTTTCTGGAATATCGTTCCGGGGCATGTTCCAGGTCTGGACCCCTTCAGGAGACTGAGACCTATGCCTAACCATTTCTTCCTTCAAATATTGTTACGACGGCTATACATGTATCTACCAGTAATTTTTGTAAGCTATATACCCTCAACCCAAACTTAGACAATCTATCTATTTGTTCTACTTGACATTGAATTTAACTTTTGCGAATTATGTATAAATAGGTTCCAGTAAGTCGCATATTAAAAATATTTATAATTTGTGTTTACACAAGTTTTGTGCATATATTTGTGTAAAGTCAGGATATGTCTGCCTGTATTCATATAACATATTGTTCCTATCTATGCATATATTCGTAGGTATGCATGTACATACCTTGAGAGTAGTAATTACTTGAACAAATAAGATGGCAATAAAAACAGCTTAGCAATAACACATTAAAAGAATACTGTAGGAGATACGGCAAAAATACCATTAACACACCACCAAAGCGACCTTGGCTAAAAGAGGCGAAAATATTCCACAAATTATCTGTTTTCCAATATTAGATATTTTTTTATTTAAGTTTATTTAGATGTAAGATTTATATTGCAATTTTGTTCCGCAGAAGGCTGGGAGGGGGGGGGGGGGGGGTAACCACCCCCATTACATACATCCAACCAACTATTTCTACATTATCAACGCAATAAATAAGGATTACATTACCCCTAGACGAAAAACATGAAATCCCTTTGCTACACACTGCTTGGTTTTCGGGTTGAAACGGCATCCTGAAATTTCTTCTATACGACATTTTGTCCACATTCCTATAGAATATCTTCAGGCCTGCTTCTTCTGTCGCTCTTGACCTGAAATAGGTTAGATTAAGAGCAATATATATCCATAAATTGAATTTTGAAGAAATATTAGTGCTTTTAATAAAATGTAACAGCTCTTTTATTTAATACAATAAGCTTAAAATATTAAATTTTAGATTTTTCGCACTTGCTAAGGTCTAGCAGTCACTTTCAATCCTTCGTTGTGTAGGGAATGACAACTGTCAACTGTCAATTTTTGTTTTTGACTAAAGAGCAAACTGTTTAGGTACATCAAATCTGTATATTGAGCAGCTAAACCAAATTTTACTATAATTAACTTTTTTTTCAAATTTGCCTGTCACACTAAAGAATTTAAAGTGCGTTTCCGAGAACTATGACGGAAATCTAACTTATTATACACTCCGCCAAAAAAGTATCGCATAAACTAAAAAAGGGCATTTATGAACCAAGATATTTTTATACGTTCACAAAAAGTTTGCCTCGTGTATGTGAACTATAAAAACACTAACAAAATAATGGAACTTAGCGTTTTTACTTTATTTTTTTCCTAAAAGAACACATTTAGAAAAATGCATGTATGTAAGGTTTGCTCAGTTGTTTATTGAAAGTCTTCCTATACGGACAAATTTTAAAGTGCGAAGTCAGAGTTCTGTACCAACGCTTTTAAAACTAAAATGAGCAATTTAACTTCAGAACAAGTGGCTGCTATAGTTGCTTTAATCGAAGATGGACGATCTCAAGCATACGTTGCTAATTTGATGAACATCAATCAGTCAAGTGTTTCTAGAGCCGTAGCCAGATATAGGGAAACAGGCATTTACAGTAGAAGACCTGTACCAGGTCGTCCAAGATGTTCTACTCGCCAAGATGACCGCTATTTACTACTACAAGCATTACGTCGAAGACATGTAACTGCGAGACAATTGCAGAACGACTTGGCTAGAGTCAGAAATACTCGTGTGAGTACTCAAACTATCCGGAATAGGTTACGACAGAGTGGATTAAGAGCTAGAGTAGCTGTAACAGCCCCTCGTCTCACTAGGAACCACCGAGTGGCTCGCTTAAGGTTTGCCAGAGAACATGTAAATTGGAACATTAATGACTGGGCCAATATACTCTTCACAGATGAGTCAAGATTTGGTCTTTACACCTCAGATAGGCGTATCTCAGTGTACAGACGAGACGGTGAGCGCTATTCGCAGTGTAATATCAGACCTAGACCTAATTTCGCTGGTGGCTCTATTATGGTTTGGGGAGGCATCTGTTTAACAGGTCGTACAGAGTTAGTACCAGTAGACAGAGGTACACTGACTGCCCACAGGTATATAACGGACATTTTAGAAGAACATGTAGTACCATATGCGCCAATTATAGGAAACCAATTCATGTTAATGCACGATAATGCACGACCGCATGTTGCAATAATCGTCCAGGAATACCTTAACGATGTTGGTATTCCAGTTTTAGATTGGCCTGCGGTAAGTCCGGACATGAACCCTATCGAGCACGTGTGGGACCTCCTTCACAGACAGATACGAACCCAAAATGTTGCCCCAGCGGACCTGCATGGACTAGCAAATGCTCTCCGTGACGAGTGGGAGAATTTGGATCAGGCTTATATACGGGGGTTAATCGAATCTCTGCCAAACCGTATGCGAGCGGTCATAAGAGCCAGAGGTGGCAATACTCAGTATTAAAAGCTACTGTTATGACATTTTTCTTTCCAAAATTATAATTTCTTGTTTTAATAAAAATCTCAAGTATGAGTTCTTGTTTTTATTTGGCCTGTATTTTATTTAAACAGTCATAGAAATTATATCTTAGAGCGCATTAAAGTATATTTACAACTTTATGCTACAAACAAAGATTATGCGATACTTTTATGATTCAAAACTAAATTATGCGATACTTTTTTGGCGGAGTGTATTATATTATAGTGTTTAATTCTAAAATTTTCGAATTATTAAAGGGGGAATTGAAATTGTTTTGATACGTGGCAAAAATGGCTACCGACAATTAGCAAAAATTTTTAAATCTACATACTACTAAAAAAGTACAAGTACTACTACTCTCTTGTACTAAAAAAGTTTAGTACAACAGGGGATAAACTTTAATCCACTAGCTCATATGTGGGCAACAACCAGTC
Organism: Cetonia aurata; assembly: GCA_949128085.1. Taxonomy (NCBI): domain Eukaryota; kingdom Metazoa; phylum Arthropoda; class Insecta; order Coleoptera; family Scarabaeidae; genus Cetonia; species Cetonia aurata. Next base: position 23,871,359 of record OX421890.1, on the reverse strand, counting down.
CGCGGGCCGGATCCGGGGCGCTGTAAGATTTGATCCGGCCCGCGAGGCATTTTGAAAAACGCAATTAAAAAAAACATTACACTACTTACTCATACTCACTCCAAATGAGGAAGTTCGAGTAATATGGGGTTTGTCGCTTGCTCCTGCGGAATCAAGTGAGCGAGCAAGCCGAGTGGCGGCGATCATCAAAGAAGCGGTAAACGTCAAAGCCTTTGATGTTTGCCGCCTCACTGGCGGCGCAACAAAAGCTTATTGCTTCTCAAATATTCTACACTAGACGCTTCTAGATCATTCCTTCATTTTGCCTATATAAGCAGGTGGATGGCCCGAACTTTAGTTCAGTTCTATTTGAGCTACCGAGGTGATAACTTCGACAAGCGATATCCTAGCGAATTTGCCGTCAATTTGCTTTGTGTGCATCTTGAGTGCTTTTTTTTTTTTTGCTTTCATGGGCAGGTTTAACCCCGTGAGGCAGCTCGGCCTTAAGACCTATTGTGCCCCCATGATGTCTTAACCCTCTCGACCTGGTTCTACTCGAACAAACAGGTCCGCAAGTTGGTCGAGAGTTAATTTTCTTATACTGGGTTCGTCCAATCGAGCGACCCCTAGACAGCTCCGTCTCTCCCTGTCCACTGCCGGGCAGTCGGCAAGGAGATGCACAGGAGCTTCTTCTGCTCTCCCACAGTTTCTACACAGGGGAGAGTCCACTCGCCCCATTCGGTGCAAATGCTTATTTAATGAACAGTGGCCGGTTAGGACTCCCGTAAGAAGTCTCAGTCTGGCCCTGCTCATGGAGACTGCCTTGCGGAGTCTTTCGTCGCCCGGATAAAAACCGAGGATTTTACAGTGTCTCACGCCGACTAGTCCATTCCAATAGGAGCGGTGACTAGCAGCGAGTTGAGATCTGACAAAGGCTTTGATACCGCCATAGGAACTCCCGCACAACGGTTCTGGACCAGTGAACGGTAGACCACTGGCGCCTCTAGCTAGTTTGTCAGCAATTTCGTTGCCTCTAATCCCAGAGTGACTAGGCACCCATCTCAGCGTAATGCTGTGATGCTCCGCCAATTCTTCAAGCTTCTTATGGCACCTCAGTACCACTTCGGAAGCAAATTTGACAGCCTGTAGTGCCCTGAGGGCAGCTTGGCTGTCGGAAAAAATTTCGACCGATCCATTCCCATGCGGGCAGTTTAAGATGCTCTCTGCACAGGTCTGGATGGCTATAACTTCAGCATGGAAGATGGAAGTGGAGCCCCCTAAGCTGATGGCTTCGCCATTCGGTTCTCCATCTCTCCAGATCCCAATGCCTGTGCCGTTCGGCGTCTTCGAGGCATCCACAAACCAGCGATGAGAACATCGCCTCGGTCTGTGAATGTATGCTTTGGAGACCTCACTGTTGGAAATGTCTACGGAGTATTTCCTAGTGAAGCTGAAGACAGGCGGAATCTTGTCCGCCCTAGTGGACAGAGGTACTGTCTGTTCGATGTAGTTGAAAATGCTGGTATGGTCTCCAGTTTTACCAGAGAAACCTTTACGCCCGCTACATTTTACTCTGTAAGCTGCCAGGGTAGCTTCTGACCGCAACACCAACTGAAGCGGAGGAAGCCCAAGAATGGTCTCCATGGCCGCAGTCGGCGTCGAGGACATGGCTCCCGTGATGCCTAAACAGGCAATCCTTTGGACCTTGCTGAGCGCGTTTACCGCGTAGCCCAGACTAGCCTTATGCCACCAGACTAACGAGGCATAGGTTATGGAGGGTACAATGACCTTCGTGTACAGCCAGTGCACCATTGCCAGTTTTAGCCCCCACGTTTTACCAAACATTCCTCTGCAGGCCCAAAATGCCTTTGTGGCTTTGTTCGAAACTTGTTCAAGGTGAGATTTGTACGTCAGTTTTGCGTCCAAAATAACACCTAGGTATTTAACCTCACTAGAGACCACTATCTTCGAGCCGAAGATGGCTGGACACTGTAGTTTTGGAAGTTTCCTCCTCCAAGTAAACGGAACCATTGTCGTCTTCCGAGAGTTTACATTTAACCCTTCTTCTTGACACCATCTCTCCACCAGTTTGAGTGCGACTTGCATCCTCTCGGAAACCACGCCCTCAAACTTTCCGCAGACCATGATGGTGATATCGTCTGCGTAGCCCTGCGCGTGGAAACCCGCCATCCGTAGATCAGAAAGCAAGCCATCCACCACAAGGCACCATAGCAAGGGCGACAGCACTCCACCCTGCGGGCAGCCAGCTGCCACAGTTGCCTTTACATTACAAAGGTTCTGCGAAACATGAACCATTCTGTCTCTTAGCATGGAGCCGATCCACCTCCTTACAGTTGGCTCGACTTTCCATTTTTGAAGCGCACAATGGTAAGCCTATTTGTTTGCTGTGTAATGAATGCATTTCAGTAACGAACGAATTCAATATAAAGAGGCATTACTCAACCAAGCATCCTATGCTGCACTCACTGACAGGACAAATAAGAAGGGACAAAATCCAGAAGCTTACCGCAAATTTGGAAAAACAGCAGCAAATGTTTCATAAACAAAGAACACAACTTCATAATGTTGTGAAAGCTAGTTTTAGACTTAGTTCAAAATTGGCAAAGTCATTAAAACCATTTGCCGAAGGAGAATTTATCAAGGAGTGTATGTTAGAAGTTTGCAGTGTTTTGTTTCCTGAAAAGAAAAATGAATTTGAAAAAATTAGTTTGTCAAGACGAACTGTTGCCCGACGTATAGAAATAATGGCTAATGATATAAAAACAACTTTGACTGACCGTATGGCTGGTTTTGAATCAATATCCATTGCATTAGACGAAAGCACCGATTTGTCTGACATAGCTCAACTGGCTATATTTATTCGAGGTGTTGATAAAGAGTTCACTGTTACTGAGGAATTGCTTGCTTTACAGCCACTAAAAGGAACCACTACAGGAGAGGACATTTTTAATGAAGTTGAAAAGGTATTCACAAGTTTTGGCTTGCCATGGTCAAAATTAGTTGGTGTATGCACAGATGGTGCACCTTCTATGGTCAGCTCACGTAAAGGTTTCATCGGAATTTTGTATGAAAAAGCAACTGAATTAAATGTGCAAAAAGATGATTTGATAGTCCTTCATTGCATTATCCACCAACAGAACTTGTGTTCTAAGTCCATTCGACTCCAGAATGTTATGGATGTGGTAGTAAAAACCATCAATTTTATTCGATCCCGAGGGCTTAACCATCGTCAATTCAAGGCGTTTTTGGGTGAAATATCAGCCGAATATGATGACGTAACATATTATTGTGAAGTCAGATGGCTAAGCAAAGGGAAAATACTGAAACGATTTTACGAGCTTAGAAATAAGATCGCAGATTTTATGCAAATAAAAGATAAACCACTATCTGAATTGAGTGACCCAAAATGGATATGTGACTTACAATTTCTGGTCGACCTTACAGGCCATTTGAATGATTTAAATTTGAAACTTCAACAACAAGGGCAGTTAGTAAATGATTTGTACAGCCGTTTGAAAGCGGTTCAAAACAAAATCCGCTTGTGGGAGGCACAGATGCTGTCTGGTAACAATTACCATTTCACCACGCTCTCTGCGTATGAAAATACTGCTTATGCTCAATATGCTGAAGAACTCAAGTTACTGTCGGAGCAATTTTCGAACAGATTTAGCGATTTTAAAAACATGGAAGACAGTTTCAATTTATTTGCTACGCCAACAAAAAGTAATGTACAAAATGCTCCAATACACTTGCAAATGGAGTTGATCGAGCTTCAAGAAAACTAACTCCTAAAATCTAAATTTGAAGACGTGGAGTTGTGCGATTTCTACAAAAAATACCTCGAAGAAGACCATTTCCGGAGCTTAGAAAACTCGCAGGAAGATTGATTTGTGCGTTTGGTAGTACTTATAAATGCGAACAGTTCTTTTCAATGATGAATGTTAATAAATCATAACATCGTACACGGCTGACTGACCATAATTTGGAAAATTCTTTACATCTTTGTATCAGTGGAATTCATCCAAACATCGATGGATTAGTTTCCCAAATTCAAGCTCAAGTGTGTCATTGATTTCGTTGTCGCTATTTAACTTTCGTAGTTTGTAATAATTCCAAATTTCACGATTTAATTATAATGTTGTACCTACCTATTGTTTTCATTTCATTTTCTTATTTTAATAAATTGCATTATAATAACATTGTCGTATTATTTCATGTCTGATATCTATCGCTAGAAATTATGAACACTACTTTAAAATGCACTACTTTTAAACGCGGCCCGCGAACGTATTTGCATACTAAAGTTTGGCCCACAACATGTCAAAGGTTGCCCATACTTGCACTAGCTCATAGTTTTAAGAAACTTCATAAAATCTCCAAACGTCCTGGAAATGTAGAATTAAATGTATTTATGTTTGGATATTATAGAACATAACAAACAAATATTCGGGATGTTGCCGAACGTTCTGATATCCTCGGATAAAAAAAAGTTTAATTGTAACTCGTTGTCAGTTGTAGGACAAATAAAACATCCAATTTGAGCAATATGTCACTCTATTAAAAAATACTTGCGAGAATTGAAAACATAGCTAAAATACATGTTACTGACCCCGAAAAAGAAGATTGTATTTCTCCAGACCAACAATAAGTGGTGCACAAAATATAAAATTTTTAAAAAAAGGCAATTTTTTTTTTGAGAACTGCTGAAATGCAGTCACATCTACTGCGGCAAGCAAAACAATCCCCTTAAACGTAAACATATGATGTGTACATGCTGGCTATTAAGATACGGTCAAAGCTTGGATAAGCCATTCGAAAAGGTCGAAGAAATGCTTAGTGTTGTTAAAATAAAGAACAGCGTAATTAGAACTTTACCTATTACCCATGATTTTATCTAAATGCCACGGTACACAAGTATCGAATCCACTGATATGGTATTGCGTACTTGTTGCTTCCGATATTTCCTTTACTTTTTTGGGCCTTGTTACTGTAATGTTCACTTAGGAAAGATTTTTATATTGTCATTCAGCCTGTTTATTCTTTATATGTCTTATCATTCTACTGCCGCTATTATTTGTGTTGTAACATATTATGTCGGCTATTCATATAGTTTACCCTGCTCTATTTTACACTTTAGATTGAAGATGTCTGCATTCGCTTTAATTTATTCACTTTAACTTATCTAATTTTTATCATTATCTACTTTGATTGTAGCTATTATATTTGATTTTTATTTCCTTTTTACTGTCTTTATTAATTGTCACCGTATTTTCTCTTTTGTTTTAATTTAGTTAGTATTATTATTAACATATTTACGATTGTTACTATTTCAAATATTCTATTATCACTTATTTCATTTTGCTTGTTTTTTGTTGACGCTTCCTATATCATGTTTAGTTTGATCTTTGGAAATAATGTTTACTTTACTCTACTTTATTGATGTGGCGTAAAGCGGAAGGAAATAGTGAGGCTGCTCGTCGGTTGTACTAAGACCGTTACCCCAGATCTTCAGATACCCGATGATCGAATTTTTACTTTGTCAGCGGCTGCTGACAAAAGTTAATACAGAACCTGGCTTCCTAAATGTATTGCTTACTTCAGAAGAGTGTGGGCCGAAAATTCACATGCCATTAGAAACTCTAACTTCCAGCGAAGATTCAGTCTCAACCTTTGAGCCGATATTATACGTGATGCTTTAGTAAGATTTTTTTTCGTTTTTCCTTCTAGATTAAATAAAAATGATTATCTTAATTTCCTAAAGAATGATTTGTTAGACGATTTATCGCTTGCCCGAAGGAATAATGTGTTGTTCATGCACGATAGTGCGCCACCTCACATCGCGGCCGTTATAACAGATTGTTTAAATCAAAGCTTTCGTAGATGGATTGGACACAATGGATCAGTTAAATGGTCACCGCGAGCGCCTGATCTAAATCCATGTGATTATTTTCTGTGGGGTTTGATGAAACAGCTAATGTATAGTCGACCGGTAAAGGATGTTGCAGACTTAACAGAACGAGTGAATAATGCAGCGAACACAATTCATCAGAATAGGAAGATACTATTGGGCGGGCCAGTTAATCTAATTCGTCGTGCATAGGCATGTATTGAGAGAAATGGTGAACATTTCAAACATTTGTTATAAGTTCGTATGTAGAAACCAAGTACTTTTAAGGAATGTCCAGTGAGGCAGTGCATTGCTATTGTTTAGATTCCGAATTAATATTTAAAATGAAATTTGCCTACTGTTTGTGAAATTGACTTGTAGAAAAACTACAAAGTTACATAGATACATTACTTTCGTATTCGTAAATATCGTGGCACGATCTCAATGCTTACTAGCTTTGACGTTTAAGGTCATCGATATCCTTATAGTATACAAACGAAATATATCGTACACGTGGTGCGGTCTATCTGCGTATGCTAACGTATCGTAAACAGAAACGGACCTACCTCAACACATCGCAGTTCTCAACAGTTCTTTTAACATTAATGACCTTATTTTAAGATGTTTAATCACCCCTTCAAAATAAAATCACAAGACCGTCAACAGCCTGTATAAAATGTAGTACCTATTATTATCTGAAAACGGCCTCTTTTAAAGCTTTTGGTAATCACCACTAAAAAGACCACATCTTTTACAGTTACTAAACAGTAAACTGAACTAACGTACCATTAACAATAACAAAGTTAATAGTACGCCAACTTCTTTGAACAACCTGTATATATACACAGGCAACATTTTGCGGTGTGCTAACATTGTGACAATATGACGTACCATACTTCAAAGATATTATCAATTGTACGGGTAACTTGATATTTGGACCAGCTTAATTTAAAAATCGTACATACTCATTGAAATATAAAAACAAACAACTTATCATCTTATATGTATTATCTATATACATTTATAAATTTGATATTAACATAAGAATAATTTCTTTTTTTGGTCTGTTATTTGTCAATGTCATAGTATTATGCAAAATCTTATATGTAATAAAACTGTCTATTTCTATCAATATACTCAATAAAACAAACAAAATTCTTCAATATTTTTCAACACTGTTTGGATATTAACGTAAATATTTCTTTTAGTCGTAACAAGGTTATATAACATGCAATATTGAACAGTACTTTCCATACATCTCCAATGATAACATAGGGTTCTAGGAAATGCGGCAACAATGCGAAATTTGTCATACACTTTCGAAGAAAGATTTTCATATATGTAATATGTAAGTTATATGAATCGTTAACTTGCATCCAGGCGTGCCTCTTTGCATCAGCATCAGCAGACGCGCGACTGGAATTTACCACCTTCCTGTTTTCGTTTTGTTGTTCAACGCTTCATGCTAAAGCTTTAAAACTGAAATCAGTGTAATGAAAATTGTTTAGTATACATGTCTAAATAATTAAAAAGATTTATTATAACTTTAACAGTACAATAAATACATATCTGGCTTGTCATATTGCTCGTCCTGTTGGTTTTCTCGTCGTTATCCTTCCCATACTTCGTCTGATCCACAATCGAATTCAAAGCGAATTCGACAAATATCCTTAGATTTCCTGAAACGGGTTCTGAATAAGATGAACGGAACATTAGGTTTTGTAAAGGAAAAATAAATGTTGTCCACTTATTTCCAAAAGCAAGTGTAAACTAATATTGCTTAGGTTTGCAAACCATTTGTTTTGTTTGGTAACATAGCTGCCCCTATGTACGGTCGTTAATGAATACAGTAATGGTGTTACCATGTTGGACGGTTGGACGCTTCTAGCTTGAGACTTAACGGCTTTTATATCCGTGCTTCTATACTGGTGTAGATAAGTTCTTTCCTGGACTTGAAGATCGATCGGCACCGTGCTCGTAATTACCTGGAGGACTTTTCCAGACACTGTTCTAAATGCGGATGCCACACGTAGGAGCATGGCCCTCTGGAGCCTTTGTAGCTGGACGTTGTATTTTTTTTATTTCAATGATCTTTCAATGATTTCAATGAATTTACAGTCAGAGCCACCTGCAAATTGGGCTCTGGTTTATTTGTGAATTTCTAAAGACTATCCCAGATGACTGTCAGTGGTATTTAATTGAATTAAACAGTTCTTTAATTTGTAATAAAATTGTATTTTAAATTTAAAAAATATTGTCTACAAGTTTCGTAGCAATACATAGGTTTTTTTTTTATTACTCACCTGTGTCTGTCATTGTACAAACTTGATGTTTTTTACACCCATTTTATAGTAAAAAATATTGTAAAAACACGCTTTCACTGTGTAAATTGTTGCGCACACCCCGATCGTAACCCTCGATACCTCGTTCTCACACCAACAGCTCTGGAGTTGAACCATTATTGTAACGACGAATTAAGAGGAAACACACAAATAAGTAGTAATAAAAAATTCCACGGCATAATGACTTCAAATTGTGAATGCGAGATAAGATTTGTGTTTTTGCTCAGATTTTAATTAACTTGCTGCAGCCCGAAGATATTTACAATTATATCCAAACCGAAGACAACCAAATGATAAACTTTTTAGAAATTTTTATAATCGTCTGGGAGAAAGTGGGTGTTTTCGCCCTAAGAATCGTAATGGTGCTCCAAAAACAATTTCAGTAGAACAAGAGGAGGAAGTTCTGGTTCGTGTTACCGAAAATCAAGGTGTAAGTACCCGCCGTTTAAGTGTGGCGGCAGAAATAAATCACACGTCTATCAATAGAATCTTACGAAAAGAGAAACTCTATCTTTATCATTTCACTCTTGGGCAGAAATTATTAACTCAGGATCCTCCAGCACGTCTACGATTTTCGCAGTTTTTACCGACGAAACAGAACGAAGACCCAAATTTTCTTAACAAAATTCTCTTCACCGATTAAGCAACGTTTACTAGACGTGAAGTTTTCAACTGGAGAAATAATCATTTGTGAGATTCTGATAATCCACACGAATTCAAAATAAACATTTGGTGTGGGATGATTTCTGATTTTTTCATTGGTCCTTTTGAACTTCCACCGAATCTGAACGGTTAACTATATTTAAATTTTCTCGAACAAAATTTAAATGGCCTGCTAGAAAATGTGCCAATTGAACAAAGACAAAATAGGTGCTTTATGCACGATGGAGCGTCACCACATTTTTCTCTGCCTGTGTGCGAGTATCTGAACGAACAGTTTCCACATCGATGGTTTGGTTTGGTTCCTTGGCCATCTAGAAGTCCAGATTTTAACCCCCTAGATTTTTCTGTTTGGTTTAATATGAAGGAAATAGTCTATAAGGAAAGAATTGATTCCTGCGAAGAGTTGCTTCAACAAATTCAAGAAGCTGCCAATGTAATCAGATCTGATCTTTTTTTAAAGATCAGAAGATCTTTAAAGAGAGAGAAGTGCATTGAAGTGGGTGGTGGACATTTAGAGCAGTTGCTCTAAATAAGTTATTCACCAGTACTATAATATGCGGGTGCTTGTAATGACAGTTGTATCAGCTTGCTACTCTTTTAGAAAATCGATTTTATAAGACATTATTTTCAAACATATGTATGTTATGACTCTACTGATAAAGTATGATTGAGTGTGTATGCATTATTTCTTTTTATTATTTATTATTCACCTAAGCTTCGTAATTTAAAGATAAAAAATTGTGTTAATAATACGAAAGTTTCAGCGCAACTTTCGAATGCAAATATCTCGAAAGCGGATCAAAAATTAAACAAGTATGTATTTTTAATGTAAAAAAGGTTGCACTTTGAAATTTTCTATTCAGTTTATGTGATTCTGCATACACAAAAATATAAGCTTCGATTTACCTATTCAGCAGGGTGTAACTAGCGCCCTCTATGAGCAACGATAAAAGTTATGACAAATTCCTATTCATCATGCTGAGAAACGTAGTAATACCAATTTTTACGTTGATTCTATGAAAACTTGCTGAATTATTGGGAAATTTAGAAATAAAATTATTAACTTGAACATCCTGTATATCTTAAACGAGCAACATTTGTATAAGGCATGCTGTGCTCAATCCTCAATCATCTTTTAGGCTCTAATATTCCCAATTTCCAGATTGCCCATTCTTAACGCTTCACACGTATACCTCTGAGCTAAACTTTGTTTATCTATGTTAGTGACCACACAGTTACACTCCTTTTAACACTAAACTGCGACATTCTGTGTTTCATAATTCTACCTTGCATATATATAAGTATCAAATAATAAAAATTGTTTTTAATGTTTTATTATGTCATAGTGCAATTAGGTAGATATAATAACCAAAAGAAGTTACTTTTATAAATATTATGTCGATTTTATCGGGCATACTCATCTATAAATCATGAACTAAAACGAGGGTAAATATATAATATATAAATCTATCTGCACAACCCAAAATAGCCAAAGCGTACGGCTTATAGCGTGTGGCAGAAAATGTGGATACATAGTCGCAAGACGAAGACATTAAATAAACAAGGTATTCTACAGGCTGTCCCACCAAAGACTGGGTCTTGGATTACAGCTCTATTTGTCATTTTAGAAAGAAACCTTTTCTACAAGAATGTTATAGAATCCAATGCTGCATCACCTAAAAATATTTTTGACTATACAGAGTGTCCCAGAAGTAGGCAAACGGATACTTACTTCGTTATTTTAAATGGAACAGCCCATATATTATTTCATTTTTCAATTCTACATAGAAAAATAACATGACTTCATATAAACTACTATATGTCTATCTTTAATAACAACCTGGTTATTTACTCTGTTGTCAAAAGTAGTCCCGATGCAAAGCATCGGTTAAGGCGGCGTGGTTTATATTTGCATTTGTTTTAGACGTTCATATTTTAAACACCATACATACATACTTAGTCTGATTCAACATTGAAATTAAAATCGATGTAATTGTATACAGGTGTCCACTATAGCCCTAAACATTTGCTTAACTTTAATCCAAGGTAACTTGATTTTTTTAAATAGCACCCTATATTTTTGCTTGTGTTAAATTAATCCTTGCCCAAAACCCTATTAATCCATACTAAACATTTATGATGCCACATGCACGACTTCATAGTGAATTAATGATTTTAAATAAATCCAATAATGTTTCCGTTAATTTTCAGGTCGCCTTGGTATATAAGCACTAAACAAAGGTATAAAGCTGTGCATTAGTAAGTATACGTCGGCATCGGGTCATAATTTAAAACTAATAACACTTTTTTTTTTAAAAAATCAGAAATTTTATGTCATTTAACTGTGATTATACAAAATTACTTAAATATATATATATATTAAAAAAACCGTTAAAATAACAAAAAACAAACATTAAAAACAGTAAAATACATCATTAAATTAATTATTAGAATGTAAAGGAAATGTTCAAGAATGTCCTCTTTCTCTCAAAGATATTTCTATCTGCTTTTACGTTACTTTTTGAAGCAACTCTGGTGAAACGGCTAAAAATGCCTCCCTTAGTGGTAAGTTCCCCAACATTTCATAGAATTGCGTTTGCAAAAAATAGTTGTATCGCTCTCCGTTTAAATTATTCTCGAAGAAAAAGGATCCCACAATGTGACATCCAACAAAATTCCTCCTCATACATTTGTTTTCCATCTACCTTATACCGCACGTGTTGCTACAGATCTAGGATTGTCTTGTGCATAAACGTGAGCGTTCTTTCTGATCGGTACACCATTACTCTGGAAACTACCTTCTAACCATCAGTCACAAAGTCTTATTCGCCTTCCGTAATCATCATCTGTAGGCTGCTGATGTATGGATGCGTGATAAGGGTGATCTTTATGTATCTGTATAGAACCTTTGAACAGTACTCTTATATACACTTCAGCGTTTCTGCTAATATGCCTCGTGCTCACTGTTCAACCACAGAAGCAAAAACATTGAACTCATTCTCTTCATTAATATGATGATAACGTTTATTAAACAGCACAAATGCTTTCAAACCTGTGTTTAATTTAATTTAATTTAAACATTCCATTCTTGGATACCGTCTGTTTCGATTGGATAGCGTTGTCTATATATTTTTGAAGCCAAAAGACAATTTCGTCCACATTCACCTAAATGTAAAATTTGAAAAATTGTGTAAATCGGGAATATAAATAGATATAAATATATGTAATTGGGAAAATGACATAAATGGTTACGTACCAATCAAATACATCATATCAACAAATTCTTCTTTTGAATATTGCGTATTTTGAAGTATATAACAACGTGTATAAGAAAATAAATAAATAAGCAATGAGAGAGCAAGGAAAAGGAATTATATATACAAAATTATTTTTTCACAGTTTTGAGATTTAATTATTCCGAAACAATTACCATGGCCTACTAAAAATATGTTCTATAATTTCTGATCATACGAAAATGACATAAAATTTTTCTTTTTTTAAAAAACTTGTTATTAGTTTTATATTATGACCCGATACTGACATGTGTTTGCTAATTCGCAGCTTTATTCAATTGATTAGCTTTTATATACGAAGGCGACCTGAAAATTAATGGAAAAATGATTGGATTTATTTAAAATCATTAATTAACTATGAGTCGTGCATGAGGCATCATACATGTTTAGTATGGATTGATAGGGTTTTGGGCAAGGATTCATTTAACACAAGCAAAAATATAGGGTGCTGTTTAAAAAAATCAAGTTACCTTGGATTAAAGTTAAGCAAATGTTCAGGGCTATAGTGGACACCTGTATACAATTACATCGATTTTAATTTCAATGTTGAATCAGACTAAGTATGTATGTATGGTGTTTAAAATATGAATGTCTAAAAGAAATGCAAATATAAACCACGCCGCCTTAACCGATGCTTTGCATCGGGATCACTTTTGACAAAAGAGTAAATAACAACGTTGTTATTAAAGATAGACATATAGTAGTTTATATGAAGTCATGTTATTTTTCTACGTAGAATTGAAAAATGAAATGATATATAGGGTGTTCCATTTAAAATAACGAAGTAAGTATCCGTTTGCCTACTTCTGGGACACTCTGTATAGTCAAAAATATTTTTAGGTGATGCAGCATTGGATTCTATGACATTCTTATAGAAAAGCTTTCTTTCTAAAATGGCAAATAGAGCTGTAATCAAAGACCCAGTCTTCGGTGGGACAGCCTGTACATAGTTAATGTTATTAAAATGCTTAAATATTTCACTGATAATAGCCCAACACTTCTATAGATATATTCTTATTCGCAATTTACAATCTCAAGTAATAAATGAGTTTAGAGGCGTAGTTCATCCATTATACCTATACATGCGACTGAATTAGTTCTGCCTGAGGACGTAAGATGCAAAATCAAGCTCTTCCGTTTACTAGTCCCTCGTTAATTGTGAATAATGTTAACAGTAATGACTGGTAGCACTGACGATAAGTGAATTGCTATTTTACATATCGAATTAAACCCGTACGTGCACAATCTAATAATTAATAATGCCATTTTTATGGAGATGAACGCTTTCGTTTAAAAGTATAATGAATAAAAGATGCATGTACCCGCCCATAAAAACGAGAAACCGCCGTAAATCTATATTTACACCAGTTAAATAGAAGAAAATCGAACCCAGCGTGTATGTTTCACATCATGCAGCATCAGTGGTCGCGGATTTTGCCGTCTTGTGCTCCACGACTGACTACCCGATAGTCGGTGGGAAAAAAAGACGGATCGAGAAAACGACCAGACTTAGACCGGATAGTTTTTGATGAGAGTATACGCTGCTGCAAAGAAGCCAAACCAGATCCGGTGGTATAATCAACTCGTTATTAAGTCGCGCATTGCATAGCAATGGGTCTTTAGCTCACTCATGTTGAATTCATGCCGCGTGAGAACGTCATTCTCTTTTTTCATTCCCTTTTCGTTCTTTATTCGGTTCTACTTTTTTATGCCTCTTTCGTAATTGACAGGTACGTAGAGAGAGAGTTCCCAGAATCGGGCGAGCGAGACGGAGTCGTGTACAGCGTGCCCAGGAATTTTCAGAAGTCCGGCGAAGACCAGGCGATCTCGGCCGAACACAGGGTGTTCACTAGACTGCACGGCCTCGAAGGAGATTCGCGACTGAGGGGCACGTGGATGACTTTCTTTCATAGCGCCTCCTACGCGGGCCACTCGCATCGTAACAAGAGAGATGGAAAACTGATGATTAGGGAACACGACTTTGTGATATTTGTTAAAAATAATGGTAAGTAATCAACAATAATAATAATAACATAGGTTTTTTTTTCAACAATTAGAGGAATGTTACAAAATAACTCACATCACCTACCCCACAAAATGCAGAAACATGCGTCAAATAAAAATACAACAAATATAAAGGCTACATAGCTACATGAAACCAAATAATATTAACTAAAACAAATTATTCTAGCTTGTGATTCAGAAAATCATCCACCGAAGAGTAATGTTAGATCTACGAAATGTTCGCTAGTTCACGAGAGTTTTTAAATTCTTAGGAAAAAAAGGATTTTTTGTAAATATCTGGGGATTTTGGACGACATTAACAAAAGAAAAAGCAGACATAAAGTAATAGCAGAAAAAAAATTCTTTCGCCGCTTGAAGTGCAACGTATGACGAGAGAACTAAACTCTTTAACCGCTTTTCGAGACTTTCCTGGTCTGAGAAGCAAATTATGTCACTACACTGATTGACAAAAAATCAAATCTGCAAAGGTTACAATTAAAAAACACGACGACCAATCAAGAAGAGCATATTCATACGCAATCCACCTTTATTAGAGTAAGAGTATGCAAAACTATGTTCTGCAATACTCTTAGCACAGATAAGTCATACAGATAGCTCACCTTACGGGAGAATTGGCAGCGGCTTTCGCTAAAATGGGAACCCTCGATCAAATAGTTGGGAACCCTACGTGAGTTCATTCGGAGCGCTGCACTTCAGTTGCCGGTGGACAGTCGGGTAGCCACGTACGAACATATATACCGCTAGCATTGAAATGTCGACACGCGGTGCTCGCAATAAATGCGCATACATATATACGCTGCGGAAAGTCCCGGAGAAATTTTAAAGATTTGAAGTTATTTAAATTCCCGGAAAATAACTTATTGCGTGGCTGAATGGATAAAAAATGCGGGTAAATACTGTGTTAGGATATCTATGTAACATTAATACAACACTAAAAACTCACGACAATATTGCTCTTGCAGTCCATATACAATATATTGATGTTGTAAATTATCATTATGCATTAAATCATTATTAAAATAAAATAAAATTGCAGACTTTAGTTGTAAAAAATTTGTAACAATTTCAATTATTAAATTTACGCCATTCTTCAGAGACTACCAAACGTCATGATGTATCTATAGGTATATAGGCTGTTTTCAATTTGCCGGTAATTATTGATTATAGGGATTTCGTTTATTAAAAGAAAGATACAATGTAGGTTTAAATTTGACGTAGCTAAATTTTACAAACAATGTAACAAAAAAAATGGGAGTAGATCATTTCCAAAGATTACCGCCGTAAGTCATAAGACAGACAGGTTTTTGATTTGTGCTTATATCGTCTATAAATTTGAAATTGTCAAAACTAAAATTTTAAAGAAACACCTGTATTCTATCACTGGTAAGCGAAAATTCCACGGTAGCCTGTGAATTTCAAACACCTACAAATTATACGCTTTTGCTTTGTAGGGTGGATATATAATTATATTAAGTTAGGGAATTTTCTGCTTATACCTAAGTTTAGACTATATATTTTTTTGTAGTAGCCGAGATGACCCTAGCACCACAAATATTAAAATATGCCGCTATACGGCACGGAATATTATGGCTAAAACACGTAACGTTCAAAAAGTTTTTCACTTTTGGAATGTATCGGAGTTTATTATGGTTACCTTTAAATATTATTTTCATATTATATAGAACGTTCCAAACGCTCTAAAAGTATCAAAGTTGTGTTTAAATAAGGTTTATTTATAATTTTATAATAATTAAACCTTAACGGTTTTTAAATAATTTGAATTTTGGAAAAATCAAATCTAATTTTCATATTTCAAATACTTCAAAAGTGTAAGCGAAACTTATGGTAAAATGTAACAATAGACCATGTTATATAACTCAATTATAATAAACCTGCTATCGTATACAGGGCGTACAAAAATTAAAAGTAATCGAATAAGAATTGTAAGTGGCTATAACTTGATTAATTGAAATGGAACGCCATAGTTTTGAACCTACCAAAAATGTACTTTTTTATTAGCTATCGAATGGTATTTATATAAGTTAAGCTTTCAGTCTTCGCATTTGAATATGCTAAATAATCGTTTTTTGCGCCATTTGGTATTTCTAACCTATCTAGTTGCCTATATAGTAGTATTGTCAGATAATTTACAATTATAAGAATAATAATGAAGAATACCCAATCGGCTGTAATAACAATAATGGTAATAACATATCAACGCTAACATAAAACAGAAGCAAAATATGTATTTAGAACAAAAATAAATGAATTATCTGACATTTCTAAAAACTAAGCAACTAGATACAGTAGACCTCTTACTTAAAAAACCTCAAATGGTGCAAAAAACGACTATTTTCACGTGTTTACAGATTTATTATTATGTAACCATATATCCCAAAAGCGAAACTTTTGAACGTTACATGTTTTGGCCGCAATATTCCGTGCCGTATAGTGTGAATGACCCTGTAAATATGATACTTATTTTAAAAAGATTTGATGTTACTTGGGTATAATAAAAAATGATAATTTGATTTTAAATCGGATTTATAACGTTTCGACTACATGCAGTACAATTATCACTATTCATTATTTTCGTTACTATCAAGAAAAAAAAACGTCATATATTATAACAATAATACAATAGTTCGTGGAATTTCAGGCTTTATTTTCAATATATCTGAACTCACATTATTAATTAAATATCTTGTTACGTTTCAACTACTTAATATAGTCTTCTTCAGACATGTATGATGAAAAAATTAACAATTACATTAAACATGACAAACCACATTTAAAAAATCTACCTATAAAATCATTTTTTTCTTAATGTAGTTTGTCAGGTTTAACGTAATTGTTAATTGTTTTCATCATACATGTCTGAAGAAGACTATATTAACTAGTTGAAACGTAACAAGATATTTAATTGATAATGTGAAGTCACATATATTGAAAATAAAGCCTGAAATTTCAGGAATTTTTGTATTATTTACATATACTACTGGCTATAAACTTTGATTCCTTCCAATATATTATAACAACCATAAAGTATATTCTTATGAGACACATACGAATAAATTCAATAAATACATTAGGCGCACTCCAGTCAATCTGGACAGTCTATAGAAAATATTTATATTCTAAATAGGAGCGTAAGCAATTCACATTCAAGGAGGTATAAATTCTATTCAATTTGCTATTCTAGGTAAATAACAGCTGTGCGGCAAAAAAACATATTTTTTAAATAAAAACAACTAGCGAGCCGGTACTCCTTCCACACTCCGACGTCCGGTCCCCGACCGTACACCGTGCTCCCCGCAGCTATCTATGTTTGATAAAATCGTAATATTGCAGCCTGTTATTTCTGCAAACCGCAAGAATCGGCCAATTTTGCTACGGTGAGCTATCTGTTTACTTATCTGTGCTCTTAGCTTGATATTACGCTGGAAAACAAACATAATGTTCACATAGGTTTAGAATTACTTTTAAATAACTTACCGAAGCTAGTCTATTAAGTTAACAATATTTAGAGCCAGTTTGGACTAAATTATAATTGTAAAGCTTTTATAGAAACGATTAGTGTCCCAAGCACAACCAAGTACCATTATCTGTTGCATCTTTTTCAAACATGATTGACGATCAGAGCAGCGCGTTATCTTCATAAAAGAAAGACGAAAGCTGTGTGGCTTACCAAACAGGTAATATCAGCATAGAGGTGTATGAAGTATATCGACGAAGAAAGAAGAGGCACGATATAAAAAAAGAGAAAAACGAGAGAAGCAGACGATTGTAGCGTGTACACAATGGGTTTCAAGCGGTATTATTGTGACCGAAGCCCAATGTTTCCAGCAATCATTTCCATTCCATCAATTTCCATTTCTTCAAATGGCAATGCGATGGCCACAGTGAAAATATACAATAACTGCGCTATTCAAGACGATTCATCTACCTTTATGGCGTTTCAACGTTTTGAATTCCATTATATGATCATTTCTTGTACCATTCCATTTAGTTGATGTTACAAGTTGCATAATTAGATTATAATAATAATTTATTCTTTTTATTTCGTAAAGGTGATGATGTTAATTTCCCCTTCTGTTCATAATTTGTAGTTATCGGAAATGCAATCGTTTGTCGCATTATCGATTCTGTTTCTTTATCAACAAAGATGTGTTGAAACGTGTCAAAACGCAACACAGCACTAGCAACTTCTGCTAACCTTGTATAAAAAGCCACCACATTTGATTGCACAAAGTGAAACTTTTTTACTATTACTATTTTTCGAGAAAACAGTTACACAACGTGCTCATTGTGTGTGTGAAATTAAAAAAAAATATGTTTCTACCAGTAAAGTAAATAAAACTAATAACATGTAAGTAGTATTATCTAAATTTCTCCAATAATCATCGTAAACCCTTCGCCCTTCGAGATACATCATTTCAATTATTTTATTTTCCACAGCATTATGAAATATAACTTGAAATGACGACTTGATTCATCAATACAGCTACTGGCATATCTTGAATTTCTTGTGTTTAATTTATTACATTGGCAGCAGAAAAGTGCGGTTGCTGCAGTTGATGAAAAACTTTGCACATTTGTACTTACAAGGAGTAGGCAAGAACTGCGAAACACAAAATTAAATGAGTCATATATTATTTGAAAGAGGAAATTAAGTGTATAAAAACTGTAAATGGGTTTGAGTGCATGGGCCTTAATTTTTGAGATATGAAGAATTTTATTTAAAAACATTAACGCCTGTAGCTTAAGAAGAATTATATGTACACGACTGATTGGTGTCTGTGTAGCCCAATTAGTTGAGCGCACGAATTACGAATTTTGCCAGGAAGTGGAATAGGTTCGAGCCCATCCTAGGGACATTATTTTTCTATTATCAGTATTCATTTTTTTTTATTTTTATTCGTAATATATGTGATTACTAATAATCACAAATAACATATACAACTTTCACACACAACATTGGAAAAAAAAAAACAATTATAATACAATGCAATAATTATTTATTAATAAATAAAAGAAAGAAAATGATGTACGAAATCGTCGCACAGGTGAACTTTGGAGATGCTTTGGCAGGTGGTACATATAGTGACAAAGTATTTCGGATTAAAAATTATGTTTATAATCAATTTGTTGAAACACGCAGTACAAAACAGCTTGTTACAAGACGGCAATTGCAGATGTGGGTTATGGCTGCCGTTGCCAAATTTTATGAGGATACAGAAAATAATTGCATTTTTCGATTTGTTGCATCTTCCAGGTGGGTGTCAGATTTATGAAAGAATATAAAATTTCAAATCGTCGTGTAGTGCGATATCTATCCGAAAAAGAAATCGCATCACTGATGAAATTATGAATTCCATAAACGTTGCAGCCTCTTGGCCTTTTGTATCATATCATACTAACCGACAATTCTATTCTTATTTTAGTACCTATTTGTGATAAAGTAAGAGTTCACAAATCATCAGTATTTCTTAACATATAGAAACAAAGAAGTAACTCTAATGCATTTTCTCTTATAGGTTCTTTATTATAATGTAACTCATTACTACTATTCTACAATTTACAGTTATATATAATGTAATTATATGTAGCTATAAATATTATGACATTAAAAAAAAATATGGAACAGCATAGAAAAGTAAAACCTCTGGGAATGCAATAAAAAAAATGAGTTGGTTAGAAAATAAATACCGAGCAACTTCTATGCGATTAATCTTTAACAAGTTTTAAGCACTTTTCTGTGCTGTTTTTCTTTTAATTTTAGACAATGTTAAAAAACTGTTAATGCTTGTAACTTAAGAAAGAAAGCGTGTATATAGCACGTTAATGGATTTATAACCTGATTAGTATTCGGTTTGTTAAAACCGAAAAGTTTTACATATATCTTTATTATAAAATTTGATAAGCAACAATCATTATTAGCAGACGCGTTTCGTGCATACATATTATTTTCATTACTATTATTTACAAAAAAGAGCTAGAAAACCAAGGAACTATTAACATACAAAATATCTACAAAAGTTCGCGTGTGCGACGTTTTCGTACCTCATTTTCTTTCTTTTATTTATTAATAAATAATTATTGCATTGTATTATAATTGTTTTTTTTTCCAATGTTGTGTGTGAAAGTTGTATATGTTATCAGTGATTATTAGTAATCACATATATTACGAATAAAAATAAAAAAAAATGAATACTGCTAATAGAAAAATAATGTCCCTAGATGGGCTCGAACCTATTCCATTTCCTGGCAAAATTTGTAATTCGTGCGCTCAACTAATTGGGCTACACAGCCACCAATCAGTCGTGTATATATACTTCTTCTTAAGCTACAGGCGTTAATGTTTTTAAATAAAATTCTTCATATCTCAAAAATTAAGGCCCATGCACTCAAACCCGTTTACAGTTTTTATACACTTAATTTCCTCTTTCAAATAATATATGACTCATTTAATTTTGTGTTTCGCAGTTCTTGCCTACTCCTTGTTAGATGCATATCATCGACTACACTATCAGAATTGTCACTTTGGGACGCTTCACTTGTTGGTCTTCATATTCGGAAATATCAATGATACTTATATATATACGCTTATAACTCTTCGTCAGTCAAAGATTTGCGATATGCCATGCTGAATGTAAAGTCGAATACTGAACCATAACTGCGTCGATGTTTTTATAGTCTCAACATCGTTATCAACCACAGACTGTCAGCGTAGTTATTTATGAGTATACGACAGTGTGCATATGGATATACGCTATAAGAATCTAGGGTCGCAGATTTACTGCGTAAATATCTCTAAAATTTTCTCTCTATTTTTTCTTCAAACAATAGATTTTAGTTGACGAGTCTTTTTAAGCTAGACGCCTTTGAAAAAAAAAATATAATAAAGGGATTAAAAAATTAAGACAAACGAAAAAATTAAATATATTTAGCCTACTTTTCCAAACTAAAATCGCGTTTAAAGAAAAACGAAAAATAAAGAAAAATTAAAAAATTACACATTGTGACAACGAGACGCGTAGTGTCGAGTCTTTTCAAAAGTAAGTGGCCTTTGAAAAAAAAAAATAAAGAAATTAAAATATTGAGACAAATGAAAAAATTAAATATATTTCCCGCAAGGAGGTTTCCAAAATCAAACCGCGTTAAAAAAAAAACGAAAGAAAAAGTAACACATTTTTTCAACAAGCAACACGCGTTTTAAAAGCAACAGCCCTTCGAAAAAAAAAGAAAAATAAAAAACTGAGACAAATGAAAATATTAAATATAGTTCTAGCGAAGAGTTTTCCAAAGCAAAAAAAAAAAACGAAAGAAATCAAATATAAAAAATTGCAAATATTTTCAAGGAGACGCGTAGCGTGGAGCTATCTACAGCGAGTTTCCCAAAGAAAATCACGCTTAAAAAAGTTGAAAATTAAAAAAACTGAGAACTTGAAAACTAAAAAAATACATAAGATAAATTACTAGATTGAGACTCCATCTTAGATTCCCATATCAATTCTACGCAATTAAAGAGCGAAAAGCTACCCAAAGGGTGTTCAACCTTCTATAGTGATCGCGGGCCAAGGTGGATCGCGGGCTAGGCGCACCAACTTTTTCAATAGGATGCGTTCCAGGTGGAACGAGGGCTTACTAGTAAATATCGTGATGTGATATTAACATTCTTCGCATTCTTATCTAAGAGAATGATTTTTGACACACACACAGGTTTTCAGATGTTGGTACCCTCACATCAAAAATGTCTACCCTTCTATTCACTCTCTTAAAATCGAAATTTTTAAAAATGCTGCCTTAATACATAACTAGATACGTCTAGAAAATAATGTACCTTCCAAATTTAACGTTCCTAAGTTGAGCAGCTTCAGCTGAGCGTTAATGAGTCAGTCAAGATGCAATGCTTTCTGTCGGCTTTATAGGTATTTAATAATTTTTAAAATATTTGTATTTGTTATTAGTGTGTTAACAATACATCTTTAACGTTTATATTAATTTTACATTCTCTTTTTCCGACGATCGTAATACAATTAACATTATCATAAAAAAAATTTCTAAGCAATTGATAAAGGTAGCAAAGACTACTGAAACGTTTTGATGTCCACATACTTCCAAATAAACAACTTTAAAAAATTATTATACATTTCATGAGAAGGATATCCTACCTACTGGATATCCAGATGACGTAACAATATCATTTTGCAGCATGTGGACAAAAACTTTGTCCATTGCAGCATCTGAACCATATCTGGACGCGCATGCTGTCCATTTGTTGTTATGAAGAATAATGTCGTTGAAACTGGATGTCCAGTTCGCGCACTATGCAAGCCATCTGCGATCTGGCCATATGATAAATCAGCGGATATTCACGTCTGGTCAGACGGATACGAACCAGTTCTGGATAAACAGATGCCATTATTACTCTAGTGGTTTCACATTTGTGTTGATTGTTATCTGTGGAGCAATGGATATGCTGTAAAAGACAAATCTTACGCTAAAGTTTGCGCTTACTATTTAAAACAACCCTAGAAGCCATTTACTAGAGAGTCAACAGCAAAAAGTATTAACGAAATCCATCATGCCAAAAATAAATCATAAGCAACCTCAAAATAAACTTCTTAGTTGCAAATATTGCACTTCTTACAGCGTGACATCATTAAATAATGCTGATCACTGTAATTAATTTAAGGTAATTTTTATATTAAAATGATTTCACACTTCAAAAAGTGCAATATTTGTAATTTAGCCATCCTGCTCGCTTTATAAGATCTGTATTTGATTATTCAATTCGTGAAAGAACTTGTACTCCTCATTAGCTCAAGTGGCAGAGCACACCCGTCCGGTGAACGAGAGGTATCATGTTCAAATCCTACACGAGGTAAAAAAAATTTAATATGAAAATTGCCTCAAATTAATTTCAGTCATTAATAGAAAAGCATTATTTAACGGACTTTTTACTTGTCTATAACAGATAATTCTTTTATGCAATAAAAGAGAACTAGAAGAGAGTACCATCTGCTCAACACCTGTGATATATTGTCCGTTAAGGATAAACATTTTTTGATAAACACAGGTAAAAATGAGGAAACCGAAATCAAATACTTGGTAGCATATGAAGACCTTTGCATTTTTAAATCATGTAACAAGAAAAAAGCTATTTCTCGAAAACTAGTTGTGAGGGCCATAACCTCACAAGACTTTAATGGAAAGAGACTATTCTACGAAGTTTGTTTCTTTGAGACCTTCACATACAAAGCGGGCTGCTAAAGCAGCACACCATCTACTACAAATATTCTTAACTGTTGGTGCACCACGGATTTTACAGAGTGCGAATTTGTGAATAACGTGATTGCAGAAATAAAAACATTATAGCCTGAATGTGTCACAGACGTTACCATCACCGTAAAAACCAGGGAAGAGTGGAACGCAGTAATCAGGACATCTTAAATATGATAAGAGCCTAGCTTGCACATAACTGCACAAATTGGGCAAATAGACTATGTTTCGTAATGGCAAAAAAATACTTCTTATCATCGGCCGATCACCCTATTTTTGGGCATGGTCTACACGTGGGATTCACTTCATCAAAAATATCCAGAGAAATCTTGGAACGTTTGCTGACTGAAGAGGATGCAGACTCCTTACTACATGAATCGTACCAAGATCAATGATTATTAGATTAAACAAGTGTAACGACCGAATCTGAAAAATAAAAAACTACATTTATGCTACATCGACCTACACAAAGCGTTTGATAGGGTAAGGAGAGATGATATATGGAAGTCATTAAAAAAGAGAAAAATCGACGAACAAACCGTAGAAGTCATAAAAGCAATGTACAAGGATAACATAAATATAGTAAGAATAAATAATAAATAATGAAGAGTCGAAAGAATTCAAAACGGAAATAGGTGTTAAACAAGGATGTGTTCTCAGCCCCATTTTGTTTTCCTGTGTACTAGATGAAGCAATAAAGAAGGCAAGACCAAGAATGAAACAATTAAAATTGGGATATTGAAAATGAAACCCACTAGTATAGCAGAGTTGATGTATGCCGATAATATGGTGGTAGTGGCAGAGACCGAAGAAAACCTGCAACATAATATAAACATCTTAAGTGAAGAACTTACAAAAATTAATATGAAAATAAATACAGATAAGACATAGAGTATGATAGTGGCAAAAGAGGAAACGAAACATAACATTAAAATAAACGGACAAATAATTGAACAGGTCAACGAATACAAATACCTCGGGACGATAATTGCAGCAGATGGAAAGATTGACAAAGAAATAGATGAGAGGATGAAGAAGGGTGGAAAGATATATAATATGATGAAAAAGACATTCCTAGGAAAAAGAGAGGTGCAAAAGAACGTAAAAGTCGACGTAATAAATAGAATAGTAAGGCCAACGCTGATGTACAGCTGCGAATCCTGGACACTAAACGAAAAACATAAATCCAGAATAAATGCCATGGATATGAGATTCTTAAGAAAAGTAATAAACAAACCGAGAATAGATAGAATCAGGAATGAGGAAATAAGGGAAGAATTGGGAGTGATACGAATACGAAGGAAAATAGAAGAAGGACAGCTAAGATGGTATGGACATATTTGTCGAATGTCAGAAGAAAGAACAACTAAGAAAATTTATGAAACGAAAATACCTGGAAAAAATTCAAGAGGAAGACCAAGAAGAACATGGAACGAGGTGATAAGGGAAGCATTGACCGAGAGAGAAATGAATTGGCATGAGGCAAGAGAAATGACAAAAGACCGGAAAAAGTGGAGAGAGAAGATAAGGGCAAGGAATTAACCTCAATCTCGACCTCAATGACCTTACACCTAACGGTAGAAAGGTTTTAAAGGATTAAAAAAAAAAAAAAAAAACGACCGAATCTAAAATTCCCTCCGCTAACGATACACATGTTCAAGAGCTCTCGCCGAAAATAAATCTGTAGAAGTGACTGACTCTCAAATAAGCACCGATTTGAGGCAGAAATGAAGGAGTTTCCACATATAGGGGCCAAAAACGTGCAGCAGAGAAGATGCTGTCCGAGTATAACCAAACGAATACGTTGTTTAATGTAAATCCGTAAACGAAGTACATGAACTAGACATCTGCTTGCAACGACGTTATTACTTATATATAAACATCTTTATTGAAATAATTTATAGCATAATACTATAATATACATAAAAAAAAGAGTACATCACACAAAGGAAAAAAAACATTCAGCTTCAATTATTGTATATGTGAATGAATTACAAATTTCCAAAGAATATTTAAATGTGTTTCCCTACGGGGAGAGAATTCCTTAATATCTTAAATCACATTTGGCATTAAGCTAACAAAAATACACAGATCAAATCACCTGTTTGTGATTGTTGCATACCACATACAAAGTTTACACGTCCAGATGTAAGACTGCATAGTTTTATCATCTGGAAAAGCAGACTCACAAAACGGACAAAGTTTTTGTTTAGGTGCTGTCAAATGACTTTGTTGCGACATCTAGAATCATTTCAGGTATTGGATATTCTTTTCAGGAAGTATACAATCGATTCGACATATAGATCATTATTAAATTTGTAAAGTCGTTCCTTCGTAGCCGATAATTTATCAATTACTACTTTATCCGGGAGGTAGCGGCTTTATGCATTCCTAGTTTGTTTAAATTACGGATACATAATAATTTTCCTCGTTAAAATAATTCTTATCAAAAAATGTCATGTCATTGTACATTAGGTATTTATTTTAAACATGTGTGGGTATATAAATAAATAAAAACTTTTATTTTAATTTATTTATACCTTTCTAAAACAAAAACAAATCTGAAGAAGAATTGTTGACTCGTTAAAAGATTATTATGAATCCGTTACCTAAACAAACTAGAAATGAAGCAAAGCCGCTGCCACACGACAAAATAAAGTAATTAATGGATAGATTAAATTATAACGTATGAGATAAAATGCTACAATGACTAACTGTGTCAGATTTTCTTGTTTTTTAAATTACAGGTAAACATTTCGTAGGCCTAATCGAAGTAAAATCGACCCATGACGAGAACGCGAACGTTAAGGATCTAGAATACACCAGCAACGCTAAAGTCATCAAGAACAACAAGCGTTCAGCTCAACACCAGTTGCGTGATCACCTGGAAATTCTTCTGGAGTATCTAAACTTGTCCCAAGACGAAAGCAACATCCAGACCTATATCATGTGGCCATTTCTCGGGGCGATCACTAGAGACCCTAAACGCAATGTAGTGAAAAGATGGCGAGACGAAGAGAACCTTCACGTCTTTGAGGACACCCTGTCAAGACAGCAGGATTTCAGTCAGTGGTTCATAGAAAACGTTCTCGCTTCGAATGAAGTAGAAGAAAGACATTTCGTCACTTTATTGAACAGGTATGTACAGAAGTAAGTTAAAGTCATTTTTAGCACCATGATCAGCAACATTCATTTCGAATATAAGTGAAATAAAAGCTAAAATAATCCTTAGTTAACTTCCGATACCTAATTTCTTCAAATACCGTTACCAAATAGGGAGGGTATTATGTTGTGGTGCACAGACACTTAGGTACATATTGCTTTATTTTATATGAATTATGATCTATGAAACCCAAAGAATGCTTGACAATTTAAATTGTGTTTATGTAAGTATTGTATTTTTTTATCTACTTAATAAGGTAAAAATTCTGACTAATAACTTACTTGATGATACAGATTTAATTAATGTACCGTTGCTATAGTTTTGACGGTATATTCGTAGCTTTCAAATGAGTGTTCGACGTTGGGAATTTTTAATTCAGCCGTTTCTGTAATAACACATTTCTATTTGGGGTTGCTGGGTTAGTTTTGCCTTGGAAATATGAGTTTGTTGAAAACAAATGGAAGGATCTTTTTTTCGATTTCCTAGGAGTATAAGAACTTTTCAAAGTATTTCATCTAGAAATTTGATTATTTTTAATTTGAAATTCTAAAAAATGATGTAATTTACTTATTTTGAACGATAATACAACGTGTTTGATGCAAAGATGATATGTATCCAGTTATTTGGTAGTTTGGAGCTGTCCCTAATTTCATTCTGGGGTTTTGAAAATCAACATTCGAGGCATTTCTGGTTGTAGTATTCCAACAGGCGCTTTGGAACATTTCATGGGAGCTGAAATGATTTATTTAACACGGAATCTATATTGGAGGAGTTGTTTGTACCAACAGTAAGCGATTTTATCATCTTTTTGAACTTTTAATTTCGAAATACGTGCAAGATATTTCAAGGTTAGATATTTGTTGACGTATTATATTGTGAAATTTAGTAATTTTGTATATGTAACTTGGTCATAATTCTGTGGGTTTCATATACGTATTCAGTTTTGTATGTTCATTGAGTTGGCGGAGAGACTTACGAAAGTTCTGATGGTTGGGTATTCGGCAGAAAATTTGAATTTTACTTATGTTTATAAATCGACAGATTTAGCTTCTTAGTCTGAATTGAGATAATAGAATAACAGTATAATAGTGGTTCTTATATAGTAAATGAATCCACTCACCTGAGAGTATCTGTAGAAGATTTATTTCTTTGGTACATTTTGGACACCAATTAAAACAAATTGTATTTCATTTGTAAAACCGTTTTTATTTAATATAACGTATGGATAAACATCACTAAATGATAACTAAATGCCTATATGCTCAGTCTTTAGTATGGACAGAACAACCACGCAATGTTTAGAATTGTTTACCTACGATGTAGTTTGTCCGGCATATGGTTTTAGTAAGTTCACTAAATACTTTGACAAATCATAGGTCGATGATCCAATATTAATTACGATCGTTCTTAGTGGCTCTCCTTCTTTATGTATTTTTGCTATTCCTTACAACCTGAGTAGGTTATTGAAAAGGTTCCTCACTTTTAGATACCCCAAAATAGCTTTTCATTTCTAGGCCAGAGCAATTGACGCATAAGAAAAAAGGAAAGTTGGCCCTAAAAAGTTATTAAAATTATTGAAAAGAAGATCAAAGTTTCTTATTTTTAGATACCCCAAAATAGCTTTTCATTGATGGAACAGCATAGATAATAATTGGTAAAATAAAAAAAATGTATCAACAGTTTTATTGACGAAAAGAAAAAAAACAAAATTCTTTTTCAAATCCCTCGATGTTCAACGCCCCAATAGTTAATAAAAAAAACAGGTGCAAAACACTCCCCGTTTTCGTTCCGACTGCAATCCGATCTATTCTTACAGCATCTCCTCTTTCATGATCATCACTCACTTCACCATCAATCCTGAAACAGGACAGGTGATTATTATTCCATATTATTGTAAGTCCCGAATTGATGGAAGAGTCCCAAAACCGAGAAATGCAGCACTCAGTTTCCCGTCAACTTTCGTGGGTCAGATTTAAGAACTGCATTCTCAGTAAAAAAAAAAAAAAAGGTGGCGATGGGATTCGAACCCAAAACCTTTTAATTATGAGTCACACTGCTGACCAACTGAACTGTTTTAATCTTGTCATTTACAGATTTTTAATCGGTTATAATAATATACCAAATTGCGTAATGTTATAAAATTATAAGCAGTAAAAGGTTATGTACTGATGGGAATTAAATATGACACGAATATTGTGTGAACAACCGATTCGTGAACGATTAGCTTATCTAAATTTTGCTTGCTCACCTAAGTATCGCTTATTTAGGTACACCAACAAATAATTTAAGATTTTTTAATGTAAGACACACTTACTGTGTAATTTTTATTGAAAAGTATGATCAAATTAAAATGATATGTTGATGATGATATGACATAAAGACACGTTCCTGAAACATTTTGAAATCGTTCTATTGCATTTGTTAAAACCGCTTTGAACAGATGAACCTCGAAGAAACCTTTGCAATGACCTAGCGATCCGCCTGCCAACAGCGCGAATATCTGAATTCAAAGCCACGAGCCAGGGCACCTACCTCTTTACGGTAGGTCGTAAATAAATGGCGGACATGTTTCCACGTCTGTGGATACGATTTTATAGTTCTGCTTAGTCGTTTTGAGAAGTAATTAATACCCAATGATCGCTATATTTGTTCAACGCGTAATAGCGTCCCCAACCTGTCGTAGATACTAGAACTCTTCTTGGAAACCAATAAAAATATCCCATAAACAGATTGAACTTTCTTCCCAGCGCGTAGAGCTGCATATCCTCGCGGACGGTAGCAGTAGCCATTTACCGGAGATAAATCTCGTGCGGCGTTCTACGGAAAAACAAGAGCGGATAAGATTTACGTTTAGGCCTTTTATATCGGAGCGATTTAGCGTGTTGTAGCGGCCGATCACGTCCGACGCAGGCCACTCTGGACGAGATAAAATAGTTGTTCATTGAACGATGTGCATAAACTATGCGACCTGTGCGAGATAAAAATTACCGTTTAAGTCGTAAAGTTACGCGTTAACCGTGTAGTCGTCGACGACGTTACGTTGGAACGCTTTAAGTCGTGGAAACTTTTTTTTCTCTCCTCACCGTTCAGTAGCGCGCTACTTTCCACATGTGCAGACAAAGAAGAGAAAAATTATCGCTCGTTTGAGCTCTGCGAGTCGCAATACAGAATAAAAATAACCTTACAACCATATTAAATTTCATAGTTATGGGCTATTGAATGAAATGAAAAACGCAAAACCTCGTAGAAACAACTTTTCTAAGGACCAATGGCAGGTATATAAGCCTTTTCCCAACTACACTCATCACGAAACTTTATAAAATAGTATGCCGCACACTTACGGTGTTGGCATGATGTGTGAAATATGCACATAAGATACCTACTGATAACTGAAGAACCCTGCACGACAGGCCCAAATAGAAATAAAAGGACGACACACAACGAGTTTAACGTTCTCTTTACCCGAATACTTGATGAAGAGCGAACATTTCAACTAAAGTGGAACCCCGAGAGCCAGGGCCCCCGTAAGGGCTACTGGCGCCTGTGTGCAAAAAAGGATTTTGGCGCCCCTTAAGGCATTTTGGATCATGTTTTTTTATTAATTTTTTTGAAGGTAGATAGGTAGGCAGGTGCTTGAAATAAAGCAAAAAACTGAACTTTAGAAGTCATATTTATTTGTAGACTAAAATATCAAAATGAAGCAAACAATAAAATCATAACAAAATAAATTGAAATAAATTCTTGCTCACACCCATTTTAAAGCATTTATTTAACTAATGGGGTACAGACACGTTGTTTATAAATACTAGAAAATAACCCAAAACTAAAAATCACATTTTTTTAGGAACAAATAACAAAAATATTGCCTAATGTCTACATACATATAAGTACTACTTTCTACTTATACTTAGATATTTTAAAAAATATGCAGATACTTCTGATAACAAATACCTAGGTAACTTCGATATAAAATCAAAAATGTTAGCTAGGTACAATAGAAAAATAAAAAATTGCTATTGTAGTAGCGATATTTTCCGAGACTTTGCTGTTGCAAATTCATTAATTACATCGCTAAAATTTATACCATCAACAATTTCTTGTTCAATTGCTAATATTGCTAGCCCAGACAATCTTTCTTGAAGCA
This sequence comes from Cetonia aurata, assembly GCA_949128085.1. NCBI lineage: Eukaryota > Metazoa > Arthropoda > Insecta > Coleoptera > Scarabaeidae > Cetonia > Cetonia aurata. Next base: position 23,840,557 of record OX421890.1, on the reverse strand, counting down.
TTGTCGATCTTAAATAATTTTTAATGATTTTTAACTTTGAAAAAGATCCCTCGCCAGAAGCTACAGATACAGGCAATGTCAGAAGAATTCTTAGTGAAATGCTTACGTTTGGAAGAGTGGAGATTAAATTGTTTTGAAATATATATTGTAAAATACTTAAGGGTAATGAAAACAACTTTAACGCTTTAATTTCATTAAACAAATCATTGGAGTCTATATCCTTATTATCCTGATCTGTCAATCGTTCTTCAAGAACAGAACAACGTTTTAAAAGATCGCTGTCACTTAATTTGAATATGTCCGAAAAAATCCGAAAATATTATCATACTCATTTAATAAGTCAAATCGGTTTTTTAGAGAGCTTAAAGTTTGATCTATAATTTTTAAGAAAAAACTAATTTTAAAGGCGGTTTTTGGATCATGAGGGGTCTCATCTCGGTATTGATAGTCAAACAGTTTTGGTTTAAATTTCCTCCTGACCGTTGGTAACGGTGGAAGGTCTTCTTCAATTTCGAGAGAGAGCGCTACTTCTTTCGCTTGTACAAGAATTTCTTGAAATGATTAGTCAGATCTATATTGCTGGAAGTGATCAACTAAATTTTTTAGGTAGGTTTGGCATACTTTAATATTAATTGTAGCACTTTGCATTTGTTTGCTGACAATATTTATATGAAATAAAACGTCATGCCAAATAATAATTCCACAAATAAATTGAAAATTTTGTACAGACGTTAAGAGGGAACTCGCTTTATGTCTTGCATCAATGTGAAAGGAATTATCTTCAGCTACTTCTAGAAGACTTCAGCAAACCTTAATAAAATAAAGTTTAAGGGGCTTTATTGCATCAATTCTGCTGGACCATCTTGTCTCACTTAGAGGCTTTAAACTTAACCCGGGGACATTTTTTCTCATAACATCCTACCTCTTTGTGGATGACGAAAAAAAATTATATAACTCTTGCACAAGATTAAAAACGTTTAGTGTAGCATCTGACACCTTAGAAGCGTCATTTACTGTTAAGTTCAAAGTATGAGCCGCACAAGGTACAAAAAGGGCTCTCGGATTCGCATCAAGAATGCGTTCTTGAAGCCCAACATGCTTTCCCTTCGTGTTTGCCCCATTATCATAACCTTGTCCCCTAATATTTTTTATATCTAAATTTAATTTTTTCAAAATTTCTGTCGCAAATGTATATATCCCTTCCCCTGTAGAGTCAAGTATTGGATTAAACACAATAAAACTTTCCTTAACTTTAAAAAGGCCTCTGGCGATGCATCGCTTTTATAGCGCTCCAGGCATTATTCTTGTCTGAACAGGAAAAATCAAGGAACTACCGCCTGACATGTTCTCGCAACATAGGAATCGGCAGTAACTGGATGATATACTAATAAAATTTCGTGTGTATTTATACCTAATCCTATTTAATTTCTCAACTTTTATTTTAAAATTAATTTTTGTTTTTTGTTTTTTTTTGCAATTTTTAAAGGATGGCGCCCGTGTGTAACAACAGTTCAGCTGGATAGGGGACACATACTATTTAGCACTAGTAAAAAAGAGATCCTAAACACTGATACTAGCAATAAGCAATCTAAGTTACATATGATCTGTTTCATACTGGTAACATAACTGGAAAGTTATTTATGGTAATTGAACTGGAGTAGTTAAGCCAAAGAACATATGTAGTTGCAGTAAGTAAAAGATTTACCTATGTCAAGTAGAAGTTGTATTGGGTATGGTATATGGGTATCCATAACGGCTATCACATCTTCATAATTAATAATAATAATAGGTGTTTATTGGCATCAGAGAGTTTACAAACAGTTCATTTACAGAGCATAACAAAACTATGCTAAGTACACACATACATACATACGTACATACACACACATACAAGTAACCCCTAATGACATGTGCAAGCCATACACAGGAGACAAAGTCACAATTGTTCACTCCCCGACGCCAAACGGTTCGAGATCAGCGACTTATTCGAAGCAACTGGTCTACCTCTCAAACCTTCCCGAAAAAAGAAAAGAAAAAGAAAAAAAACGCTATCAGAACCAGAACTAACCACAGTACCAATCAATTATACAGTAATAGCAAATATGAGGGTATATATATGCAAGCCAGAATTAATTATAACCATATGATTCACAATAATATTGACGTAGCCGACAGGCGAAGGACATCGGATGCAACGAACGCAGATCAGACGGAGTACCATTATACAATCGCGCGATATTGTAAGAGAATGACCTTTTGAATATCTCCAGGTGGTGCCGGGGCGGTGTAAGCCGTCCCCTAAATCTAATGTTGACTGCATGGACATCCGCTCTGAAAGTAATCTTTCGATAGAGATAGCTGGGTTTTTTGTAAACAATGATTCTAAAATAAAATACAGTTGCAAGAAAATCAGCCCTGCGAGACATGTTTAACCACTTAGCTAATTCAAAAGTATGCGAAATATGGTCATAGCGACGAATGCCATATATAAAACGCAGGCACGCGTTCTGCACTCTCTGTACCCTTAATCTATCAGAACTGTCAAGACAAGGAAAATATACATTAATACAAAAGTTAAAATGCGACAACACCAGTGTCTCACACAACAACTTCCTTAAATTCACATCCAAGCAGTCCCTACTGCCATACAGAACCTTCAAACTATAAAATGCACGTCTTACAAGACAAGAAACGTGCTCTTTAAACCGAAGCTTAGTATCCAGAAGCAACCCCAAATTCCTGGCGCAATCTGAGATAGTTAGTGCCTCGCTGTTAACGAAAATTCTTATTTGGTCAATAACTTTAGATTTAGTTTTAGCCCTGCCAAACACCAGGGCACTAGACTTTTGGGGATTAAGACGCAGCGAGTGTCGTAAAGACTCCACAGCAATTCGCGTCAGGTCATCATTTATATTCTGGACAGCAGCCGCAACGGCATTAGAAGAAAACGAGTAATACAATTGCGTATCATCAGCATACATGTGATATTTACAGTAATTTAAGCATTTGATGATGTTAGCGGAATATATAGAATAAAGCAGTGGCCCCAAGATGCTACCTTGTGGAACACCCGACAAGACTGATTGATAATAATAATAATAGTTCATGCCTTTACATCCCCCAACAGCTTTCGTCAATTACAGGGGGCATCGGCCGGCCACGAATTATTATTACCCCTGCGCCCATGGAGCGTCTTATGGTGTTTGTCTCTCAGCATTTGCCAAGAAGTGAGAAAAACCACGAAAACCGTTGCTATAGTTTTGACGATATATTCGTATCTTGCAAAAGAGTGCTCGACATTGAGAATTTTTAATTCAGCCGTTTCTGTAATAACACATTTCTATTTTGGGGTTGCCGGGTTAGTTTTGAATTGGAAATATGAGTTTGTTGAAAACAAATGGAAGAAGGGTCTTCCTTTTCGATTTCCTTAGAGTATGTAGCTTTTCGAAACATTTTATCTACAAATTTGATTATTTTAAATTTGAAATTCTAAAAATGCTGTAATGTATTTAGTTTGAATGATACCACAACGTGTTTCGTACAAAGATGATATGTATCCAGTTTTGTTTTGTATGTTCATTGAGTTGGCGCATTGAGTTATGAAAGTTCTGATGATTGGGTATCCGGCGGGAAATTTGAATTTTACTTATGTTTATAAATCGACAGGTGTAAGTTCTTAGTCTGAATTGAGATAATAGCAATCTTACGTGTCTTATACACTTGTGTGTCTTACAACAAAATAAATATTATTATTATTATTGTATTGTATTGCGGCTGATAGTCGTACATACTTGTAAAAGCCCTGGTACTGTTTCAATTCCTGTTAGATTACATGATCGTAAGAAATTGAGTGAGGTGTTTGTCGTCCCTAACATATCATCCGCGTTGACTCTAGGCAAGTGCAGATTTTTGGAGGATTATAGATATCATTCCTGATTTGCGTAAGGGTGAATGGTCATATCCATCCTGTGCTTCGGTTGAGAAGATCGCTACCTTGGATGTTGGTTTGACCGAGGACCCGCGTTTGTTTCGATGGAGATCTCAATCCTGTTAACACCAATTTGGTAAAACAGGTTTACGTCACGAATAGTGAACCCATTAAGCAACAGGATTATCTCCTCTCGCCAGCCATGCTGAAACTCGTCAATGCCAAATTGGATATATTGTTAGGACAAGGTTTTCTGAAACGCTCTAATAGTCTTGGTGTTGTCCGATTTTACTAGTACCCAAAAATGATAAAGAGGACAAGCTTGGACTAGAATTAAGGAAAGTTTAGTCACTGTCCCTGTTTTCTCATGTCCTGATTTTGATAACAAATCCGTAATACAATGCCATAGCTCAAATTATGGGTTAGGAGCTGTTTTAACACAAAGTTTTAATGATGGTGAGAAAGTTATGGGTTATATTGGTCGATTTCTTACTGGGTAGGGGCGTAACGGCTCTACAACAGAGAAAGAGTATTTAGCTGTTTTCTGGGCGATAGAGAATTGCACTTTATATGTCGAATCTATATACTGTAATTATACATTACATAACTTTCTGTCGGCTTTACAGGTATTTAATAATTTTTAAAATGTTTGTGTTTGTTGTTAGTGTGTTAGTAATACAACTTTAACGTTTATATATTAATTCTTTTTCGATTACTTGAGAGTATGTAGCTTTTCAAAACATTTTATCTAGAAATTTGATTATTTTAAATTTGAAATTCTAAAAATGCTGTATTTTACTTAGTTTGAAAGAGAACAAGCTTGGACTAGAACTAAGGAGAGTTTAGTCACTGCCCCTTTTCTCTCGTGTCCTCATTTTAATAACAAATCCGTAATACAATCCCATAGCTCAAATTATTGGTTAGGAGCTGTTTTAACACAAAGTTTTAATGATGGTGAGAAAGTTATGGGTTATATTGGTCGATTTCTTGCTGGGTAGGGGCGTAACGTCTCTACAACAGAGAAAGAGTATTTGGCTGTTTTCTGGGCGATAGAGAATTTCAGACACCCCTCTATATAAAATGTAGTGGTTTCTATAACAGTATTTGGTATACACGACTACTTTTCTTATGCCATAATAAATCTCTAATGGTTTATAAAATACAGAATACTATAGAAAGACATGCAAATATCAAAATTTTGACAAAATGGTGAATATCTCAAAAACGGTTAAATTTAGAGATAGTGAACATTAGTAAAAATTGTATTCAAATAATCTGTAGAATTCATTGAAGGAAAAAAAATATATGATTCCATGTAAAATAAGAAAATTGCTATCGACTTCAAATATAATGGAACGTTTCCGCCGTAGATCGCGGAATGGTTTGAAACACCCTGTACATATGTAGTGCTGGCGTAAATTTAAAAATTCTATTTTTTTTTTCTTGCAGGTATATTCTGTTATCTTGTGGAGTATTCGTGGATGAGATTAATGAGGGTATGCTGGCTCTCCTAACCCAAGAACAATTAGAACTACTCAACAGTAACGTCTGCGACGTAACTCAAGGTGGACCTCTGGTAGTGCACGGTGCAGCTGGCACAGGAAAAACTCTATTGGTTTTGAAGAAATTGCAACAGCTTTACCAGTCAGGTGAATTGAACGAAGACAACCGAGCTTTGTATATTTGCTACTGGCCAGGTATACGGTAATGAAACACTTTTATTTTGATCATCTTCCAGATTTTACACTAACCAGACTGTTTAAATCCGCAGATGCGAAGTGGAATTAAAACTTGAATCGTTAAAATTACGACAATACGTAGACACAGCAAGATTCTACGTTGCCCAGTCGGGATTTTTAAATACCAACAAATACAACTACAAGCACATTTTTATGGACGAAGCCGAAGCGATATGTCTCGCATTCGACGGTTCGATTTTGACTAAAACTATGTCGTTGATTTTTGATAAGTATAGGCGAGGAAATTGCATTAGGAAAAACTGCGAACATAAGAGTGACAGTGAGTGTTCGACTAGAAAATGGGGCCAGCTCTGGTTCCTTACCGACATGCACCAAGCATCTCTTTTTCTTCCAAAATTGTCACCTCAATTGTTAAGACAACCTTCCATTGTCTTGAATAAGGTCATGCGTTCAACAGGTAACATATTTAACGTGTTCAAACAATTCTACACCAACCCCATGCCCTTACTACCGCAAGAGATACTGAATCAAATTAATATACCTCGAATTAAACTTGGACACGACATCTTGGGCCCACCTATTTGTTGGGTAAATACGGATTACCAAGAGAACGAGTACAGTTCCCCCAAAAATTCTCTCAACAGCATCGTTAGAGTAATCATAGATTTGTGTGCGACCAAAGGATTTAAACCAAACGACATCTGCGTCCTACCTTTTCTACTAAACGAATCTTATCGCACCCACGATTTCAATATCAAAATAGACTCCTACTTCGTAGAGAACGGGTTCAGACCACGGGGCATTGGCGAAATTGAGGATTTCCTACTCAAGAAACAAACAAACGATTTTCTGGTGTCTTGGGTGTTAAAGGTGAAAGGAATCGAATTTAAGGTAGTTATACTTGTGATCGACGAGGATGACTACGATGTAAACGATTCCGAGGACAGAAAGAGAACATACATAATGTGCTCGAGATGTACGTGCCTTCTAGTGGTGGTCAGTTCGACGGAGACTAAAAAGAAAATTGATCTGAATGGCGAATTTATACCTTATCCATTTTCTATTAAGTTGTGAAGTCCTATACAAACTGTTTGTACAATTTCTACCACGTTACCATAGTTATACCGTCTAAAAAGTACTAAAGAAGGCTGGCCAACTTCTAGCAAATAGAAGTTCTTGTGAAAGATATGCATCCCTTGTTAATCATAAATGCGCCCTTTTCAAATTTTGCAATTTTGTCGCATTTATGTTGAGAAAAGCATTTAATCCTATTATTAGTTTACATGTTGCATTTTACTAGTCTTGTGTCAGTAGAAATGGCACACAAACCGACTATATTCATGTAAATAGGGCTTATAAGGTTGAGGTTTTAATTATTTTGTTTTCATTCTTACGACATTCAATTAAACAAAATTCAAATTTCCCGCAATAAGTTTTAATCAGCTTTACTAGGCGTTTTCTGGCAATCATACCAAGTTACTCGCGTTAAGCAGAACCTGGTCAGATGCGGTAACTACAAATTGGATGTTCGCCTAAATATGCCAGTCACATTGAATTGTCATGCGGCTAAAAGCATAACCTATAAGTGGTGGCTGTTCGCTGTTTATCTTTTAAATCAGAGTTTTAAATATGGAAACAATTACATTCCTAATCAACGGAGTTTAAGTAGATTTTAGTAATTCCGTGTAACTACCAATATAGGTAGTTACAGTAGCGAAATTCGCCGCCAAACTATTTTTTTTTGATGCCAAGTTTTTGGTTGCCATATGATCATCAGTTGCCAGACTTGTCAATACTTGCCATTTGCGAATACGAATTTCGAATTTGTGTATATTATTAATGGTACTAACACAATTTAATGAACTACCAAAGAGTACCTACAACGAAATAAAGTTTCCACAAAATGTGGCGCATTATATTTTCGGATTTTTTATTAAAAAATGTTTGGAAAAACATATAGTAGTTTAAAATTGCCAAATAGAAGATTCGGTCAATCTTTGATGCAAATGGAACAGCGCCAGCGTTTTAGTGAAACCTTTCATGCATCTATTTAGGAGGAAAATATAAGAAAAGATTTAGTTACTGCTGTACAGAACATTGAATGGACTCCACCTCGTACGAATTTTCCTTTAAATTATTTAAACCAAGTATTTGTAAGAACAAAAATATTTTATACCAATACAATAATGCATTGTTTAAGAACACAAATAGGCAACACAGAAAATTAATACATTTTGCTTTTGTAAAATTTCTTTTGTATATAATATTATTGTAATTTAGTTATCTAACGAAAATGATAATAAAAATGTTCGAATTATTGAACATGATTATTTCGCGCTTAATTATTTAGAAGGAATTATTCTACTTTTAATTACTTATTCGTTCAGACATTAACAAAAACAGAAACCCACTAGTATTTCATAAAACTTCTATATTACTTAAAGCAGATAATTTGAATTTACCGCCCAAAGGAAACCCAAGGTCACAAATTCGAAGTTTCAAAAACCTAGGTATAAAAAGTAGTGTCGCAAGTGTAACTACCTATACTGGGATGCGTCCGATAATGACACCCGCGCGCACTCAAATCGTCCAAGAAAAGATTTTTGAGCGATCGTTCAAAAACGTCCGAAAAGTACGCTTGAGCGTCGCTTTTATCGCTCCAAAAAATATATCGAGGAAAGTTACCCGCCATGCGCATTAGAGTATATATTTACATGAAATAAGTATTTCTTGAAGAGAAACATGCAAGTTTTTCCATATCTGTAATTAATCTATGGCCAACAAATTCTTCTAAATATCCCATACAGTAAAAAAATTCTATAATAATGCAGTAATAATTCTGTTTTATTTTACAGGATTATTACTGTAAGGCAGTTTTTACAAGAAAATTATTGCAACTTTACAGTTTCTCAGTAAATAATCAAAACAATAAATGTGAAAGTCTAAAATTTTGATATAAATTTCTAACATCTTTTAAATTAAGAGCAACGGACATTAAATTTATAGCGAATTTTACTGTATCGTTCTAAACATTGAACTGTAAATTCATAATTATACTGAAATTTTCTCTCTCATCTGTAAAATTACAGTAGTATTCCTGGCGTACACCAGCAATGTTACTGAAATCCATTTTTACTGTGCAGTATATGACCTTTACTTTGAAGTGCAATAATTGGACCTACATATTAGACGTAAAATATTTTTTCTAATTGGATGTTGCAATAAAGCTAAAACAAACAACGCAGTGTTGATATGAATATTACAGCATACTGTACTGCTGGGGGGTTCTTGCCGGAACGTAAATTATGCGATTAATGTGCAAATTAGAAAAAATACTGTAAAAAACGTGTGCCGCAATGTCATTACAAGTCATTGTGGCACTTGTGTTTTAAAATACTATTCAAACGTCAAGTATATGTCAATGTGACCATACATACAGCATATCGCTCCGGGCGTCCGAAAAGTTCACTCAAAAAGAACGATCAGCTGATCGCTTTAGTCAGAGCGGCGCTCGTGTTCGAGCGTCATTATCGGACGCACCCCTGTGCTACAAATGTAAAATATTTTGGCCGGAAATTCACATCAGCTTTGCTATTTTAAATAGTATGATGTACTTTTTTTAGTTTTGAATTCCGACCATAAATACGTCAGTTTTTACTAGTCCTCCCTACAGCTACATGCCGTTTTTTGAGTTATTTAAGGGTTTCTTTTATTTTGGTAATAATCATTGCATTATTCAGAAGTTAATATCTCGGTCAATACTTCAAGCAGAAGCTCCAAATTTGCTACTTGATGAAAGTAGATATAACTCTAAAAAAACGGTAAGCACACTTCACGTCCCAACATACAGAATGTTCAAAACCAAGAGAGAACGTGACATATTCGATTGCAATTGCCTTTTTCTGAAATGAAACATCCTGTATATTAAATCGAAATTAGAAAACAAATATCATCTGCTATCATTTTATATCGACATTGCCTATACTTACCTATCTATAATAGATTTTGAGATATGAGCGACTTTTTGTTAAATAATAATCTAAGTAGCCTTAGGTTTATGCAGAAAAGCACTTGTTTTAGATGAAACACTCTGTATACTAAATTGCAATTAGGAAGTAAATATTATTCTCTATCATTTTACATCAGCATTCCTTACACCTATTCTTAATAGATTTTGAAATATAGGCGACTTTTTCTTAAACTAAGTAGCCCCTGAGAGGGATTAATGCCAATGTTGTTCTTTTGTACGCGGACGACTTACTGTAATCACGACTATCTCTGATCAGTTCAATTTACAGCAGGATTTAACAGGGTTTCATCAGTACTATATCATTAATAAAATTTCTTTAAATTTAGATAAATGTACAATCATTTGCTTTACAAGAAATAAAATTAAATATAGCTTTCCTTATATCTTATATAACCACTTATTTTCCGGTAGTTCTGAAATTAATGACTTGGGGGTGCTGCTTGACACTAAATTATTATTTGACAAGCACGTGAATTTTGTAGTTAACAAGATATATAAGAAATTGGGATTCATTATCCGCTTAACAAGAAATTTTCAACATTTACTTCCCACTATTATGCCCATGTCCACAGTGTCCTTTCCTATGCGACTGTTGTGTGGAATCCTCAATATGCCTATATTAATTCTATAGAACATGTTCAGAAAAAATTCGTTAAATTCTTAACATTCAGATTCCATATGCCTCTTAGGCCACTCCCTTCGGTAAGTAATGCACATAAAAATTCTCCTATTCTCCTATTATCAGATGTATGAATTCATTTAATACTATGTGTCCAAATGTTGATATTTTCAATACATCTTTACCTTAACTTGCAAAGTTTTTAAAATTTACTATAATTAACAGTCAACTATAGTCGGAGTTCTCTGAGGAACTCGTATTAGCCATGATGTTGTATTATACTTAAATCTGTTAAATTGTTTTCAGTGGATTTTTCATTGTTGAATTTTAGTGATTAAGCTTATAGAATGTATTCTTTTTTAAACTGTTAACATGTTAAATTTTACTGTGGATAGTGTTTTTGGGCTTGTCCCGTTGCTACCCCAGGAAATAAATAAATAAATAAGGCTTCCACAAACACCTATTGCATTTAACAATCAACTTTCAAAATGCCGGCCACCACCCCATTGCTCTATAACAGGATGAGCTCTCATGTAGAATGAACACTTCAACTGTGCTCTTCCTATTCTATCTAATCAGCGAGGAACACTATAGTAGAGAATTTGCTACGAAGAGATATTTGACAACTGTGTATTGTACCTTATTTATAGATGAGTTCTAGTTATATATGAGATTGTACTTTAATTATAAATTGTATTAATAAATATTTTTCTATTTTTCACTCCATATATTAATCAAAACTCATAATTAAGAAGCCATTTATTTCCCTTTAGATGTTTCAACAACTTCTTGCACAATCGCTTCAACAGCTAGCTCTAACACACAATATGAAACAAACGGTACTACAAACAAAATCAGCGTACCAAATGCAATAGCACGAGTAATTTGTACACGATTTTTTGCTCTGTTATGCCCACTAAATTCACTTAAACTTAGTTGCAGTGAAGTCGTACCGTTTAACCATATAACATTTGAAGTCTATAAAAGGAGCAAAACTATAATGCAATTATATTCATATAAAAATAATTACCTTAACAGCAGTCCATATATTCCGGTTTGAGTATCCAAATAATGATTTCTTAGTATAATTTTTATATATGTTTAAAATATTCCTGTTTGAATGGTTTAAAAACGTGTTGAGCTTTAGTAATCTAATATTACAAACCCTAGATAACGACAACATGCTGATATCGAAGGTTACAACGTATTCCTCTAGTTTGTTTTAATTTCCATTGATTACATTCAAAACGTCAACGATATCAACAAAACTCACATCCCACATAACCTCAAAGTGTGTGTGCGTGGTGCGTACTACAACTGCTACAACACCATACAGCCATACATTACATTACCGTGCTAACCCAAAATATTAAAATAATTATAATTATTGACTAAATTTGATTTTCATCGAATCATCTAAAACATGTATTACCAGCGATGATTACCAGGGCACATATTACATCATATTACATAACAGGGTTACAGGGGTAACAATGGACAACAACCGACAGCTATGTATAGTCTCCAGATAAGTACCTTATCTAGGCTTGAAACAAGCTTTGATAAAAAAATATTAAATTAAACTACATCTTACATAATATTTTGACATGTTTTTAAACACTACGCGCTTTTGTCATCATTTTTATATCATAAATAATAAAATATCTTAATCACGCTTGACCTACGGCATATGAACGGAAAAAAAAACGTTGAAACACGTCTGGTTTGTACGAATCCAATAATGACCAACGTAAATAAGGGAAAAATTAAAGCTATCCTTGAAACAATGGAATATGGTAACGTAAAACAAGATACAACTGCAGCAAAAGTAAGTAAATTTGAATATATTTCCCAGTTATTTATGCTTTCGTATTTCTTAAAATTTTAAGAAATGGATTAATGACCGCCACAAAGCAATATACTCGTATGGAGTTAATTTGCAAAATCGTATTACTGGAAGGCCTGTAAATGATGTAAATTCTGGGGATTATTTAGCGTCAGTCTACCTTCCTGAGGAAAATATAAAACAGGAAATTATACAATCTTTGAATGAAAAAACGTCTTGGACAAATTCAACATGGATAGAGAGGACAAATTTAATGAAAAAGTAACAGTTTACGTACTTTTACACTAGTCACAATATTATCACTGTTATAGCATCACATCACTGTCACACTTTTATTTTACACGACTTGTACATACAATGCCATTAAAAAGTTTTACACGTATGTAACCATAATCTGATAAGATTCACATAAATCAAGTTCTTAACCTCTGTCATGCAAATTTCAAGCCTATTTTACAGGTTTGCTGCAGAAATAGAAGGCAGTAGCGGACTTATTTGTGAAATTGAATCTCTTACTAGGGGCTTACTATTAAAAGATACAAAAAAATATGGCGTATCTATTTTAGTAGAATACATACAATATTTTTCTAATTGGACCCACTCATCTAAAGAGATAAAGTACAGTAAGCTATACTTTTTGTTGATAAATCAGTAGGGGAAATAAATAAAACTTAATGTTTTTTTCTGTGATATTTTGTCTAATTTTAAATATTTCAGAAACATCTATTATTTATGCAACTGATAACACTTGTTTGGGAGTTCTAGGATTTGCATTAGGACCAGCATTAGCTCATGGATGTAATGTTATACTTAATGTTGAACCTGCACTCTGTGTATGTGTCTCACTATTAATTGAATTATCCATTAAAGCAGGGTATGCTCAAACGGTTTCAGTATTATTTCTCTCATTTCTCTAAGATATTGTTATAGAATTCCAGATGGTGTTCTGAAGCTGGTAGTGAATCCCGAAAATCCTTGGATAATACCAAAACCCGCAACACTATTCTTATTTGGAGATTCACAAAATGAAAACTTAAAAAATTCAGAGTCTTACTATTTGCAACAAGTTATTGCTGGTAAGTTCTAAGTATGTTTTAAGCATCCTACATTTACGTCTTTTGTTTATAGTGTCAAATAAAAAGACGCCATTAATAATATATAACAATAGTGACTTAGATTCAGCTTGTGAATCTGCCGTTTCAGCAATTTGGCAATATGGGGGCATGGTAAGAGTAGTTCGAAATTGTACTAAAAAGAACGAATTCTAAGTTTCAAAGTGACAATCACCGATTTGAATTAAACAACCTGTGAAGAAAAAAATCGATTTCTTATCTTTTTGACTCAGTACCTTTGATTGTGAAGATATGAAAGTAATTTATTATAGCTTTAACTTCTACGCATATGAAATTTAAGCATTTTACATCAACTGATTCTATTTTTATTGCATACTCCACTCGGTAATTCTACTAATGTGCATGGTCATTTGTGATCTAAGAGGGTTCGAACGAACATTACAAATTATACTACATTAGTTTAAAAAAACGGTCAAAAAATGATCAACAATAGTTTGAAAAGCCAATAGAAAGAAAAAGAACTCGAAGAGATAATGTTTGTTCAAAACGATAGTGAAAATGTAACAATCATCGAAATTTCAAGGGTAGATGTGATCCTCTATACCCAGGGTTTCATACAAACGAAAAGCAGCGATTTAAAATGCTTCATCAAAGTTTCATATACATCAATCAGTGAGTGTCTCATCTTGAGATCGCCGCTTGTTAGTTACAATTTGAAATGAAACGATTTTGTGAACTATATCTTTTGATTTCTAGCTACCATGGGCAGTAGATACAATCTTGGTGCAAGAAGACGTGTATGCTGAAGTTATAAAAAAAATTAAACGGAAACTAAAAAAGCTACAGCTAGGAAACGGAACCGATGCACTAGCTGACATATCTTATCCGATCAAAAACGAAATTGAAAAACTAGAAAGGAAGATCAAAGATGCTCGCAGTCAAGGAATTGATGTCTATGTACCAAACACTGAAAATGGAAAGTTTCAGCCTACGTTATTTATTGGAATGACAGTTTATAACAATAATGTAATTAAAGAAAACAAAAATGTATGCCCAGCAGCGACTATCTTAGCGTTCAGAACACCAAAAGAATCTATGGCTTTAGCAAATAACACTAAACAGAGCTTAGGAGTTTCAGTTTGGTGCGAAAATATAAGTCTCGTGAATGAAGTTGTGAGACAATTAAATGTGGGGAATGTTTGGGTAAACAGTCATGGCATTATAAAGCCTAGCGTTCCATTTACAACATACAAATCTGATGGAATGGGATATTTAGGAGGGTCTCACGGTAATTTGTAGTTACACTACCAGAAATAATTTTTAATGATTGGTTACTAATCCTAGGATTTTATGAATTTGCGGATGAAATGATACCAGCGCCACCTACTCAACATCTTCAAAGTATTATCACCCAAATTTCCAGTGCTAAGAAAGCCCAAACGGATTGGAATAAAATGTCCTTGGACTCTCGAATTAAAGTTTTTTCAAAGTGGGCTTCAGATTTACATAAATGTAAAACTGAATTATCGTAAGTTACTCTCTTTCTACTTTTTTACTTAAAGTTTTACCATCACTGTTTCAGAATTAAATCTAGCGTTGATGAATTGATCACACAAATACATGAGAGTATAACAAGATATTCTGCAATCAATAATTCAGCTACAATAGACGGTTTTGAGCACACTGTAAAGCGAGAAGGTGTTGGCATTGTGATAGCTCATATTGAAAGCAAAATGAACTATCCGCTGATTTTGGGAGCACTGCTTTTGGGTAATGCGGTAGTGGTGGTAGCAGAAAAAGATCCTGGAGATATTAAAAGCTTTTCTAAATTTCTACCAACTGGTCTCTTAAGCGGTTTGACGACTCCAACCGCATCTGTAGCTATTGCGGAACAATTTTCTCCGAAAGTAATATTCATGCATGCTGCATCTAACTATATGAAAGTTCAGGGAAATCTTCACGACTTGAATGATTGGGATGCAATATTGCGGAGGTGCACTGTATTGAAAAACATTTGGTCACCTATAGGAGATTCAGTGTAAAAATTGTAACCACTCTTGCTTTTTTCTACTTAATTTTTATGGCTAAATAAACTTTCTTATCAATATTTATTTATCATTTCTTTGCGACTCGTATTTGATTATACAGTCTTATTCACGCTGCACGCCACGGAAAATTGTGGCCAAAATACGTGACATTCAAAAAATTTTATTTTTGACATATATGGGGGTCGGTTATGCATACTTTTTAAAATTATTTTCAAATTACAGGATGTTTCAAAAGCCCTAAAAGTATCAAAGTTGTGTTTTTTATTAAATGGAGCCCCCTGTACATTAGTGCTTTAATCCCTAAACCTTCAACTTTTTTAAATAATTTGAATTTTTTGAAAATTTAACCTAATTTTCATGTTTCAAATACTTAAGAAGTATTTAAGTTATGTAAGCGAAATTCACAGTGAAGTGTAACAATAAACCATATTTTATAACCCAATTATAATAAACTTGCCATGTTATACAGAGTGTACAAAAATTAAAAATATTCAAATAAGAACTTTAAGTGGTTATAACTTGATTAATTTAAATAGAACGTCATATTTTTTAATCTACCAGCAAATCCACTTTTTAATTACTTATCGAATGGTATTTATATCTTAAGCTTTTGGTATTCGCGTTTTTACAGAATACGCCAAATAATAGTTTTTTGCACCATTTAGTTTTCTTTTTAAATAAAAGTTCTAATGTATCTAGTTGCATACGGCATTTAGAAATATCAGATAATTTACAATTATAAGAATAATAATGAAGAATATCTTTACAAGTTTTCATAAACTTAAAATGTAATTCACAATGCAATAGGCTATAAACATAACAATGGTAATAACATATCTACCAATGATAACGTAAAACAGGAACAACATTTGTATTAAGAACACATGTTCGAAATGTCGACCGTCCATTTCTAGACACTTACATATTCTTTTTTGAAAACCACTGCTAACTTTGGACAACATTTGCGAGGTTACAGTTTCAAAAGCGTGTCTTATGCCTATTTTCATATCGTGTGCTGTTGTTGGAGGAGTATTGTAGACAATCTCTTTTATGTATTTCTAAGGATGAAATCTGTGTTTTTTAAGAACTCTTGAAATACTTGCTTGACTAATGTTAGTATTTTCGGATATTTGATTTTGATTAATATTGGAATTTTCGATAACTGAACCAACTACAGTAAAAACATGTTCTTCATCTTCAGTGACAGATTTCCTTGTAATGGTTTTTTTTTTTTTATAACTAACACTTCCAGTTTCCTTAAACTGGTTTAATAATCTCTCAAAAACGGCTGATGTAGAATGATTTCTTTGAGGAAAACTTTGAGCATCAATTCGAGAAGCCAATAAACAATTTTGATGACATTCTCCAATCATAAAAATCATATCAACACACCTTGTTTTGAGTAAATCTTCATTTTGACTAACAATAAGTAATACAATAATGATATCAAATAATAACGATCTAAGCTTTCACAATTACAAAACAAAATACCACTAGGCAACTAGATACATTAGAACACTTATTAAAAAGAAAAACTAAATGGTGCAAAAAACGATTATTTGGCGTATTCTGTAAAAAACGCGAAGACTAAGAGCTTAAGATATAAATACCATTCGATAGGTAATTAAGAAGTGCATTTGCTGGTAAATTAAAAAATATGACGTTTTATTTAAATCAGAGGCTCCCAAACTTTTTTTTCTCATCGACCACTTTGAAAGTTTTGCTGGTTCCGGTGAACCCCCTGCAGCTACATTTCTACCATATTCCCAAAACTCTACAAAAAAAATGTGAAGATTAGATCTAACTATGGAAATTTGCGTTGCGGCTGAGTTATTGGTTAATTAATTAATTGACTGTGCTATGAGTGGAAGTCAAAAAAGTAAAGTTAGCCAATCAAAAAAATGATTCCATCCAACTTTACTCCTTTGACATCTACTCACAGCACAAGAAACCAATCAATTCTCACATATTTTATTTAGAAAACTCCCCATTCGGAGTGGTAAAAATAAAAAGAAAAATAGTATATTTCCTTGTGTTGTATTTATTCAAATATGTAATCATTACACTATTAATTATTATTGTTATCATATTACATTGTAATACAATTACATTGTAATATGATAACAGTCGTAATATAATTAAAATTAAATATTAATAACGTAACGTAACTTCTACAATGACAATCACAAAATAGTAATAATTTTAGTGGGAGGGATGTACTTGATGGATTGACAGCAAATTATCAATATTTGGCTTCAGTTTTGTTAGGAATAACCGCAAATCTCCCGGTTCTGTGATATTCAATCTGCTCCTTTTGTTGTTAAAAGGTTTCTAACGACACTAAAACTTTTCTCGACAAGATATGACGAGGGGAACGCTATCAAAAGCTTTCTCGAAATTCCCCACAGTCCCCCCAGTTTTCGGGTATTTATGCCTGCAGCCGAAATGTTTGATACCCTCTTTTAAATTTCACCTTCAGTTCGTCATTAGTGCTAACCTCGAGTAGCTCCTCTTGTAATATCACATTCTCCACTTCCGTTTCATCAAGTGGATTTGTGATCCATGGTGGTATTTCCATCGTCAGAATATCTTCAAATCTGATTTTAAAGTCATCATGCAGGGCAATTAAATGTTGAACGTGTGTGCATTCTACCTGTGACAAGTTTGGAGACTGGGAAAATTCGCGCTGACTAATATTTTGCTTCAAAAATTTAAATTTTCCAAGAAAAGCTGAAATTATACCCTTTGTTTTTATTAAATTGAGGCTGTCCCCTTGTAATTATAAGTTAATTCAATTTTTGAACAAATCTGTCAAATACGCGATGTCTACTTTCAAATTGATCAGGTTTTCTTTTAAATCTGAATCGTTACTTTCCAGAAACTCGACACGTTGTACTGAATATGGAATATGCAAGTTTTTACAAATAACAGTCGCTGAGCTCCTTAAAATATTACCTGCCGATATTAATAGGTGAACTCAAGCCAACATTTTAGTTCTTCACTATCGGAACCGGATACATTTTCGTGGACCCCCGCTTACGAATTGTGAACCCCCACTTTTTTGTCACGCCAACGTAGACCCCCGTCGAGTCTCCCGTGGACCCCTGGGGGTCCATCTGGACCACTTTGGGAATCACTGATTTAAATTAATCGTGTTATAGCCACTTAACGTTCTTATTTGAATAGTTTTAATTTTTGTACAGCCTATATAAAATAGCTAATTATATTTCAGTTATAAAATATGGTATGGTAAATATGGGTATTGTTACATTTCACTGTGAATTTCGCTTTCATAACTTAAATACTTCTTAAGTATTTGAAACATAAAAAGGTTTAGGTATTATAAACCTTATTAAAACAAACACTTATTTTGATCAGAGAATCCAAAAATGCAATAATATACATGGAATTCCTTTTAAGAAAACACAACCTTGATACTTTTAGGGCCTTTCGAACATCCTGTATAATATGAAAATAATTTTAAAAAGTATCCATAATAGATTCCCATATATCCCAAAAGTAAAACTTTCTGAATGTCACGTATATTGGCCACAATATTCCGTGCCGTATAGCGTGAATAATCCTGTATACAGAGCCTTCATTTTATCACAAAAATCAAGTGACTAAAAATAATCAACCCAAGTAACATTAGTGACTTACGATGTACACTGGACTAGATTAAGTTTTATGACACCCCATGGTGCTGAACTCAAAACAAAGGACTATATGAGATAGACAGCAATAGTGAGTGCCGCTCGTCGTCTTATTATTCCTGACAAGCCTATGGATCATTCAGTATGCGTAAAAATATAACGTGTATATAAATTATCACAAAAGCTACATGCAGAGATATGCATCGTTCGGGTCTGAATCAAAACCGTAATACCATAATTTCTATATTTCGAACTTAGAAAACATTTTACTCGTCATTATATGGGTAAATCTGACCTTTTAACTTACACAAGGTTTGATTTGCACTTTAAATTAATTACTGTCAAAATAATACATATTGTAACATCCCAAAATGTTTAATTACAGTGTATTTTACAACAAGATTAGTTCTTTGTTTGGATATTTATTTGATTGTAAATAAGTTACACTATTACCTGCATAATTGTTCGAATTGAAAACCATCTGTCTCCAAGCACAGTTGCAATCTATGGGGTATCTTTAATGAAACCCCAAACAAAATAGTCCACAAGATTCAGATCAGGAGAGTTCAAAGGCCATAAAATAAGATTGCCACGACCAATCGTTCATTGAGAAGTATTCATCTAACCACACATCTAACCATTCTCTTACAATGCAAGCAGGAGCTACATCATGCATGTAAATCATGTTATGGCACATGTTTAATGGCATCTCGTCAATGATTTGTTCCAATACATTGAGATACCCATTGGCATCAAGCCCATTTGGTAAATAAATTGACCCAACAACCTACTGATTTATTATGCCCCGTCGAAATTATGGGTATTAAACACGCCATCCCTGATAAACATACTCTCACCGCTCCAAAGTATACATCTTAAAAAGTTACCATCTTCTTGAATTTTCATAGGGCGGCTGATCGTTACAAACCCGTTTACTGCCAACTTTTTTGAAATATTTTTAGATACTATTATTTTAAAAATACTAGAATAAATGCAAAGATTTAAAAATATAAACAAGTTATAACGTTATACACAAAGTATAAAATTCCCTATTTTCAAACTACCAACTACCAATCACGAACGAGAATGCTTTGTTTTTCTGTGAATTACAAATACGAATTCATCACTCGTAAAATGTAATATCCACAAAAAACGTTCACGTGCAAAAATGGTGGAATGGTTTAGTTTCGATTAAATTTAGACCTGTAATAGTCTTTGAAATCTTCAACTTTATGTGTTGTCATGTGCTGTTAATTTAACTGTAAGTATTCTGCTCAATATTTTTTTGGCAATCTTTAATTTGTTAACTTTTATAGCGTTTGTTCCAAGAGGAAAATAATGAATAGATGTAGAGATAATTAAACTATATATTTCAATTTATCTTGCAAAAATACCAAGTGTGGGAATTAATATAACGTAAATGTACACACACTAGCTAAGAAAATATATTTAAATGACTGCATACGTTATCTTCAAAAATTTCACAATATTATGGATTTTAATGGAACTAACTCAAACGTAATGTATTTGAAACTATAGCCCTCAGATATTAAGCTTGTTTACAATTTTTATCATATGCCTAACATATTTTACTTACATCGTTCAGATTTGAGGTGAGATGAGGTGCCTCCCAACTCTCAACTCAGATCTGGATAATTTCTGCATCATGTCCAATTGCATATTATCCTATTAAATGTTTACGTATTCGACAAAAACAAAAATTATACCTCTAAGTAAAAATTGGTGCTTCTTTAGGAACTAATTATTTTATGTTTAGAATTACTTTAAGATGCATGGTTTAGTTATAAATTAAGGAAACGGGAAATTGCTTCGAGTATAAACTATCGCTATTTTTATAGATACAGAGAATTAAAAAAAGTATTTTCACTTTGAAAATATGTTAAATACACATCATGTTGAGTATTTTTGATGGACCTTTAAATTATCAGTTTATGATACAGTAAACTCATATTTTGACTGCACGAAAAGAAACTGAATCTTGCGTTCTCATTTGTGTATTTTAAAGTAATTTTTGATGTTAAAAATTTCTCATAGTTTTAAAAATAAGTGTGGTTTATTTTATAGTTTACTCTCGTAATGTAGTTAATAAATAAAAAATAAATTTTGAAGAGGGTAATAAAATGTAGGTAAATACTTTGTACCGAGTAACAGTTAATCAATTTATAATTGAATGAACTGCTTGAACTGGATGCATTATTAGAGTACACAGAACAGAGTGCTGTAATGTTATAGCATTTATACCTATGAAGAGCTTAAATCATTATCGAGTCTGGCACAATTCATTAATGAAAGCAGATGTAGTTTTAAAATAGAAAAACTTGTAAATCAGAATCGGTCATAGGAACGTGCCCTGTATTTACTCA
This sequence comes from Cetonia aurata, assembly GCA_949128085.1. Lineage (NCBI taxonomy): Eukaryota > Metazoa > Arthropoda > Insecta > Coleoptera > Scarabaeidae > Cetonia > Cetonia aurata. Next base: position 23,819,276 of record OX421890.1, on the reverse strand, counting down.
TAGCGGCCTCAAAAGAGGCTCAATGTAAGGAAAACAAAATATAAAACCATAACATTTTAGATCTATGTATTAAACTATGAATTATAAATAATAGCTGCCAGATATTATAGTATGCAAAGGCATTCCAATCCCCGATGTGTTTCACGTAAGACAAACGGAAATAAATTATTAGTTACACATGTAAACTTAACGGATAAATAATTAATCATGATTGAACAAATTTTTGAGATTTATTGAAATAATTGATACAGCTGGTGAAAAAATATCAAATTCGCTTTTAAATAAAGTAGTTGAGCTGGATTAGATATCATGCGTTGTTGTAAGAGAGGAGCATATGGTAATGATTGCAATATGAAGGGAAAACATAAAGATATACAGATTTAGAAATACTAAAACAAATAATGCAAATTCAGTAGTATCTGAAGCGCAAAGTGTATTCGATTCAACGCAAAAAATATTTATTTTAAATTTAGCAATTTGGTTTTGCAATATTGTCGAAAATTAATAGCGGTGACAAATTATTGTAAAGGGAAGTTGTTCTTGTCTTAGCTTTTATTTTAATACATGAAATTAAAAACGAAAAACACATTTTTAGAAGAATCCAAAACAGAGCATAGTATAACAATTTTACTCAAAAACGTATTGGCACATGATACGGAGTACTTTCCAAAATAACAGGAGAAAATTTTAGAAGACCCGGTAGAGAAATCTTAATGGAACTTTCACCATGTCCAAGTAGAAGAGACTCTTTCAAAAACTTTAGCGAAACATGAACTAGAAAACCTGTCAAGAAATTTTATAAAATCAAAGGAATGATGTAAATGAAAACTTATAATCGATTGTCTTTTACTTCGCGTAGCTATTGCAAGTTCAAGGCGTTTGTTTAGCAAATTAATTATTATTAACAAGAGATTAATTTTATAACCTGCTTGATAATTGACAGTATGCTTTATACCACTTTAATACGCGCTATAAAATCATGTTATCGTAAAATCAGGTTCACCGCTGGCGCTCCTTACCGGATATTTTAAAAAAATGTTAACCCTTGAGTTGACAATATTGGTACAGCAAACTAGTATAGTTAGGCATAGATATCGTGATACTAAAGATTATACTCTAAACTAGTGCTTTGAATTTTATAACCGGTTGATAACCGGTTAGAAATACAAAACGGTTATAATTTTCAGGCAAAATAATGACCGGTTAACTGATCAATTCAGTTGATTGTGCAAGCTGGTAAAAAATATGATTTTTGAAACTTAAGTACATCGTATGTACATTCGTATCAGTAGATTCTGTTTTAGTACCTGTAAGGGTTGAAGTAAACTAAGACCTAACACGATAAATATAATTTAATGTAAATTACAAAATTATTAATATATATAAAAACAGAAAATAAATGATATATCTATTCTTTTCATGTAATACTGTCACTTTACATGTTCTACTGTCACAACATGTTTGATACACGAAAAAGATGAAAAATGGCTTCAAAATCCAGCAAGATATTCATTGAATGATTCGGCAGTCCGTATTAAGCAACACCCAATGCCATCAAGCAACTGCTAATGGATGGAAGACATTTCTGATATCTGTTAAAATAAAAAAAAATTATTTAATACCTAATATTAATTTCAAAGTTAAAGTAGGGCTAGAAATCTACAGGCGTATTTTAACTTTAAAGATATTTTTGTTTGTTTGTAGTGGTCCTGTTGTGTTCTGCAGGCCACTTTCTAAGAATCCCAATAATATTGCTACCAATGGTGGAATGCGAGGAGAAGGTACCCAGGGTTTCGCAATACGTTTCTATATCATGAAAAATTTAAAAATCGGCAATATCTGGAAAATCGTTAGAGATACACACAACGATATCTCTATAAAATCGAAAGAAAATGGAATTTTACATCCAGTTATGTAAAAATTGCTATACCGTTCTAATTAAAAAATCTTCATAATTTTACAGCTCGAAAATTACAGATCCCTATATCCAACATTTTTTTTTTACTAAACGACGCTGTGCTCTTCCATGCTTAAGCGAAAACTAAAAACCGCTTCTTTTTTACTTTTATAGTTTCGAAGATATCTTGAAATTTCGAGAACTCTGCAAACGTCAAATTTTTTGTGATTCCGAAATCGTGCGGCTTAGATCATATGTATCCCTAACAAAGTGCCATTTAAATTTAACAAGGAATCCAAAAATACAGAAATATACAGGATGTTCCATTTAAAATAACAAATTTAATGTCTTTCCGGCACAACCCGAAGTCCGCTATTACTAAAAATATTTTCCTGATACACCCTATAATACAGTATGAGTGGGTATATGAATGAAACTTGATTCGTAAAAGAACTATGCAATCCTAACGCACTATTGCAGGACCCTGTACTGAGTTGATCTGGATCGGTACCGTTGACTTTGAAATCGGCTGCCAATGATTTAACCCCGACCTACGCGTTTACCATTTGGAGGTTAGTTAGTTGACGGTATAGACAATCGACTCACAAATTTTCGTGACTACAGAAATAACATTAATTTTTCGAATTTTTTTATAACTTTGACACCGTCTGTGGCGAGTCTTCACTCCCGACTTGGGCGTCTGGCAATAATTGTCCGTGTTTATACACTTTATCTTCTATAAAAACGTTTAATTTCCATCACTACAGGAATAAATAACATTATTTACCATAAAAAATTATAGATTTTGATTTCTCTGCCACGATTTAAACCAACGCTGGGGTGCGTTTTTTTAGCAGACAAGCACCTCTCGTTTTTCTAGTGTATTACGCACCAAAATCATTGACTACATTAAGCCACATAGAATTGTGTGTAGCCAACTCTTAGAGTATATCTGGATGCTATCCGGCCCCGTCATCCAAAACCTGCGGCCCCATCTATATTTGAAAGCTCCTATATCTTCTATATGTGAGAACCAGTAATATATACTATTCTATATCTATTTTATAATCGCTTAACCCATCAGATACAAAAAATTATATATTTATAAATATATTTTGCGTTGATGACATGTTTTTAAATAAGCCTGGGAGAAGACATTTTCTAATAATTGCTAATTTGCCATTTCTATGAATATTGTGATACATTATGGGTTAATCATCTCTTGATAACTTTCAACCCAGACACTGTTGCTTCTTTAAATGCAAATATTTCATGAACTTTATACATAAGTACTTTTTGGACCGTCTTAGTTTAGAAGTGACTTAATTTTACGTTGTGGACTAATTGTAATATATTTTGTATAACTGACTTCTTTCGTTATCTACATCTTCTATTACCACTCGAAAACCGTAAATTTATTGTTACAGCCCTGTTTTATTATTATTATTGCAAATACCTAAATAATCTCCAGCAAAATAGAAAATATCAGATTGGAAAAACATGTACAATTCCTCTAAAATGTTTCCGTGCTTCACTCAATTTTTTAGAAAACATTCAGTAGCTTGTAATTGGGTTTTGGAACCTTTGGTGTAACAATAACTATCACACTGACAAATGTCAATGCTAGGTTTACCACTCTCACCAAACAACAATGCACAATCTCTCGACGCGCGTTTCGCTAACCAAGTTAGCATCATCAGGAGATGATTAACAGTAAGGTAAAATTTAAAACTACGATAATATATACAACAACGTTTCTGTGCAGGCGCATTTTTAACGGGGAGGGAAAGTCCCTCCGTTAAAAATTTTTAACGGAGGGACTATTTCACATCCCTCCCCGTTGTATATATTATCGTAGTTTTAAATTTTACCTTACTGTTAATCATCTCCTGATGATGCTAACTTGGTTAGCGAAACGCGCGTCGAGAAATTGTGCATTGTTGTTTGGTGAGAGTGGTAAACCTAGCATTGACATTTGTCAGTGTGATAGTTATTCAGTATCTTGTGAACGGCAAAAAATGATCTACATTGTGGCATCGTTATACTCGGAACAGAGGAGAGAAAAAATATTTTTTTCACTAGCGCCTTTTATAAAAGTAAAATTTTCATGTCAGCATTTTTTAAGACATAAAAAGGTTTGAATATTGTATGTTATCTTATTTACAGTCTGCGTGTATGCAAATCATTATTCAATTGCTGTATCTACAATATCAGGTTAATAAATGTATGAAAAAATAAAAACAGAAATTTTGGCGGTGCCAGGAAAAATGTCGTTTGGATATAGGCAAACCCTAATCTAAGTATGCAAGGGTTAACATAGTTCTTAAAGAAGCATCAATTTATATTTTAGTTAGCACTTTTCATTTTTGTCGTATCATACTGAATTGGGCACATTGCAGGTATAAATTTTGTTTCTTGCGCAATAACTGTGGGCTTTTCAATGCCTTGTTGCCAATGTTTAGTATATTGTTAATATATGTGTATTTTTTTTAGATTTGCATTACCGCTTTAACTACACAATTTGGAAATACACAAGGTTTGTTTTCAGCTACAAAGAATTTAAGAACACTTGGCTTAGTGCAGTTACTGTCAGCAGTTCCAGGTGGTACAGAATTGGCAGCTGATATAATACAAAAATACTTGCAGAATTTTAATATGCCAGACAGTTTTAATAATAATATGACGACAGCTTTAAATTTGTGTGATATTGGTGTATCTTTTAATAACACACAATGTAATATTTTACAGAATCAGAGCATACAAAATACAAATATATTAAACACATTCCAAGGTATTAATTTAGCATTATCTGCACAAAATGATGCTACAGAACCTGATGCTGGTGTAAGCAGGAAAAGACAAGCTCCAGATTTTGATGATTACAATGTAACTTCATTAAAGCGCATAAAATCGGAAAATGTTACCACACAATTAACTGTAGACGAGTTTACACCATTTCGAGAATATAATAACATCAATTTGACAGAAAAAGATAGCACTGATCCTTTCCAAATTATCAAGACAAAATGGAACATCGATCAACCTTCAAATCCTCATGTCGATCATACTCACCGCATATTTAGTGCTTCAGGCATATCCGATAAAAGTATCCGTTATAAGAACGATAACCAAGGCTTTTATTATTGTAAAGAATCGCTTCTTATAACCGATGCTAACGAACCATATGTATCATGTGTAAAAGTATTTGACGACGAAATCGGGGAATTGAGTGACAAATTGAAACGTATAGACTGCGATATTATAACTTTGTACAGGAATGCAAGTGATTGTGTGGATTATCCTCTTTCATGCCGAATTACCGACGAAATTAATGAGTTAAAGAAACGGGAGAATTACCTAAAAAATAGATACGCTTGTCTTTGCGATGCTAGAGATGAAATCTATAGCTTATATGGGAATAGTGAGAAATCCTTACATTTTAATGCTAAATTCATAACTTGGGATGAAGTAAATATAGTTAAAGAAACTCGTAAAGTTTTAGGTTCATACGAATCTTTTTATGGTTTCTCTAACCGATAAAATAGATTTGTTTTAGTATAGCTTAAGTGAAAAGTTAAAAAGTTTCTCGAAAAAGTCAACCCACCCCCCTATTCAGATTCCTCAGAAAATCGACTCACTTCACATTTAGATACAGATAATCTTGTATACTTAGAAGTGTATATTAAATAATTTATACAGACTGAGAATAAAACATTTATTTTATATCAATAAAGTGCTTTTTATGACTCTTATCTTGAAATTATTAAATTCATTACCAGACTCTCATCTTATATATATCGATTTAATAGTAGATGTGATACCACATAAATCATATATAGATGCAAATATCGGAAAGTTACGTTCGAGTACCCCGTGTTACAATAATCAATTGCGCAAGTACGGCAACTTTGAAAAATTAGCTTTTTACGAATTAGTGTCTCCTCAAGGATCTCGCACGCATCCTCGAACACTGGAAAACACGATCTAACAGCGGCTTGAATGCTCCCATGTATCTGGTAAAGCAACGCTATGCATGTCTTATTTTGTGGCACTGCGGATTCGTACATATATCTGTAAGATTCTTCGGCGATTTTTACCGAATCCGGCACTGTGCAATCCAGGATTTGGGTACTTTTCGGATCAATAACACACTGCGAATTCCTAGATCCCAAGCATATATGGCATTCTAAACACCAAGAGCGCGGTATTGGAAGTTGTATAAAAAATAGTGTCAGCACTTTTAAAAATACTTGGCTCTCGTACATCAAATTAAAATTTAGGTTTCTTCATGTCACAATACGACAGACGTGCAGTTTTACATACGAAACCATCCGTTTGTTTATTTGTTGCTGAGTGAAGCTTCGAATAGTATGCAATACACCTTGACGCTTCTAAGCACTGACATCTATTTGACGTATTGTACCAAACCCAAATTTTGCCGAACCCGAAAGAATTCCAACCCCCAATACGGATTTTTTTTATGTGCCAAATATCGCATTGACAGAGGACCTACGACGGCTTTACTTCCTATCCGAGAAGAACGCATGGTCCGAAAGGCGAGCATGCAAGCCGTTCAGCCACCGAGACGGCTAGCCGTAGATACACAAAGTACGGCATTAGGGCAGCCATTTTTTCAGCAAATGAAAAGAATTTGCAAATTTTCACGCACTTTTTCCCCGTAATTCATGACGCAAGACGAGGTAGCCGGATATATTTTTTTTGTAATTGGATGTTTCAATAAAGCTAAAACAGCTGTGCTGTAATGAGATATTAATGCACTAGTGGGACTTGCCGGAATATAATAGGGGCATTAATGTGCAAATTAGAAAAAAAATTCTGTAAAAAACTCGTGTTACAGTGACTTGTAATGCTCGTACATTGAACTTCTACTCGTATTACATAAACGTAATTGTGACACTCGCGTTTTAAAATACTATTTTTCTAATTGGATGTTACAATAAAACTAAAACAAACGACGACGCAGTGCTGAAATGATTATTACCGCACACTGTTCTGTAATGAGATATTAACGCACTGGTTGGCCTCTTGCCGGAATGTAATATGGGCGATTGTAATATGCAAATTAGAAAAAATACTGTAAAAAACTGGTGTCACAATGACTTGTAATCCTCGTACATTGAATCACTCGCCGCTACACGGCTCGTGACTCGCATTACATAAACGGCATTGCGAGACTTTTTAAATACTTTTACAATAATATTTATTCGCCCATAGAACAACGATTAGTAGTTTAAACAGTTACTTATAAATATGAATAATCCACGAAGCATTTGCCAAAAAATGGCTGCCCTATTGCCGTACTTTACGTATCTCCTAGGGACTTGACACTTCCAGGTAGACATCTATTGATATGTCGGCAAACGACAATGATTCCGCAGTTGAAATGGCGGTCAATCAAAGTACATATTATATTGGAATGAAGCTTATTAAGTACATTCCCGTTAGGTGAATTTTAAAGGGTTTTGGAATATACAATACATTCTAAGTATAAACCAAATCTTATATTGTAAGTAGTAAAAACTACATTAATTGTTGCTTGTTTCTCTTCAAAGAATACCTATTCACTTGAATATTTAAATATATACTCTAATGCGCATGTCGAGTAACTTTCGTCGATATATTTCCTGGAGCGACAAAAGCTACGCTCGAACATACTTTTCGGGCGTTTTTGTGCAATCGCTCGAAAATCTTTTCAGACGGTTTGAGCACGCTTGGGCGCACTGGAACGTCATGGGACCCACCCCTGCGCAAGAAGACCTTTGGTTAGGTCACGCCCCCACCCCCTACCCCTCACTTAGGCGCGAATCTTCTCAAATTCAAAAATGTCTGTTACATACACAATTAAGAATCACCGTCTCGGCCTGGAATCGATCCAGCGCCTATGGAGTGAAAACGCATATACAAACCGTTCACCCACCGACACGGCACGAAACCACCTTCTATGTACGTGCAAAATAAAAAAGATGTTAGTTTGAAACAAGGTATAACAACACAACCCGATAATAATATGGCACAGATTCTTTTCCGTCGGTGGTATGAAATCCGGAAAATACCTCTCCGTTAGTCTTAGTGGTCTAATTTGTTTTGGTCTTCCCGCCTTCTTAGGAAACATACTGGAATGGTATTTTCTTATCATTTGTGCAACTAACTCCGTCCGAATCTCCAAATTATTCATTTTTCGACCATTCTTTTAATACAAAACGAAACAGTTGAATAACTGAATGAACTAAATGAAAAAATATTTTTTTGTAGTATCACGTGTCTGCGTCACCCTGTAATCGTGCAGATATTGATCCAACCGATTAACACCTCCCATAGTGTGGTTGTAATCTATGACTAGCTTTGGTTTCTCAATAAAATTACCTTTTTTTTTTGTAGTTACTACTTTCTGAGGGTTATGCAGTGTAGATAATAGGAAAACATATTTTTTATCGTGGCATTTCAACACCATCACTTTTCCTCTTTTATATGCCAAACAATCCCTCTTTCCAATCTTTTTTATTGGAAGATCTGCTGGCAAATCCTTTCTACTAGGTTGTAGAGTACCGTATATATCGGTTTGTCACGACAATAATAGATAATCGGCTAGCTGTGGTGCTAAATAGTAGTTGTCCGTTGTTATATAGTATCCCATGCCCATATCTAATAAGTCGTCAGCTAATGTGAATACTACCTGTGATGTCATTGGCATGTCTCTATATTTGTCTGTTATTATAGTACCTATCCCGGTATATACAGTGTGTTAAAAAAAGGTTGTCGGATATTTTACCCAATTGTAGTACTGGTGGAAATAAACAAAAAAGTCTTAGTCAACATGGGTCCGCAATTCAACTGTTTTTTACATATCGATTGCATATTGTTTTAGTAGGATAACAATTTTCAAAGAAATTCTGATCACAATGTAAATTAAACAAATGTTTATTTAAAGTGAAACTAAAGAAATGGTTCTACATGTCCACCGTTCATTTCTAAGCACGCTTCACACCTTCTTATGAAAGATCGACGCAATCTTTCGAAAATTCCTGGAGTCCTCCGAATTTCCTCGCAACAATTTACGATTCGTTGCCTGAGTTCTTCCAAATTGTTTACAGATCGTGCGTACACTAATTGTTTTAGATGCCCCCAAACATAGAAGTCTAGAGGTGTCAGGTCAGGGGACCTAGGAGGCCATGCAGTTGGTCCACCCCGTCCTATCCATCTCTCGTTGTAATCTTGATTTAAGAAACTTCTAACTACGATGGAAAAATGCGCAGGAGCTCCATCGTGCATAAACCACATATTTAATCTGTTAAAAAGTGGCACGTCTTCCAACAAAACAAGTAATTCATTTCTTAAAAAATCCAAGTATACTTGTCCCGTTAAACGATTAGGGAGAAATACTGGACCAATTAAACAGTCTCCGAAAATAGCAAGCCAAACATTTAGCGAAAAACGGTTTTGGTGATGCAGTTCAACAACAGCATGGGGATTTTCATCTGCCCAGACGTGATTGTTATGAAAATTGAATATTCCGTCTCTTGTAAACCCAGCCTCGTCACTAAATAAAATCTGAGTCGCAAAATTAGGAGTTTCTGCCAGCTTTCGTAAAACCCAATGACAAAAAACCCTACGTGCATCATAATCGAGAGGAGCAAGAACTTGCACGCGTTGAATGTGGTAGGGATAGAGCTGCTGTTCCCGCAGAATTCTCCAAATGAGAGGATGACTGACGTTCAGTTCTGCGGCAAGTCTTCGGGTGCTAATATTTGGGTTGTCTTCTACCCTTCTCAAAATATCTAATTCTACTGCGGGAGAAGAAACTAATCTAGGTCTACCAGAACCACCATTAATTTTAAATGAACCAGTTTCGGACAGCCGGATATGAAGTCTTATGAATCTTATCACTCGGTAACAACCGATTTGGAAATTCTTCGGCATACATACGCCGTGCTTCAGTGGCATTACCATTCGCACGACCGTACATGAAATGCATATCGGCCATTTCTGCATTTGTGTACTTATGCATAATTTGAGAACAAAAAAAAAATTGACGCAAATGATAAATAATCTGATGACAGATGTCTGACAGAACTAATTTTAAGGCACGATCAGTTGTTTGACAAAGGGAACTATTCTCAAAACCGAAAAATGTTTTTTTTTTATTTTAAAATATGCAATCGACTATATGTCAAAAACAGTTGAATTGCGGACCCATGTTGACTAAGACTTTTTTGTTTATTTCCACCAGTACTATAATTGGGTAAAATATCCGACAACCTTTTTTTAACAGGCTGTATAATAAATGAAAATAAATAACCACTCTCCGATTCACACCGCATGTAAATTTTTATACCGAAACATGCACGTTGTAAAGACATGTATTGCACCCACCCCAAACGTCCTTTATATAGTAGAAGGCTTTCACCAAAACTCCCATTTTGCTCCGGTATATACAGGCTAGAACATTTTTCAATAATGTTTTCATATATTGTCCAGACTTTATGAAGCTTAGGGTTGGGATGTGTCCTAGCTAATCATAGCTTGCGTTCTCTGTAAAATGCAAACACTTATATAAAAATATCTACGTGATGACATTAGCCTGGGGAATGTAGGCCAAGAAAACGTCTTTTGTTGACCACTGCATTTTCTCCGTTGATGTTTTTATTATGCCCTGGGGGATGTTGATGCGCAAAAAAATTTGCATTTCGTTTATGGAAACTGGTTCCAAAATATCTGGGTTATCGTTCCACATAGCGTCTCAGTTAATAATAAATTTATAAAATCATTGTCAACAAATAATTTAAAATAATCTAAGACATAAAAGTTGTCCGCAGTGAATGTGCAGCCTGGAGTACCCAAAAATAAAAAAATGTGGTATGTACTTATGCCTGTATATGTCACGAGCTTGCAACTTAAGCGTTAAACGAGCAATAAAATACGTTCCCAGTTAGTTCTTATAACAAAGCGTAACTATAAATTGTCTATTCTATTGTATTGAGAAAACAGCATCCGCATGGGTCGATTATCCATTCCATCCAGCGCAGTCGCTAGGGCCTATTGTAGAGCGGATGTTATCTTTAAAGTTCAAATTAATTAAATCGTCTAACTCCACGCGTTTAAATATAATTACTGGTTTCCAGTAATTTAGTTTACGTATTTGGCGGTACTTCCAATTTTGCGCAACTCATTGCTACCATCAACTACGATTCACATCATTTATTCGAACAACTAAATCGAGTTATGAGTTGGTATCGAGTAAATCAATGGGAAGCGGTTATAAGTTGAATCATAGTATAGTACCAAATGAATACGTCATGTTTGTATAGTCTGTCCATCGGTATAACGATTTCACTTTTAAGGATTATTGAGGATTATACACTACATGGTGCCGCAGGTTACAATTTTTTTTGTGTAATTACCTCTAAAATATATCAAAAACCTTCATAACTCAAAAATTATTGCAGATATGTATGGGGAACGTTAATACATTTTGATGCAAAATTTAATAAGATGTCAGAATATTAAAAAAAAAATGGGGCATTGTATTTGAAAAATCGAGTTTTGGTGGTCTGCAGTTGCACCAAAGGACAATTAAATTTTGGACAGCCCTGTAGATAATGCAACAAATCTGAAAACTTCGACAGAAACGTCAGGGTTTCTTCCATCGATAGTCTTAATTTTAGCGTTCTCGATTAAAATTTCGCGACAGTACATAATGTTAAACATCGTGATGTAAATCCAAAAATTTTCAAAAAGTCGTAACATCTCCAAAACGGCTGCACTTAGGTATAGGGAATACTAGTAAAAGTTCCTCTAGAATACCGTTTAGATTTCAAAAGTGCAAAAAAAACTATACCATTCCATTTGAAATAAGAAAGTTGATGTCAATTTCCGGTGTTTCCGGATGTGCCGCCATCTTGAAAATATTTTCAGGGCATAGATTTTATTACACTATGTACGTATGCAACTTTACAGAAATTAATTATTACTAGGAGGCCCAATCTTTCTAATGGACGGTCTCGATCAATCAGCCTGTATGTAGTAATCTTTCTGAATACGTCGCTGTAAACCACCCGTGCTCGAAAAGTATTATAGCGGTTGGGTAGCATTTATTTTCTGAAAATTGGGTGCTAATAAATAAGTCAAATCGTTATATCTACGGACAGACTATAAACAAACAACTTAGGATGCTTATAAATGGAATTTCACTTCGACCCTGACTTCTTTGAATGCTACATATACTATCAAAACACAAATGTAGTCAGTAAAATATTTTACTCCGTTATGTATAAAGATTTATTTATATATACATGATTCTAGTATTAATCTAACGTATATAACAAAACGAAACCTCTCCGTCCGCAAACATCGAAAAACGGAACACTTGAAAGTGTGCTGCCTAGATTAAAAAATAAAAATCTTTTTCTGGTGTGGAATTTTAATGTTGCATACGCACAAAATCAGCAGTTGCATTTAAAAGGTTAACTGGTTCGACACACCTGCTGAGATATTCTCTGTGGAGAACTGTCGTCTCTCATGCGATAACCCATATTAACTAACATAGTCTCAAAGGGATCCATGGCCATTCTACGTTGATTCTCTTCGATTGCCGATTCTGGATCTGCTATTATGTAAGGATTAGTTGTCCCGTCCTAAATTAATATGAGGTAAGTAAAAAGAACTTAGTTTCTGAATAAACAGTTTGCGTCCGATACCTCTTTTGCCGGCGACCACAGTCTAATGCACGGATCAATGCCACTTGACGCAAGGTAGCAGGCACTTGGATGTGGTTGGATGCAGTTTACGATGGATGCGTCTCCTCTAAGAGCGGTTACCACTTCCGTCGTCCTGCGATCCCAAATAAATATGAGCCCATCATCTGATCCAGCACATATATAATGCCCATTGTCCCCTAATACCAAAAACGTTAATTTGGATGTCGTTCTATATATACTCTTAAGAATATATACCTAAATAATTAACTTCTTTTATATCCGTTGTTGTATTGCAATGGCCAACAAATCTCAAATCGAAATCGCGAGAATCGGCCCTTAATTCTAGCTCTTGTTTGCTCAGTTGGTCGTTTCTATCGTCTGAATAGTTACAGAATTTTTGTACATCACTGAATAAGTTCTTACAGTCTTCGTACGGGAAGCGCTTCTGAAATAAATTCAACCATCCTCTAGCTTCAGTATACCACTTCAACTCCATCAGACATTCGATAAAAGAAATGAGTACTTTTTTATCGTTAGGGCGCTGCTGCATGGCGCTGTAGTAATATCTAGCTGCAGTGTATAGATCACCAATCCTGGGAACAACATAATTTTTTATGGTATGGATATTTGAAACTATTCGTGCATACCAATTTCTTTGAACTAGTTTATCCGCTCTTTTGATGTCGTCTAACGCTATTTGATCTTTACCCATTGTGTTTTGGGTATCGATATTTACATTTACCTAAAAGCAATTTTTGGATCTCTAGTAGAGCGAAACATTGAATAAATATCTGAATTAAGTGTTTACGAGGGCATTGCCGAAAATTTTTAACCACTTATTTATCTTCTGCAACAGATGCTGCATAGAAAAATAAAACTTCATCATCTACATATTCATAAATTTTTTTTGAGAGATGCACAATGTATGTATGAAAAATTCCAAGAAAAAAAATGCTAACCTGGCTTTTACTTCTGGTTTTGTCAAGTGGTAGTAGGGATTGCTTGAAGTACTTTTGCAAAATATTAAGCATATATAGCCAGATGTATATTTTTTAGGGCCAGAAATAGTTTAGCGTATCGGGTATGAACTCGAATACTTGACACATTTGCTAGGTACTACTGTAGGCGTCGAGTTGGTACCAGGGGTTAGGGACAGTGATTGAGTAAGGTTGGCGGTGAGAGACATTGGAAGGTATATACTAAAGATAATGTAGATATCACTGGAAAAAAAATGCCAGTTATTCCCCGATAACAAAAATAGGTACATTCGTAAAAACAATAGAAAAGTACGGTTTAGTTGAAATTTACTATCAGATATTGCAAGTAAGTCCTCCTTGTAGTTATCACATGTACACATATTGCCTTTATTACTTGTTAAATCTAGATAAAATGGGTCGCAGCACGCTTTGTTCAGGGAGTGAGAGGAAAGTTATTAAAACTATGCGCGGGCAGGGGAAAACGATAAGAGAAATAGCAAGCATATTAAATCGTTCCCCAATTATAATTTCAAATGCTCTAAAACCAAAAAAAATCCACAGACAAGACTATGACCGAAAAAAACAACACCGCACACTGACTGCTGTATTATGAAAACGTGATCTATTTGCAACGTCCACAACAATATTAAAAGAAATAAATAGTAACGTCAGCCCTCGTACCTTACGACGACGATTAGCCGAAAATAGTTTTCACGGTAGAGCTGCAAGAAAAGTTCTCTGGTTGCCCGAAAAAATATTAAAGCAAGAATGGCAATTGTGAAAACTCACGTCGAATGGAAAACAGAAAAGTAGTGTAACATATTTTGGAGTGATGACAGCAAATTTAATTTAGTAGAATATGATGGCAGGCTTTACGTTCGTCGTCCAATAAATAAAGTATTCTGTTCGAAATATACAACACGGACAGTAAAGCACGGTGGCGAAAACATAATGGTTTAGGCATGTTTTTCATGGTATGGCTAGGTCCGATTCACTGGATTAAAGACGTGATGACTACAGAAATTTACATTCTAAACAAAATTATGCTCCCATACGCAGATTAAACTTTAAACATGCCGATTATTTGGATTTATTAAAAAGACATTAACCCTAAACACACTTCCAAGTGTTATCAAAACTGGTTGCGTGACCATAACGTACGACTTTTAGATTTGCCGGCACAATCGGCAGACGTTAATCCATTTGAAAACTTATGGAAGAGTGTGAAGGATTCATTACGACATAGAAAAATCAAAATTAAAACGATTGTGTGAAGCGTTCCAGCAGAGTTGGTACGCCATACCAGTGGAAACATGTCAACGTATGGTGAACTCACTGCGTAACACAATAATTGGCAAAAAAAAGGCCACGTTACGAAGTATTAAACTCGTCCAAATCACTGAATAAATTTCGGTTACCCGTTTTTTTTTATTACCCTAGGAAAAAACTGTATAGCATAGTCCCTATTATTTTGTCCACACAGTTTTTTAATATTGTTTTAGTTGTCGGTTAGGTTTTGTGATATCAGCCTTTAATGGAGTTTTTTATTATGGATTATTCTATGTTTAATAGTAGAAAAATTAAAACTATTATGAAAGTACAATAACTTGGTTTGTACCTATTTTTATCTCCACCACTGTATATGAACATTTCACTCTATGAATCAGACACAAATACATGTCACAACTCATTGGTTTAAATGTAAAGTGCAATATTATAAAATGTTATTAAAACCCGTAGCCTCTTTTAAATTTTTGGAAATACCCCCCAATAGACAAATACTGTAAATGATTATCCTTCACAGGTAAGCACATTAGCAAACTCTTATAATGCGATTAGTAGGAATTGATCATTTTAAAATAACCTGACGGGGACACAGCCTTTTCAAAGATTTCGGGTCATTGCTAACTTTATTATTAAAACTAGAAATTCGATTAAATGAGCAATGATTCAGTATTTTTAGTGCGGACTAAAATACAATTAAGAAAAAAAAAAATTGTGCTACGCGTTTATAAGATAAACTAAAGTTCGAAAAACTGTTTTCTTGTTAGTAGAATTTATGTGGCTCGGTTTCCCGAAAGGGGATATCCACAAGCGATCAGTTTTGCCTGGCTTCTTGAGCGCTTTCTTGAAACAGGAAAAGTTAACTGCAAAAGAGGAAGAACAACAACAGATGTGGAGATTGAGTTGGCAGTTTTATTGACAATTACAGAAAATCCAAATCTAAATCTAGCAAGTGTAGGGCAAGAAGTTGGAATAGATGCGAGGTCAGCCCAAAAATTTTTAAAGAAATATCATTTTCATGCGTACCACATTCAATTGCACCAGGCTCCGAGTGGAAATGCCTTTCAGCGAAGGGCAGAGTTTTGAAGGTGGACACAATTGCTTTTCCAACAAAACCAATTTTTTTGATGAAAGTACGTTTTTCTGGCAAAGCAACTTTTCATAACACTTGATGCGTCAACAGACATAATGGTCATTATTATTCTTGCGAAACTCCAAGAATAGTTTGGCAAATGGATCGTCAACAGAATTGGTAAATGTTTGGGGGGGGGGAATTATTGCTTGAGAATATGTGGTGGGCCTACATTTTTTTAATGGTCATCTTAACGACCAAACGTATTTGGAATTTTTAGTAAATGAGATTAATTCGAAATTTACTTATAAACATCCAGGCACAAACTATATGGTTACAACAAGATGGACCACCAACCCATTTTTCTCAACAAGTCAGAGCCCTGTTAAAGAATCAATATAAAAGTCACTGGATTGGAAGAGAAGGAAGAAGTTCTTTGGCGTGTGAGGTTGCCCGATCTAACAAAAATAGATCTTTTTCTTATGTGTGTTTGTAAATGAACTGGTTTATTGATAACTGCGCTCAAGAAGTCTGGCAAAACTTCTTGGAAATCAAGTCGCATAAATTCTACTTAGCAACAAAACAGTTTTTCTCACTCTCGGCAATGAATAATTCATTATTTTTAACAAAATATTACCCGTTTAAGTACATCTACGTATTCCAGACCAGAAATGTCAACATTAGTGTCAATAAACAACTTTTCCATGACTGCCTTTGTTTATTCACAATTTATCGTGAAAAACTGAAAAATCAGGACTATCTTCAAAACCGTTGGAGATAGATTACCATGATATCTGTATAAAATCGAAAGAAAATTAGATTTTACATCCAGTTATGTAAAAATCGCTATAACGTTCTAAAAATCCAGTGATGATTTTAGAGCTCAAAAATTACAGATCCCTATTTAATCACCCTGTATTAACCAACTTTTTTTTAATTTATTTAAAAGCGAAAACTGAAAATCGCATCTTTCTAACTTTTATAGTTTCGAAGATATTTTCAAATTTCGACCCTGCAATGCCATTTATTTTAGAAAACGTCATGTAATTCAGAAACCATGCGACTTTGATCCAATGTATGCCTAACAAAGTGTTATTTAAGGAATCCAAAAATGCAATAACATACAGGTGTTCCATTTAAAACAAAAAGAAATTGGTACAACCGGAAGTCCGCCATTACTAAAAATATTTTCCTGAGATACAACCTATGTAGTAAAGTATACCTAAAAATATACCCTATAGTATAGTATAAGTCGGCATATGACGTAAGCTTCAACAGTTTCAGCTCCTGGCCTTACATCGCTACTTCAGGGGTGCCACAGGGCTCTAATCTTGAACCACTTTTATTTATTCTTTTTATCAATGATTTAGCTGAACGCATTAGCGCCAACTTCCTTCTGTTTGCTGATGATTTAAAAATATATCGCTCTATATCTAGTTTAAATGATTGCGAGTTTCTTCAGTCGGATCTTGTTAGTGTAAATCGGTGGTGTGATGAAAATAATCTGCGTTTGAATATAGATAAGTGTAAAGTTATCAGTTTTTGTAGGTCATTGGTTATAACGTATAACTACCACATTGGCAATACTCCTATTCAATGTGTCAACTTGGTTAGAGATCTTGGAGTACTTTTTGATGCTAAATTAACTTTCTCGAATCATGTTGATGAAGTTACTCAGATAGCTAGGAGATGGAGGAGGCAATGTTATGTTTTATCCTTAGAAATTACAGATCCTTTTCCAATACACTATGCCTAAAAATCCTTTACTACTCCCTGGTACGCTCACGCTTGGAATGTGCCTGCCTAATATGGTATCCTTATTATACTACTTATAAAAGACAACTGGAACTGCAGAGAAGATTTGTGAAATATTTGCGGTTTCGAACTGATCATATTTATCCCCCCCAGAAACTTTGACTACGCCGTCCTTCTCTCACGTTTTGATGTTCCGTCACTTTCTTTTCGTAGAGTTTCTGCCTCCCTTACTTATCTTTTTAATGTTTTGCACAATAAAGTGGATTGTCCGTCGATCCTGCAACAACTTAATTTCTTTGTCCCGCGAATCCTTACCCGGCCTACTGTCACTTTCTATTTACCTTTTCCTCATTCTAATATTCCATGCACATCCCCCATTTACGTTATGTGTGACAATTACAACAGGATTACTGGCCAGGTTGACATCTTCAATAGCACGCATCGTGGTTTTAAAATTGCTGTAGGTGAATGTTTGAATCGATTTACATTATAAATTATTTTTGTATTCCTCAGTTTTTTGTTATTTTCCCCCCTAAATTATATACTAAATTATATATTAAATTTGAGTTACTTATGGTTAGTTAAGTGGATTTTTCTTAATTTCTTTTTGTATTTTTTTTTTCTGTATTGATTATATTGATTACTCATAATTCTATATAATTGTATTGCTCTGTAACTGGATTAGTAATCTGTTGGGCAATAAATTGATATTATTATTATTATATGATTGAAAATCCAAACTTAATTCGTAAAAGAGGTATGGATGCCTGACGCACTGTTGCAGGACCCTGTATAATATCAATTCTTTGTTTTCTCGTCCGGAAAGAAAGATGCTTTAATATTATTTCCATTTTATATAGAAACACGAAAATGTTACTTAAAAAAGATGACCATTTTGAATATTGCTTACTTCTTCCGCAACTTTAGTTGAGGTAGAGAACCCTGATCAAGAAAACGTTTTTAAAAATTGTCGACATTACCCTCGCATATATCATAAATAATATTATAACTAGACTGCTGATAAATATAACAATTACATACCTCTAGGTCATAGCATAAGCAATCCCCATTTCTGTAATTCTTTAGTAGATTATCCGGCATTATTAATTCATTAATATGCTTAGAATTATTTATATCATACAGATAAATGTGTTCACCACCCATATTAACCAACAGCTCATTACCAGTGGAATCAAAGGTAACATAAGTGGCTGCTAATTTATTACTGAAGTCATTACTTTTATCTCTCGCTAAATGTCCAGGTGCATAATATTGAACACATTTACTATCCTGTGGTTCAGGCAACTCCCTCTTTCCATTGCTTAAAGTGTTTTTGAAATGTGAGGTCCTCACCATACGGCGATCATATAAACGGGCGTAGCAATCGTTAGCTCCAACCGCAATTAAATGTGGTTTCGTTGGATTTACAGCTATGCACTTCAAATCCGTTGCCAATGCAATAAAAATTGTACTTTTAACAAAGCATTCATGTGGTTCTCTAAGATCATATTGTATTATTAACCCATCTTCGCTTGCGGACCAGAATAATAAAGGTTGATCTGGCGCCTTCGCCAATCTCTTCACTCTGCCACCATGACAAGTGCACGTTATATTAGGTGCACTAGTCCTGCTATCATCGATCGAACGAACTAATACACGACAATCGCCAGCGCATGTGGCTATTAAAGATTCATCCCCTAGAAACTAGAATTAGAAAATAAGAAAAACAATATTTACAAGAAGGGAGAACCACATTACTTACTTTAATAGAAAAGATATTTCCAATATGAGAAGTAGAAATGACATTTAAACATTTTCGGTTAAATGGGTCCCATATCCTAACATGAATGTCATCTGAGCCTGAAGCTAAAAGTCTGAGTTTTTTCAAGAATGAGTTGAGGAATTAGTATACAATGAACAGTCCTTACTTTCCATTTGAACTCCATTCTAAACAGTTTACACAACCACTGTGTCCATCAAGCTGGCACTCTAAAGTAAGTCGTTTGAGCAATGGTGTTGTAAATTGAAAATTTTTTCGCAATAATTTAGCTGATGACCAATGATTTTCACGACTGTGTAAATAGTTCACAATATTATGATTACTTTCTGAAGTATTCATAGGATAGTACATCTGCAATAAGGTGTTATTATGGTTATATTATATATAATTTTCTTCTGTTATTACTCACCTTTATCTCTGTATTTACACATTATACACACATATATCAAAATCAAATGTTCTGTCAAATGTTTTTTTTTTGCGTGAAGTTACGAAAAATTGAATTTATTTTGATGGTGACAGTGACATATCCACTGTAATGCTACCATAATAAACAGGGTTTAATCTTTCATCAGGGTTTTGTAATCTACATAGTTGGTGATGGTTGGTGATATTTTTTTTTCATAAAATAAAAATCACCTCTATCCCGGCATTAGAATAACGTATTTATGAACGTATTTACCATGTATTTGCCAAGCAGCCAAGCAATACGTTAGTACCACGTTTTACAAAGGAAAATGTCAATTTCAGAACAATAAAAAACTTCTCGGCCATGCAAACCTCACAATTTTTGGGAAAATTCTAAGGATAGTTTAAATTTCCCGCCATGCATTTTCTGAGAGTGGCCGCCGTGGAATAACCTGAAAAGAATGGCGACTCTCCCTAACCTGCCCTAACCCTAACCTGCGATTTACGGCGCCTGCTGGCCCGCGCAGATACTAAAATTATGGCGTGCAATTTGAATAGCCATATAATTTGAATTTGGTGGCCGCCTACGGTACCTGAAACCTTGATTCTTGGATTTGTGTCCCGAATTTAACGGATTCTTGGAAAATATGATATTTACGGAACCACTCATGTTACTATTTTCTGGTTACTGTATTCCCTCCTCCTATGTGCTTGTGGCAAAGCAACCAAAGCATCCCGTAAATTACTTGAAATAATCGAAAACCTTAACAACCGCAAATAACCGCAGGCAACTCTTTGGTGAGTACGCGCCCTAAGTAATTCTACTTACTGCGAAGTCTGTCATTGTTCTAAAATGTAAAAATAAATGTTTGTGGTTATTTACACTAACTATAAACTATAAGGGAAGATAAGTATATTTACTATTTACTTACTGTATTGCTTTATTAATACTAATACCATTTAAATAAAATAAAACCTCTAAAAACACTGTTTTTTTTTTTAATTTCCCCCAATTCCCCCCAATTAGATGGAATGCATAATAGTAAAAATTGCGTAGGTAAAAATTTAAGATTATAAAGGTGTTTCAAGTTAGCAAGCCATCTTTATCGATCATATTTGACGTCAAATTTATACTATCTCTGCGCTAAAATATTTCCAAATGTTGGTATAGATAGCATAATATACTTATAGCAAATTATTTTGCACCTTTATTTTATTCTAAAAGCCACGTGATCAAAAAGGAGCCAAATCAGATAATACTAACAGTAACTTAGCTAACCCGGAGCAGCCAATAACTACCTACTCTTTCTATTATTATAGTGAATCTAAAACGAATTCACTGGCAACAGTTTATTTATGATTGAAAAGAAATAAATCACATACCCGATAACTAAAGATTTTGATTAGTAATGGTCGTTTGCACTGACATGTCAAGCTTAATTTAACTTTAAGTAATACCATAGATGTGATACTTAGACTGTGACATTCGGTGTATATTTTAAATCGCAAATATCACATCAAAGCGTTAGTTAAAATTAAACTAAGCTTAACGTATGGGTGCTAACGGGCATAATTATGGGGTGACATTTCGAGTAACATCGTTTATAAACGTAGTTAAAGTTTAACATAAGAAATTACCTATGGGATGGTGTTAGTAGATATTTTAACATTTATATTGAAGATACTAAAAAATAATTGTAGGAGATAACTGAATTTTGCTTGGATTAATATATTATTCTTAATGTTCAATAATTTAAGTTTATGGATATTCCATACATTGTTTTGCATCATATCATCTTTGTTTTTTATTCAAAAATTTATATCTTTCTGCATCTTTAAATGATGTGGTCTATTATAAATTTCATTTGATTATATGTTGAAAATGGTGTGAAAAAATTAAAGACTACAAAAATATTAATCGTTTATTGCAAATCACAGCATAGTTCGTCCGGGACAAGAACAAATCGCATGCACCTTATGGTAACAATATTTTGTTTTAACAGTAGATATTCAGTGGGGGCTTAGAGAGATACATTATAAATAATAAATATACAAATATAAAAAGTCATCTTTTTATAAATTAATATAACATATTCATATAAAAACAACCATAACCTTGATATAAATACTGAAATGGTTAGTGATACATATAAAAAAAGGATAAAATCCTGTAAATAATTGGTGTACGTTTTTAAAATTAACATATATATATAGATATAAAAAAATGGTCAACAATAAATAAAAGATTTTGATAAGAAACATTTCGGAACAATAACATATATTCTATTTTCTATATATAGAAATATAAATATAAAAAATATAATATAACAAACGCTTTAACAACAAATTCAATGTTCTTTGTTATAACAGTAGTTGTCCACCGTTAAAATCGCTTTTATTGTTTGCAATTATGCTTATAATTAAATATCAGTTAACAAATAACATGTATTGGAAAGGTTGAATTCCTTGCTGATAGTCTTATCAGAAGCTGATCGCCGAGACTCTTGGAAGTTTCGTGCCACACACATTTTCCTATGATGGGCACTTCTTCCAGTGGTGCTCTAAAGGCAACAAGTATTGTCAGACACATGCCGTCTTTATTCTCACTCGGATCGTGTTCAACCTATAAGATTGAAATATTTGCATCGATGAGAAAGTCGTTAAATAGTCGAAGACGTTATTAACACTTACAGATAGAATACCATGAGGTCTGTGTTGGCCTACTTCAGCACCAAACAGTTCAATCATGAATTTCTTCAAAGTGGAATGTACAGATTTGGTAGGATTTACTTCACATACTGGTAAGTGCCAAGCGTTCCTTTCGCTCAGGAGAACGTGCACTCTATTTGTAGCTCGCTTTTTTATGACTATTACTGTTCTTAAGAGCAATTTAGTATGTGCACGTAAGGCTGGTAAAATGTTATTATGCCACGTAGAATCTTTATGCTTCTTTGCTTCCGTGTACGCTCTAAAGAACATAAAGAATAGCGTGATTAATTAATATATAATATAATATTGAAGTAATATAAATATCTAAAAAAATTAAGCCGAGACAAAATAGAATTGTATATATTTAAGAATATGTAAAAAGGCTCATTTAATCTAACATATAAGTACAACAATAAATAAAAAATTAGTTTAAATATCAAGGATCAACTATGTAGTTGTAGTAAAAACGAGATGTGTCCAAAAAATAAAATTGAAATTTTTTACCCTTTCTAGGAGAGAACAAAAAGAATTAAGAAATTCACAAGCAATAGCAAAACATTTTTTTGATACTAGTTGTATTTTTATAATATATCGCACATAGTCAAATCCTTTCTCGTTTATTATTAAGTCGAAAGTAATAATGTCACTGAAAAGACACCTTCCGATTACAAGAACGCCAATATCTACCGTAAGTATTTAAGCAAATTTTCGCCTTCCCTGTCTACGGTCTGTAAATGTCCAGGTGCGCATTTGCAACGGTGCTTTGGAAGATATACAGGAATACCGTGAGGATTTCAAAAATGTTATCAAATCTCGCGATCAATGGAGACCGCATTTCCGTCACAAATGCCCCCAGGTAACAGTTTTTCAAAATTATTTCAAAGATAACTCGATCCAATTCATTGAGATATCAAGTAATAGAATAGTTTTCGCTCTAGAGCCATTTTAGGAAATATGCGGTGAATCACATAGCTTATGTTGCTTCTGAAAAGAAGCTAACCCACTGCTCTATACAACTAGCTGTTTATATTCTTGATATTTTCATGGACAGTCACAATGTTCACGCTGAACAACTACTGCTCTTAGCTAGCACATGCTTACTAATAGCTGGCAAGTATATTCAGTACTTTAACAAGTTAGACGCGCAAGAATACGGTATGTTTTAGCGAAATTCGAAGAAAATTCCATTACCACGCCTAAGATAGAGGAGCTGAACTCTTTTGTAAACCGTAGCTACACTCTAGACGATTATAAAACTCTGGAGGTTATAATATTAAAATTTTTTGATTGGTATGTGATGTTTCCGACGCCTGCCCAATATACGTACTACTATATCCAAATAGCTATAACTCATGACGATCTTCGCCTCATGAAAGCCACCTTGAGGGAACTATTGTTAGAGTTATTTGTGTATATAACGAAATATTTAAACAGGATAATTGAAGGTGAGCCTCAGAATACAAATTTTACAAATACTTTATATATACAGGGTGGGTCACCACATACGACGCGGGCTCTGTGTGGAAAAGCATATGATTTCTCGAAATCCTTTTTATTTAGTTGAATGCTAGACCTTTGTATGTACAATTTAAAATTATTTCGAATTATACAGGGTGTTCGAGAAAAAAGATCCATAACAAAGTTACCTTTTTTTAAATTGAACATCCTATATATAATGACATATTTGGAATCTAACGACCAAATTAGGACAAGTTTATGTAATACTCCATATTCCTAAAACCATCGGTTTTCGAGATATTTTAAAATTTATAAAATTGCAGTACAAAATGTAAGTTTGATTTTTACTGTGTAATCCAAAATTAAACACAGCTACCTACATTCATCATTCAGCTAAGAGGCAAAGCACTGAAATGAAGTGGAATTTTAGTCACACAGTTATACAGAGAGTTCAAAAACGCTTGTTTAAGTTTGATGACTTTTGCAGTAAATTAACTTTCTTACCTTAAATAGAACAACCTATATCTGATGATCCTATCCAACATTGAATTTAATTCACTTTCAAAATATATTAGGGTTCCCTATACCTAACATGAATAGTTTTCTTGTGGTTAGCATTTCATTTTTTCGAGGACTACATTTAATACAATTTATTTAAATTCAGTTGGCTTAGACATAGTTACTAAGCATGTATAAACAATTTATTATATTTAACTCCACGATTCCTCCCCATACGTTGCTGGTTAGAATCCGGAAGAAATATGGATTTTCATCAGTGTAAAAATGAAAGTTGTGTCTGTTTACAAAACCATTTTTGTGAAAAGAACATTCACCCGAAAATAAAACAGAATTAAACAAAATTTCATCTCTGCATTTATCCAAAACCCATACACAAAAGTCAAGACGACACTGGAAGTCTTTATCACTAATCTGTTGATGCATTTGAATATGGTACAGGTGAAATTTTTATTTTTTAATAATCCTAGCAACAAATTGCTTACTTATTCCTGTTTCCCGACTAATTTTGCGATGACTGGTATGAGGATTTTCTATAATAAATCCGACTACAAGAAACTCGTTTTCTTCATTTCCTACAATGGACTTCCGTCGTCGGTTGCTGCTTTCTCATATTTTACGCTTCCAATCATTTGAAGTACGTTTTCAAACGCAGTTTTTTTTTATGTGATCTATCTGGATATTTTTGGGTGTACAGCCTTGATGCAAAGAAATAGTTTTCTTCGCATTCAGCAATTGTTAAAATCATGTTGATTTTTTCTCTCTTGAATAGAGTAAATTTTCATTTTTTATAATAATTTAACCATAAATTCCACAGTGCAACCAAAGTTGGTTTTGAATGCTGTCAAATATGATAAATTGTTTATACATGCTTAGTAACGATGTCTAAACCAACTAAATTTATATAAATTGTATTAAATGTAGTCCTAGGAAAAAGGAAATGCTAACCACAAGAAAACTATTCATGTTAGGTATAGAGAACCCTAATATATTGTGAAAGGGAATTAAATTCTACGTTGGATAGTATCATCAGATATAGGGTGTTCTATTTAAGATAAGAAAGTTAATTTACTGCAAAAGTCGTCAAACTTAAACAAGTGTTTATGAACACTCAGTATAACTGTGTGACTAAAATTCCACTTCATTTCATTGCTTAGTCTCTTAGCTGAATGATGAATGTAGGTAGCTGTGTTTAATTTTGGATTACACAGTAAAAATCAAACTTACATTTTGTACTGCAATTTCATAAATTTTAAAATATCTCGAAACCCGATGGTTTTAGGAATATTAGAGTATTACATAAACTTGCCCTAATTTGGTCGTTAGATTCCAAATATGTCATTATATATAGGGTGTTCCATTTAAAAAAAGGTAACCTTGTTATGGATCTTTCTTTTCGAACACGCTGTATAATTCGAAATAATTTTAAATTGTACATACAAAGGTCTAGCACTCAACCAAAGAAAAAGATTTCCATATAGAGCCCGCGCCGTATGCGGTGGCCCAGCCTGTATATTGATATGTTATCTCATAAAAGCGCATGTGAATGCCGCCGTACTTAAATCTTAATATCTCTAGCAGCTGTGTTGGACATTAATTAATTACAAGCTAATTGAATTTCATAACTAAATACAAAATAACTGATTAGCATGGTAACAAATTACACTAAAATTATATACAGGGTGTAGCACCTAAGGCGCCTTGGACCATAACTCCCCTATCATACAAGATATCGAAGAAAGTCTAAGAGCAAAATTACCCTCGCCATTTTTCTAAAATACTTCTGGTCAGCAGTGGCGTACCGTATTCCAATGGCGTATCAAACTTGTGTTTTTTTTAATGGGACACCTTATATTTTATAGCAGATTTGGAAAGCTCTCGATGAGTATTTATTTTTTTATGTAACATGGTATACCCCAGCTTTAGCGGTTTCCCTGTTATAACATTTTTTTCCCCATAGTCGGACCATTGTTTGAAATTGTTTTTTTGGCAGGAGCTAAATTGCACTGGCGCTTAGGTTTCGAATTTAGGGATAGAGTAAGACCTCTTGTACCCTCACATAATTTTTGATTGGCATGCGCAAATTGTTGTTCGCAAAATTTTTCATTGGTACAAAAAAAAAACACATTTCATAACGAAATTTTTAAGAAAGAAAAAGTTGTCAATTTGTCGAAAAACGTCTTTTTCCGGAATTAAATCTGTCATGATAGAACAAAGGAAGTGCAATTGTCAAAAGAAAAACAGTAAAAATAAGAATAAAGTGACAGTAGAAACATTGTTCTGTGATAAATGCTGCGAAAAAGCTTCAAACTCAAGAAGAAATGGTTGACATCGTGTTTATTCTTGGAGAATGTTGCAAGAATTCTTTGTTGGCGTTACGAGTATCCGCTGAGAAGTATCCTGGCAGAGCGAATACATATCCACGTGCATTTCAAAGAGTGTTGGATAGATTTACAACTACTGGGACTGTTCAACGAGCAACCAGAGTTAGAACGAAGGCAGTTTTGACCGAAAATGATGAATTGCAAGTTCTGGAGGCGGCTGTTTAAAATCCTCATATCAGTATCCGTGATATTAGCAGGGATACTGATATTTCAATACGTTCTCTGCATCGTATTGTCAAAATCATGTCGATTTTCTTGTGCATAGAATAAATTTTCGTTTTTTGGAACGATTTTAACCATAAATTTCACTTCTTTCCATTGCTCAGGGTCTTAACTGAATTATGAAAGTAGTTAATTGCTTAGCGTTAGATTACACAATGAAAATCAAATTTTAAAATATCACAAAAACCGATTACTTTAGGTGTATGGAGTATTACATAAATTTGTTCTAATTTGGTAGATTTCAAAAACGTCATTAGATACGGGATGTTCCACTTAAAAAAGATAAAGTTTGTTATGCATCTTTTCTCTCGAGCACCTTATATAATTCAAAATAATTTCATATTGTGCATACAAAAGTCTAACATTCAACTAAATAAAGATGCTCTTTATTGCTGCTTTAGAAGCCCGCGCCGTTGACATGGGCCACCCTGTATACACAATTACCGGCATAAATGTTTAAAATAATACATAAGTTTTTTATCGGACAGGTGCAAATACTTTTTGAAAAAAGTACGACCTATTTAGATTTTTTTGTTTGTAGTAGCTCAACTGAGCAAAATCTCTGAATTCGGTTGATAATTTTGTCAGTTTTTGCATAACTAATAGAGGTAAGACTAACAAGATTTTTGGGATGCTATTGCACGAGACTGTGTCTAATATATGAATTTCTTTTATTGAGAATATTAATTTTTTGTGTGTTCCCTTCATTTAAGTGGACTAAACATTACATGCCTTACGTCTCGCAATATTATTGAACCTATCCGTGATATTTTAGGTGTTGAAGTCAAAAAATAAAATAAAATAAAAATTAATATACATCAATATTTATTTAATTTTTGTTAATTATTATCTCTTTCTAAGTTTCAATGGGTTCTAGTGATAGGCATTATCACGGCAGTGACTATCAGTGGTAAATCTGATACGATAATACTTCATCCATAATGCCTGCCACTAATGTTTACTTGTTCATTATTATTACATGTCATTCGTTTAAATGACCTTATTTGGTGTACTCATGATTACTTTAATATTTATTTTTATTGTAATAACACTATTTTTATTTTTGACTGTTTATTATTACTATAGTTTTTTCTAATTTCAACACCTACTTAAATATCTTCGAGGAGTGCAGTAATGCATAAATGTAAGGTGTCTAACATTAACATTTGATGCAACCGTTTCCATTTCGTTGCAAGAAACAAAAAAAAATTATCAATAAAAATAATGTTTAATAAGTAGCATAAAATGAAAAATTTCTAGTTTATTTTCCAATAGCAATTTTCATATAAAAAACGCTATTTTTTAATTCTGCAAAATTGATAAAATTGTTTAAGTATCAACCAAATTCATTTTAATTCAGTCGAGCTGCTACAAATAAAAAAAACATGCAATAGAAAATACGATCCATTAGAGCAAAACTAGACGAGACTGTTCAGAAGTGGTGCTATTCAGTGACTAAACCAAGTAGCCTCATTTAGTTGATCCAATTTATTTTCATTGCACACCAATTGAACCATTGAACAGCGCAGCTTTTAAACGACCTTAACCAGTTTTGCCCTTATTCTAAATATAAATCGCAAGTATTTGATGTTATAGATATTCACTACATGCAATGCTTTGCACCATCACAATTGGCAGCAGCTGTAATATCATCGGCAAGAATATCTATAGGGCTTAGCAGTTGGACTGTTGAATTGCAGAATTTAACAGATTATACTGATAATGACATAAAGTACATTAGACACTTAATATTGCAGTAAGTTATCTGATATAGGTAATTTAATTCACTAGCTAACTTCATATTTTTTTCAGGCCAAAACCTCTGATTTGTATCTACTGCCACAATGAGTCCATATTATAAATACTTAATGTTAATAAATAAAATAAATGCAATACAAACCTTGCTCTCTCAATTAAATGTGTAATATCTTTTGCTCTCAAATTGAGTTCATCTAAATTTGCAATCCATTTCGCTTGTAACGATTCTTTATCAGCTTGTGCAGGAGTTTTCAATGTTCCACCTGTTACGACACCAGTTAACACAAACCTTATCCAAGATCCTTTCGCACATTCAACCATTAGAAGTGTTGTACATTTAATGTGGAGACCAGTTTCCTCTAGCACTTCCCTAGCTGTAGCATTTATTATATTCTCACCTTTCTCCATTCGACCAGCTGGTAGATACCTTCAAGTAAAGGTCTGTGCCACACACTTCTCGCCAAAAATGTTCATTGCTAGCTTACCATTTTCCAGCACATGATTGTTTCGCTTCTTGCATCATTAAAACTTCATTATTTTCATTTACCATAACACAAGCAACAATATAGGTTACAGTTTCACCCAAGATGGGTTTGAAACTGGGGTCCAACGTGGATGCTACTCCTTGAGAGTCTAAGGCACTATTTTGTTCTTCTAAGGAGAAATCACATATTTCTGCCTCTTCACCTTCCAACGGCAGACCCTTTAGCACTCGAATAATATTGTTTTCAACATTATCGGGCATTTTTTAAGTTAAATTTTAAAAACAATAGACACCCAACAAAATTCTGTATTTTAACGCGGCTATTTAAAAAAAAATATATCTTATTTCATTGTGTAAGACAACGTGCTTTACAAAAATTTAAATGTGACAGTAGCAATACTGACATCTGTAAAATACGGATAGGATAAACAACGTAGGTAAAAACGTAAATGCTTATGGTGTGGTAGTGCAGAGCTTGTAGCATAGAACCTAGAAACCGTATATGGTCTCGATGGAATGTTCTATAGTACCGCTGATTGAACAAATACGATCCTTACGTATATATTTCATAAGCACCGTTATGACCAACTAATATGAATTTAATTTTAATTTAGCGGAATTCACCTAACACACCTATGGAATAGTAATCATAATTGTCATACTAATTATATATGTATGCATTGTATTCTTACTATTTACTAGCAATTTGGTGCTTATGGGTCGCTCTTGCTACCATTCATCAGTTCGTTTCTAACTATTATAGATTAGAGATAGATATACCTACTATAAGTAATATATATACAGTCGTGAACTTTAGGAATAACCGCCTGAGTCGCAGGTGTGCAGATCTGTTAACTACAAGAATATGATCTTAAAATAAGTTCAGATTCGGATTAAGCATTATTTTCTTTTATATAAGTAATATTTTCGTTAAACTTCCCGGATTTTTTTAAAAATTTGAATTAAGGGTACTGAATCTATTTTATTTTATTAGACTATCAGATTGTCACTCAACTTTTTTTTACAATATAAGTTTGTTCATATTTCGTTGCTACTCTACATTATTTTTGCGCCTCCATTCAGAAACACTGATTTTGCATAATTTGCATTACTTAAACGCTGGACGCCCGCATCCACAACAAGGCCAGTAAAGCGAAGCGAAACGGCGCCGACGTGGCGCTGTTGGAATCCCAAACTAAACGCATGTAAATCTTTCGAGATGTGTCCATTACGCACGGCGTATACGCTCTAAATCTCTGACACTCCCACGATCTCGCGCGTCCATTTTCGATACAGACGTTGGAAATCTGTGAAAAACTACATCCGCGCGTACGTTTGACATTCATTTGCTCCTGGATTGCACGCCGGTGCGAGTGTCGGCGAGTTAGCCTGAGTTTACACATAGCGTTTCCACAACGTCCTTTTCATGCGGTGCTCATTACCTAAATGCACTAATCGTAATAACGTGTTAACGTATTTCTTGGCAAATTGAACAATTAAATTTTGGGTGAAAACATTTTTTCATAGTTTATTTGCCACTTGTTTCCATTGTCCATTTTTTTTTATAAAGTTTTGATCATTTCATTCCTGCTTATGATTATTATTAACTTAACAAACTTCCTGAATGACGTTGATTTGTTTTTTTTTTATTTTTGTATTATACATTTTGCACTTAATTTTTTAAAATTACCAAAAATAGAATTCCAGTAATTTACTTTTGCACTTATATCCATTGTGATATCTTTTGCGAAATGAATAAGCTACAATTATTTGCCGTTAGAAAATTAAGAGAAATTGTAAATATGGTATAAGTGCAATAAAAGAAAGTTTAACAAGAAATGTTCTTTTTTATCAGTGTTGAATTTTGTTAAATATATAGATAATCAATAGTGATTACCTATATACATTTATTTTAAGTGCATTTGATATGCTTGACGAACAGTAAATAGTCATATCAATTTAAAAAAGAAATGCACTCCGTTTTTCCGATTTTTGGTGGTGCCATCTATAAAACAAGTGCTGAAGGTATTGGTATTCCTTTTAGGATTGCTTTTGCAGATTTCTGTTATAAAGCGATAAAAATATTCAGTCAATTTCAGTAAAAAATAATGCCTCAAGTTAGCTATTTTGGAATTATATTGTTGCTAAATTATTACAACGGACCATTTTATTTGCATATAATTACCCCAAATTTCAAATTGGAGCCTTTTGTTTGATAGGAGAAAATAAGTAAGAAATTAAGTAATTTCTTCGTGATGCATGTTCGTCTTAACCATAAAAACGCACTTAGTGCGCACCAAGTGCACTTTTTCTGGAACGAGCTCTGGGAGCTCGTGCTAGGATTAGTGCAAATATGGCGACGAATCAGCTGCAAGTTGTCTCAAATATTATGGAAATACTTTCCTCCACTTCAACTTCGGAAGATGAAGAAGTAATGGTGTGTCTCGGAGAAAAAAGAAAGAAAAAGAACACCATCATGAAAATAAAAAACTTTACTGAAGTAGTAAATAGCTCTAATGATATCGATGTAAATTAAATAACAAACTACGCATTTATTTTAACCTAATTAAAGTTTCGGAAGAATTTTAGGATGGCTAGAACTACAAGTAATGTGTTAATAGACAAATATAGACATTCAAAGTTTTATAAAAACAATAATCCATGGCTAAGGGAACACCCATCAAAAGTGCAGATACAGAGTTCCTTTTATTTTTGTGGTAAATTTATGTTTTATTATTTATTTAATTATATACTAATAACAAAACACTTAAGGTTTGCTCCAAATAAAACATCTCTGTCATTGCTGGATATGTAACCACTACTTTTATTTATGATGGTTGGATATTGAACTATTTGTTTAATAAATAATATGCTAACACAGTCATTAAACGTTGGTAAAAGTAAGGTTAACTCAGTTCAAATCTTCAAATGCCTCTAAAATAATGTTGGACTTATAATTATTGCAACTCACATGCACTAGTCATGTGTAGTCACGCACTATTACAGTTTTCGCATACACTGAGTGCACACCGAGTGCAAATAAGACGAAAACGCTATAAATAAGGCGGAAACGAAGTCGAGTTTAAAATTACAATTTTGCAAGGTAGGTAAGTGATGCATCTTCGTATCGTTTATGCGAACATCATCAACGCCCTCAAAATAATAGATAGATTTCTTTATTCGTTATTTTAGTCAAATGTCTCTTACATATTTTTATTATATTACAATATGTACGGAGTTCGAGCCTTTAGGACTAGAATTTTAAGAATAATTCAAAAATATATAACAATATATAGGCTGTTCCATTTATACGTTTTAAATTTATGTCACGTGCAATATTTCATATAATATCTACCCATCAAATTAGACTTTTATAATACAATTCGTTGCGGAGATATTTCGTATCCAAATCGTCGTGGGACAGTCTGTATTTAATCACGTATTTTCATTTTATATTTAAGCAATCAATAATAATGAGTAGGAAGATGTATAATATGAAATGAATAATACAGAAATAAAAAAATTATATATTAAAAATATAAACGAAAATAAAATAATTGGTAAATGCTAAGGATATTAGCACGCATTCTAAGTACGTCTGAGTTCTATATATTTAACAATTGCAGACAAAACTGTCGGCAGAGTTCGAAGGTTATTCGGTTTTGCGTGTTCTAATGTGCGTACTCCCAGTTACCCCAATAACTCTGGTCGAAGACAGAACTGTCTGTAGATAAAAAGTTTCCAGTTTCCAGTGTGTGATTTTTACGATACTATTATTAATCACATCAATGAGATGAAGTAAATGTGTAATTGTACATTTGAAGAGAAAAATGTAAATAATAATGAACGATTATATATTTTAAATATAATGGGAAGAGTCACACTTTCATACTATCATAATTACTATAATACAAACAACGTTCAACATCTACAAGTAATAATTTTAAATTCAGTTTAGCTACTAAATTAATGCATTTATGTTATTTTATGTACAATAAAAAAAGCGTAATGTTACGTATGTTATATATAATAAAATCTTTATTCTCCTATATATTTTTTATAAACATCACAGTTAATGTCAAGCTTCAATAAGCTGCACGATATTTTCCTACGTCCTTTGTCTCACGTGTTAACACATCTGTATTTTTGTAGCACTAGCATTGGAGTTACGTATATCACCGTCTTTTCATACTATTTGCGATTCAATCGTGGTGTAATGGACTTTTCTCGAGACGACATCTAAAATTGGAGACATTCTTTGCTTTAATCTATCTTTATTCATGTAAACATAAGCTGACAGGAGAGACGCCATCACCAATCCTAAAATAACCAACATTACGGTTATAGCTTTCGAAAGCTTCGCGTGCTTCCCCTCCGCGAAAGCTTTCAGATTAACAGGAACTTTTGCGTTTCCACTGGATATATAACATTGCAGATGATCTCTATCGTGAATCTTGACTTCCGTTGCCCCGACCCATTGATAAAAGTTCGATAAAGCGCTGCACTTCAACGGGTTTCCATTGACGTCAACGCCCATGTCTTCTTTAGATATATCTTTCAGATAATCCAAAGCCCGTAGGTCTTCGTCCGAAAATTTTGTGATCGTATTATTACGCAAATCCAAGAACTGAAGGTTTAAACAACTGAAACTATTGAAGTCGATGTGCGATATTAAATTATTGCCCAAATATAGTTGTGTAAGCTTTGGTAGATTGCAAAAAACTTTTGGATCTTTGAAACCCCTTATTTCGTTCTGTTCTAGATGTAATCTAAAGAGCTGCGTTAGGTTACTCTTATCGAAAATATCGTGCAGATCATTCGCCAAATGGTCATCCGTATTGTCAGCGAAAGCATTGGTCAAATGTAATTGCCTCAGATTGATGAAATTCGAAAATACCCTGGGATGGTGAAAACTTTTGGCTTCACTGTATTCGATTCTGATATCGTTGTGATTCAGGATTAGAGTGTCTACGTTCGGCACGTGGTGGAAAGTCTTTCCGAGGATGTCTTTGATGTGGTTGTTTGACATATCGATAAGTTTCAATTTAGTAAAGTTTCTGGTATCACCGAATATATTTTCTGGTAATGATTCGACGTAGTTTCCCGTAAAGAGTACAGCTTCTGTATCTAATGGTATCTCTCTCAACATTGAAGCGTCCTTGAAACCAGTATCTGTACAATTCACCATGTAATATTTGGTTTCGTAATAAAACACATTTCCACAGAAGCATTTCTCTAATTTGGAAGAACTACAGGTATTGTGGGCATGAATTGATGACGTGATTACTAAGAACGTGGCCAGTATTGCATAGCAGAAGAGCATGTCCATTGTTGACCGAATCCTGAAAGAGACACGTAGGAATTATTTTCATTTGATATATAAACAATTATTTTAATTTTTTTTTATTTTTTGTTTAAACATTTACTGGTATAAATATTAATTATAATATAAAGATGAATACACGAACTGTAATATCAAAAAGAATTAAACATATTTAAGAAAAGAAATGAACAACTTTGAAAGTCAACATAAAATGAAATGAAGAAAAAAAAATATCTATTCTGAACAATAAAATTGTTGGTGAAAAGTAATGAATTTGTTTTTTTTTTTGTCGTTAGAAATGTATATTATTATGTAGTTTTTGTTTTGGCCTGCAGTAAAGCGACCCTACTATAATTTTTATAACGGGTGTTCATTTAAAAACATTATCAAGTTACCTATGACTTTTTGATAGAATAAGATAGAGCGGAAAGGAAAAGTCGTAACTTGATCCTTATAGTAGATCAAGACAAGCTTCCGGGCCAGTGCTGTTGTATCAAAGAATATTAACATATGATATGTTAATATTCTTTGGTTGTATAGTGTACTTTAGAGTTAAGAAGTGAACATCAAGTAAGAAGATGGCTTCTTGTTAGTGCCACGTGCTTACCCTCTAATGTAATGAAATGTAAAAGAATAAAGAATAAAACAAAACATGGTGTCAGAAGTAAACTAAAGAGAAGAGTATTAAAAGTGTTACAAAAGTATTGAAATATTTGTTGTAGTACAGAATACTAGTGAGTGCAAAAAAAAAAATGGAGTGTAGACCACCAGAACCATTTTCTGTCGAAGATTTTAGTGCATGGTCGAAATGGAAACAACGATTTGAAATATTCATGTTAGCATCAGGAAAAAATAACGAACAAGATAATGTTAAAATAGCATTACTGTTACATGTAATAGGAGAAAGAGGACTTGATATCTACAATACCTTTCCGAAAAATAATGTAAGTACATACATTAAAAAATACCTTAGAGTGCTTCGATCAATATTTTTTACCCAAGAAAAATGTTACGATGGAAACATTTAAATTTAATAATAGGTATTGTACAAAAAGAAGATCAAAGCATTGATTCTTTCATAACGGAATTAAAAAAGCAGGCGGCTAATTGCGAATTTATGTGCACGAAGGATAATTGTAAACAGTCCTACATGGACAGTGTAGTGTATCTGTATATTTAATATTGGTAGCACTGATAGAACACCCACGTGACAAGCATGCGCACGTTGCAATGTACCTAATAATGGCTGTTACCATGTTGTTACCTTAGAATAAATTAATATACAAACATCCGAGACATCAGTGTATTATTTCGGCCCAGGACATTACAAAAACTGGCGACGAGTATAAAAGTAATTGTGGATAGTGTATTTTCGGAAATTGTTCCGATACCACAGATTTTCGTAAAACGGAAAATAAAAACATTGAAATGGCGGGACAAGATGGAGCTACGCAAATTACAGTTGTAAATCAGGGTAACATAGCTAGTTTGTCGAATTTTGGCTTATCTGGAGACTGGGAAATATTCATAGAACGGCTTGAACAGTATTTTCTAGCAAATAAAATTGAGGATGAGAGGAAGGTTTCAGTACTTCTAACTATTATATCGGAAGATGTTTACAAGATACTTAAAAATTTATGTGATCCAATAAAACCTGCTGATAAAAGTTATAGTGAGTTGGTGAAAATTCTTTCAGAACAGTTTAAACCAACAGTTTCAGTATTTCGAAAAAGAATACAATTTGATTCGCTAAGACAAGGGAGTGAATCAGTAAGGGAATGGTATGTGAAAGTCAAGAATGTAGCAGCTCAATGTGAATTTGGAAGTAGCCTAGCAGAAAGGGTCAAGGATAAGTTTGTAGTCGGAATGAAGTCTGGAAGGGTGTTGGATCGACTGTGTGAGGAGGACGTCACAAGACCGGTTCAAGATTTATTAAATATAGCTCTGACAAAAGAAGTTATGGAGGAGAACAGAAATATGGAGGTGAATCGCGTACAAAAATTTAAGAAAAACAAGAAATTTGGTTCGTTGACCAAGGACGACGGTAAATCGCAACCAAAAGAAACGGTTCAGGTATGTTTCCATTGTGGTAAAGACAATCATAGTTTCAAGAAGTGTAAATTTAAGGATTTTAATTGTAAAATTTGCAAAAAGAAAGGGCATATTGCCAAAGTTTGTAAAAATAAATCAGATAAAGTAGACACTCACAATGTAGTTGACAGTAATGATGAAATAGGGATTCTTAATTTAGATAATAAGGAGATAAAACTTAGTTTAGATTATGAAAATATAAACTATATTGATCCTATTTATTTGAATGTTGAAATCGAGGGTAAAAGTGTCGTAATGGAAGCGGATACAGGTGCAGGGTTATCATGTATGCCATTACGTATTTATAAATCTTTGTTTCATGAAATAAAGTTGGAAAATACTACTGTTAAGTTAAAGACATATAGTGGTCAGATTGTTTTACCAGTAGGGCAAATATCAGTTGATATAAAATTTAGAAATGAAAAAAGAAGGGGCACAATAGTAATAGTAAAAGAGGCAACTAAAATGTTATTAGGTCGAGATATTTTGAATTTATTTAAATTACATTTAAACACCGATGAAATTCCTGCTAACGAGTTGGAAGATTTAACCCTAGATAAATTATTAGGTATTTATTCTGAATTATTTCAAAACGAGTTGGGCGCATATAGGGGCGAAATGGTTAAATTACAGGTGGATGAAAATATTCAACCAATTTTTCATAAACCTAGACCTGTGGCTTTTGCGTTCAGAGAAAAAGTTAAATTAGAATTAGAAAATTTAGAAAAGCAGGGAATCATAGAAAAAGTGGAAAATTCTAGTTGGGGGACGCCATTAGTACCGGTAATTAAACCAAATGGGAATGATATTAGACTATGCGCTAACTATAAGATTACAGTTAACAAATATTTGAAAGATGTAAATCACCCACTTCCTAGGATAGAGGAGATTTTTGCGGCTTTACAAGGGGGTCAGAAGTTTAGTAAATTAGATTTTGCAAATGCCTATAACCAATTATTAGTGGATGACGCGACAAGCGAGTTATTAGCGTGGAGTACACCATATGGAATTTTTAGAGTGAAACGGTTACCGTATGGGACTAAACCAGCCTGCTCAATATTTCAACAAATAGTGGAAAAGACATTGCAGGGAGTTAAGGGCACGGTCAATTTTTTAGATGACATCGTTGTTACTGGGCGAACCGAACGGGAACATTTAGAAAATTTGTCTGAAGTATTAAATAGGTTACAGAAAGCGGGATTTCGATTAAATAAAAATAAATGTGAATTTTTTAAGGATAACATAAAATATTTGGGTCATAAAGTATCTAAAGAGGGATTAGAGAGAGATACAACTAAAGTTAAGGCAATTTTGGAAGTACCACGTCCAAAGAATGTTAGTGAAGTAAAAGCGTTCGCAGGGATGGTTAATTATTACGCCAAATTTATACCAAACCTATCAGGACGACTTAAACCTCTTTATGACCTAACAAAAAGCGGAAATAAATTTATATGGACACGAGAGTGTGAACGAGCGTTTAAATTTGCAAAGTCAGAATTAGTTTCGGATAGAGTATTGGTTCACTTTGATCCATCTAAACCACTGAGGTTAGTGTGTGATGCGAGTCAATACGGTATTGGAGCGGTATTATCACATGTTACGTCAGACGGTATAGAGAGACCTATTAGTTATATTTCTAGACTGTTAAATTCAGCTGAGAAAAATTATTCAATGATACATAAGGAAGCACTTAGTATTTATTGGGCGACACAAAAACTTTATCAATATTTAATTGGCCAGAAATTTGAGCTAGTAAGTGATCACAAACCCCTAATGGCCTTGTTTGGAGAAAATAAAAGTCTACCGCAAATGGCAGCTGGAAGATTACAAAGATGGTCAATTTTTCTTTCAAATTTTAATTATGAATTCAAATTTATTAAAGGGAAGGACAATGTAAAAGCAGACGCTTTGTCACGACTTCCGTTATCGAATTCAGAAGAGCGGACAATTGATTATGATTACATAAATTTGGTGGAAGGAGTAATTACAGTTGATCTTTATAAAATAAGGTCAGCTACACGACGGGATCCAATTCTAGGACAGATATATAATTTCATTAGATATGGATTTCCCGATAAAACAGAAAATGAACTTTTAAAACCATATTTCCAACGTAAGACGGAGTTGAGTGTGGAAAACAATGTAATAATGTGGGGATACCGAGTGGTAATACCGGAGAGGTACAGATCTCAATTGTTATTGGAATTA
The DNA here is from genome assembly GCA_949128085.1 of Cetonia aurata. Lineage (NCBI taxonomy): Eukaryota > Metazoa > Arthropoda > Insecta > Coleoptera > Scarabaeidae > Cetonia > Cetonia aurata. The sequence continues at coordinate 23,780,235 of OX421890.1, read as the reverse complement.
CATAGTACGCACGAAGGTATTGTTAAAATGAAAGGGAACGCGAGATCGTATTTTTGGTGGCCGGGTTTGGATAATGACATCGAGAACTTAGTGAAGAATTGCAAAAGCTGTTATTCCGTGAGACCAGAGCCTAAAAAATGTAGAATAATATCGGAGGGAGCATCTTATTTTTATGAGAAAGTCCATGCAGATTTTTTAGGACCGATAAATGGAAAAATGATTTTAATCATTATTGATAGTTTTTCAAAATGGCCTGAAGCTTTTATAATGAACAATGCAAATGCATTAACTACAATTGACAAATTTCGGGAGTGTTTTAGCAGATTCGGGTTGCCAAGGGTAGTGGAAACAGATAATGGTGCACAATTTACCTCTACTGAGTTTTCAGGGTTTTTGTATCAAAACGGGGTAAAATTTTTAACATCACCGCCAAAACATCCTGCAACCAACGGATTAGCTGAAAACTGTGTAAAAAATTTTAAAGTTTCATTGAATAAGTCTTTGAGGGCTGAGAACAGTAGTCATGTTAGCTTACAAACATTAATATCACGTTATCTTTTTCATTATAGAAATTCAGTTCACATGGCAACTGGTGTCACACCTTCAAGTTTAGTATTTAAATATAAGATTAAAACACGATTTGACTTGCTAAAGTTTAAAAACAATAATATAACAAATAAAACTCAGAGTAGAAACAGAGATGAAAGGTTTAAAGAAGGAGATCGAGTATTATGTAGGGATTATCGAAACCCTAATCAAAAGACTTGGGTAAAATGTATTGTAGATGAGGTTTTGGGAGATAGGATTTATTTATGTAAGGTGGTAAATGAAGATTTAATATGGAAACGACACTTAGACCAAATTTTAATAGATGAGGGTAGTATAGAAGGAGATTGTAATGTAAAACCGAATGTAATTACAGAACCAGCTACAATCAAGAATAAATTTAATTTTGCAGTACCAAGTACTAGTTTGCCCCGTGCCGAATTGGAGCAACAGAGAGATAAAGAATCATTACCTACTGTAGCTGATCCTGTAAACAAAACAAATGATGATTGTAATACAGCTAATAAATTCGTCAGCAATAATGTATCTAAACCTGCTGTAGTACTAAAAGAAACCCGTGAGCCTAGTGTCACAACACCATTATCGGAGGACAGACCTAAAAGAATTAGGAAGCCAGTGGTGAGGCTAGACTTATGAGGGGAGGTATTGTAGTGTATCTGTATATTTAATATTGGTAGCACTGATAGAACACCCACGTGACAAGCATGCGCACGTTGCAATGTACCTAATAATGGCTGTTACCATGTTGTTACCTTAGAATAAATTAATATACAAACATCCGAGACATCAGTGTATTATTTCGGCCCAGGACATTACATACATGTTAAAAGATAGAGTAATGTTGGGAATTAATAATAAACAAATACAACAAAGATTAATTAGAGAACCTGATATGACCCTGGAAAAAATTCAAGAATATTGCAAATCTGTAGAACTATCCGAGCAACATATAAAACTCTTAACTTTGGAAGAACCACACTGAGAAAAATGGATTGTAGAAATTAGATAGTAAATCTCTTTATGTTAATTAGTAACATAATTATTGTCAAAACGACAATATGTGGGGTATTAAGAGTAAAATAACCAGATGTTACCATGCTTATAGTAAGAGGTAAAATCTGGATGTTACCAGGTATTCGATGCATATTCAATTTCTAACATAAATGTTCGTAACGCTCTTCCCACCCCTTGGTCTATTCATTGTCGATCTTTACCGAAGAAATCGACCAATAAGCTGTATTGCCACTCACACGTGTTATGTACGTGTGATACAGGTGTACGTATTCGTGTCGGTGCATGTTTGTGTCTGCACAGAGAAAAATCCATGTTGTAATATTTACACTTCACTGTTTGACGGAAATTGTAGTAAGAATTCCTACTATTGTGCAAAATTTTAGAACAACGGCGTTGCATTTTCCTATATCACGGTTACAAAAAAAGCAATAAAATTGTTTAAAAATATTGTGTGACAATCTTCTACAAAATATAGTGAAATGTTTTACAATATTTTACAACAAGTGAATATAATAAATTGCATATAATGTAGTGAAGACAGTTATAATAACAGGTGTAGCAAATTTACTGTGTTGTGTTTATTTAGGTTAGGTTAGGTGCTTGCAACAGTCACCTTACTTTGATTATTGAAAACGGCATTAATAATGAGATGGAATGAAATGAATGCTGTATAGTTTTATATCTATATAGTAGGAATATCATAATACTCATAATTGGTTTAGCTACATAAATATGTGATACTACAGCTTTTGTCGTAAAGATGGCGCTACGCTTGTTTCATAATCTTTGAAATTCGTACTCAATGTAAATTGTGATCGGTAAATGTGGCTGCGTGATATCTATATGACGCTTATACATGGTTAACGTCGTGTAAAAAGTACTGTGGACAATCGCCCACAGACGAGAATTACGAGGCGCTTCAATACCGGTAGTACTCTACAGTACACGGGCCGGTCTGATTCCCGCAATCCTGCCCGATACGACGGCAATTCGCCCGGCTGTCACCGGCTAATCAAATTATATTAATTAATTATAATTAAAAATTATTAAACTATATTTATTATAGTTTTCATTGTTAACAGTTATTATCAAATATAGTCAGCGCTACTAGACATTTTTTTCACATTTACTAACATGTATGCTCAAATTAATAATACAAATATAGTACACTTTACCATACGAGTTAATAAAAAGTATTCACAGATATTTACTATACAGATATTGTCACCGGTAATATAAAATATGATTGTCCCTATAGGAGCTATAAAATATATTAAAGTATACTATATTTATGTTAAAGAGTACTATCTATTTCTCTCAGTGCAGTGAATGCACTTACAATTGCAGCATACAAATGTAGAAAATGTGGTTTGGAACACACAAGAGGAAACTGTCGGGCATACAACAAAACTTGTGCTCTATGTCAAAAGAAGGGTCACTTCGCAAAAATGTGTCCGACAAGAGATCGAAATGAAGTATCCAACCAAAAACCAACAGAGAAAACAGAAACACAAAAAGACCAAGAGAAAATAGAAGAGACGAAGACTGAAAAGATAGAAGAAATAAAGACATGTAATGAAGATAATTCCAACATTTTGTATACTGAAGATGACTTGAATGAAGATAAACCTATTGTCATTTATGAACAGAGAGATAAGTTTTTTAATGTGACATGCCTGGTATGAACAAATTTTAATTAAAGATACTTACATTAAATTTAAATTAGATTCGGGTGCAGAATCAAGTGTATTACCTTTAAAAATGCTTAACCAATTAAATATTCAAAAATCTTGCATTATTTCAACGAAAAGTATAATTCTTTCTTATGGAAATTTTAAAACCAATGTATTAGGTGAAATTACCTTACAATGTAATTATAAAGACAGAACTTGTCCTGTGAAATTTTTAATTGTTGATCTTGATTCTGAACCAATCCTAGGTTTAAAAGACTGTATAAAATTTAAGCTTATATGTCGTCTAAATGCTATTCAAAATCAATTACCTGATAATCTGACATTACCAAAAAGTAAAGATGATCTCCATAACCAATTTGCAGTAATATTTGATGGCATTGGTTGTATGCCAGGTTATGTTGACATTAAATTAAAACCAAATACAATTCCTGTTATACAAAATCAAAGAAAAGTACCATTATCACTACATAAAAAAACTGAAAGATACTCTAGATGAAATACAAGAAAAAAATATAATTTCAAAAGTAGATTATCCTACTGAATGGGTAAACTCTTTAATGATAGTTGAAAAACCAAATGGCTCAATGCGATTATGTCTTGATCCTAAACCGCTTAATAAATTTATTTGTAGAGAGCATTACATAATTCCAAAGTGTGACGATATTTTAAGTAAATTGCAGGGCAACACCATATATTCAGTCATTGATATGAAAGATGGGTATTGGCAAATTCAACTTAGTGAAAATAGCTCTGATTTGTGTACTTTTAACTCTCCCTTTGGTAGATATAAATTTAAACGTGTTCCTTTTGGATTGAATTCAATTCCCGAAATATTCCAACGAAAAAATATGGAAATATTTGGTGATATACCTGGAGTAAATATCTATACGATATTTTGACGACCTAATTATAGCAGGTTCTAATGAAATAGAACATGACAAAGTATTCAAAACTGTTTTAGAAAAGGCTTTAGAATAAAACAAAACAAGTGCAAAGACGCGCGTCCTTCTTGCCGGCCGTAATCCTCCAATTGTTGTTGACCAATGTCTTATTTTGCAGGCTGCCTAGCAATAAGTTTAATTATCGGTGTTGGCCACCTGCTTATTTCGGGAACGGCAACCCATTCGAAACCAACACCTAGAGGTTGAAACCAACTGGCTTATCCGTTACAAGGGATAAGCTGGTCGATTTCAACCGATAGCTGTTCCTCCTCCTCCTTCAGGAAGTAATCATTACCCCGCAAAGATGAAAGGCAACATAATTAAACTGAGCGCTAGGCAAGCCCGCGAAACAAGCCAGTTGTCAACACCGATAATTGAACTGACCGCGAATTATATTGATTAATGTCTTCCTTTTGGTATGTTTTTGCTGTTAATATAACTTTGTTACAGTGTCTACATTTATCTTAATTTCTATCAACTAATAAAACACACTTTCGTTATCTACTTGTTTTATTACCAATCTACAACTAACTTCTTACATTTCAGTGCTAACAACCTTAAATTCTAACAAATTGAAATTGGTATTTCAGTTAACAGTTGAACTGAAATACCAACATAGTAACTAGTATGTAATCTATAAAGATTTTCCATTGTACATCTCATATTTAGGTATACGTATTAGTTATAGTCATTTGGGCGTATTTAATTTTTTATTCTTTTGCTGTGTGACGTTTCGGGTTTTGGTTCGGTCTGATGAAGGGTTACATCAGACCGATAAAACATACATTTCTATTTGAAAAGTATAAAAATTAACAATAAAGAACATTAATAAAAAAAAAGGATGATTTTGATTTAAAAAGATCCTTCAAATTTTTTTTGACATTGATGTGTTATTGTGTTGTGTAAATACTTTATTTTGCAAACATAATTTATTGTTAGGAATGTTGTTTTGTATTAAAATTATCATTGATAAGAGATGTAAAACTAACGAACTATTCCGGCCTGGACCCACACGACAACAGAGTTGATGTCTGGATCGGCATGGAAGCAAAGGAAAGCTGGTTGGTGTTTAGATCAATGACGATCGCACAGTTATTAGATCTGTGCATATATGAAGTTGGTAGTTTTAGTATAATGATTTAAATAAATAAAAACGCATTATGTTCAAATCAAAGGGGGAGAGTAGTGTCACGGAAAGTTCTATTATGTGTTGGTACCTACTCATTGGAATATGTAAACAGGTGCAAATGGTCCTCTATGAAAAACTTTGACACTCAGCAATCGAAGGCGCAAGAAACGAATTGAATTCAACAGAATAAACATTGTAGGGATGCACCTTGATGGAACAGTCATCTGTCTATGTCAAGATCCGATACACGGAAGCTGGCGAAGTGTCCCGAAGATTAGCAGAGCTACACCGAGAAATTTACCTGATACAATAAAGCCAAATGGAAAAGCAAGACGAGATAGTTTCAGGAAATTTTGTGAGAGTATCGACTCAAAACCTGTTGCTATAAGAATACACAAGGTAATTGCGAAGGTTAGGGTCGATGCAGGTATGGCACTAAGTAAGCCAGATGAAAGTTTCACTAAAGTGAAAAGGAAATAGCTTTTCTCCTATAAACTTATTTTTCCGAAGGAAAAATAGATACATCGAAAAGCTTACACGAGGAACACAGAAGACCTACTAAGGAAGTTACAACAATGGCTAGACGCACATGCAGTAGCGAACGGCTGAAATGGGCTATAAACATCCATCAGCCTTTCAAGACACCAGGAGGAAGATGTAGGTGAAATACCTAGGCTTTAGACAATAAACTTTTGTGAAATAAACATGATCTTGAAGTAACCTACAAGACAAAAAAGGCTCCCACACAGAATGATCGGGAAAGGAATAGTAAGGCATAGCCCTCAGCCTCCTGAGGCTGACCAAATCTGAGACATGTCCTGAGACGATATGCCAAAAAACTTCAGCTTTGTGAAAGAAATTACCACAAAGTTTAGTAGCAAAGACGAATGGGGTAATGACACCATATTGACACTCAACAGGTATGCCATCAAACGGTACACTAATGGCTCCAAAACGCCAGATGGTACTGGAATAGAGGTATATGGGTCTAAAACCAAATATATCGAAATACTCGAATATGTTCCAAGCGGAAACACACGCTATTAAAAGATGTGCCCATATCAACATTGACAAAAACTATAAAAACCAAGAGATTATCATAATATCTGATAGTTGAGCAGTCATTACGGTCCTGAGCTCAAATATAACCAGCTCCAAGATGGTTTGGAAGTGTCTCGGAAAACATGAGCTAAAATAAATTAATAATAAAATAAAAATATAGTAACCTTGTGTGGGTTCCAGAACAACAGGAGTGGAAGGAAAGGAAATAATAGATAACATCGCTAGGAAAAAGGCTGGGATACTATTTGTGGGGTCTGAACTTTTTGTGGGATAAGTAGCAGTACAATACTGCAGAAACTAAAAGAGAACTAGAGCAGAGAAAATCCAAATACTGGGAGAATCTCCAGGGAATGAGGCAAGCTAAAACTCTTCAGGGAATCTATAATTTGGAAACTTTAAAGGACATCTGAGTAGGCTTAGAATGGCAGAGGCAGCCGAATGTAGATTTTGAGGGGAACAGGATGAAACATCCATTCACCCACTCTCAAATTGCGTTGCACTGTGCAACTCAAGGGCCCTAAACCTGGAAGCACGTGAAATTGAAGAGGGAGAATTACCTAACCCGGGGCCGTCGCCTACAGCTTTTAGAAAGAATCGGGCTGGACGGCCAACTGCAAATACATCAACAATAGGCGGCACGATAATCTTCTAGGTCGCAGCGTACAGGGGTACTATCACCCTTATCTTACATACATACATACCAAACTATTAGGATGAGACGTCTTTTAAAAATATCAAGCTACCTTATATCATAGTTAAGCAAATATTCATATCATTTTCGAAAAACCGTAACAACTTTTCTGAAGCAGCATAATGAATTCTTGGTAAGACTTCCAAATTAACAGGAACGATTTAGCGATTTATAGATATGCTATCGAATAAAGCATCTCTCCCCGAGTTCAAAATGGGCATTCATTATGTGCGGAAATGAAAAGAAAGTACTAAAAACTGCGTTTCAAAAGTGTTATATCTAGGTTATCTCCGACGAGATTTTGACGTTTATTACGTGTGGTACTGGTCAAAGTTACTAAAAATAGAGCCAAAAGTTACCAATGCAGATGAAATAGGCGCGAAATACAAACTAGATTTATAAGTTACATATACTATACCTACCTAAATAAAAGAATAATAAAAAAAATGTAATAACTTGTTAGAATAAATAAATTTGTTAATGTTATGAGTTCTGAACTCTTTTTTTTATCTTGTTTTGTGGTTGTAACAATGAAATTAAGTAAGAAACACGGAAATGATCGCAAAATTTCTTCGCGCGTTTTTAATTTGTCGGTTACATTTGTTTTAACCTTAAATATCAATAAAGGGTTGAATGTAATGACTTGTTTCAATCGCCAAATCGTGCCCGATAATTTGGAATTTGGATTTTTTTAAAACTTTTTCAATAGGAAAAATATAGCTCTAGTCTATCTAGTCTAGATTCCTCTGGTCGTTATGGAATTCTGTACAAATTTGTACGAACGAGCCAAAAGTTCTTTTTCCATTTGAAAAATTTTTAACCATAAGAGAACGTTCATACCCTCACTAACTATATAAGAAATGATGAATATTTACAATTTGTGGCTTAAAATAGGTAACGTTTGTTGTTATCTAGTCTACTGTTATTTAGTCACATAAATAATCATATTTACTAGTTGTATTAGTGATAAGAATTGCTGATCACTCAGTGAATAAGTATTTATTTTGAACTTCGTATTTGTCTAACTTTTAAATATTTGCTTTTAGAACTTATTAAGTTACTTCTACTATAAATATTAATAAAGTCTGCAGTTTTTCTACTTTCCTCCATTATATCAAATATAATAAAATCCTGGATTATATATGCAATAGTTTCTAAACTTACGCGCAGTTTATTTACAATGAAAGTCATAAACCCCTATTACCACAGGCACTTTCAAAACTTTTATGATTTGTAATTAGTAATTACACACAACATCACACAGAGTTAATCTTAATTGCTACAGTAGTATAACGCAATGTTTTTTTTTTTTTTCATTTTAATATCATAAATATCAACTAAATGTTTCATAAAATGTGGTATTTTTTTTATTTTGCTCTCCAACATTTAATTAAAAAAAGAAGCATCTCATGTTAATTTCTGCATATTTACGGGACATATCCTTTAATAGTCTCTCGCTCCGAATTCGAAATATGGATGTCATATATATCGCCAGTCGCCAGTACTCGGTACGTGAGAATCCTTGAAAATGTGTACAAAGTGGGACGCTGTGACTCAACTTATGAGACGATGATGTCTTATTACATTTTAGATGTTCCGCGAATTATATTTCGAACCGAAAAATAATTCAGAATTTCTATGCTTCTTCGTATTCCTGTCACCATGCTTAATATATGGTATTAAAATGAACCATTCCTTAGTCGTAATTACATAAGATTTACATAAAAATATATAGATACACGCACAATGGGACATTCCTTAAAATACGACCAGAAAAGATTGTGAGAAGAATGAATATCTTACACGTTGTAACATAATATTTCTTCTACTAAATAACGCCGAGGTTATTATTGCTACAATTAGCAATTTATGCTTGTTTGCAAATTATTTAGTACTTAATGAGTACATTTGCATTGAGCTTATATATTCTTAATTTCCATAATAGGAATTCCTAGAACCCACAAATTCCCCAGGGGAAAACCAACATTAACAAACTTACAGTATAATTTAGCATTAAAACTAAAACTTTTAACATTCAAAATATCAATATACAAGACTAATTACCACATGAAGTTAAAGTATTAATATTTTCCAACGACAATAAATGAAAAGGAACGAGTTTTTTTCTATTTTTAGACGAAGGCATGTCCAACAAGTTGTATTTTAAGACCTACTACATCAGAAAAAGACAGGAAAATGCACCTTATATGCATTAATGTTAATAGTAAGCTTTGTATGTATTTATGTATCGATGTATGTAAAAATATTCTGTGTCAATGTCATAATTAGTATCATAAACTTGTTTTTCAATACAAAATCACAAGTCCTTTCTATTTTGCTATATATTATTGTGTGGTTTAACAAACATAAGCAAAAGTACACACTGATGGCTCATTACAATGTCGTTATCCGTTGTTGTTATTGTTTATTAGCGCTACATGTTTAAGCTAGATTCAAAAATGTGTATTAGATTATCGAATAGAATACGTTATTCTCAGCAAAGCCTTGTTTGAATAAAATATCGTTTTCCACTACAAATACCTAATTTACTTACATGTTTATTTTAATAAGTTCAATACGTGCCCGGCTGATAGAATTTTCTAACTTTTATCACCTTAAAACACCAACTCTCACCACTAGCACTTGGTTTTAATGTTAATTTGACAGGTGAGGTAAAACTTTCAACAGGTAGGTGGACGGCTGTTGGGTTGCCTACTATTTGAATTGTTTGTTGTCTAATCTGCACAGGTGTTGGCTGTTGCATTATATGTAAGTTATGTTACGAATGATTTTACGCAAGATTTTGTTGCTGTTATGCAAGTGGTCGGTAGCCTATTATTCAAGTTTTGTCAGTATAAATAAAACAGATTTAATTTAGACTCGAAATAAAAAAAGTGGTAATCAATTCTGTTTAGTTACGAAAGATACAGTCTGTTTCAGATGACTCGCCCACTGTTTTCTTTATGGCCATTTATTATAGCAAGGATACAACAAAAAAATTGTTAACAAAACCTCATTTGAAGAATTATTTAAAATTTTGTCAAAATGTTACTTTAACATTTTTATTACCATTTCTATCAGAAATGTGCCGTATTTCACAAACATTGAACTGTATGCTAGGGATATATGTAGTTCAATGTTCACAAGTCACAATAAGTAATTAGAGATAATAAGATTTTGCTGTGGCTATGATACCTACATGAAAAAAGTTCATCGTGTCAAATTACATTATGTCAAAAGAAGAAACGAAATTTTGCAAATGTTCAAATTGATCATCAGTCTGAATGTGTAAAAACAATATCATTCCAATTAAAATAAAGAAGTTAAGTAGTATCACAGGTTATATTCATGAGAGCTCTAATATTTTTTTCTATTGTGTCTTTATCTTTTTGAGACAATGTTTTCTTTAAATGAATTGGAGGTTGATTAGGAAGTTCTAATGTTAATGACCTACCTTTAATTTTATCATCTATTGTGTCAACAACCTTATTTAAAATATTTGCTAATACTGGCCTAGCAGCTGCAGCTAATATAGGTATTAAAAAGTTTATAAAACCGCCATGTATTTCACCGCCCTCAACAATTTTTGATTTATCTTGTAGAATTATTGACGAGCCCTTTTTAATTGAAATCGTCATTTATCTATATTAAAAATAAAGCTAATATAGACTATGAACACACTATTTAAAAAAAAATTTGAATTCAAATATAAAAATCATAAATAATCGCACCATCTATCGTTTAGTAAATAAATATTCATATATTGCAGAGATAGGTATCTGCTGTACATGGTGACTGTGAATGTGTGGGTGTGGATCGGCACGGTTTAGTACTTGCTGACTAACGCTTCGGCGCTAGTATCGATTTTTTTACCAATAAGATTGAAGTATGATGACGCGTCGTCAACGACAACAAAAAAACATTTTTTGAAAATTTTATACACATCTGTCATTTTGAAATTTGTGCGTTTTCAATCGTTTGAAATTGTTTTTATCTCTTTGTGATTTGTGAGTGAAAAGGCTGTAATAATTGTGAATATCCGTATTTGCAATAATGGGTGGCTTAAAAAATTGCTGCGCGTAAGGATGCTTTGCCACAAAAAGTGTTCGAAGGAGATTCCCAATTTACGAAGAAGCGGTGAGAATTGTTGATAATAATTATAAATAAAACAGGTGCGAAGAAAGATGGAGATAGTTTCTGGTGCAACCAGAAACTATCAGCTTATATAAAGTAGCAAGATCTTTCCAAAAATCGAACGGTGCCTGAAAAAAAATTGTAAAAGACTAGAAGACAAGGTTCTCCGCATAGAGGATTTTATGAAGACCAAGCCGTATGAAGCGTTAGAAAACATGAGCAAATCCGTATCAAATTTGATCCCTTGTCAATTACGGAATGTGCACCATACAAAATGTGACAGGTGATTTACAAATTTCATCACATGATCTTAATTTAATTAAATTACAATGATGACTATTTATTATTATGATAATTATTCCTTATTATTACTTATATATTTAGTTAAGTAGTATTAAGTAAGCGATTTATTTTTGTTGAGAATAATCAATCCATTAATCTTCTCTTCATAGGATATATATATTATGTACGATGTTCATGTCAATAACAGTAGTTCATGTTAGATAGTTCTCTATGTAGTTCATGTCATGTCGGATACCTACCCGATTTTCTCTACTTAAAAATTGCCAGTTAAAACAAGTGAATGTGTTATTATTCATATTTATTCTTTATTCAATAAACAAGCGTTTATAAGCATACTTGCGTTTTGCTCAACAGGTTATGGGCCCAGAGCACTACAGTATTGTTTTTAAGTTTTAAAGTAGAAGTACGTTATACGGTAGTTTTAAAAACTTAGAACAAAATGGCTTCAAGTATGGTGAAAGAAAAATATGGTATTGAACAATTTAATGGGAAGGACTACGACCACTGGAAGTTCAGAATGCAAATAGTTCTGGAACAACAGGAAGTCAGTAATTGCATTACTCCAGCATTTAAAAATGAAAATGACGCCGCGAAAAAGCAAGATATAAAATGTAAAGCAATATTAATTCAGTGTATTGCAAATTCCCATTTAGAATACATTAAAGAAAAAAAAACAGCTTTTGAAATGTGGTCGGCTTTAGAAACGGTATTCCAAAGAAAAGGAATTGCAAGTCAATTGCTTCTTAGAAAGAAGCTGCTGATGATGAAACTTAAAGAAGGTGATTCATTAGAAGAACATTTCATGAAGTTTGAATCAATGACGAGGGAACTAAAATCGGTAGGTGGAAAGCTGGAGGAGGTAGATATAGTGTGTCAACTTTTATTAACTCTACCAAATTCTTACGATGCAATTGTAACTGCACTCGAAACTTTAGAACCGCAGAAACTTACTTTAGAGTTTGTAAAGTCGAAGTTGCTTGACCAGGAAATGAAAAAGAACAGTACACAATCGGAAGATATATCTGCAGCTGCATTCAGTTCAAAGTTTGCAAGGAAAGGGTCAAATTTCAACAAAAAGTTACAAGGAAAAATATTTAAGTGTTACCATTGTGGAAAACCGGGACACAAGAAAGTGGACTGTCGATTCAAGAAGGAAGTGAATCAAGCTAGTAATGAAGAACCGCACATTGCATTTATAACGGGAGTGCCATCTACAGAGGAAACTCCAGGTGATGACAGCATAAAGTGGTACATTGATTCAGGTGCGACTGATCACATGGTAAATTCATGTAATTATTTTTGTGAAGTGAAGGAAATTGATCCGATGAAAATATCAGTAGCAAAAGAGAATGTGTTGTTAAGTGCTACAAAAATAGGTACTATAAATGTTAATTTAAGTAGCAATAAGTATAAAAGTGCTTCTATTAATGATGTATTGTATGTTAAAAATCTTAGGCATAATTTACTGTCTGTAAATAAATTACAAAAAGGTGGTTTAAAGGTAATATTTGAAAATAGTAAGGTGTTTTTAAAGAAAAATAATGAATGTATTGCTGTAGGAGAACTAAAGAAAAACCTGTATGAAGTAGAATTTAAATTATGCAAAATTATAAAAGTTAATGTTTGTACAAAAACTGATGATGCCCAATTATGGCATAAAAGACTTGGTCATTTAGGAATAACCAATGTAGTAAATCTTTCTAAACAGAATTTGATTGACAAACTGGATATTGATGGAAATAATGCAAATGATGTATGTAAAGTATGTGCTGAGAGTAAAATTGCAAAATTACCTTTTTCAAAACAAAGTAAACGTAAATCAAAACAACCATTAGATATTGTGCATTCAGATATTTGTGGACCTATTACTCCCACCACACATGATGGCAAAAGATATTTCTTAACCTTTTTAGATGATTTTACTCACTTTACTGTGGTTTATTTGTTAGAAAGTAAAGATCAAGTGTTTGAATACTTTAAGGATTATGTAAATAGAGTTTCAAATGTATTTGGTAGAAATATAAATGTCTTGAAGTGTGATAATGGAAAGGAATATGTTTCAAAAGTTTTTCGAAGTTTTTGTAGGACCAAAGGCACTGAGATCCAATACACGATACCATATACTCCTGAGCAAAATGGTGCAGCAGAGAGACTCAATAGGACGCTGATAGAAAAAGGACGTGCATTAATGCTCGAATCAAACCTAGCCAAAGAAATGTGGGGCGAAGCAATTTTATGTGCTACATATTTGCTAAATAGAAGTCCAACATCGGCATTAGACAAAGGTACTACACCAGCTGAATTGTATTATAGCAATAAACCAGATCTAAGAAGATTAAGGATTTTTGGCAGTGTCGCATATAGCCAGATTCCTCAACAAAAGGTAAACAGTAAATTTGACGCAAAATGTGTAACATGCATTATGGTAGGATATACGCATAACGGGTACAGACTATGGAATATAGAAGATAATAAAATTGTGACCGCGAGAAATGTAATATTTGATGAAAATAAAACCATATCGGATGTTAAGAAGGAGCAAGAAAAACCGACAACTGTCATAGAAGAAACTAAAGAGACAGTAGTTTCAAATGAAGAAGGAGAAGACCCTGGACCAATTGTAAGAAAGAGCATTAGAGAAAAGAAACTGCCACCGCATCTTGAAGATTACGAAATAGACCATGAGGCATTATCTGCAGAAGCATTTGTAGATGATGTTCCTGAGAATCTAGAAAATGCAAAGTCTAGACCAGACTACAATCATTGGAAAAGAGCTGTAGAAGAGGAAATGGAGGCACTAGAAAGAAATGAAACTTGGACGCTGGTAAGTAAACCAGAAAATGTTAAAATACTAGATAGTAAATGGGTATTTAGAATTAAAAGAGATGATAAAGGAAACGTGCAAAAGTACAAAGCAAGGTTAGTTGCAAGAGGGTTCATGCAAACAAAAGGTATGGATTATGATGAAACATACGCTCCTGTAGCAAGGCTTACGACAATCCGTACACTCTTGTCTGTAATCAACCATAAGGGTTTATTAGCAGAGCAAATGGATGTCAAGTCCGCGTTTCTACATGGTTTCATCAAGGAGGATATTTACATGCACAAACCTGAAGGTATTGAAGGTGAGGATGATCGAATTTGTAAATTAAGAAAGGCATTGTACGGGTTAAAACAAGCGCCATTTTATTGGTACAATACTTTTGACACCTTTATAAAAACACAAAATTTTGAGAAATCTAAGAATGATTCTTGTCTCTATTTAAAAACTGTTGGTAATAATGTTGTGTATCTATTGCTGTATGTAGACGATATCATCATTGCAAGCAATGATGTCAATGAAATTGTTAGTTTGAAACAGAAATTAAAAGATAGATTTGAGATGCAGGATATGGGAGATCTTAAACGATTTTTAGGAATTGACATAAGAAGAACATCAGAGGGTTTATATTTAAGCCAGAAAAATTACTTGCTGCAACTTTTAGAACGCTTCGGAATGTCAGACTGCAAAGAAGTAAAAACACCTATAAGTACAACCACTTTAACTAAAGATGTAGCAGATGAATGTATAACTAATGATAAACCTGTCAGACAATTAATCGGTTGCCTAATGTACGCTATGTTGGCTACACGCCCTGATTTAAGTGCATCTGTAAATTATTGTAGCAGGTACCAAAACAAACCAACTATAGAGTTGTGGTCGTATTTGAAGAGAATTTTAAGATATATTAAAGGTACAATAGACTTGGTAATATTTTACAAAAAGGGAAATTACGATATGATTGTTGGATACGCCGATGCCGATTGGGCTGGGGACGAAAGTGACCGCAAATCTACAACCGGAATTCTTTTCAAGATCTTTGGCGGGACTGTTTCATGGTGTACAAGGAAACAAAGCAACGTTGCTATGTCATCAACTGAAGCAGAATATGTTGCTTTAGCTGAAGCAGCTCGTGAAGGAATATGGTTATTAAATCTACTTCAGGACTTTGGTTATGCCAAAAGAATTATTAAAATTTACGAGGATAACCAATCCTGTATAAATTTAACGAAGAGACCGGAACATAAACGATTGAAACATGTTGACGTTAAATATAACTTTGTAAAAGACCTTGTTAAAGAAAATATAATTTCAATTGAATATGTTTCCACTAAAAATCAAGTTGCTGATATATTAACAAAAAATTTAAGAGGCGAACCTTTCATAAATTTAAGGAATTGTTTAGGTTTAGTGTAGAAAATTAAGGAGATTTGATTAAGAAGGAGTGTTGAGAATAATCAATCCATTAATCTTCTCTTCATAGGATATATATATTATGTACGATGTTCATGTCAATAACAGTAGTTCATGTTAGATAGTTCTCTATGTAGTTCATGTCATGTCGGATACCTACCCGATTTTCTCTACTTAAAAATTGCCAGTTAAAACAAGTGAATGTGTTATTATTCATATTTATTCTTTATTCAATAAACAAGCGTTTATAAGCATACTTGCGTTTTGCTCAACAATTTTAATTTGTGGTTATTTATGTATTGCAAATATTTGTACTGTATAGTTATGTATTTATGTGCGCACAATAAACGATTTCGTTCTAATTTTTATTTTATTTTCTATGCCCATTCATTTAAGTGCAAAAAAAATTTAAGCAATAAATTTCTTAATTGTAAATAATATCAAATCTCCCGCGTATTGGAAATAGTTCTTGCTGACTAACGCTACGCGCCACCAGTCTTAAAAGGTTTGAAACTTTGCTCGTGCCGCGTGAAATTACATGGGAGGTACACAGCTATTATATGTATATATATTTATTATCTATGGTCAAGTCAAACATAACCTCTGAAAAAAGTTTATATTGTTTTTATTTATTTTTTTTTCAAACATGGTCCGACTGAAAAAGAAAATTCATTCGTACAACGTGACTGTGCAAATTAATAATGCTAGTGAGGAATCATGTGAAATTAGTTTTGGTACTATAGGTCAATGAGGAATTGCACAACTTTTTTTTTGTCATAGAATGATAGAGAATGTTGTAATATATAGCCCATCATTAAACCTTCTTTTAAATTGTTTCGCATTAAGGCATAATTAATTTTTTTAAAGTGCTCTGACGTCACAAGTTCTTTCATTCATAAATTCATAGTCGGCATGATTTGGCAATGGAGCGATAGTCATCGTAGTTCGCCTCATCATCGCAGATAAGTAATATCCTTGTTTATATATCTTATAGTTATTCAACCGAGCTGCGTAAGCTGCTGACATCTGGCGGCGATAGTATAAAAGTACTGATGAATGAAATTAAATACCGCCAAATATTCATTGGAATGCGAGCTATGTTGGTTGTAGATTCTGAAATAAACTTGGCAGTTAATAACAAAGTAAAACCAATCAAAATTAAGAAATTACAATGCAACATTATTAAAAAATCAATTTAAATTATGAATGAACGACAGGTAAATAGCACGCCCCCTGGCCGCGATTTCCCCGAATTACAAACGGTTGAATAACTATAATATATATAAACAATGGTAATATTAAGTTCGCTGTTCGCATACTTTGCGCGTACAGATGGCGTAAACGTATTATTACGATATTCTGTGTTTATTTTACGCGGTTTGGAGCTTATAATCTTTCAGAATTTGTTCTGTTACGATAAAATGGAGAACTTTAAACGCAAACTAAAACAAGATGCAGAAATAATGCCGAATCCCAAATTCCTTTGTGACCATAACCTGCATAGCACCTTAATAATATCATATTTCGCAGCCGGTAAATGACTGCAATCTGTGATTATTACGGGAGAGTAATTTCTATGTTGCCATATATTCTCGTTCATTCATAAAATTTTACTACGTACCTGTGACGTATAAAGATCTTAAAAAATTTATATTTCAAGAACTACTTTACAGAGAACCCTCAAAATTTCAGTGTAAATATATATTTAGGTCATGCACAAAATAACATTATTTTAATAAGAATTAAAAAAAAGTGCAATTCCTCATTACACATTTTACTAATGGGGAGGATACAAGAGTGGAAATAGTATTTTAAAACACAAGTGACGTTTATGTAATGCGAGTACAAGTTTGAATCTCGAGCCGCGTAGCGGCGAGAGATTCAAAGTACGAGCATTACATGTCATTGTGGGACACGTTTTTTACAGTATTTTTTCTAATTTGCACATTAATCGCCTATATTACGTTCCGACAAGAGTCCCCCCCACCACGTTAATATCTCATTACAGCACAGTATGCTGTAATAGCCATATCAGCACTGCGTCGTCTTTTGTTTTAGCTTTATTACAACATCCAATTAGAAAAATATTTTTAATACTTACCTAATTTTTCAAATCGGGTTTTTGTTTATCAACATTTTTGAAGCATTGATATAGCAGTTGACATATAATATATTAATAGATTAAGAGAAGAAAAAATGAGAATCATGTGAAACTCTTTTTATCTGCGTAGCGAAATAGAAACGACCTACTCCTTTACTTTTAATCATTAAATTATCTAAATAATCTAATCATGCAATACGGGTCATATTTCTATAAGTTGAAAAGTTTTAAGTTTAAATAACAAACTGTTAATGTACGAAATGTAATAAAATAAATCACATAATTATTGTTCTTTCTACCAATGATGTTTTATGTACTGATCGCCACAATATTTAAAAATGACGGCGCCAGAAATTTATTGTTAGGTATACTATCTTATACGTCCGAAAATGGCAACCGGACTCTATTATAACTATTTAGGTACTATAAATTTACAGATTCTGTTGGGATAGTAATAAAAATAAGCCAATCTGTACCTCAGAGAAAAGGTGAAGTAATAAAGAAAACTTTACAGAAATAATGGTTGATTAAAGAGTTACCATAACCTATAACTGATGTTTGTCAACCGGCAATTGTGTGAAGTTTTACAGTATTGTGTTAACATTAACTTTTAATACAATTTAATATATTAAAGAAGCCATTGCACATTGTAAGGCCAATATTGTAAATTCATAAAAGTAATTTCTAAATTATTCAGCTAATAGCTTTTGAAAAGTGTGCTAAAACATACTATGAGATTCAAAATGATTGTCGTAAGAAAAAACTGTTTTCCGGAAAAATATGTTGCTTCAAAACAGTTTTAGAAACAAACTTTTCAAACGTAGATGGTAAGTTGGCACTGCCTATTCTAAAATACAAAATAAAAAGTTATAAAGCCTATGCACTCTACATATTTAATCAAAATCTACGCAATGGAACTTTAGTGGCACCATATTGGAACAAAGTGCTATACTTTTATATTGTCTATAAATCTACCAAAATGGCCATTCATTTTAGATATTCGTATTTCATTCACCACTCATCATGCTCAAGTGAATATTTTCTTACACATTCATATATACAAAATGTTACCATTATAATGACTAATGACACTATTGGATTACAGTTACAAATCGTCTTTTTAATAATCACAGTTTCCCTGGCGTTCACTTCATACCATAAAATACAATTAATTATATTTTTCAAGATTTGCATGAAATGAAAAATCTGTTACCACTGCGATCTGCATTACCGACTTTAGCCCATCCTGTTTCAAGTTAAATATTCGCGGGTTTTATAAAGAAAATTATAACCGTGCATTTTTTTTTATTTCCTGAGCAAACCATAGCGCTAGACTGCGCCAGTTTATACAGTCCGAGTTCAAAATAATTGTACTTGGGTTGTCATTAAAAAATAATCTGAATCTCTCTGTGTATATTCAGTGAATTGAAAATGCGGTGTTTTTCTATATTATATATTTAAAGTTGTTTTTCTTAAAAGTATTTATAGTTATTTCGACAACTAGTTGTAGCACTAATTCCAAACAAAGGTTGCGATTGCGAAAAAAGAAAAAAATGGCAAAGATATTAATTAGAGCATCTATATCTGTATATACAGAATGATGAATTAAATTGCTATCATTCTTTTGGATATACATTAAGGGAAGAAGACTTATTGCTGTTAATTTATTCAAAGTTAAAATTCAAATTCATTCGGTTAAATAAGAAAATAAATAAAATTTTGCTTCACTTACCTTAATATTAGATGTCTGCAATCTAAATTGTAAAGTTGCGGAATTAAAAATCAAACACTAAGTATATATAATTTATTATTCAACTGAAACACTGCAGGTATAATGTTACTTGTAATGTAAAGTATAGATAAGTTCTGATACAGCGTCTACTATATTACCCAAGAACTAAATAATAAATGAAATTTTCGCAGTTGGGCGGCACAATATTCGTAAATTAATGGTGTATACTTTTTGATAAGCTCATATTATACATGTTTGCTCCTTTTATCACAATGTCTCTGTATCTTATCCGGAAAGATGCGAAAGAAAGAATGTGCTCAAAAGATACATTATAAAAATAAAGTCCACCCAACATATTGTGTTTAATACTGGAAATAGAAAGTGGATTACTGTGACATTAAATCTGATTATAACCTGGTTATAAAATATAGTTTTAAACTTTGAAATGGATATACGCAGCCCTTATTTATTTATTGTATGTATTAATATATTTATATATTTTTTTAAATGTCGTTATTGAATTTATTCAATAATCTAATATTACAGTAATCTGTTTGCAGCAATACTAATATTCTTAAAGATGGAAAACAAAAACAATATAGTTTAAAAGATAAAATTAATTTTTTGTATTGTTATACCTGTATATAAACGTTTACGCCACCTTAACTCCTATTATATAACTACTTATTGCATATAGTAGATAATTTATATATTTCTACGTATTTTCCATTTTTTAAATCCGTTTCCTTTTTTGATATCAAAAATAATATGATATTTCGTAATCTACGTTAACGGTCACATCCCCAAATATATGCTCCCAAAGGTTGTCCAACAGTTTCTGTTCAAGTACAAAGCACATAGTCACAGGTATATGAGGTGTGTTTTCCAACATCAAAGTTACTGAATTCTACAGATTGTCCTTGCCAGTGTGATTCTGGCATAAACTCTCTCAACTGAACCTGAACGAACTGTAGTACTCATTATCCACTTATCACTGTACTTTGAAAATAAACTGTATATTTACATATTATTACTTTAGGAATTCTTAGGAACAACACAATGATTAAAAATAAAGTTTACATTATTACAAATATTCACAGTGCAAATATACCAACGTTGTGCTTTCATACATATCATAAGAGAATAAAGTTGCCGAACGATGCAAACCTGAGTGAGCAAGAGCTTCCTTTCGTTAACCGGAATCTTGCGCCGTAAGGTTCGCATTATTTGGAAACCTTATTTTCCATTTCTCCAACTCAAATGCCAAAATAAATCACATACACAATTTCAAGTGTTTATCTTGCAAGGAACGCATTCAAAAACATATTAGAGCTACAGGCTTTCTTAGTAACACTTGGACTGTAGAGGTACTGGACCTAATTCTGGAGAAAATGTTTAATAAATCTTCGCAAATTACTGTTTTGGTAAATGTTTATGACATAGGCCCTAACGTGTTAGTGCCAAATTAGTTGGTCGGAAAACCTAGGGAGATTTACTCCAGACTTATGACATGCTTCACATCCACTGATTTTTAAGTATGCGAATTTATAAAAAGTTATGTTTAGCGGCGAAAATTAACATGGATAACACAGGGTATTCGTCTAAAGATATTGCGAAATAATATTCAATTTTACGTTTGAAAGATGGTGGACATACATACTGCCTTTGTTTGCAAATATGCATCTGCAACATTTTCTGAAAACCTACTGCAACCGATTCATAAAATTACTTTTTGTTTAGTGACAAAGAAAAATAAGGTATTATTTTGTTCTACTGATTTTCTAGTGCCTGTTCACTGGCTGTGTCCACAATGTTGAAGTCAAAATTTTAGATTTCCAGATTTTCACCTTCTGGTTTTATAATAAGTAAAAATTTATTTGTATTGTTCTTAACGTTACAATGGATATTGTTTGTTTTTAATTCTTAAAGCATATTTTAATTGAATGCAGTATTGTTTTTAATATAACTGGAGAATGAATTATTGTGACAAAAATTTATTTCAAAATTTTGCTTAGAATTATAATGGTTATCTCTACAGTAATCTTTGCGAACTAAGACTGGGACAATTACTTATACAGTGACCGGCTTAAATGTTGCAACGTATGGGAATAAAATCATTTTTGGGGGATAGGTCCGGCATGTTTAAGAACCCATCACTAGTATGGCGGGAAATTAAAAAAAAAAAAATGTGTAATGAATCGGCAAAAAGTAAGGTTAGATGATATTTGAAAAAGTTGCTTAGAATTCAATTAAGTATGCAAATTTTTGTAAACATATTTAAAAAAATCAAAATTTCTCCAAAAATTAAATTACATATTTCCATTTTTTTTGTTTTAATAGTTCAACTGAAGTAAAATCACTAAATGTGATTGATACTCTAACAATTTTGTCAATTGTTGCAAAATTAATACAGGTAGCTGAAACTAAAAAGTTGGTTTTGACAGTTGCTGTTGTAAAAATAAATTTTACAAAAGGAATAAATAAATTGTACATTTTTTTATGTCAAATTACTACAAAGTAAACATCACTTTTGTTAAAAATTTTAATATTTTTGGTTTGTTTGCTCCATTGAAGTGGACACCATTAATTTCTCTTGAATGGAAAAAACAATAAAATAAAAAAAAGTTCGCTAGGCGATTTAGATTAAAAATATCTGTAAAATTTATTTATTCCTTTTGAATACAGTTCATTGCAACAGCAACTGTCATATTGGAAGCCTAATTTTTAGTTTCATCTATATTATTGTAGGAATTGGCAAAATTGTTTGAGTATCAACCATATTTAGAGATTTTCCTTCAGCTGAGCTACTAAAACAAAAAAAAAGTTGAATTATTTAAATTAATAGACAACAAATAGTTGTGAGATTTCACTTTATTGTTAGATGTTAAAAAGACAGCTGTTTCGCCGTACAACGGCTTCCTCCTATTTTTACAAACAACCTTTACAAAACATCGTGTATTTAAAAAAATGTGTCTACAGTTTTTGGCTCTACACAAACATAATTAAAATCAAAACAGGTAATAACCATTTTAAAAAGAATCTATGAAAGATAAAATGACACGTTTTTGTAAGTCAGGAGTTTATAAATTAACATGCGGTACGTGTACAAAAACATACATTGGACAGAGTGGACGTTCTTTCAAAAAACGTATATCAGAGCATTTGTACTCATTTAAATATAAAAAAAAATGATTCGTCGTATTCCAACCATTTAATTAAAGAAAACCATAGTTTTAATAATAATTTTAAAATTCTTCATGTAGAAAACAAGAGTAAAAAATTAGATTTATTAGAAAGCAGTTGAAATTAATAAACTTAAATTTTCAGATGATTTACTTAATGATAAATTAGATCTTAATCATTCCCCATTGTTAAATTTGTTCCCTTTATAGACTGTAAATGTAATTCTTTTCTACTTTCCTATGTAAATAATTATTGACTTTGTTTTAAATTTCATAGATTCTTTTTAAAATTGTTATTACCTGTTTGGATTTTAATTATGTTAGTGTAGAGCCAAAAACTGTAGGCACACTTTTTAAGTACATGATGTTTTGTAAAGGTTGTTTGTAAAAATAGGAGGTTGTATGTATGTTTAGTTTTAGTTTATTGTATATATTTTCTGACGAAGCCGATAAATACACTACCCTCCGTATTTATTGTTATACATGTATATTTATTGTATAATTTTTTGTTGTTTGTATAGTTATTGACGTACCCCATCTGTACATATGATACAGCCTCAGGGTTTAACAAAATTATCTATCTATCTATTTATCTAACCTCACCTTTTGCCGATTCATGGCCCATTTCTTAAATTTCCCGCCATACTTGTGGTCACGTGACGGGTGTTAAAACAAATATTCCACAGACACGAGGAATATCTCATTCTCATGATCGACGTTATCGTTTTCTCGACGATATATAGAAGTATTAAATATATGTATTAGACATGTTAACCTATCCCCCAAAAAACAGTTTACCATACTTTAATAAAAAAATTCACATATGTTGCAACATTTATGCCGGTCGCTAATGTACACAAATTCACAAAAATAGATATTATTTCAAGTAACAAATTGATGACAATTGGCATATGTGCTTAATAAGTATAATAACAATTTTCAAATGTCCTTTTGCATGTGATCAAAGATTATTTTATAGGATTCATATTATTTTTTACATTGTACATATTATATTTACAAGATAAAATAAAAGACAAGATAAATTCGGGAAGAAAAATTGTAAAAATATCATGTTATATGGTAAAAGCCAAGAATCAGTGCGTACCTTTACACCATCTTATAATCATTTTTAGGGCTGGTATTGCAATCTCGTAATAAGGGTATCTAATAACAATTTATATATAGTGACCAGCGTAAATGTTGCAACATATGGGAATTTTTTTCTTATTAAAATATCGTAAAGTGGGCGATATGTCAGCATGTCCAAGAACCCCAAAATTTATTTTGACATCTGTCAGGTGACCACCATCGAAGGTATTTATTTAAGTAGATTTTGTTAACAAGAGCATTCACATAATTAATTAAATCTAAATATTGATTAGGTATTTATTTATTAATTATGTTTGTGTTGTGTATTATTATTTGTCATTTTTGTTTACTTTCGATGCGTGCATTAACATCGTGAGGGTTGAGATACCCAATGATCTAAATTATGGAACAACTGTTACCACTTGGATTGAGAAAATAAAAAAAATGAAATTTTCAATAAAAGTAATGTTTACTAGGCAGTCTAGATTAAAACTATTTGTAAAATTTATTTATTTCTTTTATAAGAATGATTAAATTAACCTTGACAGGGACCTCTGTCCCTGTGGTTAGAATAAACAACGGAGCAACACAAAAATTTGAAATTAACAGGGGTGTAAGACAAGGTGACCCTCTGTCGACGACACTGTTCAGCCTACTATTGGAAAGAATTATGAGGGAGGCAGACATTTACAGGTCTGGAATTTTATACCAGAGAAGACATCAATGTCTGGCGTTTACTGACGATTTGGTTATATTGACAAGAAGCAAGGAAGAATAAAAGAAGATTATAAAAAGACTAGAAGAACAAGGGCAGAAGGTTGGACTATACATAAACGAGGAGAATACAAAATATATGGAATGGTCTGAAAAGGAATTTAGAAAAGGAGGGTACCTAAGAATAGACACGGAGAATGGAAGGGTATACCAGTTCGATGAGGTGGAAAATTGTACATACCTAGGAACGATAATTACTAGAAAGCCGGATTGTGAAATGGAAATTCAGGCAATATTAATGGCAGGAAATAGATGTATTGCATCGCTCAATGGAATGTTAAGGAAGAAGGATGTATCAAGAAAGTTGAAGGTGAAGATATATAAAACGGTAGTAAGACCAGTAGTTTTGTATGCTAGTGAGACTTGGACTCTAAACAAGGTGGAGCAAGCAAGGCTGGCGGTATGGGAGCGGAAAGTTTTGAGAAAAATATTTGGAGGGAAGAGGGAGGGAGAGATATGGGCGAGAAGAACAAACCAAGAGCTGAATAAACTTTATGGAGAAGCAAATATAGTGGGAGTGGTGAAGAGGGCTGAGATGGATGGGACATATGGAAAGGATGGTGGACTCAAGAATACCAAAAATGATAATGGCAAGGACAGTTGGGGGAAAGAGAAGAGGAAGGCCAAGGGGAAGGTGGAGAACAGAAGTGGGAAAGGATATAAACACATTAAGGATTGCAGGAAGGAAAGAACTAGCGAAGGATAGAAACCGATGGAAGAAAATTACCAGTAAAGCCATGAGCCTCCTAGGCTCGCAGTGCTAATATATATATATATTTATTTCTTTTGCATACAGTTCATTGCAACAGTAACTGTCATCCTGGACTCCTACTTTTTAGTTTTAGTTATATTAATGTTGTAAGAATTAACAAAACTGTTTGAGTATCAACTATATTTAGAGATTTTACTTCCATTGTGCTACTAATAGCGAAAAAAATTGGAATAGGTAATGTATTTCAAAAATATTTGGAAAAAATTTGATTTTTAATATTTCTTAAGTAAGTTTACAAAAAAATGAAATTCTAAGCAACTTTTTTGGATATCATGTCATTTAACCTCACTTTTTGCCAATTCATTGCACAGTTATCAAAGATATATTATTAGATGTCAAAATAAATTTTGGGGTTCTTAGACATGTTGGATCTATCCCCTAAAAAAGATTTCACCATATTTTAATAATAAAAAAAAATTCCCATATGTTGCAACATTGACGCCGGTCACTGTATATAGAAAAAATGTAAGGTTATTCAGCTAATAACTTTTATTAGGAGATTGGAATACCGGCCCTTAAAGTAATAAAATAATCAGTCTCTAATGTAAGTTAATATACTTTAACATTTACTCTAAAATTATTCTGAAATACGTTGCATGCACACAGTTAGTTACATAAAATAATTTTTATAATTATGTTTTCAAAAGGAGTCGAATATGGATGCCCATCAAAATGACGGTAACATTTAATTATGTTAATTATTATTTCCTCCACGCCTTTTAGATAACATGTATATTTTCCTTGGATATATCGACTCTCCCAACAGAAACCATAGTAACTCTAAAATAACAGTTTTGAGAAAAGTGACGATTGCGAAGTTCTAATTTAAACTTAGATTTACATATAATAAGTACGTATTTCCACGTGGTTTATGGGTTACCTACAGTAAATAAAAACTACGACATCTCCCTGGGAACATTTACATATATTAATTTTTCCATTGTTTAACCATCGTAATTCAGAAGCAAGTTTTTAATAATTTTCGGGTTATAATTCCTCACACTTGTTGTACAGTCCAGTTTGGAATCCACACGTACTTAATAGAAACAAATATCTTGATCCCAGTGGCTTAACGTGGGTTTCAGCCGCCCCCATATTTAGGTATATAAATCCAAAATTTACGCAAATTCTACAGAAGTTTTTGGCAAAACTAAATTTGTTATTGTGTATTGTACGAGCAATTTGGACCGCAAATTGCTCGTCAGAATAGGGCATTTCAATAACTGTAAGGAATTGGAAAAAGTGAGAGGCCACGTTCGAATCTCTTTTTCCGAGATATTCTCAATGGTGAAAATTAGTTGTATTTGTTTGTTTTTGAGTTACATAAAAAAAAAAATAGTTTTTCGAGAATACCTAGTAACTCGCTTGTCTTTAACGATACGGAAAAAAAATATAGTTTATAGGGTCGATTTCTACCAGTTATCTAATGAAATAAAAAATAAGTAGTTATTTGCATTTGCAATTTAAAAGCTATCATCTAGTCCATGACAAGGAAAAGGCAGTAAAGGTCTAGGAACTGTGCGTTGTGCGTGTTAAGATTGTTTTGAAATAAAATTTGAAAATTTTGAAAAGTACAATGTGCTGCAGTGCTACATTAAATCAAATAAAAATGACGCTGATGCTGCTAATTTGCATTTTAATCGCTAATCGGACAGAAAGTAAACTAGTCGATTCTATTAATAACAGTGCTTTAAAATAATGTTAAAACAGTTTTTTCGTATCGTTAAAGACAAGCGAGTTATTGCACATTTCCGAAAACTCCAAAAAAACTCAATTTTTGATCTTAACTCAAAAACGAAAGAATATAACTAATTTTCGTTTTCGCCATTTTAAGTATCTAGAAAAAACACATTGAAACTTGGCCACTCGTTTCCTATCTCTAACGGTTACCACGACGCCCTACTCTGACAACCAGTTTGGACAACTGCATACAGGGTTCAAATAAAAAATATGTGAAATTTTGCCGCCTTCTGCTTGACACGCAGCAGATTGTGTATTTTATAAAAGTTTCTAAAAAGTACAAACTCTCTGGAAAATATAGCCGCTATAGTTTCATTATAACATTTGAAAACATAAACTTTTCATTACCTTTTGTATTTAGTTCATTAAATTTTTCAAAACAATTTTTTCTTTTTTTTTTGCGTGTCTAACAGGCGTGGAGAAAACATTGTTTCGTTCTAAATTTGGTAAATCAATTTATATTCTGTCTAATGCGCTGACATATTGTATACTAATTTATTTAATAGTGACAAGATCGATTGTTATAGAACATAATAAATTCCACAAAATAAATGAGTTACTACTGAAAAAGACTAAAAATGTTGAAAACTATGTTGAAACGTTTAGTAAAATAAAAAAATATAGATATGCTCAAATGTATTAGACACCTTTATTTTTTGTGAATAATCAAAGTAGAGTGAGTAGAAAATAAAACTCTTAATTTAAATGCGTTATAAATAGTACTTTATAAAGACTCTTAATAATTTGTCGCATTTCTGTAAGATTTTAATACAGTTGCAATACTTTTTTCAGTGCGTAAAAAACTGACATCTCAGAAACGTAAACAGGCATAAAAATGTAATAGATCTAGGAAAAGTATCTATAAAAACAATCATAAACGAATACCTAAACACTTAAATTAACTGCCACAGATGTAATGCCAAAACACGAAATTAATGGTAAATCATAGAGATGTCTATTACTTTTGAGCATAGCTGTATTTTTTTTTACTTTTCTACTTAAATTAAATGTGTTACTGAGTTTACACATAAATGCTATGCTCAAATGTCATCTCTATGATTTAGCATTAATTTCGTGTTTTTTGCATTACATCTGTGGCAGTTAATTTAAGTGTTTAGGTATTCGTTTTTATGATTTTACAGTTTTTATAGATACTCTTCCTAGATCTATTAAATTTTTATGCATGTTCACGTTTCTGATGTTAGTTTTTTACGCACTGAAAAAAATATTGCGACTGTATTAAAAGCTTACAGAAATGCGATAAATCATTAAGATTCTTTATTAAAGTACTATTTATAAGGCATTTAAATTAAGAGTTTTATTTTGTACCCACCTTACTTTGATTATTCGCAAAAAATATAGGTGTCTAATACATTTGAGCACATCTGTATATGTGACAATAAAGCTAATAAATAAGTCGAAATTCCAAGAAAAAATGTTTTATTTGTAAAAATTGTATACTAAGTCGTTTCATAGCATTTAATTTTATCATGAGGTGTTAATGTAAAAACACTAGATTCTTGGCCTTGATTTGCGTTATTAATCTGTGAAAAATATGATTTGAAATTGGTTAAAAATTATTTTTCTTGGCTTCAAATCAACCCAACAAGTTGTTCCTATTCAACACGAAACAGGTTCTGTATACTGATAATACAGGAACTATTTCAACTCAATATGATTCGTAACCATTATTAAAATATATTATAATATACAGTGTGTGCTTATGCATAAATAATGATATTACAGTAAATTTAAAATTATATCGTGAAGTATTATAATATATGTATGTATAATATATAGTCTCTGAATAATTCAACACATACTATATGTACAAGTTTTATAATTTTTAAAATTAGTGAAAAATATATTTTATATTCTGATATTGTGTGATAATTACTTACAACTACGCATTTATCAATCGAAAACAAATTTCGATGCGCTAAGTAATAAAACGCTACCAGTAGTAATAATAATAAAAACATTTAAACTTTTAAACATTTCCCACGCAATTTTAACAAATATCTCACATATATGCTCACAAATTCATAATAGTAATAATAATGTCACTTAAGATATATTTATAATTGCTTATAATTAGTACAACTATACAGAACGAGAAATGAAATAAAAGTCAGCAGACGTAGCATAGATAATAATTACAAGGATAATATAATTAGAAAAGTGAAATGAATTAACATAATGGTTGATAGTCATTCAACACTAAAAGTGTACAGCCCACTTACATTCCTCAAATCTCAACGTTACAACAGGTTGTGTCTTCTTCCCTTCAGTCTTGCAACTAGGTTGCATATCTTGAGTGCCGGACCCAATTTCAGACCCATGTACTTCATCATCATGTCTGAGTTTAGGAGCAACAGAGCCTTTCCGTCAATTTCCTTGTGAAAAAAATTAATGTAATTTTATTTTTATGATTTTTTATTCAGGGCAGGTTAAGCTTATGAAATTTGTGATGCTTGTCAGGCAAGAGCAAAATCTCACTCCTAATCATCATCGTGAGCAGCCATGGGGTAATAACATTAAGCGAATATGCATTCGATAATCACGAATGAATCGAGTTCTTCTTTCTTAAGAGTGAAGGGTATCAGCTGATGAAGTGAACAGTTGGGTCACGTCTCCATTTTAATATATTGACCTAAAAAATGGCTCTTACGAGTGGCAGCATACGTCCATCGTATACGCCTTTGTTATATGAAAGGTATACTAATAAACTAAGAAGCATGAGCTCGGTATCAATCGGTATAGTAGCTACCGATATTCAGCAATATCCCAACAACAAGCCGTTATATTTGTCGTTATATGCAAGAATCGCAAGTAGAGGTGGTTTCTGCTGTACATATACACATATAGTGGTGGCCATATAATTCAGAACGATTTGCAAAATAACAGGTACTTGTGTGATTTTATTTTGTATAGTCCATACATATAATTCTCTCTATAGACCATCTGTACTCGATGCGCTGTTTATTCGATTTACCTCGAAATACAATACAACCGATTTTGTTCCACGATACCTATGGACATATAATTAAGAAGGCTGCAAATATGAAGTAGTTGTCGTTGAATTCGTTCAGTTTGCACATTGAAAATTAATTACTGGGGTTTTCATATTTGTTATGACTAAGTAAATTTGGGGAAAAGTAAAAGCTGTGACTCTACGATGAGAAAATGTAACGGGTGGTCGAACCATAATGGACGATGTTAATTGTGATTCACACCTTAACGTCAAGTTTTTTGCCCAACTTAATTTGACATTTCTTTGTTTCAGTGTTTGACAAATTCAACCATGGAGAGGTACACAATTGAGCAGCGCGTTAAGATTGTTGAAGCCTTTTACGAAAATGGGCGTTCAAATCAAAATGCATTTCGTGCACTATTTTTTGGTCAGCATAATCGATCAAATGTGTCCACAATCGGGAGAATTGTGCGCAAATTTCAGCAAACCGGGTCTGTAGGAAATGTGAAAACACCTGTGCATGCTCACCCAGTTCGTTCTGCGGAAAACATTGCTGCTGTTCGCGATAGTGTGGCAGAGGAGCCGTCAACCACGACTCGTCGTCATACCCAACAATTGAACATCTCACGAACATCACTGATGCGAATTTTGAATAAAGATTTGAATTTACACGCTTACAAGGTTCAATTGACTCAAGAGCTGAAGCCTACTGACCATTTAAAGCGTCGTCAGTACGCCGAATTGTTGGTTGAACAGACAGAGGTGAATAGTGACTTTACAAAGAAAATCATCTTCAGCGACGAGGCACACTTTCACCTCAGTGGATTCGTTAACAAGCAGAATTGGCGCATTTGGGCAAATGAGAATCCACGAGTGATTGTTGAAAAGCCGATGCATCAACAAAGAGTGACTGTTTGGTGCGGTTTATGGGCTGGCGGCGTCATCGGGCCGTACTTCTTCGAAAATCAGGTCGGCCAAGCAGTTACCGTGAATGGTGTTCGCTATCGCGAGATGATAACGGACTTCTTGTGGCCAGAAATTGAGGATATGGACCTGGACTTGCGTGAGAAAAACTGGTCATATAAGAACATAGCCGGATTATTTAAAGTGTTCGAAAACCATGGTATTC
The DNA here is from genome assembly GCA_949128085.1 of Cetonia aurata. Classification (NCBI taxonomy): domain Eukaryota; kingdom Metazoa; phylum Arthropoda; class Insecta; order Coleoptera; family Scarabaeidae; genus Cetonia; species Cetonia aurata. The sequence goes on along the minus strand of OX421890.1, from coordinate 23,748,973 downwards.
AATGCTATGCGTTACTATAAGCAACATAATACTACGGAAAATGTGAAAAGGAAAACTAGACCTCGCAAAACAACTGCTAAAACAGATGCAAGAATTGTACGCTTATCAAAAAAGAATCCGCGCCTGTGATCTAATGAAATAAGACACGAAATATTCGGAGTATCGAGCACTGCCGTATCCGCTAGAACAATTAGGCGTGTTGCGAAACCGTGTTGCGTGTAAGAAACCGTTAGTTAATCTACGGAACAGAAAACATAGAACACAATTTGCAATAAGCCATAGGCAATGGACCATAAATCAATGGAAACACGTATCTGGTCGTTCGAAACCAAAATAAATCGTCTAGGATCTGATGGCAGGCAATATATTCGTCGTCCGCCAGGCAAAAAATTTGATCCCAAGTTTACAGAAATTACATTAAAGCACGGATGTGGCTCAACCATGGTTTGAGGATGTTTCTCCTGGCATGGAATTGGTCCAATTCACCGTATTAAAGGAATTATGGACCAACACATGTACATTAATATTTTAGAGACAATTATGCTACCTTGTGCAGACGAGAACTTTTTGAAATTTCAGCATGATAACGACCCAAAACACGCTACGTGGTCAGTAAAAGATTGGTTTGCTGGTAATGCGGTCACAGTTCCGGATTGGCCTTCATGCAGCCCCGACCTAAACCCTATTGAGCATCTATGGAATGATGTAAAGCGCAGTATAAGGCAAAAGGAAATAACCAATATGGATAAACTTTTTGAAGTAGTCGTGATAGCCTGACAAGTTATTCCTCAAGAACGCTGTGCAGCTCTTGTTGAATCTATAGGTTGGAGATATGAGGTTGTGTTAAAAACAGGATATCCCACTAAATATTAATACCAAAATTAAATAATGATGTTAATTATCTTTTTAGTTGAACATTATTTTTGCCTTTGTTACTATCTTCCGCCGTTCCTAATTATTTGTCCAGCGTTAATTCTTTCTTTTTATCTGAGATGTCAATTCCAAACGTATAAATTAAATATTTTACTGCATTTGAAGGTGTATTTCTTTCTGTCTCTCTTTCTGCGTTGACTGTAATTTTTAATATGAGGAAATTTTCTATGTTAAAAATCTTATCTCGTGTCGGATTTGAACCAGGCACCTCCCGCTTGCCGGGCGGGCGACTCTATCAATTGAGCTAACGAGTTGTCTGGTCTAACACAATTTGATATGTCTCAAAAAAAATTTACAGTTAAAGCAGAAAAGCATTTATTTAAAGATTATTATTTGTTCCTGACAAGAAAATTAAAGCAATTCTAGTAGAATATAAACTCAGAAATCGTTGATTGGGCTAAAATTTATTATGCAATTAGTTCAGTTCCAAATTGTTCTGATGACAAATATAGTAAACGCAACGTATATCTGTTTCACTTCATCTCATGTTCGTATATGCGTTTGGATTAAGAATATAGATTTATGTCAACAATTTGACAGCAAAAGTAATTTTTATCTATGCATATATTGAAATGGAGACGTAAAGAGCGCATGTGTTGGCTGTCGACTCAATTTTTTTTTATACGATTAGGATTAGCCCATTACTGATCAATACCTTGAAAAAACCACCCGGAAAATTGGTCAGTGCGAGGTTTGAACCCGAAACCCCTACTAATACTTAGGACCTTAATTCAAATTGAGATCATTTTGTGGAAAAGAAATGTATACTTACATGTTTTCTGAATAACTCTGCGTGCACTCCAAGACACGGATCAGTTGATTCGATGAATTGTATCACTTCCTCTATACCCCACTCTTGCGTCGGTGTTTTATTCAGAGAAGCCAACGGGGATTCTGACAAAGATGCCGTATCCGCAGGTGTGGTCGATGTGGCTGCTTCCTGTTCAGCCGGGGGTTTTCTCTTGACGGGAGGAGGCCTGTTATCGCAATTACTGCATTCACTCCTCGCCACATCCAAACCTGTTAAAAATTGGTACACAATCAGATCAATCCAAAATCAACTAAGACGATGCAGGATAAACAAGGGAACACCACTTACTGAAAAGGTTTTGACAGCATCCCAAAGACGAAGACAACGCGGAGAAAACATTTTCCAAATCGCTGGTCTTCACTAGGGCAGGTAATTTGATGGTGTATGTGGTACCGCCATGGGATATCACCATTTCTTCACCGCGCAAAGCACCTAGTCTAGCCAAGACCGTTTCCGGCTTGGAAGAAGCACTTAATATTTCGGCTATCACTTTCTTTGCCACCAATACAGCGGAACTGTCTTCAATAGACGTAGATAACTGCGAAGTATCGAATAGAGGACCCCCCTGGCAAGTTTTATGAAAGTGAATTGTTATCGGTGGGGGAGGCGGTGCCGATGTATCTGCTTCAGGTGATTGGACATCGGGTATGTTAGAACTGATTGTAGTCGTTCGAATTTTAAACCTGCAGTGCATTAAATTTCGAAAATATTATGGTATTTACAAAAGCAAGGATGGCATAGCACTTTTTATTCGTAGTGCTGTAAATATCCTTTACTAAAGATACTTTGAAGCATCTAGGTAAGGTTTGTACGTTTCTGATTAAAACAAATATATGTATCTTATAATTACTGTTAAGTGTCAATAAATAAAAACAACTGTTGCTAAATGGGGACATAGGTTTATTGCTACTTAATTTTGATGTGAAAATAGGGACGAATGAACCCTAAGAAAAAAAACAAGCGTTTCTGTTCGAGTGAGAGCAAAGATTAGGCGCTATAATGATCCCTAAAGCCGAGTGAATCACTTTCCAAGAGCAGCAGACCAGCGCAGCGTGTAGATTTAAAGTATCGTAATATAAGTATTGCAAATACGTAAATAAAAAGTAAAACCTTCTTAAAAAAAAATATTTAATAATTATGCTGGTATTGCTTAATGTATTACTACTATAAGAAAGGAGAATATTAAATAATTTATATTTACACATTAAGAAAACACTATTGTAATATATTTTCGGAAGTATAATCAGTTTCACAATAGTACAGGCTGAGTTTTTTTAAATGGCAAAGTTCATTTACTAGATAACTGTTAGCTGAGCAAAAATTTTGATAATTGAAATATATATTGTTGTGAAAGCTTCACAATTTGAAAATATGTTTTCTTACACCGAGTGATCGGTAAGCTTGTCTGGAATAATACGACAAATTTGTTTAAATAAAACACCTGTATATAAGTAGCTTATACCGGGTGTCCACACTTAGGTGTGCACTATTGATAACTTTGTTATTTTTGGAGGTACAGAATCGGTCAAATGGACAAAGTAGTAGTATTTTTTATGGCGCTAACAATTGTGAAAACAGAAAAACAATTGAGCGTCGCGTTCTCTAGATATTCGTCCACAATTATTTTTTTTTAATGGAACGCCCTGTATATTTTTTTGCAATTTAAAAGAAAATTCCAAACTGAACAAAAAAGTCTTAGTACACTATTATAAAAAAATATCAAACAAAATAGTTATTGAGAAATCTTTATCTTTGTTTTGTTTGCATGAAATCGATATACCCATGGAAAATTAAAGCGTCACATTGTTTAGTAGCTGTCAAATTATTTATATTTGTTGTTGTTAAAGTTACTGTGCGGAAAAGTACTGTTTTTACAATTTTTTCAACCGTAACAATGGCATTTACTCATTTGGAAAAGTGTGATCTGTTGGAGTTGTACTTGCTGTTTAACAAAAATTCAGATAGAGCGCTAGAACGTTACATTCAGCAATTTCCTGACCGTGATGTACCAGACCGTCGCTATTTTTTAAAACTTTATCGAAGATTAAGAAGCAACGAAACAATTTTTATAAAGAAGAGGAAAAAAAAAAGATTTTATATTATCACAAGAGATAGAAATAAATGTGTTGGCATATTTTCAGGTACATCCAAATAATTCTGTAAGGGCTTTGTCCAGAGAATCAGGTATTTCTCGTAGCACGATCCATAAAATTCTGAACAAATATAAATATGTTCCCTTTAAATATCAGCCTGTTCAAACTTTATTTTTGGGCGATTATCAAAGACGATTAACTTTTGCTCATTGGTTTATCAATGCTTTTGAAGAAAATCACAATTTCTTTAGACACATTTTATGGAGTGATGAATCTAACTTTTCTAATCGCGGGATGTTCAATAAAAGAAATAATCATTACTGGAGTCGTGAAAACTCATTTGCTGTTTATCCTTGTAATCCCCAACACCGATTTAGTTTAAATGTTTGGTGTGGTATAATCGGATCCCGAATTGTTGGACCATTTTTCTATCGGGGTTCTTTAACAGAAGAAAGATATGCGGCATTATTGACAGAAATTTTAGAAAATTTTTTGGATGAACTAAATTTGGTAGACAGACAGATTATTTACTTTCAACAAGATGGAGCGCCCGCACATAATCACCGTGACACAAGTGAGTTATTAGAAAGGTTATTTGGAAATAGATGGATTGGCACAAATGGTCCTATTCAGTGGCCCGCGCGTTCACCTGACATGACGCCGTTAGATTTCTTCTTGTGGGGAGCAGTAAAAAATCAAGTGTACAAACATAGATATACAACAGTGGATGAGCTTCAGGAAAGAATTTCCAACATCATTGACGACATCGACGATAGGACAATTTTAGGAGCTACTCGTAATGTTCACAGAAGATTGATAAAATGTATTGAAATGGAAGGAGGTGTCTTTGAACATTTAATTTGAGTAATTTTCTTGACTATTTTTGTATTTATTTTTATTTGTTTATTAAATTAAACGCTTTAATGAATGTGACGCTTTAATTTTCCATAGGTATATCAATTTCATGCCAACAAACCAAAGATAAAGATTTCTCAGTAACTACTTTATTTGACATTTTTTTATAATAGTGTACAAAGACTTTTTTGTTCAGTTTGGAATTTTCTTTTAAATTGCAAAAAAATATACAGGGCGTTCCATTAAAAAAATAATTTTGGACGAATATCTATAGAACGCGACGCTCAATTGTTTTTCTGTTTTCACAATTGTGACCGCCATAAAAAATAGTACTACTTTGTCCATTTGACCGATTCTGTACCTCCAAAGATAACAAAGTTATCAATAGTGCACACTTAAGTGTGGACACACGGTATATGCTTATATAGCTTATAAATTCCACATTAAATTCCGAATATCTTTTGTTAGAAATATTTTTCCACAATCGGTTTAGTTTTCCGCGTTTTCTCAATCTTCCTTAAAAAATAGCGAAACCGTATTTGTGATTTTTCTTCTGTATTGTTACAGTATAAGGATCTCTGCATCTTAAGACGACATAAGCATTTATAACAAACTGTGTGACCGGAAACTCTGGTTTGCGTTAGGACAACTTTAATTGCTGAAAACTTGTTTGTTTTAAATAGATCAGCCTGTATTTTTTTGTGGAATCTTGTAGTGCTAAAGTAACTTGGAAATTTTTACTAAGCATGTGCTATACCTATCATTTATAGTTTACGAGATAGTTAGTGTTTTATGAAAAATTACAAAAAATTATAATGAAGGTTCGTTACAGTCAAATAATTTCTTTATTCATTAAATAATAAAGCATTTCTTGATTTAATACATAAATACATTAACAATTATTATTCATATAGCCCCCTCAAATTGCTAAACTGTCAGAAGGTTGGCAACGAATCCTAATATCAAACACCAATGTGGAAAACTTAAGATATTCCAGTAAAGTTTCCTTATAAACCTAATAACAACGCACTAGTGCATTTTTAACTCATAAACGCATTCCGTCGATTGTTCATATACAGTGGTGGACATAAAAATAGGTACAAGGCAAATCACTTTAGTGTTAGCCGTATAACTCTGTTGCTTATCATTAATATCATGCGACATCCATGGTATATACTAAAGGTAATGTAAATATCGCTGCAAAACAATGCCGGTTATTCTCCGATAACAAAAATTTCATATACCTGTGGTAAAAAAATAGGTACATTGGTAAAAACAATAGAAAAGTGCGTTTTAGTTGAAATTTACTATCAGATATTGCAAGTAAGTCCTCCATGTAGTTATCACATGTACCGGGTGATTCAGTAAGGGTGGCGACCGGCTGTATCTCGGAAACTGCTATGCCTAGAGCTTCGGGACAAAAAAATGCATAACCAATGTGGCCACCAGAAATATCCGAAAATTATTTTAATGTTCGAAATTTTACCGTTAGGGGGCGTATCTGCTATGTTCAATCATAAAATCAGTATTATCTCAGAAAATTGCAGATTGAGCTATAGTTTTGAATGCACCGTTCGAAAGCTGAGTTGATGTCCCATTATTTTGTTTAATGACTTTTTTTCGTATCTGCCATAAGGAGCGGGGAAGCCAATCAATTGTTCAATATGTAAATTTTAATATCTCCTGAACCATTCAACCAATCTGAAAATTTTTGGACTCGTTCGATTGAGCATTTTCTGGGTTTTTTCTAGAAAAATTGTCGTTCTAGCATTTAGTTTGAAATAGGTAAACTACAGGGTGTTTTCTGTAGTGATAACATATTTTGGTGAATTTCAAGAAAAAATTAAATGTAACCGTGCTATATAATTACCAGTGTCGCAAGCTAAATTAAATTGTTGAAATTTCAGTGAAAACCGCATCTTAATATCTCTATCCGTTCTCGATTTATCGCCAAAAGAATGAAATTTGTAACAAAAATCAACTGCGGCCATGAAAGTAGCGGACGCGACGTATGGTTTCCATGGAAACTACGAAACTATCAGATTGTTTATTGCTTATATCAGCTAAAAATAGTCAAAACTGAATGGAATACATTATTAACGAGAATAATAACAGCAAAAAGAAAATATCTAACCAAAAATTTTAATTATAAATGTTCGGAATGTCTACCATCACTGGCAACCCACAAATTGAGTCTACCGAAAAGTAGTGTAACATATTTTCAAGTGATGAAAATAATTTAGTAGAATATGATGGCAGGGTTTACGTTCGTCGTGGAATAAATAAAATATTCTGTCTGAAATATGCAACACGGACAGTAAAAGCACGGTGGCGAAAACATAATGGTTTAGGCATGTTTTTCATGGTATGGCTAGGTCCGATTCACTGGATTAAAGACGTGATGACTAAAGAAATGTACATCCTAAACAACATTATGCTACCATACGCAGATTAAACATTAAACATGCCGATTATTTGGATTGTGGGAAGTGTTATCAAAATTGGTTGCGTGACAATAACGTACGACTTTTAGATTGACCGGCACAATCGCCATACGTTAATCCATTTGAAATCTTATGGCGGTGTGTGAAGGATTCATTACGACATAGAACAATAAAAATTAGCAGAGTTGGTACGCCATAGCAGTGAAAACATGTCAACGTATGGTGAACTCAGTGCCTAACATATGTAGGGCAATAATTAGCAATAAAGGCCACGTTACCAAGTATTCAACTCGTACAAATCGCTGAATATTTTGCGGTTACCCGTTTTCTTTTATTATTACCCGATGAAAAAACTTTATAACATGCGTCCCTATTATTTTGTCCACACAGTTTTTTAATATTGTCTTAGTTGTCGGTTAAGTTTTGTGATATCAGCCTTTAATGGAGTTGTTTATTATGGATTACTCTATGTTTAATAGTAGAAAAATTAAAACTATTATGAAAGTATAATAACTTGGTTTATTTATTGCATATATAACTTGTTGAACCATTGTACCTATTTTTATGTCCACCACTGTATATGTAGCTTTATTGTAACATGAAATTAGAAAAACACCTTAACAGATATAATCATGTTGTAATACGTAATAATGAAAACTCTTCAGAAACAAATTTAATTGAAATAAAAAAATAAATGAATCTATTCTAGAGATAAGTTTCAAACTATTATTATATGTGCGATTGGTATAAATATTTAAAACATGGTTTCCAATGTTTAGATGCTTTATTTTGAACGACTTTACTGTCATTTTAGATATTTAAGCCTTTCTGGGTATTACTTTTTAATATCAGTTAATATTTTTTTGTAAGAAACCTTTTTTTATTTTATATTAGTTGGCCTCATATATCCTTCTGGAGGTTTATAAACATTTCTCAACTTGGAAAGTGGTACTTTGCTTATTAAACACACCTATGTTTCATTTTTTTTTAATAAAGGAAAATACTTCTAGCTGAAGTAATGAAATAACACTTGTGGAAAACCTGCAGAAAAGTGTGATTATTTTTTTCCCATCAACTAATTTCTGATTTCTTTCTCTCATTTTCATAGACTGAATACTCTTAACAAATGTCAAGAAGAAAGTATCTATATATCTGGTTTCTTCTTATTATTATTTTTTTAAACAAAGAATGTAAGTAGATATTTTTAAGTTGCATTCTTTCCAGCTCTGCTCATATTTTAAAAATGTACTTACCGATTTGCTGTGCTATTATTTTTCTGTCCAGGTGGTTGCATTGGATGCCCAGATTTTGCACACCAGCTAACGGGAAAAATATCCCTGCTATCATATCTACACCAATAATCAAACGCTCCCCGCCATCCATCAAAAGTAACATGAATTTGGTCATTTTTTACAGCTCCTACCGTCGCAGTACAGATGAGTTGGGGATTTTTCTTGTCTACCGCTTCCAATTTCTGACCCACTTGAAAATTATTACTCCTTGGACCAATCGGTTCTTTTTGAAAAATCTTACTCGGAGCCATTTCCGCTCCATTTAAAGTTTTTAAAAGAAACATCGGCCAAGAACTGGCATTCATTCTAAATCCTACAAACGTAATTTATCATTGAACATGCGAAGTTGTTATATATATATAGATTATTTTCAAACATACCTAAAGGTGGTTGCAACATACCACCTGATTTTTCACAGTGTCCGATAGGGTGTATTTCACTTGAGTCTACCAGTCTCCAAAAATCATTCTTATTGTCACTACCATCCAATCTGAGCCTTAATCTTGGACCAAGAACACTTATCACAGTTGCAATACATGTAGACGTAACATTACGGGGATCCAATGCTTCTAACTTCATTCCGATCTTAAAATCATTTACTGGAGGATTAGGCGCTTGCTTGAAGCAACTCTGAGGTGCTGCAATGCTTTTAGTTTCCCTCAAATATTCATCCCAGTCAAAAGTTTGAAAGGTCTCGTATTGAAAGGGACCTGGTGATCCTTGTGAGCCATCAACAGTAGTTGTTTGTAAAATAGGTATAATCCTATTATTTGCTTCATTTTTCTTTTGGTGCTTGTTCATACAATATGTAGAACAAAAGTCTTTCGAAGGGTTGTTATTCCCACGAATAACATTATCACATTGTAAACAGGCTCCCTTAATATAAGCCTTTCTAAATTCAGACAGGCAGGTCTCCGAGCAGAACTCCTTTTTCCCATTTGTTGTTGGTAGGACGTATTTTAGTGGGAGCTTACCTTCATTACACCAGGTGCAAGAAGTGGATTTTTTTGGTGGCCTGCCAGGGCCTCGAACTTTCGCACCACTATTGTTATTGCTAGACATCATAACTAGACATGTTTGATAATATCCAAATGTGTTTTTACCCTGAGAAACGTTATTACGCCAACTGTAAACATCAACAACAACAAAATATGCAAGTTTGCGGCTTCTCCAGTGACCTAAACAACATCTCGCACCAACCATCTAATACGGTGCGTAAATATCCCCAAAGAAGAGCGGCAATTTTAAATACGTTAGCATAATTTACTACTTAAATACGACTACTTACGCTCCATATTAAAAATTGTAATTAATATAATTATAGTACCTACGTTAAAATATCAGATTAACAAGTGTTTGTCATTAACTACACTAACGACTTTAGTTTTAAGCAACTGTTTCTGTTTTATATTTCGCATCCTATTCAAGCAAAACGTTTGCCGGCACCAGCACGCATTAATAGATATACATATTGTAAATATATAAACAATAACGACGACGAAGGGACAATCAGATATCCAGTCTCTACATTTATGTGATAACCATTTATACAGAGTGCGTAAATAGTATTGCACCAAATGAGATTATACAGAACCGGTTATTTAGATTTGACATTTCGTAGGATTAAAATATAGTTTGCTGTGAGTTTTATTTGTTTTGTGCGAATGGTGTTTGTCAGAGGCAGCCATCTTTAATTTTGTTGAATGGCAACCTAGATTGAATTTGGTATTATTTGGAAAGCCATTGTATTAATTAATTCATTTGATTTCGTTAATTTTTCACATAAAAGACTTCTATTTTCAGATTTGTGTATATTGCATTTTCTTTAGCAGTCACATTCAAACATGCTGCATCTCTTGTTTCACCTTTAATACTTTATATTCGATATATGGCGAAATTCCGATCATACAATTACAAATAATTTTGATTCACTGTAAGAAGCTGGACACTTGATTCAAATTTTTAGGCGATCTATAAGGACTCTAGCACCGGTCCTGCCAACAAGCGACCTTCGCCATTGTTAGTTCCTGACGTTGTATTTTTAAGTGTTGCCCGGTTCATATGTTTACACTCTGCTTACACACTCAGTTGATATTGATCAGACAAGTTACAATTATATATAACTAAACTACACTATGTAGATAGTGACAGGACAAGATACCATCACAGTTCGAAGGTAAAAAGGCAACGTCACACAGGACAAGTATTTTTTACCGTGAAATATTATTAACATCGACATTAGAAACATTTTAGCGCAAAAATAATTGGTATAAATTTCATTTAGTTAAGTTAAGGTAATTTGTACAACTTTAAACTCAACTTAGGTATACCGAACCATTTCTCCAACTTCCGCAGTTGACAACACCGGCGACAATCATTATCATCCGTATTTCTTACTGCCCACAAGTATGATATGTTATCTACAAAGAGTACAAAGTTTACGTTTTGCATGCCAGTCAATACTGTAAATTAAAAAAAAAAGAAAGAAAAGGACCAGGATTCTAGATTCTGGATTTTAGGTCGGAGAGGGTGGCACTTAGGCCTCTCTTACCGGGCCCATTGTGCTACCTCCCCTAGATAGCGTCGCTCGCCCAGAGCCTATCCGAGCCAGCCTAAACTGAGTGTGAGCTCGAGGAGAGCAGCAGGCAAGGCGCCGCCAAAATCTGCCATTCTGGGCCAGTACTCCCCCAGCATGGAACCTCTGAGTTGGACAAGCGCTGGGCAGCCACATAAAATGTGTTCCGGCGTCTTGTGTTCTTGGTAATATGCACGGCACAATGGGCTGTTAGCCAAGCCCATGTTTTTGTTTAGCTTGCAGTGGCCGGTCAAAAACCCCACAACTTGACACAGGTTACTCCGAGAAAGTTGCATGCAATATCTTGCTGTCTTCGGTGATGGCCTGGGCATGGCTTCACGCGCTTGACGGCAGGTGGTTATGGACTTCCATCTATTCTCGTTAAGAGTGGCAGTCCATTGCGTTATTATGGTGTTGAGTGTGGCCGACGAAATAGGAAGAGCAAGTCACAGAGGGGGAGGGGGGAGGGCCCAGGAGTGCTTCTATTACCGTCATAGGCGTTGTGCGCATTGCTCCTGTTACACTGAGAGATGCGATGCGCTGCACGTGTGACAGTTCGTTCCTGGCAACCACTCATCTCACTCTTGTAAAACGGACCGAATCTACTAATTCAGTACTACCTGTTGTTGGCCATATGGCAAAAACCATTTACGGACAGCCTTCCTCAAGTCATAACTAGATATCGTAATAACTATTAAAGAATGACCAACCCAGTCAAACGTTTTTTACGAGATCTTAGCCAAATCCAAAGGTCCATATTGTTTATTTCCTAATAACTGATTCCCTATTGTATGTGTAATTTTGTCGTACCAGTTCTAATTGCTTAAAAGGTGTGGCAATTAAGATAACTCAAGCAATGATACAAGACTAACAGACTGAGCTTTATTAAATTTAGATAAGTGCAATACAGTCTAATATCAGCTACATTTTTGAAGATTTTGAATGATCTTTTCTACAACCTATTTAGAGTAATTCATTGACAAGAAAGGTATTTACGAAAAACTTGAATGTCAGAAATTTTCACTTATCATTATCACGTCTTTAATTGCGAGGTTTTGGAGCTTATAACCTTTCTACTGGTAGGTGCTCAATTGTACTAAAACTTTTGTTTAAAATTCTAGATTTAGTAACTAGCACTGAACTTACCTTCTCTAAAATTAGCAAATTAATATTTACAAAAGTTACATGCGTCAGGAACAGTCCGCGGGGTATACTTAACTTAACGGATTATTATATCAAACGAACAAGATATACTATTAGTGATATATTTCAAATAGTACACTATTTTTTACAACAGTTCCAAAATATAAATTAAACATCGTCAATATAAATCTCTATCAAAACTAGTAGAACTTGAATATTCCTTAACAAAATGATAAAAGACAGTTCTGTTGTTTACAGTAAAATTATACCTTAATTATAATTTCTATTTTATTTTAAGGATACGTAAAACAGTAAACAACACCTATACATTTTTTGATATAGATATAGATTATATCGTGGACATCTCATTATTTGTTCTTTCGAGTTTTTAAAAAGCATTATAGTTTTTCTTTTTTTTCTCGTTATTTCTTTGGCTTGGAGAAAAAGTAAATAGCCTGGATCGCCAGAAAATTACCGTTGATTGATTTTAACATTGGAGATCGCATTTATCCAGGGGTTCAGATTTTAATAATCTGTTTAACTCCAATAGATATCGCGTGGAATGACGTGCCACCTCTCTACATTCCACGTCATCGTTGCATAGGTAATCTGCTTTACTTAGGAAAAGAACGTTGCACTGGCGCGTTGGGGAATACCAATTATTGTCACCCTAAAAATAAAAATTAATTATTCAATCGCGTACGTCTATAGATATTTTTGTGGTTCTTCTTACGCAGAGAAGACACATTTGGTGCATGGTACAAGCAGACGCTAGCATCTTTTCATATTGTCCTAGGATGGATGCGATTTCCGCACAAGCTCTTTCGACTTTCGGACAATAACCTGCATTCAAAATAAGTGTTTAATAGACTTTATGTAGGTATGTGTGAAAGCTGTTGCAGCAATTAGAACTTTTGGAATTTCTAGCAAGAATTCAATTTTTTTTAGTGAACTAGGCCGGATTTAGGAGGGGAAAATCGTGTATTGACCAGATTGCTACAACCAGGCTCATAATAGAAGAAACATTAGAGAAAAAATCAACACTCTGTTTAGTTTTTGTAGACTTTGCCAGAGCTTTCAATAGCATTAATCATGCTGCACTGTGGAGAATACTGAGGGACGCTGGAATACCTTTGAAATTAATACATCTTGTCAGGGCAATGTACGACGACGCAGCTTGCCAGATTCTTCATAGGGGCCACTTATCTACGAAAATACAAATAAAGAAAGGAGTAAAACAAGGATGTATCTTGTCGCCGCTGCTGTTTAACTTGTGCCTTGATGCGATACTTGCCAGAACTATTGGACCTAAAAACGGAATAACTCTGAACTATATATTAAATAGAAAACTTGCAGACCTTGAATATGCAGACGATATATGTTTTATTTTACATACAGTAAAAGGCATGAAAAACATCCTTAATAAACTGGAAAAAGAATCGGCTAGCGTAGGGCTGAAAATAAATGTAGCTAAAACAAAACAAATGAGAATTGGTATCAATGGAGAAGAGGAAAAAATATATATAAATCAGCAAGAAATAGAGCAAGTAGAAGAATTTTGTTATCTAGGTAGTATATTAAGTTCAAAGGGCGGCACAGACTTAGATGTAACAAGAAGAATATGGAAGGCACAACAAGCATTCGGGATGTTGAAAAATATTTGGACATCAACACAGATTGAACGAAGAACTAAACTCAGAATATTCAACAGCAATGTCATCTCAACCCTACTGTATGGAAGTGAAACGTGGTCGTTAACCGAAAAAACCCAGAAAAAGATTCAAGTATTTGTAAATAGGTGCCTCCGAAGGATAATGAAAGTTTTCTGGCCTAATACTATCCCGAACTTCGAGCTTTGGAAACGAACTAACCAAGAGCCAATAAAAAATATAGTGCTAAAAAGAAAATGGAATTGGATTGGTCACACATTGAGGAAAGGCAATGAAGATATCACCAAACAGTCAATAAAATGGAGTGTAATTGGACGAAGAGATAGGGGAAGACCACAATTAACTTGGAGAAAGAGAACAGAGGAAGAACGGAAGAGGTCTGGAAAGAGTTGGGGGGAGCTGACGAGATTAGCAAAAGAGAAGGACCGCTGGAGATGCTTCGTGGAGGCCCTATGCTCCGCTAGGGAGTAAAAGGACATTATATATATATGATCTACTTAAGCAAAATATTTTCGGAGATAAGGCCGAATTGAAACCAATGAAAAGAATGTTCTATAGGTTTTAACAAGTCGTATTATAGTTTATTAACATCATAACACGTCCTGACCAAATATCTTTGGTGAGAGCATATAATGAACATTAACAGAAAATGAATGTTTAAAAAAGTTAAAAATTTTAAACGGTCTGTCAGTTTGATAGTTTTTCAAATACTTGCAATTTTTTTGAATTTTTGACTTTTGAACTCTTTCGGTTGAAATCATATATTTCTTGGGATATTAAACACCGAGTTCTACTAATATCAGTGCAAATACAGGGACGTAGGTATTCTACATTACAGCAATAATCACTAAGCCACAAATAAGTAGCTTCACCGCCGATATGGATTGCTTGAAGCTAACAAGATCTTTTTTCAATTGGATCATGCTATTCTTGGTAGTAATACCCAACCCTTATACAAATCAATATAGAATATTTGCGCTGCATTTTAAAATATAACCACCTTTTGCTTAAACTGCCTAAAATATGTGGCAGTAAGTAAAACTATTTTTTCCCATAAAACTCTTGTAATGTTGGGTACTTATGGGTTAATTAGGCATTACTATTATAATACATTAACGATTCTACCTGTTAATATTTTCAATTCTTTTACAAATGTAATTGTTCATTATATCGTTATTCTGCATTTTGTGTGATTGGAGGATCTTGCTATACAGTTGTTGATCTCGTATCTTGCAGATACAATCCAATCACTTGTAGTCAATGATAACTCATCGCTCGTCCTACATCCCACATGTAACATCCGGTGTTCCGCAGGGCTCGGTTTTAGGACCGCTTTTTGTAAGTCCCACTTCTCTGCGGGTGATACATAACTGTATTATTCTTTTACAGCTACAAGTGTTCGTGCAGCCTGTGTTAATATTAATCAGGAACTAAAGTGTATTGTTGATAGGGCCCGCACGGCCACATTCTCTCACAATCAATCCTACAAAGTCGGAAATGATATTATTTGCACCTGCAACATGTTGATGTATATGTTGTATACAATGTCCAACTGTCCAAACATTCTGTGCATTATTCTTTTCCTTTAAGTCGGTCACATGGCTCAATAATTCAGTTGTCAATATGACAATTGGTGTCATGCAGGATGACTGTATAAACGTACTTTTGCTAAAAAAATGAATCCCTTCTCACATAATCCTCCCTGAATAATTCAAAACTATAAAAAGTAACGCAGGTATTCTTTATAAAATTTTAAATTTCTCAACAAAAATTGAGGCTCAATACTCAATACCTTCTCAAAATAAGAGGCTTACACTTCACGCGTACATTTCCAAATAAAAACCAAACAACCTTTACTTTCATGAGCATTTATCTTGGAAATTTTGTAGTACATTGAACGTATAATTTTAAAAAAAGCTTCTCTATTTTGCTATCTTTCAAATGAGATATAAAGTCTTTTTTTTTCTGAATAAGGTATAAACCATTAGCAATCATGTTAATAAGGTTCGGTTAGCTGCAGTTTAGTTCATATGAGTGGAGGGTTTTTCATACAGCTTCTTGCATAAAAATCCAATTGCGTGAGATCGGGACTTCTGGCAGAATATGGAACATGTAAACTTTAAAGTAAGTATAAGTTAAGCGACACCGTCGCGCTGCAAGCTTTTAGTAAGTAAAAACTTTGATATTGTTGTTATACAAGAGCCCTGGATCATTAGGGGCAGAGTGGGGGTATTGGGGATCAGGGAGTGGACACTGACACACGGAGGCGCCCCCGGCTCCAGAGCCAGCTTATTTGTTAAAAAACGGCATAAATTGCCTGTTGGTCAAGGATGTGGCCACCGTAAAAATCCGAAATTTGCAATGGTGCACTGGCTGTTATAGCACCTTCTATAACCTGCGCCTCGCTAGTCTGATGGCATAAAGTCAGTCTGGGTTACGCGGTAAATGCGTTCTGCTAAAACATCATGGAGGCACAAAAGGTCTTCTGGCCGAGTTGCCTTACCGGGTAAGCCCGTCCATGAAGATAAACAACCTAGGATGACCGACGGCAAGAAAGGGATGATCGGCTTCATTTACAGACCACAGCTTATTCTAGGGGTGTTTAAAAACACAGTATGAGAACATGTATGGAGTTGGGTTCAAGAGGAGCACAAAAAACACTGACACAACACCACCATTAAAACTTATGGGAAAACCTTCATCAAGGGAGCACTAAAGAAGAAGGACGAAGAACTACTAAAGCAGGTTTCCTAACAGGACAACCTTTTGGCGTTTCATGACCACCCTATTTTGGACATTTAAAAAAGAGGGATACTATTTTTATTCTTCAAATATATTCTTCGTCAATTAAAGCATAATATCAAAAACTTGTGTCAACATTTTATATATGGTTGAAATTAGAAGAAAAACTTACACCGACGGTATCAAAATCCGACATGGCATTCATAAAAGATAAAAAAAATTGATGTTGAGCGGAAGAAAATGAAACGTCATATAAAAACTGCAAGTGGGCAAGTTAACGTACTTTAAGAAAATCCAACACAACAATATAACTAACGCTTAGGCACAAATCGCAAATGAAATTAGTATTGCAAATGCATTGTTCCTTTATTGTCTGCTTATGGGCAAGTTAACTGTGTAACAGGGCGACATGACACAATGGATAAATGTATTAGAGTAAAGTGTACTCTTATCGGCTTTCAAATTACCCGGAACTAAACTTTTTTGTGTGTTGGAACGAATTATTAACCAAGTGTTATGTTCAATCAAATAATTAAAATTATTAAAAGTTAGAAATTCTTCGCAACCAACGGCATACAAAATGTTAGAAACGCTAGTTACAAAAAGAAGTACAACAAACACTTATTACAGTAATCATTCATAAAATAATATTATTTCGTGATGAACCATATATGAACTATACCATATGAAAGTCACACATACCAAAATTGATGCCTTCTACTAAATCTTCGGGCGTCTTATAATTTTGTTCCATGCAGTTTTCATCCGAGTTAGAGCATTTGATGGTGTTGTCACCACTGACAGTTTCCATACTTCCTGCGGATTTTCTAGGTACGGATAATCTCTTCTCTTCTTCCTTATTGGTGTTGTCATTTTTAACCGCTTGTTGCTTCAAAGCCAACCGCTCTTTCTTTATACTTTCCCTATATTCATTAAGCGCTCGTCTCATCTTCTCTAAACTATAAGCCGCTGCCAGTTGAGAGATAATTCTATCTTTCATTTCTTGCACTTCTTTCGAGTCGAATTCGGATTCTTGCGCCCGCGATGCTTTCAAGGCATCATCCACGATCGCATATTCGATATTCTTCAATTTATTGTCCATATCGACGATTTTCTCGTCGGTGCTCGAAGGCCTACTCTTGTTAGTTTTCTCGCTACTGTTTTCTTCAACATTTTCCGAGTTACGTTTGGAGGTCAACGCTACAGCTTTGTGATACCTTTCCATTAACCATTCGTTGTCCAAATTTTTATTCGGCTTTTTGCGCTTATCAATGCCGAAGTAGTCGCTCCAATCTATGGATTTCTTTTTAATTTGGATCGGTTTCTCTTTTTCAACAACTTTAATGTCGTTAACGTTGTCTTCTTTCGTTTCAGGTGTTGTGGTCGTGGAGGTTATTGGCAACTTTGACGTCGTATCAGTTGCTTTCGACATTTCAGTTGCATGCTCCGTTCTCTTAGGTTTCGTAACGATCTTATCTTCCTCATTCTGCTTCTCCTCTTTACGATTGGAATTATGATTGAAGATCGAACTTAAATCTTGCTCCACCTTAGGGTCCGTCTGCAATAACCTGTCCTTGTTCGAATGCGAAGATCTCTTAAATTGCCGAGGCATCTCATTTGTGAACGGTATAGGGTAATAAGTGCTGCTCCTTTTAGTTACTGGGAATCTTTTTGCCATGGAATTCGAGTACATTTGATTATGCATGCTGGGAACGTTATATAAATATAGGGACGCGCCAGATTCGTCCACCGAAGGGTAGCTTTGGCTTCTCTTTTTCATACCCACCATATTCATACCCATATTGGCGTAGCGTCTGTTCTTCTTCCTAAGTTCGTTCTTTTCGTAGAGGTCGCCGTAGTAATCGCTGTTTTGTGGTTCGTACATGCTGTATTTCTGGTATAGTTCTCGCAAGAGTTCGGCATATTCGGGGTTATGTTTGGCTTCGTTCAAGACCAACTCGGGCAAATTCTGTTCGGGCAAATGATTTTCCTGAAGCTTACGTTCACGAAAAGCGGATTGTCTGCCGTTTAAATCTAGGTCTTCTAAATATTCCAAAGGCGATTTTTCTCTATTCCCTGTAAAAATAAACAGAAGTAAACGATTGTAATTAGAATGAGCGTATTAAGTAAAAAGCGTCACGTCATTGGGTCACGTTCACGACTTTGCAATATTGATTGTGTATTGACGGATATACCCTTTGTGGTACTTATGCCATAGTGTATAATTATAATTATTTCTTACTAGCCCGACTAATTATCAAGATGAAGGCCATGTTATATGCAGTTAGGTACTAACGATATCCATACCCCGCATAGGGGCTATAGCTATAGCCTCATTGAATTTCATTAATCCTAAATAATGCGTTCTCAGATATCGTGAAAAATAATTAAAGATTAATCTGTGTAGTTATAAATAAAAGTACCTTTATTTCCGTTACCTAGTATTCTTTCTGATCACAGCCCTTGCAGTTACAAAACAATTTAATTACAGAGTAATTTAACACTTTCAAATATAACGTTAATGAATTACAAAGTAATTTCGAACCGGTTATTTAAAAATTTCTGGAAACTTCGCGCATAATGCTCCGGACAACCATCCTGCTGAATCCACATACCCATTCTTGTCTCCCAGTCCGCATTAGGATTTCGTTTCGAAAAAGCTCTAAACCAAGTGGCTGCTGACACTCTCAAATAATTTGAAAAGTAGCAAAGCTGCAGACACTCAGGAAAGAGACCGGATTATCTTCTGCGGGATCGAATGTTGACGGTTCCGTAAATTTGGGAATTAATGGATTTTTATGCAATCCTATTGTTTTGTGATTATGTGCGTTGGTGTTTTGCACTTTTTCGATGTAAATAAAAACACGTCGTGGTTTTTACTTACTACTATACTTGATTAAATTAAACAAATTAAAACAAGTAAAATACATTGGTATTACACGGAAGTTGATGTTGAATTGAGCTGCGTGACTATAACTATTTTAACTGTGATCGGTGACCACATATTTGCAACTATTTTTCTTCGAGCAGTTTCTGCTTTTCCAACGGCTAGAAACTCTCCCGAAAGTGGGAGGTAACAAACAAACTAAGGGCTGTAAAAATACGTCACGGGAAAGTACGTTTTGAACGTCAGTCCCTCGGTAAATTGGAAAAACCCGGAGAATAGTGATTAAACCGGACGAAGGTTATAAAATCTAATATAAATGATTACCTTAAATACTAGAAATGATAATTAGGTATTTACAAAGATGTTGTGTATATCTTTTCCGAACACCTATCGACGCGATGGCGTGACTGTCATTCGATTTCTTTGCGTAATTTTGGTATGGTAAACTTTGTGTATTCGTATCTAAATATAATGTCACTTTTCGTCTTGATGAAAGAGGTGTTTTGTCGATGGTAGGCTGCCGTTTATTTGTAAAGGAAAATGTTCGTTGATTGTTACTTTCAGTATCAAAAATATTCCACGAATCAATGTCGAAAGGAATTTCTGTTGGAAGTACTGGGGTGGCGTTTGTTATTGTAGGGATCTTATATTTTGATAAAAGGTAGTATGTACATATCGATGCTGATGATGCAGACGATGTTGTTGTGATGGTTGTACTTTGGGTGGACGCCGTTGTCGTGACAACTGCTTGTTGCGCGGACGTTACTTTTATTTGAACTTTTGGAATAGCGCCTAAATTTACCGGTGGTGGTGACCGTAAAGTTTTATCACTGCGGGTAAATACATTTTCGTCTAATGTGACTTGTAAATCAATTTCCTCCTCGTTTGATTTACCCGACCATAAATTATATACTTTTGACGCATTTCTTAAATTATAATTTTTTCGTAATGGAAATAAAGTGATGACTCTGTATACTATCTAATAGGACGCCGTGTCGTATGCGTGTCGCGTCTGTAAATCTGAAGCGTCAGCAAATAATTCTATCTTGTTACGAGATGATGCAATCTTTTTTACTTAATCGAATAGAAAAAGACAAAGAATAAATATTCTAAAATTTTTTTTCCTGTTTTTGAAATTTTCAAATAATTATTTATAATTTATAGTGAAATATGATCGTTTGACGCCTCCACCATCTCTCCAGGGGAATATTTTCTAACAATAAAGGTAATTCCCCAAAATTCCACACCAAACATTACCCCTCCAACGATTTTGAAATTGAACTTTGCGGAACCTGTGAGGATTACTGTCTGACCAATAGCGCATGTTGTGTGTATTGACTTTCCCAGCAAAAAGTTGCTTCCTCAGTCCATATTTGTGATAAAAAATTTTGGTTTTGGAATGGATGGTCGAAATCGCCATCCTTTAATCTTTGATGTAATACGTGGTAAGGATGAAACTTACGATCTCTTAAAATTCGCTGAACTGTAGAATAGGCTAGTTCTAAATTCTTTGCCAAATTCCGAATGCTTAAATCTGGATTAGCAGTAAGATAGGCTAAGACGTTTATGATATTTACATTGTTTCTCGATCTTGGTATTCTATTTCGACCTGTAACTAGTCGAATTTGTCTCGTTTCGCTCAATCGAATCGCTAATCTTATAAAAACTTTCCGTGAATAATGACATCTTGGAGGGTATCTCACTGCATGTTCTTTCTCAGCAATTACGGCATTTTGCAAACTTTCCAAATATATGGTTGACATATCAAAACCTTCCTCGTTCGTAATCAACATTTTTTAATACAAATTTCACCTTTTAATTAACTGCGATCAACCTTGACACATGAAAGTGAGAGAAATAAACAATATTTAGAAACCATCCATCGCCTACTTATAAGGCCGTCTGCGAAATCAGCGGTAAATTTTTGCTACAGATTTTATAACTTCTTTTGGAGATAAATCTAGAACGAATAGAGATATTAAGATGCGGTTTTCACTGACATTTCAACAATTTAATTTAGCTTGCGACACTGGTAATTATATAGCGCGGCTATATTGAATTTTTTCTTGAAATTCACTAAAATATGTAATCACTGCAGAAAACAGCCTCTAGTTGACGTTTTTGAAACTAAATGTTAGAACAATTTTTCTAAAAAAAAAAAACCTATAAAAATGCTCCATCGAGCGAGCCCAAAACTATTCAGATTGGTTGAACGGCTCAGGAGATATTAAAACTTACATATTGAACAATTGATTGTCTTCCCCATTCCTTATTATGGCCGATACGAAAAAAGTCATTAAACAAAAAATAGGACATCAACTCAGCTTTCGAGCAATCCATTGCATGCAATTTTCGCAGCTAATACTGATTTTATGATTGAACATAGCAGGTATGCTCCCTAGCTGTGAAGTTTCGAATATTAAAATAATTTTCGGATACTTCTGGTGGCCATATTAGTTATGTAATTTTTTTGTCCCGAAGCTCTAGGCATAGCAGTTTCCGAGATACAGGCGCTCGCCACCCTTACAGAATCACCAGAAAAATAAAGAAACCGAAAGAAATTAAACATGATTTTAATTACATTGAATGTGTAACAGGTGTCAGTAGATATAAACACCATTCAGCAGGACTTAATTTTGCAATGCATTGTAGGTTTCAAGAAAATTCTTATTTATATGATTTAATATGATAACTTAAGATAATCGATTCTTAAAAGCAACTTACGGACATCTTGAAGTACACCTACCTATACCACGCGAGTCGGTTTGACCTAAAAACACTAGATCGTTATCCGGAACGTAGCGGGATACACCGCTTTCCGAATAGAATTTTTCGTATTTCGGATAATTTACGAACTCCTGCTGTCGCCTATCCATAACGTTTAGGGCGCCTTGCAGGGAGCCCTCCTGGGAGAAGACCCCGTTCGTCATTAGAAGCAGCAAGCTGAAGCACCAATTTCGGACATTCCGTCCCATGTTTCTGAAAATAATCTCGAGATAAGCTCAATTTTTAATCGCGTTTCATTCAACATATTCCTCACGGATGTATGATACCATTTTCGGCTTTCTTTACTATTTAAAACCAGCCCGAATATTCAATTATGCATTATTTGTTTTAGAAAGCGACAGATTAGAATGAGACTGATGTTTGTTGATCTTTAATTTTAATATATTTGTCCGCCATGTTTTAACTAACTGGCATAGCTAATAGGATGGCAGCATAACCAGAAATAGACTTATGAATTAAATACGAATTGTTGGGATAATTACGCCGAAAATAGAATTTCTCTTGAATATGTATTTGATTTATAGTTTCCTTTATATTTCTACTAATCTACATAATTAGGCAACATTTATAATTAATATAAGAAAAAAGCAAAGAATCTCTTATTTTATTTAACTATAATTGTTAGAAAACTAACTTTGAAAATCTATTAAAACATATGTGAACTTTAACATATAATAAATCTTTTAGATATTTGAAATCTTTTCCATAGGATAATAACAAACACTAATCAGTAATTTGTACATACATTTAACCACTCTATTCTTGAGCAGCCTTCTTTATAGCACTTGTTACACCAGTAGACTGTGTCACTGGACCTTCCTAAGGTCAATAATTACTAAACTATGTTCTATTCCGCTGTAGAATTTTACTGACATTTAGGGCAGCGCAAACGCGGTATCCGTCCAGCCCTGTATATTGATTTTTGGGAACAGTTGTCTTGCGCTCCTTTTTTTAATATTTACAGACCATTTCTTGAATGGTTTGATATTTATTATGGTAGTTGCATGTGTAATACGCATATACATAAAATATTAGAATAATTGTTTGACATAGAAAAACAGATATATTCATAATATATAAAAACTGTAATAATAATGAAGCTCATTGAAGTTTGTGTAAAAATATACCAGAATTTCAAAAAAATCTAATCCTGTAAATCGCTACAGCTAGGAATTTTGCCGCAAGTATCTTCTGTCTTTCGATGAAAAGTCACGAATTATTTGATCTTGAATTTCGACATTTTGCATTTGTGGTGGAGCTACTGATTTTTTTTTAATGATATTCTACGTAAATATCATTGTCTTATAAAGAAATATAAATGTTTACTGCCTACGGCATTTAGGATATCCGCTATAATCCAAAATCATTTTCCGATATGCTTTGTAATGTCTAATTTCATCATGCGTTTCAGTGAAATGTCACACTTCGGTAGGAAATAAGCAATCGGTTTAGGTATATTAATCTGTGTACAGGTGGACCAAATTCGATACATGTACAGCAAATTGCGTAAATAATGCCTTACCCTACAGAGCCAATATCATTTCTTTTTCCTTCTGGGAGTGGCGTATTTGTTATGCCTGACGATACCCCGTAAACAATAAAAAGAAATGCCTGAATAAAAAGAACGTGTACGGTTGGAATTGCGGAAGTTCTCCAGATTACGTAGAAACATATGGAATACACCGGGAGAAAAGTTGTGAGTTGTGGATTACATTCTGGGCGATTGGAAATGGGAGGGACTTCAGCTGTAGCCGTACCTACGTACAAGGTCGCAACACAAATTTGTTAACGTTCGGCGAATCATCGTAACTCAGTGGAACTAATCAATAATATTGATGATAAAGTTATAACATTTAATGAATTCATCATAGATTTGTTCGATAGTCATGGTCATGCTCCATTGAAAACATTATTATTTAAGAAACAGCCTACACCCTGTCTTACGGATAATGTTAAACTATTAATGAGACTCAGGGATAAGTTCTGAGAGATCCTAAGAGTAATAAAAGTAGTGCTTCTTTTAACTATTACAAACAGTTACCCAATTTTACCACATCTACTATATGTCTTGAAAAACGAGCATATATTAATTACGTAATTGGATTGAAGAACAGTAAGTTGCTGTGGAGTAATCTAAAATCAATAAATATTTATAATAAATGTAAGAAGGTGGAGTTGCCCTGTCATCTGTCGGATGTGAATGATGTTAATAATCACTTCTTTACCTTTATGTCGAATGCTGCTGCTGATCCTAGTATACTAACTTTTTATAATAATAATAATACTTTTAATACTAATTCTTTTTCTTTCCAATTACTAACAACAAATGAAGTAGAATCTTTGCTTAAGTCCATTACATCACGAGCAACGGGACTGGCTGGCGTTTCGATTAAAATGATTTCTCTTTGTTGTCCTTATTTGTTGCCCATGATCACCCATATAATTAATTCTTGTCTGCTTGAGGGGGTCTTTCCTGATTCTTGGAAGAGAAGTCTTGTTACTCCCCTCCCGAAATCAAGTTCTCCAACTGATTTTACTGACTTGCGACCTATAACTATTCTCCCTGTTTTGTCTAAGTTATTAGAGAAAGCCGTTAGTGTGCAGATTCGTTCATTCTTGGATACGCATAATGTTTTGCCCTTGAAGCAATCGGGATTTCGTCCGGGATATAGCCGTGAGTCTGCGTTGGCTAACATTGTTGACGATTTATTGCCCAGTATCGATGATAATCAAATTACAGTTTTGATATTGTTGGATTATTCTAAGGCCTTTGATACTACGCTCTTTTGCTCAGCATCTTAAAGTATATAGGTTTTTCTCAAAACTCTGTCGATTTTTTCTTTTCTTACTTATTCAATAGATCCCAACAGGTTTCTTATGATGGTCGTTTATCTTCTCCACTCCCAATTATATCAGGCGTTCCTCAAGGCAGTATTCTGGGACCTCTACTTTATGTAATTTACACCTCAAACATCATTAAGTGCTTGCAAAATTGTAATTATCATCTTTATGCTGATGACACAACTATATTATACCTTCAATCCTGGAGACATATGTGAAGCCCTCTCATACATAAATAGTGACCTTCAGTCACTTGTACACATGTCTGAAAAACATTGTCTTAGAATAAATAATAAAAAAACTTCTGTTTTGGGTTTTGGAAATTAAACAAAGATGTAGTTTTCATTGTGTCTGATTGTGTGCGTAATTTGGGCCTTTTCCTTGACACCAAACTTCTTTTTAAAGAACACGTTTCACATTTAATTAGATTGGGTTATAGTAGTTTGAAGGTTTTGTATGGTAGTAAAGACTGTTTGGATGTCGGTTTGCGTAAGGCCTTATGCGAATCTTTGGTCCTTTCCAGATTTAATTTTTGCATAAGCGTTTATTATTACTGCTTGGACACCATTGACAGAACTAGACTTCAGCGTTTGCAAAATTCGTGTCTTAGGTTTATTTATGGGATACGTAAATTTAACCGAATCTCTCATACATTCGATTGGGCTGGTTGGTTAAATATCTTTGCCAAAGCTGAATTTTCTGCTACCATCTTTTTCTATAAAGTTATTTATTTTAAGAAACGAAGTTATTTGTTCCGTAAAATTTTGTTTAGAACAGATGTGCATAATATCAATGTGAGATACAAAGGCTTATTAACTCCTCCAGTTTACCACCTTGAAATTTTTAAAAGATCGTTTAGTTATAATATTGTTAGACTTTGGAACAAAATTCCACTAGGTATGCGTTGTTTGAGTCCGCTTTCTCTGTCCCATCAATTTCGAAGGAGTGCTTTCTTTAACAAGTAAATATATTTTCATTTTCTTTTATAACTCTCTATTGCTTTTCTCTTTATGCTTTTTGCACTTACCTAGATTTGAATTATTATTACTTTTTGCTTATGATTTTTTAGTTATCGGGTTAACGTTATTAATGGTGCTGGAGGTAGAACAGCGGCTTATGCTTTAAGCAGCTGATCCTGCACCTTTTGGCATGTTGGTTGAATTTTTTGCTTTTACTTACCTACTTATTTTTACACTATGTTTGATGCCAATAAACCGCTGTTATTATTATTATTATTATAACTAAAATGAGCGAGATACTCTGTTTCTCGTCAGAGGGCACTCTTGTATCGATATTGATGGTATGAACAACAAATTAATAACCAATTATTTAACTGTGCTATTGTAAACATGATTTACGAAGTTTGTAAAACTAATATTAAATCCAATATTACATCGGCATTAGTGAAAAGAGAAATAATAAGACAATACTCATTGGATAACTAAAACTGCCATGCGTAGCATTGAGTTGTTTTTATTCATACTTATTTTTATATCGAAGCATCAGATAGTGTAAACTATAAATTTCAGGGAAAGAGCTCATAGACAATAAAAGAAAAAGAAAAAGAATGAAAAGGAATTTTAAAAGTAAATAATCAAATAAAATAACAAACATAGATTCTAACAATCCTAACAATAGTACCTAATCGTCGGTAAATAGCATGTTGATTGGACTGTTTCCATTAGAGGTGGGTCGGATTCGTATGATTCATCAGTATATTCGATTCCCATATACGATTCGTACGGTACGAATCTTTACTATTTATACGGATTCGTATGAACCGAAATGATTCGTGTCGGCTGATACGAATCATTTCACGTACGACTCTTGTATACTAGTATAGTCAAGGAGTCGGAGTCAGAGTCGAGTCGGAGTCAGTGTCGGAGTCAGACTTCGACTCCAACAATATATCCAACATTATTTGAGTTAATGAGAAAGAGATTATCTATACCCGCTACATCCGTACCATGTGAGCGTATTTTTTTTCAAAAAGTGGACAAATAGTGACAGATAAACGGTCAAGAATAAATTCAAAGACGGTATCGTATCTGCTTTTTCTTAATTTTAATATAAAAGATTGAATGTCTGCTAATATCTTATACCTATGTATATTAGCTATGTATATTATCTATGTGCCTGTATTCATCAAGACAATTTTGTGTTTAACCTTTGATGAAATTTTGAGGTTTTCCTTTTGTTATTAACAAATGATAAAACAAAATAATCCATTATTGTTTCACTTTGTTTTATTTTACGAAAATTTCAATTTACCGTTCTTTTTTTTGCAAGATCCTTAGAATAAAGTGCAAAGAGTGATTAGAATTCTAATCACAAAGAGTCATGAATCATCACAAATCTATATGAATTTTTTACAATATTTCGGTATGAATCGTATTACACGAATCTTTAATTTTAGGAGTCATTAGGATTCGAATCACTAAAAAGATTCAAATCGCCCACCGCTAGTACGAATCATATTATAGGAATCTTTAATTTTAGGAGTCATTAGGATTCGAATCACTCACAAGATTCGAATCGCCCAGCGCTGGTACGAATCCTTTACGGTCTTTCGGTACGAATCATATTATACGAATCTTTAATTTTAGGAGTCTTTGGGATTCGAATCACTAAAAAGATTCGAATCGCCCATCGCTAGTTTCCATCGTCCGTTGGATTTTGTAAATCCGACATTTCGGCGGTGGTTCTACTGCCGTCATCAGGGTAGCCCTGAAAAATAAATTAAATAGCATATTATTGAAAAAATATTCGTGTTCGGGATATTTATTAATCATAAATTCACAAAATTTCATCCGACGGTAAATAAAAAAATAAGACCATAACCATTGAACCACACATGCAATTTTTGTGGGAACTGCGTTCGGGTTGGTGTACTATAATGTCGGTTTTTACGCGATCAATAACGAACATTTGCGCGATTATGATGTCCATGAACGTAAAATGTCTTTTCATCACTAAATAAACTATTATTCAAAAATAGTTCGTTATAGTAATATTTATTCATCATTATTTTGCAAAATTCCATTCGACGGTAACAATTATCGGGTAAAAGTTCTTGAGATATGCTAGTTTTGTACGCCCGATATTTATTCTTATGTAAAGGGTTTAAAACAGTTGTTGCACTAATATTACATTCGTTAGCAATTTGTCTGGGTAGTAGGTCATGGTAGGATTTGATTCCGCCATTGCACAAACTTGAATTTCGATATTACTGACATTTTTCGCTGGGATATTTTTATTTTTTATCATTTATTAATGTAAACGTTTCAAAACGTCGGACTGTATTACGAATAGCAGTCGCGCTAAGAATTGATCTTTCGGGATAATTTACTCCAAATAAATCGCATGTAACTTCCGTTGAATTGCCACCGCAAAATTGTTTTACTATAAATAGTTTTTCCGGCCGTATATTCAATTTTTTTTATAAAATTACTGACCGCGATCAAAACACCCGCAATATCCCGCGACGCTTTATGAAATGAGCGAAGTGAATCGGACACTGGCTTCGCTTGAAGTGAATTACGCATGTCCAGCGATTCTTTCCCCTCGCCCCGCAGTAGTACGGAATGCGGGCTTCGTTGGTTTGTTTCAATCAACAACTTAGAGCTGTTGATAGCATTTTGTAGTAGTTAGACAAGGGTAGAAAATACCGGTGTCTGCTTACCGTTAAACGGTGACGATATACTCTGGAGTGGAGATGGTATATCTGATACGCTCGCCTAGCAACTCTAAACCAACTAATGGCTCTTAACTTTAAGAATATGTACTTCATTTTTTATGAAAAGTGCACTTGAACCCTTTTACTTCAACCCCCTCAATTGTTTTGCTTATTTTATTAATATATTCTTCTTGTTCTATTTATTAATTCATTACAGCTAAAGGTTTATTGCAATAAAGCAAGTGTATAGGTAACGGTTGATCCCAGAGCTTATAGGGAAAAAATATACTAGTAAATGTGGTCATGATAACATCCTTAAAATATTTTTAATTTTCCGAAGTTTAATTTATATAAAATGCTAATTGGTAATGTTCTAAGAACATACTTTATTATTTTTACATAGAAACTTTTATATTTACCCCTTTGCTTTCAGTTTTCTTATCTTTTAACTATATCGATAGAGACATTCTTTAATTGTATGCAACAAACACAAAAACGGTGCGGCATAACTACAAACATTTCAAAAACATGGCGTATTAATAAAATAATATATCTATCTTATCTGGTTATTTAGAACATATGTCAATATTTTCCGCTGCTTTATTACATTTCATCGATTTTATATAGCACTAATTCTGAACGATGGGTGGTACTTGTGCCGGATTTGTAGTAAAACCTTTCACAAAGCAATTTTTAAGTAAATGTAGGTTGATTTCAATAGTAAAGAATAAATTACCTAGTCACGTCACCAAAACATTCGCAAAGTGTGACGTTTATCTATTTTGGACTAGTTTGTAAAACGCATCATTGGCTTTGTTTGTATTTAACTGAACATGATGATCCAATCTAGAATTTCCTTTTGAGTTTTAAATTCCGAATAACAGACGAATCTTAATTTTTCGATTTTTTTTTTTAAATTAGCAACAGTTACCAATTTGGCGACAATAACACAGTATGTAGACAGAAGAGGAAGAGTTGATATAATCTACACAGGCTTATCAAATGCCTTCGATT
This sequence comes from Cetonia aurata, assembly GCA_949128085.1. Lineage (NCBI taxonomy): Eukaryota > Metazoa > Arthropoda > Insecta > Coleoptera > Scarabaeidae > Cetonia > Cetonia aurata. The sequence goes on along the minus strand of OX421890.1, from coordinate 23,719,210 downwards.
CAATTGATCATGAAATCCTTCTTGCCAAATTATCCTCTTTTGGCTTCGTTCCTTCTTCCCTTAAACTTCTCCGGTCTTACTTGACTCGGAGACGGTGTTATGTAACTTACAACGGTTATGTTTCCGGCTTTGTTTTATCTTCCGGTGTTCCTCAGGGATCAAACCTTGGGCCTCTACTATTCGTGTTGTTCATAAACGATTTACTACTGAAAATCGATTGCCCGGTTCTTGGGTACGCCGATGATATTAAGATTTTTTCTGAGATTACTTGTGCCACTGATGAAGAGGAACTACAAAGAAACCTAAACGTGCTCCATCAATGGTGTGAGAAAGATAAACTGAAACTGAATATCAAGAAATGTTGTGTAGTTACATATTCACGTTCACTGCAAATACCTTCAACAATCATATCACATTAACGGCAATAAATTTAGTTCAACTTTAGAGTTTAAAGACCTTGGAGTAATATTCGATTCTGGCCTTAGTTTTAAATCACATATATCAAATATATCTTTACAAGCCTATAAAGTTCTCGGATTTATAATGCGAATATCGACATATTTCACGAATACTCTCGTACTCAAGATGTTTTATTTTGCTTATGTGTTGAGTAAACTAGAATATGCATGTCTTATTTGGTATATGCATCGGATTTCCTACCTCTTGATCGCATTCACCGAAGATTTTTGAAATTTCTTACCTGCAAAGTGGATGGAGTTTACCCGGAAATGGGCGTCCGAAGGTCGAACTTCTGTCGAAACATAGATTGATGCCGTTGAACACCAGGAGAGAAGAAATATGCATGAAATTTTTAATGAAGCTTCTCAGGAATCATATCAATTGTCCAGCTCTTCTTGAGCGTATGTCGTTTTTAGTGCCAAGGTTGAGCGCGAGGTACGACTCCACATTTATGGTTCCGTTCGCAAGAACGAACGTTATGCGCCGTCTCCCTATATACACTTTTTCCAGGCTAGGGAATCAAGAGCCGAGAGATCTATTTGAAATTTAATTTGATTGTTCTGGGTATAATCTTTTGATTTTGTTATCTTTGATGGCTTTCTTTTATATTAGCTTTTTCTCTTTCATCATACTATATTAATTTAGGTTAAATATATATTTCTTTTTTTTATTTTTTTTCTTTCATCAGCATGTAGTACATGTTTGCTAATAATATAAGTGTATATGTATATATATATTTGTTGTTGTCTTGTTATTGGGCTTTGGCCTGTTGGGCAATAAAGATTATTATTATTATTAATTCCTCGCCAAGGTTTAAATTAGAATCCAATAGGGAAGTCGCAGTGACTAATCGGAAGACTAATATCAACATAAGATCTGTCGTAGTTGAAATCATATTGGACATTGGTCGATGTTAGCAAAGAAGCTGCTACAAAGCAAACACGGAAAAAACAGGCTATCGACAGAAATAAGAATAAAAGTCCCGCCAAATGCCATCACTAACAAGATCGAAGAAGAATTAGAAGCCCTTTTCAACCGCGAATGGGAAGGCAATAAGAGCATTAACTGAATCAAACGAAAAATCCATCGCTGCAGAAGTAGGTATATTATCCCAATAAAAAACCGAGGTATTAGCTGGCGCTCCGGTATAGGTACACGTTTAAACCTAGCCCATTTGGAGAAAATCTAAGAGACTTCCATAAAAGAATCTTCGACGAAAATAGCAACTATCTATCAGACGAAGTCAAAGAGATCATCACACCACCCACTAGTAAAGATATTACCCATCACCAATTGCTGTTCCAAATCTACCCTAAGAAGACGTAACAGCCATCCTAAAATTAAAATCTATTTCCAGCCTTTTTAGAAGCGAATTAAAACATTCTCATAAAAGAACGGAAAAGCCGAAGAATAGCGTAACATTATACAGACAGATCAATCTGCTTTCCAACATCAGTAATATTCCAGAAGAGGTGATATCCGTTTTGTACCAAACACCCTTAAGTGTATGAGTACTTAATGTGAACACTGCTTTTTTATATAGAATAGTTTGATGAAAAGTGTATTTTGGCTATTGGCAGAGATTGTTTAATTATAAAAAAAAACAAAATTTTAATTATAAACAATAATAAAATAATTACATGGACCTTATCAGTTTATTTAGAACATAAACAAAAAAATAAAGACATTTTTTTATCAAACTTAAAATAATAGAATAATCTAAACATTCAATACCCTTACATAGTACAAAGATCTAGATTTACATCATAAAACGACACAAAGCTGCTTCATAAACACGTGGATATAATACATAATGAATAGGATACCTATATTACAATTATATACTACTTAAACTGCGTCACAACCCCATGTATATAAAATTATAATGATTTTATTAAACTCTTATATCTATAAAAATATTATGAAACATACTAGTTATTCGTTTGTACAAGCACTTTTATCAAATCCCTCACGACATCTAAGATACCCAGGATTCATTCTTTAAAAAGGTATTTCATGCAACATATATCGTCTAGCTTGCATCAAAAGCACATAGTAGTTAAGAAATTAAAAAAAATGTCAGTAATTAAAATTTAAATACTTTTGAGCCTTAGAATATCACAGAATTCGTATTTGTATGTAGTTCGAACAGTAGAAATTCTAAAATTTTTAGTACATAATGAATTAACAAGTTTTATTTGATTTAGAACACTCGAATAGACTAGAATTTTTTATTTCGCGAATAAAAATTATAAAGCGGAAAAATTAATGAATTGGCTACATTTATGTACTTCTAGGGATATGTTTTCTGAATCTGATTCAAGAGTTACTTTAAAATTATAATCTATTAACCTATAGTAACATTTATAACGGTGCATTCGTTTTAAGAGATAGGAAATTGGTTATTGAATGATATTGAGCGTGATAACTACACAAGTCCAAATTTTTTTTTTAATAAATAAAACATATTTGTTCGATTGGTACGATGCAGTCTCTGTAAAATAATATATGCAGTAAAGTGGATATACTGACGATTAGTTTATCAAGGAAAATCTATCAAATCTGAATTTTAACTAGAATCAGAACTTTGTCAGTTCGTGTTGCAGCTGTTCCTCATCTACTTACGGCAAATTTTAGCACTACATGAGCAAGCGTTTAAAAAAATTGATTAGATTAAATCAGTGGTGCGCGAACGAGGAAAAATAATATACATAAATATATAATAAAATTTTTTTAGAGATCTCCAAATTCAAATTCATTCTCCAAATTAAAATCATAACGTTATACGCTAGGAGTTGGGGTTATATCATGCATTCTTATGTATGGAAGTTAATTCACTCTAATTTTGTTTTAGCTCCATTGAGAACTTTACCAACTCCAGATTAGTTGCAAGTATTTTTGTTTTTATTGTTTTTATGGGAGTCAATAACATAATTAGGTACAGTATTGCACATTTCAGAAAGTTATTTACGTATCAACGCTAGAAAGTGATGATTTATCGAACGAGTTTGAAGATTGCGAGCCGAGGCGAGTAACCAGAGTTCGATAAAAACACATTCCAGCCGTGGTACGTACAATATTTTTTCGACTACCACTTGATTACCACTTACAATTAGTAAAATCAATTTAGTTGCATTTGTAGTGTCAGAATACAGATGACTCATATTTGAACGATAGATTGTTTGACAGCTATTTTGACGATTGAATCCAGAAAAACTATATAGAAAAGTACGGTAAAGTAACGGAAGTGACCGTCCATGGACGGTAAAGTAACGGAAGTGGTTAACAATTCAATTCGTAGTTTAATTCGGCAAAGTTGCGCTTTCTATCCTCGAATGAATGTAGTTAGTGAGTTTGTACTTTCGATGTGGTAGTCGAAAAATAATATTTCTCATAATCTCACTGAAAATCATTGGCGAACTGATGCAGCCGGTTTATTTAATGTTTCTGACTTAAAATTGCTATTTTATAACCCTTTTTGTAGCACTTCCGTAAGAAGGAAGTAAGTTTAGAACGACTGCTTTTCACAAACGTGTCACATGTTGTAATTTCTGCAAGAATTGAAAAAATTTAAAATGAAACGTGTATTAAAAAATTCTAAATTCTCTAATATGTTCATATGCGGTACACATACGCAAATACATCAGAAGTTTTTATTTGACATTGAAACTGCTCAGATAAAATAGGTTGGTTCGGAATAGGAGATTCACACAAAATCGAATAAAGTTTATGTGGATCAAGAATTTTGCACTGTATTTTTACTATTGTTTTTTTTTTGTATTCCGAGTGTTTAGACAAAATTTTTCTTATGTTCGTAGTTACTCTAGAGAAATGTGCTTACATTACAATGAGATCTACTGCTTTTTCGGATGAAACACCATACGTATTTCTTTAATAAATAAAATAATAAACAGATATTGAATATACAATAAAGCACTTTGATCTTTTCAGTATTAGTAACGTGTAGAAAAGAAATGGTTATGCCATGAATATTTAAAATTTTTCACTCTTTGGCTTCTCAAATTATTTCGTTTAATTTTAATTCTAGACAGTGTTGCCAAATGTACGTCATGATTATATTGGAACATTTTCTTTTGCATATCTGATTAAAAACATAAAATTTTAATTTGGTTTTGTAGGTGTAAGTAAATTTTTAATTTTGCTTTCTTTTCCTGTTGCACTATAAAAATAATAAAAGTAAAAGTCGGTACAATTTATAACGGTAAATCGCTGAATCACAACGAGTGAGGAATGTGTGTAAACAGCGCACGTTAAAATTATAAAAAATGGCAAGTACAAGTGGCGTCAAAAGAAGATTTCGAACATCAGAAAAAAAAAGAAAATGCAGGAACAATAATAAAGATGAATGACAAGATCGGTTATTAGCCAACATTTAGTACCATTTTGTAAGGCGGTTTTTCCAGGTATTAAAATTGGGCAAACCAAAAATCAAGACAACTAAGGTTATTACCAGCATCCTAAGTAAATGTCAAAGACAACAAATTAATGATTGTTGGATAATGGATATAAGCACAATAAAAAATATTAACGAATACACGTTAGTTTTATGAATAATTTGTTTACCTTTTTGATTTTAAATTTAAGTTTTAAGAGTTCGAACGCTATATGTGAAAAATTTATTTCGAAATAAAGTTAATCAAAACAAACGAATTAATTTTAACGCCTGCTTTTTACTGAATAGGAGAGTTAAAGATCTGAAATCCCATAGTTTAATGTCTTTTATTCCAAACCAAATTTTCGCCGATATATTTCAGCTTCTTCAGGGTTCTACAAAGAACAAAAAAATATGAAATACCATAGATAACTTACTGATTATTGAAATATTAAATAATTAAATAGATATTATACATAACAGAGACACGAAGGAGTAATATAAGTTAACATGAAACGACTGAATCGGAATGGACGTAATAAAATTTAGGTAAAGGAAGAATTTACTAGCATTCTTGTTCCTTTATCTAAATTTCATGTACACTTATGTTACTCCTTCGTGTGTCTGTTATGTGTAAGATCTATTTAATTATTTAATATGTCAATATTCAAACCCTGAAGAAGCCGAAATATATCGGGAAAAATTTGGTTTCGAATAAGAAAAATTAAAGTATGGGATTTTTAAATCTTTAACCCTCCTATAATTATTGAGTAAAAAACAGGCGTTTAGTTTAGGTTATACTCGTTACTTCTGCCCTAAATAATCAAAATAAAAGTAAGAAACGGTTATTACAATAAAATCATAGATGGATTAATATTGGCTAGTGATTATTTTCAAGAGTGTTAATCGTTTAGAACTGACCAAAAAGCACTAAAATTAATGCCACCACAAAATTTATATCAGCATTCAAAAGCCAAACCAGTTTTAGATATAACCAATATAAGAATCATTTTTGATGAGATTATAAATTAAAATGTTAATATACAATACTATTTTGTTTTTCAATTGTTGTGTATTACATGCATATAATTTATTGTTAAACATGTGACTACTTCTTTTAATTATCTTTATTTCGAATAATTTAATATTTTCTTCAGAGAACTTTATAATTATGACAGCAGTGCGTCATAATTTCTCGACAAACACTTGGCAACACCGATTCTAGATCAGAAGTCAATTCTTTTCTTTGCTATGTGAAATTGGACACGGCTCATGTTACTTACCAAGTCTACACGGACGTTAAGATTGGGTTAAAGTTAGCACTAAGGTGACCTTCAATAAGTCCTATTCTAGTAACCGTTTGTCTCATACATGTATGAGACAAACGATTTTAGATGTCAGTTCAAATAAAGAATCGAATGATCGAACTTACAAGAGCGATCTGACTTATTGTTAGTTCGAACTAGTGATTGCATATAAATGTAGTAACAGACGCGTTTGGTACGGTAACTTCCATAGCGCCATCTTATGGACTCTTTCATTTAATAAAAATTCTGTCTACAACTTCATTTTAAACAAATAACCGGTAGATAACGGATTGCACTATTAAAGTAAATGCACAGTATATTATAATCAAGATAGTTCTCGTTAGTGGTGGGTAACTAGCGGATAATTGAATAACCTAACTAGCCGGCTACTGGTACTTTAATAGCCGCTAAATAACCAGCTGTGGGGGTAATGATGTAACTTTTCTGTTACGGATAACGTCAACGTTAAGATACTTTTTAACAGATTTCCGTAATATAACTAAAATTCGTATTCTTCTTGGCAGCTGTAATTTAACGTGTCCGTAATGTGCGTCAGATAACGTCTTATAAGATCGGGACCTTTCGAGGTGCCGCTATAGGATTACGGCAACGTTATCCACTCGGTTATCTTTGTTTAACACATTTTCTCTATTGTTCATTGTCATTGTTTGCCAACCAACTTCATTCGATTCGTCTTTGTTTCATCTGATCCTGTGATTGAGCTTCGTAGTGTTTGTTACAAATACATACAGTTGCTATTTGTTACGTTTGTTATATGTTTGTTATCATGGATAGTCTAATTATAAATGATAGGTAAGTAGCATTATTATGTTAGTTGTTTGATTCCTTTGGTTTGTCTTTGCCATTATTCCAGGAACTGCATAAATATACAAAGCAGAATGAGATGCATCTAATCCCTTTGAATTCAAGGATATGAATTTCAAGAAATACTTTCGTGTGTAGTGACGTTCCGATATTGTCGATATTATTAATATCGATATATTTGTTTCGATATTCTTATCGATATCGGGGTTTCGATAATATCGAGATATCGAAAGGAACTTTCAAGTAGGTATAGAATCAAAATCCCGATGCCCAAGTTCTTTCTCATCGGAGGTTATTGTCAAGAGCCATGACTACTATATAGTTTATTTGTCATAAAGTATGATTAGCATTTAATGATTAATGCACAGAATTTATATGTATAGTTATCTGTAAGTATACATAAATAAATAATTTGGTAAATAAATAAATTTATAAATGTATGCATGAAAGTGTATGACAGTTGTGCGATTTGAAACTTTGCTAATTTGCCGATTGAATTTGTAAATACAAATTTCTCTAATTCGAACACAAAGAAATCGTTTTGACATAGAGCTAAATAAACTACGCATAAAATATATAAATACTGAAAAGTATGAATGAAAATGTGTACAAATAATACAAAATCTAAACATGTACCGGTTTGTACCTTCGCGTTTGGGCATTTCGCTATTGCTACCTTTTCCTTGTTTCATAATATAATTCGTGTTCAGTTTCTGTTTTCACTGCTATTTTTAGGAAATTTTTCCGCTGAAGAGTGGGGTTTATGATAATTTATAATAATGTATATTTATTTTTCACACATAATGCTCATATATGTATAAAAAATTAGTATTAGATTTTTCTTTACTAATAAATTTTAAAAAACTGTGAAACGTTAAGTGAATGTATTAAAAAAAAATAATTTAAGATAAATTTATTTAAGAATGAATCGCTTAAGGAAAAAAAGGTAATACAATGAAAAATTATAATTAATTTAAATAATCGAATGATATTCCCAGTATCGATATTTTCTTTCGATAATATCGGAGTATCGATGACGGGTTTTCGATACTAATTTGATACCAAATATCGTATCGAAACGAATATCGGAACATCACGAATCGTGTGCCGAAAGATGTAGCAAGGTATAAGAACTACTGCAATACATTTGGAATAGAAAGTAGTATACAATATAAATATATGTATGTACACCAAATATCTAAATGTAATTGTGCATTAGGTGCTAGAGTAAAATTACTTTCGGATGAGACTGACACAAAGACACATTTTAGTAATTAGAAAGAGATCCACCTCATAAATGAGAGAAACAGTATACTAGTATAAATCCGTGTACTACACAAGCCACTAACGTTGCCAAGACTGCTCAATGTTTTTTAAGGTGTTCAGTATTTTTGGGACGTCATCGCTCGCGCATATTCAGTCTCATCCGAAAGGAATATCTCTATAGCAATGCTTTTCTTCTGTGAGATATAATAATGTATTATGTTTTTAAATAGTGACTATTAAGTTATGAAGTTTATTAAATCTTCATACTGTTTTTTATTTGATCTTTTTTAGTATTTTTAAGCGTAAAATTCCTACCTTTTCCGGCAAATTAAGGTAGGAAAAAAGGAAAATGCCACCGCGAATACTGTAAAGTACATCAAATCACAAACCAAATAGTAACTTCCGCTGTAATATAACGTTGAGCGCAACACTTCTTTCCTTTTTAACAGTAGCGATTACGGCCACCGTTACTTTGCAGATAGATCATACCACTTTGACATTTTCCGTAATGGCATCTGTTATCCGCCAACGTAATCGTAACGTAACGGCTATCCGTTATATATTACAGGGATGCTACATCATAGCCCCCTATTTCAGCTATTGGTTATTACTCGGTATTCGTTTTAACGGCTAGCCAATAGCGTAGTTGGGTATTCCATACAGTCAAGTACGACATTCATTAATGTGACGAGTTACGAGGTTTGAAATGTGTAACTCTTTATATATTTATTTATTTGATCGCAAGTGATCCGCGAGGCAAATAAAACGCAACTTATACTACGTAACTTGGACGGATATTCGTTGTTGTGTAGCCGTAGTAGCCAGTAACCATAGTTCCCAACCCCACCTATCACCCGTTCAGTTACCGTAGCCGGCTAGCCGGAATAGCTGGTTATCGCGTTGACAGGTATCATAGCTATAGCTATTTCCTCGATAGCCGCTCTTTACCTACTTAATAAAATAGCTACCCACTAGTTCTCGTACTAAAGCATCATTATTTTGCTCTTATAATCCTGATTCATTTATCGAAAAATTAATGAAACTTTGATATTAACACCCACCATTAATAATTACGGAAAAATAGACGTAATATGCGTTTTTATCCTAAATACATATATCATTATATTGATTGAAAATATTTTTTTATCTGGCGATTGGCACAACGATGATCGTTTTCAGCGATAAGTCGGATTTAGCGGTCACTAACGTTAGCACTATAGCCACAATATATTTTTTTTTGTGTTTTCATCACTTTGACACAATTTATTATTAGTTATTATCACAGAGTTTCAAATTCACCAAGAATATACTAAGAATTACAAAGTTTTACGGCTACTAGTTTAACATATAACCTTTTGCTGGCATTCAAATGCATTTTTCCACATCACGTGATGCTGTAATTACGTATCCCGTTTGATTTTTTCTTTTTAAATCGCGGTTCCAAATTTCGCCAACTTAATTGTAACGAGTGTCCTCAACTCAAGGTAGCGATAAGTCCGGATTCCGCGGGAGGTGTTGTCGCATTTGAAGTATTCGTGAGTGTTAAAGCGCTGCCCTTGATAAGAAGAGGATCCAACGAAACCGCAGGCGGTGTGCCCAAATTAGGTGTTGCAGGCGCCTGGATCAAATCCAACTTATCTATAGTCACCATGATGTTTTCCATTCTTTTATTCCTAGTTTTCTTCTTCCCGTTGCTTACATCTATATTATTGTTGCGTTCACCTTTTTTATGGGGTAAAACGTACTTGAGTTTCTTCCAGAACCAGGGATCCCCCCATTTCACGTAAGTGTTCGTGGTGAGGTACACCTTCAATTCCTGGTCTTCGATGGCGTTCGGATCCACGTCCCCGTACAAAATTACTACTAGCCTATTCCTGCGTTCTTTCATGGCTTGCGTGTGGGCGGTTCTGAACTCCATCTGCGCCCACTCGCTCTTCAAGAAATTGGGCGACAGTACAATTATCGTACGACGCGATTGTTCGACCGAATCCACAATTTGTTTGGTAATATATTCGCCGATGATCCAATCCCTGGCATGTATACACAATTTATACGGATTCACGCCGCTTTCCAATTCGGGCAACAATTCCTTGATGATGAACTCCTCGTCTTTGTGCGAATAGCTGAGGAAAGCGTCGTACACTTTATCTTTATCAAGTTCTTCTTCAGTTACGAAGCGCATGAGTAGCGGTTTGCTGTACAGCCACACTTTAACTTCGTATTCGTACTTATAATACAGGATTAAGGCGATGCAGATCATTATTAGGAATATGGAAAAGCAGATGCCCACTGCCACAAGGGCGGCTTGATTTTCGAAACCGCATAGGTCCCCTTCTACTAATCCCACGACTTTTTCACCGTCAGTGCATAGAATTTTTTCATCAAAAGGAATCTGCAAAGAAAACAAAAGTTGATATAAAAAAAATAGAAATAGACAGCGACATATAATCAGCATATTAAAAAATGCTAGTTCATGCTGCGTCGTTGATGTGATATAAATGCTTTAACAACTACGCTACAGACCTTGCATATCTCAGTACTATACATATCCACGATAAAATAGAGAATTAATAAATCTTTTACATTTGTAAATAGTTGTTTAATTTACTTGACCGATATATTTAACATTTAAATAACGAATTTGTTATAATGCAAAAAACACGTTTTAATTTGTTTTTAGAAGTGTCACTATCCTACTTACATATACATTTTTAAATTTCGCGCATAATGTGCAAAACAAAATGGTAGAAGGTCACCAAAAACTCTCCGTAAAAACCTACTTATAAAAACGTCACTGATGCTAAATTGTTTTCAATACTTTGCTAAAACGGCAGTGTTGCTTGACCTGATACAGTAGCTTGGTTTGACCATAGATGCATTCTGAATATTCCACACGGAATGCTACGCTGTTTCGCTGATAAAACAATTTTAAAACCATTAGTTATGGGAAAAAGTGCAAAAACGCGGTGTTTTAAAAATGTCAAGTATGGACGACATCTATTATAATGGACGAGTGGCTAAAAAACTTAAATGACAACAACAACTTTCCGATCGCAACCTTCACAAGGCATCATTCAGAACTTTAAATTCTTTTTTTTATCAGTAACTAGTTTTTCAATGAATTTGCGCAAGTATAGAATGTATGACACAAATGCACTTGCCGAAAGTGTATCCGCACTAAATGGGATAAAATTGATATCAGCAGCATGTAATTTCATTACTCAAGGTCTGTATTAAAAGGTGTTTTAAGCACGCTGAATTTGAAGGCTACAATAACGAAGAGTTACACCACATTTAGGAAATGATTCGACATATTAGTGACAATGTTCATGCCGAAGATTATGTCCAAATACATGATCAACTCTTGCTGAAAGATATTTTTCATTGGCAGCGTGCTTGGAAAGTAGTGAGGAAGAAACGACCGAACCAGAAGCTGATCACATAGGAACAATGAGGGAAGAAGAAAAACTGCGTACTACCAGAGACAATGTTCTAAAGGAGATGCGTAAGTTTAATGGGCCAAAGTGTTAACAAAAATTGGTGGTGACAAGGAACGTTTCTAGATGGCGCAATAAGTCCAAATTGGGCAAGTTGATTTGTTTAGGTTGTATATAAAATTTAGGAAGGTGGTTCTGTTTTTTACAGTTGCATCATGGTCGCATCTTGCATCCTTTGTCTTCATTCATGTGATTTGTTGTTTTGTGGTTTTACTACGCGTCTGTCAGGTATTTGCCATTTCCATATTAATTATTTTTGTTTCTTTTTTTAAGTATTAGTGGTGTTTTAATTTAAGTAATTTATTTAACGCTGCGGTGTTTTAGTTTTATATTCGACAAACATTTACAAAGGCAATTTATAGGATAGTTTACTGAGTATGAACTGAAAGTTATATATTATGAAGTTCACTAAATATTCTCTAATTTGTAGGTGTTAGTTACACATTATACTTAGTTATTTAAGGTATAAATATATTTAAGCTACACGAACATAAGTATAATATTAAGAAATAAATTTTATATGTCACGTTAATTATACATATAAAATATGTACTCCTGTAACATAAATGTTATCTTTAGGCAAAAGATACTTTTAATAATAATAATAATAATTCATGGCTTTACATCCCCCAACAGCTTTCGCCAATTACAGGGGGCATCGGCCGGCCATGAGTTATTATTACGCCTGCGCCCGTGGAGCGACTTAAGGTGTTTGTCTCTCAGCATTTGCCAAGGAGTGAGGAAAACCACGAAAACCTCACTCTGAGAGCAGGCCCTGGGATTCGAACCCCGGACCCCGTGACTGATAGCCAAGCGCGCATATTTTAATATTGTTTTGTTGCGTGTCCTCTAGGAACGTTCCTTGGTACTTTAGACGAAAAAATATTAACAAATATATATGAGTGAGTTACCCATCTCCTGAGGTAACTTATCTTTGGTACTACTAAGGACGCTCTGCACACTACAGCTATTTTAGAAGACTATTCACGACGAACTGGCACAGAAACAAATCTTCAACATATTCTAACTTGCAAACTACTTTAGACGACTTCTTGCGTAACGAAGATTCCTCTTTTTTATTATTTCATATGTAGTACATGTTGTTCGCATATATTTATATTTTTTATGTAAATATATTAGGTGTGACTTGTTTTAATTACAAATTTTTCAAACTATACAGATACGCTTTATTCCGTTTTATTAAAGGTAAGTTCCCGTTACAAGAAGGTTTTTCTTCAAAACGGAATCCCCTCTATAACGGAGAAGTTAGTAGGTCCCATACGATTCCGTCTTGAAGAGGTTTTACTGTACTACATATTAGGAGTAGAAAATGTCACCAAATCAAAAGAGCATCGCAAAACATGTATGTTTTCTTAAATGGGATAGTGGATTTTTTTCTTCAAGTTTCTGAAAGAACTTAAAATTGCCTTTAAAAGGTGCAAGCCACTAGACTGGTAATCGCGAAAAAAATATGACGGACATAAAAAGAAATCTACATCGATAGAGAACATTTTAACACATTCTGCGATGATGATCCGAGATACGATCCAAGCAATTATTAAAGCGCAAATAAATTTAACTGCCATTTTATTAAAAACAAAAGTTATTTATATTTATCCGTATTAATTCTGTGTGAAATTATTATTGTATTGTTTCTTAATTAAGCAAGTTAGCAATTTAATTAAGTTAAGCCAATCAGTTTTGTGAAACAAAATTACATCTTCAGGCCAGTTGAAAAGGCATAACTCTTAAAATACGCAATATATCTATTACTTTTGAATTTAGTGTTAATACACAACAATTTACGATCTAATCAGCCTGATTTCCTCTCACTTCTTACATATCTGCCAATCTTTTACAATAATTTAACATAATTCAATTTTACTATAATAACTAATATAAACAAATTCCTTTTGTAAAGAATTAGGGGTTTTTCATTATGATCTTATTTCATGTATGACTTGCTAATAATTAATTTAATTTTGTTAAATAGACGATTATGCCTTTTTAGATGGCCTAAAGATGTGATTTTATTTTACGAAACCGGTGGCAACTTAATTAGTAAACAAGAAATTAGTGAGGCAAACAAGGATTTTCTTACGTTGTACGTCTTTCCTTATTTTTATTTAGTTACCACAATATTCTAACAAATTCACTATTCTGCACTAACCTTCAGATTTTCCGATTTCAACAATCTAGTAAAATTGAAAAGTTTACAGTTGCAATTCCATCTATTATCGTGGAGCGTGAGTCGTTTCAGTGATTCAGAATTATTCAGCACCGCGATCACTCTGTAATCTAAATTTTCCAGCCTGTTATTGTTCAGCTCCAAAATTTCGAGATGTTCCGGTAACCAACTGACCAAACTAAGCTCATTGCCAGACAAGTATAATTCAGAAACGTTTACATAACTCTTATCTCTCGCAGTGAAATTGGCAATGGAATTATTGCTGAGATCTACATGGAGCTTCTTAATGGAAAACATGCCGAACGTGTTATCGCTACGGTAAACGACAGGCATAAAATGTGGGATAACTGGCGGTGTTTGTAGATTTCGGTTTCTGCAGCTGACATTGAACGATTGGTATTTGGGATACAATTCACAAGCACATTCGTTCGAGCAGGTATAAATTTCGGAATAGTTGCACGTGAACTGTTGCGACTTCAAAGTGTTCACGGTTTTCCCAACCATGTTTGGCGGACTTCGGCATAGCAAGTTGCCTTGAATCGAGAAAAATTTGTATATTTCTTTGTGCTTGTAAGTTCCGTCGAAAAATTCTATCAGGTTAAAGACCTCACACCCGCAATCTATTGTATTATTGGTCAGGTCTATCTTGACCGTTTCCGAATTTTCGTCATAGGCTTTCGCCAATAATAAAATATCCATTGAACGAAAGTCTATACTGTCCATTTCATTGTGTCTCAGGTTGATACTTTTTAAATTGGTAAGTTGTAGTAACTGTAACAAGAAATATATATTATCCACTATAAATTATTATTCAAAACGAAAAAGTAACACTTACATCTACATTCTTTATTTTGTTGTGAGACATATCCAATTTAGCAACTTTTATTTCGATCCTCTCAGGAATGTTTCGAAAATTGTTGTGGGCCAATGTCAGGTACTTGATGCTTTTTACTCCATCAATAAAAGTAGCATCGTTATTATCTGTCAAATTATTATACGACAAATCTACGTAATCTATAGCCTCAAATGGACTAAAGGCATTTGTATCGATAAATGAGATGTTATTCTTCTTCAGATCCAACTGCTTCAACTTGTGTAAACCCTTAAAATAACTCGGCTCGATACCAACAAAGTTATTCCCGCTCAAATCCAACTTTTCCAAATTCTTTAAGTCTTCAGATAACGTTTTATTCCAATTCGATAAGCGATTGTTGGACAAGTTTAATAATTTGACCTTTCCGAAGCTTTTGAAGATATTGTTTGGTAGCATTTTCAACTGATTTTGGGACAAATAGACATTTTCTAAATTCGTTTGGTCAGTAAAACACGCTTCAGGCAGATCTTCCAAGAGAGTCATCTCCAACATTAAAGTAGTTACTTTAGAAAGACCGGAAAAAATATTTTCGGGTAAACTGACTATGTTTAGTGCTTGCAGACGGATCTCTATTAAATCAGTGTTGTTGCTAAATAAATTAGGCGGTAATTCGGTGAAATCATTCTCGGACAAATTTATTTTTGTTAACTCAGATACGGGGTTTAGAAGTCGTTCCGGTAGTGTTTGAATTTTATTTTTACTCAATTCTAACGTTCTTAGTTTGGGAGTATCAAGGAATAGTGATTCGTTCAAAGCTGTTATTTTATTAGACCAGAGTAATAGCATTTTCAAGTTTGGATTCGCCATTCGTTGCGGTAACTCGCTTATTCTATTGTCACCAAAATCTATTTTAACCAGGGATTTTAGATATCCAAAGTCCGGCAAGGTTTGTACCTTATTCCATCTTAAACTTATATTTTCTAAGCTCACAAAATCTTGAAACGCATCGGCTTCCACGCCTACAATATTGCTGTTATGTATGGATATTTCTCGAATTGAAGTCACGTCAACTCCGTTGAAATGTTCCTTTTGCAAAACGAAATCCTTTTTGGAACCCCGTCTAATGTACCACGCATGGGTATTTATGATATTCCATCTGTTGAAGATCTGCGACAAATCTTCGAGTATGTTACAATCATCGCTTCTGAATCCTTTTACTTCACCGACGCTCGCATTAATAGTGTTTAAGTCGTATTCTGTTAAGCATATTACGTGCACCTTTACTTCGAATGCAATATTTATTCTTACATGAGCGTTATCTAGGGTGGGACAATATAAAGTTTGTTCAGTTCTGTCATAAGTAATAGACATGAAACATTGGCTCGTTTGATTCTCTTGATATAGCGATAAGTCTGTGCTGAGAGAAGTAGTTATGACCATTGCTAATCCTCCGCATAAAATATAGTTGCATACAAACAGGAAAAATGGTAGCCTCAAATTTGAACGTTGGGAGATCATCTTTGCTTCTGAAACAAAAAATAACCTAATGATAAAATAAAATAAACAATTTATCGAGTTCTTCACACTTCAGAAATTATCACCGCTATAACAAACAGTTAAATCAGAAAAAGGTAAAGAATGAGGAAGTGTGTTGATACCGTTTCATTTACCATAATATTCCTTCGCCAAAAGAAACGTGGTTATCGTATAAATATTTAAAATATAATAAGAAATTATAAATATTTAAAATATAATAAGAAATTATAAATATTTAAAATATATAAGGAAATTGGATGCTCCTTGTATTTAGTTGGCAACAATACAAGCACATTGGGAATTTTACGTCAATCTTACATTCAAACCGCGTAGGAGATTAGCTCTGCTATTCCACTATTGTATAGTAGTGAACAGAAGATTTTACGTTACGCGAATGGGCAATGTATTTCGAAATATTTGCATAAGTTAATATATGGTTCGTTGATGTTTCGAATACAATCGATTGAAGACATGTTTTTTAGCGTGCTAGCTTCTTCACATACAAATGGACAACATGGTGATTTTAATGTTCCTGGATACTTTGACTTTATTGGTGCGGGAATTAGAGACAATGTAGCCCTACACTTGAATGGATTTTTACAATATCATGAATTGAAACAATATAATCAAGTTTTAAATAACGTATGTCACATAAGTTTTGGGAAAAATAATTAAATTCTTTAAAGTAAGTGTAACGTAATTTATTCAAATGACCACTTTACCAACATTTTACCTTATATTTAAATTAATTAAAACGACAATTAAAATAATGACAAAGGGCCATGGTCCTCAATGGCACGCAGTTTTTGTCTAACTTGTCCCATCATGTTTTGGACGATGTTTATATAAATTTCTCTTATCTTTTGATATATTCTTCGCCTTAGTTGAGCTTCATTTTGAGCTTCCCACCCATTATCATATACTTTTCTGGTCAATAGTCCCCAAAAATCTTCGATGGGTCGAGCTTGTGGCACATTTGGCGGATTGTCTGCTCTTGGCACAAAGGGTATGTTGTGAGCTTCTAACCATGTTCTAGTCGTTCTTGCATAATGGCAACTTGCTAAGTCCGCCCAAAAAATTATTTCTTCACGTGGATGAGTCGTAGTAATAAACTGTAGCAACTTCGGTAGGCATCTTTCGGTATAAATGTTGGCATTAACTGCCTCACCCCTCACATGCCCAACATAAGGTCGTGAAACTCCTCTCTCCGATATTGCACACCAAACTAGAATTTTATCTTCAAATTTTTTTTTGGTTTTGTATTTAACATTATCTGCACAATTTTCTATATTATCGGTATAAAAACCATCATTGCCTTTCATTTCTGAGTGAGAGAACGTAAAATAGTTTTCATCGTCCATGATGATCACTTTATTGTTTGCAAAATGAGTTCGGCGTAATCTACGACAACGCATTGGAATTCTTCGTAACTGGTCCTCTGTATAACGTGGACATTTACGTCTTTTACGAAACTTTAGGCCTTTTTTTTCAATACCCTTCTTACAGTTTCATGAGAAACATTAAATCTTCTGGATAATTTTCGGCATGACGTTCCAATGCGGTCTTTTGAACTTTCACAGATTCGGTTGGCGCGATTTTCGGTCAACATTCCGGGACGTCCGTTTTTTGGTAAATTGAGGCATGGTATACCTTGTTCACATTCTGCAATTGTTCTATAAATGGTTGTCTTTGAAATATTTTGATTCCAAAATATGTTTACAATTTCTTGCTTGGGTACATGTCCAACCAGGCTGTAAATGCTTTTCCGTATTTCAAGTTTGTACGACATAATTGGACAAATTATTTGACATCTATGAAATGTCATAACAAGTTTGAGTATTAATGAACATATGTTTATCATGGTTACTAGATTGCAAGTTATTTACAGTTATTTTTACGCCGACGAAAATTTTCTCAAAACTTATGTGACATACGTTAGTAATCACAGACTTCTGGATCTTGTAATTTCAACACGTAATTTTACATGTGATGTTGAACGAACTTTGGATCCAATGGTGCAGGAGGATATACATCATCCAGCGTTGTTGTGTGTCATAAAACAGCAGAGTAGTGCGAATAATGATCATTTCCCGGGTCAAAAAGAAAGACTAAACTTCAAGAAAGCTAACCTTCCATCTCTATATCTGGCTGTTGCTAATATTAATTGGAAAGATTTTGAACAAATGACCGCTGGTATGACTATTGATGAAATGTGTGATCTCTTTTATAAAAAGTTAATGCCAGTTATTTTGAAATATGTACCCAAAACGAAATCTAAAAACAGAGGCAGGTATGCAATTTGGTTTACCGTGGATATTATTCGAAATATCAGGAGAAAAAATCACTACTTGAAAACGTACAGAAGGTACGGGTCTATATTTCACCGAAATCGTTTTCGAATTATTAGAAGTTCCTTAAAAACAGCCATAAACGCCAGTTACCGTAACTATATCCGTGGCGACACTGACTGTTAGGGAGCTTTTTTAGTCTGATATTATGACGGCCTTCAAAAAAATGAAGGGAAAATTAACGGCTGAACCAGATGGTATTCCCTCATTCTTTGTTAAAGATTGTGCGCAATGTTTACTTACACCACTAAAATTTATATATAACGCTATCATTTTACAAAAACTATTTCCCAATGTTTGGAAAACATAAAAAATAACACCCATTTTCAAATGCTGTCAATAGTTATCGCCCAGTAGCGGTTATTTCAAATTTTGCGAAAGTATTTGAGATCGTTATGTTCAATGTTATATCTCAGCATGTAAAACCGTTTATCCATGCTAATCAACATGGCTTTATGAAGGGGCGATCAACAACAACCAATTTAGTTAACTTCACCCAGTACGTGTCCGAAGCCATGGATGAGAGGAGTCAGGTTGATGCTATCTACACCGATCTTACCAAGGCATTTGATCGCATTCAGCGTAGTGTACTTCTGAGAAAGCTCCCCAAATACGGTTTCCAACCTGACCTAATTACCTTGCTTTGTAACTATTTGAGTAACAGACAGCAATATGTTGAATATGAGGGGTACCAATCAAGAACTTTTACGGCGCATAGTGGTGCAGCACAAGGATCAAATCTCGGGCCATTGATGTTTGCTCTCTTTATCAATGATATTTCTGAAGGTATAGCATCTAGATTTTTCGAAATATCAGCTCTATGGAAGATTGTTATTCTCTGCAACTCGACCTGAACAAGATAATTGAGTGGTGTAATGTGAATTGTTTGCAAATGAATATAAAAAAATGTAAAATTATTAGTTTTTCTAGAAAAAAAGAAAACTTAGAATATCCTTACAATATTAATGGCGTGTTATTGGAAAGATGTTTAGCGGTTAAAGATTTAGGGGTTACTTTTGATTTTATGTTATCCTTTAATAATCATATTTTAGAAATTTACTCTGAATGTAATAAGCTTTTAGGTTTCATTATACGGTCGTGAAGAGACTTCCGTTCTGAACAGTGTATTGTGTCATTGTATAATGCACTAATTCGACCCGCGTGAACCTAGCAACGGTTTTTGCCAGCAACGTTTCTGACACCAGTGGCAACCAAACTGTTTCAGCAACGTTTTCGATAAAAATTTGCGCTGGCCAGACCAAGTGTTGTCCCACAAATTTGATTAAGCAGAAATGATGCCTATGTGATAGGCTTTCTAAAATATATAACAGATCCAATGTCACCCGGGGTCTAACGAAGGGAGAGGGTGGAAATCGCATAATATGTTATATACTCGCGAGAAAAAAAATTCGCGCTGGCTAAACCAAGTGTTGTCCCACAAATTTGATTAGGCAGAAATGATGCCTATGTGATAGGCTTTCTAAAATATATAACAGATCCAATGTCACCCGGGGTTTAACGGAGGGCGAGGGTGGAAATCGCGTGATATGCTATATTCCGCGAGAAAAAAAATTCGCGCTGGCCAACCTAAGTGTGTTCTATTATATGCTTTTTTTTTCTTTTTTTTTTTAATAGATATTTTAATTACAATTCATTCTCAAAAGCGGATTACCTGTTCATAAGAACAACCCGCAGTGTCATATCTGCATAATAGATGTTGCCGCATAACAGAAAGACCCTGTGAAATATGTTCTATATTAAGTGACAGTGTCGGCTTCATCTCAATCGGAAATAACTTCTCGCTACCTATCTGAAGCGAGCGATGACATTGTATCCACGATGTGGGACAAATGGACAAACTAGAGAATATTCCCATTAAAAAAAAAAAACAAATAACAGAACTCGGCCCTACGAATTTATTTATGGCGGATATACAGGGTGAAACATAATAGACGACCAAAAATGTACCGGGTTTTTCATTTTATTTTGACAACCACTTATTTCCGTTACCATAGCAGCTGCAAAAAATATATTTCAAATAGAAGTTACAGTGTTTTGCCTCTACCGCTGAAAATAGTGAGAAACGATCAGAGTTGAGTGTAGAGGACACGCACAACGAAAAATATATTTGAATTTCTGAATAGAACGTCCTGTAGACTTCTCCATTTTTGCACAGCTCTTCATCTCCTAATTCCGTATATATAATATTGTATCTGACTATTTTAAATAGTTGGCGAGCTATTCCATTAAAGAAAAAGACAAAAATGTATCTGCCCATAAGATCTGGCGTCCCGCAAGGATCAATTTTAGGCCCACTTCTGTATACAATATATACATCCAATTTTACTAAATATATAAACAAGTGTAAGTATCATTTTTACGCCGACGATACGCAACTGTACTACTCTTTTCCTGTGCAGGAAACTGAAAATGCATGATCCTATATTAACTCGGACATTGAAAATTTAAATATCGCATCTAGAAAGCACTCTCTTTTCTTGAACTCTGCAAAAACCGACCTCATTTTATTTGGCCCTAAAAAGACTAGAACTGATTTGGCGTACCGCTCCAGAATAGAAATCCTCGTTGATGGTAGAAATATTCCATTAAAAAGTACTATTAAAAATTTAGGTGTTTTACTCGATGATAATCTAGATTTTGCTCATCATGTTAATGAATGTGTTAAGAGATCATATGCTGCCCTAAAGATGATTTACGCTAATAGAGGTTTCTTGTCTCAGAAAATGAAGAAAGTACTTTGTGAATCGTTAGTTTTGTCCTATATGAATTACTGTGATTCTTTATATCATCCTTGTATTACGTCAAACAGTATTCGTAAAATTCAAAAAGTACAAAATTCTTGTCTAAGATTAATTTTTGGTATTAGACATCGCTCGCGAATATCACATAAGCTGTCGGAGATTAAATGGTTGAATATGAAGCATCGCAGACTTCTTCATACAGCTACGCTGTTTCACTCTGTCATACATTCCCAAAAAACCGCCATATCTATACAGGAGCATCACTTTCAGGATTATAATAATAATAATAATAATAATATGCTTTATTGTCAAGAAAAATTACAAATTAATTTTGTGGACAAAGCAGTAATTAAAAAACTTAATAATAAAAAAGGTACATATACAGTGAACACCGATAGAAAGTGTCAGTCGTTAATGAATAAACCAGGAGATTGTGCTGCTCGCATAAAGAAAGAATAGGGGAGATGAAAGTTAGAAGGAAAGAAGTTTAGTGTTACCCCTCTCCGCAAAAATCGCTAACAGCGTAAAGAGGTTGCTGAAGAAGGTAAGATTTTACCTTTCTGCGAAACTGGACGTATGTGGGTATCGATTTCAGTTGGATCGGAAGAAGGTTGTATAGCTTGATGGCATTGTAAAAAATTGAGTTCTTAGTTAACTCAGAACTGGGTACATGTAAATAAAGGTCATATTGTAACCGTCTTGTAACGTGGTTATGAAGGGGCCTTTTCGGTAAATCACTAATATGTTTTCGAATTAGTGAGACGGATTCCAGGACGTAGAGTGCCGGGAGGGTCAGGATTTTATACTTTAAAAAGTATGGTCGGCAGTGATCTCTGGTCCCTAGTTGAAATGTGTAGCGAATTGCCCTTTTTGCAATTTAAAGATTGTATTAAAGTTGTACAAACTGCAGGTGCCCCAAAAGGGCAGCGCGTAGCAAAAAGGGCAAAATAAGTAATGCGAGCTGTGGAAGGATTTAGCTCCCTGGCTACAGATCGTATTGCAAAGCACGCAGAAGACAATTTTTTTGAGAGAGTGTCAATATGGTGAGACCATTTAAGGGTATTGTCAACGATAAGTCCCAGGAATTTAACAGATTGAACCATATTGATGGTGTCGTTATGGAACAGACAAGGTTGCTGCAGTGCATCTTTGTAAGGTAGAACCACTGTTTTATCTTTGTTATAACAAAGGCGGTTGGAGTTACACCAATGTTTGATGATGGTTAGGTCCTTAGCTATAATACTTTGTAGCTCATCTCTATTAGGGTTGCTCCAAGTGATGCTGGTGTCATCTGCAAATAGACAAAATTTCCCACTGATATTTAACTCGGTGATGTCATTGATGAAAAGAAGGAAAAGTATTGGACCAAGCACTGAGCCATAGTCAATTCCCATACACGATGAGGAGGAACTGTTTCCTCTCACTATCTGTTTCCTATTGAAAAGATACGATTTAAACCATTGATGTCCACAACGTAAACATTCGTTTTAAGGGAACACTAACTCCTCCTATGTACCACTCTGCACAGTTCAAAAAATGTTTTACTTACCGCGTAACCTCTACATATAATTCTATTCCCGTGGGTATAAAAAATGAATGCTCCTTAAATACATTTAAAAAGAAATTACGTCAGCACTTATTTACTAAACAGATGGGTTGATGGCTTGCGTGGCCTTTGCTTCTTTTGTGATTTTGCCGTTTACCTCTGCATTTAGATCCATTTACATTATTTTCTACGTTTAATTTAGTTTCAGTTTATTTGTTGTATACATGTTAATTATCTATGGGTTGAGTGGAAGAACAGATGCTGCTATTTGTAGCAGTAACTGAACTCCGCCCTTTTTCCTACTCTTCGTTTATATTGTATGATGTTATGTATTTACTTTTGTGAGTATGGAAAATAAAGGTATATTATTATTATTATTATATGGATATTCTTAAGCAGAAACATTACACTTTCTGAACTAATTGTAAGGTGGATCAAAAGTCTATCTCATTCAACTCTATTCTCATTGTAAAAAGTCTGCCCGCACTTGCTTAAAGCAAATTGCAAAATTAAACTTAAATTAATGTAAATACACTTGTCCCATCAATAAAATGAATTCCGTACCTATACCTTTTTAATTAAAAACATCTGTATTTCCAATAGCTTTTTCGAAAATAAAAAAAAATCAAAACATAAAGTGGGTTTTCCAAATCCTTGTATGAATAATTTTAACGTCGAAGTTGTTAATGAAGATGTTCCATAGTGGGGTTTTCCGTAACCACTTTGCTACTGACGGACGCTCACGAAATAATTTCACCGTCATTGGCGGGGGAATACAGATATCGGCACGAAAATCCACACAGATTCCGGAATTTCTCTTAATAAATAAAGTAAATAATATTCCGTTATTCGCATATTACGACCACAGATAATTATAGTTATTCAGAGTGGGGATGCAGCCACATACCGTTAGTTATGTTGTTATTATATTGCATAAATGGAAATCACCGCTAATATTCCGTATTCATAATACATACATAGTTGCTTTGAACCAAATGTGTAAGAAAAATACAGGTGTTTTTTTTTTCGTATTAATTTTTTTTTACTTAAGAAATGCAGCAGTTCAGAAAATTCTATTTCACTTTAAAATTCATATGGCGACTTCATGCACCCAAAGTATGCGTAAAGCAAAATTAGTATATTACCGAAGGAACCAAATGAATGCAAATGCGACACTCTTGGCAATACTTAAAAACGTAAAGTAACTAAACTGCCAAACGTTATAAGTTATAATATACATATTTCGTACAATTAAAAATATTATATAGGGTATTTCAGAATTTCAGCCCACTCGTCTCATTATATTTTTGCCCGCGATCTATTCCAGCCATACTGCGACAAAAAAATTAATAACAAAACCCTACCTGAAGAATCTTCTAAAAAAATATTTTCAACTTGCGAAAGCGTTCCATTATACCGGCGGAAGTCGATTTTAAATCATACCTCAATGAATTTTACAAATTAATTTGAATACTACTTCTATAGTAGGTATTCTGTTATTTATAAGCCATTAGGGCTAATAATCTCATTTTGTTACGGCATAAGTAAAGTAGCCGTGCTTACCTACTGCTACTGTCAAAGAAACCAGTACATTTTATACAGAGTGTTCATAAATGGATCTTCAATTGCGACACGTTTAATCTTAGAAAATTTACTTTTTTTTTTCAAATGTAACAATATATTTCTAATTATAGCATTTGATGTAATAATAAATTCTGAGTCGACAAATCTTAAGGATCGATATGCCAATTTCTAATTATTACGGAGATATTAATCATTATTTACTCATTTATTAAAATTTCAGTACATTTCTTCAAGGTTGGCTATGAAAATTTGACAATTATCAAAGCAATAACATTGTTATACCTACAGATCCAGAAGTGTCAAAATTGTGTTTGCAGACCTCGCTATAGTCAAAGTTTTATCATTAATCGATCTTTATTATTGTTTGTTTTATTGTTATTCATTATTTTGATTTTTACGTCCTTTAAGTTGTATGAATTATTTTTTTAATATGGCTTACTCAAATACAGAAACATTCGATATGTTGTTGATTAAAGGTGAATTTCATGGCAGCACGTGTATATTCCGAAAGGTACACAGAGCGACGACAGTTTACACTTTGAATCCCGAATAAAATGATGCATAGAAAGAAATGGCAGTCTTTTTTAATACTTTATTTTTATTTAGCTAACTAATAGGTACATTAGGTTCAATAATTTCTTTATGATTATTGTAGCCCATTATTATTATTATTAATATTATTATATGTAACGAAAGTTCTCAGTTCTAATATAGTACGATCGTTATATCACGCATCTCTAAATTGTTAAACATTATCCCTTGGACATAAGCAAATAACGCTTTTCTTGTCTGCAAATTAATGTAAAATATCTATTACGATATTTATATCGACTAAATATCAATCAAAATACTATATGTGTATGTAATTTTCCATTGTTAGTTGCATCTGTAATTACTTTAATTTTACACCTAATTTAATAGATAATCTCTGATGAAGCATCGAATAACATTGGGGAAACTCAGATTATAAAAAGGAATTCATTTTTTATTTAATTCCCTGTCTTCCCAATATCCCTTTATTTATTCCATCTTCTTTTGCACAATCTCGTGTTGGGATTTCTATAGTTACTTTGATCTTTATGTTTACTGTTCTTAAACGATGGTCTGATGTATCAGCCTGGGACCTCAGAAGACCCATATTGTTAAAAAAAAAAAAAACTGTCAGCGCCATATTTATTACCGCAAAAATTTATTCATGTCAAATATTCAAAAGAAATTCTAGTATCAGCATATAAAAATGTTAAAATTGTAATAAATCAAAAAAGCTACTTCTCAATTGTTGAATATTTTTTTGGTACCAAGGGTGTAAAATAATTTAAAAAATGATTTTGTTTCTCTTTGTGTGAACATCACTGTATGAGCAAACCAGAACACATGGTACCATTTAATTCTAATCTTTGATTTATGTCTCTTTGTTTGTTTTTTCTATCTTATTTGAGATGAGTGTTTGCTTCATAGGGATGTTTGCATATTGCTATTGAAAAATTCAATTATCGAATTCTAATCAACTAATTAAACATTACGTAAGCGTATCATCATCATATAAAAAGTACGAGTTTATTTTTTTTTATTTGTAGGCGGATGCGTTAATTTGTACATACATATGTAAATTTACACACTTTTTTTGTTCTGTTAAATCTTGTAATGGTTTTAATTTAAGCCTAGCTAAGGTGGAAAAGTAAATTCACAAGTGGTCGCGTGACCATGTAGCATTTATATACATACATATGTGTTGAACATTGGTATTTCCAATCCGAAGATTCAGAAAACGATTTATTTGCCTTTCATCAAAACCAGTTTTTTTTATATCTACTTACAACTAGTAATTTAGTAATACGTAAATAATCCCTGACAATACGTATTGTATTCTTTTCGTTAATAAATTCAAATCACATAGATATGTATGTATTTCAAATGAATAAATATTTTTGCCTAGTTAAAACAGATATTCACGAATAAAAAAAATCGAACTGATTTATTAAAATCACCATGTTTTGATATGTGAGATCAATCGGTAAATTACAGTTAACCTTTATAATTTTGACGAATATTTCTCGGAATGCGAAAAGTTTATTTCATCCGTGACGGGAAGATTCATAAGCGGTGCTAAAAATATTTAGTTCCAGAAAATTTTCAAAAAAATCCCTGCCGATCGGCGATTATGCGCTTCTTCAGAAAACGCTTTTTACTTTTGGCACAGTGCTGAGAACTGCTCTAGATACTAAATTGTATTATTCGTTTAGGTTTGAAAATTAACACTTCCCGAAAATATCATGCATATTTTTAGATGAATATTCATAACTATTTTACCACTAAAATTATATTTTTAAAAATCTCGCAACATATTGGCGTTGTCCAGATAATCACTGAACTGGCACATTTGATGTTATCGTTATTATATATTAAGATTATTTTATCTGGAATTAACATATGAAAGAATTTATATACAAGTAAATACAGTAGTATCCCATCTCCTCACAAATATAAATATTTTTAGGTCGTTTTCTTGAATATTCTTACTATCCTATACTACATCAAAGGTATTTATCGAAAAACAGTTGATTTCTTTAATAGAGCAACAAAATTAAAGCTATCCAAACAAAGTTAACTTTAAAAGTAAACACTAATAGATAAGATTAGCATGAGTTGGATATTATGAATCAAAAAATTGGGGTTTAATTCCAAGAAAGCTAATGATTGATACAAGAATTCAAAGTAAATTTATAAATGTGTCGTTGTTTGTCGTATGGGCAAAGCATTAATAAGCTATGAGATAAGTACCTACGTGTTGACAAAAGTCAGTAAATTATTATTGTAAGATAGGTATGTAGACCTAAGGCAAAAAAAACAAGCCCATGGTTTGAGTGAGAGCTATTTCTCCAAGACCGGGCCGAACGACAACCTTATTTTCTGTGGGCGATTAGTCCGACGTTACCTGACGATATTTCATCTTAAATTCGTCCTGTGCGCAGCTGAATGATGTTCCTTGCATAACTTTGTACCTTAGACCTAGGGAATCATCTAACATTAAGTCTAAGATTCAATGCCCTCACTATTACTGTAGAAATTTCCACAACAAAAAACATATGTATGCCAATCCCGATAACTTGGATCATGTAGGTTATAGTACAGAATTACGTTGCCCTTTAATTTCAAGAGTATGGATTTACACTGGAGATGAAACGGATATCCGGTTAGTATTCGGTATCCGGCTTAGTTTTACTATCCGGCCGGATACCGGACAGTAACTCAATATTCGGCAAAAACCGCTTTTTTTTTTATTAAGCTGAAAAATTTCATCAGATCCACGCTAATAAACAGATTTATTAGTAAAAGAAAATACTGAAATAAAGAACACGATATATAATCTTAGAAAAAGCGTTTATTATTTATATTGTCATGAAATTAGAACTCAAAATTAACTAATGGTAAATCATGGTGTATGAATACTAGTTTTTCTGCATTTAGTGGCAATAAGCGATTGCGCTTATTTTCCTAAACAAGACCGGCTTCAGAAAAAAATCTGCTAGACGAAGCTGAAAGG
Source organism: Cetonia aurata (assembly GCA_949128085.1). Lineage (NCBI taxonomy): Eukaryota > Metazoa > Arthropoda > Insecta > Coleoptera > Scarabaeidae > Cetonia > Cetonia aurata. Next base: position 23,691,141 of record OX421890.1, on the reverse strand, counting down.
TAAATTCTGGCAAACTTTGACAAATTGGGGAACTGTTTCTCATTAGCTGCCTGTAGCTCACTGTAAGGGCTGCGATTACGATCGATTCGAACTGTCTTCAAATAATAGTCAATTTCGCTCGCAACAGAGGTTTTTTCTTGACATTGACCCCGAAAGGTATTGTGAGCTTCGCTATTGACAGTTGAAGCTGATACTGTCTCGTCATGTGTGGTTCTTTTAGCAGGCGTTGGAGGTTAAATTTCCACTGTTGGAAGATTCAACGCAAGCCATTTCTATATATTCCAACAGGATTTTCTGTTGAGCTTTTCAGCTTCAACAGCCCCAAAATAGCTAGTCTTAAACCTTGGGTATAGGAATGTTGCAATCAGGTAGTTTGGATCTTGACCTAAGAGGCTGAAACGACTTTCTAATTCAGCTCTCAACGAGGCTCTCATGTGTGGTAAGTCAGGCGTTCTTCCTGCTGTTTCTTCTTTCTCTAAATATTTTTTTAATGTAGCAACATGTGGTATTACCTCGGATATGCGGGAGAGGTCAGAACTCGTAATTTTTGTTACTTCCTCAAAAGGCTTCAAAAACTTTAAGCATTGCTCCATCGAGCACCATTGCTGAGGCGTTATATTAGTAAGTGTGTCGTGATCGGCCATATAAAGAGAAATAGCTCGTTTTTGTTCCAACAACCGCTCTGCCATACAGAAGGTAAAATTTCACCTAGTGTTAATAGCTTGAACGAGTTGATGCGTCGGTAAATTTAGTTTCTTTTAAATCGAAAACAACTTTTCCTGAGCTAAGCTCGAATGATGAAAGTGAGTTATGAGACGTCTACCAGTGGCGATCCTATCTACTACTCTAATTTTGATTTTCAACGGGTGACTTACAGCTTTCTGGAGCGAATGGATGAAACATCTAGCAGAATTATACTCGGCCACTCTAACACCTTTCACCATGTTAGCACCACTGTCATGAATGAGTAAATGTATTTTTCTTTGGTCAATATTCCAGAGTGCTGCGATCGTGTTAAGTTCCATCGCTAACCTCACCCTCGCGCCATAACTCGAATCTAAACACGTCCTGACACGTTCACGGCAACGGGCACAACGCCCAAGTATCCGGCGACCGAATATCCGGCTATCTGGCTTAACGTATCGCCGGATATCTGGTATTCGGCCAAAGCACTATCCGTTTCATCTCTAATTTACACCACTGGTACTGGCAAGGGAACCTCGCGAACTGTAAATCGCAGATTTTTTTGCAACTTTGTGAGAGTGTGTTGTGTAGACCCGATGGAATATTAATCAAAGACACTCAGCTGCTGTAGGACTTCAACTTTAGCGCGTGCAATTTGACTTTGAAATTCGGCTCAAACGTCGTTTGTCCAAAATGACTTTTAAACGGAAAAATTGTCAATGGTGAACGTGCACCTTTCGACTGATATAGCTATTAATACACAGGCTGTCCCAATAAGCACGGTTGAACTTCCATTAAAAAATAATAGGAAACGCAGACGACATCGCTCTATTAATAGCTGGCGACGATGAACATAACCTAATGTTTCATGGAAATAGGGATCTTTACAGGATCAATGGATGGATGAAGAAAAATAAATTAGATCTTGCCCCTGAAAAAACTGAAGTGAACTATAGTACTCAATGGGAAAAGAAGTAGGGAGCATGTGTATTTCAACACCAGAGGTGTGCGTTTCTGAAGAGAAGTATAAAGTACCTAGGGATCGTCTTAGACCAAAGCCTGTATTTCGGAGAGCACGCCAAAAATGCATGCAGGAGAGCAGAGAAAAACACCACTCGGCTGAAACGAATTATGCTCAATATGGGAAGTCCTTACAGCGTCAAACGAGCCTTACTTGTCTCGAAATTGCTTCAGCAACACATCTTTAAACTCTGGCAATAACGTCATGGGACAGCCTGTATAGGTAGAGACAGATTAGTATGAATTTAAAGAACTTTGCGTAAGGATTAATTTCGCATAAGCAAAAATATGGGTGCTATTAAAAAAAAAAAGTTAACTTTAGCTAGCAAGACTACAGTGGACACCTGTATATAATTACATCGATTTTAATTTCACTGTTGTATCAAACCAAGTGTGTATGTACGGCATTTGAAATATAAATATCTGAAATGCAAATACAAACTACGTCGCCTTAACCGAAGGCTTGTGGTGGGGCTATTTTTTACAAAAGGATAAATAACGTTGTTGTTGAAGATAGGCATATAGTAGTCTATATGAAGTCTTGTTATTTTTCTCTGTAGAATTGAAAAATGGAATAATATACATATATGTAAGTGTTCCAGTTAAACTAAAGGAGTAAGAATTCGTTTGCATATTTCTGGAAGGAACACTTGAATTCTATAAATTTTTGTAGAAAAGATTTCTTTCTAAAATGATAAATACAGCTGTAATCAAAGACTGATGACATTCCGTATATTCGACTTATACACACTAATAACAGTAATGTTATTATATGTATATTTATCGCAAGCATGATGACAGATGTTTATCAGTTAACCGACAGCGTTATCTCACATTAATAATTTTCATTTCAACGGATTCGCATAGATAAGTTGACTCAAGTCAATGCGGTTATTTGAAGTGCATTTTGCTTTAGAAACACGGATATTTGTCTCTAGATATACTTATAAGACATTGCTCTATTGCGTTTGTACATTCGGGCTGTATGCTTTAGATCGTTGCCATGTATAAAGATAAAATTGTCGCCGATTAGTCGCAGCCCAGAAGGAATGGCATGAGCTTATAATTCGCGGTAGTCCTCTTTCCGCATTTTTCCTTCGATTCGGTGTAACGTTCCTGTTGCCCAGTCCGAAAAACAACCCCAAACGGTAATTGAACCGCCAGCGTGTTGTATTGTTATTCCTAAAGACCGAGATTATATGCATAGAAAAATTGAAATATATGCATGGATTTTTCAGGAAATACGTATAAATTTGAGCCACATACGCAAAAACATTGCGAAAATATGCAAAAAGTTTACTCAAAATAAATAAAAGCAGAAATTTAAACATGAACTTTATTGCCCAAAAAATTTTTACAGTATATTTCTAAAACAATTTATAATTACATGTTTTTCAAAATTGGGTAAAAGAAAGTTTTATCTTCTATCAGAATACCTATGTTTAGAAATTGAAAAGCTTCTTTCAACACAACAGACGTAATTGGGGTATTTTTAAACTTTGCAATGAATTCTAAAGTAAAACCGAAGTCGAAATCATTTACTTTTTCAAAATGTTGTTCATTTTGTTAAATTTTAAATACCCCTTATTTTTATTTATTACTCTTTTAAATTTTTCGTTCATAGAATTACCTATCGTACCATTAATCTTCTTACATAGCATATCAAATTCCTTTACTATTTCAACTGATTCCGTGAGCGACATTCCTTGCGTTTCTAGTTTACGAATGGAACTTGAAACAAAGCTATAATTTGACTAAATATACAGAAGGTTTTGTGGCAATTCTGTTGATGTTAATCTTTTTACAATTTTCTGGAGAAATCCAGCAACCAGTGATTTCAAGAATTACATTTCTTATTCCTTCAAAACTATCGGCGTAAAAAATTGCAGTCTCTAACCGTGTACCCCATCTCGTAATAATCGGTTCAGGAGGCAACTGAACACTAGGACGCCACTCCTTATAAAATTGGATTCCCAAAGGTGCTTTTAAAAATACTTTTTTGACATTACTAATTAAATGATTCACCAAAGGGAATTGAGTCCTAATGTCTTCAGCTACACGATTGAACCCATGAGCAAAGCAAGTGGTATGAATAATGTTACTAAAACATATTTTTAAATTTTGCGGCTTTTATCATGTAGCGTCGGACATCAGTAACATTTTTTCACAAGGTACACTTCCAGGTAAAAAAAGATTGATAACCCTTCTTGAACGAATTGGGCAATTGTTAATTATTTGTTTTTTGAAGTTGTTTACAAAAAATTAAATATGATTTGCCTAAAATATTTTCATGAAGAATTCCTATTAACCGACGGGTCGGGTAGTATCTACCGGTTTCGTCCGCTGAGGGTAACCGACGGGACAGGTAGTAACTTTTCGACTTTTCGATTTTTAATTCCCTTTAATTCAAAAGTTGTCGATTTTTTTTATTTTAACTCTTGTTCTGCGAAATTCTCGCGAAAGAGCCCGTCGTCACGGCGCAGGCATCGAACAGAAAGACTCGTTGGTTATGTATGTATGTATGTGTGACATTAGGGCGATAGTACACTGCGACCTGAAAGATCTATTGTGTCCCGTCTTCTCGCTGTATTTACAGCTGGCCGTCCAGTCTGGTTCCTTTTAGAAAGTGCAGAATGTCCGAAGGCCCCAGATTAGGTAACTCTCCCTCTTCGATTTCACATGCTCCCAGGGGCAGCGCCCTTAAGTTGCACAGTGCAGCGCAGTTTGTGAGTATATGGATGGACGTTTCGTCCTGTTCCCCACAAAATCTGCATTCGGCTTCCTTCGCTATTCCAAGCGTGCTTAGATGTCCGTTCAGTTTACAATGGCCTGTAAGGATCCCTGTCAATATCCGAATATTATTTTTACTCAGGTTGATGCATTCTGCAGATCTCTTCTGGTTATAGGTTCCCAGAAGAGTTTTAGCTTGCCTCATTCCCTGGAGATTCTCCCAATATTTGGATTTTCTCTGCTCTAATTCATTTTTCAGTTTCTCCAGTGTTATGCTGCTACTTATCCCACAAAAAGGTTCTGGCCCTACAAACGGTGTTCTAGCCCCTCTCTTAGCGAGATTATCTGTTATTTCGTTTCTTTCCACTCCCGTGTGTCCCGGAACCCACAATAGGGTTACCTTGTTCTTTTTGCCTAGCTCGTTTAGTTTTTGTAGACACTCCCAAACCATTTTGGAACTGATTATGTTTGACCTCAGCGCCCTAATGGCTGCTTGACTATCAAATACTATGATAATTTCCTGCTTTTCATAGCTTCTGTCAATGTTGACCTGGACACATCTTTCAATAGCGTGTATTTCCGCCTGGATGATACTTGGGTACATCCCCAAGCTTTCGAAATATTTGGTTCTAGGCCCATATATCCCTATTCCAGTTTCCTCTGCCGTTTTGGAGCCATCTGTGTACCATTCAATTGCGTTTCTATTGAGTTTCGAAATGGTATCTTTATCCTATTCACTCTTAGTGCTAAGCTTTGTGGTAAAATCTTTCACAAAGTTGAACTTCCTTGGCATGTCATTTCGGGGCATGTCCCAGATTTGGTCACCTGTAGGAGGCTGAGGCCTGTGCCTAGTCATCCCTTCCCTGATCATTCTACGTGTGGTCCTTTTAGCTATGCTCTCCACAAAAATGTGAAGAGGAGTAAGATTTAGTACCACTTCAATAGCTGCTGTTGGGCAGGTTCTCATTGCGCCAGTTATGCATACACATGCTAATCTTTGCACTTTAGAGAGATTAGCTCTCGCAATGGCCAGATTAGTTTTCTTGCTCCAACCCACTGCCCCATAAGTGATCATTGGTCTCACGATTGCAAAGTTTCTACAAACCATTAGGGCCTTCTTCGCCTTATTAGTTACTTCAAGCTCATGCTTCTTCCACATAAGTTTATTATCCAGGATGAGTCCTAAATATTTCACCTCCTTCTTCCAGTCTATGTCTTGCCCATCTATATTTATGGTCTTGAGGCTGAGTTCTCTTTTCCTTGTGAATGCTATTAAGGTAGTCTTAGTGGCGTTGATGTTAAGACGCCCGTTGGTTAAGTGTTAATAAATGACCGATAAAACGGCCACACCTTTTCGTACTTTGATCTACGATTAAATAAATAACATTATTCCCTACCACTTGTATTTCTGACATTGTTTGCTGGTAACAAGACGTGACATCATTTTTTCGTAACTTACTTTGGTCAGGTATATTATGTTTGCAATATTTTTGTAGAAATGATTTCAAAAAATAAATATTTCATTCTGGCATTGTCGTCTGTCGATCCGCATTAGGTATGTTTAATGAGAAAGGATGAGAAAACGCTTAAATATGCAAAACATGCAACTTCTGTAAAATATGCATAGAAATGCCTATTTATGCAATCATTAATTAACACTAATTAACTTTAATCAGTGTAATACGTGGACATATAGACTATACTTGAAGCTATGCAAAACATAAAGCACATGCACTTTGCATATAATCCGGTCTCTAGTTATTACAACAAATTCGAAAAGCATTTTTTAATTGGCGCACCGTCTCACAAATACCCTTATACTATGACCAAAATAAATATCGATTTATCAGTCCAGAACACATTCTGTCACTTTTCCACCCTCCCGTCTCAATATTATCGGGCCCACTGTAGCTGTTTTAATTGGTTATTCCGGCGCAGCCATGCTACCGTGTAAACTTCTTTCCGCTAACCGTCGTTTGGCCGTGGTCACTAAAATCGGATACGGACGATCATAGCATCGGAGCTGGTTATTCGTGACGGACCTGGACGACCACGGTCTTTCAAAGCGTCTGTTCCTTGATATCGGCGAATGGTATTTTACTGTCGACACCGCTAAATTTAATCTTTCAACGATTTGCCTACTGGCATAACCTTCTTGCTACAAAAGTTATTCTGCTGGATCGTTTAGCAACAGCTATGAATTTACCATGGGGTATCCATTTCGAGAAATTTTTGAACTTGTTATACGATTTTTCACAATAACATTCAAACAGAAATTGAAATCGCAATAAAACATTCCATATAACGAAGCGGGGTATGGATAAAGCCCTAAGAGAGAGAGAGATGCTAAGAAATCTTTACCTCCTTGGTCCCATCAATAAGACGTGTTAAACAGATTAAAATAATCCGGTGCAAATGCAGTGTTATGTTGCAGGTCATACATATATATCAATACATATTAAGATTATCATCGTTGAATGCAATAAAACTTATTGGATTAAGGTATTTGTAAATTTTTTTCCCATAGCCAAATTTCCGTAGACAGCAGTGTTTATCTAAAATTATCTGCAATACATACTTCATTTTCGACTTAATTGAAGGTGTTTGATAATTCATCGCTAGAGTTTCCAACAAAGGGAAAAGGGGTAATTCATTGATAGCTTTCATCACTTAGATCTAGAAAAACGTCTTTCGTCAACTTAAAATATTCGAAATTCGGAAACTTTTGAAATCATTTCTATCTAGTTGGTTAATAAATAGTTAAAATTTACTTAAAACATTCTCTTATAACTTTAAGTTAATGATATGCCACATACCATGTGTCTGTCTAACTTCCTTGAGCGGTAGTGTATGTGTCAAGTAGCGGTCGCATGTTTTAAACACATTTTAAATGTATACAGAAAACACAGATGAACTTTTCACATTTGCTTATCCCATTATATAAGACCGAAAAAACTGACGTCACATTATAAAGCTAATTACATTAGCTTCATTATGTTTTTTTCTTGATTGTATAGCAACTACTAACGTTGCGTATATGTACATTAAATTAATGTTCAAGATAAAAGTAATTCAAACCGATCAAACATTAAATACGTTAGAAAGTTGTCATAAAATACTCAATGGGTATACAACGAAAATTTAGTGGTCTTTGTAAAGTATTATGTAAAACCTGTTGATATTGCGTTTTTTCGTGTTTTAACACATTTCTGTATTAAAGAAGGAAATGACTACTGGCAGATACGTAATATTTACACTACAATATAACCACAATAATGTATTTATGTGGAAAAGTTGATAGTTATTCATCATTTTTTGAAAAAGTTAAAATTCAACTAGATAATTCATAGGTTAACATTTATGATCGTGTCATAAAAATGTAGCTACATATACACCTATTGCTCTTAATCATTTGATAAAGCCCAACATAAAATCTATTGCGCGTTTCGTGTGTTAAAGCTTTATTACTTAAAAAACATACAAAAACAATAATGATTTTCTTGATAAAAACCGCGTTTAATTAATAAACTGTTATAAATGCAGGATGCATACTTTGTGTACGATTTTAGCAACAGTTAACTTAACCCTGAAGGTACATAACTGTAAATCCACAAAAATGTAAATCAAATTATGTTGTGATTACTTTCACTACAAAAAATAAAAATAGTAACTTTGGTAGAAAACGCCAAACAATAGTTTAAAGTATTCCGCATTATTTGTATAATTTATTAGGAATATTAATATTAAACAAACATTTGTAATTGTTTTTTAATACACTTTGTTTACAATAGGAACGATAAAAATGATTCAAAGACCAACTTACAAAAATCAAACAAATATGTAATTACAAAGGAAAATTATGGTAAACGAATATTAAAATAACTTAGTAAACAATTAATTATATACCACTTACCCTAAATTAGCAGGTTAATCGCACATTAGCTATATTGAACATTGATGTTACGTACATAAACAAGCAATGATCTCACCAGCTTTTCTTCTAATAATACATTTACACTAGCTAACTTTTATTATCTTCACACACAACTAACATCGTAACCACCATTATAAAATAAATAATTCAATCTGTGATGAAAAACGTAGGCGAATAAGTAAAAAAAAAACACAAAACAAAACTTTCTTTCAACATCACCTAAACGACATTATTATCGTTCTGTCTGCCATTCTATTTTATGCGTCATCAATGGGATATCTTCTGTGAATTCCGATAGTGGGGAACGGATTTCACATTTCTCTCGACTATCATTGGCTAGTGACTCTATAAGCGAGTTCAACCAAATTTTAAGTGGTATGCGGTTTAGGTTAAATTTTAATTATGACATTTTAAACTATAAAATAAGTTTATTTGTGTGAGCTGATTAACTCGATGATCAATGAACGGACTCCTCACGTCTCCATTGCAATATATTGGCCTATATACGTGCATCGTATAGAACATAGACTAACCTGACTCTAAATGGCTAACCTGGAACTGTGATTTACGCCGCCTGTCCAGTATTCTTGGTACTAAAACTATAACGCGTTTAAATAACCATATATGTAATTTGAATTGGAGGTTTAAATTTATATTTAGGATTTGTCAATTCCTTTGAAGAAGTTTTGTTCCGAAATTAGCATTAAATATTTCGAAGAGTATCATACACAAAAATGTTTTGTAAATTTCCAATGAAACTTTGTACTAAATATTTAGACCATATTCTATTTTCTCATAAGTTTTCAAACTGAATGTGCGCGCGCAATATGCGAGCAAACGTATAAAATTCATTACGTTTTGTTGTACTTGTGCTGTTAGTGTTTCGTTATGATTTCCGAAATCTATGTACTTGTTGGGAATAATCGAGTGATTTCAATAATTGAATGATTTCATAATCGATTATTCTAATTTATTTTCTTTTAGCAAATTACTTCAAAGAAAGGTCCTAAAACATTATTCACTAGTGGCCTTGTTTATATATATCTAGTTATTCAACCGGTTTGAAGTACCTTTGGGTGGCGTTCAGATGGCGTGTCAGGTGTGGCGTGCCCATTAATTTTTTTTAATAATTGCATTGTAATTTCTTAATTTTGATTGGTTTTACTTTGTTATTAATTGCCAAGTTTATTTCAGAATCTGCAACCAACATAGCTCGCATTCCAATGAATATTTGGCGGTATTTAATTTCATTCATCAGTACTTTTATACTATCGCCGCCAGATATCAGCACCTTACGCAGCTCGGTTGAATAACTATAACCCTTGTTTATATCAGCCTTAATGGTCTAGGATGTGCTTTTATGAATTCGCGACGCGGGACAACTGCGATTTCACTAGACGGAGCGGGTGTGACTATTTGTACGGATAATACAACTATGCGCGACGTGCGAATGAATGCGAATGTGTATTGCTGTCCTCAACCAAAGAAAAAACGCGTACAATACCAAAAAATAGAAAAACAGATATATACCGAGTGGAGTTTATTGAAACTGGCGTAAACACAAAGAGTTAAATTTTATAAAACATTTCGACTTTATTAATAGTCTTTTTCAATTAAAACAATGTGCAACAACGAAATTTTTTTTTATACATATATAAATTTAGATAAAAATTGTTTAATTAGGCAATTTAACAGAATTGCATTTAGATTCTTCCGTTTCAACCGCACGACGTCTTTCTCCATGTTTTCAGAAAACTAAAGGCATTTCAACTGAGGTTGGACTTTCCACTTTCTTCTACTTAGTCTCAGATATACAACATTCATCGAAGAACATGTTCCAAATTGTCAAAGGCTAGATTTAAATTTAGCATTTACTTATTTTTATACTATGTTTGATGCCAATAAATCGCTATTATTATTATTATTATTATTATTAAATTAGGAAAAAAAAATATTCACATTAAGTCACTTTTAGAATGTTCGAAAACTGCTTTTCTTAATACCCCTGAAAATCTTAACATGGTAGCAAAAACTTCTTCGAAAGTCAACTTCGAAATATAGGTAAAGCAATGAGTGGTAAGACACATTATTTGTCCGCCAACTGGTATTTGTATGATGTGTATCAAGGTTGTTTAAGTAGGTATGATGTTTTTCCTTAATGATTGTTTAATAGCACTTGCATTACCTAAGTGGATATGTCTGTCCACAATGAAACTAATATTGCCTTATTCAGTTCAGTAATGCCAAAGCCACTGAAACATTATTCGCTCACATGAAGTATTTTTGTATCTAAACGAGTCTTATTCTTTTATTACTAACTTCAAGCATGCAGAACAATATAGACATTTTTGTAAACTGGTTTTCCACCAACCATTTAAAATTAAATGTTGACAAAACAGTATTTATGAATTTCACAGCAAAATTGTCAGATATAAACAGCAGTCAATTGCTAAGGGTCAGTGGAAATAAGTCTATCCAACAAGTTAAATCCGTGAATTTTCTGGGACTACACATTGAAGCGCATCTTGGTTGGCGGCAGCACATAAATGAGTTATGCAAGAAACTTTCACAAGCTTGCTTTGTATTATACAGATTGTCCGAGGTCGCCAGTGTCCAGATAATAAAAAGTTACTATTATGCTTGTTTTGAGTCACGCATCAGATACGGTCTTATGTTTTGGGGAGGAGCGTCTCATACCATTAAAGCTTTTCGACTTCAGAAAAAAAGCTGGATGTATTATAACTGGAATGCCAATCCTGTCGGTTACTGTTTAAAAATCTTGATCTACTACCACTTCCATGTTTATTTATATTTGAATTACTTACTTTTATTAAAAGTGCTAACTATAGCATTCCACGCAACAAGGATTTTCACGAATATTTTAGTACGAGTGCAGACAGTTGCGCCATTCCAACGCATCGATTAACTATCTTTGAAAATAATCCAATGTTTACTGGCATCAAATTAATCATTAAAGATTTAAATATAAAACCTTTCAAATATGAATTAAGAAAATTTCTTGTTGATAACTGTTTCTACTCCTTAACTTTAAATTGGGTTAAATGTCGATTGTAGCTTTCCAGACAGTTATGTGTAAGGTTCCTTACTACACTTTGTATACATTTATACTTATAAGTTGCATTTAGCTTTTCATTAATTCAGGTGATTGACTTATCCTATACCACCATGTACTTTTTTGTACTACTTTGGTCTAAAGGATAAATATATTATTATTATTATTATTATTAACTTCGAGTTGTTCGAGTTGTCTTCAGCTGAACGGATCTGAAAATCTATGCAGGTATTTAGAAGCTAATATAAAGAATGTTCGCAGTATCTTATATTAACTACAGATAATGTTATGACTAAAATACTCAAAACTGTGGCACTTACAACTAAAGCGTGATTTAGGCGTTTGGGCAAAAAACGGATGTAAACTATTAATTTTATCGCTATGCTGATGTAGTTTGATCGGCTATATGTGTTCGTCAGTCCAGTAAGTCTGTTTATCTGATTCTTATCGCCCCAGTCGGCCAATCCATTTTTGATTGACACTACGTTGTGAGATATCGGTTATTTTATTGACAAGAATGTGTTTGTAGAAAAGGAGAGTGCCAAAATCGAATGAATTCTGAAAAAATTAGTTTGCAACCAAATATATCTGGTACAAAACTCTACCAAAAGAGTGAACTACCAATCCATTCATGATTGTACGCTTCCACACGTAGTAGATATATAAACGAAAACAAGAGGTTGTACAGTATACATTATTTATTCCAATATTTAACATAAAATAAAAATAGGCAGTAGGTATTCAAGTATAAAAATAATGTACATATATCTTAAACTAAACTAATTATACTAATAATAATGATACTTTAATATCATATTTTTAAATTAATATCACAGATTTGGTTATTTCTACATTTTTCTCACTTATTATATCTCTGTTCTTTCAAGTCTTCTCACCATCACATGAACAGCAGGCAACTTACGAGCATTGCATAAATATATCAAACAGAAACACTTACAAACTTCATGTTTCTGGATTGTTTAAGTTTTATCTTATAATCAGTGAGCTTGAAATAGCAGCGTGAACTTCAAATGAAATTTTATTTTTTTTAATTTGGTTTTAAATAATGACAATTCACAGCTGACAGGAATGTTATGAAACAAGAAAGAATTTTCTCTAAAAACAGCATACTATTATCATCATCAGTATAATTTCTTTACTCACTAAGTAATTTTCAAATTTCCTGCAATATTAGCAATTATTTTTAGTAATCTAAATTTAAGTCGGTAATAAACTTTGGAACTTGCGATTTTGTATTAAGTCATTAATATAACATAGAGATTATTGAAAATAATTGCTGGAAATTAATTTTACGTTTCAAATATGGAGTATTATTCAAGTGATGAACCATAAAGTCTCTGGTACATGTACACTCACTTTCAATTTTTATGTACTTTCAAGAAGACAAAACATTTTAGTAGTTAGCTCCATGTTTGCTTCATTCATTTCATAATGTAGTTTAATACTTCTTCATATACTACACTCATACAAACCCATAATAACAGACATATTGGCACTCTATATATGCCGTTGAATATTTTACAATGAACTAATTCCTCCTCGTCGAATTAGTGGGATAATATTAAGTATTTACACATTTTTCAATATCGTTTATTTTACTCCTACATTTATTTTTACCATTGATCTTCCTTCTCCTCGGCAAAGATTGTCTCAATTTTTTCCAGAACCAAGGATCGCCCCACTTAATATACGTTTTGGTGCTTAAATATACCTTCAGCTCTTCATCGCAAACTTCATTAACGTCCACATCTTCGTACAAAATTATTATGAGTCTATTCTTTTCCTCCCGTATGGATTTCACGTGAGCAGTCTTGAATTCCATAGTGGCCCAGTCGCTCTCTAGGAAATTTCGGGATAGGACTATGATGGTTCTACGCGAATTTTGCACAGAATCACTAATTTGCTTGGGTATGTACTCCCCTACTATCCAATCGCGTTCGTGCAAGCACAGTTTGTACCTTTCTGGTCCGTTTTCCAATTCTGGCGCTAGATTTTTGACGACAAATTCCTCATCTTTGTGCGAGTAACTAACGAAGGCATCGTACATTTTGTCTTGATCGAAATCAGTTTCCCCGTTAAGGAATAGCATGAGCTTGTGGTTGTATAGCCAAATTTTTACGTAATCTTGGAAATAGATGAACAGTATTATGAAGATGATGGTTAATATTCCGATTAAAGAAAAAACTATAGTTAAAGATAACAATGTCTCATTTAATAAACCGCAAACAGAATCTTCTGTTAGATCCAAAAGAGAAGATCCGTCGACGCATGAAATGGTTACGTTAGGAAGCTGAAAAAAGAAATATGGTAGAAAAGTTTATTAAGTGTTGAAAACTTTAGTCTTGCTCGCTAGTTTTAAAAAAGTTATACTCGAAAACTGGCCAGAAGGTTTTGGTATTTATTTAAAACTGCAAAAGTATTTTTGATAATGATGGGCAAATCGTATTCCGATGATCATTTAAATTATATTTTGAAACTGCTACTTGAATAAGCATTAGAAAGAAAAACTATTAACGTATATAAGCATTGTAACTGTTCCGTGTATTTTCTTTTTTGACAAAACTGAAAAGCTGTGTACAGGGAGACTCTCAACCTATACGCATAAACTTAGAGATTTATTCCTCATGACAAATAATGACTAATACCTACGTGAAAAAAATTGCAGTAAAAGTTTTTTAGTTTCCTAGATAAACGTGAAATTTACTTTCAAATCACGAATACATAGAAATTACAATGGTGGTAAACAATTGCAATTTTGGCAACTGCTGTTTAAGTGCGCTTGTGTCATTGTGACATTTAAATTGTGTCATCACATTTAAAGTTTCTAAAAATTATGGCGCACAGTTTCTTTAACGGAGAATTTATGGACGTGGTACTGACACACGGGGAATCCCGGCAAAATTCTGTAAGGTTTCCAGCTAGATATCATTCGGCACGTGAACTCTTTTTACGTGTGCTGCAACGTGGCAGGAAAAATGACAATGTCCGACCGAGGCCCGGACATGTGTAACGATCTAAACATTGTCAATCTCGAGGAGGAGCACTGGGATACTTGCAGAGCAACATGGTGTATCACACACAATTTGGCGAATGTTGAAGCATAACCAACTCCATCCAAATCACGTACAACCTGTACAAGTCCTACTACCAGTGGATTATCTCCCTCGAGTATAATTTTGCGAGAGGTTGCTACATCTGCATCAGTTGAATTTTACCAACAACGTTTTAGTTATGGATGAGGCGATTTTCACACGTAACGGTATTCACAACGTCCACAACACGCATTATTGGGCCATAGAGAAACCTCATGTTACTCGCCAAACACATTTTCAACAAAGATTTTCCGTGAATGTGTGGGCTGGAATAATGAACGAACTACTTATTGGCCCTTTCATTTTAGAAAATCGATTAACTGGGGTTCGTTATTTACAATTTTTGCGCGATACTTTACCTGGACTGCTCGAAGATGACAGGCTATATGTAGTTTCTCCAAGATGGTGTTCCACCGCATTTTTCGAGGAAAGTGCGGCGACATCTAGATAATGTGTCCCGGAAGATGGATAGGTCGAGGTGGTTCAATAGCCTGGCTACCTCGATCGCCGGACCTCGATCTTCTTGATTTTTATTTTTGTGGTCACTTAAAAAGCGTAGTGTACGCCACCGAAGTTAATACTGAGCAAGAATTGCGAAATCAAATACATGCTGCTGCCGAGACAATCCGCCAACACCCTGGTTTAGGCCGCGTTAGTGGGAGATCGTAGATTCGGCGGCAATATGAGAAATAACGTGATGATATTTTAGAATTTTCTACGTATTCTTGATTTGAAAGTAAATTTCACGGATATCTACGAAACTAAAAAACTTTTATTACAATTTTTTTCACCTATTATTATTTGTCATGAGGAATAATCCCCGAGTTTATGCGTATAGGTTGATCGGTTGATAATATCGGATATATTGAGCATGCCCACACTAATGCAATGCGCCAGCCTGTATATTCATATAAGGTCAAGCCAACAAAAGTTTGAAGCATTTAGGTAGTGTGGGGCGAGGTAATTAAAGATGTAAACGTCATTAAAATTCTACGAATAGGGAGGTTCTGGAAAGTACAGGGAGATAATGAGTTACCTGCATCACAAAGAATAGAAGAAGTTTTGTTGACTGTGTAAATTGATATTCATATTTAAATGGATTTAAAAATACCCCGAGAAAAGGGTAAACATTCAAACAAATTGTTAAATTGCAAAATTCTAGGAAAGTAGGTAGTAAATACGAAACAGATAATCGCGTAAGACGATTTTAAATACTAATGTAAATACAAAATTGAGTTAAAATATAAAGGAAATTGAATTATGATATAAATATTAAAGAAATGGGATGTAGCTATTTTAATAGCAATTGCTTGAATCAAGAAAGAAGGAAAGAGAAACTTTTCGAAGTTTTGAAATAATTTATGTTATACTAGCAAGGCTTTGTAATATTAAACTAATGAATTAAATGAAAAATGAATAAATTGATTCAGATTATATTACAAGTGTTAAATGAAGTATTGTGATGTGCTTAACATCTATAGTTTCATTCCACCAGTGCGGACTTCTCTTATTTCCTTAAGATTTCTTAAGAATTACCTAACTCTTTCTGTATAGTATTCTGTACCTATAGTATTATTAAATTGCTATACCCTCCAATATTAGATTGATAGAGTTACAACAGTAACGAAATCGCGGGTATCTGCTACTTTCAACAGTTTCTACACCTTTTCGATTTTATCAAAAAAAATAGCAGTTCTGTCAAATTTGCAAGTAGCACTTTTAAAATATGGTTCGAATAATCATTCGTTTTGTGGCCATCATTCCAATGATTCATTTAATATAGTTATTTATATCACTAGGCCAGAAACTCTAGTTTTGCGAGTGTGAGTACAGTTTGTGTGGGAAGTTTCTGGAGGTGTGTTACACACTATTTTTTGAGCCGACAAATCTTAATTATGTTGTAAATAACAAAAAAAAAATTAACGCTAGAGTTAACAGTACAGGTTGGCAATACATATTACGTATGAATTTTGAATTGGAAATCAGGGTTAAGATACTTTAGTGTTTTGACGTTTTAATTTTCTTGGTAGTTTTAATACATATTCATCAATAATAAGGACAATGGAGACCCCAGCTCATATTACCGAGGTTGTGTGTGAAATTATTAACCATTTATTACCTGTAAAATCTTCTGAAAATAGAATTGGAAAGAATATGAATTAATTAAGAGATTGTGTAAGGAGAATTCTGTCATCTATCATCGAATCTATAATTAATCACGGAAATGTCAGTAATTCGAATATAGTGTTGCCAACCATTAATGGTCTTTTTGCCGGCCTAGGCCGGAGAATGGTAAGTTTCCGACCTATTTAAAGTAATGCAAAATCAGTGTTTCTGGGCGGAGGCGCAAAAACTATATTTTGATATATCATTCGAATGCGACTAGCGCCTCACTACTTTGATACACATACAAATAATAGTTATTTACAGGAGTGGAAAGTGACGTATTATCGAACGAGTTTGGAAATTGCGACCCAAGGTGAGCAATTAAACGAGTTCGATAAGACACTTTCCAGCCGTGGTGCGTACAAATTTTTTTTCGGCTACCACATGATTACCCATTACTGAACTCAATTTTTACCCGGTTATTACCGCACACTGTGCTGTAATGAGATATTAACGCACTAGTGGGACGCGATTTGTGACCGTTTCGGGCGTTCCCGTTTCGTGCGTTTCACAAAATTTTCCCCTTTTGGGCGTTCGCTCTATAGATGGGAAGTGAATGTGCGTTTGAATTCCCGTTTCCTGCGTCAGTTTTATATTTTATAGGAAATATGAAAAAATAAAAACAAAGTTAAGGAGTTTTGCTGATTCCGTAGTTTAATTTCAAATTAAAACAAATTCCACATCAGTACATGTATTAAAAAATATAAAATAAAAGTACGTTCAACTATATACACTATATACAAAACTTCATTAAAATTAAAAAAAAAAAATTTAAAAACTCTATAATTTTACAATATGTTTTAGTTTGTCCAGTGTGTCACTAAGATTCTGTCTATTTTGAATTAGGTCACTAACAACTATTTTTAACCGCCTATCTAGTTCACAATATTTTCTTGCTCTTTTGGGGGTACTTATGCACAAACAGTTTTGTTGGAAAACAGTATTATAATAATACATTTCTTCTTGAAGAACTTTCATCAATTCAAATATATTGGGATGTGCTTTTCCGATTCGTCTGTTAAGTCTGTTATGCCATCCTTCTACAGAGTTTGTAGTCCGATGACGTTCTCCATAGCAAGTCCATATTCGGTGGCGAGAATTATCAATCCATTGATCAACGAAATAATCGTTAAATTTAACAATGGCTTCATGGGTAGGAGAATTTTCCATGATACAGAGCCAACCATCTGTAACTTTATCTTCCGGCAGATGAGCTAATGCAGCACACTTTCTTATGTGGTTTCTTACTTCCTCGTTGTCCTTGTATAAGTTTGTTAGACCTAAATCTTGTACTTTGCGCCAAAGAGTTTGGTTAAAATGAAAGTTACATCCTTTGATAACTTATAACTTTTGATTTTACTTCATCAGTAACAATCGCTCCTGGGCAGTTCCTGTTTATGCAAATCCATCGAAGAGTTAAGTTCTTGTTTTTTGCTTTCAAGTGAACTTGTGTCCAGAATACAGGATGACTGGTTTTCCACGTTTTGATTCTATCACTTCCATCACAAAAATCCACGAAAGCTTTGAAGAACCTAATTGTACTTACTAAGAATTCGGCAGAACTAATTTATTTTAGAAGTAATGCAATATTTATATATTATTCAGACGTAGTCCGATTGGTTGAAAGAAATCCCCAACTAAATTAGTTCTTAATCCCTTAACGACTTCAACAATTATGGTTATAAATTCAAACGATTTATAATCCCTGTGTAAACATATCGTACTTAAAATAAGTAAACACACCGTAATAAAACAATTATCGAAACCTTTAGGCGAATTCTTAGATTGTGAAAAGAGCTATACAGATAAATTTAATAGTAATTTGGGTAATCCAAAATTAGAATTTTTAATCCCTTAACGACTTTACGCACAAAATGGGATTAAAGAAAAAGATATCTAATTTGGACGCCCGAAACGGGACTATTTCAGGTAAAATTTTTCGACGCCCGAAAGGGGAACGCTCGAAACGGGAAGACACCGTGGGACGCTTGCCGGAATATAATATGGGCGATTAATGTGCAAATTAGAAAAAAATATTGTAAAAAACTCGTGTCACAATGACATGTAATGCTCGTACATTCAATAACTCGCATTACATAAACGTCATTGTGACACTTGTGTTTTAAAATACTATACTCGCATTTGTGGTGTTCAGAATACAGACCTCTCATATTTGAATGACAGATTGTTTGACAGCTATTTTGACAACTGAACCCACAAAAACTTCAGAGTCTTCACAGAAGCGTACTGCTGTGGTCTGGCAACCCGGTTTGTATTTAACATTTTTTTTTCTTTTTTTTTTTAAATAAAATTATAGAATTTTTATTTCATTCAAAATTACTGTTCTTTTATTTTTAATTAAACCTTTTATATTGTTTTTTTGGAGTATTAATGAAAGTCAGTTCTCTTTTGACCCACAATTTTCTTTTTCAAATCGAAACCCTGAGTTTAAATTGTTCTTTTGCGCCTTAATAAAATTGTTATCATTTGAGCTAGCTAAATTTAATTTTTCATTGTAAAATTTCATTTTTACATTTGTGTTGGTACTTTCAGTACACAGCAGTACGTTAAGGTAAAGCAAGCGACGCGTTGGTAGTTTAAGTACATATGTACTTATTGTACTTTCGCGTCCACGGACGGTAAAGTAACGGAAGTGATGCGTTGACCGTTTAATTGGGCAAAGCTGCGCTTTCTATCTTCGAATGAGTGTAGGAGGGTTGCACTTTGGGATGTGGTAGCCGAAAAAATAATAGGTATATAATTACCAATTTAAGTAAATTTTTTCGTAAGACATCTGCTGTATAGGCTGCATCACAGTCGCAAACCCAATGGTTATTTTCTATTCTCAAGGAACGTAAAGTACTACTTTGGTTCAGAAGCAGCACTGTGTTTCTGTCCAACTTAGAAATCACATTGTTTTCCAAATTCAGCACCTATATAAGTAATACAACTTCTTTAGTTTCTTTTGTAGCCAAGTAAATACTTGTATAATTTTCATGGAATTGTTGCTGTTAATGATAAAAACTCTTTAATTCATGTAAGACATATCGACTTTTTACTTAAGTCTTTTTCAATTATGTACTGTAAAAATATATAACAAAGGGCAGTTATATTGCCTATGAATACTAAATTAGCTTAACATATTCTTATCTTAGTATGTAATAAAACAATAATATTAGGTATGATAGAGACGGGATTATACGCAAAGTGCATATATTTTAAGTGTAGTCTACATGTCCACGTATCACTCTGATTAAAGTTAACTAGCGTTAATTAGTGATTGCATATTTGACCATTTCTATGCATATTTTTACAGAAGTTGCATATTTCGTTTATGCATATATATGCGCATATATTTCAGTTTTTCTTTGCTTATAATATAATAAGTTATAAACATAATTAATATTATTCTTTTGTTGCATGCTAATGTAAAACATGTTAAGCTAATTTAGCATTCATATGCAATATAACTGCACTTTGTTATATATTTTCATAGTAATTGAAAAAGACTTAAATGAAACGTCTCAGATGAATTAAAGAGTTTTCATCATTAACAGCCAACAATTCCAAAAATTCCGAAAATTGTACAAGAAATATAAGTAATACCACAGACAAGAGAACATAACAGACCATCAGCTAGATAGGGCGACTAGAATTGTTCATAGGACTGATACCAGCTGTCACTATAAGTAACGTCTGTACATTATTTTATATATCGCTAAAAGAGCGCCAACAGTATCACGCCCGGACATAGTACAATGTTGCCACTGCGCCGACAAAACTGTTGCATCTAAAGGGCACCGCCGCTAATCCGCTTATTTAAAATACATCGTATTTTTTTATAAAAACATGTCAAATCTTGGTATCAACTTTCCTTTGGCGAATTTTTTCTTCAGACTCGGTTGTTCAGGTTTATTTCTTTTACCCTGCCATTCGTTTATTATCCCCGTTATTAAAAAAAAAAAAAACGGGCATTTTTGCTTTAAGTTATAGTTATTATGTCGCATACATCGTTCACGACTATTGTCGAATTACCATATTTTAAAAACTATATACCATTAAAAGTTTCAATTAGGTGAACATTTATGTCGAAACAGGAGTTTTAGATGGGAAAAATTTGATTTTATTTTATTTGAATTAGTATGGCAGGCATAGCACAATGAGCCCGGTAAGGTGGCCTAAGTGCACGTGGTTACCACCTTCCCCGGCCTAGTATGGCAGGCAATAAGTGCAATTATTTGAATTGTGGAAGATCCAAGAAAAGAATTCCGAATTTAAATATGTTTAGATTGCCTGTGCGTGATGAGAATTTACTTGCACAATGGATTAAAAATTCAAAAAAATCATATGATATTTTCAATTTTATTCAAGAGTATTCGAAACAATTTATAAACAGTCGCTTTTAAACAAGGTACTTCAACAATAAGTTTTGATGCTCTATAACTGCAGACATATTTCATAGATCGGAATTCCACCACTGTTAGTGCTCTAACGAAAGTAGGACAAGCATTAATTAATCCAACTTCTTTCGAAAAAATATCGTGGAAATTGGCATTACAAATTTTTTCCAACACATTGGCATAGGCTGTATGAACGTGTGCGGTAAATTGGCAAATTAATTCTAAAATCGTCTTAGATACCGCATAGTTCTTACAATAGATGAACAATTTATTTGATACCTTGAATAATAAACTGATGTACCACAAGAATCCGTACAGTTGCAGATTAAGTGATAAGAATCCCGCGATTATAAATATTTTAATTTGAGCAACGGAATTTCTCAAAAGTATGACAAAAATTGACAGGAATGGTAAAGATAGTAGACGGTTTTGATGGCATGATTCAAACTACAACGGCATTTCTAAAATTGTATGAAGTCGAGAAGGGCAAAGGTATACATTTCATCTTAACTAACAGACTAAATCAGGATGCCATAGAAAATTTCTTTTCCGTCATTATACAACATGGAGGATAGAATCTTTACCCAACTGCAAAGGCTTTTCGTTTATCTTTTCCGATAGAAACCGTTGCAAAACTTCTAGAACCTCAAAAATCGTCAAACTGCGAACCAGATTTGGTTGTTTGTTTACAAGTAAAACACGATCTGATCACTACTAATCTAGTAGTGATAATCGCATTATGTTAGTGTATTTTCAATGTTTCACAAAGATGTTTGGTCGTTATTTGCCCATTTTTTAAATTAAGGACAACATTTAGTTCCGCTGTGATCGGAAGCGTGTACTTTTTAAAATTAATGCAGTGCATACCTACTATTTTATTGTATTCTTGCTTCTTTCTGACATTCTGGATGATTCTTTTATTTATTTTTATAGTGAAAATAAAATTTAAGTATTATTTATTCCTTATTTATTCCTAATAGCCTATAAATATTAATAGAATGTGTATTAGCTTGTTGTTTGTACATGGTAATTATATGTACATATTACCTATATTAATTAATTTAAAATCAAATTATAGCAATTAGTTTTCATATTTATGCATTTCTGACTAATGCAGATTAAATATCGTTAAATATCTTACATGCACAGGAATACCGTGTATATTTCATACTTTTTAATTACGTTATCTAATGTGAAAATGAATCAAAACACGTCGCACATAATTCGTGTATTTTAGCGGCGCCATCGCGTGCCGATTAGTTCAAGTTGGGGTATATATATATAGCACAGGGAAGCAGCGGCAGACGTTCTGCTTCCTTTTATGCCTCCAAAAAATTACATTTAGCTAACAGTCTGTATATTCTCTTGTCTGTGGTAATACATATGTACTAACAAAACTAACTAGGTATGTATATATGTATGTTATAAAAATAGAAAAAAGAGATTCTCACCTCAACATTTGGCGGTATCCAATTAAATCTCTTCAAATCGTTATTGGACAGATTCAAAACGTTGACACCGGCATAACTCCAATCCTTATCCGTAAACTCTGAAATGGAATTATTGCTCAGATTGACCGAGACTGTAGACAGGTTGACACCAATTTCATAGAAGCTCCTTCTCAAAGCGGGCAAGACAGGCGGAATTCGAAACCTCCCACTGGAGCAATCGATCTTGAAAGCTCCCGTAAAAGGATAAATTTCGCAAGCACAATTCTTAGGACAGTTGTAGAACTTCGAAACTTGGCAATTGAACTCGTCAAAAACCAAATCATTTAATTTGGTTCCTTTCCACTTGGTAGGAGCTGCGCATTGCATTTCACAAGACAACTTAATTGTCTTATGTTGATTCTGTTGGCTTTTTAGATGCTTCAGCAAGTCCAAATTGTCACAATCACAGCTGATTGGATTCTCGAAAAGGCATAGGATTTGCGCTGATGCAGCTGAAGATAAGCTTTGATTTTCTGACGGTATCTGAAGAGTTAAAATTGAATGTAGGAAGAGATGAGTAAAATTGTGTAAAGCATTAATAGAGGCTTAATCAGTAGTGGAAATCCTTTTGCAAGAAAATAAATAACAAAACGAATATTTGCTTACCTTTACATAGGAAATATTGTTGTATGAAAGATTGATTTTCTTCGCCAGTGTCGTCTTTCCAAATGGTAGATTGATTAAAGAGTCAACGGTCCTTAATTTATTGTGGCTTAAGTCTAAAACTTCTAATTTTTGCAGGCCCATGAGGGAATCCACATTAATTTTACTCAAACTGTTATTGCTTAATGATAAACGTTTCAATAATTTCAAATCCTCATTGTAATGTTGGAACCAATCTTCTAACTTATTCCCGAAAACATACAGTTGCTCCAGACGTAACAAACCTTTAAAAGTATCAAACTCCAAATTCGAGAGTAGGTTTCTACTAAGATCTAGATAGGTCAAATTATTCATATTTAGAAACATCCCTTTGGGTAATGATTTAATTGAATTGTTGTTTAGTCTCAATTTTTGCAACCACGTGCAGTTTGAAAAGACATTTGAGCCAATCTCACGCAAACGCCCACTGCTCAGCCACACCTGTTTTAATGCGGAATTTCTTCGGAAGAATCCATCGGGTATTTCTTGGAAATCGTTCGAAGACAAAATTATAACCCTTAAATCCGTTAGGGGATGCAGAAGTTGAGGAGGTAGTTTCACCAATCTATTAAGGCTTAAATCTAAATATTTCAAATTCGGCGCATCTTCAAATAAAGAATCGCTAAGATTCTGGATGCGATTAGCCTTCATAATTAATGTAATTAAAGAGGATGAATTAATGCGAACCGGTAATTCCTTAATTAAATTGTTTGACAAATCCAACTCTTTTACATGATTCGAAATTTCTGGGAAAACCCTTAATTCATCTTTGTCTAGGGTAATAATCTCGACATTCAATAAATTGATGGTGTTATGCAAAAGCTTAGCCTCCAAATCTTCTAAATGGCTACCGCTAATTCGCAGCTCCCTCAACTCGCCACCTTCACTCAACTGTTCGAAGAGTAATCGGTCGATTGATCTGCAATTCAAGATTTTCACAGCAGAGAAATTATTCATTTTTAAATCCAGACTGCCGATATTGAAAAAGGGATTGAAGCAAGTGATTTTCACACTGAAGATGTTGTACTTTATCACTGCTTCGCTGATGGTTCTGTTGGGGCATACCATTTCTAGTTCCCTCTTCGTGTAGCTCTTCAGGCATTCACAATCTCTAGACACTTCATCGCAGGTTAGGTCTGCTTTGGTTTGAGTTAGGAAGCATGACAGAAGGACCAGTAGCACATAAAACATTTCCATAACCTGCAAGTCTAAAGAAAAATATAAAAGAACAATATTCGTGTTATTCAACAGTTTTAAATCTCGTAAAGGGTTGATTTAGAGCAGATAATTATTGAATAGAAAATCAAATACAATTATAGCCCGCCGCTATGCGAAAGAAAAATTGATCAGTTGTTTCGGTAGTTCTTGGATTTTCATTTGTAGATCGAATCATTCGGTCCGATATCTTGTGTGTCTGTTAGGTCAAATGAACAGTCATTCGAAAAATTATAGCTTATCCTCATTTATATTTTAAGTATGGGTACCAGAAACAAAATAGTATTACTCTAAATATTGCTTTTCACGGTGTTGCACCGAGGATAATGTCCGAGTCCTTGAGTAAATTGAGAAAAATATTATTCCTACAACATTAGAAGGATACATGTTTTATAGAATCTCATAAAAGGCCCATAGACCATAAAATTGATCGTATTCCCATTCTTTTAACAATTTCGGTACAACTTGGACTAAAAAACATGGTCTGGGGGCCGTATTAGACAGACTAACATTTTCAGAAAAGAATCACAAATATTTCGCTTCGTAGAGCTTTCATTTATTTGTAAATACTCGAACATATATATGAGTCTTGAAATAAGAAAACACAGATTATTTTTTAAACTCATATTAAAGCAAATCATTTTATTGTTGAAAATTGTCAAACTGTAAATAGTATGACGTTTTAATTTGAAACTGTATAGCTTTTTTTCAAATATAAAAACGGATCTCTGATAGAAACGATATTTGTTATAAGTAATTTAACCTATAGAAAAAAGTACATTTGAATGATCATATAACAAAGAATTCCAAGCAGGTAAATAAATTTTATTAAATTACGTATGTAAAAAAAGTAATTATACGTCTTATAATACGCAACACATCCTCCTCAATCACCGGAGAAACAAAAAAACTATTATTTTGTTGTACAGGTAAGTACTCTTCGGGATATAGCAATTCAGTTTGTGATGATCATTGCACATTACATAACTTCAAAAAAGTATCGTTAACAGCATTACAACGCTCATATGGATCATCAAAACAATCAGGAAGTTTACTAGTTTTATGATTAGTATTACAATTTTTCCGAATTACGTCCCAGACAGCTTTGGATTTATTTTTTGCTGATAATATATAAAAGTCATTGTTTTCTTTCTTTTTTAAAGCAAGTATGTACATCATTGTAGTATTTTTCATATTTCAGATAATCAGGTTTAAAATAGTTATTTGTATCACTAGGCCAGAAACTATAGTTTTGCGAGTTTTAGTACGGTTTGTGGGGCCGAGGCGAAGCCGAGGTCCCACAAGTGCGAATACTCGCAAAAGAGTTTCTGGCCGTGTGTTACACACTATTTTTTGAGCCGACAAATCTTCATTTTGTTGTAAATAATAAAAGAAATTAACGCTAGGGAGTTAACAGTACAGGTTGGCAATACATATTACGTATGAATTTTGAATTGGAAATCAGGGTTAAGATACCTTAGTGTTTTGACGTTTTAATTTTCTTGGTAGTTTTGATACATATTCATCAATAATAAGGACAATGGAGACCCCAGCTCATATTACAGAGGTTGTGTGTGAAGTTATTAACCATTTATTACCTGTAAAATCTTCCGAAAATAGAAATGGAATGAATATGAATTAATTAAGAGATTGTGTAACGAAAATTCTGTCATCTGTCATCGAATCTATAATTAATGGCAGAAATGTCAGTAATTCCAATATAGTGTTGCCAACCAATAGTGGTCTTTTTGCCGGCCTAGGCCGGAGAATGGTAAGTTTCCGGCCGATTTATAGTAATGCAAAATCAGTGTTTCTGGACGGAGGCGCAAAAATAATATTTTTTGTACTGAGAGATTTCAAGAATAATAGGTTATTCTTAAGTTGTAATATTTCAGAAGTAACCCATTCGCTGTGAGAAGTATATTTTAGGCACCTTACTAGTGGAAAACATAGACCCACATAATATTTAAAAAGATCTAGAAAAATGTTGAATGCCTCTTCCGGGCATTATAATTGAAGGCAATATTACTAAAACAACCTTTTTATTCTTTTGACGAATTTATTAATTTTAAATTTTGACCTGTCTCCTTGTTGTGAACGTGCTTATTGTTTCATTTTATTTATTGTATTTATCTATTGTTTTTGTTTATTGTATCTTTATCTGTCAGACAACATTGATTTGTTTATTGGCAATATTAAATCTATCTATCTATCTATCTTTAGTAATTTTTAGTAATCGGGAATTAGTGGTGAATTTTATTCCCCGGGAGTGCTAATTTTCCACTGTTTCGAGAATAACCCCCCGGCGGTTTTCTGGCCACCTTGAATTTATTTATTTTTTATATATTTTTTGTTTTGAGGCATCTAATGCTACAAATTAGCGTACTATAAAACTATTCAAATACATCGTTATTATTATTAAGAATTGTTTACATTTTTTACGCCATATTGTCTCCCATCAAGTTTATGACGCTTTGTAATAATATCCTATATGCATGTGATACTCGCTCATTAAATATAATATTCTAAGGCGGTCCTATCTAAAATTTATACATTGTTTTTCTTAATTAATTAAATGTGATAATTTAAAACAAAGCACACATGTTGAAAAATAAGGAAGCTATCAGTATGTTGTTCCGTTAAAATAACCACAAACCTCGTGCCATATCACATATTTACACATACAATACAAATGTATAATTTTATAGTGTCATATACGTATACAACTGTTCGGCGAAACCATTTTTTTAAACAATTCTTATCAATATGGCTAAAGATTACACGAATCATCCTCGTAAGTACACTTTATTAACTATCAATATATTGGCCAATTTGTGTATACATAATCTTCTCAATACATATGCAAGTAAATATATAGAACTTTTGTGTGGCAGTGCAGAAATATGTTACGTATGTATCATTTTTATTAATATGTATAAATGTAACTATATATTATATTGAAATATCTGCTGTATTATAATTAACGTATTACATTTAAAACAGTTCATATTCTCTGATGGCGTATATTTCTCTATTAGGTATAATTTCGATTATTCGACATATATTTCTTATCCAAAGCGTGTGATAAATTATTATCATAATTTTGTTGTTAATTTATCAGTACCTACACATACAAACGTATATATACTACGCAAATGCATATACATCATTGTCCATGCTTGCTTAGTGGGCTTTAATCTTTTGGTTGTGGTTTCGTTTCGTATTACAAAGGGATAAAATTTTAAAATTCTAATTACATTGAAAATATGTTAACAATACGATATTGTAGCTGCCGATATCATTCGTGCATTATCTCTTTGTGAAGGCTGCAGCTAGATTCATGCAAAAATCATTTAATATCAAAAGCCCGCCCAAAAAAATATAGCATTTAAAGATATCTTCTTTTTCCGGAAACGGTTCTTTATACCGGAAGTCGATAGCAACTTTCTTATTTTAAATGAAAGATATGTATATTTTCTTAACTCATTAAGTATATATTATTTAAATACAATTCAGGCGTTTTCTTTCTGAAACATTTAGAATTTTGAAGAATTATGATATGTGCGACTTCTTTGATAATTTAGTATTTTACAATTAACAAAAGGGATGAGGAATGATACCTAAAATACAGATATTCACAATTGTTCTTCAAGTCGGACACGTTTAATCTTAGAAAACTCACTTTCTCCACGCCTATTAGATAATATGTTAATTCTTCTCATCCACGTCAATTCAGTTGACAACTGACAGTAAAAAAAATTAAAAATTCTACTAAACCTTGAATACACTAACAAATAACGAAAATGGACGAAGATCTGAAGATGGCAAGTATAGTGGCCGAAATGTACTCTGATTGTAAAAGGAAAATTAAAATTTTTTGAATGGTTTGTTTTCCAATACCTACACACTAAAAAATATTACACTTTTCCTATGGAAAATTCCTGTAATGTATAGGGTAAATTTACCAAAAATCAGACAATTTACTATAAAACTTTAGGTAAATTTCCCAATTTTTCGTAATTTTACCCTATACATTACAGGAATTTTCCGTAGGAAAAGTGTAATTTGTTTAGTGTGTATATTAGTTTCTTTTATTTTATTAGGTTTAAAGAAACAGAAATAAGGCAGAATTGTTGTTTAACATCAAAGTATAGGTAGACCAAGTAGCGTCACTAACGTTTTTATACATGGGTTTTTACGGAGTTTTCGGTGACCTTCTACCATTTTGTTTTATCCATTGCGCGAAATTTAAAAATGTATATGTAAGTAATATCCTTGTAATATGTCTAAAAACAAATTAAAACGTGTTTTTTTAGCATTAAAACAAATTCGTTATTTAAATGTTAAACATGTCGATCAGGTAAATTAAACAACTATTTACAAATGTAAAAGATTTATTAATTTTCTATTTTGTCGTGGCTTTGTTTTCAACAATCTATTGTAAAATTTTAACGAATAAAAAATGTTCGTTCTAACAAATAATTTTATTAAATATTCCATTGGGAAAAGGCCAATTGATGTTTTTCATGAGCCTAACATTTTTTTTTTGCAAATACGTGTTGGAAAATACGAATCCATTTCATTAATAAAGCGATAAAAGCTGCTGTCAGGCAACTTTAAATTACCAAATAAATTAGCATCATCCTGGTAATGGGCTCTATAGAATGCATTAATTTTGGAACTGCCATCAAAATGATATCCTTATACGTTTGAAAATTCAGTGTATTTCACACAAGAATGTTTTTTCAGACATTTTTTAATTAAATATCCTCCGATATAAGTAAGAGCATTTTCTTCGGATATATCTATGTGTCTATAATCAACTGGAATGTCGTAAAATTTATTAATTTTATTTGACTGTATCGGGGTCGGGTTTAGACAGTTTCTTCTTATTGTCGCACAGTTCCGAAGAAATTTTCCAGACAATCTTGATTTATTCTTCTGGTGTATATATATTCCATTCCATCTTCACTTAATTCTTCATACAGTAAACGTAGAGAAGATATACTTTCAAGCGACCACAATTTCCCATCTCTAAAATGTCTCTCCGGTCAGTAAGCAATGCCCAGAATGACATCCTAGAAGATATGTATATTATTTACCATGTACAGATTGTATGTTACAACGGTAACCTCGTAACATCTTTTGGAAATCGAAAGAAATGAAGCCCCGAGGAATCAATATTATTGCTCCTACAATTTCTCACTGCACAGTGATGTGGTACTTTCCTTTAAACTTGGACAACAGTTCAAACTTATTCCAAAATCATAATAAATACAAAACACAAATGTTTGTTTACTATGACCATTCACACGTGACATAAATCATATGGGATAAAACAAAATGGCGGCGCAATTTTCTTTTACCAAGAGAGTGACGCTACTTGGTATTCCTATACTTTGTTTAACATCAGAAGATCTTTTAGAAAACGCATGGAGAACTGCATTGAAATGGGTGGTGGACAGTTCGAGCAGTTACACAAAATAAGTTATTCACTAGTAGTATAATGCGCGGGCGCTTGTAATGACAGTTGTATCCCCTGGCTACTCTTCTGGAAAGTCGATTTTATAAGACATTATTTTCAAACATGCGTATGTTATTACACTACTGATGAAGTATGATTGTGTGTGTATGCATTATTTCTTTTTATTATTTATTATTTACCTAAACTTCGTAATTTAAAGATAAAAAATTGTGTTAATACGACGAACTGCACTTCGAAACTTTCGAATGCAAATATCTCGAAAATGGATCAAGATATCAAAATTAAACAAGTGTGTGTTTTTCATGTAAAAAAAGGTTGCTCTTTCAAATTTTCTATTCGGTTTATGTGATTCTGCATACACATATATTTGCACAATATTTAATCCATATTTTATAAATAACTAGAAAGCCCGCGTTCCACCTTGGAACGCACCCTCTACAGAAAGTGGATACGCCTTGAGAAGGTGCGTACCCCTTAGGTAACAGCTCGCTCTTCAATCGCGTGGAATTGATATGGGAATTTAGAATAGAGTTTCACTCTATTAATTTATCATCTGTAATTTTGGAATCGCGTTTGAGTCTCACTTTAAAAAAAGTTTTCAAAAATTAAGAAATTATTATACCTATTATTTTTCTTAATTTTTCGTTTTTTTTTTTTTTTCAAAGGCATCACTTTAGAAAAGACTCGTCAAAACGCTAAAATTCAACACAAAGATTTTTTTCATGTAAAAATACTGTCCATATTTCCAAATTTGTTACACACAAATCTTGTTCTGACAATTACGAACACAAAAAAAATCAGCCAAACCGGTCGAGCCGTTCTCAAGTGATGCTCCGTCATACATGTGGTATTTTTATTTATATAGATAGTGCTTTATTCTATGCCTATTTCTAATGAAAGGAATATATTTTTCTATTATTTCGATTTTCTGTTAAGTGCGATAGCTTCCGTTCAAAGAATATACCCGCTGATACAAAAAAAAAAACGGCTTAGGCAGTGGTGTGGAAATGCCAGATATTAGAAACAGATTTTATCATATACCAGTTTCGCTAAAACCGGTTAATCGATTTTTATTCAAAATTGATTTTGAAGGGGATTAATCGCCACAAACAATGTTGTATTAATGATGTAACGAATGTATAATTTTAAACATTCACGAATGCGAATATCTGCCGCAAACATTCACGAATGTTTTTCCGAATGCAATCGAATGCTATTTCGTTCTTTTGGATTCATGACTAAAATTGCACCCATAATAAGCATCCTAATTAATAAAACACTCCAGGAAGGTACTTACCCGGATTAGGTACTTAAAAACAACAATAATAATACCCATACATAAGAAAAATGATGTAAGTAAACCCGAAAATTACAGACCTATCTCTTTGCTATCGACAATAAATAAGATTCTCGAAAAAAGCATTCACCAACAAATAATGAAACATGTACAAGAAAATAGTATCATAAATTACAGTCAATACGCGTTTCAGCCAAAATCAAGTACAATGTCAGCGGCATGCGACCTAACATACACTATCCAAAATGAACTAGGTCAAAGAAAAACAGTAATAGTAATATATATTGATATGAAGAAGGCATTCGATACTGTGTCAAAAGGAAGGAAGTGAATGAAACAACATATTTAGGATTGCAATTACAAAATACCATGAAATGGGATAGACATATACAGAAACTAATTGAACAAAATGCAATAACAATTGCGGCTTTAAATAAAATTAAATATATAATACCTACTTCCCTTAAAAAACCACTATACCACGCCCTATTCGCTGCAAAAAATAGCTACCTAATAAACATTTGGGGAAACACGACAACAAAAAATCTATCCAAAATACAACGACAACAAAACAAAGCTCTAAAAATAATATACAAGTTACACTATAGAACTCCAACAACACATGTTTATGAAAAAACAAAAGAACTAAACATACAAGGAATAATAACCCTCAATAACATATTATTTCTACACAAAATTAGAAATAAGGAAATTAAAACTAACATAAAATTACAAAGGAATAGAGAAATACATGACTACAAAACTCGCAGAGTATCGCACTTGAGATCCGAAATATATAAACACCACAACTACAGTCAAACACTAAATACAACAACAATAAAAATGTACAACAAATTACCGAAAAACATAAAAGAATTACCGTACCACAAATTTAAAAGTGAAATAAAACAGATTCTGAGGAAGAAAAACTAATAGTTAAAACCTAAACCACGACTTAAAGAAAGAAGGAGGCCCTCAACACCGTTAGCCCGAGACAGTAGTTCCCGAGGCGAGGATGAGGGATGGAGGAGCAGCAACGCTACAGATATATACATACACAACATACATTATGTATATGTGTATCTATTGTATTGTTGTTCGTTTATTGTAAATAAATAAATAAAATAAATAAATGTTTAGTTTTGAGATTGTATGAGTGGAAGCAAATTAAAATTTAGTCGATCGGATACATAAATAGAAATCAATAAACACGAAATTTTTATTATAAGTACCCAAGTAATAAATATCAAAGATAAAAATGCCTAAACAATTAACCGAAAAAATGCCACTGGAGCGGGGCTCATAGTCTGTTGTTGCAATCATTGCGCCATCAAAAGCAATAAAAGCTTGAGATATAACAATAATAGTACTAGTAATAATAATAATAATCTCATGAACGGACGTGTTCATGTATACCTACGCGGAGACATTTTTATACTTTTAAATTTTTTTAAAGCGGTTGAATTGGGGTTTTTGTTGTTTTGTCGTGTTGCCTATATTAATAAGGTATAGCGGTAGTCTTTCTGGGACCCGAATGTCCCCTTTTGAGTGTGTTTAGGACTCTTTTATTGTGACATTTTTATTTTTGACGTTTAGTGACAGTAAATTTTTAAGTGAATTCTGTAGACATTTCACTGAGTTTCGGGCAATCAATCAACATTTAGTAGTGGAAGATGTGGCATGGTAGGAAGTCAGTTTTCCCCTACTTGGAGACGCCGTGATGATTGACTCCAAGACTGGCACAGGGGCTGATGGAGCGAGTGGCATCACCCTGCGATCAAGAACCACAAGAAAGGCAAGTGAATTAAGGATTACCAACACCATAGCCTCGAGCGCTGAAGGTGCTTCGACAGATATAGAGCTGGAGAGCACCCAAGCGCATAATACTCGATATAGGCAGAGGACGAAATCGACTAATGAAATGAATGAATTTGTTGTTCGATGCTATTATCTATTAACTAAGGCAGAGTCAGAATCGGTGTGCTATGGATTGGAACTGCATCGACGTGTTACTAATCAGTTCCCAGTTTTGAGAGGGAAAACTGTACAGAATATCTTAGATCAACGAAGATCGTTAATGATTAATAAGAGAATCCTGGTTGAGAGATTGGCACAAATAAAGGAGGAAATAGAGATAGACTTAGGACTTCGCGAAGTTATTAGCTAGCACGAGTAAGACGAGATACTCCGGGGGGTCGAGACAGAAGGACTTAAATTGGAATTGCTGTAATGACACATTTGCAACAAGATTCATGGATGACAATGAGAGATGCCATATAAACCAATCCCAAGTGGCAAATGTTGCTTGTGATGTTTCTGAGATCGCTACATCTCAGCCTTCTCAATCAGCTCGACAGGGAAGGCAGAGGATTGCTTGGACTAATGAAATGAACGAGCAGAAGTCTGTTCTCCTAAGTATGTGCAGCATGCTTCGTCGGACGTTGAACAGGCAGAATAATCATTAGCACCACCTACCAATCTTTGTCTTTAGACGGATGTGGTA
Organism: Cetonia aurata; assembly: GCA_949128085.1. Classification (NCBI taxonomy): domain Eukaryota; kingdom Metazoa; phylum Arthropoda; class Insecta; order Coleoptera; family Scarabaeidae; genus Cetonia; species Cetonia aurata. Next base: position 23,657,389 of record OX421890.1, on the reverse strand, counting down.
GGGGAAAAAGGACCAAGTAAATAATAACTTGTGAAAATGTAAATGTAAATAATAATAATAATATGATTTACTGCCAAAACACAAAAATAATGTGTAAAAGTCAACATAAAATAACCAACTGATCATTAATAAATCGAAAAATATAAACTATTAACAAAGTAAACTAAATTAAATAAATAAAATAAACTAAAACTAGAGAAAACATGGGTGACGGTATTAAAATTCATCTAAGCTGTAGAACATGTTGCTATGCAAATCGAGCTTAAGATTTGTACGGAATAGCGATGGCATGCCTAACATGGTGATTCGGGTGATTGTATCAATAATAGACCAGGAGCCCCTTCATAGTTGCATTTTTTTTTTTTTTTGGTTAAAGGTAATTAATAGATATTAACAATCAACAAAATCAACGATGTTTGTGGAGATGGGAAATGCACACACTATGAATTGCTCAAACATTTCGGGAATAAAAAAATATTTTTGCTAAATGATTTTTTAATACCAATTCAAAGAATCTTGATTTACACAAAGAGCATGAGAACAATAAGGGATTAATATAATTGACATGTGAACGACTAAATATTATAAAACCTAAGAGATAGTAAAACACCTCAAGCAACACCATAAACAGTGAAGAGATGTTTAATTTTGGCTTATGTCCATAATATCCTAAACTAAACGGTGAATAGCCGTTTATAATGCATAAAATAAAACGTAAAAGTATCCCGTTGATGCCTGCGTTTGTTTTCTGTTTACAACTTGAATTAGAGCAATTCCATGAATCCATTCCCACAGGGATTCGCTTTTTGTAATGTTACAAATTCCCCATGAAGTTTCAAATTCTTCCAGCTGTTTTCAGTATTGAATAATCTACTAAGCTACTATAACAGTAAATTTGTCGTGTCTATAACTGCGATTTAAGTGTTGTCTGTAAATTGCATAAAATGAATAACTCAAGCGCAAATGAAATTTTGACATGTTTTACACTCTGGGACTCTGAACACTTTTGCAATAATATGCTATGAGAAATCAATGCACAAAGAAATGTACAATGAATTGGAATATGTAATACTGAAATAAATGTTCTGGCAATCATCCTCAAAACAGAACGCAAAAAAGCAAAATATGATCTGAAACAAATATCTTTCGTCGATTGTGTTATAAGTTATAAATAACATACTAATCAGTGAAATGATAATAATAATGTGAAGTCGATAAAAATTAACAATTTTATTAGTGAATTTTTGTTATCTTGATCTACCCTTTATTTAGGTAGAAATTGTTAGATTTTCGAGATTAATGAAGTACCTACCAGGTTCCTGGGTATCATGATTATAGGTATATACAGGGTCAGTTAAAAGTATGGAGACGACTATTTATTGTCGATAATATTCATTTTAGGAAATTTGTTCAGAAGTTTGTAAGAGATTTTAATCTACATTTCAGGAATTTTTTTTTCCATCTTTTGTTTTTAAGTTTCGCCAAACGACGTAATTTTTTTAAATAGGCGCTTGTACATTTTACTCTACCATTCGATAGAGCACCTTTTTCTCTATACATAATGTTTTTTTTTTTTTAATTATTTTAATAACAATAAGTAAATGCGAATAAGTGATCAAATTGCCTTCCATTACGAATTTGACAATGATCCAATCGACAAAACCCCGAAGAGAATTCTATAAAAAATATTCGAGGAATTTCTTGCATCGTTCTCGTAATTTTCGATTTCACCGGGCTTATCTTTATAAATCTTATTTATTGTGTATTCACAAAGAAAAAATCTAAAGGGTTTAATTTGGCGAAGCACTGGCCATTCAATATTTTCGCGTCTCCCAATCCATCTGTTAGGAAAAGGGTTGTCCAGATATTTACACCATAATGTGATGGGGCGCCATCTTGCTGGAACCAGATACTATTATTGGGGATGTTTTCATCGTTTTCATCTGGGTAGAGTGTAGTACAAGCAGGTATAATCTCATTTTGTAATAACTCCAAATACCGACAGTATGACTCCCTAGAATGCCAACCCGAACATCCACCTATTGAGGGTACTGCGTATGATGCTCCAAAAACCAGGAAGGATTTTTCAATGACAAGTATCTGCAGTTATGGCTGTTTACTGCACCAGTAATGCAAAAAGTAGCTTCGTTTGAGAAAAGAATATTGTTGACCAAATTGTCATTATTGCAAATATTTGTCATTTCTTCACAAAGTTATAATCTCCTGTCTATTTTATTTATTTTTATTTAATTTCTTGTTATTATACAGAATATGTACAGACAAAAAAGTGATACATACAGTAAAAAGTAATCTAAAGTGTATTTTAAAAAGTATGTACATAAATGTTCATCCCTCATCTTCGCCTTGGGAACTTCTGTCTCAGGCTACTGGTATTGAGGGCCTCCTGGTGTTATTTTACTTCGTGTCGACTTCGGTTGTATTACATATTTGGATTATTTGTTATATGTTTTTTTCTCTTAGCAACTGTTTTATTTTTATTTTGAAAGATTTATAAGAGTATTTTCTTATTTCTTTTGGTATTTTATTATAGATATTTATTGCGGTTGTTGTCAAAGATTGTGTGTATGTTTGATGTGCATATTTTTCTGTTCTTATATGTGAAATCCTTCTGGTTCTGTAATTGTGTATATCTCTGTTTGTCACTAACTGTGTTCTTAATTTAATTTCGTGGTTTTCAATTTTGTAGAGAGTAAGTATATTATTTAGGTTTATTAGCTGATGCATATTTAGTTCCTTTGTTTTTTCGTATACCTCTGACGTCGGCGTTTGGTGTTGCATGTTATATATTTTTTTTAAGATTTTGTTTTGTTGTCGTTGTAATTGGGCTATGTTCTTTTTCGTTGTGTTTCCCCAGATGTTGATTAGGTAGTTGTTTTTTGATGTGAAAAGTGCGTGATATATGGATTTTTTATATTTGTTTGGGATCATATGCTTTATTTTATTCAATGCAGCAATGGTTTTGGAATTTTGTTCTATTGTTTTGTGTATGTGTCTATTCCACTTCATGGTGTTCTGGATTTTCAGCCCTAAGTAAGTTGTTTCTTTCACTTCTTCTAGTTTTTGATTTTTTAATTCTATTGTTGTTCTTTGCTTCTCCCTTTTGTTGCTAAATATCATGTATTCTGTTTTCTTTTCATTAATGGTAAGTAAGTTGTTGAAACACCATTCTTCCAATATTTTCAGGTCTTCATTTATATTTTTTTCTATGTGCTTAGTATTATTGCTGGAATAAAGTATACATGTATCGTCTGCGTATGCGTATAAATTTCCATGAAGGGTTTGTTCTAGAAGGTCGTTCATATATAGGGTGTATAAAATTGGGGGTAGATTTCCACCTTGTGGTATTCCAAAATCAGCATACATAGGATCACTTATAATGCCATTTACTTTTGTTGTTTGTTTTCTGTTGTAGATATATGTCTTCATCAAATTCAGTTCTTTATTTTGAAATCCATAAGAGTGCAGTTTTTCTATTAGTTTTTCCTTGGATATCGTATCAAAAGCTTTTTTCATATCTATAAAAATCACTGCAACTGTTTTTCTTTGATCGAGTTCGTTTTTGATATCATTGGTCAAGTCATATGCTGCTGACATCGTACTGGATTTTGGCTGGAAAGCATATTGGCCGTAATTTATTATGTTGTGCGTTTGTATATGTTCCATTATTTGTTTTTGTATAATCTTTTCCAAAATTTTGTTCATTGTCGATAATAGAGAAATGGGTCTATAATTTTGTGGATCCCGCGTATTGCCTTTTTTAAGGATAGGAACTATTATGCCAGTCTTGAGGTAGTCTGGGTATATTCCTTGTTGTAGTGTTTTATTTATTTGTGTAGTTATAATAGGTGCTAGTTTAGTTGCATTTTGTTTGATTATATTGTTTGTGATTTTATCAAAACCAGGAGCTTTATTGTTTTTTAGCGATTTTATTGTTTTTAGTATCTCTTCTTCTGTTGTTTCTTTCAAAATAAACGGGGGAATTTGTTTTTTTGTAAAGGTGGTTTGTGGGTTTTTGTTATAGCTTTCTATCTGCTTTGTGGCTAGCTTTTTTCCAACTGTCGCGAAAAATCTATTAAACTCATTTGATATTTCTTTCGGGTCTGCTGTGAGTGTTCCGTCTTCTTTCATTATTTCTAGGACTTTCGTGTTGTCCTTTTTTTCTTTACCTAGTTGGTTTTTTATGATTCTCCACAACTTATTGGGATCGGTGTGATATTTTTTCATTAAAGTTTGCCAATATTGGATTCTGGTCTAAAAACGTCTTGTAAATTTCTGCATCTATTGGCATCCCATATTTCATTAACATGTTGATGGAGCATGTTCCAGATAGTCACCAATCTGCTTCTGTGGACGAACGAATTATCCTGCACCAACACCATTGGGACGGGTTCTTTCTCGGTGAAAATTACTGCACTCCAGTTACGCTGCAAATACGCGTTCGCGAAATCTAGACGCTGTTGAGCGTGTTCAGGTCACAATTCCACTTTCCTTGCAGGATGTCTGCAATGGATATTAATTTTATGCAAAAAAATTCGCACAGTTCTGTCATGTTCGCACATTACAGTGTAATTGTAATTGTTCCGCCATATTTATAGATGTGGACAGTGGATTATTGGCCACAAAATTTAAATTCTACCTGCATTACCATCATCCACTTTTGCAGGACGACCAAGATTTGGCCTAGAGTGTAAAGCAGTCTGTTCATCAAAAGGTGAAATATGCATATGTGAACTATTCGTTTAGTGAATGCTGCCAATTTTATTTCTGCTTTATTGAAGTTATGGTTCTACACTTTACCAGTACTCTGTGGTTGTACCAATGGTTTTACATACATGCATTTAATTTTGTATTTAAAAACTTCATTGAAAATAAAAATAAAATCCAGATATGGGAGGCGTTAAGGGGATCACCGATTTGCGCAAATCTGGGGGATTTGATATCCTGTAGATTAAAAGTCAAAAATGCCTTTGCACCTCAATTTTTAGAACTTTTGATTCTGTTTGTCAGAATTTTTATTTATTTTGACAGAATTTTTATGTGTGTTATTAGAATATTTATTTATTTTGTCTGATTTTTGTTTTATTATGTTAAAATTTTTATTGTTGTTGTTAGGATATTTAATTATTTTATCAGAATTTTTATTTACTGGAAATACTTGGAATTTTAGGATTTGTTAGAATTTTTGTTTATTTTCATTTTGTTAGAATTTAATTGATTTAATTTCTTTTAATTAATAATAACGCCGGAAGGGGTCAAATTTTTAATTAAAATAAAGCATGATATTAATTCTTCAATTACAGTAAATTCTTTAAATAAGTCCAAACATTGGAAACTAAGTTCCAAATATTCATAACAACCGCACGTGTTATAATCTAGTGGAATAAGGAAAGTAACTGTAAAACTTGACTCTAAAGTATATTTATAATTTTATGTGTTCCTACTAAATTATTTAATATTCTGTTTTCATATAGATACATATATTTTCTGTACAGATAATAATAAATATTTCAATACACCCCATTAATTATTAATTCGTTTCATTTGCCCTCAGAAGTGCAATTATAATATTGCAGCAAATTATCTTATTTATTGCAGTGAAACGGTATGTTTAAAACATACACCTACACAAATATCTCATTAAAACAAATTTTACTTGCATTTGGATTAGGATCTAGATCAGGGGTGTCCAACTTGCAAGGCCTCAAGGGCCAAAACTAAAACCTTTGATGTGGTTGCGGGCCATATAATAATTTTGTTAAAGTAATAACAAAATAACGTGAGGTATAAAAATAATTACGGGGGCCACAACTAATAGCATCGCGGGCCGGATGCGACCCGCGGGCCGCCAGTTGGACAACCCTGATCTAGATTATACCGCAAAAAGATCCGTATCCGTCCTACACCTGCATGCAGTGAAGCATTTCTCCTTAACAGCGGCATTGCCGCGGGCGATACGCAGGCATTCCAGGACGTTTCAAGTTTTATATTCACAATAAGTATCTGTAGTACGATACTTTAGACAACCATGACAATGTCACTTCGGCCGCTCCTACACAAATAGGGCCAGGCCCGCCGCCCGCCGCGTAAACGCCCGCGTGCAAAACCAACTAAGTCGGCCCCACCCCCTCCTCCGCCTTTCCTAAGTGGGGTTGTACAATGGACTTTTTAATTTGTTACATATGGCCATATAAAAAAGTGAAGAAATACTTTTCAGAATTAAACAATTCATTGTATTTAGGTACTATGTTTACACATTGCGCGAAAGAAGTGTCATTTTAACGATTTTTACAGTTCCAAGTATTTATGCATTGATATAACCAATAGGTAAATGAGCATATTAACGCAGCACTAGCGTTGGGCAGAATGGAGTACTATTAAAACTGAATACTTAAAAATCGAATACCAGAATTCGAATACTGAGACTGAACATCGGAATTCAAATACCAAAACCGAACACCGGCCTGAATACCGAGAACGAATACTGAAATTCGAATACCGATACCAAATACTGGAATCCGAATACCGACACCAAATATCGAGAACTGAGACCGAGAACGCAAATAGGCATAAGAGATTAGAGAATCGACACAGCACCATCACAAACGATGAGGAATAACATACATAAGTTGTGTATTTGACGAATTACGAAAATATCCCAATATAAAATAGAAATTACTTCAACAGACTTGAGGTGTAACATATATTTTGTATTTTTCCGTGACAACTAACGAGTACTTCACACGAAGTACTCCACTTCAGCGAGTACTTTCAACTCTTAGTACCCGAAAACTTCCTTCACCAGTTTAAATTTACTAATAATAATACAAACAAATATGGCTCGAAAAGTGACCATAGTTGAATTGGTCGAATTATGTCATTCCTAAATGCTCAATTAATTAAAAGCAGACATCGATAAAATGAAATATGTTTAGTTTAAAGAAATCGGATAAGATCACTATAGTTACCAAGATACAATAAGAAATATTCGTAGCTGCACTCTAAACTAAATGCTTAAAGAATTGCAATGTGTCAATGTATCATCAAAATATTCTAATATAGTAGAGTCCGTTGCAATAAGGAATGGTACCTACATGTCGTCACTAAAACCTGCGCGAAGTGCTCTCAATCAGGCTACTATTGGTTGTTGCCTAGAAAAGAAGACCGATTACCAATATTCGTTCATTGCACGTGTGAGCATGTTGTTTCTATTGCAACGGACTCTACATGTAGTAATTCAAAGCTTTCATTTACTGAGTTTAAAAATATAAAAACGAGATTTTACACAAGGAGATTATAAAGTCATTCTTCGTGCTCTATAAAAGGTCAAAGAAAATAATTTCTACGTATCATTTTTAAAAACACAAATATTACAAGCTGGCTGCTCTTCGGTTCTCGGGTTCTCTGCCGTGTAGAAAGTTTAAATTACTTGACGTTTCGATCATCTTGTCGTGATCTTCTTCAGAAGTGAAGTGACTTCACTTCTTCAGAAGTGAAGTGACTTCACTTCTGAAGAAGAAGATCACGACAAGATGATCGAAACGTCAAGTAATTTAAACTTTCTACACGGCAGAGAACCCGAGAACCGAAGAGCAGCCAGCAACGACGGCCGTGAAAGCCTAAAGACTACTTTTACAAATATTACAAATTTGTTTCTTCAAAATTTGTCTACACCCGGCGCTTTCAATTTCAAAATATGTAACTACTACCTAACAAACGTTCATACATGAAGTATAGATATACATATATAAACATCAAAGGCCTTACATAGACGATAGACGTTTTAATAATGACTACATAAGAGATTTACGAAAATTATACGGCTGTGATAAATGTAATAACATTCATTATGCAGTACTGATTATCCCGGGATTTAATAAATTGATATTATTATTATTATTTGCCGCCCCCATGAGCATGCCGCCCGCGTGCGGTGTAAGCTTTGCACGCCCGCTTGCGGCGGCCCTGAATAGGGCCTCTTCGGTTTTACGGGTTGTTGCGGGGGCATATACCACTATCTTCTCTCTAACTGAAACTGGGCGGGTTTCTTTTGGTGTACCTAAATACATTTATTAAATACTCGAACCGATGCTTTGTTTGTATTTTTTTTTAAAGTTATATATAACTTAAAAAACAAAACAAAAATATTATTGTAAAGAGAAAAAGATTCTGTAATCAAACGCTAGAGTAAAATATACAAGTTCCTATTTAAAGAAAATACCCGGAAAGGGGTAACTTAAAAACAAATGAAGAAAAAAAAATTCAAGTATTCTGAAATGTAGACTAAAATTTCTTAACATACTTTTATATTGAACATAATTTTCTAAAATGAATATTAACGACAATAAATTGCAGTCTACATACTTTTACACCTAACCGTATATAATTTAAAATCCCGACAACCGACAATATTTCACATTATTTATTTGTAATAAGTTACAATACAAACAGTGACAGATAAAATTATTGAATTACTAAAAAAAACTTTGAAGAAATATATCGTTCATAATTCATAACAGACAGATGGTGTGATTCTTCCTCCACTATGTGGTTATTGAGTTTTACTTGTCAGGGAGTCACACATCAATACGAGAGACAAATGTTATTTTTCAAACCAGATGTTTTTTAACGATGATCGTCATATCGCCGAAAACATTGCCGCAAAACGAAAAAATTTCACCTTCTTTGAAAGTAATAACAGTAATAATAGTAGAATGTATTGTTAAAGATTCCGACACAAATAAGCGGCGAGTATTTATTGAGGATCGTGGTCACTTTTCATAGGTAATTTGAGGACCATGACGGAAAAAGTTGCATGAAATTGGAGAAGTAAGTGCGCATCAGAGGATTAACTACCCTTGTGTACCTATTTAATGTAAATCATTTTTTCTAATTGGATGAGGAATCATGAAGAACGCTCGTCTCTATTATAGAGAATGATTGGAAAGAGTGGTAAAAAACCTGAATACTGTAATAATAAAAGTATTACAAAATAGTTGACTTTTTTTGTTATACTTTGTATATGTCTCTTTTCAATCGACCTCCACACATTACTGTTCTTCTTGAATATTTTGTTTATTTTCCATTTAAAGGTTCCAAAGACATCTTACAGCAGAATGGAAATCCTTTCTATTCTCATGTTATAATAAAGAAAATATAATAAGCTTGTAAACCTAATAATCACGCATACCTAAAGCGTTACAAATAAAAATATAAAGGTATAATCCATGCTGGAGATTATATTTACAGATTTAACAAAAGAGGTTTTTCCAAGAAATGTGGTACGAAATGTGTAAGCGTGTGAATTTAAATTAACACGGCTAGAAGTATTATATATACCCTTATGGCGTTATTTTCTTTTTCTTTTGTTTCTAAAATATGGCGGCTGGCTACACTGATGTGAGTTTGTGTTTAAAAAAAAAGAAACCGCGCTGACTCGGATATTTTAAAACATACAGCATTTATAAGTGTATTTTTTAAGACTACCTTTCATTATTACATCCAAATTTCCTTTCCCAAAGGATTCTTGGAAATATTTCAATTATCATTAAATATTTTTCATAGTAATTCCTGGTAAACATAAAGAAACGTGCTATTTGTAACGGTTCAGTACAAGATATTTGATAAACCTCCAATGCAGAAACAAATAAAAGAAAAAAACCTTTTTTTATATTCTCAAAGATAAGGACATGTGCCGTTAAATATAACTTTAGTTTTAATAAACAGATGTATATTTCTTAACATAATAATAAAGGTAATGATTCATTTGTCAATAACATACGTAAAATCGCGAATTAGAAATAAGATTTACGGTCAGCGTTTGTAGTAGTTTACATTATCCAAATTCGTTTAGCGTATATTTATTTCTATTTAACTCTAACACGAATGCAAAAATAAGATAAGTATACTGGTTCTAAGAAAGCAATTTCCATGTATGTATGTCAGAATGGTCAATATATCTACATACAACTATCACATCGTCAAATTAATTATATATTAAATACTTACTCATTATTTCAAGTTCAGGCGACACACGTGCTTTATTTCCTACGTACTGAACCACTTGTTGATGTATTATTATATTGGTGTAACTGCTCTATTCATGAACTAACTGAATATTCATTAAAACGTAGAAACACTGGAGATAAGGCTACTTCAACAATTTAACAATATACTGAAACTAAATGAGTATTCAAGATTCTTATTAGATTACCAGTTCGCATTGGACGAACGCGTGGGGATCCGTTGTGATAATTTCTTGGGAAACTGTTGATACAATGGTATACTTTTTATCATACATTTTTAACTGGCAACCACAAAATTGTGTTTTTGTTTACACAAAGAGTACAAATTGTTATAATTTTAATAATACGATTTAATGCGTTTTTATTATTTTCTTTCTATCACCGTTCTTTAAATTTATATTTAATTCGTTTGAAATCGCAATTATGTATTTTTGGGAAATAAAAGTTTTAATGATAACACAGTTATTATTATGTAACATAAGAAAATGTATTTTATTTTATGCCCCATGAGCCCCATAATTTTGAATTGAAATCAAGGAGAGGGCAACATTCCCTATTAAAATTTTCTTTTAAAGGCATAAGTAGTACACAACAATTAAACAAAAGTATTTCATATTATTGATAAATAATATATATATAACGCTTATTAGGACTGTTTATTAATCCTTCTAATGTTAAAAAGCGTTTCTAGAACGTCCTTGAATCATTGAACAAATTTGACAGTTACTCGATGAGGTTATGTAGATTCGTCTAATTCTATTTTTTCGTTTATAAACATGACAGGGCGAGCTAAAGTTACGTTGAGAATCGAAGTAGAAATAGAGAAATGCAGAGAAGAATCCAATTGGACGAAGGTTATTGAATTGGCCGAGCAACTTAAAGAGAGATCTCCAGAATTTGGCAAGTACTTTAAAAGCTATAATTTTTGAGAGTGACACTCTATTTTCGGTTTTAGAGTATCTAGCACAGTTTTTAATTGGCGAAGGTCGTTTAGAAAATTACTTGGAAGAATGGCAACCAATCGAGGCAAATGTAAACAAAGCAAAATTGAATCTTATGGAAGCCCGGCGGAACCTGCAAATTGCCTCAGATGATAAAGGGAGAAAGGTACTTTTATTTTTATTTTGTTAGATATTAAATGGATAATGATAAATTGGTGCTCTACTTTAGGCAGGTGTTGCCCTGGATGCACACTTACTCCTAGGCAAATTATATTATGCTTGTGGTCAATATGAACAAGGTATAAACAGTTATAAATTAGCAGAATTGCATACTTTGTCAGAAAAAAAATTGCCATTGTAGGTACCGTATACACGTATGAGGATTTTTGTTTTTAATGTACGCATATTTTTTATAGACGTAGTTTGAAAATAGTAGCTGAATCTTTCGCCATCAAAGGATTATGTTTACAAAAAGATATGTCAGCAACATCTAAATTTAAGAAAGCTGAGAGGGAACAGGATATATTGAAATGTTTTGATATTGCTTCAGATTTGGGATTGTTATATATGCAAGAATTAGAAAAGCAACTAAATCAAAATTTCACTAGTACTGGTATGTACACAAATGATTCTTGCGATTACAATTTTAAATCAATATTATTTGTATTTTAGGAACACATTCCCCACAAATGCCTCTCGCAAATAAAGGATTAAGTTCAGTATTAGAACAAGCAATGCAAGAAGCTCCTGCACTTCTCTTGCAACAAGGCAAACAGGAACAAGCCCTGGAGAAATATAGATATAGTTTAGCTGCTGTTGAGAGCCCAGGTGTGAATTCTGTACGATTGAAACTTTTATGTCAGATGGCGGAATTGCTCTTGCAAGGATTCCCAGATGAAAATTATAAACAGCCAAATATGATAGGTCGAGATTCTGCATGGAAACCAAAGCTATACACAGGATTAAATCAGGTTATACGAGCAATTTCATTAGTTTCATTTGGTATCGTCACACTGATGGTATTTTATAGTTTTTACCTCGTAATAAATATGAAGAAATCATTCTTGTACTTATTGTTGCCGAAGCAATAGCTGTGAGAAATGCGGTACTGTCTCAATCCCCAGAATTTAAGGATGCCAGGCACAGTGCATATCAGGATGCCGCTGCTGTTTATGACTTACTTACATTGGCAACAGTTAGATGGGGTCAAGTTGCGTTATTGCAAGAGGTTTGTGTTACATTGTTATTATTTATAATTCAACGCTATTTACCTGAAGGTTTTGAGTGTGAACTATTGATCTCTACTGCCTTTTTAGTGTTCCTCTTTCTCTTAATACTTTTTTTTCACGTTTTTAAGGGTTTCCTTTAGGTCTTTGTTTAACATATCGTTCATTATTCAACATGATGAGATGCACAAACCATTTGAACTGGCAGAGTAGCTTATTTTTTTTATTTTTTGCTTATTATTGGAGATAAGAGGATAGGTTCTTATTTGACAAATTTTAGGGCTGTTTTAAACCTGAAGTAAAAATAGAACTGTAGCAAATAACGCTTGAGATCAAAACAAGAAAAGCTTGTTTTATTCTTTTTGCTTTAGCACCTGTATGTAGCCTAGCAGACGAAAATGAAAATTTCATTCGCAAAATCACCTTTATTCTTCTTTCTCACAGTGTGCTCGAAGTATTTATATATTATGACATATCGATTCCTGGCAATAGTCAACTTTCTTATTTCTTAGTGGCTCTATATTAAATTTTGATACTATAGAGCTTTTCTCTTCCAGTTTTAGTTATGTACAGGTAATTCATTAAGGGTGACCACTGGCCATATCTCGGTAATGGTTGGTCCTAGAGCTTAGGAAAAAAATTATACTACTAAATGCGACTATGAAAACATCCTTAAAAATATTTTTAAATTTCTAGAGTTCCCGGAAGATGGTGTAATTTGTTTCCTTTTACATTTATTATTCTTTTTAATAATTTTTCTTCATTAAAGTTGGTATGTATCTATGTATGTAATATTAGGGTGATTGTACACTATTTAAAGAAATAAATGCGAATCGAGTTAGCATAGGAGGTAGGCAGCCAATCTAACAAGTTCATATAGTAGATTTTTTTTCGGTTGTTTTTTTTTTTGTTCCAATACAATAGAGATAATTATCGCGTTCAACATAGTAACATGAAAATGTGTAAACATATCAGAAGATAATAAATGGCGATCGTAATAGTGCAATGTGATAGAGTGGTTTCTGACTTGCTAAGTATCCGAGTAAGGAATCTTAAAATATCCCTTAGAATAGCTTACAATTATGATTGTTACGGGGTGTAATCCAAGACTACGTTCTGCATATTGTTAGAAATATGTCTAAATCTACAATACATCATTTAATTTATTAATATTACACACTTTTGATGCGTTGTTACATTGGTCTTTACCATTAGCGCGCTAGTCAATTGGAATGTTTTTTGTGACAGCCTCTTACCTATTCGTATTTCTTTTGAATGTAAATGAACATGAAATTACGTGGCATAATGATAAGTTTGGGCCAGTAAGCGAGGAATTTACAGTGCATGTGACAGGGTTGTTTCTGTCTGCTAAAATCCGATTAAGGTAACTTAAAACCTCGTTTAAACTAGGAGTTGGCGCTGTATTCCGCAACCTGTAAGTTTGAGTCTGAATGCCGGCATTTTTTTATACATTTCAAGTTAAATACTACAATGATCATTTTCATTAGGGTACAGGAGAACGTTTAATTTAGAGGAATTGTTTGTAATATCATTATTTAATTAGGTATGCAGGATTCTTAGAAATAAGTCACAAACGATCATTTAAATGACTTTATTAATAAAAAATAAATTAAAAAATTAATAAATATAAAATATGAATTAGTTACAATTGATATAAAAAGAAACATCTCCCTTGACTAGCGGTAAAGACCAATGCAAGAGCACAGAAAAAGTGTGAAATAATAATAAATGAAGTGATGTATTGTCAATTATCTTGACTTTTACCTTAATTACCTGCTTTTATTTGTCTTTTTTTATTGGAAATGCCGGTTTGATTATCAGTAAATTACTCGATGATCTTTACTATCGCGTTTCGTTTATCCTTTTTCAAATAGTATATTTTTTTTAAAGGGAAAAATATATAAAATACATTATTTATTTAAAGGTATCCGGTTAAATAATGCCTATCAACAACAAATCTTAATTCTGTTTACTCCCGCACATACCAAAATAAACAATGATATCACAGATTGTGCATTAATTATCACTGTAATTTCTAATTTGAAAAAAGAATGTACCGGCCCCAATCCTGAATTCACACATCCCGAAACGCCGTAGAACCAAACATATACTCCCAAACCCTTTCCCACTGAGCTACTTTAGGCGGAATTTTAAGTTAAGAGACAGAAAGAGCCCTGTAACAGGCAGTATTACGATCGCTTTTTATTACATTCTGATATGTTTACATAAATCTTTCATGTTACTATGTTCAACGCGATAATTACCTAGATTTTATTGTAAGAAAAAGCAACACTGCATAGTGAAATAATCAAATAATAGTGCTAGAAAAATTTTACGTTACGGATCACTACTATATGATCTTGTTAGATTGGCTGCCTACTTCCTACCCTAACTCGATTCGCATTCATTTCTTTAGTGTACTACACTGCGACCTATATAAGTAATAAATTGAATCACAATGATGGTAGTGGGTAAAATTGACCTACCACTTTTGCTGTTTTTAGTCATTAATTTAGTATACTTTACCCTCCAATTTAAAGCAAGTCTTAAGAACTACCTGTTAAAAGAATGTTTTTATACTGTAACAGACTTTTTCAAAAAGCCTCTGGAACTATAATTTTATTATTTATTTATCTGTTTTTTGTTATACTTTATATGTACGTATATGTTATATGACTAGCACCTACCATAGGTTGCTTTTGTATTGTTGTTATTTGTAATTTTATGACGCGTTCTACGCTAATCTATGGCATTATGGAAATAAACCTATATTATTATTATTATTATTATTAAAAGTTTGAATAAAATGATACGGGACACGTTGTATATACGAAATAAGATATTCTAATAAACCAATAAGAACATCCAGAAACAGAAAATGTGTTTTACCAAGGAATACATTAAAATATTATTTCAACGTGTGCATGTCTGTGTTTTGATAAAAAATAAATTATAGAAATTAGAAATCCTGTGTCGGATAAATACACAATGAATCATACATAACGCACCGCACACATTTTCGCGTACTTTGTTAACCTTTTTTTCAGTAACAACTGTACCTTTTATTTTTTTCAATTTCTAGAATTTTGTTTAATGTTATTACGAATTTAGAATATTATTGTCAGTTATTTTTAACATTTTATTCCATGGTTTCTTGATCAAAACAATGTAAATTCATAAGAACAATGTTATTTTTAATTTTGCCACAGAATTATTAATATGCCATTTTTTTATGATATTTGGTACATGCTCATTTCAGGTGGCGCAATATGATTGCATTTTCATTGCTGCACAATTACATAGTATTCCTTGGTTTTCTATAGAAAAATGTAAAATTTTATTCAGCAGTATGGTTTTTCACGCACTTACAATTTAAAAAAACAAAAAATCGCACAATAAATACGAATTTTATAGCGGTGTCCCGCTTTCAAATGGGTCACACTGTAGATAATACTATATCACTCTTAAAAACACTACAACCAATCTAGGAGGTGATTTGTTTGTTTTCGATGTTTCTTTCGTATATCTTGGTGATACATTCATTAGTGTTATTCCTCTCCAACTTTTATAAAATTCGATACTATGATGCCAGTTTCCTATATAATGCCGTTAGGAATTCAAATCTTTTGGAACCCATTCTTTTTACATTTTTTTTTTTTTTTTCGATTTTATTATGAATTTCAACATGAAATATTTGTCTCTTTGCAGTCGTTAGAGAGGTCTATGAAATTTTCATTTAAGGAGCCCCACCTTTGGAGGCAACATGCGTTAAGTTTGATTGCCAAAGGTGATCATGAGCATGCGTTGGGAGTACTTAAAGAGGTGATCCATTTAGAACCTAATACTTCAGTAAACTGCTTGTTGGCTGCGAGGTTATGTTTCGAGCATCTCAATATGCCTTTGGAAGGCACCCGATTTGCTGAACTAGCTTTAAAACGTGAAACAATACATTCCAGCGGATTGCTCAGTCGTTGCCACTTATACCTCGGTTTAGGCTATCAATTGCAAGCACAGAATTTGTTGGCGAAAAGCGATAAGACAGGAATAAATACAATTGCTCTAGAGAATTTCCAAGCGTAAGCTACTCTTAATTGTGTTTATCGCCTTTAATCGACTCAAATATTCTATTTTTCATTTTAGAGCAGTGCAATTAGAACCAAATGATAACTTGGGCGAATACTATTTAGGATTGCAACTCGCTTTGATCGGTCAAATAAATGAAGCTCTACATCATGTTCAAACGGCCCTATACTTAAGACCAGAGAGCTCATCCACATTGCATCTATTAGCCCTTTTGTTATCAGCAAATCGTCAACACGAAGAAGCGCAACAACTAGTCGAAGCTGCCCTAGAAGAATATCCAGATTGCTTGAATCTTATGTACGTCAAAGCTCATTTAGAATTACATGAAGAAGGCGGTGAGGTAATACCCATATGTAAAATCCCCACTTATCAAATTTTATGCCATTATTTTTTTGTTTTACAGAAGGCTCTAATTACTGCTAAACAAATGTTAGAATTATGGAAAAATCTGTACGAAGGGCAAACTATAAGTGACGTTCCTGAATGTGATAGAAAAAGCGACACAAGATCAGTCTTCCAACTATATACTTCGGAAATGTCGGACAAGGATACGAGTAATTATATTCTTCGTGATTCTTTATCGTCATACATCTTTCTTTTATTTCTAAGGTTCATTACAAGCGCATAGTATCGCTGCATCCCGAGTTGAACATGCCCTGAGCGAGGTTGCCAGTTCCATGAGTAGCTTTAGTCCACGTCCCGGACCACAGAGGGCGTGGATGTTATTACTTGAGATCTGGCTGTTATTGGCGGAATTATACCTCGCTCTAGATCAGCCGGCAGATGTTTTGAAGTGTATACAAGAAGCTACACAAATATTTCCTCTATCGCATCATATTATGCATATGGTATTTTTTTATGCAAACTATTAAGCTATCCATTCGATGAATATGTTTGAAATGATCGACTCTACCGTACTATTGTTGCATGTTGATAGTACCTGATTAATTGATTAATATTTACCCTTAATTAAAAATTAGCAGTAAATGAAATAAAAGTAAGTAACTTTAATTAATGAAATTAAATATAAAATGCCAGGAGGGTCTAGAATTTCCGAAGGCTTCCACTAAACAAGTATTGTCAATTCAAATGGACCGAATGGATTGGCTTCATATGGTATACAGTGTCTCACATAAAGTCTGCATCTTTGGAAACTTTTTTCAATATTTATTACATATGAATTTTCACTTTAAATTTTTCTATGCTACAAAATAATCACGTTAATTTCTTTAAGCGTTAAATTTTTGGAAGAAATTATAAAATATCACACTTCTGGTTTATTTTTTAGGAATGTGTTTCATATTTTTTCGGCTACCATATGCGAAAGTACAACGTTTCTACACACATTCGAAGATGGAAAACGCTACTGTATCGAATTGAACGGTCAACGCATCACTACTACTGTTACTTTACCGTCCATGGACAGTAAAGTACATACCGAATTAAAGTGCCAACGTGTCACATCCGTTAAGTTTTTCTGGGTTCGGTTATCAAAATAGCTGTCAAAGAATCAAATGTCATTCAAATATGCGTCATCTGTATTCTGAACACTACAAATGCAAGTACATTGATTTTAATACGTGGAAATCATGTGGTGACCGAGAAAATGTTGTACGCATCCAGGCGGTTGCTCGCCTCGGTTCGCATTCTCCAAACTCGTTTAAGAAAACGTCACATCAGACGCCATACAGCCCTGATACTATTTATTTGATCAATATACCAGTTTTCGACACTTTAGTCCAAATTTGCTTTTTTTCAATTTTGATTTGTTTTTGCTGACTCACTTTTGAATTATTCTAATTGATGCAAACGTGTATAAATTTAATCCTTTGCACCAGAGATGCCGCTCCAATTTTATTTTGTTATTAAATATTCCTTTAGATACCTTTTTTTTTTATTTAAAACTAAAAATGCAGTAATCAAACCAGACTAAATTTGATGCAAAATTTATTTCATTTGTGCAGATAACTAAAATGTTTACAGAAAATGAGAGTTGATGTTGTTGGACTGTTTCCATCGTCTGTTGGATTTTGGAAATCGACGTTTCGGCAGTGGTTCTGTTGCCGTCGTCAGGGTAGCCCTATAGGAGATAATTTCTTGCTAATTCCATGGTTGGCTGTGGAATTACTGCTGTCCTCGCACAAATTGCCTTGTGCGTATAGTTTTGCTTCTGTAATATACAGTATACAGTATGTGGCTGATGGTCCAGTGACTTGCGCGCTTGGCTATCAGTCACAGAGTCCGGGGTTCGAATCCTAGTGCCTGCTCTCAGAGTGAGGTTTTCGTGGTTTTCCTGACTCCTTGGCAAATGCTGAGAGACAAACACCTTAAGTCGCTCCACGGGCGCAGGCGTAATAATAACTCATGGCCGGCCGATGCCCCCTGTAATTGGCGAAAGCTGTTGGGGGATGTAAAGGCATGAATTATTATTATTATTAGTATACTCGATCGCATACTCGCTTCTCCGGGGGTGGGTATATACTGTTTGGAACCTATATTTATATGTACCTAATATATGGAAACTTGTATGCATGAGAGTTTTCTGCTATGTGGGTTTTCCTTTTTCCAGAAACTGATCGCTGAAATTTTTTATTTTTTTTAATCTGATTCTACAGAAAGTTTCATTATATTTTTGTCAATCTTAAAAACATACACTTCATTCGGCATCCATACCCCATGAAATGCCAGGCTTGGTGCCTGGCGGCCTCTGTTGTGGCTACGTATGCCGTTTCTTTTAATTTCCTTTAGGTTTGGCCATCTTCTTTAGATAGGATGTAAGTATTGTCCCAGTCTATTCTATGATCTGTTTCCCAAGCATGCTGTGCCAATTTTGATTTCTCTGTTTCTCCTTTCCTGCAGATCTTTTTGTGTTCTTCTACTGTTATTTTGAGCGGTCTGCTTGTTTCACCAATGTATGAACGCCCACATTCACGTGGAATGCTGTCGGTTCGTTGGTTGTCCGGTTTCATTGTAGTGAAGTATGACCTTGTTGTATTGGAAGCTTTTATCGCCGTTCTGATGTCATATTGGTATGCCTATCCGTCGGATTTTTCCCCATAGGCCTTTTGTGTATGGGATTGTTGCGGTGATCTTGACTTCGATGTCTTGTCTGGTCTAATTCCACAGTCAACCATGGAATTAGCAAGAAATTGTTCTTATTAGGGCTACCCTGATGACTGCAGTAGAACCACTGGCGAAACGTTGGATTTCCAAAATCCAACAGATGATAGAACCAATCGAAACAACACCAACTCATGTTCTTCTAACTCATGGTCAAGAATTACACGTCATGAGTTAAAATACTTAGATTATATTCAGTAGTTGAGAGACCGCTATGATAGTTTAGCTTGTCGAAAGCGCAAATTGATATCTGTCGGCGTTCCAATGATAATTCTATCTTTGTAAATTTTCTAAGCTTTTGGTTCGCCTTGTAAGCTGTAAATGCTTTCAGCACTTAAATAACAACACACTGGAAGGAATTTATTGATAGTAATAATGTCTAATGAAGTCTACCTTGTGGAGTTTATGTTGGCCTCAATTTCTGTTGTTGCTCCAAAGGTAATTTGACTTTTGTAAATTTTCTAAACTTTTGGCCCATCCTGTAAATTCGACAAACGAATAACGTATCCTAAATTTGTAATTCTTTTTGCCCTGTTTTATAAATGGTACGTCAGATACTTGTATTTTCTTAAGTAACATATTTATTAACCCCTCATACGTAGTAACATGTGAAATATTCTTAGCAATCAATTTTCATTGTTTGGTTTTTGTATCTGTCAATGTGTCAAAGTGATTTGTAGTCGTTGCAATAATTATTGTTCAGTAATGCCTTATTTTTTCAATGAAGACGCTTATACTGCCTGTGTTCCCTAAACTCTAGGACCAACCGTTACCGAGATATGACCGGTGGCCACCCTTAATGAAATCAATTGGGCATCAAATTTAATTTGGTTTCAATAGCGTGTTTTTTGGTTGGATTAAAAAGAGTATCTAAAGCAGTCTTTAATAATAAAAGGATTTGGAATTGCGCCTCTAACACAAAGATTAAATGTGCACAGATTTGCATTTATTAGAATAATTCAAAACTGAGTCCGTATAAAAAGTTAAAAGAAAAAGTGTTGAAATGTGGAATTTTAATAAAAAAAATAACAATAATAAAATGAGCAACTTGTTCCTATAACACTTTCCAAGAAAATATTTTAAACATTAGATTTCTTGAAAATATGTCAAATTTAATAATTAAAGAAAGTAAAGTGATTGCTTGTGTTTGACAAAGTTTTGTAAGTACAAACAAATGACAAAGTCAATATTCAACTTTAAGAAATAAATGTATATAATGCGGACTTCATGTTTGACATGTATATAGAGTTAATTGGAAGTATGGAGATGGAACTCTTTTTTATAAACGGGGACCTGCAAATTTTAGTCTACAATTTCTCGTTAATAATTAATTTTTCTTAATTTAATAGCAATCTTACAAGAAAATACCGCTTCAAGTAGCTAATAAATGTTCGATGCACAGCCTATTGTAGATAGATAAAAAATCTAAGTGATAAATCATATTTAGCAGTGGTTATTGTGTTTGATGGAGATAGACGCAGAAATTTACAAGAATTTATTTAATAATACGGTATTAAAATAGATATCCAATTTCTAAATCCGTAAAATTTTAAAACGTTTTGAGTAAATGGATAACGTTAAAGATTTGCCAAGCGGTGATAAGACTTTCGTAGAACAGCAAAAAGCGATAATAAAAAACTCAATGTTTTATTGGTTGTGCCTGAAAATCTCTATTTATCAACTAATCAATTAGCCGCTAATCTCAATGTTTCAGTCATCATTTGCAATAATAATTTTGAAAATTTTGTCAGTAAAATATTGCTCATTCTAAAAATCTTCTTTGTTGTTTGGAGCACCATACGCAAGTTCGCCAAAAGATTGATGTTTGGGCTGGCATCTTGGAAGGTCATATTATTGGTCCTTTTTTTATGGTATCTACTATTTTTATTTATGTTTTTTATTGTTTGAGGAAAACAGTTACATCATAAGACGTGGAACTTGTTAGTTTCAGTCCCCTGTCAATTAATGCAGTGACAACATTCTTTTTATACGACAGTTACACACTGGCATGGTAATTGAGATATCTATATTCCAGAAGATATGGGTTTGTTATACCATGATGTAATTATTTTATCGTCCTCTTAATGAATTGTAATGCCTAAATAGTTTAAACCGTTGTTTTATTTTTCATCTCAAATTTAAATTGTATTTTATTGTGATAATTGCTAAACAGTGATAAAGTATGATTTAATTTCATTAATACGTAAAAAAACCAGCCTTATCTCCAGTATAAATAGTAGATATCACATACATTACTTAAGACAAGCGAAATAAATTTTCACCCTCATCTTTCAATGCCTTTTATCAATGGCAATCTAACTGCGTCTCTGCATTTGCAATTAAATTTTCGCTTGCTTGCATTAATTACATGGAAGTAATAAACACGTCCAATAACTGCATTTGCTTCCACCAAGATGATGATTTGCCAGACAGGTGGATTGGAAAACGAGGACACATTGAATGGCCAGCGAGATTTAAAGTTTTTAGACTTTTTTTTTTAGGGATACGTAAAGAATAAAGTTTATAAAGATAAGCGTTTTAATATAGGGGAATAAGAAATTCCCCTGTTTGAGGTTTTGTAAATCGATTGGCTCGGTATGAAATTAGTATTGGAGAACACTCATTTAAATTTACCTAATTATTAATTTATTTTTAATGACTTGAAATCCACTCATGCATTGAAAATAATTATGTCGATTTGCTGTACCCCTAACATTTAATAAATACGTAAACTGACGTTTTCTTATAACAATGTCAGTGAAATAAATTAAAAAAATATTCTGGCAAATGCAACTGAACAACAATTTAAGAAGAAAAAAAGTATGTCGATAAAAATTCCCTAAAATTAATATTAACGGCAATAACTCAGCATCTCCATTCTTTTAACTCATCCTGTATGTATTATGAAATGATTAATATTTCACACTCTTTTTTTTAATATAGAAAGGCTTACTTCATATGCACAAGATGGAATGGTCAGAGGCGAAATTGTGTTTCCAAAATGCAGTAGCGATTAATCCACAGCACGTAAAATCTTTGCAGCAGTTAGGTTTGGTGTATCACTACTTAAATCTGCAAGGTTTAGCTGAAACGACTTTAAGGGAAGCGGCCAAAATCGAACCTACTAATCATATAACTTGGTAATTACATGTTTAATTATTTTAAAAAAAATATATGTATTTGTATAAAATATACTTCTAGGTATAACTTAGGCAAGGTACTGGAGGCTCTCGGTGAATACGAAAGCGCAAGTAGTTCAATGGCTAATGCATTAACGGTTGAAATAACGAGTCCTATTCTTCCATTCACGTCAGTTCCGTTATGTTTCGATTAAATACGACTAGAAACCTAATTAATATGTAAATGGACACTCTTATCTGTACTGTTAACTCTCTCTATGACAATAATCAAAGTTAAGGATTGTGACTGTAATCATTATTATTATTATTGATTATTATATATATTGTTAGATATTCATTTGTTACCTATATAGAATAAAATGTATATTATGGTAAATGTTACTAACGAATGCCTGGTGTTGTGTATAAATGTATTGTACTTAATGTTGTTTATTATCTAAGAAGATCTGTGTTATTTCTGGATTAATTTATTTTTAGTTTTGTTTAAATGGTTAGAAGATATCTTTACAGTATAATACATCCTAATAATCCTCATCCGAATGTGTTGCAATTGCCAAATATTTAACACTCAATGTATATTTGCAACTTTAGTAATGTATAAAAAAAAAAACTACGGACTTAAGAAAATAGTTTCACTTATTTTTATTGTATTTATTGTACATTTCAAATAAATATTAGAGGTATATAAAAATGCATCTAGTTTTACTGTGGTTTTATCCTTTAATTTATTTCATTGATGTTTTTTTCATAATTAAAATTTAAACTTGGCGAATCACATGCAGGCAAGTGCTTTGCGTAGAGGAAGTTAACTTTTCCTGGTCAATTCATTATGTATTGGTGCGATATATTACTGAATAAGTTATGCAAAAAGTTGTAAATTTAAAATAAAATTTATTGTCTAGCAAAGAAACCAGGTAAAAAAGAAGTACACAGAATAAAGATTATAAATAAAACACCAAAATAATGACTTATAAAATCCGTAATTGCAAAATAATAAAAAAATATATCTACTCATAGGATCTTATGTAATAAACCAAAAGTAGACTTGATAAATAACAAATATGTTCCAGCTCTTCCAATAAATACTATTTTTTTTTATATTTATTTGTTTATATTTCGTTTACTCTTACAAAATAATCTGTTAATCTCATTATAATACATGATTTTCCCATTTTTTTCGGTGTAAAAAATTTTTTAAACTTCAAATTTCCCGCGTTTATTGTTAGCATCAAGACTTGAAAAATGTGGGAATTTTAAAACTTATTTAGTAAATAGAAATAAAACCCACCAGTTTAGACTAGGCAGATTTATTTTCTAATTTTCTTCTATATTTTTCCCGTTTAGTGTAAGTATACGAATTAAAGTGTACTACAAAGTTTCAATTTAAGTTAAATATTATTATTAGTTACTGTCTGAAGATACTAAAGTAGTTTAGTGCGTTTTTTTTTTTGCTCTTCCGTAAAATGTGTAAGTTTGTTTATATTTAAAGAATTAAAGAAATTTATTGATTACACAGATGACAACATTTTCACAGAAACCAATTAATCTGATCAATTTTGTCATATTAATAATGTTTCATAGAGTAATACCAAATACTTAACATTTTACCCTAACATATAAGTAAATAAATAAAATAAGAATAAATCGTTATGTGTTGAGGACCAATAAGAACATAAAATTATTGATAAGTTCTAAAAGTTGCGCATCTCACCGTGGAGTAAGCTTCCATTACGTATACATCTTATCTGAAGCCAAACATATTTTAATAAATTAGAAATTAGGTACATTACAATGCATAGGTATACACAACAAGGCGTAATACAAAAATTTCCCAATGAAGCGAGCAATAAATGAATAGTAATGTGTAAAAGGGCCATAATACATTATATAAAGAATATGAACCTTAATTAAACATGTTTGAAAAGGCCTAGACTCTCTTGCTTCCTTTTTCGGGCTGCCACTTAGGATAACATTTTATTTTAATCGACCCATAAAGGTATAAGTAACATTTCAATGAATTAAAGATTAATTTCATTAACACAACGCTGTATAGTTGAGTCGTAAACTCTCCACAAGTAGGACTTCTCCCAAAGGAAGTATGATTCTAAATAAGATATCTCAGATTAAGTTTAGACTCTGGGCCAGATCAATATAACATTGATATTTTATTCATTAGGCACTTTCTCTTTTGTATATGTTTTGTTTTGTTTGAACTGGGAGATTTTAGTTTTAGATCATTATATAAAATTTAATTTCAATCTTTTTATGGTGGTACATAACTTATTTTATTTCACACGCTAATTTTGACTTGGTTTTGCGATATGCGAAACTTTAAAATTACAAAAAAAAAATGGCGCGAAATTTCTTAAAATAATTTAAGCAAGATAATGTAATGCAATTTTTTATTTTGAATTATATTAATATTCTGTAATTTAACATAAAATTATAAAAAATTCTGAAGCTTTTCAAAAGTGGGCGTATCCACTAGTTCACATGTTCAATAATCCCGATCACATAAAAAAATTGTTAGTAAACGTAAAATCTGTACTCTCATTTGCAAAATACAAGAAACACATGTTATTTTAAAGTTGTGTATATGTGTATTGAAATAACACTTGTTTGAAAACAAACTTGACTTACATTTTAAAAATAGCTCTACGTTTAAATAAGATTTTAAATCCAATTATCAATTAATTCCCTAGTAAGATGTTAGGGTTTAATGGATATTACAAGCACACATTCGGATATAATCGGTTCTTTGGTAAAATCACTTTTATATTCAAAATTTTAGTGAAAAAAGGTAAATTAGTACGTATCCTTTTTTCCAACGTACAAGACGTTTCGCGACTTATGATAAGATAGGGCACCACGCGTATTTAGGGGTTTAATAATTACGGAAATAACGCAATTCCTAATCACCGACTGAACATCAGGGGGTAAGGTAAAATAGCCGCACCCGCAAAGCGGGTTGTCGACGCAACACGACGGTTAGTTCTATTAGTTTCGTATAGGCGCTCTGTAGCTAGATTGACGCATTGCAGGTGCCTTCTAGCCAATCCCATTGCGCTGTGCGGTCCGCTGTACGTTTGTAAACAAGCCGCACCCATTAAAAATCTACGCTTCGACAAGTAGCACCTAGTTATAGTGAATATTTTAATTATAGAAAACCCAATTGTAATAATATTTAGAGAAACTCAAGACTAATCGCGTTAAATAAAACTGTATTGTCTTGAGAAAATCCGTTTTACCGCATAGAAAATGTGACGTTTGCGTGGCGTTGGAATATTACTCGTTTGTGTCATAGGCCGCATCATTGCGCTTGGCAGCAGCGCTTACAGCAGTAGCGCCTCTCTCGCCTCTCTGTACCCGCGTCACCTCAAACAAAACGGACAGTTGGTTGCTAAACTCCGTTGGATTCGCTAGCAGTACTATTTTAGTGTGAACTTTTGTGACTGTGTCAGTGTTAACTTTTATCTTAATATATCATAATGGTAAGAACACTTTCTCACTCATCTCAATCGGTGAAATATTGGCCACAATTTTATCTGCGATTCGTTATGAATATTTTTAGATTTTCGCATTCTTTTAGACTTGTAAATATCTGTCAAACGGTTCCCTGTCTGTGGTTTCCTTTAACCGGTTTTTCTATTTTACCGCAGTGCGGAACTTTACAAGCTAGTTTGGGATGCGTATTTTAGGCAACCAATAAACAATTTTCTTTTCTGATCATTGTAATTCTCCAAGAAGTTCGAAAATACGTAGTGTTTTCAAAACTTCTTTTTAGGTTTCGTGTGTGTGTGCACCTATACATATCGATCTGTCCGTTTTTACTCCAGGGTGTTTACATCCTAATCGAGGATGGTTTTGCGTTGTTATTTTGCTAGTGCCGTCTTATTGAACAAACTAGTTATTCATCAAGTACTGGATTTGCATATGAATTGTTCGAACGACTACCTACCGACCGTTAAAAAATATGCCGTGTTATTTTCAGGCCGATCAACTTACTGAAGAGCAAATCGCCGAATTCAAAGAAGCGTTCTCGTTGTTTGACAAAGACGGTGATGGAACGATCACGACCAAAGAATTAGGCACAGTAATGAGATCACTAGGACAAAATCCCACAGAAGCTGAGCTTCAGGATATGATAAACGAAGTAGACGCAGATGGTGAGTAGATTTATATCTCACTTGATTTTATTTGGACTAACTTGAATCAGTGCGGCTTTCGTAATTGTTATAAAATAAAATTCTGGCTCATTTCCCCGATAAAAAGACTTGAGTTGTGCAGTGAAATATTATGTTTTTTTTTCGACAACGCAACGGTCTCAAACAAATTTTCTTGGCAGTTATTCCCGGATCTTATTTTCTTTATTTTATATTGTTCCTTTTCGCTAATAGATTAGGGCGTTTAGCAAAAAAAAAAGTACGTTTTATTTATTTAAATATTGGATTTATATAGAAATAAGTAATCGCCCTAATAACAGAATTTCACCTTTAATTCATACTATCATTTTGTGTTATCTGTTTATCTGAGGTGGACTTTCGACGTTTATGCGATATGAATGCTTTTTAACAATCAAGTGCCTACCTAAAAAAACACAGGTACTTAGAAATTGCGCAATAATTTGATAACCTTTGTTTACGTGTGTATCAAACATTTAAATATATTGGTTTTGTGTCTTTAAGTTGGTAGTAGTGGATGGGAAAATTCTTCGTACCATATTTATTATTACAGCCACTTAATAACATCAAATTCTGTAATGATGTAGTAGTTAAACAGATTACAATCTTGTTTATCAATTGAATCGTATGCAACACATGTAGTAACATACATATTTATATATACAGTTCAAACGTTTTGAGGAACCGACTCCAAAATGTGTTTATTTTAGTAAGATTTATGGGCGTTCACTTTTAATAATTACTCTAAATTATGCTAAAAATGCTAATTGAAATTACGATATAAAAAATTAATATTTTATGAGTTCGTACAGATGTATGATGCATAGAAGAAAAGAATACTTAACAGTTCCCGGCTTCGAATAATTGAAGACATCCTCAGTAAACAATATCGTCTGTTTATAATACATACATTGTGTTGTATTATGCAAGCGATACTTTTGCCTACCTCATTAAATGTTGTAATTGGACTATAAAACACAAAAGAACATTTGCGTATCAATTATTACTTATTAAATGGTAAGAATGTTTAAGATACATCATTTTGTTTTATTGTTACAAAGGAGCGTTCGTAATTGATCATTCCTCAACACATTTTGTACTTTATACAGCGTGTCTGTGAATTGGTTCATTAGAATTTTTCGAACTTTTTAAATAATAATTTGATTTTGCAACTTCTCGAGCAGTTCTAGTCAATTATTATCTATTTAAAGAAAATATTTTCAATATTGTCCACTATTTTTTTTTTTTTCAGAACTTTTACATCAGTTGTTTGATAAATATTTTCTTTTATTTTGCTTTATTTTTAAATTTCTAAAAGGGTTAGAAATATCTTACGACGTATATGTAGTGTGCTTATAGTTTTATCTACTTAAAATTAGAAATGGTACTGATATTTCGAAAAGTAATACATACTAATAGATGTAGAACTTTCGATGTTAAAATAAAAACTACCATATTCAATTAAAAAAAAATTATAGATATTTGTATAGAAGGTGGATTTTGAGACGCTTTGTATAAGATATAGTAATGATGGGTGTAACGCTGAATACTTGCATACATCCAGGGCAATGAACCTGGACACAAACTAGTCAAAACAGAGTTATAAAAACAATCGATTATGTACTTTTAAGGTTAAAAAATTCGATTGTAATTATGCATTTTTGATTTAATTCCATTATGTATTATAGTTCCTCAGAAAA
The DNA here is from genome assembly GCA_949128085.1 of Cetonia aurata. Lineage (NCBI taxonomy): Eukaryota > Metazoa > Arthropoda > Insecta > Coleoptera > Scarabaeidae > Cetonia > Cetonia aurata. The sequence continues at coordinate 23,628,934 of OX421890.1, read as the reverse complement.
ATAAAAGGCTCCTAACGTGTAATAAGCAGTTTTGGTGGATTAATTTAAAAAATAATTAAATCCTTAACTTACAATTAGATAGGAAAGGAAATGAATGAAAATTTTCGATAACACCTACAATTTTATTGAACAGAATCCTGTATAATATTCAAACACTACCTACATATATAAAAGACCAAGTCAAATATAATGGAGCAACAAATGAAAATGCATTTAATTTTTTTTAATTATGTTTCAAAATTAAGACCATCGTTTATAGTAATAGTCTGGAAGGTAGTAAAACATTTCTTAGAATTAAAAGTAACGGTTTTTGCTATAAGTAGCTTAAAATAAAATTTATTTATGAAAAAAAAAATCATTTCTATTTTAAAACTATTTTTTTTTTATTATTCTCTTAATAAACAAGAGTGCATAATTTGTTCTGATAATATCGATTCCACAAAAAAAAAATTTTGTATTTTTGCTAGCCGTTATTGCCCGGGCTTCGTTGAGAATTTTCAAAATACCCCGTTTTCCGTTAACTTGTCGTTCCAGGCGAAATAAGGCAATCAAAATATTATAATTAAATTTAAAAAACAAATTTTTGTATATAGCAGTGGATAGGATGTGAGGTTAATGAAAAATAAGATTCCGAAAACATATTAAAGACGAGCAACTTTTTCTTAGCCTTTTCCCCATAGCACTCAATTTAAATCAATCTATGATTTCGTTCTCTCGTTTTGAATCATGATTAAAATTAACCCTTTCGATCATGACTTTTTGATTTTCAACATAAAATTTTCATATTTGAGGGACACATAATGTTATTTTTTTACAATTTATTGACGTTAATCAAATTGACCTAAGTGCTCAAATTTCCGAAAAATTTTATGTACTACCAGTAGTACACTGTGACTCAAAGGTCATGATTCATAGCCATTGCTGCAAAAATGTTCTCAATTATAAGATTAGCAAAATAACAGTTTTATAGGTATTAAAAAAATACAAAAAAAAAACTTATTTTGTATGGTACAACAAAAAACAATTTTGTTTTTTCTGCACACAAAGGTGCACTTGGCATTTTACACAGTAAACATGTGTCTTTCCTGTGCATTGAGGATATTTGCACCGTGTTTGTGAATGGATTGGTTTGTCATCAAACACTGGAAAGTGCCCAATGTTGTCTTACTTCTTGAATCGGGGCGTGTTCTGATCGACGTCTGCTGGAAACGCCTGACGTTGACGGTGACGCTGCTGGAGACGATGCCCTACTAGACATAGGAGATGTTTCAGTTGATGAAGGCCTTCCTCTTTTCTTCGTCTGGGTTTTGCCTACTAAAATTAACGCCTGAGCAACATATTGCCGAAATTCAAATAAGTCAAGTCTCTCTTGACGAGGAATATTTAATTCTGTTTCTTGCACACGGTACTCCAACCAGGCGTTTGTGCAAGCTAAATCAAGCCCATGAGTAAACATTCTCAATGTTCACTTCCTCGAGCGGATGAATGTTCGGTAGAGAGTAATTAAAAAAATCTAACAATTTTAGCACTATAGCTGCACTTTGTCCTAAGGCATCTGTATGCAAAGCGTCTACTTCTGTTGTTGAGCCTTGATACAACAGAAAGTCGTAGAAAGTGCCACTTATACCACAAAGAGCAAACAGTTTTACACCCCATGGACAAGGCTTGCCCTTTATATATTGCTTGACGTTAAGATTACCCTTGAAAGGGATAATCTGTTCGTCAATCGAAAGTTTTGTTTCCAAAGAAAGTTGCTGGCATCTTCTTCTTATTGTATCATAGAGAGGTCGAACCTTCGAAAACCTGTCATTAGGATCTTCATTTGTAATATCAACGAAATGAACGTGAGTTCTCAGCTTCGAAAAACGGTTGTAAATCATATTTTTGCAAATAATGGGAACAGAACATTCTGGTTTCCAATATAAACGAACTCTAGGGTAATGCAGATTACCCATTACAATGTGAATACCTACAAAAGTTTTCAACTCTGCGGAATGTGTAGGTTCAAACCTAGTGTTTTTCTGAGTATGGTACATATTGGTATAATCCGCCATCAAAGTTCCTCTGGAAAGTAATTCATGAAAAAATGAATTGGAGTTTTGGGTGCATCTCTGTCACATTCTACTTGTTTTTGAGACCAAGTAATGTTTGGTCGCGGCGAAATATACGTCACCCCTTGACGCCGAGTAATATTGCTTTTTTTTGTAAGAGCATTTTCTTCAAGAAATTTCTCAATATCTCTTTGAATAGTTCTCGGACGTTTACTTCGTTGAGAAGCAGATGTGCTTGCACTTTCTGATCAGATAGGTCGAAAGTTGATCAACCAGTACTACCGAATATTTGTTCAATGCCCCCTACCTTTTCAGCGTGCATTTACTAAAGGGAGTTACTGTTAGCCTAAAGTTAACATCTCTTCTACCCAATATATGTCACCACAATGTCAAAAATTTAAAATAATTGCGGGGAAACTTAAAACAAATCATGTGCTACATGTAGTACAAGGTGAGCGAAAGGGTTAAGGCAATTCTGGTCAAAAATAACAAAAAAAAATATTTATATAAATATATATTTACATCCGTAAATATTGTCCATTTTAGTTGATATACTAGTATATACTGGAACTGAACAAACCGGTTGAAAATATTTTTCCTTTAAATAGATTATAGTTGAGCATGACTAAGATAAGTTTTATGATGAAATTAATTTTGGAATCAATATGTCGGTGGGACATTGCATTTATACCGAACATCATGGTTCTCGGCGGCAATCAAGTGATGTTTGGTAACATGATTGGCTTCCAACGTTGGGAGAGCCAGGTGGGTGACTCTAGGTAAAGGTTAAGCCAATCATGTTACTGTCTATTATTGCAGTAAGCGGCGGTTCTCTGTATAACACTTTCACGCAGGGTAACGTCTCTAAAATTGAAAAGTTTGTAAGTGGATTTGGAAATTAGAAAATAGGTTTCATATGTTCTATACAGTGGCTTATTTATGAATTTCAAGCTTACATCCATAACTTCTATCAAAGAAAAAATTTACCACCTCAATCTTAAAAATGAGCAATTTAAAACACTTTTGCTTGTTATACTTTTATACGACTACCTTAATATTGAAAATATCCAAATAAAAAGCCCTTAAACTTTGTAATGATGCTAAAATGAAATGCTAACAGAAACCGCATGAGCAACAAGGTTATTTGTAGTATCTATTGAAATAGAAAAAGAGTAATTCATTAAGGATATGTTTCATTGATTGTTTCGGTTGCTTTGCTTACGGTTGTTATTCTTTATCATAAAATTGTTTTTCAGTCATATGAATCATTTTCTTGTAGTAGGACTAATTCGATCATCATTGCCCGTTTGTTTTTTTATGGAATTGTCATATCTAACTTCAGTTGTAAATTTTATATACATATTTCAACGAAAGTAATTTTCAGGAACAATAAGATAATATTACATTGGGGATGACTAATAATAATTGTTTATTAAAGATAAGGATATCTGTATAGGTGGTAGGCCATGGTGTATTATTTTTTGCAAGGTACGCTTGAGTAATAAGACACCCACCTAACGTTCGATATTTTATTTAAAAAGAAAGTGGTATAAACTGTGACGTTTCCAACAAGAAAGAAAAAGGCAAATACATACATTTCTTAGATCTTTAAGAACCCTGTAAATGGGCCTTGTTTCCTGCCATGCAGATAAAGCCCATCTAGTAAAGGCACACGCGGGGTGTGAAAGGAAAAGTTTGTAATTTATAATTACACTGATCGGGTTGTTGGATGATCGTTTAAGTGCGAAAAATGAATGTAATGAATAATTTCGTCACGTTTGGGGATCGTAAACATCATATTTGTTTGAAATATCAAAATATCGGATACTAACAATATATATCCGATATTTGGATATATATTGGATATTTTAATTTTGGTTAAATTATGAAAATTATTTATAAATAAAAGTGCTAAAAATACCTAAACGAAACAGAACAAAACCCTTTTATTTATATATTATGGGAAAAAAAAACATTTATAAATTAAAAAATCAACACAAATAATTATATTTTTTTACTTCGTTGCAAGCTGTGCTAGTATGTTCGTCGAACCTGGGCAACTACTTCAATATTGTCGTTTATTTTTTAAAAAATCCAAAGATACATACTTTTATTTATTTGTCCTTCACGTGATTCGTTTTTGTCACAGACTTGGACAGAACTATTTCCAGTCTGGGTTTCCTCATAATTTTTGCAGCTCTGAATACGTTTAGTCATCATTTGAGGTATGCCTTGCACCTCCAAACCATATTTCTTGCAAACTGTCCATTTGCCACTATTTTCTTTTGATGTACATTTAAAAATATTGCTATATCGGATTTTTGTCTCGCGGTATCTTATTCGTTTCACTAATTTATTATAAGACCCCTTATCTTTTCTCTCGTCTAAAATATTTATGACGCCTAACCTAAATGACCTGACAAAAAATATTAACAAGTCTGTTATGGGAATTACCGAATTAACCAAATACGAGCTTTATAAAATCCCCCCGATTGTATGGAACATGTGAAACAAAAGTAAAGCGATCCACTGTTGCCAGATTCAACAAAACATGTATTTTTGGTTACTAGATATATATCACAAATTTGGATATTTATTTAGACATAAACATCGTATATATCACTTGATATATACATATCTACGAACCCTGGTAAAACACATAACATATTGACTTTAATATCACTCATGTATTCAGTTTGACATAATTTGCAAAACCAGTTAATTTTTTTTTTTTTTAATTTCGAGCTAGAGTGCTGTCGAGGTATGCAATGGATTTCGGTACACAAATGTACGTTTAATTTCGTTCCTCCGGTATCATTCCTACTACTTTGGGAACGGTCACTTGTTAAGTATTATAGTTTAGTTTTTTTTTTTTTTTTTTTTCGAATCGCAGTCTTTATTATTCAAAATTACCAAATTTCTATAAAAAAAAAACATTGCTAATACGTCTACTAATACATACCTGCAAGTATATAACAATCCACTGAAAGACCATCTGAGAACAAGTTCGAAAATGGGATGCAATCGTTATAATATGCAAAATTTGAGGCGAAAACGGTTTATCAACGTATGGTCTGTTGTAATCGTCCTTTTTTTTTAAATAGTCGTTATTAATTAATTTGTTTAAGCGTTCTCTAATTAATTTAGGTGGTCAGATTATATGTGCGATTTTCAATGGGTGTTGGTGTATATATTATTTCTAGAATTGCAATATGTGTTAGTGTATGCAAAAACTTACCTGTGTGGTGGAACGTATGTTCGGGCACGAAGGGAGTTAGCAAATTTAGGGGGACTATATTTGATACCGAAGAATAAGCAAAGAGTATTTTTGAGGCCGTCGCAGAAGTAGGTGCTTTAGTGACAAGTGTAATTAATGTTATAAAAGAGAATTTCCTGTTAGTGGAAGTTATATATATATTCTCTCCCATAGAATTCGGAATTTGAACACAATTACACCAGCGATAAGGTGTTTACTTAGTTAATTTTAAACGCATGGAGGAATCCTGATTAGTTTAGTGATTGCCGCTTCTACTAATTGTACTTTGGTATTCAAACTGCTCATTTTTTTTTTTTTTTTATTTTAATGTATACCAGCGCTTACGTATACAATACGATATATACAGAAATGCTCAGATGTATTAAACACCTATATTTTTTGCAAATAATCAAAGTAAGGTGAGTACAAAATAAAACTCTTAATTTAAATGCGTTATACCTAAATAGTATTTTAATAAAGAATCTTAATAATTTGTCGCATTTCTGTAAGATTTTAATACAGTTGCAATACTTTTTTCCGTGCGTAAAAAACTGACGCCTCAGAAACGTGAACTTAAAAATTTAATAGATCTAGAAAAAGTATCTATAAAAACTGTTGTAAAATCATAAAAACGAATACCTAAACACTTAAATTAACTGCCACAGATGTAATGCCAAAACACGAAATTAATGGTAAATCATAGAGATGTCTATATTACTTTTGAGCATAGCTGTATTTTTTTTTACTTTTCTATTTGAATTAGATGTGTTACTGAGGTTATACATACAGCTATGCTCAAATGTCATCTCTATGTCAATATCTCTATGATTCACCATTAATTTCATGTTTTTTGGCATTACATCTGTAGCAGTTAATTTAAGTGTTTAGGTATTCCCTTTTATGATTTTACAACAGTTTCTATACAGGTTTAGTCAAAAGTATGGAATAGGCAATTTATCTCCGTAAATATGAACTTTATGACAAAATGTCATTGATAGAAGTTTTCTTACTAATTGTTGTTTATCTCTTAGCCTGCTAGTTGTTTTTTTATGTCAACGCATTTCCATGGAAACGTAATTTTTTTTTTGTTTTTTAAATGGCAACCTAGCAATTTTTTTGCTGATTTTTGTTCCTCTTTTTTTTCCTTGAAATGATCCGGTATTTTTTTTGTGTAGTTTGATAACAAAATTTTAGAGAAAATGGCCATTATTTTATTCAATCAAATAATCTTTAACTTAAATTAAATGTTCAAACTAAAGACCCTCTGCAGCTTGACAGTAACCTAATCTGTCATAAAAATTGCGTAATGAATTTTGCAGCCAATTAGGTGGTATTTGTGCGATTTCATGCCTTATTCTGGCTTCCAGATCTTCCAAATTTTGGGGTCTTTCTTTGTAAATTGTAGTTTTTAAATGACCCCAAAGGAAAAAATCTAAGGGACTTAAATCGGGGGACCTAGCAGGCCATTCAATAGAACCCCGACGTCCTATCCAACGACGGGGAAAAATGTTATTCAGAAATTGGCGAACATCTACCCCATAATGGGGTGGAGCGCCGTCTTGCTGAAACCAAATATCTCGGTTTGGCATTCCTTGTCGATCTGCATCCGGAAATAATTGTACAATATCGGGTACAATGTGATCACGCAATAGGAGTAGGTATCTATCTGCAGTTAAATTCCCATCAATAAAATATGGGCCTATTATGTGCTGCCCAATAATACCAGCCCATACATTAAGTTTTTGACGGTGCTGTGTATGGTGTTCCATCATCCAATGCGGATTCTCACTAGACCAGTATCGACAGTTGTGTCTGTTCACAAATCCATTTAGACAAAACGTGGCTTCATCAGAAAATAAAATGTTGTTTAGACAATTTGGATTATTATCAATCATTTCCATCATTGTTGCACAGAACTGCATTCTTCTCTCTGGGTCATCTTCGTTTAGCTCATGGAGAAGGTGTATCTTGTAGGGTTTGAGTTTGTTCTTTTTCAATATTCGAACAACCGACGATTGACTAATATCATTATTCAAAGCAAGTTGCGTGGTTGACGTAACTGGATTATCTATAACACTTAGTAATACATCAAGAGCTTGATCATTATTTGTGGCTGATTTCGGACGTCCAGACTTTGGCATATCTTTTACATTTCCAGTTTCTCTAAATTTCCTAACCAATTTAGACACCGTGGATTGTACAATAGGATCTCTTCCAGGATGAACGTTGTTAAATAAATGACAAACAGCTTGGTGTGAACGTTCTCGATCACCATAACTAACCATCATGAGGATTTCAATTCTTTCAGTTTCACAGAGTTTCACCATGTTTACAAATTAATAAAACTATCTGTAATAAAATTAATTTGTTAACTTATTGAAAGGTACGTCACAATGACATGAAAAAAGGGAACAGAGTTACGTTTCCATGGAAATGCGTTAACATAAAAAAAAAAACAACTAGCAGGCTAAGAGATAAAGAATAATTAGTAAATAAATAAAATAATGGCTATTTTCTCTAAAATTTTGTTATCAAATTACACAAAAAAAATACCGGATCATTTCAAGGAAAAAAAGAGGAACAAAAATCAGCAAAAAAATTGCTAGGTTGCCATTTAAAAACAAAAAAAAAATATGTTCCCATGGAAATGCGTTGACATAAAAAAAACAACTAGCAGGCTAAGAGATAAAGAATAATTAGTAAAAAAAACTTCTACTAATGGCATTTTGTCATAAAGTTCATATTTACGGAGATAAATTGTCTATTCCATATTTATGACTAATACTGTAGATACTTTTCCTAGACCTATTAAATTTTTATGCAAGTTCACGTTTCTGAGGCCTCAGTTTTTTACGCACTGAAAAAAGTATTGCAACTGTATTAAAATCTTACAGAAATGCGACAAATTATTAAGATTCTTTATTAAAATTCTATTTATAAGGCATTTAAATTAAGAGTTTTATTTTGAACTCACCTTGCTTTGATTATTCGCAAAAAAATATAGGTGTTTAATACATTTAAGCATATCTGTTTATGCCAAAACAACATTCGTATATGTACCAAGGAAGAGTTTGAAAGACGGAACGAGAGCACGTTGGTTTAGGGTCCGCCACGTGGCTGCAACCGCAAATCCTGTTCGGGAAACGGCCTCCATCTTCAAAATGACCATCTACTAATAACACCGTTTCATCGAATTTCTTTGAAGAGCATCCTCGAGCTGGTGATGTTTTTTTGTTAAATTAATTGTTAAATACTCAAAAAACGGTTTATGTGTAAATGTTCCCCAACATGTTGACTCGCTGAATTGTGCCTATTTCCAACCTTTTTTGTTTTCTTGTGTATTATCGGCGTCAATACTAAATTCTTTAAAATTTAGCAATATAAGATTTATTAAATACGCATTAAAATTTATTAAATTGATTAAAACTTGTTTATAGTAAATTTCTACAATGATTTACTTGGTTATTTTTTTTTTTATTTGGACCTGTATGTGTTGTGTGGCCTACAATTTCAGTTTTTTCCTTTTCCCCTCTCATATAGTTCGTAATTTCTGTTATTAAGTCCATGTCACTATACGTCAAAAATTACGTGCTGCCCATTTTGCTTAAAACATTAAATATTTGTTAGTCATTTTTTTTAACCCTGCCTTTCTCCACTGATTGTGAGTCTAGCCGACTGCATAGTGAACTTTTGAGGGCGTTACACTGTTTATGTTACTTTCAAACACGGGCACACTATCTAATGTATTTTTGTAGTCCGAAAATCAATGGATGGCAACACCAGTACTGTAATTTGAATAATAAGTAGAAAGAAAACCAGTTGGGTCTTATTTTCTGCTGTGTCTTATAACTAGAACCTACCTTACTTATTTATCTTCATAGTGTTTGCATTGATAATTTGGGAATATCTTTAGTTATATTTTACTAATTTTATTATAATTGAATATCAAAATAGGTTGCCTCGGATTGTTCTACAAACTGAGTAATTATGGTATGCAATGAATACAGACGCTTACGTAATTATATAAAAACATATTGTCGCATAATAATGTTACCTCTTTGCATATTAAGTTACGAAGGTGACATATTTTATTTTCAGTTTTATATTATCCATCTCGTTTACGACAGTATTTGGTTGAATTTCTCTTATAATTTAGAGGCGTTCTACAACGAAATTAAGTAACCATAAAGAAAAGAATACCATAATATGTGTTTAATTAACATAGTAGGATGACATTGACATTCTTCGGATGATGTAATTACGTATCTATTATGCGGGTCGCACAGCACACATAGTCATGAATGACGTTTTATACATTCAAAGCGTCACCTCGTTTTCTCCCGTCCTATTTTGGATGTTTTAACGATCCAACAAAATTATTCAACTTTTATATACGTCTACAGTACTAGTACTATTGTGTTCCCAGAACGCCAGTCTTTCTGTTTCTTATATTGTCCCCGGTCACGGAATGTACAGCGATAATTTGTTCGATAACCTGCAGAAAATCGCTTCTAAACTGTGTCGTATCGATTTGGAAAGCGCCACCACTGCGCACAGATAACCTGGAATTAGTTTGGAAAATTTAATTACCTAATGGCGGATTTGTCGAATGAAGAGCACGATAACCCTAGACGCGATGCACGCAAAGATAAGAAGTCGAATTGTCGTTTCTAAATTTGTTACAAACGCTTTCTTATTTTAAAATCCAATCTAATAAATTGGAACTCATTTTTAGATAAGGTAAATGCTTGCTTGTTAGAATCAATTTAGAAATCTGATAAGAAACCTTTTAGGAAAAAAATTGCAACATTCATCAAGCATATTAACGATTCCATAACAAGTACCTATCTATAAAAAAATATTTTTTAGTATTGCATAAATTATTGTAATTTAATAATCACTTTGCAAATTTTAAAGCTGTAAAGTTTATCTTTTTAATAAATTTTGACGTAATTATTATAATCTAGGCACTTTAAATCCGATTAGTAGAATGGATACTGAACGGTTTTTTTCTGTCTATATCTGTTGCTAAAATGACGTGAGCACAGCAAGAAGTTATGAAAAACTTTTGTTTGATTGTGATGAATAGTTCACTTTGTTTTAGTGATACTTACAATGCTAGTGTTAGGCTAGGAATATTTTGTTACAAAATTATTTTATTTGAAATGAACGAAATATATTATTTGCGTTATCCTTTTTGTGCTGATAGATCATTATGCAAGCCTTTTTCTTCGGCTATAGCATTTTTTCAATGTAAATAAAGAACACGTTTTTTCCTAAGAACTCCCTCGCGAAAATATAATACTTTAGAGGTTTCTTTATGAACGTCTAATAAGGGTTCCACTGTTTATTTGAATAATTAACACTTAAGTATAAAACAAAAAGGCTTGTATAAAATAAAAATTTGTGTTTCTTTAAAATCTAATTATTCAATGTTCCCAGTTACTTTAAGATACTTAGATGATTGTCATAATGTCACTTTAGACCTTTAAAGTTACTTTAAATTAAAGCTCAGGTGCAGAATGCATAGACTTTAGTTAAAGTGGTACAGTGGCACTTACTATGAAAGTGGCCATTAGATCTAAAATAGAAGTTGCGTTAAATATAAACTGCCCTTATGTTTGAAAGTATCAAAAATGTTCATTAAAAATATTTTCAGTTCAATTATGTGCAAATATGAAGTTTCAAAGTGAAAATCCGAAAAACACGTTTATGCTCCGTGAAAATGTGTCACTGTCGCACGTTCATGGCCTCAATTTAGAAATAAATGAGAAGGGAACTACTTTTAAATAAATGCTTGTAGTTTAAAATCGCAACGATATAGTTATAGAAACACCATATATGTTCGAAAAGTAAATTTAACAGGCTTTACAAAGAATGATTAATATACAGGTGTTTCATTTAAAAAAAATATATTTGAAGGAATTTTTCTAACATGTAGTCTAACGGGGTCACGTGCCGAACGTGTATAAGGTAACTAAACTCAAATAACATAGTAAGTTAGTCTAAGGTTCCATTAAACCCTGTTCAAAAATTTGACTTTTAGTTATTGCAAGGGGCGAAGATTTATCAAAGTTAATAAGGAATCCAACTATACAGGGTTATTCACGCTATACGGCAAGGAGTATTGTGGCCAAAATACGTGACATTCAACAAGTTTTGCTTTTTGGATATATGGGGATCTATTATGGATACTTTTTAAAATTATTTTCATATTACACAGGCTGTCGTATGAAAGATGTGTTTTTTGTATATTATTGCATTTTTGAATTTTCTGATCAAAATAAGTCTGTTTTAATAGGGTTTATAATACCTAAACCTTAAAGCTTTTTAAATAATTTGAATTTCGTGAAAATTTAACCTAATTTTCATGTTTCAAATACTTAAGAGGTATTTCAGTTATGTAAGCAAAATTCACAGTGAAACGTAACGATAGACTGTATTGAAAGTTTTAAAAAATTGCCGATCTTCGCGTTGATAATGAGGCGGAGCTTCATCCAATTGAAGCCATATGCTTGTTCTGATGTTTAAGGGGACTTCTTCTAATAATACTGGAAGTTGGTGTAAAAGAAAATCGAGAGACATCATACCATTTAAAGCCCTTTCAAAAATATATGGTCCCAGTATTCCACCTCAAGAATATAAAATAACTTTAACGTTACACAAGATGTCATGGAAACGTCTGTTGCTTTCATGGCAATCTAGAGTCTTCGCTGATACAGTTTAAATGACATAAAACTCGAGTAATTCAAAAGCGGCTTATTCAAATATCATCAGTACCTATATATTTATTTTCGAAAGAGGTTTTTCATACTATCTAACAATATACAGGGTGTATTTAAAAAAATACAAGTTGCATTCATTTGTCTACCAATTTATGAGATAATATCAACTTTGAAAATTGTAAGAGCAAGAATCCTATAGCTTTAGTATTTAAGGTTTTTTTCTATCCTAAAATAATACAGTAGGGGTCAAAATATAAAGAGACACCACATTATTGGTCATTCAAGTTAGTACAGTTAGTAAATTATTGCAAAATGAATAAAAAACAGCAATAATACAAAAAAAAGTTTATTCTTAGGAATAAAAACAAACAAATAAGAAGAAATACTTAACATAAAAAAAATTCTATTCATTGTAATCTTTAAGAATGAAGTATACTAATGGTTTAAGAGTGATTATATAATAGAATCCTTTCCATTCGCTGTATTTCACAGTTATTTATTTAGTACATGTTTCTGCTTTCGCCATCATCAGGTATTCATTGTACGACAAAAAATACAAAAATGAGCCGTATGTCAGTGTTTAAATTTAATTTGAATATAAGCTTTATTGCTGCATCACTACCGAAATGATACTCTCCAAATGATTGACATCTTGAAATGGCTTTTAGAAGTAAACTTTCTGTTTTAAGTAAGCCCACAAGAAATAGCCGAGGGGAATTAAATTTAGAGATGTAGCCGGCCAAAAAATATTAGACTAAGTATGTAAATAAAATTAAAACTTAGGCCTCAATTTAGAAATGTAAAAAACGTTATTAGTTTTTTTTTTTAAACGTAAAATTAAGTTAAGTTAATATTATGGTTATTTTTAGACGACTCTGAAGATGATCATTGATCGAAACTAGTAAGCCAAGTGATTTATTAAAGTGATTGAGAAGAACGCTTAGCATTTTGTTTTATTATGTATCAATTTTTTATTGAAAATATTTGCAAAATATTCTCTCACCGCTAATGATATGGCCTGTTGCACTTGCTTGTTGTAACCATACACGTTGTTCGTTATTTTATCACTAGTTGGTCCAGCAAGTCCTTGAATGGATTTTACAAAAAATCTATATAGCATCAGAATTCATGGATTATCGAAAACGGTACGATTCATTTATTTTATTTTTGCAAATTTCGTACTATACTTTCGACTTGAAGGAATACTGATGGCAAGTTTTTATTGTAAAATTAAGGTCTGTCACTCCACCAAAGATAATTTTGAGAAGTAACTGTTCTACTCGAAAAAATATTGTTTCATCTGTAAAGATTATACGGGGTCGTTTTTTAATTCTTCTTGAATGAGAGAACAAAAATCAAGGCGTCTATCATAATCTATTTCTTTTACTGTGAGAGCGAAAAGTGTTTTGGGTGATATTTACTACATTTTAAAATTTTCCCCACTGTACCTTACATTATTTAGGATCAAACTAAGAACCTTTTTTAATTTCAGTGACAGGGAACATTACTTGTAACACCGTGTCTCTATTGGCAACCTTTTTCGGCGTTTTTTATTAAAATTATTATATATCTATTAAATTTATTGGCAATTTTTTTTTACTGTGTCCGGATGTCTATTATTAAACATGATGACGGTTTCTGGAGATGTTTTATAGTTTTCTCCCACAATTCTCACAATTTCAATTTTTTCTTGGACACTTAATAACGCTGCCTTTCTAATGAATGTATTTAATAAACTCAGACTAATGTTTTGACGTTAACAGTTATAAATGTTATTATCAGTGAATATCATTAATTTGCAATGCGAATCTAGAAGAAAAACCGTAACAAATACAAAAACTATTTTTATAGAGTGGACGAGTGCGATTACATATTAGAATATACTTTTTATTGTATTTAATTTTTTTTTATAACAATTTTTGATATCGTCTAAAATTGAGGTAGGTACTTCACTCTTACACAAAATTCATATTTTTGAGCAAACCTTATAAATTGCTGAAAAAATTGATATCTGATGGTGGCTGCATTTTAAGTTTTAGATATGCAGAACTTTTTAGGAAGAATAACTTTTTTTCCCCTAAAACTAATAAAATAGTATATAATACTATATATAAAAACTTGCTATTGCACTTTTCCGATCCGAGTCAATTCAGTGCGCGTAGTGCTTAATGCGTTAATATAAACTTTAAATAAAAGGCAATAGGTATTCTTCTCTACCAATACCTTTTTTTTTTTTCCTTGTAAATAACTTCTTAGTTCACTGACATGGTTTCTATTTTATGCTATATGGCGAAAGGGATCCGTATTTTTTTTATCTCAAAATTAACTGGTAGCCTTCTAAACCATTTTGGCTTGCCATTTTTTGGAATGAATCCTTTTTCGTCAAATATTTGTATTAAAAGATTCATTGGTGACTATGTATTTCATTCAACGTGTCCTTTGTCGGATTTATTTTGTTATTGCTGTCTTTGGGTCTGTATGTAAGTTTGCGGCGGAAACCTATTGTGTTCCAATTACTTTCTTCCGTCGTAAATCACTTTTATAGCGAGCCGAACCTCACCGTACTGATATCGATTCTGGCGCAATATTGTACCCATATATACTTTACACATCCAAACGAAAGTCTCCGGAAAAAACTGGAGTGAAAAATGGGTGTTTCATCTCTCATTGTTCGGCAGAGAAAGGAATTTGTTGCTATGGAAAACACGGACATATTGATCGGGAGATCGCTTCACTGGGTCACGTTCAACCAACTTAATTTTTTTGTTAATAGTTAATATCTTTTTTATTACATATGTAAGTTCAAATTTTAAATGCACAATTATGGAAATTCTATTGTAAACAGATATATAAAAACCGTAAATTTTAATAACCGTGGCGATTTTAGCAAACAATGAAACTCTGTTACTAATAAAACATGCGTTCAATTTTTGTAAATTAACTAACAATTTATTTGTACTAAAACAGAAGGTTGTAAAGATTGCGCAAGTTTTCTCAGGGATATGACAAGCTTTTAAGTTATAACTTTATAACATCTTTTTAAGATAAGTTTTACTATTGTCGGGTCTAGCCACTCTTTTCTTAATTTTTTTTTTTTATTTAATCCAGGATGTTTTATCTTTCACTTAATATCAATTTTGTCCTAAAATTCTTATTTTTTTGAGTTATCATTGAGATGCCAAAAGAGCGGCTTTTTTTTTATTTCATACAGGGTGAATATCTATGCCTTCGAGAATATTGTACACATTTGCAATAAATTAGTGATCATATCCACCATACCATAACTATTTTTTAGATATTTTAAGTATCGCGTTTTTTTTATAAGAAAAAAAATTTGTCATAATTTAAAATTAAAATAAATTAAAGAACTTCAAATTTCCGTTACATTACTAGCGGGAGACGCGGAAAGAGAAAGCGGACTCGAACAACGCTTACCTAGTGGAATTTTGTTCCAAAGTCTAACAATATTATAACTAAACGATCTTTTAAAAATTTCAAGGTCGTGAACTCGAGAAGAGTAAGTAAACTTTTGCATCTCACATTGATATTATGTAAATCTGTTCTAAACAAAATCTTACGGAACAAGTAACTTGGTTTCTTAAAAAAAATAATTTTATAGATTGTAGCACAAAATTCAGCTCAGATATTTAACCAACCCATAAGACAATCTAAGGCACGAATTTCGCAAACGCTCTAGTCCTGTCAATGGTGTCCAAGCAGTAATAATAAACGCTTTTGCAAAAGTTAATTTTGGAGATGACCAACGATTCGCATAAGGCCTTTCGCAAATCGACATCCAAACAGTCTTCACTACCATACAAAACCCTCAAACTACTGTAATCCGATCTAATTAAATGTGAAACGTGTTCTTTAAAACAAAGTTTTGGTGTCAAGGAAAAGCCCCAAGTTACGCACACAATCAGATACAATGAAAACTTCATCTTTGATATTAATTTCAATATCCTTTAAAATCGCAGCTCGGGGTTTTTCACGATCAAAAACCAAAACAGAAGTTTTTTCATTATTTATTCTGCGACGATGTTTTTCAGATACGTTTACAAATGACTGAAGGTCACTATTTATGTATGAGATGGCTTCACATGTCTCCACGATTGAAGGTATAATAAATTAGTGAATGACATGAGTTACTGGTGTAGTGATAACGACCTAGTATTGAACGGAGAAAAGACATACATTTTAACATTCTCGCTAACAGTCAGAGAGGGCGGGTGTAGTTTACTCATAACTTTTATGATATTCAGGAATATTTAGATTTTCAATCCTAAAATATGCTTACATTTAAATGTTTACTTATATTTTATTTATTGATATTTTATTTATATTAGTTCTAGGATTCTATCCATTGTATTTATTGTATTGACAATGTCCATGTTCTGTCTTAGAGCTATGACATTATATTATATTATTATTATTATTAATATAGTTGTGTATCATCAGCATAAAGGTGATAATTACAATATTGCAATCACTTTTCAGATGAAGCAAACATTTTTCTGAAAAACAATTTTAGTTGAAATTCTGTTCACAAAAAAGCAGAGGTAGATGTACCTACTCTATTCAATTCAAAAGTAAAAATGGCAAGAATCTAGTCTTTGTCTTTGATTGAACCTGACGAAGATAGGACCACCAGTTTGGCGACAGCACCTTTAACCGTCTCAAAAATAATAAATAAACTTGCAGGCCTTACTCTAAACCCGGCTGATAGTCTAGTGACTTGCTATAAGTCGTGAGGTCCAGGATTCAAGTCTCACTCTGGTCAATTACGATAACCGGTTTTCTTCCAGGGTCGTAATCATGATTAGGAGAGAGATTTGGCTTTGCGTGGATGGATGCCTGGTAAGCACTTGCTGTTTAGGCTTTATCAACTCCCTTAATAAAAATGAAAACGCCTTTACATATGTTGATAAGCGGAAAAAGTAAAGAAATTTTTTGAATTTTGACTGCAGTAACACATTCAATAAACAAGAAACGAATTGGTAAGTGATTATGACAATCTCAAATAGAAAACTGAAAAAAATAGTACATATTTGACCTACTTCCGGTGTCTAGACTAATATAAAATTAGTACCAAACCTGAATATTTAATAGACTTTTTCAAACAGTATTATTCTTTCTTTAATTATGAAGGTTCCCACATGTATTACGGATATTGACGCAAGTTTCAACAAACTGATTATTATTAACCTTATCTAATCAGTTCTTTTACATTTGTACGATAAACTTGGTGGTTATGCTACTCCCAGTGTAAAAAAACAGTGTGTAAAAACATAGGTTCTAATTGCTCTTTTTCTATATCACTTCCATTATAAAAACAAGAGGAAATTATTACGATAATATGAATAAAATAGTGGTGGAGAAAGTATTATTTGGTACAGAAAATCTTAATCTTATCTTGATGATTAATTCACCTCAGAATATGGAAGCCACTTATTTTCTAATATTAGCACTAAACTTGTGTATTGGAAGGTGCAATAAAAAGTAAAGTATTGTTGCCAGGAGCTACAGTGGGGGACATAAAAATAGGTACAATGGTTCAACAAGTTATATATGCAATAAATAAACCAAGTTATTGTACTTTCATAATAGTTTTAATTTTACTACCATTAAACATAGAATAATCACAAAACTTAACCGGCAACCAAAACAATATTAAAAAACTCTGTGGACAAAATAATAGGGACGCATGCTATAAACTTTTTTCATCGGGTAATAATAAAAAAATGGGTAATCGAAATTTATTCAGTGATTTGTACGAGTTTAATACTTGGTAACGTGGCTTTTATTGCTAATTATTGCCCTACATATTGTTAGGCAGTGAGTTCACCATACGTTGTCATGTTTCCATTGGTATGGCGTACCAACTCTGCTGGACCCATAGAGATGATAGAGTGCTGATATTGAACTCAAAACTGCCATCAATTGAAATGCGCCATATTGGAATACAGGCGTCATCAATGACGTCGGTACCATAGCGGATATTCAAATAAGTAAAGTTAAGGATATGAATAAATTTTAATAGCACTTGGAATTTGTAATAATTAGTAGCATATGTTAGATTTTATCCTATGTATTTTATATGGCATTGTTTTTTTTATTAAAGTTGTGGACAACTTAGACCTATAAATAGTTTCTAAACTTACGATTAACTGGTAACATATACTTCATTCGTTGTCAGCAACGCCATATAAAAATACGTAGGAAAAATCTAATACAAGTTTCATAAGATCTTCACGACTTGTCATAACAATCCAACATTGTATGTTGTCTTTAGGAGTAAATAATATACTGCGGTAGTTGTTGTATAATTTATTGATGATTAAATAATATTAGTTTACTTAATTCCTTCCTTATTGATTTACCTTGTATTTTTTCTGTAAACTTCTTCGCTAAATTATGAAATCTAATTTTGCTATAAGACGATATTATGGTTTTACTTAAAATTGAAATACGAGTTTCTTCCAGAGGTGACATATCTAACAAATGATGGGATAAACTAGAAAAAATATTTTGGGGAACATGACTTGATAGTAAATAAACAAAAGTCGTTAGGAAGTTTTCTTCTTGTGGAATCTTGTTTCCTGTCAAGACCATTACTTTCCGAATTGGTTTTTCGGTGAACTGGCAAATATATCGTACCTCCTTTGATGGGCAGATTAGATTTACCTAAGAAATAGTGCAGAAAATTTAAAGAAATATATATGTTATGCATCATTTATTTACCTCTACCCTTTGTTTTCAGGAAATCAAGTGATTCTAAATAAAAATATACTTTTTTAGATTTTCTTTGTCCGAATTCAATGTTAGAATAACTCCCTCTTTAATTCGGACAATCTGTCCCGCTCTATAAGAATCCTTTTCGAGGAAATGTAATGAACAAACATATGCACGCTTACTTTTGCTGGGATTTATGGTAGTCCCTGTAACAGTAATCCACACAAGAATGTTTGGGCAATCTACAAAAAATTATTTCACATAGAAACACTAAGTATTATCACAATTTCAGAATATTTTGAAGCTATGGCATTATTCTGCAACTTACATATGAAAAGTTAGTTCTCCGTCATCTTTGTAACTATTGCTTTAGCAGGATTTTACACGACACGATGGCATCACTTTTTTCAGGAAAAACTACCTGGATTAATTATCACATAAGCCCAATTATTAATGCTATAATATGCACACTTACACATAAATCAAAAATATTCGGTGAATAATTTATAATATTAAGAAATAGTCCGGGAAATAATAACACAAAGAGAGTAAATAAAACAATCGATCTACAAGGTTAGGTAATACCAGTAAGACTTGTCAACTTGCAAAAAACTTAACGTGGCTTAACACAAAAACTTCCTATAGAAAACTAACGTAAGCATGACGCTACATGAATCGTGACGCAATTAATGACGCCTGCATTCCAAGATGTCCTGTCGATTTTTGATGGTGCGCCGTAGCGATGCACCTACGGTTCATTGGCAGTCTATCAAAGAGGTCTGTGGCTGGACCGCTTCACACAATTCCATAAGTTTTCAAATGGATTAACGTATCTCGATTGTGCCGGCTAATCTAAAAGTCGTACGTTATGGCCACGCAACCAATTTTGATAACACTTGGAAGTGTGTTTAGGGTTAATATCTTGTTGATAAATTCAAATAATCGGCATGTTTAATCTGCGTATGGTAGCATAATGTTGATTAGGATGTAATTTTTTTTAGTCATCACGTCTTTAATCCAGTGAATCGGACCTAGCCATACCATGAAAAACATGCCCAAACCATTATGTTTTCGCCACCGTGCTTTTACTGTCCGTGTTGTATATTTCGAACAGAATATTTTATTTATTCGACGACGAACGTAAACTCCGCCATCATATTCTACTAAATTAAATTGCTTTCATCACTCAAAAATATGTTACACTACTTTTCTGTTTTCCATTCGACGTGAGTTTTCACAATTGCCATTCTTGCTCTAATATTTTTTTGGGCAAGAACTTTTCTTGCAGCTCTACCGTGAAAAATATTTTCGACTAATCGTCGTCGTAAGGTTCGAGTGCTGACATTACTATGTATTTTTTTTAATATTTTTTTGTAGACGTTGTAAATAGATCACGTTTTGCTAATTTCGCAATACAGCAGTTAGTGTGCGGTGTTGTTTTTTCCGGCCATAGTCTTGTCTGTGGATCCTTTTTTGGTTTTAGAGCATTTGAAATCATATTTGGGGAACGATTTAATCTGCTTGCTATTTCTCTGATCGTTTTCCCCTGTCCGCGCATAGTTTTAATATCTTTTCTCTCACTCTCTGAACAAAGTGTGCTGCGACCAATTCTATGTAGATTTAACAAGTAATAAAGGCAATATGTGTACATGTGATAACTACAAGGATAGTAAACTTCAACTAAAACGCACTTTTCTATTGTTCTTACCAATGTACCTATTTTTATGTCCACCACTGTACGTTCTAATGACTAATTGCGTACATTGAATATACCTCTGGCATCCAGTGTCGCATACGCTTGATAATGAAATTAGATACATCTGAAAAGTTGTGGATATAACGACTTTTAGCCAGGAAATGACGACAATTTAGAATATTTAATGATATAATCCATGTAAATTTGCATTCGTAGACGTTGTAACCGTTTTAAAAATATTCAAAATCCTGCGACATTTTCTTTTTCCAATCTCTTATCTTACTTCCTTGGATTGTTTGATAAATGTGTGTTGCTTTATCAACTATGTACCTAACTAAATAAATATTGTATATGTGAATAAAAATATTGTTACGTTTTATTAGACCTCCATAATAATTGCTTACATACAATTAGACAACATGAGCAAATAGGATTTTGTTGCTAATCTTTTATTGTATGTATAGAAATACAGGCTTAGTAAAAAGTCCCGGAACGGTCGAATAACTTTGTTATTTGAAAATTATGATTTCTGAAATTTGGTATGGGGGTATAGTTAATATAAATGCATTTTATGCAATACAGTTAATATTTTTTTCACTTCCGGTTTAATCGGCAATACGTCCAACTTTTTTTTTTAAATGGAACGCCCAGATTTTTTTAACACTTTTGAATGCAAAATAAAAAACTACGTTTAGGAAGTATTAAGATGTTTATTTTTATTCACAAGAAAACAGTTAAAAAATTAAAAAAGTGTCCTAATACAGAAAAATCAAGGTACCTTTGAAAAAAGTTGTTGTTTAGTGTTTGCATTCTTTTTGCCGTCACATTTGACAATTTTAAAAGCGTTTTAACTTTTGCATCGCTATAAATTTACTTATTTTAAACATTGACACATTTGAAAATGGCAGAAACACTTACTGAATCAGAACGAATTGAGATATTAATGATGCGTGGGTACGGTGATGGTCAACGTTCTTTTGAAGAGGTTCGTATTTTGTTTAATACTGTTTATCCGGATCGTCACATTAGTAAAAGTACGGTATGCCGAACAATTTAAAAGTTTGAAGTCTTTCGTCAGGTGAAGGATTTACCTAGAAGGGGACGTCCATTAACAGCAACAGATGAAGAAACTAGTTTGAATGTGTTACTTACAGTGGAAGAAAATCATCACGTGTCCACAACAGAATTAGGTCAAATTCATGAGATCTCTCAAAAATCTGCTCATACGATTCTTAATCAGCAAGAATGAAAGCCTATAAAATGTATCCCGTCCATGAGTTAACTGAAGATGATCCAGATCGTAGACTACAATTTTGCGAAACAATGACGGAATTGATCGAGCAGCAGCCTGATGTTTTAGATCACATCATTTTTTCAGATGAGGCAACGTTTTGTCTCAACGGCACTGTGAACAGACATAATTGTCGCTACTGGTCAATTGAAAATTCGCATTGGATTGAAAAAGTCCATACACAGCGTCCTCAAAAGGTGAATGTCTGGGCTGGTGTTGTTGGAAACAACATCATAGGACCATTTTTTATAAGAGGAAATTTAACTGGCAACGTCTACTTAAATTTATTGCGAAATGAGGTTGTTCCAGCACTTGCGGCCATCTTTCCAAATGCAAACATAGGTGATCACCCTAATGCACATTTTTGGTTCCAACAAGATGGAGCTCCCCCCCATTTTGCCCATAATGTCCGCGATTATTTGAATGAAATTTTTCCGGGACGTTGGATCGGACGTAGAGAAGCAATCGAATGGCCAGCACGTTCGCCAGATCTCTCGCCATTAGATTTTTGCTTTTGGGGTCACATGAAATGTCAAGTGTACAAAAATCGTCCCCATAATCTTGAACAATTGGTAGAGAGAATAGTTCAAGAAGCCAATCGCATCACTCCAGAACAAATACAAAATTCAATAAGAAATTTTACTGACCGTTTACATTTTTGTCAAATTGTAAATGGAGAGCATTTTGAACAATTATTGTAATCGCAACCTGAATAGACAGGTATCTTGATTTTTCTGTATTAGGACACTTTTTTAATTTTTTAACTGTTCTCTTGTGAATAAAAATAAACATCTTAATACTTCCTGAACGCTTTTTATTTTGCATTCAAAAGTGTTAAAAAAATCTGGGCGTTCCATTTAAAAAAAAAATTGGACGTATTGCCGATTAAACCGGAAGTGAAAAAAATATTAACTGTATTGCATAAAATGCCAATACCTCGCCTTCAATCCCCGCACCAGCCGATGTTTTGCAAAGTGCTGGCGAGGTTCCGGCATACCAGCTCCGATCCCTTGATACAATACATTATCTTTTACATCTATTTCTATGTAGTGGAACTTTCGGTGGCATATTGAAAAAATGTTGAAATTTTGTTACACATTTTAGTGCCTCATTTGTTGATATGACTTCCATATCTGTTTCATCATCCTTACTGTCTGACAAAACTTCTTCACGGCATTCTCTCATTACTTCGTCAACTAACGCTTGATTAGTAATTGGATGTTCTGTAGTTACAACATTGTTGTCGACATTGACATAATCTTTAAACTGGACGTTTTCATGTAGAACCATCTCGATTTTCAATAATTGTCTTAATGGAAGATCAATCTTCTGGATCAAAAGTATCACTGATAACTTCTGAATCTGCATTTTTTATTACACGAGCGTGATGAAAGCAATTTCTAATTGTATCTGTTGACACTTTGCCCCATGAATTGTTTAGACTTATGATGGCATCTAAAATAGAAATTGACACATTCCATTCTGTTGCTTGCCTCTCAAGAAGTTTTAAGAGTAATTCTTTTCTATAGGTCTGTTTTAGGCTCCAAATTATTCCTTGGTCCGTCGGTTGTAAAACTGACGTTCACCGCGGGGGAAAAATACAAACTTTATATTGTTTAATTCAACATGAGGATGGGCTGGGCAGTTGTGTATAAGTAACAATATCTGGCGTTTTTCTTTATTTAATTCAAGGTCTCGTTTTCTCAGATAATTTTCGAAAATAGATGACGCCATCCACGCCTTTTTATTGAATTTATAATCTACAGGTAGAGTTCCAGTATTTTTGAAGCATCTAGGCTTCTGAAACTTCCCTATTGCTAGTGTCTTTCTTTTTTTTTCCCAAACTATTTGCACATAACATTACTGTTATACGTTCTTTCGAAAGCTTCCCTTCAAAGCATTTTTCACCTCTAAATTTATGGGTTTTATCTGCTGTGAGCTTGTAAAATAAACGGAGATATTTTACAAGCGCACACTAGATAAAACCCATAAAAAGAAAGCCACTAGTAATCATCTGCATTAAAGATATTATCAGCATATCCGTTACTAAGCCAAACATCTACAAGCCACTGGATCGTTTTAACGACTGAGCCTGATTCGCCACTTATTTTATCGAACATTGCATGCCGTTTTTTAAATGTGTCTAACCATCCACTACTGAACTTAAAATCACCGCCACTTAATTTTCAAAATTTTTCGGCTTGCTTGTTGACACATTGTACTTTTGCGATTTATTACTTTCAATCCCTTCAATAATTTTTAACTTTTTATTTAATGAAAATGATTTGCGATTTTTAATATGCTTCTCCATGTTATCTAACTGTTATTCAATCAAAAGCTCACACACGACTGAAAGGACCGTTTCAAATAAGGTTTCAATATCAAAGGAATAACTAACTTTATTTTATATATTTGGGGGAATTACCAAAACGCTCCGTTTATAGTGCATTACTTGTGCTTTTATAGTCCATTATAACCGACAGTCCATTATAAGCGGGATTAAAATACACATGTTTAAAGAGGATTGAAATTGGGACCTATAGACTTTGTCCATTATAAGCGGATTATACTGTAATTAGTTAATTAATCGTTTTTTTGGCAATACGGCTGGATAAATCAGTTATTTTTTTTTAAAACGTTTCGATTTTAACAATCTGCAACATGTTTTTTTTTTATATAATATATAAAACTTGGATAAAACATGTTTAAATTTAAGTACTTAGAATTTTAAATGAAGTAAACTGTGATAATAAATCCTAACCACAGTTATTGTCACATTAAAAGTAACGTAAAAACGAGTACATACGAAACATGCTTGGTAAAAAAGTTATCTATTTAAACGGTAAAGATAATTTATGAAAATACACAACTGGCAAAAGAAATTAAGATAACTTATTATATATTTTTGATAGACTATCAAGGTCGACCGGATTATTTACACTTTTTTTTCTTTAGCTAAAATTTTTGTGCGATTAAAATTGAATTTGTGTTTAATATCAAGTTCGTGTTTTTTTTAAAGCTGTTAAATTTGTTGAGGATTTGTGATGTTGCATACGATTTTTAATGTTTTGTTTGGCCAATATATACTCCTTTACAATCATTACAAGGGATTGAATGGATTAAATGCGAATTTTTGAAGTTTGGTTTTTTTGATTTCAATTTTGTGAAGCAATGATTTAAGTTATTATTGTTTTTATGTGCTATTTTTATAAAATAAGGTTTTAATATTGCCTTGATTTCTTCTGATAAGTTTTTAACATAAGGAATTGATATACAGTGTGGCAACCGTTCATAGCACGATGCATGTATTAGTAACTACTGGTCGACTATAAATGGACGTGCCACCTTGAATTGCCACGCCTACTTAGTGGCACGCGGATGGCATTTACAAACGATAGCGGACGTATTATAAGTTAAACGTATAAATGTATTGGGGCATATAGGCAAATCAAAATCTTTTAGAGTTCTATGTTATAGCATAAGTGATTAATAACATTACATGTGGTAGAAAATACTATTCCTGAAAAATAAAAAGCACTGTTAGAGGTAGTGTGTTCCCGATATAAATAAATATTTTTAGTTGTTTGAAGCATGAGATAATCACTGATAACATGTCAGTGAAGTAATTCATCACAGCCTCATAAACAACATAAAAAATCAAAAATAAATAATCAGAACTCCTAAACTTTAAAATAAAAACTAAAATAATATTGTTCAACAAGTATAAAATCTAAAAACGCAACTATAATAACATAATGGAAAATAAAATATTTAATTCTTAAAACAGAATTGTATTCAACATTGCAATAAACCTGCAATTAGTTATAAGAGAATATTATTCTTAAACAATAATAAAATTTGAAGTAAATTAATTTATTAAGTGTTCAAATAAACCTCCCTCTTGATAAGAACAGTAACCCAACCGATCATAAAAATTCCGACGAACATTTGTTAACATATCTACTGTGACAGTATTACTGATTTCAATAATTCTCGCGCGCAGTGCCTCTAGGTTTGATGGCAGTTGATCACCGTATCCGTATATTGTATTATGTAAAAAGGGCCATAAAAAGAAATCGATTGGAGCTAGATCAGGGGACCGCGCTGGCCATTTAATAGGGCCCGAGTTACCGATCCATCTGTTTTCAAAAACCGCGTTTATAAAGTTTGTTACAATGCGTGTATTGTGTGCTGGGCAACCATCTTGCTGAAACCAAACTTCATTTATATTAAATCGCTCCCGTATTACCGGAATAATATTATTTTCAAGTAACTGTAGGTATCTATTTCCGTTTAAATTACCGTCAATGAAAAAAGGCCCAATTATATGATTTCCAATGATACCTGCCCATACATTTAGCTTCTGTGGATACTGCGTTCGCGTTGGTATATTTAAATGTAGATTTTTACGCGCCAGTAACGACAAACTGGGCGGTTATGATGCCCGTGTAGGTAAAATGTTTTTTCATCCGCGAACAATACGTTGTTAAAAAAGAATTGGTTATCGTGATATTTATTTATCATTCTTTCGCAAAATTCCATTCGGCGATAATAATCATCGGGAAGAAGTACTTGTGAACTTGTAAATTTGTATGAACGATATTTATTAGTACGTAAAATCTTATGAACCGTTGTTTTAAAGATACTTAATTCGCGAGCAATTTGTCGAGATGACATAGTGGGATTTACTTCAACTAAAGCACATACTCGAATTTCTATATCGCTTACATTCTTATCAGGAACAACTTTATTTTTATTATTTACTAAAGAAAATGTAGTTTCAAATCGATTAACGGTCCTACGAATGGTGCTTGTATTGGGAATTTGACTTACGGGGAAATTAGCTGCAAATAAATCCCGAGTTACTTCCGCGGAATTACCACCGTAAAAGTGTTTAATCATGAAGAGTTTTTGCTCCGGCGTATAGTACTCCATTTTTAAAATAACCGTTATCTACCTACCAACAACGCGTTTTATTAAATAGTACGAGCGAGTAGTTCTCCCGACGAAATATAAAATGCATCTGACACGCACGTGTGCGAGCGACGGCTCTTGCGCCTGTGCGGCGACAGCGTAGAAATGTAGATTTCTTGGCAAATACGAGTGCATCATAGCAATATGCTAATGTAATCCAGTCGAATATTCCGTATACTTCTTTACCGTTCTAATGCACGGATACCTCTGTGTATCTCGCTTACACTACAGGATCGCTATAATGCGGACGCAGGCGGACAATTGATATATCATTTATCTTTGGTATTAAGGATAATGGTAATGGTTTGGTCAAAATTTCAAATATTTTTATTTTTAGATTGGCTCTCTTTCTACATGCATTCTTCCTCTGAAAGTTCTTTTTAAGCAACGGTGGTCGAATAAGCTGAATATAATTGGCAGCAGTAATATTATCTTTACCAATTTCCAATTTGTCAATAATACTACTTTGTCTGAAGTTCTTCCAAATTGCTTACTTACAACGGTTATTATACCAACAAGGCCTACACCACTCTAAAACTTTATGGTTTGGCTACCTTTGTAATGGGAATATGTTAATAATCGACAGCAAAGATTTCTTGATTTTTGAAGAGTGAATTCAATACAGTCCAACACAACTTTTACGTTAGGAAAATTGCGAAAACAAATAGGCAGGTCTCTACTGCATTCATGAGAGGATGCCTATGCAATAAGTGGTCAGAACAGAACATAGGAAAGTTCAGTTCTTAATTTACGTTCCCTCAATGTTATGCACTGACGAAATCTTGCATCTGGGAAATGTTTTTGTACTGCTTCAACCAAAGTATTTAATACCTGCATTGTTAGCAGACCAGTTAATGAATTTAATTTGACATCAGAATCAATTGTGGCAGTAAAGTGAATGACCATATTTCCAGTTTGCATTTGTACAGCCTTATCTTCAAAATGTTTATGTACATAGTTAGTAATATTAAAATCATCTTCAGTAAAATGCAAGGAACAAATACTCATATAAGGAGTAACCAATTGTCCCATTGCCACTTTTATTTCCCATGCCTTCCTCCTATTTTTACTTTCTTCGATATGCGTTTTGTTGGAAATGTACACATAACTAGATTATTGCTTGGGAAATGTATGGAAACTCAAATGTTTGTCTTTCCCCTTCATTGTATGGCAGTTATATATACACAGGAGTTAATATGGCTACTACCCCGTTTTTTGTTTATTCATTTCGTTTTTCGTATAATTTCCTTATGGGCCAAAATGATATATAATTACCGTATTAATCAATAATAACAAAACCACTTACTTCCGAAATATACCGGGTGTCCAGCCTAAGATGCAACGGTCCCTAGCCGATTTATTATTGTCTTTTTGAAAAAATGTTTCAAATAAATGTTGCCTCGAATCACATTCTACACATGCTAAAATTAGTTTCAGAAATGGCGGACTTCCGGTTGTACCGGAAGTAACTACTAACTTAATTATTTTAAATGGAACACCCTGTATATTATTGCACTTTTGGATTCCTTGTTAAATTTAAATAACAATACGTTAGGGATACATTAGGGCTAAGTTGTACCGTTTCCGAATTACATGACGTTTTTCGAAAAAAATGACATTTGCAGTGTCCTCGGTGTTTGGAAACACCTCAGGAAATACGAAAGTTAGAAAGATGCGGTTTTCGGTTTCCGCTTAACCATGAAACAGCACACGTCTTTTATTTTAAAATTGTTGCGTTTAAATTACAGCTTTATTAAATAGGGATCTGTAATTTTCGAACTCTAAAATCATGGATAACTTGATTTTTTTAAATTGAACGGTATAGCAATTTTTACATAAATGGATGTAAAATTTAATTTTCTTTCGATTTTATATGGGTATCATTGTGTCTATCTCCAACGGTTTTGGAGATATTCGCAATTTTCAGTTTTTCACGATAGATACGTATTGCGAACCGCCGCCGCCGCCGGCCACCTTCCCCTCGCATTTCACCAGGCTTGGAACTGGCAGCAATAATACTGGCATGCTTAGAGAGTGGCCAACAGAACACAGTAGGACCACTAGAAACATGCAAACATAGCAAAGATAAAAGAAAATATAACATTACTGGAATATCAATAAATCAACACGTTTTTCAAACTACATTACTCTATCCAATGTATGGCGTAGGTACACTTCGAGCGGCTTGCTCGCAACAGGCTACACAGACTACACGCTAGTGTTGTCATTGTACAGAGAAATTGCATAACACTATTATATTAAATGTTCAAAATGCTGTCCATTTTGGGCACTACATAATCGAAATCGCTTTTGCAAACACTTTTGAGCATTTCGGAGTATTTTTGGTGTGACTTCTTGAAACGCTCTTAAAATACGATGCCGCATATCATCAGAGGTTGTTAGTGGCGTCTCATAAACCTTATTTTTAATGAAACTCCATAAGAGAAAATCGCAGCTTGCAACTGATTTTCAACCGTAAGTACGGAGTTATTGCGGTTCCGTTTTGTATGTGCTACGGATCCAGTACTTACAAATCTACCCAGTAGCGACTGAAATGCCCTCCTATCTGGATGCTTTCTACATGGGTAATACTGTGCGTAAACTCTTGACGCTAACAAAGCGTTTCTGTAACATTCACCGAGAACGAAAACCATATCTACTAATTCTTCTCGAGTAAGCGACATCTTTAATTATTATGTTACCAAACAGTACTCTGAATGTCAGTTCTGACACTTGGAACACTAATAACGGTTAGATACCTAGTTTGTTTTTCAAGCTTGCGTTGACTTTAAAGATGCCGCTTTAAACATCTCAAGTATCTTTTAGACCATTTTGTTTGTTTCTAGTGGTCCTATTGTGTTCTGTTGGCCACTTTCTAAGCATGACAGTATTATTGCTGCCAGTCCCAAGCCTGGTGAAATGCGAGGGGAAGGTGGCCCGCGGCGGCGGCGGTTCGCAATACGTATCTATCGTGAAAAACTGAAAATTGCGAATATCTCCAAAACCGTTGGAGATAGACACAATGATACCCATATAAAATCGAAAGAAAATTAAATTTTACATCCATTTATGTAAAAATTGCTATACCGTTCAATTTAAAAAAATCAAGTTATCCATGATTTTAGAGTTCGAAAATTACAGATCCCTATTTAATAAAGCTGTAATTTAAACGCAACAATTTTAAAATAAAAGACGTGTGCTGTTTCATGGTTAAGCGGAAACCGAAAACCGCATCTTTCTAACTTTCGTATTTCCTGAGGTATTTCCAAACACCGAGGACATTGCAAATGTCATTTTTTTCGAAAAACGTCATGTAATTCGGAAACGGTACAACTTAGCCCCAATGTATCCCTAACGTATTGTTATTTAAATTTAACAAGGAATCCAAAAGTGCAATAATATACAGGCTGTTCCATTTAAAATAATAAAGTTAGTATCTACTTCCGGTACAACCGGAAGTCCGCCATTACTGAAACTAATTTTAGCATATGTAGAATATGATTCGAGGCAACATTTATTTGAAATTTTTTTTTAAAAAGGCAATAATAAATTGGCTAGGAACCGTTGCATCTTAGGTTGGACACCCGGTATGTTTAATTTATAAGAAAATCTACACTTTTGATTATAATTACACTCACAAATAAAAAATTATGATAATACGTCTAACTAACAGCTATAGTTAATGTAGACTATATGTAACCAGATGTAAACAATACAAAGTGTCCCTCTATCGCTCGTATAAATTGCGAATAGCCAAAGTTTTGGTTTAATAGATAGGGACTTTTTAATGCGAATGCGAAGTATTTGGTACAGTTGGAATCGATAGTAGCTTCTGGTTCAAATTAACCCATTTTTTCCATTACATTCTATTTACAAAAAAAAACAAACATTTTTTTATAGAAAAATAAAAAGAAAACTTTTTGCCAAGAGAATTTGGTCTGATATACATATGTATTACTTGTAAAACTCTCACCATGTAAACAACGAAAACAAGCTTTGTAATTTAAAATCCAACATAATCATTTCTATCTCCTAAAATAATGTCTTCAAAATTGTAATTAATAATAATCTTCAATATTTAACGTATCAATTTTCGGCCTATTTTTTATTATTATGACTTTGGATATTAATTATGATTAAGACAAATATATTTGTGGAAACGTAAAAAGAAAGTTTCATTTTACTTAATTCTTAAATTAAGCCGCTACAACCAACGAAAAAAGTATTCGAATTAAATAGTATACACGGCTAAGAACACAAATACATATGTAAAAATATACAGTCTATTTTATGTATAATATTAAAAGTGATTTAATTCACCGTAAAACCAAAACTTATAAAAAAATAATAATCTTAGTTAAACAATTGAATTTATACAGTAAATACTACATTCCAATTTTTATTGCAAAATATTAATGGGTGTGTAATAGGTAACTACAAAAGTTATGGACTGGGATACCCGGTTTAAATGACAGGCGTTTTACTTGTGAATGTGAATAAGTCTTACACCTTATCGTTTAATCATCTTTCGGAAAAGGGGTGAGAGTCAGTTCTAATAGTAGAAAAAGACATTTGTGGCAATTTGATATACGCCTATAAAAGACGAATTTGGCGATACATAACTTAATTTCTTTATTCCTATAGTCGCAAAAGCTAACAATAGTCGGAATATCAAGGGTAAATTTGACTCCCCTAAACCTGGGGTTCTGGACCCTTATTGATTTACAACACTTCGCCGAGTCTTCATCAAATCGGCGCCTGCTATCTGCGATACCCATATTCGCACTTTGGATAGACTCGGTTTATCCTAACGTGAGTTTTATAGTTCACGTTTAATAGTATTATAGATCTATTTTGTTTTATGGCGGGGAATGCTTATTATGGAATCTGCAAAACAATTTGACTTTATTGTCTTTCTATTTCTTTTTTTAATCGTTTCTAGGTAATGGTACGATCGACTTCCCCGAATTCCTCACGATGATGGCGCGTAAAATGAAGGACACAGACAGCGAAGAGGAGATCCGCGAGGCATTCCGGGTATTCGACAAAGACGGCAACGGTTTTATATCGGCGGCCGAACTCCGTCACGTTATGACTAACCTCGGCGAGAAGCTGACGGACGAAGAAGTCGACGAAATGATAAGGGAGGCGGACATAGACGGAGACGGCCAAGTCAATTACGAAGGTACGAGAACATACTTCTTATATACGTATGTGGAGGATACTTCATTTTTTTTTTCATATTCTTTATGATGCTACCACTTGTTTTATACTTTTCTTATCGATTCTTTGAGTTTAACTGGAGACGAACGCAACAGATGTCGCTGCTGTTATTACTAGGCTTTTTATTTTATTCTGCAACTCTTAAAGTGCCCAATCATTTCATATTTATGTATATATGATTACCACCCTTAAGTAGTGACATCTATATGTGTTGTGTGCTGATTAACTTGTTCAAGCCGATGAGATTTTCAATCATCGTTGCCATAAAATTAAAATGTCAGTCAAGAAAATCACTATCTTCATACACCTAACATATACACTGCGTAACATTAGAAGTGTGATACCCAGAAACTTGATTTTTTTGCAATGTGGTAGTCTCAAGAAAGAAACGAAAGAACATTTGCAAGAAATTTTATTTACATGTAATCCAATTGCGAAAAAAAAAATGTTATCTTTTTGTGAAGATACCGCTCCAGGAGAACGGGCTAGTATGTCAATGATGTGACAGCATGCCTATCCAGCAAAGATCCATAGTCAATTCCTCTCTGGGGATAGATTCCATCCTCTTTAAAGGAAAGATACTTGAGAAACCGACCCTGCACCTTCTCAAGTGCTAATTGTAGATACACATACCGAGGAGACCAAACCTAAGAGGCATATTCCAATTTGCTTACTACAAAACTAAAATAGAAAGTTTTAAGGAGCTGACTGCTGTTAAAAGATTTGGAACAACGAATGTTTTAGAAGCTGAGAGGCAGAGGTTGATAATGTGTGGTGCGAAGCTCATGCAACTGTCAAATAAAACACCAAGGTCCTTCACCGATTGTAGCTTTTGCAAAGAGTGTAGTTTCATCATGTAAACTGAGGGATTTGGATTGATTTTCCGGATGTAGGAGACATAGCAACATTTATTGAAGTTTCGAGATAAGTTGTTTTTGGTGCACCAATCAAATAAGTAGTCAATATCAGCCTGCAGGTGTAGAATGTCATTTAAATTCGAAATCGAAGGAATAAATTTTAATATCGTCAGCATAAACAAGTACAGAGCAAGAGAAATTTTGTAGAAGATCATTAATATATAAAATAAAAAGCAAAGGTCCCAAGTTCGATCCCTGCGGAATGCCTGAAGACGGAAAAAACTGAGAGGATTTATACCCATTATAATGTACATAATTACATATGCCACTTAAGTATGACTCTATTAACTTTAATAAAGGAGTAGTAAGCCCAAATGAAGATAATTTCCGATGTAAAATCCCGTGATCAATGCTGTCGAATGCGCTGCTAAAATCTGTATAAACCACATCAACCTGCCCCTGCCCGTCCAGTTCCTGGCAAATAAATTGCGGGATAGTGAGAAAATTAGTGACAGTTGAACGGCCACGAACAAATCCGTGTTGGCACGGTGAAATAAAAGATGTAACATTTTCATGAAGGTGGTTGAACAAAATATTGTCA
Organism: Cetonia aurata; assembly: GCA_949128085.1. Taxonomy (NCBI): domain Eukaryota; kingdom Metazoa; phylum Arthropoda; class Insecta; order Coleoptera; family Scarabaeidae; genus Cetonia; species Cetonia aurata. The sequence goes on along the minus strand of OX421890.1, from coordinate 23,595,528 downwards.
TAAACTTTGACAAAATTGATATTGGTCTGTAGTTGTTGATGATGTCCTACAAACCACTTTATTGCCTTACCAAGATGGCTGTCCACACGTCCTTTTTCAGTAAGACAATGCATATCCCCATATTGCTCGTCGAACTTTGGACTTTCTCCAAGAAGTAGTCGTTAATGTATTGCCGTGCCCACCCCGTTCACCGGATTTAAATACCATCGAACATGTGTAGGATATCATGGAGAGGAATTTATCCACTTTGTACTATCTTCCATAGACTCCGGCACAGTTAATCCACGAAGTTCCATTTGCTTGAAACGAGGTGCCACAAGCACAAGACAGTACAGGAGGATACTCAGCACAGGAGTCGTCAAACACATTATTTATTTTTTTTTTTGATTACATGTTAAAACATTTCTTGCTAAATGTTATCGTGATATTCTTGATGGAAGACTACCAAATTGCCAAAAAATCAAATTGAAGAAATTATTCCTTCTGGGTGGAACACTTCTAATGACACGTATATGTTTTACTCCTCAAAACTTTTGTTAGTACAAACCAACTAATATCTCTCGAGATCTAATTTTTCTATCTTAAAAAAACAAGTTAGTCGGCTCGCCAGTGGTGTATGCTATTACAGAAATATTTTTACCGCTTTTGATGTAGTACTATAATCTAATGGAATATTATGTTTTATTTTTTTTTATCTAATGCCACATCGTAGGTAGTTTTTCTCTCTATAGATATTTATATTAGTAAAGATAGCGAATGGGTTACAGATACAAGACTATTTATTGATTATTGATGAAGTATTTATGTAGGTTACTTAATTAGCACTTGTAAGTAATATAGTATATTTAATCTAGTGATACTTGAGGTATGGGTGATGTAGAGAGACATTTTTGTGTGATATGTGAATAAAATATTGTTTGTAAGAATGCGTTCTATGGTATTTAATAGCTTTTTTGTGGTATTACAAATTGGTTTCGAGGTTTGAACCTAGCCTTTCAAATTTCGCAGCTAAATGTTTCACCAGATTGAATCAAATATACTAGTATACATATGTTCAAAGAATAGTTTCTTCGGCGAATTATTGGTGACACTACTAGCATTCTTTTATGGACATGCATTATAGGATTCGTACCGAACGAATCGTTGCAGCTGATTGATGACTTTGAAGCTATGTTGTACAATATCAACACATAAACAAACTTCCATTTTAAAGAAAAAGCTAATAGCGCAAACAACATGCGTCGTAGCAATATTCCCTTGGTTAAAAACTAAGAGTGAACGATATCAATTGATCAAGTCGACAGCCGGGAAACGGGCACCTCACGTCTCCATTTCCATTTATATAGACCTATAAAATAACTTTTACTAGTGGCGACAAACTTCCGTGTTATATGAAAGGTATAATTCATGAACTAAGAACCACGCATAAGATTGGTATCAATAGGTATAGCTAACTACCGATATTCAGCAATACATACACATAGAGATTTGAAAATTGCGGGCTGTGTCGAACAAAATTCATGGATTTGTTTTTCAGTGAGAAATAGGCGATAGTCAATTTTCAGCAACCGTTACTGCACCGGTCAAAAAATTCTTGTAGAAGGCGCGAAAATTTTGAGATTTATATGAAATTTTGCTGTTTCACTGGAGGAAAAATTAGATGTATGAAAAAATACTAGGGGATAGAATAAGTGTGTATCAATATTTATTGACATTATTACAAACGTTTCTAAATAAATATTTTAATGGCATATATGCGCCGAACAGTGAATATTTACAATGTCTTCTTCACAATCTGAAGTCGCATAAAACAGACACTTTACCCTATTTACGAAAATAAAATAAATGTGTGCATTTCACGCATTATTTACATCATCAGAACAACAAATTTTAGTTCCATCAACGATTCTAAAGTGCAGTTGAAGAAAGTTTCTAAATTTATTGACAGATTAAACGATTAGCCAATATTTAGTATTTTATTATACCTTAGTTAGATGGTGATAAAGTATAATCACTGGATTCATCGATAATTTTAGGAGCTCACCATTCCTGTTCATGTCATAACGGTAACCTATTAATCTAACTGCTGACAATCCATAAAATACAGTTTAATAATAATGTATAAAAGTTTACAGTTTGTGCACTTTGCATTTTTTTGTCGGTAGATACATGAAAAATAGCGGATCATAATTGTATTAACTTATACTACCTTCAGACAAAATGCAATTACTTACTTTCAGTTCTAGCTTGATACACAGTACCGGGTGACTCAGTAAGGGTGGCGACCGGCTGTATCTCGGAAACTGCTGTGCCTAGAGCTTCGGGACAAAAAAATACATAACCAAAGTGGCCACCAGAAATATCCGAAAATGATTTGAATGTTCGAAATTTCACCGCTAGGGGGCGTATCTGCTATGTTCAATCATAAAATCAATATTATCTCAGAAAATTGCAGGTTGAGCTATAGTTTTGAATGGACCGTTGGAAAGCTGAGTTGATGCCCCATTATTTTGTTTAATGACTTTTTTTCGTATCTGCCATAATAGGGAAAGGAGCGGGGAAGCCAATCAATTGTTCAATATGTAAATTTTAATATCTCCTGAACCGTTCAACCAATCTGAAAATGTTTAGGCTCGTTCGATGGAGCATTTCATGGGTTTTTTTCTAGAAAAATTGTTGTTCTAGAATTTAGTTTGAAATAGGTAAACTAGAGTGGGTTTTCTGTAGTGATTACATATTTCGGTAAATTTCAAGAAAAAATTAAATGTAACCGTGCTATATAATTACCAGTGGCGCAAGCTAAATTAAATTGTTGAAATTTCAGTGAAAACCGCTTAATATCTATCAGTTCTCGATTTATCTCAATTTGTAACCAAAATTAACTGCGGGCTTGCAAGTAGGCGACGCGACGGATGGTTTCCATGGAAACTACGAAATTCTATCAGATTGTTTAATGGTTACATCGGTTAAATATAGTAAAAACTGAATGAAATAAATTATTAACGGTAATAATAACAGAAAAAATAAAATATCCAACTAAAATTTTAATCATAAATGTTCGAAATGTCTACCATCACTGGCCGCACACAAATTGAGTCTGTTGAGGAAAAACCCATGAAATGCTCGATTGAACGAGCCCAAAAATTTTCAGATTGGTTGAACGGTTCAGGAAATATTAAAATTTACATATTGAACAATTGATTTGCTTCCCCGTTCCTTTCCTTATTATGGCAGATACGAAAAAAGTCATTAAACAAAATAATGGGACATCAACTCAGCTTTCGAGCGATCCATTCAAAACTATAGCTCAACCTGCAATTTTCTGAGATAATACTCATTTTATGATTGAACATAGCAGATACACGCCCCCTAGCGGTGAAATTTCGAACATTAAAATAATTTTCAGGTATATCTGGTAGCCACATTGGTTATGTATTTTTTTGTACCGAAGCTCTAGGCATAGCAGTTTTCGAGATACAGCCGGCCGCCAACTTTACTGAATCACCCGGTACAAACTTCCACTTTTTTTTAACCGAATATGTTCCGTACAGTAGATAAAGACACCTAGCGTTAGATCTACACCGGTACATTTATTACCGTTGAATCTTTTCTAAAGTTAATATCAGTTATATTTTATATTTGTTTGTATTGTTCCCTTTTTTAGTAGTTTTTTATTATGTAGTAATGTTTAATTGCTGTTACCACGTTGCCAATTTAATCATCTCTCGGAATTCCTTGATAATGCTCACTTCTACCACTAGGGGCACTACTCTACGGTCAACCGTATTGCTTAATATACGTTATTAGTTATTATATTACGAGTTTATTCCTTGTCGTATTTTTAGTTTTTTTATGCAAACATTTAAAAAATCACAGTAGTTAATTGTGCGACAGGGAATTTTTTTTGTAATGCCAAAATTGCGTTTTTAAAAATTAAAGAATATTTTGCCCCCAACTATCATATATTTGAAAGCACCACATTTTAAAAGAAAAGGTTTTTTTGGTAAATTGTTTGCTTAATAGAATAAAGTAGAATAGGGAAAGCCACGCAACCAGTCATACACTAGAAGTCACTCTTAAGACAGGCAACATGATAAAAATATTACTGTGATATTAGTGCGGTGAGTTAACGGGCAATTTCACTGCGTAATATTTGCTATTCACGAAGTTACGCCGATCACATGTAAGGAACGATTCATTCCGTGGAAGTCCTATAGTATTGGTAATACAATTTCATAAGAGAATACTAATGATATCACCTATAATTCGCCGAAGAAATTATTAGCTGACCAAATGTATACAATTACCTGTAATATTTGATTGAATGTATGTATAGTAAAAAAATTGTGTATTTGCAACAAAATTGTTCCGAATGAATTTGCCTGAAGTTAATTTTTATTGTGGAGGCTGTGCATTTTCTCGCGAGATCGACGCACTAACGATTTTGTTTTTCAATATAACGGAAGGGCAATCGACATACAGTGGTGTGCAAAAAAATTGGTATACGGTAATATTTATGTAGATACACTGATAGTAAATATACTAGTTAGTATAATTTAATAATTTACGATTGAACTAAGAATGATCACCACATCAAACTCAGAAAATATTAAGTTTGTTTAAAAATATTACACAATAGTTACATATCTAGTAAATATAGCTGTGCAAAATAATAGGTATATTTGAAATAAAACGTTGCTTCTGAACAAAATGTAAAGAGAAAACAATTTTTTTTATAAAACATTAATATTTGGTAGTACTGCCTTTAACTAAACTAACACTGCTTACCATCTGCGGGGCATAGAGTCCACCAAACGTTGGCATCTTTCAACGGAAATAGATTTCCAAGCTTCCTGTGCCGCCTGCCACAGTTGCTCGTTATTTCAATCGCAGATGCCACTAATTGCTGTTTTGACATCACCCCATAGATTTTCTATGGGGTTTAAGTCAGGTGACTGGGAAGACCATTGCATTACCGTCACCTTATTGGCATCGAACCATGCTTTCGCTGCTTTAGACGTGTTTTGGATCATTGTCCTGTTGAAATGTCCAGCGCAACGGCATGTTTTCTTCTGCATAAGGAAGCTTTTCGTTTATCCATACTATTGGACGGATACCATTCCAGGGAAAGCAACCCCATAGCATTAAGTTGCCTCCGCCATGTTTTACGGTTTTCACGGTATATATAACGAGCAACTATGGCAGGCGGCACAGGAAGCTCGGAAGTTTATTTCCGTTGAAAGATGCCAACGTTTGGTGGACTCTATGCCCCGTAGATGTCAAGCAGTGTTAGAAAATAAAGGCAGTACTAGCAAATATTAATGTTTTATATAAAAAAAATTGTTTTCTCTTTACATTTTGTTGAGAAGCAACGTTTTTGCACAGCTTATTTTGGCATATTTACTAGATATTTAACTATTGTGTAATATTTTTAAACAAACTTAATGATTTCTATGTTTGATGTGGTAATCATTCTTAGTTAAATCGTAAATTATTAAATTATACTAACTAGTATATTCACTATCAGTGCATCTACGTAAATATTACCGTATACCTATTTTTTTGCACACCGCTGTAGAATATTTCATTATGTGCTGCACTAGATATTATATAATTCGTTTATAATGTTGCGACTTTTATTGCAGCGCCTGACATAAAGGGCATATGCATCTGAGTGTTAGACGTCATTTCTTCTTCTTTTTTTTTCATGGCATTGTGGCTCAACTAGTTGTTGAAGTAATAGTATAAATACTTTGACAGCTTACATAAAAGAATTTTTGAGAAAAATATTATAAATACGCGTGAGTAAAAAGTTAGGAATAAATTCGGTAAAAAGAAGCGATTACGTCATCACACTTAGATGAATGATCCTGTATAGGAAGGCAGAATTGAAAATAAAAATTTACTTTTTAAATTTTTCAAAAAATCTAAATATTCACGCTTTCGTGGAATGTATTCTTTACGTTTTACTCACGCTGTATATATTTTACACAGTTTATTCATGAAGATGATGTCATACAGTTCGCGTGAAAATGCATGGCGCTTTACTAAGTTGGTAATCTTTGGAATATAGTAATCAAGTAATATGTATACTGAAACTGAAACTTATTTAGTGTTTTGCTTTCATCTTCGAATTAAATTGGTTTAAACATATTGTTTACACAACTGTTCATAAGTCTTTACCCACTCTATCTGCAGGAGGCGCATTTTAAACTTACGCAAAACGGGTGAACAACAATTAAACAATTAGAGAGAAATGCAAACTCCTGTTCGTAGGAAACATGATAAATCACGATTACTTTGTAACGCCCTCATTGGAGGTCCTAAACATGGAACTACGATCAGACCGTGCGTAGTGAGTCGGAATTTAAATATTAGATAGTGTCGATTTTCCTTAATCTCATTAGCGAACGTATAATTAACACCTCACATTTAATTTAGCATTTTTTGCTAATAGTCGTAAAGTTTTCCTTATCGTTGTTTTATTATAAAGATTCGTAGTAAAAGATTAAAAATTATAATTACACATCTAGTTACAGCTTTCTTAAATTAAATATTAGATGTAGATATTGACCACAATATGTTTAATTAGCAGAAACCACAGACGTACGTGACTTATAATAAAAATAAACTATGATAACAAAAGCCAATAAACAAAGTTTCTTGCAAGAATAACGATGTGCTGATATTGTTAAAAAGGGCAGACTTAATTTTGAAAACTTTTTGCGATACAATTGTTTTAATGAAGCATTAATAAATGCTTCATTAAAACAATAAACTTGTTGAATTGGTACTACCTAAATTGCTTGAATCATTTCCAAAAGTAGGTGATGATGGATATAATCTTTCGTTACTAACATTTGAAAAGGCTCTGAAGAATAATAGTTATTATCAGAATTATGCCGATGCTTAGAGCATACACGAAAGTATTGTACTGTTGCAGAATGATCTAGTTTGGCACTGTTCCTTCCACGTTGTCGATCGATTAAAAATGAGTCGAAATTTTTTTGAAAATCCCTAGAAGGTGGCACATTTAGACCAAGTTTATACACCAATAATTGCGAACATTAATTCAATTGAAATCGAATTTCTTGTACAACAATGGTTGGTAACCATGGCTCTCAGGGATTTTACGTCTGCGGTTATATTCATTTGCTTCCAATAAGAAAATACAAGCTTCTGATCAACAATTGATTGATTGTGCATAACATTACAGCCTTCAACGCGAATTTGAAGATTTATTTAGGGCGATGCAAATACAAGTGATTCCCATACAAACAATAAAGATCAGAGGATTACGATGTAAATGTAGAACTCCCCGTCCTATCCGTTACAGCCGAGTAAACGTTTAAAAACTGTACGATTAGTGAAAAAATATAGGAAAGCACCTTTGTACATAAACCTCATACGTCTTCTGATTCTTAAAGATGCTTCTTTCAGAAGGCAAATCTAAATTGCTTTTATATAGCACTAAATGAGGAAGGGAAATTGTCATTTTAAATAATGATTGATAAGTAAAAATTGCTAGATTTCATTTTAAGATTGTAGGATTAAGCTCTGTTTGGTTGGAAAAAAAGTTTAAGAATATTTTTAGTTTTTGAAAAAACAAGTCGCACTTGACAATGAGCCGAAAACTATTTTTTTTGTAGGCAAAGTGCCCTTTCTGGCCATGATATGAAAAAATAATATTAAAAAACCTTTTCAAAACTAGAACTTATCCCCTCACGCAAAATTCCAGCAAGCAATGTTTACTTTTATTCTATCGTCATTTTTTAGATTAAACAAAATAAATCATATTTACTAATAAATAAATAAATTAAACTACAAAACATAATAATGGCATCGTTTACAATAAATTCTTTATTGGAAGTAACTGCCACTATTTTCTGCACATCTTTCTACGCGATGTCTCAATTCTTTCAAACTGTCCTCAATCGTACAATCTTAAAATGAAATTCAAAAAATGTTATCCCTTTCGTAATATCTATCCTGAGACACACTGTATGTAGCATGTGAATACTTCTGCACGTGGGAATATTTCTGTGGTTTTTCTTTTCGTAGAAGTGGATCATTGGAATTTCTTGAAATCTGGTCAGAAAGTTTGTTGACGTTAAGAACGTCATTGTTCGTTTGCTGGTGTGGTTGTTCCAGAAATTGTCATTATATCTTTATTAATATGTCTGCCCATGTTGCCGAGATGATATCTAACCTTGAGCGTAACACTAGTAATTTCAGACTTGGTGCACCGATAGATTCTAGAATGGAATGCTGTGTACTGTGGAATTCCGGATCATCGATGATGATCATGATATGCACATGTAATCACTATCTCTCATATTACTTGTCAGGGGGTTTTATGTGGAGTTATTGCATCTAAGGTTTCAATACGTTTCCTTCATTAAGGATGGATCCGATCAATCAATATTACGTATTTCGATATATTATTCTCTGTAATCTTATCCCGTCGATTATCTCATACAATAATTTCCAGTATTTCACATTTTAAATCGATTTGGAATTAAAATATGTAATTAATACTTGCCAACTATTTTAGAATATTGCTGTGATATTACTAAAACTTCACCCGATATTTTTTGATGGGCGAAGATAACGAAAAGCAACAGTTGACGATCACAAATTACAAATGCGGTTGAGGCAACGGAATACCGATTTAAGACAGAATCGCTTAATATTATAGAAATCGATGGTTGCTTCAAAGCGTAGTACACGGCATCTGATCTCTGATGGCGTAGATGTGTATGCTGTCTCCTCCATTTTTTTTTGCTTCTCCATCTTTTGTATAGTGTTCTGATAAAATGAAAGTCCCAACTCTATTTTCCAAGTATCCTGTGCCAATCTATCTCAATTTTTCGGATTCTCCTTTCTGCGAAACTTTTTGTGTTTCTATTCTTATATTAAATGGTATAGTATGCTTGTTTCAGCAACAGATATTGCTATGGTATACTATGTGATTATGCTAAACGAAACCTACAGAATCGTCGACAATCAAAATTGTTTATATAAGTGTATTTTTATCTATTTATTTATGTAAAATTCTGACTAACAACTTGTATCGTATAAGATTCAATTAATGCCTGTAACCATGGTTTTTTTTTTTTTGGCATGTGTATGTCGTTCGATGTGGGAATTTTAATTCTGTCGTATCGTTGGAAACGATTTCTTTTTGGTTGTTGCCGGGGTACCTTCGTCTAGGAAATATTGAGTTTGTTGAAAACAAATGGGAGAGGATTTCTTTTTCGATTTTCCTAAGAGTAGTAACTTTTCGAAATCTATCTATTACGTGTTTTATGCTAAGTAGATGGGTATCCAGTTATTTCGAGATTTGGGCTTGCCTTTCATTTAGTCCCGGGGTTTTGAAGAACAACATTCGAGGCAGTTTTGGCTGTGGAATCTTTACCGGAGTCTTGGTACACTTCTTGTGAGCTGCAATGATTTATTGAACATGGAATTTATACTGGAGTAGTTTTTCCGTACCATTTATCGTCTTTTGAACTCATAATCGGCGTATAACGTATAAGAGATTCCAAGGTTGTAATTTTGTTTGATTTATAATTCGTAAAACCTAATAAATTTTGAGATGTAATGTTGGTCCTGATTCTGTGGGTTATTCTTACGAGCGTTTTTGAGTTGGCGCATTGATTAATAGTGTATGATCGGAATTCGGTGGGAGATTTGAATTTTATTTATGTTTTTAAAACGACAAATGTAAGTAATTAGTTTCATTTATTATTGACTGTTTTATTGAATTTAACATATAGAAGAACATTACTAATTAATACCTATACAATCACATTAGAGATAATTAAATATTAGATGCTGTATTGATTACTATAAGCAGTGTTGGCCAGGGCAACACATATCCTCCCACGTCTCGAGGGTTACTGAATAATATATAGTATTATATAGGGCGGATTTACCGTTCATCGCCATCTATCATTTGAGATCTGGCTTATCTGAAAAGTATCGAGAGCGTTACAGATGACTCTGGGTGGTGTTTAGTAAAATTAAAACAGTTGTTTACTTTATAAAATTTAATTGAAAATTTGAAAGATTTATCTACAAGTTTCGTAGGAACACGATACACATTTCACAGAATAGAGGAGATTCTTGGCAGAGCTACCCTCAAGCTCGCAAGAGATTCACTGCCCAAACGTGGGATGCGAACCATCTCAAATTTGATGAAAACAGCCCAAGCACCTACTTATATCTCTTTTTTTCATTAGCAAGAAACAAAAATGCAAAAAAAAATAAGATTAACTTATTCGCAGAGTTCCAAAAGCCAACATTAACAAACCTCGAAAAATCCAACCTATAACCCTAAATAATATGCAAATATTCAGTAAACACTCAAATTATATTAGAAAACCTGATTGTGTAAATAAAAAAGAGCAGGGAGGTTTATCTTTTCTATTAGAGTTGGTATCATATTATTTTGGAGTAAGATTTTATTGGTTGCTGAATAAGTTAATGCATAAACCTCGATGGCAAACTTCAATTTTTCAAAAGCTATTATTGTTAGAGACTAATCTTTTCGTTGGCGAATACAAACCCGCACCAGTATTCTTCCTTTCATTAACAATGAAAATTGAACAAACATTAAAACATTGATCCTACGAAAGGATAATAGTGTTGATAAATATAGGAATGGTTTAGAATAGGTATTAAAAGTGTTATCTAATATAATTGGAGATATATTCCTGGTAAATTTCCCTTGTGTCCCCCATGTTGATTTAATATAGGGGTTGCAGGTGAAAAAATAATCGTAGTCACGTCACTTACGTAAAACAAAAAATAGGTGTTTCTGCTCCGTTTTCATTTTTCAGGTTACAATTCTAACCTGCAGTGGGTAAATGCTTATGAACAGTGTAGTGTATATAAGAATACAATAATTATAATCACAGTATAACAGTATGGAGATAAGTGGCGCACGTTTGAGGTGTTAGATTTGCAGTGACCTCTTAATAGAGAGTGAAGTTAATAAAAGTTGGAGTTGTCCGAGTGCAATAGTTATTCTTACTTGACCATCCCATTGAAGTTTCTTTATTCTGTCGGCAGAATTTTCAACTAGAGTCCCCTGCCAGGCCTGCCTATTTTGCACTGACCGGTGACCGGTCAATAGTTTTACTCTCATTTTGACAAGTCTTTCTATTTTTACACAATAGGTCGTTTTCTTTAAGAATTATTTTGTCCTGGCGATTTTCGTCACCACACCTTGGATTTATTGTGTATCCATTCATTGACGGACTTTGTAACCTCTGGTGTAATGCTCAATGAAGGCTTTTCCAGCTACAGTGAACAGCCTTTCAGAGCGTCTGCCACCTCATTTCCCTTCCGCCCGTGTAGCTGAATCAGTGTTCATTTCCTATGGGTGCACACCTCGTTTAGGGCACTTCCGCAGTGTTGAGGTAGTTTGAAATCAACAACAATTGTGGAATTCATCGCTTTAAGTGTTGACTGGCTAAGTAAGATAACAGTAGCCGACATTTTTACCTAACTCGGTCCACTCTTCTACTTCTCTGATGCAGTAATGAATTGCAGCTGCCTCACTCTGTAATATTGCCATAAAATCTTGCACTTAAACATCTGTTGTTCGTTTACATTTCTCTACCTTTAGTACATATTGGTAAATTTAATATATTTGATATAACAAACGTAGGTAGACAACTTGCTGTATATCATCTTTGTTTCATCTCTTTATTTTGAGAATATCTGAGTTGTTTGCATTCCTTTCAAACACTTATTTTATACAAGTTTTACACACACTTACTACTAAATGAAAGAAAAGGCTATCATATTCGTTAGCGAAACGTTTTAATGTCATTAATACTAGATACACACCATATGAAAATACACAAATTAATTATCTAAAAATAATAGACCACAAAAAAAAAATATAAAGTAACAAATTAAAGGAATTTAGTTCGCATTTGTAAAACATTAACAATAATTATACGTCATACTGAAAAGGTCATGTTGTAATTTTTGGCGTAAAACTCCATACTTCTAAATTTCACTCGGCTTCCATACTGTTTATATTGTGCTATAATCTTTGGATTGAAATAGTGAATTTAAAGACAAATAAAATGCGTCAATATTTCTATTAATCCATAAACAACATGCATTAAGAAATATTTACTTCATTTTTATTAAACGAACACATATTACAAATAACACCGCATTTCACTAAATAAAATTTCTTGCAGACACATTTATAATGGCTCTTATATAGTACAGTTTTAGTTTTCACTCATTATAATATGTGGTTCTTAGACTTCTTCGTATTGTAAGTATAAAATAATGGCAAAATTACTTTGTTTGCAAATATTTAGAGAATGAAAACATATTATCATTTTATTCTATCTAGACAATATGTCGCGATTTGATTTTGCGTGATCTTGTTATTTTTTGTATACTTTTTTTTTTTTTAAAGAAGGGCAAAGATAACACTTAGGTATGACTGCTAGTGTTCTCTTGCAGATTTCCATGCGCTTGCTCTCATAGTTTTCAATCGGTGCTCAGATTCACAAGCTTCGAGCTGGTCAGTCAGTAGTAGTCTATAGCTTTTGAACAAGCCATTATTTTAGTGACGATGCATGCGTATATCACCTACCTGTGCACAGAAATAATAGTCTGTTTTTGTTTATTTATTTTATCTGTCGTAGAGCATCTTGGATTATTAGTTTTCTTTTCCTAATACAAATCTTCTAGGTCTATCTATTTCTTTTAACAATATAAATTAATATTATTCTTCGACGTGATAAAAAATCGTCGTTTGATTGTCCCTGCATATTTTTGTATATAGAATATACATATGTATCTAACCGATTTTACCATTTTTTTTTGTATTTATTTTTGATAATTACGCATTCGAGTTTGTGGGATAATTTGTGTTGCCATGCATGCGTAAATATTGATATCTTTGATGTTTCCACTTATAAAAGTACATATGATGTTATGATATGCTAATAGCATTTATGTAACAATCTAAAAGACTGACTGCAAAATAGAGAATAATTAGGTGCAGATAATTAATCTAAAGGGCGTTATCAGTAGCGATTCGTATCCGTATGATCGATCCATTGCGATATTAATATAGTTCACGACACCGAAAAATAACCTCCGTTTATTCTTTGTTTTTAACCGGTGTATGTTAAATTTAATTAAAATGTATATAAATTAAAATGTGAGTTGTTGCCGGGTTATTTATTGGTGTATGAGTCATTCAGTGGAGCAGTTCTCAAGTTTACAGCTTAATTTGATAGCTTTATTTACACATATAAATCATAGCTTCAGTTATTTGTTATTGCAAACATTCCTTGCATTGTGCTCAGATCCTAACCCAAATCTAGGAATACTATCCTGTTTCATTTAAGAAATAGACAGATGACATACTTGGTCAAAGTGCAATACCAGCTATGAGAGATCGGACAGTGAGAAGAAGTTCCTGGTAATAAAAAAATGCTTCTTGGAAACTATACAGGCAACAATAGTACAACCGTCTTTTGTTACGTGTCTACATACGGGCAGCGAAATGTTAACATGTAAGCGAACGCAATGCATAATTAATATATTTCGACCAAATAAGTACAACAAACCAAGAAACTGAAAATATAATACAAAAATATAAAATTACTTTCTCAGAATTGTATCCTATAAAAAGGAAACTTATAAGAAATACAAGTGAACAAAAGTCTACATACGATGCATTTAAATTACTCAATCAATAAAATCATCCTAGGAAAAAGAGAAATAGATAAACAAGTGAAATTAAAAGTATAACTCAATGGCAAGGCCTACATTAACAGAAGTGAAACCTGGAGAATAAACACGACTTTCTTAAGAAAAATTGAGATAAAGACAGATACGATAAAATACCAAATGAAAGTATAAGGGCCTTTAAATTTATTGAAAGAAAACAATTTCAATGGTTTGGACATACAATAAATAATAATAAAGAAGAGTGGGATGGAAGATAATAGAATTAGCAGGAAAAGAAGGAAAAAGGTGTACCGCCCAGAGAAAAGTTGGTTGCAAAGGATTACGGAGATGGGGAGTAATAGAGGCAAGACACTTATTGCTATAACATTAAGGGCCAATATTCAATCTCTTTAATAAAGTTCCCAATAAAATTTATTAGCTGAATAACTGAAATATATATACAGGGTTACTACAAAAGAAATAGACACTTTCAATGTTTTATTAATCCAAAACTAATAACGTTATTATGAATTCGTTTAAACTATTTTATCCCTATCAAATCCCCATTGAAAAAAAAACACGCTCAGTGTAAGATCGGGGCTCCTTGGTGGCCACCGTACGAGAACGCGGTTGTCGGATGTTGCACGGCCTATTCAGCGCTATCGAAGTGTTTCGTCCAGATAATTTCTAACGACACGGTGCCAGTGAGGAGATGCTCCATCCTGTTGGAAGATAAAGTTCCCCCCGTCCTCATGCAGTTGAGGCATCAACCAATTGATCAACATTTGATGATATGTAGCTCCCGTTACTGTGTTTTCTTCAAAAAAGAAAGGAGCATACAGCTTTGTGCGAGATACAGCACAGAACACATTCACTTTCGGAGAATCACGCAAATGCTCCACCAACACTCTCGGAGGTTCAGTCCCCCATATTCGGACGTTGTGTTTATTCACCTTGCCACTTCTGTGGAACGTTGACTCGTCACTGAAAATTATTCGCTCGCAAAAACTCATCTTCATTACGTTGCACCATTTCATTGCAGAAATCTTGACGTTTAAGCTAGTCATCTTCACGTGGATGCTGTACCAACGGCAATCTGTAAGGCGTCAGTTTTAGTCATTTACGCAAAATTTTCCACACAGTTGGTTGCGGATTTTGTAGTTCCAAACTTGCACGTGTTGTTGACTTTTGTGGACTTCGTTGGTAAACAGCACGAACAAGTTTCCCACTGTTTCTTCTGACACACGAGGTCCTCCCGGACTTTTGGCTTTACATAAACACCCTGTCGTTTCAAAATTATTGTACCAATCGTAGATCGACTGTCTAGCCGGAGGTGGTTTTCCAAAATGTCGTTGGACAACAGTTACCGAGTTCGTTTGGCAAATTCAAGCACGCAATATGCCTTCTCAGTAGAGTTTGCAGCCATCGTAGTTATTATGCATGTACAGTACTACCAACTGTACTATCGAAACTTCTACAGTTCCTCAACCTGACAGCGGAAAATGCATGTTGATATCACGAATAACTTTTGTTTTATACAATACCAAAGGTGTCTATTTCTTTTATAGTAACGCTGTATATTAGCTAAATTGTTATTAGGCGCGCATTATTCAATATAAAAGTTTTTTTAACAAAGATCACTTAAAGTCGGTAAACAAACCCTCAAACTTATAAAAATCATATATATTTTTCCCGACACAACTTCCAATCTCCTCCAAAAAGGGCGGGTTATATTTATATAAAAATTTCCGTTAATGTTATGAAGTGCATCGGTAGGACGACATTACAGTAATAATTAAATCCACCGACATCTTCGACATGTCTCAAGATTACGTCTTATAGTTTCTGAAGCCGATAAAAAAATTCTCAAACTTATAAAAATCACATTTATTTTTTCTCCCCCAACTACCAATGTCCTTCAAAAATGGCGGGTAGAAATAAATACCTATGTCTCGAACAATTTTTATATAGCCCTGCCGACACACGAACACCGATAAAACTTATAAAATATTTTACGTAATATAACATATAAACTTGTGATGGTAAAATATCTTTTATAAAAGAAGTTTTTAGTACAAGTTTTATAAAAGATCTTTGTCGAAGAACTTTTATAGTGTAATATGCGCCTTAGATACTCTTATTAGGAGATTGAAATGAAATACCTGTCCTAAATCTATTTTAACTCCCGTGTAAAGAAATTATGAGAGCTAATCCAAAGTCAAAGGTTTCCTGATTTAAGAATTATTCTTTTAACGAGAGGTAACTTACTGTAATTTACAAAAATAAACGAGAAGAAATGATCCCATCAGAAATGCATGTATTTTTTTTAAGTGATTTTGTTTAAAGAAAAATTTTTATTAGTAGCTATACATTACTACAACATATTACAAATACCATGACCATATTTCGTAATTTCAAGATCAGTTGATTTGTGCAATTGACAAAATTACAAACACTGATACAATATCGTAATTGATGACATAAAAGTTATTATAAAGTCGGTGTTCCTAGAAAACTGAAGTGTCTTGGAATTACTGATAAATACTCTGTATAATTACAAGATAACTAGACACTGTATGCCTAAAAACTCCGCAGAATTTCCATTTTTATTGTATTAGATAGGTATTGCCTTTGATGTCGCAGCTATAAATTTGAAATTTATGAAAGATAAAGGTGTGTAAATAAGGATCGTTATTTGTCTAACCAAAGAATTTATTTCGTGTATCCGCAAAATTTCCTAAAGATAAAGGCCGCCTATCTTTCTGAATGACGTCAGCAGATTATCGCAGATCAAATAATGGCCTAGCAATAGAGTTTTCCAGGATCGCTCGATAAATATTATGACACGACGTGATAGGCAGGAAGGCAAGCCGTTTTTATTTCGGTTGCGAGCAATAATTGCATAAGGCTTTTGTCTATTTTTACGGGTGAACGTTTCGAAAACGAAATGCCGCCGAGGAATTTTAATGCACAGAAGAATCAAGACCGGAGTTCTTCTTTGCGTTTTCGGATAAATTATTAGGAGTCAAATATGTATATTAATTTTTTTTTTTTGAGTACGTCACGGAAAGATATGTCGGCAATGTCCATTTTAATAAGGCAAAAATTTCCATTTAATTATAGTTTTAATATGAACGTTAAATTATTGAAATGCTTGATATAATTAAATTATGTCATGTTTAATATTGGAGAGAATCAAGAAAAATGATTAAGTGAATACCTACCATACAACTTTTTTAAAGTTATGTCTGTATGTGCTTTATATTTTTATTTTATATGTTGTTCAAAAATAATTGAATAAAATAATCGGTGAAATATATATGGAGAACAGCTCATTGTCATTACCGATAATTAATTATCGTATTTTGCCAAAACTTTTATGATAACTGTAATGCAGGTGAAATAACTAAAATTTTATCAACCTATACTGGGTGTTGTTTTACATACAGGCTGAGTTTTTTAAATGGCTAAGTTCATTTACTAGATAACTGTTAACTGAACAAAAATTTTGATAATTGAAATATATATTGTTGTAAACGCTTCACAATTTGAAAATATGTTTACATTATCTATTACTGGCTTTCGGTGATTACGAGTTGCCTTTACACTCCCAGTTTCCAAAAACCGAGCTTCAATTCTTGCAAATTTTCCAAGAGTCATTGCTGGTAAGTCCGGATATCGCTCGTTAAATAATCTACATGTGCGTTTGACAATTCGTTCACATTCAGCGTATAAAACAAATTTAGCAGATCATTATTCGAATATTCTTCAATATTCTCCATTATTAACTGTATTTCATAGAATTAGCAAGATAGAATTGTACTACTTTGACATAAAATCAACAACTGTCAAGTCACTTGTTCTAATTCCTCTTATAATCAATGCTTACTGGATACGATTTTGTAGTTTTATTAGATTTTAGTAAAAAAATATGGAATAACAAGAAAACCGTTGTAAATAGGTATAGGGAAAGTCATAACGAATCGATGCAGAACTAAATTCTGCATCTGATCATCCAATAATATACAGGATGCTCCATTTGAAGAAAAGAACTTTTTCAACTTTGAAGATTTTGTAATTGGTCATGCAGTTTTGGACACCCTGTATCCGACAAATCAATTGTCAATGTGGATTTCGAAAGTGTCATTCTTGTGCTTCCATCTACCCTATAGAAGTGTTTATTACCAGTCGAAAATGGGCAGAAGATACTGTGTTGCAAATAACGCTACATCTTTCAAAATTTTAAAAAAAACCAAGATATCTAAGTAGCAGTTGAAAATAGGTATAGGGAAACCTATTAGAACTCATCATAAAATTTTCTCAGGAATTTAAAAATGAAATAATATACAGGGTGTACCATTTAAAATAAGAAAGTTTATGGCGACTTCCAGTATAACCGGAAAGTGGTAAGACCCTGAAACTATTTTAAAATGAAAGAGAATCTTGAATAGCCCCGGATTCCAAAAGTTCAGAGTTCCAGGTTTTTTCTAACCTCGGAAACTTCTAACGAACGGCTACCGTGGAAAACCCTGTATATTGCAATTATCAAAATTTTTATTCACTTATCAATCATCTAGTACATGCACCATTTAGAAAACTCGCCCTGTATATGGTGACTATCACTGCACATTAATTAGTGTGGGAGAATCAATTTGATTTTTCCTGTTTTTGTGATATTGTGTAGGCACTAGAGACACTTGATATTGTGCCATCTTAGAACGCATTTAGGATTTTCCATTTAGATTTATGTATCAATTTATTATTTTTGGCATGGTCCGTTTCAGTTTTGGAAAGGAATGTTGGGTGTATTTGTTCTGGAAAGTAAACGAATACGTTCGATTATTTATAACAATAGTATATGTTCGATGTACTAAGATATTTATTTTTAAGGTTGAAAATTTTGGATTGGTTTTTGTATAATTAGTTATTTTGCTTAATGAAAAAAAAAAGTTTGTTTGGAAATGGTCACTCTAGTTAAATAATCTAGTACAGACACGATGGTAAGAGGAATTAATTCCATTATGACAACCATTTAAGAAAAAATGCTGTCTCGAGTTCGATTTCATTCATAACTAGTTTTGTTAGGATATTTTTTCATCATTAAAACCGCAATAATACAATTAAAGAAACCTGTTCACCTTCTTTATGCAAACGGATAACTGTAAAACGTCCGCGATTATTCTTTTGCAACTTGCGAGAATGTTCAATTCATAGGTTAGCTATTAACAAAATATTTAATGTGGTACTATCATATCTTTATTGCCCACATTCTATTATTACAGTTGGTAAATATTCTTTCAGACGGGATATTTTTCTTTAATCGTATGTTTGATAGTCAAAAATAAATATTCTCTATTTTGCAACCTATAAACCTAACAATGGGGCATTTCAATATATCTATGCCGTATTCTCTTCGTACATTATTGTAAATATGTGTTGTAATTGTGTTTTTTTTTTCTTTATGTAAACGTTGTTACAGAATCGTTCTATTCTAGGAAAATAAAAAAAAATGTGTGTGTTGTACATGTATTATTGCTAATGAATATTTTGAATTTTCTATATTCAAAATTCTTATAAAAAGTGGCTACTTTTTCACAAGGACGCTATTATCAGGAAAGTATATTTTCCGAAAAAAATGTGTTACACATAAAGAAATAATGCAAACTGCGAATGCTACTGGAAAAAAAGCAATGTTGCAATTTTTAATGTGACAATTGTTGATATAAAAATAGCATCATTTTTATTTTATTTAGTTGGAAGTCATAAACAAACAAGACGCAAATGGCGATCATTATCAATAAAATAAACTCCAGGACAGGTAGATTAGAAAATAAAAACTAATTTATACTTTTTTATATTTTTTCAGATAGAATGTCCCTATGAAAAAATAAGCACCCTCATTCAAATTGCATCAAATGTGAATTTATTTTTTTGATTGTGAGAATAATTTGTTTTTCTGGAAAAAAAAAACTCGCTTTTTGTACATAAAGTATAAAACTAAATTTTTGAAATTGTCACACATTTTTGACGGTATCTTTTCAATCACTTTGATATTTTTAATGGGCTAATTTTATTACTTTCATGTAAAATATTGTCAAATTTTCAAAAAATAGAATTTGAATTATTTGTTTTCTTTCTCAGGAAGTGAATTTTGATAATATCTTGCCACTAAGATATTACAAAAATTCAGGAACTAAAGAAATATGAAACTGAATATTTATTGTCTTTTTGAGATTAACTTTATATCAATCTAATGGAGAAGTTCAAATTGATTGAAAAAAGAATTGATAAAATTATTTTTTAAATAATAGGCGACAGTTTGATGTGTTCATGGCACATCAAAATATTTTGTTATAATTTTATTAAAAAAAAAAAAAATAAATAAATGAAAATGTACGTAGATTTGAGTTTGGTTTGATTAAAATAATTTAAAATCAATTATTTGTTGTATAATTACATATATTCTGTTAAGAGATGGTTTTCTGGAAATTTATGTTATGTTTTTTATATCACTTTTGTGTTAGTTTTTGACATTGTTTGTCTGTACAAACGCTAGTGATTATTAGAAAGTAGAAAGTCTAGTCCAACCATTTTCTTTGAGTTTTGGCAATTTTTTGATGGTCTGATTTTTTAGATTGCACAAATTATTTCCATAAATTTCCTTTTAATAAATCAAATACTCCCGGTATTTATTTTTGCGGTTGTTGTGTATATACAGGGTGCGTATCACCGGAGATGAGGGGGTCTTTAATTACAGCTCATAAGCTCATTGTTATTTTAGAAAGAAACTTATTCTACAAAAAATGTATATAATCCAATGCTGCACAACCTAAAAATATTTCTGACTATACAGAGTGTTCTAGAAGTAGGGAAACGCATACCTACTCCATTATTTTAAATGAAACATCCTATATATTATTTAATTTTTTAATGCTACGCAGTAAAATAACATGACTTCATATAAACTACTATATACTTTTGTAAAAAAAATAGCCTCACTGCTGGCCTTTGGTTAAGGCGGCGTAGTTTGTATTTGCATTTGTTTTGATACAATAGTGAAACTAAAAAAAATTGATGTAATTATATACAGAAAATAAACAAACAAACAATGAGATTTAAGAAGGAAAAGCTATAACATACACAACATTATCTTTTTGACGGTTTTCATGTTTAATTATTATGGTAAAACAACTTGCTAAATATACATAGGTACTATAATTTCTGATAATCATAGTCGAATGACATTTATCTTCTCCTTTTTTCAAAAAACGTGTAATTAGTTTTATATTTTATGATCTGATACCGACGTATATTTACTAATTCGTAGCTTTATTCAATTGTATAGCGTTCATATAACCAAGCTGACGTGAAAATTAATGGGAAATTCATTATATTTATTTAAAATCATTAGTTATTCATATCATTAATTTAGCATAAGCAAAAATATAGGGTGCTACTCGAAAAAAATCAAATTACTTTGGATTAAATAAAGTTAAGCAAATGTTCAGGACCATAGTGGACACCCGTATATAATTGCATCGATTTTAGTTTTACTGTTGTATCAAAACAAGTGTGAATGGCTAGCATTTAAAATATGAATATTTAAAACAAATGCAAATACAAACTACACCGCCTTAACAGAAGGCTTGCAGAAGGGCAATTTTTTACAAAAAGATAAATAACGACATTGTTAGGTTGTGTAGCATTGGTTTCTATCAAATTTTTGTAAAAGAAGTTTCTAAAATGATAAATAAAAGACCCAGTTTTCGGTGGGACATGATATATGTATATATTCAAAACCCAAACTATGCAGTAAAATAAAAGAATTTGGAGGTATCTCATTTTATACACAAAATACATTTACATTTATTTTGCACTTTATGTAAACGACAATTTTGTAACAATGTTAGTAAAATTTAAACTTCCAAATAAATTCGGGTATTTTCAATCGTTTATAATCATTACAGCTTAATACTTGAACGAAATTATTAATAAAATACAAAAGAATATTAGGAATTAGTTCTGCCCCTTTCCGTATCGTTTTCTGCTCACTAAACCTGATTTATTCCTTTTATTGTTTCAGAGTTCGTCACCATGATGACTTCAAAATGAAGTGGATGCACCATCAGCGTATTTTGCTTTCCAATATTGTTTCAACCCGGCCCACTACTATCTATAATAAATAATAATAAAACTACAATTTTCAACATCATCTTGAACTTTGCTTAGGCGCCGGGTGCCACCACCACATCACCACTAAAAGTGAATAACTTTAATGGTTAATTAAATTAAATTAATTTACAAGACAAATTTAATTATAAAGAAAATAAAATAATTATTAAAATTAAATATAATTGTGTAAATTTTTGTAATATATATATTTGTTTTTTGGAGATTCGTCGGTAGTGTAGCGTAAATAAGAAGTACATATATAATTAAATGACATAACACAACAACAAGATTACCACTACATAAATATTTGAATGTTCCGTTGCTGTTCTATCTCGTTTTATATTCGGTGCAAAAATAAACTTATTGTTATAAACCTTTTAGTTTTTACCACACTCACTATCTTTCGGTTCAACAATTATATGCTATAAATACGTACGTTAGTTGAGTCCTTGCGGAGAAATTGAAATTAAAAAAAAATTAATAATACTTTCACAAAGTATGAACCATTCGCTTTAGTACTTAAACAATACGAAGAATATATGATATCGTACCGCATATGTGTTACTAGAGATAGTATAATAATAATAATATATAATACATTAAAATAGTTATCCTTAAACGAAGTTATATGAAAAGGGGGATACTACCATAGACACTTAAACTACAAACAAATCAAAAAAAGAAGTTGACGTTTCATACTTTGTGATCTATTTACTGTGCACTTAAGAGAAAAGTACTGTATCCCAAAAAAAAAAAAAACACTTTCATCCTCTCTCTATCTCTCTATCTTTTTAAGTTTATTGTGTTTTTATAATATTATACCTATATTCATGAATAAATGCATAATATTATTATATGAAATCCCCAGATGTTTGCGATGCCCGTTAGTTTCGAGGCCAGTTCTTATTGATTTCGTGTCTTGTAATAATTGATGATTTAAAAGCATCACTTCCATACTACCCATCTTATACATATATTTTTTTAGCTTGGATTTTCTCTAATTGTAATTTTTTTTTTAATTGTTCGTTCATATATTATGTTCTCTTTTTGTATATTACGGATTTTTATAGAAACCTATTTCTTCTAAATATACGACATAAATAAATATTAATACCTGATTATTATTACATTATACACAATTGATTACAAGATAAGTATAGTTGCGTTTCGTATAATATGATGTTGGATTTCGTTTGTTTGGAATTGAAAGATGACTTTTGATATGTTGACGCGAGTGTAAACGGTAAAAATAAAATTAAACAAGTTAATATGGAACTGAAATAGAAAAACCAACCACTTCCCTTCTTTTATTACGAATTTTTATTTATTATAATTGTTTAAACTTAAGAGAAAGCTCTATCAGTTACATAATGTGAAATTATTAGATGTTTAAATTTGAAATAAATGTGACTGGAAATATTGAGTTGTTTTTTTTTTCTCTCGACACTCGGTTTGTCATCGTTTTTATCTCTGCCGTAGACTACTGATGACAAACGATACTACGAACACTTTCCATGCTTATCAATGGCTACATTACTATTCTAGGGTTGATAATGTTGCCCATCATTCACACAGATACCAAATAAGTGTTGTTCAGATGTTCACACTACAAAAATTTGTCAATTTCGAGTGTTTTTCATAATCGTATCACATTTTTATGATGTGACTGGTTTTGTTATATGTAATCATAGCTTTCTGCAAACAACGATACGCAATCGTCGGAAACAGTCGGCCACATGCGCATTTTAAATTTCGTGTCTGAAGTTTACGTCATACGCATAACGTAATAATTTATTTGCTAACGTGCTGTGAAAAAAAACCATTAGTTTTCAACCATTGATAAATTGATAGTTCACTCTGATGGAAGATTTTCGTACCATGTATATTTGGTGACAAACCAATATTTCCTGAATTTATTAAATTGAATTTGTCTCTTTTCTGCCTATAATCATAGCCTTGCCAATGAAATTGAAGTAAAGTAAAATAGTGAGGCGGCTCGCACGTGTTTGTGCGGTTGGGAATGAATACATTTGTTTAGAGATGAGAAATCTTTTGATCTATCTAAAGGAAAAATACTGGAAATAAAATAAACTTTTCACTTATTGTCCCTAAACATGTCCCTTGGTTTTTTTTTTCAAATTATGAAATGTCGCAGTTTTTAAATATAGTAGGTAAAATTTATTTGATGTATTAAATATTTAATATGCTCATTCTCATTACAGGCGGTGTTATAAAATGAGAAATATACTGAATTTATTAATACGCTAACGGTTATACAGCCTGTTAAAGAAAGGTTGTCGGATATTTTACCCAATTATAGTACTGGTGGAAATAAACAAAAGAGTCTTAGTCAACATGGGTCCGCAATTCAACTGTTTTTGACATATAGTCGATTGCATATTTTAAAATAAAAAAAAAAAATTTTCTGTTTTGAGAATAGTTCCCTTTGTCAAACAACTGATTGCGACTTAAAATTAGTTCTGTCAGACATCTGTCGTCAGATTATTTATCATTTGCGTCTTTTTTTGTTCTCAAATTATGCATAAGTACACAAATGCAGAAATGGCCGATATGCATTTTATGTACGGTCGTGCGAATGGTAATGCCACTGAAGCACGGCGTATGTATGCCGAAGAATTTCCAAATCGGTTGTTACCGAGTGATAAGATTTTCTCAAGACTTCATATCCGGCTGTCCGAAACTGGTTCATTTAAAATTAATGGTGGTTCTGGTAGTCCTAGATCAGTTTCTTCTCCCGCAGTAGAATTAGATATTTTGAGACGGGTAGAAGACAACCCAAATATTAGCACCCGAAGACTTGCCGCAGAACTGAACGTTCATCCTCTCATTTGGAGATTTCTGCGGGAACAGCAGCTCTATCCCTACCACATTCAACGCGTACAAGTTCTTGCTCCTCTCGATTATGATGCACGTAGGTTTTTTGTCATTGGGTTTTACGAAAGCTGGCAGAAACTCCTAATTTTGCGACTCAGATTTTATTTAGTGACGAGGCTGGGTTTACAAGAGACGGAATATTCAATTTTCATAACAATCACGTCTGGGCAGATGAAAATCCCCATGCTGTTGTTGAACTGCATCACTAAAACCGTTTTTCGCTAAATGTTTGGCTTGCTATTTTTGGAGACTGTTTAATTGGTCCAGTATTTCTCCCTAATCGTTTAACGGGACAAATATACTTGGATTTTTTAAGAAATGAATTACCCGTTTTGTTGGAAGACGTGCCAATTTTTAACAGATTAAATATGTGGTTTATGCACGATGGAGCTCCTGCGCATTTTTCCATCGTAGTTAGAAATTTCTTAAATCAAGATTACAATGAGAGATGGATAGGACGGGGTGGACCAACTGCATGGCCTCCTAGGTCCCCTGACCTGACACCTCTAGACTTCTATGTTTGGGGGCATCTAAAACAATTAGTGTACGCACGATCTGTAAACAATTTGGAAGAACTCAGGCAACGAATCGTAAATTGTTGCGAGGAAATTCGAAAGATTGCGTCGATCTTTCATAAGAAGGTGTGAAGCGTGCTTAGAAATGAAGGGTGGACATGTATAACAATTTCTTTAGTTTTACTTTAAATAAACATTTGTTTAATTTACATTGCGATCAGAATTTCTTTGAAAATTTTTATCCTACTAAAACAATATGCAATCGACTATATGTCAAAAACAGTTGAATTGCGGACCCATGTTGACTAAGACTTTTTTGTTTATTTCCACCAGTACTACAATTGGGTAAAATATCCGACAACCTTTTTTAACACACTGTATATATTAGCACTGCGAGCATAGGAGGCTCATGGCTTCACTGGTAATTTTCTTCCATCGGTTTCTATTCTTCGCTAGTTCTTTCCGTCCTGCTATCCTTAATGTGTTTATATCCTTTTCCACTTCTGTCCTCCACCTTCCCCTTGGCCTTCCTCTTCTCCTCTTTCCCCCAACTGTCCTTGCCATTATCATTTTTGGTATTCTTGAGTCCTTTCCATATGTCCCCCCAACGGTTATATTCTGTTTAATAATTCGTCTTTCTGGATATTGTTTTAAAACACCAAGTGTCATTTTTATATCATGCTTTAATATATCAGTAGCAATTTAGGGGGAACAAATGTTGTACTTTGGGCAACAGAAATATTAAAGTTTTCATTCAAAATAAATAAATATCTGTCGTAACTTTGTGTAGTAGTTTACGGTAAACAATTTTTTTACACAATTTGCATTAAGTTGAAGCGTGTATAATATACAGGGTTGTATTAAAAATAAACCTTCCTAATCATGGGGCTGTGGATCTTATTAATCATGACCTAAAACAGATTTCTGACTTCGCATCGGAGCATATGCTTAAAATTAATCCTGCTAAATCTGTGGCCTTAATATTTGGTGCTCCTCGAATTGTGGACAGCAGATCTGCACTTACATTAAAGATAGACGACTCTAGCTTGTTGCTGTCCTATTCTGCTAGGAACTTGGGAATGGTTATGGATCACAGCTTTCGTTTTAAAACGCACATTTCTGGTGTTCTTCGCACGGCGTACAGCAGACTAAAAATCCTGTATTCGCTTAGAGGGCTTTTGGGTGTTCGGGCAAAGACCGTCATGTGTGAGGCCTTTGTACTTTCACTTTGATTCGCAGGTATATGGCCCTTCTTGTTTGTTACGTGTTTTATAGAAAAGCGCCTTAGTTTTAAAGGTTTATTTTAAACAATACAATAGAATTCGTTCACACGACACACCATGTTCTACAAACTCCTACAGACTACTTTTGGCGGCAACATAGAATTGTTACCAACTGCGATTCCTACATAATAACAGGATTGCCAACTAACAACACCTACCCCCAATCCTGGAAACTATGTTACAAGCTTTACAATAACTCTACAACAAAAGATTAACATAATATACTTAATTTAGATTGACTACATTCAATCTCTTCCTAAAATATTCAAATTTGTTCTTAGCTAAAGATTTCGTCAGAAGATCTGCACATTGCTCGTCAGTAGGACAATAGATTAGATTTATCGTACCATTATTCACAAGATTTCTTACAAAATGATATTTCACATCTATATGTTTTGAGCGTTTAGTCTCTAACGTTTTTGCAATCTTTATAGCTGACTGGTTGTCCTCGTGTACTAAGACAGAATCTACTTTAATGTACATACATTCTAAAAGTTGTTTCACAAATAAACAATCCGTAACACCTGTTGCTAGGGCAACATATTCCGACTCACAACTAGATAACGCAACAATAGATCGTTTCTTTGACTTCCAGTGAACTGTATTTCTATTTAACATTACAGCGCAACCACTTATACTTTTCCTGTCTGCAACATCACTAGCAAAGTCAGCATCTACAAATGTATTAACTATTAAATTTAAGTTTTGTGCTTTTATATAATGCAAACCAAAATATTTAGTGTATTTTAAGTAACGTAAAGTATTCTTTAAGTGTTTCCAATGGGATACACCATAATTATTCTGAAATTGGCTAAAATATGTTACTGAATAACATAAGTCAGGCCTACTACCTAGCATTATGTACATTAAACTTCCTATTAATTCCTTATACGGTACATTAATATTATTATTTTCCTCAGTGCTTAGATTTATTTTAGGTATTACTGGTAATGTCATTTCTTTACAATTATGCATACCAAATTTTACTAAAACTTTCTCAATTAGAGTTTTTTGTGAAATATATAAATTACTATTATCTTTAACAATTTCTAGACCTAAAAATGTAAACTTATTGTTACTAGCCATATCTTTCATTTCAAATTGTTTACCTAATTGTTCTTTTACTAAATCTAAATCTCTAACATCATTTGAAATCAAAATCAGATCATCTACCCATAACAATAAATAAGTTTTAGTCTTGCCTTTAGTCTTAATATACAAACAAGGATCCACTTCACTTCGTTTTATACCACCTTGTGCTAATATGCAACCCTTTTCATTAACAATTTTCACTTGACTGTTTTCAAAAACTACCTTTAAATGTTCCTGCTGTAATCGTTTTACTGATAATAGATTGTATTCCAGCTCATCACACTGTAATACATCTGCTATTTTTATTTTTACAGCATTTTCACTCTGAACATGCAAATTTCCTCTTTTATGCGCTTTTATTTTAGTCCCTCTTTTAGCTACATTTATATCATAGTCAACTAATTGTTCCTCTGTCAAATAATGGCCTGTTTCCTTGTTTATTAAATGATTAGTTGCACCTGAATCAACAACAAATGACACTCGAGAATTTGTATTTTTGACACTACTGTCAAGTCTCGTTAGTTCGGAACTACCAACCTGCGAATAACAGTTATTCCCAACTTCACTCATAAAAGTAACTTCTTCTCGTTCCCCTTCAGCCACATTAATGTTAACTTTAGAACTAGGATTCCTATCATATCTGTCTTGTTGTCCGCACTCATTTCTTTTATGTCCTAGTTTTCCGCACTTATAGCACTTATATCGAAATTCACCATTTCCACGACCTCTACCTCTTGCTCTATAACTTTGATTAAATTTTCTTCCTTTGTTACTTTCACTAGATAACACGACAGCTTCATTGTTCGACGACAAACTATTTTGACGCACTTCCTCTTGTAGTAGTTTGTTTTTCACGAACTGAATATCCATCTCGCTGGGATTTTTACTATAAATCACATCAATCGTCGTGGTGATGGCCTGGTACGACTCGGGCATTGCTGCAAGCAAATGCGAGATAACTTCATCCGACTGGATACTTCCACCACTTGCTTTTAATTCCTGGACTGTTTTCTCGAAATCTATTATAAAATCTCCTAACGATCCACTTTTATAACTCATACTTCTCAACTTCTTTTGCAAATTTACCTGAATCGATAAACCGGTTTTCGTATAAGTGTTCTTCAAAGTTTCGTAAATGTCTTTTGCACTTGTTTTGTCCTTAATAGAGTCTAACATACTATCTGCGAGCCATTGCACAATTATATTCCTAGCCTTCACATCCCGTTTCTTGAATTCAGTGTCTTGTCTCTTGGCTTCATTTTTCTCTTCCAAAACATCTAAGACACCATTCTGCTCCAACACTAATCTCATGCGGAACTCCCAATTTGAGAAACCCGTTCCTTCAAACGGTTTTAAGTGAGCTACTTGTGCCGTCATGTGTGACGCCATTTTATATGAACTTCCAGAGACGCACTTTCTCCCGTTCACATAAACCAACGAATCTAATGTCCTTTAAAATTTAAGACCCACTTGTCTATATTACTGGGCCCATAACCTCTTGTTTGTTACGTGTTTTATAGAAAAGCGCCTTAGTTTTAAAGGTTTATTTTAAACAATACAATAGAATTCGTTCACACGACACACCATGTTCTACAAACTCCTACAGACTACTTTTGGCGGCAACATAGAATTGTTACCAACTGCGATTCCTACATAATAACAGGATTGCCAACTAACAACAGCCCTTGCTTGGATGCTGCTGACAGGGATAGGGTGCAAAGGCTTCAGAATGCTTGCATGAGGTTCATTTTTGGTATAAGAAAGAACCATAGAATTTCGCATAAACTCGTAGAACTAAAATGGCTGAAGATGCAAGATCGTCGAAAAGTGCAAGCTCTCAAGCTTTATCATAAATTGATTCTAGAAAGAACACCGCCATACCTACTCGAAAAGATACGTTTTCGTACAGACGTACATAATGTTAATATTAGGAGCAGAGGTCTCATTACGCCACCGCCGCACAGGACTACGTTTTATGAAAGATCCTTTTCTTTTAACGTATATGCTTTGTACAATTCAATGCCGGCCAATCTCAAAACATTAGATATGCGACCGTTCCAACGTGGGCTTTTGCGATACATGTATCAAAGACAATAATTTATTACTTTGTTTGCTTCTCTGTCTTTTCTTTTGTTATTATTATTATTCGTTGCATTTTTTTTTCTTTAATTTACCTTCTTTTACATCGCCGAAGTTTAGCGTAGTTTGTAGTGTTAGGCGTTTATGTTTGTACAGTAGCATTGACTCTTTTGTACTATCATTTTTTTTTACTTAATTTTAAGGACACAGATTAAAAACAGGGAGTAGCGTTATGTTACCAATCTGAACTGATCCTTAAGGTTTAGCACGAGCTTATAATATTTCGTTTATTTATTTGTTATATTTCTTTTTCTATTTTTGTTCTCTGTGAAACGTCCTGAATAAAGACATATTATTATTATCATTAATCGCTGGGCCGAGTGCGAAGAAGAGGTATTATGACTTTTTCGTGTACAAGTACTAGGCCAAAATATCTCTGGTCCATTTCTACAAGTACCTACTCGTAATTTGCGAGTATAATTAATATTACTTTTGCATAAAACCTATATAATTTCTAATTTAAAAAGAATACTTTACTATTACTCAATCAAAAAATACCTCAAAAACGAATGCAGAGCCCTGGTGTGTAGGCAAATAAATAATTACTTTGCCAAAATTTAAAATCAAATTTCAGTACAGTTCTGATATTTACAAATAATAATATACTTAGTTTCTATATATTTTTTTACTTTTATACTAGTAATTGTTATTGTAATTTATAAACAATGCCAATAAATATTATATTATTATTATTATAATTCATTTGAATCAATAATATTGTATGGTTTAACTATATATGATGGCCTGCATTAAATTATTTATTAATTATATTTCTTTTTACAAGATAAAATAGTAAAAGATATAAATTTAGTTTAAAATCCGATCAGAATTTAAATAATATATGTACTAGTGTGTCGTTACATTCGTGAAAAGCGTATACGCAAGGTTTATACTAGTATTTTAAGAGGAACTAATACGAGTGCATTCAAATTTCTGTCGAGTACAGGTATTTGAGTACACGAAAACAGATGTACTCGTGAGTACATGTTTACGATTACAGTAGGTATACAAATTATATTATTTTTTATCAAAACTGACTGCTAATAACAAATACAAACTCACGTACGACTAACGATTTTAGATTTAAAAACAAACGGAACCCAAATAAGGTATTATAGATCACAACAGAGTAATTTATTATAGAAAAAGGCATGAAAGTAATTCCTAATTCTTGGAGATGTGTTCGATTAATAAATAGAAAAAGATATATACATACATATATAACAAAAAAAAATTAGCTTTATTATTCCGTCTATAGTATATAGGTACCTATATGTATTTCAATTAAATTCCAG
Source organism: Cetonia aurata (assembly GCA_949128085.1). NCBI lineage: Eukaryota > Metazoa > Arthropoda > Insecta > Coleoptera > Scarabaeidae > Cetonia > Cetonia aurata. The sequence continues at coordinate 23,564,418 of OX421890.1, read as the reverse complement.
ATATTTTCAGATTAACTATATCAAAAAACAATCTTGATACTATCATAATTATCTTTTTTTTTGTATTTCACGCATATCGATATATAGCAAGTTGACACATCCTGTATACACAGTAAATTGAAACACGTATGATATATAAAATACTATTTAACAGAATCCATCAATAATTATATTTTTGCCACTTGATACTCTTAATAGTTATGATTAGTACATAAGTTTAAAAGCATTTTCTCAACACATTCAATATAGGTATATTTTTACAAATCTTAAATGTAATTCATTTTAAAATACGGATAGATAAAAATGTCGTAAATTTAAAAGAAATAATATTATTTAAGGGGGACGGAACAAACAACTTCAGGCTTGATTTCTAAGCCACTAGTGGAATAACACTGTTAGAGTGTTATTCCACTAGTGATTTGGTGAAGAGCATATCTTCCAAGGTTTACCTTAGCCGAAAACACTACGTTTAACACTGCTCTTCACTTGTTTTTCTACTGAAGATGGCAACTTAGTTGCCGAAATACGTATTTAGATTTGGATCTTTAATTTTTGTGGTAAGGGATTTTTTCACTTTTTCTTTTTGATTTTTTTATCAGTAAAGAAATAAAAGACAGGTAACTTAAACCTGTGTAGATGTCGCTTTAGACTTCCAGAAAAATTCGATTATGGAATAAAAACGGCTAGATATTTTAATTTTTCTTAATACCTATGAATCCTTATAATTCAACCATTTGCAGGTCTTTAAATTCTATAACTATGCTTCGTATTAGATTATATTAGGGGTGGGGGTGGCCAAGTTGTCCTAATCTCATCGCAACTTTTTGGGTCTATTGTAATCCCGCTCTATCCTAGAAAGCGCCCTCTAGTTTTGTCTTCCTGATTGTAGCTATCTGATGTTAGGTTCTTTAACTCAAAATACAAACCTAGTCCTTGCTGAGCCATCGCAGTGGCGCAGGATGTGGACTGGGGTTCGTTCCTCTTCGTTTTGGCAGAATCTGCAACTAGCATCAGGCCTATGGTATACAAATGCTTAATTACTCTACAATGACCGGTTAATATCCCTACTGTCGGTTTAATTCTTCCGGTTTTTATTCAGTAGGTCTTTGTTCTCCTAAGAACTGTGTGACCTGTCTTTGTGCTGATCCCTAACAGCACCAACGTTCATAATATACCTATCCTAATAACATCCATTTGTTGGACATCGTTCCGTCCACAATAATCTTATAAAATTTCTAATTTTCTACTGCGCATTATGTACATGCGCGTGTTAGTATAGTGTATTCTGTATTCACGTGAAAGAGGGCAGCGCAGAGTATGGTACACTGGCATACACGGGGTGGGTTCGGTAGTCGACTGTCACAACGTCCATTCAAGCGCTCACGTCAAATAATAATTTAGTTTTCGACATTAAAAAGTACAATTCAGAACATTGCTATTCTGATAATTAAAAGTCTACATTCTACATAGATTAGTGTTGGGTAAGGTAGGAGATATAACTAGTAATTAATGAGCAAGCACTAGACAGGCTCGTGTTTATTCGCCTCGGGGAAAGGTGTTCGTGTCGCTTACCGGCTTCTGCGAGAGTTGACAACACACGAGTTTGGTCACTAGTTATCTCCCCTACCTTGCCCAAGACTAATATATAACATTATTAGTAGGAACGTGCAAGGAATATTCTAGTAAAAAACATGAGAATACGCCATGAAAAATATTTCTAGTCATAATGTTGAGAATGTTATGTTTAGTATATTTATAGAATATTTGAAACAGTACAATTGTGACATACACCTAACGTTCACAGAAAATATCTGACGGTTGTAGGATTCTACGTATTTTAAATACTCTCAAATCCATGGGATTGCTTTTAATCATGGAATATTTCCGGCCCAGCTGTATAAAATTAAAATACTATAATAGTGATGTGTCGAGCCTGTGAGAGTGATCGCGAAGATTTGAACCATATGATATTCGGTTGAAAATCGAATATGTATACGTATTTAGTGTGTTCCTTTGTATCTTCCCTTTGTAGGTCTTTTCCGATAGCCTACATAGAGCTGTTTTTCTGTGAGTCAACTGATCGGCCCCTGGTATTGGTGCCTTTGCAGACTCTGCCGTTCATTCGGGTAGTTTAGTTAAGGTATTAATGGAAAGTATATGTAGCTGATGGTTACATATCAAAGCTATTATTAATAATAATAATTAACTTCGCCTACTCTCGAACAAGCGAAATAAGTTCTCTCATCTTCTGGTAGATGTGACGAACACCTATCAATTTCAAGAATACGACGTTTTTTTTTAAATTAGGAGAACAACGCCCACTATTTTGACGAAAAATCATTATTTTCACATTTCACATAAGTATAGACATCCAAATGCATACGACACTATTATTTTGATACAATTTTATATATTTTACCACGTGTCAGACGATAACCAATGAGAACTTGCAATTTTTTTTCCTATTAGGATACTACATCCACATACTGACTGTTACGATATGAAAAAAGATTCTTCTGTAGTATACGTTGATACACGCCGCACCGTACGAAATATATGTACCTATAGATAAAGCAATTTCAGGTGGTGGATGCGCGATAGCAAGAGGGAGTTATAACTCGCACTACATTCGCGATTCGTACAAAATATGAAATTCAGTTTTTATTGTATTACACAGATAAAAATTTTACGGAGTTGAATTAAACGAAGTTGTAGCTTTCCTGAAAACAGTTAAATTGTCACTAAAAATTTGTTAAAATAACATTAAAAAGAAATATTTTACACTTTTCGGAAATGATTCTAACTACACCTGATGTAGTTAGAAATTTCCAACTCCAAAAAGGAGAATTCTAATATCTTTCGCCGATGTTACTCATTCTTTAACATCCGACGGATGAAGATAACAGACGTAAACATAGATGTTAATACTATTAACAAAATAGGTAAGTGTTCTCTAACTGTTATAGTATCTTTATGGTATTAGGAAATATGCTGCACATATGCATGCCTTTATAATTCACAAGGTTGGGCAATAAGTATAAGATAACCTTCAAGGAATTACTAGAGAAAGTGTCATTGTATATTGCATATCATAAAATATAAGATAATTAGATATTTCTAAAACATTTGCTATTTATGCAAAATTTAATAACAATTTTTAAATGTAAGTATGCAAAACTTCAGGATCAATAGACGCTTTTTCGTTATTATCTATGCTGCGAACTGGTGAGACGCTTACCGGAATGTTATATGGGCGATTAATGTGCAAATTAGAAAAAGTACTGTAAAAAACTCGTGTCACAATGACTTTGTAATGCTCCTTCATTGGATCACTCGCCGCTCCGCAGCTCGTTATTATATTATTATATACTTGTACTCGCATTACATAAACGTCATTGTGACACTTGTGTTTTAAAATACTACTACCATACATCTATATGTATATAAACTAAAATTTGTTTTGCATTTTACGTACATATTAAAATACATGTTTATGTCTTTAGTAGAAAGTTTTTTTATGCTCTACCTTACCTTTCCCATTTTAAGCATTTTTTTTTTTCAGTTTATAAAATCAATTTTTTATTAATCTTTTTGGATTACATAAAATAGTGATCCTCACTCCATAAAACAGTAGTATGAATTCCGTAGCGGAATTTAGTTAACACCGAAGCCGAGTACATTTAACTCCGTAACCTAACACTGTGGTGGTGTTGACGCAGCACCGCAACTGGGTTCATGTAACTCCGACACGGAGTTCACGTTACACCATAACGGAGTGCTTGTAACTCCACAAAGGAATTTATGCAACTCTGTAACGGAGTTCTGCTAACACCGCCTCTGGTTAAAGCCAACTCCAAAATCAAATAATTTCAACTCCATTAGGAAATCAAACAACTCCGTAAAAGTAATTTAACTCCGAAGCACGGATATTATTATTAAATTACACAACTCCGTCACGTTTAACTACTTGTGCATTTGGTCGCGAGGGAACTACCAGACGGTGAGAAATCGGTATTGAATCCAACACCGTATTTCTTTGTGTGTATATATTTACATTACTGTACGCCAGTGATTGACTCGGCTCCGCCCGCTTCTTCGAGTTGATGACATTATATGCGCGTGAGAACGGAGCTTCAGCCAATAGCCAGGCATGAGCTGTAAGTATTTCTTGGCTTAAATGACTAATTCAGACGCTTCAGTTATTTCTCATAACTTATTTTCCGCAATTTTTACTTTTTTTTACTCTTATAATCAAGAAAGCGTTTTGTGAATCGACTGAAGTAGTCATACTGGATTACTGGATATGAGAAAAACCTTTAAACCAGTTGGGAATAATGTTGGGTTAATGGGCAAATTGAATTGTAAACCAAACTATAAAGGTCCAATCAGATATTTTTCGAATGGATTCTCTTATTTAATTGCGCATATTTGAAACCAACACTTTCTTTATATCCATCTGCATGTCAGGCATCAACAACCCAATGAACGGTTTAATTACATAATTACTCTATTTACGAATAACTGGAGGAACAAGTCAATTAACTATGTTTGCGTTCATTACCTAGCTGTTGCAATATCTGAAGAATTAATGATTACAGGAAACGTATTGTTAAAATATAGCCTGAGTATAGACTATATGCGGTATTAATTTGCGTTAATCAAGATTAATGTGGCTTATGTTCTCGCTATTTTTAAACATTGATATCTTTTAATGCTCCTCCCAATAAAAAATCATTATGATTAAAATATCTGTTGCACTTTGCACTTCTAGGATATATAAGATTAATAAATTAAAAGGGAGATGAAAAATGCTGATAATCCGCAGATTGTAATCACAAAAAAAATTCCATTAAAACGATTTAAGTAGGGCAATTAATATTAATGAATCATTCACTATTTTGTGCAAGTATGATTTGGTATTACATAAAAATTTATCAAAGCAACAAACCAGTCAACAAGCAGGTATATAGAGACCTGCGTCTTGCAATAATGTGTCAGGTTTCTACGGCTCCTTCCGGATACACGGGAAGTAAATACCAACTTTGTTATTTGAAATGGAACACCTATATATTATTGCATTTTTGGATTCCTTGTTAAATTTATATGGCACTTTGTTAGGTATACATTAGATATAAGTCGCGTGGTCTCTGAATTGCATGTCTTTTTTGTTATTTTAAAGATGACATTTGCAGTCCCTCAAAAATTTGATAATATCTCCGAATCTGCCAAAGTTAGAAAGATACGGTTTCCGCTTAAGCGTGAAACAGCACACGTTTCTTTTTAATTACAAAAATGATGAGTTTAAATTCTCTACAAGATTATTGAATCGGAATTTGTAATTTTCGACCTCTAAAATGATGGATAACTTGATTTTTTCAAGTAGTAATTTTCACAATATTGATGTAGAATTTCATACAGCGGTATATTTTCAAAATATTTTGATTGGAGGTTATAGATATTCATAAGGAGCACGTTTTAAAATTATTTCGTAATATTTACGGAGTGACAAAAAAAAATTACACGCCATTGTTATAAAAATGTAAATGGAACACCCTATATATTATGTCATATTTTGATAGTACGGGCTAAATACAGGCAAGTTACTGTTACGTTTCCTAATATACCAAACACAATCCGTTTCTGAGATAATTACCTGTTCTTCAAAATGTATAGACCAAAATTTAAGAGATGTGCCTGTCTTGCATATTTTCAACAAAACACTAGACTTGCCAATAAAGTTAAAATGGTGCTTATAAATTATACAGGGTGAATAAAAACTTACTTTTCATTTTCACTATCATTAAAGGCAAACAATTCTTATTTTAAATGGAACACTCTGTATTTACTGCATCAAGAATTTTTGGAAGTAGATTATGACCGGCGACTTGAATTTTGTTTATGGATTCTAGAAAAGTTAGGAGACGACAAACATTTTCTCGATTATGTATTATTTTCAGATAAATCAACTTTCCATAAGAACGGATTAGTTAACAGGCATAATTTTCATTATTACAGCGACGAAAATCCCAATTTCTTTAAAACCCTCGTTCGTCAACATGGATGGTCTGTTAATGTGTGAGGCGGCATATATGAAGAGTGCCCATACTTTTTAATGACCACTTAAATGGCGCCATGTTCCTGGGATTTATAAGGGGCAATTAAATAATGGTGTTAGAAGATATACCTCTTAATATTCGACAAAGAATTTGGTTACAGTTAGACGGTGCTTCCGCGCACTTCCAAATAATGCATCCAAAATATTGTCTATGATACACCACCACCCCCGGCAATATAAAAGAACGAATAAGAATGGCGTTTCGAACTATAACACCAAATATTTTAAACTAAAAGATTAATTTCGATAACGAGTTCGCCCACGCATTTAAAAATGGTGGCCACCATTTTGAACGTTTGTAAAAAGACTAGCATTTTTATTAGGTATTTCAGTTTATCAGTTTTAATAAAGTGTTACGTGGCATCATGTTTCTTGTTTACCTATAGTTATGACCTTTTAATTAGCATGCAGGAAAAAGCAGTTGAAGAGTTAGGATGATAAATATCGTTTATCCTCGATGAATGATAAGGGTAGTTTCAGTTTCATCCAAGCCTACTTTTGAAAAATAAATAGTTAAGCATTAGCATTTGAAATAGTAAATTCTAAATTACTAAGAAACTACAAGAGATACGAATAGAATATCTTGATACAATCTTATTAAAGACCGTTAAAACTACAATCTCAAATAAGATAATAAATATCCATTTAAAATAAGAAAATAATTTGCCTTTAATGATGGTGAAATGTGGTTTTTATTCGCCCTGTATAATTTTTAAGCGTGTTTAGTTTTATTGTCAAGTCTAGTCTTTTGTTGAAACATAAATGCGATTTAACATATCCAACTTAAATATATATAATATAATTTTGGTTTACATTTTGAAGAATAGTTAATTATCTCAGAAACGGATTGAGTTAGGTACAGAAAACGTAACAGTAACTTGCCTTTATTCAGTCCGTACTATCAAATTTTTGTAACATTGGTGTGTAACTTTGTTTGAGTGACTGTATATTTCGAAACAATTTTAAAATGTGCTCCTTATGCATCAATATAACCCCTAATAAAAATATTTTGCTATCGACCTACACATATTATTTTATTGATTTTGAGCAATTTTCGACAGTATAAACAGATCCCAATTACTGAAGGAGATGGAAGATGCCAAGATACTAGCAAAGTTAATCAGATTGATCAACATGACTATGTGTAACACAACAGCGATAGTACGAACAGAGCCCGGCAACACTGATTCCATTACCATTGAGACAGGGGGTCGCCCTGTCGCCTGCGCTTTTTAATATCATGTTGGAGGGGGTCATAAAAGAAACAAAGATCGGAAAGGCCATCACACAGTGCTCAACCCCAGTTGTGGTATATGCGGATGATTTGACTCTAATTGCAAGAGATAGAAAGAGTTTAGAAGAAAAGTTACTAATATTAGTAACAGAAGCGAAAAAGAAAAGGTTAAGAATAAATGAAGGCAAAACAAAATATATTATTAGCACGAGGAAGGAAACAGACAATAGAAGACATCTTAAAATGAGAGAATATAGTTTTGAAAGAGTGGACAACCTTAAATTAAATACCTGGGAGTTATAGTAAATGGGAAAAATTAACGAAGTACGGAAATTACAAAACGTATAAAAGCAGGAAATCGAGCATACTGGTAATATCAGAGACTGCTGCGGGACAGAAACCTCTCCAAGGCAACGGAAAACAAAAGTATACAAGGTAGCAGTTACCTACGGCGCAGAAACAATGTCTCTCATATAACGATGAAGTACGACTTAGAACCACCGAAAGAAAGATGCTCAGAAGAATTTTGGGACCGAAAAGAAAAACCGAAGATTGGTATAGATTGCTAATGAACCATGAAATAAGAGCCATGATGGGGGGAGAGGATATTGTTACGTTCATAAAGATACAAAGGTTAAGATGATTCGGACACATACAAAGGAGGGAGGTTGAGACACCGATAAAGAAAGTAACAAATTGGAGGCCGTTGGAGCGCAGATCTAGAGGAAAGCCTAAAATAAAATGGGAAACCCAGGTACACAAGGACATAAGAAGACTAATCAAGAGCGCAAAAGACCACCTATGATCCAAGAAACGAGTGTGCGGAGTTCTTCACCGCGTGAAGAGAATCTAAAAAGCTTCAAGAAAGAAGCGGCCTTTATTCCGAATAGGAATGTTGGGCCTATATACCCAAAGAACGAACGCAATTAGTTTCTACTGCAGGTTCTGACCGAAACTGTAGACCTATGTCGTGCTTCATAGTATGGACCACTGCGTGTATTCCATTGATGAATTTCTTGTAATTTTTGACAAATAATCTAGACTTTGCGCTCATTAACAGATTTGTTAAATATTGTCATTTTTACTACTACTATTGTTTTCATTATTATTATCTGCGTGTACTTCATTATTGAATTTGTAATTTTTAACAAATAATTTAAACTACGCTCACCAGTACATACTGCATTTCCCTCAGTCACTGGGACTATCAATCGGCTTTCGATTTGTTGAATGTCTATTATTATGTCGTATTGCTCTATTATTTCCATAGTTTTGTTTGTATTGTTCCTATTATTATTATCACGAAAATTACTACTTATTTATAACTTATCATTATTATCACAAAAAATTGCTGCTTTTGTATAACCTTTGTTGTAACCATGACAATGTCAATATCGTAAGATCTCTGACAATAAAATTATCTATCTATCACGCAAGTTAATAGATTGAATTATTAATATAATATGAACAAAAGTTGCCGATGAATAGAAAAATTTAAGTATGCTCCTAAATATGTAGAGAAAAGGCCGATACAGTTTACAAAACCTCTATTCGATATACAAAAAGTTCGTGACGTACAATCAAATGCGGAGAATTGACGGAAATGCCGACCAAAACTTGTTGTTATAACAAAAAGCCGATACGAATTACAAAAACTTTTATCAGTGAAGATTCGTACCATCTGACTCCCAAGTAAGAGTTGTACCAAAGATACGAATCATACGGATACGATCCATCTCTAGCGCCCAACCCTGTATATTATTATTCTTATTAATTTGGAACAATTTCGAAATTTCCGAAACAATTGCCCAGAATTAATAAAATTGTGTAGCGCGGAATAATCGGTCTACTATTCGTTTAAAATGTATGGTTTTATGACATATTCAAATTACATCATAAAAGTCTCTTGCTGCCCAAGAATGAATTTAACACGTTTTTAATGATGATCGATCAGTATGTTGCGGTAACCGCACGCAATTCAATTTTCATGTAGATATACGCTTTCCGTTCTTGTCACGTGTTAGCTTACTGGTATAAAACTTGCAGGCTGAATCGAGCGAAATTTGCATTCCGGTAACGCTAGGGTTGCGTACCGCTTCTACGACCTTTCCACGGGTGACATTTGCGCATGATTGGGGGGCGAACAGACGGCGAAAATCGAAATTTGTAGGCCATCGGGACGACGCGCTCGACCCCGCAAAGATGTCACGGGCAGCGGCACTCCGTTGCGACGGTCGAGGCTAGCAGGACTTTGGAGATCGGCGCGGCGATGCCCAGCCTTCGCCGGTAGCAGTAGAAAGGGGGGCTCGCCGCCTCGCAGTATACGAAGAGTAGTCCTGCCGGCGCGCGTCCGGACGCCAACTTCGACGCTGCGAACGGACGACGACGGCGAGTTTGGCGCCGTTCCTAACAAGCCCGCGGATTTGGACACACACTTACCTATTAATATCTTATATTCGCGCAAAAATTCAATGTTAAAACACCACAATAAGCGGGGCTATGGTGGTCAGGATCTGTGTTCTTCGCTTCTATTTCGGTTATTCTGCGGTTCGTGTCATCAATTGATGCGATACCCTCTTTGTGTATAGAAACATACGTACATAGGTAAATATTGATTGTGTTTATTTTCAATTACACTCCATTCAATTTACCGCACACTCCTTGAGTACCTAATTAATTTCAACACGTACTTCGTCACCTCTAATGCGTGTGTAATTCTCTTTTACGTACATATTATGTACACGCTCACCTAATTTGCATGACCCATTCTAATTTAAAACCATGAACTATATAGCGTGCTTCTTTAATACACCCCTAATTATTGATTATTCCATCTTTACCTAACTTACTTCAGGTCGCATTGCTCGTGCTTTTTTTTATTACTTCCAGCATGTTTACCGCAAGGCTATTGATGAATGAAAGTTGATTTATATCGCCTTCTATTTAGTGCACGAATTTATTTTTAAATATTTCGCTTACTCAGATTTGTATTTTTAAACATAAATATAATGTCTAGACACACTAGAATATACCACAGGTATTTCTAAATTTTCCATTTTGTAACTTTCACGAACGGATGCAAACTGATTTTAAGGTTTAAAACTATTCCTTCCATCAGTAATTAATTAACTACGTATTTAATTTTTCTGAGATAAATCTAAACTCTTTGAAACCGTCCTGCGTTGCGTACAATCGCTACAGGATGTTAAGAAACCTGCTTTTACTATTGTAACGTTAGGAAGTATAGTAAAGATGGTGTCCATTTACATCTTATTATAAAAACGTAATGCATAGTTTAAAAAAAAATGCAATCGATTCCAACGTTTAAAGTCGCTGGCTATATTCCAAATGGAGACATACGAATGTATTATTTTTATTCGACATTACATAGTAAATAATTCCTTTCTTAATTATTCATTGCACTTCCTATTATATTAGTGACTTAAATAAACTATTGAAAGGTATACAAGGACTGTAGCATACAGTAATAGACACGCAAGATATCCGATAACTTCGCTGGATACGATTTTATTAATTCCAGACAATTGTGTAGCATGGAGTGATCGGATATCTTTTGTGTCTACACGCTGAAAATTATTTGCTTAATATAAATATATTATCTTTATTTTGAGTAAATCTCTGTTTTGTATATACGGAAATAAATATTTACTTCTGTAGAGACAAATCTTGTTTCACTTGTATTAGCTTCTTGTTTCAGAATGAAATAACATTTCAAGGTAGGCTCTTGAATGAAGAAAGTGTTGTATGTATTTCAACTATGTATTAGTGTTGAATCAAAGCAGAATTGTTTTCCAATCAATAATATTACATTGTTACGGCAAACAATGTTTAATTCTTTCTACTACGAGAATTCCTAGGGTTCCAAACAAATAACAGCCACCGCCGGCGCCGGTCGGTGGTGCGGCAGAAGTCGCAGTTTTAGTGATAACACTTCGTATGAGGTGTTTACCTAGTAGTGATATCAATAAAATGAGTATCCATCCGTTGACTATCGAAACTATCGATAGTTAAAAATACCGATAGTGCCCAACACTAATAACACACTAATAATGATATATCATCGCCACCAAAAGACTCAAAATTAAACAGAGAAATGCTGAAATATGACGATATCGTGTAGTGTGGCGCTCCAATTATAACTGTATTACATATCTGTCTGTATGTACACCAAAAGAAAGAACAACCCGTCCAGTTTGAGTTAGAGAGAAGATTTAGTGCTATATCCCCCCCGCAATAACCCGTAAAACCGAAGAGGCCCGAGCGAATTGTTTGTATAGGAGAGCAGGTTGCATCTGCCTAAAGTACCTACACTACCTGTGTATCGCCCGCGGCAACATCGCTATTAACGAGAAATGCTGTACTGCATGCGGTGTAGACAGATCTTTTTGCGGTATAACCTATATTGGAATAGAAATAAAATTTGAAAGAAATTTGTTTTAATGAGATATTTGTCTAAATGGATGTGATAAACATGTCGTTTAACTGGAATAGATAATATAATTTGCTGCAATATTATAATTACCTTTACTAAAAAATAATGCAACGAATTATATTTAATAATAGAGCAGGCTGTTTGTGTCTTACACAAAATAAAATAAGGTAATAATAAAAACTTATATACAGGGTTAGTAAAAAGTCCCGGAACGGTCGAATAACTTTGTTATTTGAAAATTATGATTTCTGAAATTTGGTATGGGGGTATAGTTAATATAAATGCATTTTATGCAATACAGTTTTTTTTTTTCACTTCCGGTTTAATCGGCAATACGTCAAACTTTTTTTTTTTAAATGGAACGCCCAGATTTTTTTAACACTTTTGAATGCAAAATAAAAAACTACGTTCAGGAAGTATTAAGATGTTTATTTTTATTCACAAGAAAACAGTTGAACAGTTGACAGAAAAATTAAAAAAGTGTCCTAATACAGAAAAATCAAGGTACCTTTCAAAAAGTTGTTGTTTAGTGTTTGCATTCTTTTTGCCGTCACATTTGACAATTTTAAAAGCGTTTTAACTTTTGCATCGCTATAAATTTACTTATTTTAAACATTGACACATTTGAAAATGGCAGAAAAACTTACTGAATCAGAACGAATTGAGATATTAATGATGCGTGGGTACGGTGATCGTCAACGATCTTTTGAAGAGGTTCGTATTTTGTTTAATACTGTTTATCCGTATCATCACATTAGTAAAAGTACGGTATGCCGAACAATTCAAAAGTTTGAAGTCTTTCGTCAGGTGAAGGATTAACCTAGAAGGGACGTCCATTAACAGCAACAGATGAAGAAACTAGTTTGAATGTGTTACTTACAGTGGAAGAAAATCATCACGTGTCCACAACAGAATTAGGTCAAATTCATGAGATCTCTCAAAAATCTGCTCATGCGATTCTTAAATCAGCAAGAATGAAAGCCTATAAAATGTATCCCGTCCATGAGTTAACTGAAGATGATCCAGATCGTAGACTACAATTTTGCGAAACAATGACGGAATTGATCGAGCAGCAGCCTAATGTTTTAGATCACATCATTTTTTCAGATGAGGCAACGTTTTGTCTCAACGGCACTGTGAACAGACATAATTGTCGCTACTGGTCAATTGAAAATCCGCATTGGATTGAAAAAGTCCATACACAGCGTCCTCAAAAGGTGAATGTCTGGGCTGGTTTTGTTGGAAACAACATCATAGAACCATTTTTTATAAGAGGAAATTTAACTGGCAACGTCTACTTAAATTTATTGCGAAATGAGATTGTTCCAGCACTTGCGGCCCTCTTTCCAAATGCAAACATAGGTGATCACCCTAATGCACATTTTTGGTTTCAACAAGATGAAGCTCCCCCCCATTTTGCCCATAATGTCCGGAATTATTTGAATGAAATTTTTCCGGGACGTTGGATCGGACGTAGAGGAGCAATCGAATGGCCAGCACGTTCGCCAGATCTCTCGCCATTAGATTTTTTCTTTTGGGGTCACATGAAATGTCAAGTGTACAAAAATCGTCCCCATAATCTTGAACAATTGGAAGAGAGAATAGTTCAAGAAGCCAATCGCATCACTCCAGAACAAATACAAAATTCAATAAGAAATTTTACTGACCGTTTACATTTTTGCCAAATTGTAAATGGAGAGCATTTTGAACAATTATTGTAATCGCAACCTGAATAGACAGGTATCTTGATTTTTCTGTATTAGGACACTTTTTTAATTTTTTAACTGTTTTCTTGTGAAAAAAATAAACATCTTAATACTTCCTGAACGTAGTTTTTTATTTTGCATTCAAAAGTGTTAAAAAAATCTGGGCGTTCCATTTAAAAAAAAAAAGTTGGACGTATTGCCGTTAAACCGGAAGTGAAAAAAATATTAACTGTATTGCATAAAATGCATTTATATTAACTATACCCCCATACCAAATTTCAGAAATCATAATTTTCAAATAACAAAGTTATTCGACCGTTCCGGGACTTTTTACTAACCCTGTATATAAAACTATAATTAAATTGCACGTCGATTGTACATTGTAAGTTTTTCTTTTAATGGCTAGCTACCTGCATATTTGCAAAACAATATGAATTCAACCAATATCAATAAACTAATAAATCAATATTATACAATTTTATTTGCGTACCTACCCACGAACAGTACGAATATGAAAATTGAAGTCGTAATCTGTCGTTATTTTGTATGTACAGTGTAATGTTAAAAGTATCAGGAACAATCTGTCGAAGTAGGTACATTTTCTGCTGTCGGGGATAATATAATCTTACATACATCCAAACGCGTATAACTCGAAAACTATCACATATAACCATTTAGCGCCTGGTATAAGTTTACACGAAAATCAGTGTAAACTTATACACACTGATTTTCGACATACAATGCAGCCACATAATAGTATACAGATGAGTATCTCCTTAGAATAAGGAAATATGCTAAAATCTATTTTGGACAATACGCCTAACAAATATTTATCATTATCTCTACATATATAATAATAATAATATAATATAATATTTATTGGCATTCTCTCAGTATAACAAGTAAGAAATAAAAGGAGAAAATACATACAAACAAAGTGATGCCAAAAAGACTAAATCGCCTATATATGCATCTGTATAAGAAAGGAGAATATTAAATAATTTAGGTTTATATCAATGTATAAACCTAGTAACACATTTAATTCAAGTAGAAAAGTAAAATAATATAAATTTACTTTAGAGTTATATTTCACAGTTTCTTTTCTTATCGCACTAGATATAATATGAGCGGTTGTTGTGAATACTATTTGGAACATAGTTTTCAATATTTAGATTTATTTAAAGAATTTACTGTCATTGCTGGATTAATGTGATAGTTAATTTTTATTTAACATTTCAGTTTTTCCAGGCGTTACTATTAATTAAAATATTTTTCCTTAAAAAGAACCTATCAAGTGAGTATTTTTCCTGATGAAGGGGAATCATATCTAGTGCGATAAGGAAAGTAACTGTGAAACGTAATCCTAAAATAAATTTATATATATTTTTTTTATTTTTCTTGAATTAAATGTGTTACTAGGTTTATATATAGATATAATTTTAAATTATTTAATATTCTCCTTTCTTATAAATGCGTATACACGTAGAGATAATGATAAATATTTGTTAGGCGATACTCTGAAGATTATTAAATATAACAGCACTAAATCTTCTCTCGCACTCAAACTGGACGGGTTATTCTGTCTTCTGTTATTGTAGGTAATAACGTTTTCGGTAGCAGTACCGAAAGTAACGAAATACCGGGTAGTGTCGAGGTCCGACACGTAAAGTAACGAATACAAACAACGAAAGTAACGATTAGGTACAAGTAATGAAAAGTAACGAAATCTTACATAGCCAGTACCTAGTAAATCCACGACATAAATAATTTATATAACCATATTTGTCATATACAGTAAAAACGTTCTGTAATAATGTAAGAAAGCTGTTACAAGAAATTTTTTTAGTAAATAAGCAAGCAATAAATGTAAAAGTCTAAAATATTGATGTCATAATTCACATTAAATTTACATCATACTGTAATGTTGTAAGTATTTCACTGTAAATTCACAGTTGCACTGAAATTTTCTCTCATCTATAAAATTACAGTAGTATTCCTGGTAATTGTACGCCAATTACCGTCATCTGTTTGTACTGTGTACATTCAATTTACGCAGAATATGAATTATTGCTAGTGTAAAATAAAAGAAGCGCCATCTTTACGGAAATTCAATGTATTTAATGCCGCATATGGATAGAAAACTTTCCTATAATTATGTTTGAATCATGATTGCACGGGTTAAAAGATTTGAAAATAGGCTATTTTAACATCATAATTATATTCAATTAACTGCAATTTTGGTTAGTCAAAACCCATTTTGTAAATTTAACACTTGTCATTCCCTTAATTATATATTTATAAACTAAAAAAATTCCTCCCTTGAACATCTTTACACTCTGAAGGAGTGTTGAGATTCTCAAACTGATGCTCATTTATGTTTCATACCAAATAACACCATACACACTATATTTACAATTTCTACGGAAAATTCCAGTAATGTATAGGGTAAATTTACCAAAAATTAGAAAATATACCTAAAGTTTTCTAGTAAATTTCCCAATTTTTGGCAATTTTACCTTATACGTTACTGGAATTTTCCGTAGAAATTACATATATTTTTAAGTTGTATATTTATACGAAGACAGTTTTATATCACGACTTTTGCCATGTATAGATTCAAATTTTTATTGTATATGCTTAAGTGTACGTGTGTAGGCATGTCGTTACATTGTTATCTACATATTTCATTGTGTCAAATTATATATATTTAAATATCAATGATAAAGAATTAGTTCTGAGACGAAAATATATTTGACCGGAGGAAATGGTTTTATTCGTACTAAGTACATATTCTCCCCTGGCTATTCTTTTATGTTCGGTGCAAGAATAATAACACAAAATAAACAATTACACGTTGATTAGGGAGACACTTCCAACATTCGGAGAAAGTGTTATAGTCTGGAAGTGAATTCTCAATGCTTTATTTTGTTGATGGAATAGCGCGCCACCAATCTCGGCACAACGAACTACAGTTTTGTTTCTGCAACAGTTGAAACAATTTCCAAACCATCCGAAGAGTGCGCAAACCGACATTCCTGTTCAAATAGCACCTCTAACGAATAGCCAAATTTCATATGGCCACATTGGAAGTGCAAACTACAGTAATAACAAAACCGGCATAAACAAAAAACAGTTCTTATTTCATGTATGTACACATACATGCATGAATCCTAACATTACTGTAAGCTTTTCGCTTCTCTTGCTCGTTTTGTAAAAGAAGAAGGGCTCTTTTCATTGAATGACACTTGATAATAGAACACGTTTTAATTTCTCATTAGATATACACGATATACACATAAAAACTACTATAACATCGTTGTAACCAAACTCTCTCTACATGTGCTTCTACTCATATTCCTACTACTACTACTGTTGCCAACTTATTTTTTTTTCTTACATTACTTACAGAATTTTTTTGCAATCTGTTCTTTCGTCCACACATAACCACACTTTTTCATTTTTCAGTTCAGCTTTCATTTTATTTTCTAAATATATATGTAGGCATAGACGATAAATAATTTCGTAGCGTTGTCCGACTCGGTAATGTAAGGATGACGTATTTCTTCCAAAATGAAATAAATAAGTCGTTACTTAACAAACTAAACGGCAAATTACACACAATCATAGTTGCACTTATGTAACTCAAATAAGAACTGTTTTATTACGTTTGGGCTTCGTGAGGTTCTGCAGGTTCTTCAAACTCCAATCCTGTTACATCTTCAAAGGAGAATATGGCGTCTTGTTGAGCAGATACAATGATATTTTTCACGGCATCATGCAACTCCGTTTCTTAGGGTGTCAAAGGAATTATTGCGATATTGGTGATTTGAAATGTTGCAAGTAGCATGTTCAACAGATTAGCTACATTTATAACTGCCATCGTACCAAACTATACTAATCTACACTGCACGAAAAACAACTTCTAATACTCTTATTTCGAATATCTTATATACCTAATCTCAAGTGGCTGACGTGACTTGCTCCATGCACTTGTTTAAATAATTACTGTAATTTACGTATCGATTGCTATCTACATATTATCAAACTCATTATCAATTATGTAATTTCTGCATTTCTACGAAACGATAATGAAATTGAAAAAGTGACATGACAATGTGAACACTTCATGCTGTTAGTCATGTAGGTAGCTACACAAAAATAAATTAAATATCTATTATTATTAATTATTTATTATTACTTTTTTATATTTATTATACACCATCGTTTTCTACACAAATACGACCTATTTTTGGTGAATAAGAAAAAAATAAGTCATAAAAAATGGGGGGTAAAGAGGGCTCGGTTCCCCCAAAAGGTTAATCACCTTTTGCGAAGATAGATGGCGTCATCCTTAGAATCATGTAATATGCTGTACATTATGTTAAAGGAATCTTTTAATATTGGTTATAATTTTGGAGATATATCAAACTTTGGAGGGGGCGGGGCCCAAATTTGGGCGATTGGGCCGCTAAATAAAATACGTTTCAGTTTGTAAAGTTTTATCGAAATCGGAATTTGTCACCTGCCGGTGTTCGCTTGTAAGCTAAATTAGGGAAATCTTTAATAAACTTATTCTCTGCATCTGAGAATGGTCGTCTTCTCAATCGATGTACTACGTATCTGCGCCATTATTACATACATCAAAAATATTTGAATACGCCATGCTTGACAGGTTGTTAAGTCATTTAAGTTGTAACAAAGTAGTGTCGGATAGTCAAAATGGCTTTAGGCGGGCGCACTCAACCATTACTGCGGTTCATTCGTATCTGAACGTAGTTGTTAATTGTTTAGGCGCTGGTGAGTGTCTAGCGGGAGTGTTCTGTGACTTAACACGGACTTTTGATTGCGTTGACCATGGGATATTGGTGAGAAAGCTCGAAAGTTATGGCGTGAGAGGGGTTGTTGGTAATTGGTTTCGATCATTTCTGTCTGAGCGCGCGCAGTATGTTAAGGTTTCGTTTAGATCGGGAAGTGTCAACAAGTACTTTTACTCTTCTGTTTTACCGACGTGTTTGGGTGTACCTCAGGGTTCGGTTCTGGGCCCAATACTGTTTTTACTTTTTATTAATGATATAGTAGACTTCATTGACTTTTCTTTGTTTTTATATGCCGACGACACAAGTACTGTGGTCTCTGGAACCGATCCTGCACAAATTCGCGATCGCGCAAATATTCTCCTGGTCGAACGGTGTGAATGGTTTAAACGCAATAAACTGCAGATTAACGTTTCAAAAACTTTTTTTACCTTCTTTCACACTTCTCCATCGAGGATGAATTTTGATGTAAACATTACCTTGAATGGCAACCTATTAAAACGCGAAACTTCCGCTAACCTGCTTGGGGTGCTTTTGGATGAAACACTTAGCTGGTATGACCATTGCCGCCAATTAATACATAGTTTAAATACGTCGTGCTATCAGATCCGAAGTCTTAAGACAGTATTGAATCACAATTCTTTGGTGACATTTTATTACGGTCGGGTTTTCACCAGAATGTCCTACGGTATCGTCTTTTGGGGCCGCATGCGCACGATGTTTTTCTTGCCCAAAAACGAATAATTCGTTGCATCGCAGGCATAAGTAGCAATCAAACATGCAGACCATGGTTCAGGAAGTTTGGTATATTGCCTGTGCCTAGTGTATATATACTGACTTCCAGAAGAATTGCAACACCTAGAAGCTGTTTAACGATTTTATTGAAATTTTCAGAAAACATCTATTTCTATGAAACAAAGTTATGATTAAGTTTTAAAAACAAAAGAACAGAAGTTTTAAAAGTTTTTTCAATAATGAGTTGCTCCGCCACGATTTGTAATGCACTCATCTAGACGCCTTGGCATGCTATTAATCAAGTGATCTATAGCTGCTTGTGGTATATCGTCCCAAGCTTCTTGAATCCGTTGTTGAAGATCGTGTAAATTATCTGGAGGGTGCGGTAAATTACCTATTCGCCTACCAATCATATCCCATACATGTTCAATGGGCGACAAATCAGGCGACCGAGCAGGCCATGGGAGGACGACAATGTTAGATTCATCCAAAAACCGTGTTGTAGCCCTTGCCGTATGAGGGCGCGCATTATCCTGCTGGAAAATGGGATTTTGCAGCTCCTGAAGATATGGAAGGCCAACAGGTTGTAGCACATTAGCAATGTAACCAGCTGCGTTAAGGTTGCCGTCAATAAAGACCAAGGGTGATCTGCTACCATAACATATTGCACCCCATATCATAACTCCTTGAGTGAGGGCTGTGTTGCGTTCCACAAAAAATGTTGGATTTTTACGTTCTCCACGCATCCGTCTGACTCTCCTACGACCATCGTGGGCCCACAAGCAAAATCGGGACTCGTCACTAAACACAATTTGATGCCATTCCTGCGCCCAATTAACCCTTAAGTTGCTCCACTCTAGTCTGCGTAGACGGTGAAGTGGTGTAAGAGGAAGACATAAAAATGGACGATATGAACGCAATCCATAAGATCTTATCCGGCGATAAACAGTTGACATTGACATTCTGAGTCCTGTACCTCTCATCCAATCATTTGCAATTGATCGAGTTGTTGAAAATCTATCTCTTGTGGCCAAAAGTCTTAAGCGACGTTCTTCGCGATCTGTAGTCCTTCGAGGACGTCCAGATCCACGGCGACGATGTTGAACCCCTTCCTCGGACCATTTCGACCAACACCTCAATACCGTTGAAACATTTCGGTTTACACGACGAGCAATTTCTCTTAGCGAAAGTCCGGCCTCTCTCATACCAATAATACGGCCACGTTCAAAATCACTTAATTGGACAAAATGTTGATGCTGACGTACTCTCGGCATTGTTATCAAGTGCAGAATGAAATTGTGACGTAACAACAACAATTTGCAAACTTGACAGTTACTAAATGGTCTAATACTTCAAATTTATAGTTACTATGTGCTATGGAAACAACCTGCAAAAAAAAAACCACTGGCTAGATTTTATTCAAATTTTAATCATCAATTTGTTTAATGAAAATAAACGTTTCCTGAAAATTTCAATAAAATCATTCGACAACTTCTAGGTGTTGCAATTTTTCTGGAAGTCAGTATATTCTAGAAACCCTAGTGTATGTTTACAAAAATAGCAATAAATTTCAACTAAATTCTGATGTTCATTCATATAACACGAGAAGTAGAGCAAATTTCAGACTGCCTCTAAATCGATTTGAAATCACCAAAAGATCTCCGATCTCGGTTGGACTTCCCCTTTTTAACTTGTTGCCCGATGCTATTAAGGGACTACAAACCTTAAAGAGATTTAAATCTGCGTTGCGAAATCTTTTGCCTGAGAAGTGCGTTTACTCGCTTGACGAGTATTTGGTTATTCTAGGGATACAATAATGTTTAATGTCTTTCTTGTTAATTTATATATCTATATTTATCTATATTAAATGCCATAATATGTATGTATGTATGTCTGACTTATCCACTATACTTTTGTATTTTTTGGATAAATATCTATCTATCTATCTACAACCCTTCCGCATCTCCACCTGCGGAGCGCACGGAAAGTTACCTCCTTTATTCATAATGTAGCAAATGGACACTAACCATTAATACTTGCAGTATTAGCCCATATATTAACTTCTGAATGATACAATGATTAATACTAAAAAAAAAAATAACTCAAAAACGGCAGCATGTGGCTATGTGACAAGCCAATAAAAACTGACGTATTTATAGTCGTTGAATCCAAAAATGTAAAACAATACATGTATGTATATCATTCATTCTATTTAAAATAACGAAGTTGACGTCAAGTTCCGGTCAATCGTAAGTGATATTTTGGTTAAAGTATTGTGTTTGTAGTTCCAATCGAACAGATAATGGTAGTTATTTATTTTCCTTGTTTTTTTTATGAATATATAAAAGTTTTTAATATTGGTTTTTGTTCCGATGCTTCTAAAATAGATTGAAACAAACAAAATCAAAAGATTGTCTTAAAATTTTCGAAAATAAATCGATCAATTTCAAAAAGCCAAACGCAAACATGTAGTGTTTCAAAAGCCCATTAAAATGAGGTATTACGACTCAATTTTCGCATCAAAAGTTGTCCTCTTCGATAATACTTCTTATGTGTTTGATAAACTTCCAGATTTCCAGAAATCTAGGTTTTACACAAATGAACACCCGGTATATTAGGCAGACAAAGATTTCTTTGTTTTCTTAAATATATTCCGCATCTAATAACTTTAATTTGAATTTTTTAAACACTAAAAATATTTCCTTCTGTTTTACAGTGGAAGTTTTAAGGCCCTCAAGATGAATTTGATGTTCAGGAAGAATTTTAAGGAATCCAAGGGTGGTGGCGGCAGCGGAGTGAAAATTTCGATATCGAAAACTGGCAGTAGGACCGGAAAACGTTCGAATAGAGAGCAAGGTTATACACCGATAGAAGAACACCATTATAGAACACACCTGTTTTTTAGCCCACCAAGATGCACGTACACATTAGAGGAGACAGAAGGTAGAATTTAGTATATTAATAATGTACAAAATATTACTAAAATATGATGAATCATTTTGTAAAGTAATTAGATAGTCTTTTGACGCGCTGTACTGATTCTAATGTAACGCTTTTTATGCTGCTCGCTTTCCGATATTAACCGATACATAATAATTACGACGTAGACCTTGAGTGATCCCCGATAGCATATACACACATCCGAAAATTTTCTTAAAAGCCTTGGCATGAACCTAACTAAAAATATTTTAAATGCCAGCGCTATTGGCCGATACATTTTTAGGTTTAATCTTCAGTTTAATCCGGTATAGACAAGTCGTGATTTAGTCTGCGTCTACCAAAAAATAAATGCCTCATACCGCAATACAAGTTGAGCAAATGTAGATTTGACACTACATTACTCGAAACCGTAATTGTAAGTAAGTTTTGCTGAGCCTATTAATTATGCGTAGAATCATGTAGAATATTCACTAGGCTAATGTAGATTTGTAAACTAGATCGTTTGGCGGTTTTCTGTTAAAGTTTTATTTTTTTAAATTGTATCTACTTGTTAACGAGAAACGAGCGCTTTGTTCTCATGCAAACAAAAACTAGGTGATCCGTATTTATTTTTATTTGCGGTTGTGGATATTATATTTGCCAAAAAATCGGGACCTACAACATTTCTGAAATATTTGTATAGCAATCAATGTTGAAATTAAGTTATCTATGTATTTATTCGACCGAATTCTACGTAAATGTTAATGTTAGCAATTGCAATGAGTTTTTTTAAGAGATTCCTCACTTCACGATCAAGGTAAAAAGTTAGAATGTGTGATAGCTAATGTCAGGAATTCTGCGTCAAAAGTATTTGTAGCCGTAAGATTAATTACGTATTTCTACAGCTAGTCCTTGCTGAATAGATCGTTAAATGCATAGGCAAGGCTGAGTAGAAGTACCGGCTGTACTTGTTAGCATTTAAAATTGTAATTTGGGAATGCAGCCAAAAGATAAAAAAGGGAGTTTCTATGTATGTACATAATTATATATTCGTGTATTTAATGTCAATAAATTGATATGATTATTATTATTATACTTACATATCGTTGTAAAAAGTTAAGATACGTTAGAGGATATTAAATTTTGTACAAGATATACAATTGTTCATCGCCCCGAAACTTAAGAAATTCAAATTAGAAAACGGAAAAAAGACGTCAAAAATATATGATACAGATATACATCAATAATAGTAATATAATTATTTAAATTAAAAAATTAATTAATATAAATTTAGAAGACCTGGAATAGATTCTCTCTATATACATCCTACAAAATTACAATATCATTATTTGTTATCTTCTGTCTGTTTGTTTTCATCTTAAATCGGTGTATCTATAACACCTTTAATTGCGTCAGAACTTCCTTTTGTTGAAATGTCATCCACGACTTTTATTTCGCGAACGGAATCAGTCGTACTGAAACGTAAGACAGATGCACGTTCACTGGATTTATTTTGAGAACTCATAATGTTCTTGATGCAGTTAGAAACACTTGATCTCGGCTCGTGTAACTTAAATTTTTCTAATCTAGCTTGTTTCAGTGCATTTTCTTCAGATTCGGTGAACCTCTTAAGTCGATTATCCATGCCAATCCAGTCACTGGATACTGCTTGTTCCGCGGTTTAATGATAATGCTGTACAGTGTGTTCAAAATGAAGTTATTGAAGTATTGCTAACTTCGTTATTATTCGAACTACGTACTCACAAGGGAACACCGGCGGGTGTCCCCCTCCGATTTCGATGAAACTTAACAGATCGAAAGAGTACCTTAAAATAAGAGATACGTATTTTTTTTTATCGGCGGAACCGCACGATTTTGGGGACAGCCCCCTCCAAAGTTAGAACGATTTTTCAATTTTTGCAAATATTTCCTAAATTATAACAGATATTAAATTTTCTTCTTAACATAATTTGCAGCATATTGCATGGCCCTACGGGTGGCGTCGTCCGTATTCGCAAAAAGTTAATAGCGGGGGACGGGGTACCCCGTACCCCCCATTTTGTTTACATTTTTTCTTTTTCTTATTCATCAAACGACCCCCGATTTTACATAGAATACGATGATGTATAACAAGTTTAGAAAATTATTAATTGTAAAAATAGAAAAATAATAATATCTAATGCTTCAAAATTAATAAACTTGTCTATTGATATAAATCAAATGAACTATAACATTATCCTTAACATAATTTCCAGCATAATACATGGTCTCACGGTAGATATCTTCATAAAAAGCTAATAACGGGGGACGGGGTACCGCATACCCCCGCATTTTTTTAATAATAAGTTTATTCATTATTCATAAAAAAAAATCGCTCACTTCAAATCATTTCAAAACCTGGCTAACGGATGTTTTTCTCTCGAATACCGGGCCAAAGAGGGTCCTTTTGATTGATTCTTGGAGTGGGCATTGTGTTGCCGAACTTCAGCAATTAGTGCCAACAGACAAAACTTTGAGCATTTTAAATATACCAAAAAAAAACGACAGCGATTGTATAACCTCTAGATGGTTTTAGACTGTGAAAAATTTTGTTAGAACTTTTTCGGATATAGTGATTCTTATGAACTACGACATAGATTTACATCAGAGAAGTAATATTATTAAGTTGCAATCCCTAACCCATAATCAGTTTTCTTCCCCAAGATTTTTCGACTTATTCAAGTACCTACTCGTGGTATAAGAGTGGATACGTTGAGGAAAGACCTGGGCCCTTTAAAAATCCTGTAGAGTTTGCAATAAACCAACTATTGTGCGGTGTTCATGGTGCAAACAAAATCTGTGTTTTAAACACTTTTACACAGACTATCGCTACTGTAATACTTACATAGCTTAATTACTGTATGTATATTAATCTTGTTCGCTATTGCAATACATAGGTATATACCAATAATCACATTACAGTATGTCATGTATTTAAACATTTATAAGCATTAGGTATAATGTTTTTCTAATTCTGTTCTATTGTTTCCGAAATGTTATAATCGTTACACATTAGTTATTTTATGCTCCATTGAATACTTACATTGTACACCTACACTGCACGAAAAAATAAATTAAAAAATATATATGTATGTATTATTTAATCCTTCGTCCTGTGTAGCAAATTTGTTCATATATACGCACTAAAGGATTATGGTATTCTAAGAATGAATAACATTTTATTAAGGAAATATATAAAACGCAGTCACTAACTGCAGTTGATAAAACGA
This sequence comes from Cetonia aurata, assembly GCA_949128085.1. Classification (NCBI taxonomy): domain Eukaryota; kingdom Metazoa; phylum Arthropoda; class Insecta; order Coleoptera; family Scarabaeidae; genus Cetonia; species Cetonia aurata. The sequence goes on along the minus strand of OX421890.1, from coordinate 23,539,173 downwards.
TTTATATTGCTACCACCGATAAAAGTTTCGTATAGTATATAGTATAAGTTAGTAGGCATAGAAAAGTTTGACCATAGCTTGTCGAGTAGATACAATAATTCTAAATTAAGAAATATTTAAGTAAGGAGAGCAGCGGAGTAACGGTAACAAACAATTGTTGTTAATGTACTATATTATTATTATTACAATTATTTTTATTATTAATCCTCCAAATTTATTACCATTGTTTTCTATGTAAAAGCGATCTTTTTTTGATGAATAATGAATAAATTTATTATTAAAAAAAATGCGGGGGTATGGGGTACCCCGTCCCCCGTTATTAGCTTTTTATGAAGATATCTACCTTGAGACCATGTATTATGCTGGTTAAGGATAAAAACTTATTTCTGTTATAGTTCATTTGATTTATATCAATAGACAAGTTTATTAATTTTGAAGCTTTATTATTATTTTTCTATTTTTACAATTATTAATTTTCTAAACTTGTTATACATCATCGTATTCTATGTAAAATTGGCCTTCTTTTGATGAATAAGAAAAAGAAAAAATGTAAAAAAAATGGGGGGTACGGGGTACCCCGTCCCCAGTTATTAACTTTTTGCGAATACGGACGACGCCACCCTTAGGGCAATGCAATATGCTGCAAATTATGTTCAGAAGAAAATTTAATATCTGTCGGAGGGGGACACCCGCCGGTGTTCCCTTGTCAGTTAAATTAACAAACTTGTAGTATTTTTTCTGTTGATTATGATGGTGAAATCAGAAAAGGAGTTGTGTTTCGCATTATGGAGATATTGAAAAAATAATATTTTTTTTAAATGGTATATTTTTGCACATTTTGGAAGGACCGAGAATTTTAATCAAGAATTGTTTGATACACTACTACTCTAAATTTAAAAATGAAGAAATTAGGGCCACTTGAATGCGCTAATGCCTACTGAAATCATCAAGTAGGCTTTGATTCATTAATGGAAAAAACAATTCTGTCGAAATTAAATAGTCGATAATAATATTTGAGCAAAATATGTTAAATCCTGTTGACGTACATTAGATTTAATATGCTATGTATTTATTTATATGTTAAAAAAACCGTGTTGTAATAGAAACTCTCATATTTTGTAATAAAAATTTGCAACGAACTATAAACATACATATTTTGAAAAAAATACCAATTTAAATAAAAACCATTTAATACTTTGTTTTAATTTTTCAAATTAAGAAAAAAGCGGTAATTGAAATTATTAAATTATTTAAAATTCTCAAAAACGAGCTTAAGTGGCTATGGTTATAATTGAACTAAAATTTATACAAAATCAATCACGGCTTTTTTTATGTACTTCTAAGTTTATTTAAAATTAGACGTTTCGACAGTATTTTTTGTCTTCATCAGTTGAAATTTCTACATATATATATATTTATAATTACATAATTTTTATTACTGCTCAATTTGTCATGGAAGGTTTAGAATCTAGTATACTTATTAATTTAAAGTTCAAACAAAAACTATACAAACGTTATATTGATGATTGCCTAGTTATTAAAAAAAAAAATTTACATTTTAAATTAGTTTGGTACACAGAATGTGCAATAAACATAATCAAAATTCACTTTCTAATAAAGAAATGTTAAATAACATTAAATATTCACACAAATATCCGGTCGCTTCCCGCTACACCAATTTTAAATTAACTCCGGATAATTAATTTTAAATTAATTGTTTTGGGAAATTCGTGGATTTCCATTTTCAACCGAAGACCGAATGAACTAAGTAGCGATAAAAATATCTAAGCATACTGCGTTATCCCTACCCTAAATTTATATTTACAAGTGCTTTTTTCCTTTTACCGCCTGCTTTGACATGCAAAAAACGCTGTAATTGCGAAACAAATGTGTTTTTACCCTAATAAATCCATCAGCACCGAATGGTACAGCGGGGCCTGTTCACCATTTAATAAATTATTATTTTTTTAGATTCTCTTTTAATATAAATACTTTCAAAAGCAGCTAATTCTCTCGGAGATGTATAATAAATTTTCGTTTTATAATGACTACACTCAAATTTACTGTTATTTATTTATTTTTTCAATTAATTGTTGACAATTTTTATAATTAACAATAAGGTATGTTTTTTATCATTGAACTATTTTTAATATAAATTATAATGCGTCAATAAAGTATTTGAACAGCGTCCATTTTTATTGTGCCTGTAACAATAAAAAAATATCTATATTATTAACTTACATATACAGATTTCATATAAAACTTTATACATGACAGTCCAACTCAGAATTTCAAATGGGAAACTATCGAATTAAAACAAAAATTCCAAATCAATAAAGTATTTGAACAAATACAACATATAATATTTGTTTTTAATATTTTTTTGGTAAACCATTATTATGTAGGACACTTTTGAGTCTCTTTGTCGTAGAAGTAACCAGCTTTTGTGTGATTTCTGGTGATATTTAATCTAAAGTTTCCTGAAAGCATCGTTTCTCTTCCTTAATTCTAGGTCCAATATATGACTTCGAAGTGGGAGGGAGAAGCACTTTGGGCACTCTGTATAGCAACCATTCTTGAACTATGCGTGAGGTGTGTTTAGGGTCGTTGTCCTGTAGCAGCATATAGTCATTTTTGATGTTCAGCTTTTCTATACTTTTTGGAATTTTTTCTTGCAGAATCTTCAAATAACCTTTGGCATCTTAAATTCTTTCAATAAAGTGTAATTAACCGCCACCATTGTATGACATACTACTCCAAACCGTGACTTGACCACCTCCATGCTTCACAGTGGGGGCTAAATTTTCTTTTTGCAATTCTATTCCTGATTTGCGCCAGACAATTTGTCGCCCATCCGAACCAAAAATATTAAACTTGCTTTCCTCCATGTATAAAACTTTTTGCCATAACTCCAGAGATTTATCTTTGAACAAATTCGCATATTGCACGCGGCTAATGTACTTGCACTAATGTTTGGATTTTTTCCACCTCGCTCAAAATTTATCTCTCATCACGGTTGCTTAAAATTTTCGGACGATCACTGCGATGTTTACTGTCGACACTATTACTTCCTTTGTATTTATATTTTGATATAGTGTACTGTTCTATGAGGTTTGTTTACATCTGCGGCTATTTGTCGCAAACTTTTGCCCTGCTTATGCAGTACAACAATAATTCGTTTCTCAGCTTCACTAAGTTCTTCTGTTTTGCGACCCATATTACGGACTACGTGTGACTGTGGTTTTATCCCTTCCTAATGTGCTCTTAGAAGTAAACACATTGAGTTTTCCCCCGTTTCTAGTTCAACTACGTTTGTTGTTGTCTTTACCAAAAATCAAGTGTTTAAATAGTTTATTGGGTTGGAATTTTTGTTTTTATTCAAGAAATGGTTTGGCATTTGAAATTTTGAGTTGGATTGTAATGTATAAAGTTTTATAAGCGATTTGTAAAAGTCCTACGAATTAATAATATTGATATTTTTTTTTCGTTGTGCCTCTATGTAAAAAATGCACGGTGTTCAAATACTTTATTGACTCACTGTATGTAATCTTTCGTAGAAATTTCAACTAATGAAGACAGAAAATACTGTCGAAACGTCTAATTTTAAATAAACTTAGAAGTAGAGTAGTAGAAAGTTGGAGTTATTGTTTATAATAAAAAAAGGCTACAAAAATACAACTATAATTAAATTAAAATTGAATTTCTTAAAGATATGAACATAGAAAAACCCTTTCAGATGAAGTACTATTCGCCTGTGTTTCCGTTTACCATTTTTAAGGGTTTATTTATGGGTTGCGGTATATTCAAAAGTAAGTTCACAATTCACACTCAAATGCATATCGATAAGTTTTCCTTTACATCTCAAAAGAAGGCTTCTTACGATGAATAAAAAAAGATATACTCTCTTTGCTTTTACTAATCCAATTAATTTTTATATGCTAACATCTAACCACACGGCATTAATACGGTAAATAATCTATAGTGACATGCAAAAGTAAACCAAGTAAGATAGCGTACAAAATAAAGCAAATTTTAGCTTAATGCCTGCTAATTCTGATAACCGACGCTCATAGGTGCATTATGTTACATTTCTGTTTATAAATTCTGTTGCATATAGAGCCGCGCTGTGGACCAATGACAGGAGGCGAACAATTTGTGCCTTTATCGACCACCTCGCCAGCTATAAGCGAATCGGACTTTCCTCAGCCACTGGTGGTAAGAAGTCCCTCAGTTTCGCTTTTAAAATGGCCTTCGCCAAAAAACACACCGAGCAGGCAGGTACGTCCACAATCGTCGCCCTTGACACATTACGAAACGAAACTACAATAACGTAATCTATCTCCAATCAATATCTGTTTTCATGATTTTTTATGTCTCATCATATCCCTGTGTTATTCACAGTATAACTGGTGCGAAGGACACAGCAAAAGAATAGAATTGGGACACTATTTGCTGAAATATCTTTCTCTTTCTCTCTCTTCTCCTTTCACACATAATTTTTTGCTTTTCAACCGTCTCTTTTCTAGACGAGGTGATCCATAATCATAATAAAAGTTATCTGCACATGTTCGGTACGTCTGCAGCTGGCAGAATCTAACGGCTTTTTGTTTCGTTTGGTTCTTTCATTAAAAAGACATCGTTAATATATAGAGAAATATTACGTAGTTTATTAGCTTTAGCGATCGTAAAATAAAAACAATATAAATCTTCAGGGTGTTCGAAAATGTTTGATGCGAATTGATAGAGAATCACATCAGGTGATTGTATGATGACTCCAACAATAGATCATGAGCTCTACCATGGTGGCAGATTTTTGGGTAATTGTTTAGGCATTGTTACCTTTGTTGTTATTGTTATTACGCAAGTCGTTCCTAGAATCATTCCATACGCAGGAGTGTGTGTTGCCACTTTTTCGTAGCCTTGACATACAAATAATAAGAATTTTTGGGAACATTTAGGTTCGTTTATTTAATTTTATTCCCAAGATAATACATATTAAAAAAAAAAAAGGTTTCGAAGATTAGTAACTTAGTAAAAAATTAATATGTTTCTTTATGTATTTGTCGTTTTTTTATCGACTTCATAATTTCAATGTTTAATTATCCCCATAATTAATAGACAGGGTTAAACAAAACCGATGAAGAAGTTACTAATGAAAACTTCGAAACGTTTTTTTGGCTATGTATTAACTTAGGAATAAAACAGAATCCACGAGCCTAAATTTCCACAAAAATTCATACTATAATAAGTACATGAATTGTTCATGTTAGATTTGTGACTCCATTTTTCTATATCGGGGTCGTCTCGCGGGTTGAGAGTTTGGCTTGTCTCCCCAAAGGTAGACAGAAGCTCCTATTGCAATTTTATTGCCTTTGTTGGTACATGGTGATACCAACAAGAGGCCATGAAAACCATGGTGGCATTTCGGTTAGATATTCCCATGGCAATTAAAATATGTGACATGTGACTTTATGTCCACAAAATTAAACTAATCTTCAAAACAAACTCGAACGTCTTTGATCCATATATTGACATAGGGCTTATAGTCAGAGGAATCTGTTCTCTTCTATTTTCCATTCCCCTCCACGTGTCAAATACGACACGATTTCTGAAATTTAAAATAGATTCATTGATACTTACGTTATGATATTGTTTTATATATTTTATTAAGCCCACATAAAATCCAAATGTTTCTTTCTGCACTTCGGGACATAATAGCATATGCGGACGCTAGTGGCATATTTACGTATGGGCAGAACGGGCTAGGTAGTGAGGAGGGAGGGGACAGCCACATCTAAGTACAAACTATAGGAATACCAAGTAGCGCCATTTTGTTTTATCCCATATGATTTAGGTCACGTGTGAATGGTCATTGTAAACAAACATTTGTGTTTTGTATTTATTATGATTTTGGAATAAGTTTGAACTGTTATCCAAGTTTAAAGGAAAGTACCACATCACTGTGCAGTGAGAAATTGTAGGAGCGATAAAATTGATTCCTCGGGGCTTCATTTCTTTGGATTTTCAAAAGATGTTACGAGGTTACTGTTGTAACATACAATCTGTACATGGTAAATAATATACATATCTTCTAGGATGTCATTCTGGGCATTGCTTACTGACCGGAGAGAAATTTTAGAGATGGGAAATTGTGGTCGCTTGAAAGCATATCTTCTCTACGTTTACTGTATGAAGAATTAAGTCAAGAAGGAATGGAATATATATACACCAGAAGAATAAATCAAGATTGTCTGGAAAATTTCTTCGGAACTGTGCGACAATAAGGAGAAACTGTCTAAACCCGACCCCGATACAGTCAAATAAAATTAATAAATTTTACGACATTCCAGTTGATTATAGACACATAGATATATCCGAAGAAAATGCTCTTACTTATATCGGAGGATATTAAAAAAATGTCTGGAAAAACATTCTTGGGTGAAATACACTGAATTTTCAAACGTATATAAGGATATCATTTTGATAGCAGTTCCAAAATTAATGCATTCTATAGAGCCCATTACCAGGATTATGATAATTTATTTGGTAATTTAAAGTTGCCTGACAGCAGCTTTTATCGCTTTATTAATGAAATGGATTCGTATTTTCCAACACGTATTTGCAAAAAAAAATGTTGAACTTGAATTAGTTAGGCTCATGAAAAACATCAATTGGCCTCTTCCCAGTGGAATATTTAATAAAATTATTTGTTAGAACGAACATTTTTTATTCGTTAAAATTTTACAATAGATTGTTGAAAACAAAGCCACGACAAAATAGAAAATTAATATATCTTTTACATTTGTAAATAGTTGTTTAATTTACCTGATCGACATGTTTAACATTTAAATAACGAATTTGTTTTAATGCTAAAAAAACACGTTTTAATTTGTTTTTAGACATATTACAAGGATATTACTTACATATACATTTTTAAATTTCGCGCAATGGATAAAACAAAATGGTAGAAGGTCACCGAAAACTCTCCGTAAAAACCCATGTATAAAAACGTTAGTGACGCTACTTGGTCTACCTATACTTTGCTAAGTAGCTCAGGGCGACACGAACTGTAAATACGCCACTGGCTGAGGCATACTGTTTTCTGGTGTCTCACCTCAATATCTATTTTGCGTCGAAACACTGCCAAAATCCTTTTGACACACTTCACATACCACCTCGTAAATACACAAAATTTACAAGAAAAGGATTTGTAACATTAAAATTATTCCGTAGTTCTTTTTCTCAACAGTTTCTAGAAATCGAAATTACGACATTCAACGTCAGAAAACGTGCTTTTTACACAAAAATCAATACGGCAAAATCGGCCATCTATTAGTTATAGTTATAACTAAAGCTCGGATTATATGCAAAATACATATTTGCTTTTTAAAGGTATATCAACCAAATTTTTAGAATTTTGGCTGTATCTAATGTTTTTTTACTAAAATGAGCTTATTAAAAAATGCATATTCTGCTTATATTTTTGCTACTTCATGCATATTTCATGAAATTGCATATTTGTACGTATTTTCATCAAATTACAAATTTCCTCAAAAAATTCCATTGAATGTTAAAGATTGGAAATTTCTGTGAAAAGTAAACCTGTAATTCCTTAATTGATATTTACTGAAAAAAAGCACGACTAGTTTCGTCAACAACATTTTCTAGTGCGTTCTACAGCGAAAAACAGTAACTTATATACTAAAATTATAGATACAAACAAATTACGAAACTTTAATTTTTAAAAACAGACGTTGCAAACTAAATCTCAACTGGCAACCCACAAAGGCGGTGACAGAACATCTAATACAAAGGCTCATTGAATCTAACGCCGACAAACAAAGAAATAACAAAATACAGTAGAGCGTCGATTATCCGTGAGCGTTTAAACCGTGGAACGGATTATCCGAGCAGGGTTCTCGCCGAAATCTTAAAAATATAAATGAAGTTAGTTCCCACGGCGATATTTTCTTGGAATAAATGCTGTAAAAACGGCATAATCCGCGTGCACTCCAATATTTTATTTACACAATTTAAGACATACTACATTTATTTTCAAATTTGTTTGGCTCACGGTATTAATAGAGTTGTCGAAGAAGTAATAAACCAATTGCCTCTTGTGAGAGTTAATTAGTAACATAAAAAAGATTTTTGTAAAAGCGCCATTGCGGGTTCAATTTTACAAGAACTCGTTTCCCGATTTACCGTTACCGCCACAACCAGTAACTACTAGGTGGGGTACATGGCTAAATGCCGCAATATTTTATTCCAAAAAATTATCAAAATATTAAAAACTTTATTTTTGAATTATCTGATGATTCAAATGCTATAAGAGAAGCTAAAATTACCTTAGAAAATAATATAATACCAAATCAGTTAGCATTTTATTGCAACACATTTTTCTATAATATCAGAAACAATTTCGACATTAGAATCAAGAGAACTGCTCTTGACTCACTCTGTAAATTTAGTAAACAAATGTCAGAAAGCACTCTCAACTGTTAGAGGAAACGGAGAAATAACTTTTAAAAAGCTAAATTCAGTATTGGAGAAAAATCAAGGGTTTAAAATGCTTTCAAAAGTTTCTCTTATTTTAAATGGAGAATTTGTGGAGGACATTGAATTAGACCCTAATATTGTAAGCAATTTAAAACATGCTCCAATTACTTCTGTCGATGTAGAACGATCTTTTTCGACGTTCAAACATTTGTTAGATGACAGACGTCATTCATTTAAAATAGAAAATTTAGAAAAGCACCTAATTGTCAATTTTAATAATAAATAATAGCAGTTTAAGTAGTTAGATAGACCAAGAGCAACTAGTTAGTAGATAGTATATAGGTGTTTAGGTAGATATTATATTACTAGTTAAATAATTAAATATTTATTAAATTAAGTTATTTTTTTAAAATAGTACATTATTATAATATAAGTATTATAACGTCACAGAACCTCTAAGTTTTTGTATATTGTTAATAAGGAATAATGTTGTACGAGCATTATGTTGTAAGACGCTTAAAATGTAAAATAAACTGTTATCTTCATGTTTTTTTTTTAAGTTGAAATAGTGCATACTGATGCATATTTCGCATATAGCAGAGCATATTTGTCAATAATTTCTGCATATTGTTGTCAAAATATGTGCATATAAATGCGCATATTTTGTTGTTTTTTTTGTGCATATAATCCGAGCTTTAGTTATAACCGTTAAAAACTGGAACTGTGTATAGATTCCTTTAGTGAATGCTATTATATATTTCATTTGAATTCAGCGGCATAATACCGTTACGGCCCCCTCTGGCGATTGATCGGCATAGAGAGCTGTTTGACGGATCCTCATTTTCTGGTGTTGCGGAAAATGATCCCCTTTCAAACAAATCCAAGGCACTATATATATTTTCAGTAAAGTTGTTAAAGTTTAAAATATGGTGCAGGTGCCTCATACCTGGTATGAATTTTAAAGAGGTTTTCTGGTTAAAATCATTTTACAAATTGAGGAGTACATTTTTTTATCCACACAAATTGTTTTCGAACACCCTTCATCCATTTTGAGATACACTGCGTAATATTTCTGTATACATATCGTCTAATATCAAAGTACATTGCATACGCTGACATTTCTGCATGATCTTTCAAAGGGTTTACTATCTCAGTTGTTTTTAATGCGTTGTTTTTTTTTTGTCAGCAGAGAGTTACAAGATTGTAAGCTTATATAGGCGACAAGCAACATAGCTTCTCATTTTGTTTTGTGAAAGTGCACTTATATTAAGAACTATTACGTTGGTGTTAAAGGCCATAATACCATTTCTACCTTATCGTTTATGAGCTGCATGCTGTAGGCATGGCGAAAGATAAATATGTAATGATATATGAATAAATAGAGCTTTTTTATTATACAGGGTGCGTCAATCTTTTATTACTCAAGGCTATCATAGATAGTAACTTCATATTTTTTATGTAATTCTTCGCATTTTTATTGATAATGTGCTACTTTACTCAATTCAAAATCGTTTATTAAAGTAGCACTTCACCACATACAGGGTTAGTAAAAAGTCCCGGAACGGTCAAATAACTTTGTTATTTGAAAATTATGATTTCTGAAATTTGGTATGGGGGTATAGTTAATATAAATGCATTTTATGCAATACAGTTAATATTTTTTTCACTTCCGGTTTAATCGGCAATACGTCCAACTTTTTTTTTTTTAATGGAACGCCCAGATTTTTTTTAACACTTTTGAATGCAAAATAAAAAACTACGTTCAGGAAGTATTAAGATGTTTATTTTTATTCACAAGAAAACAGTTAAAAAATTAAAAACGTGTCCTAATACAGAAAAATCAAGGTACCTTTGAAAAAAGTTGTTGTTTAGTGTTTGCATTCTTTTTGCCGTCACATTTGACAATTTTAAAAGCGTTTTAACTTTAGCATCGCTATAAAATTACTTATTTTAAACATTGACACATTTGAAAATGGCAGAAAAACTTACTGAATCAGAACGAATTGAGATATTAATGATGCGTGGGTACGGTGATCGTCAACGTTCTTTTGAAGAGGTTCGTATTTTGTTTAATACTGATGTTTATCCGGATCGTCACATTAGTAAAAGTACGGTATGCCGAACAATTCAAAAGTTTGAAGTCTTTCGTCAGGTGAAGGATTTACCTAGAAGGGGACGTCCATTAACAGCAACAGATGAAGAAACTAGTTTGAATGTGTTACTTACAGTGGAAGAAAATCATCACGTGTCCACAACAGAATTAGGTCAAATTCATGAGATCTCTCAAAAATCTGCTCATACGATTCTTAAATCAGCAAGAATGAAAGCCTATAAAATGTATCCCGTCCATGAGTTAACTGAAGATGATCCAGATCGTAGACTACAATTTTGCGAAACAATGACGGAATTGATCGAGCAGCAGCCTAATGTTTTAGATCACATCATTTTATCAGATGAGGCAACGTTTTGTCTCAACGGCACTATGAACAGACATAATTGTCGCTACTGGTCAATTGAAAATCCGCATTGGATTGAAAAAGTCCATACACAGCGTCCTCAAAAGGTGAATGTCTGGGCTGGTCTTGTTCGAAACAACATCATTGGACCATTTTTTATAAGAGGAAATTTAACTGGCAACGTCTACTTAAATTTATTGCGAAATGAGGTTGTTCCAGCACTTGCGGCCCTCTTTCCAAATGCAAACATAGGTGATCACCCTAATGCACATTTTTGGTTTCAACAAGATGGAGCTCCCCCCCCCCCATTTTGCCCATAATGTCCGCGATTATTTGAATGAAATTTTTCCGGGACGTTGGATCGGACGTAGAGGAGCAATCGAATGGCCAGCACGTTCGCCAGATCTCTCGCCATTAGATTTTTTCTTTTGGGGTCACATGAAATGTCAAGTGTACAAAAATCGTCCCCATAATCTTGAACAATTGGAAGAGAGAATAGTTCAAGAAGCCAATCGCATCACTCCAGAACAAATACAAAATTCAATAAGAAATTTTACTGACCGTTTACATTTTTGTCAAATTGTAAATGGAAAGCATTTTGAACAATTATTGTAATCGCAACCTGAATAGACAGGTATCTTGATTTTTCTGTATTAGGACACTTTTTTAATTTTTTAACTGTTTTCTTGTGAATAAAAATAAACATCTTAATACTTCCTGAACGTAGTTTTTTATTTTGCATTCAAAAGTGTTAAAAAAATCTGGGCGTTCCATTTAAAAAAAAAATTTGGACGTATTGCCGATTAAACCGGAAGTGAAAAGAATATTAACTGTATTGCATAAAATGCATTTATATTAACTATACCCCCATACCAAATTTCAGAAATCATAATTTTCAAATAACAAAGTTATTCGACCGTTCCGGGACTTTTTACTAACCCTGTATAATAATACTATATAATAATGTCACTATTAATGAAACTGAATAAAACACAGTCTGACAGAAAATTGCTGTGTAAATAAACAAAGCCATGTCAGATTACTAGGTTACGGAAATCCCACGCAAATATCTATATCTATTATGACTTTTTTAAATTTCAAACTTCAAACTACTTTTTGTACGATTATTTTCTTACTAACAAAATGCGAAAAATAGTATAAACAAAAGTAGTAAGAGAAGCAGTTTTACTAAACTTATATAGCTTTTTAGTTACTCGCTCGCTGCGTTCGCTCGTACTCAAAAGCTATATTCGTTTAGTAAAACTTTACGTTTCTAAACATGTTGTTTAATATAATATTAACTTTTTAAAATGGAACATCACAATACTTTCCTGATAAACACCATGTATAGGGCGGCCCAAATTCAATATCCATAATAGCTAAATAAACTTTGCAGTGGCAATAGGACATTAAGGGCGCACTAAATAATGCCACCACAAATTCAATTATAGAGGTTTTACGGAGGAAAGACGTTACACCGAAGTTTCTGCAGTGGATAAAAGCCGGCCTAGAAAATAGGATAATTGAATTCACAATCGGCGAGGCTACCAATTGAAGGGGTGATAAGAGGGGGGTGCCCGTAGGGTGGAGTTTTGTCTGCTTTATCGAGGGTTACCCTAGTGGACGACCTAATCCAAAAACTGATCAGAAAGGGCGTTCATTGATTGGGGTATGCTGACGACCTTACAATAGTCGTTAGAGGGCGGTTCCCAAAAGTTCTGGTGAAATGTATGCAAACCGCTATAAATGCGATAAACAACCGGTGTAAACAAGAGCGACTATCAGGCAATGTTCAGAAAACACAAATCGTGAGGCTCCTAGACGGTGTCAGGAGGTGAAAGGATTCCGTATGTTAAAATTGCGAAATACCTTGGAGTGTTTGATCAAAGACTTACATGGAATACACCCAACAAGGCCACTATTGCCCTAGGCAGGTGCAGGAGTTTGTGCGGAAGAAATTAGGGCCGTTTGGCCCGAAAATTACTCTGCAGCCTATACCCAAGGGTAAATAGACGTATGTTACCATGGTAACATACGGAGCATCAGTATGGTGGCCAAAGGTGCGACAGACGGAGGCTAGGTGGCATATAAAGGCTGGCTTGTCTGTGTGCCACGGGCACGAAGAGATCGCCTCTTACCGCCGAAGTTGAGGTAATCCTATACCTGCCACCGTTACAAATGTATACACAGTCAAACACCGATACGTAAATCAGCACTATCAAAAACTACTACAAAACACCTTATGGGGATGCCAAGTAACGTCATAGTACAGAAACTCAACCTAAATAGAAATTATCAGGTTACAATACCAGATAAGAATTACTGGGAGAAAGCCCCTCCATTTAAAGCGGACTCAAACTGGTATACAGGCAACACTCAAAGCGATCAGTTTGCCAGTTTAAAAAATTATTTAGAGTGCGGATCTGTTTTGTCAGTTTGTGTTTTAGAGCTAGTGAGTTTGTTTATGTGTAATATACCAATAAGACCCCATTTAACTGAGGCTCACTTGAGAGATCATTTTGTTACACAAATAAGGGGTATCACGGGTGAAAACTGCTAAGACAGTGTTTAAAGAAAACGTCTATATCGCCCGAAATTTGCTATTTATAGTTGCTCCTATGCCTAAAACAATAAAAGCAGTAATAAAGGCTGGAGGAAGGAGCATTAAATACTGATAAAGCTAATAAACGAACGTTATAATCTTTATAATGCATTTTATTTCTTGTTTTATCGTAACGCTGAAAAAGTTACCCTGCCTATAACATTTACTCGTGACTGTATATCCATTCATTCATTCATTCATTCATAATGTTAGGGGGACACCTTTAGTCCAGGCACTTGAGCTGGGTGCTCATTGTACCATCCCTATTAAATCTCTTACTTCCACTCGAGCAGCTTGGTGTTCTCTATAAAGCCCAGTATCTTGCCCAGTGGGAACTTGAGAACCTTCGAGGGCTCCAATATAGCCTTCCCGAAATGTTCCTGCCGGAGTGTTTTCAACTCCTCACATGTGCAGATTACATGTAAACTCGTTTCCTCCTGTAGCTCACATCTTCTGCACCACGGTTCGCTTACTCGGCCTGTGTTGCAAAGATGCTTCCTCAGGGGACAGTGTCCAGTTACCAACCCAGTAATGGTTTTAACTTCTTTCTTGCTGCGTCTAAGTAAGTTATCAGAGAACTTGGCATCCCCATCCCCTATTAGCGCTTTAGCTTGGAGTTGACCTTCTGTCGTCCTCCATTTGTTTGTACTTGCATTATCCAGCCAGGTCCAGATCTCCCTTTTAGCAGAATCCCTTGTAATTCCACATACGGGCTCTGGACCTATGAAGTGGCTCTTGGAGCCCTCCTTGGCTAGTTCATCAGCTATTAAGTTGCCTTTTATATCCTCGTGTCCCGGCACCCAAATCAGCGACACCGTGTGATCCTGTGCCAGTGAGTTGAGGGATTGTTTGCAGTCTCTAACTAGTTTTGACCTAGTTACTGGGCTCGAGACTGCCCTGATAGCAGCCTGGCTATCAGTCAATATACTTATTTTCCTCCTCATGCAGCCCCCCTTTGCAATCATTTCTGCGCAGGCTGCAAGGGCGAATACCTCTGCCTGGAAGACCGTCGCATGCTTCCCCAGGCTTATGGATACCCTTTGATGTGGGCTCGGTCCGCAAATACCGGCTCCTGTGCCCTGGCTGGATTTGGATCCGTCCGTAAACCAGTTACTGGGATCATTAGTAACCCCACGTGCCTGGTCTCTGCTTGGTATAGAGGTTTTCACCTTTTCAGTGAAGATAATTTCGGGTGCCATACTGTCCGTTGGCATTTGAAGTAATGGTCCGTCCAGTATCGTACCCGTAGTATCAGTGTGCCCTCCAACCTTAATGTTGGGATGCCACAAGTTGTTGGTTTTCAGTCTAAGGATCGCATTCATTGCCTCCGCCTTCACGTAGAGCTCCAGTGGGGGGAGGCCCACGATGGCCTCCAAAGAAGCGGTCCCTGTGCTGTTACTTGCCCCAGTGATTCCCAGCAATGCCTGTCTCTGGACAGCAGTCAGCAGCTTCACTGCGGAGGACACTTCTATCCTTTTCCACCAGACTACTGCCCCATACGTCATCGCCGGCCTCACCACAGCCGTGTATAGCCAATGGATTACCCTCGGCTTCAGTCCCCAGGTTTTGCCCACAACTCTCCATTTCAGTTTCGCATCGAGGGTTACACCCAGATACTTAACTTCTTTGGTTAATTGTAACTCCTGCCCGAACAGTCTAATGCCGCCTAGGTCATTGAGTTTCCTCTTGTTGGTGAAACCAACCAACTTAGTTTTATGTGGATTAACTGAGAGTCCTTGTGAGAGACACCATTCCTCCACACTTCGCAGTGCATTGCGCATGATGCCTGCCAATACGCCCGGGAACTTCCCCCTAGCCACTATGACAATGTCATCAGCGTATCCCTGCGTCCATATTCCGTTGTCGTTTAACGACCTGATGAGGTCATCAACGACTAAGCTCCACAGCAGTGGTGATAATACTCCCCCTTGAGGGCACCCTCTAGTTGTCCTCATGGCGATGTCTTTATCTAGCATTTGGGCATTGACCACTCTGCTTTTTAGCATGCAGTCAACCCATCTGATGGTCGTTTGGTTAATATTTCGGTCCGCTAAGGATCGGTTGATTGAGGGCGTTGATGTATTGTCAAACGCGCCCTCTATGTCTAAAAACACTGCAAGGGCAACTTCCTTTTGATGAAGGCTCCTTTCGAGTCCTCCCACCAAACTATGTAGGGCAGCCTCTCCTGATTTTCCCCTTTGGTATGCCCATTGCAAAGGATGCAGGGGAGATCTACCTAGTGCTCCTTCTGTAATATTTAGATGTATAATTTTTTCCATAGTCTTCAGCATGAAAGATGTAAGACTAATTGGTCTGAATGATTTTGGATGGTAGTATGTGTCCTTCCCAGGTTTCGGAATGAACACAACCCTAGTGTCTCTCCAGGCCTTTGGGATGTAACCCAAGGCATGGCTAGCCCTAAATATCTCCAAGAGGGGCCCCATGATGTCTCCAATCGCCTCTTGCAGCAGTCTTGGAAACACTCCATCTGGTCCCGGAGATTTGTATGGTTCAAACGATTCAACTGCCCATCGAACAAGATGAGGTTTGAAAATATCGTTTGATATTCTCCAATCGTGCTTCGACGCCTTTCTAAAGGCAAGTGATTGGTCTATTTTACAGAGGTCCGCCCTCTCCGAACCGGGGAAGTGCACACTGAGAAGATACTCAAGAGTCTCCTCCGCAGTGGATGTGAACCTCCCGTCCGGCAACTGAATGGACCTGAGTGTATTAGAAGAGTCCTTTTTCAGAATCCTGTTTATTCTGACCATGTCAGGGACACCTTCTATGTCCTCACAGAAACTTCTCCAGGCCTTCTTCTTTGATTCTTTAATTCTTTTGTTATAGGTATTCAGTTTAGCCTTATAAGCTTCCCAATTGCCCGTCTTTTTCGCCTTGTTGAAAAACTGGCGTGTTTCTCTCCTGAGAGTGTTCAGCTCTTTACTCCACCAAGCGGCCTGTCTTGGCGAGCGACGCTCCCTTAGTGGACAGTTGTTTTCATAACACGAGAGAATGGTCCCTTGCAACCATACAAGGGCCAACTCTAGTTCCTCGCTATTCCTGATCCTAGCAGGATAATTTCTGGCTGCCACAGAGATATCGTCCCTGTAGGACTCCCAATTAGTCCTCCTGGGATCCCTGTACCTTTTCAGCTCCGTTACATATTTACATATTTCATAGGATATATACGCATGATCGGACAGAGATGGTTCATCCGATACATGCCAATTCCTGATCTTTTCCCGCACCCCTAGTGTGCAGAGGGTTATATCGATTAGTGATTCCCCCCTCGATGTTCTAAACGTTGGTTTGTCACCGCGGTTCAGACAGTCAAGTTCAGTGCTACACAAATAGTCAAATAGAGACTTACCCCTAGCATTATTGTCTCTGCTACCCCATGTCACATGATGAGCATTGGTATCCGCTCCGACAATTAACTCCAACTTATTCTTGCTGGTGAATGCCACCAAGGTCTCCAAGTTAGATCCTGGTAGTTCTTCATGTGAGTCGATGGGTAGGTACAGTGACGCAATGATCGTCTCTAGTACCTCCCCATCTATAATCACCCTAAGTCTGGCTGCCGTCATGTCCCCAGTGCACAGTTCCATGATTGGCATCATGTCCAGATCGGATCTAAAACAGATACAAGTTCTAATTTTAGTGTCGGGTGCCCCCATCATGAGCTCCCTTCCCCTAATCTGCAGTCCCCCCACCTTACCTTTGGTGATCCACGGTTCCTGGATTAGTAGGATGTCAATGTCTTCAGCCAGCACCCTTTGACAGAGTGCCGCCGTGGCTGTCTTCTTGTGCTGAAGATTGATTTGCACAATCTTCAGCGCCATTTTATTGCCCAGATGTGGACGCCTGAGGTTCCCCTGAGGTTCCCTCTTCCGGCGAACTGGGTTTTTTCTTTCCCAGGGTCACGAAGCTGGCCCTATGGTCGCAATAGTACGGTCTCCAATTAGTCCGCTCTAATGCCTCCTCGGTCTCCTTGTCGATCCGGAGACTCACATGCAGTCCCTTATCGGAAGACTTGGAGCCGAGGATTGCCCATCGGTCCACCCTGAACCCTGGATTCTGTCTCCCTAGACGTTTTAATCCCACTGTCAGATCCTCCTCCTTAGTCTCTGGTAGGTATGCCAGCACTCGCTGTTGCTTTGGAAGCTCATCACCTCTGATCAGCTTCCAGTTTGTGTTTTGTGCCAAATAGTCCCTCGTTGTGTTGAACGAGTCCTCTTCCGCACATATTACACCATAGTAGTCGTCCATAAGGCGGGAGGATTCAAACCTCGGCGCCCTGTCCGCACTATCTATGATGGCCATCAGGGCCTCTCTGATGGCTCCTACTGATTCCCCAGTCACCACGCTGGCCGGGTAATCCTTCGGGATTATAGCTGCTTTAATCCCCTTAAGGGCAGCCTTGTAATTGGCGACCCCGGGCGCATGTTTCGTCCGTTTGGTCACCTTTTCCTCAGGAGTACTTCTCGCCGACACGGTCCGCTTAACGGCCCCTGTCGACTTAGGCGTACTCCTGGGTTCCACTTGTGGAAGGGGTAGCCTGACCTTGCTGGTGTCAATGCCCTGCTCCCTCATCTTCCTCAGCTTTTTCCTCTGCGCGCCCGAGAGAACTCTCCTTTCCTTGGGCGCCTGGTCTTTCTTCACAGCTGTCTCAGTGTCACCTGATTGCTGTGTCAGTTGTAATGTTGTTGCTGGAGTCTCATCAGTCTCCATGGATTGTGGATTCTCTGCAGACTCCAGTGTGGTGTTTTTAATTTGTCTCGGTTCCATAAGTAGTCCCACGAGTACGGAAGAAGTATTTTGTCGATGCCTACAGAGCTTCCATTATAGGCACAAGGCGTATATACAAGGGGGTGCCGCCTGTTTCCCCCAGGTGGGTACCAATAATGACTGATCTTCTATTCAGCCACGCATCCCTTCGGCTTGGCCCCTCCACCTTAGGATTTAGGTTTTTATTGAGGTTACCTCCTCTCGGTCCGGGCGGTTAAGCCAAGACCCCCCACCCCATCTGCCTGCGAGACATGTCCACGAACAGCAGAAAGAGTGTGGTTTAGCAGCGACCGCTCACTTAATGGAGCGGAAGCTGGCATCGTTGACCCCGGTGCAAGCCCTTAGCCACGACACTACAGCTGGGCCGGGAGGCTGGTCCACGGACCGGCTTTCACCTAGGCCATATCGCGGGTTTAGTCGCTCAGGCGCAGCCAGGCACTCTCCACCATATTGCGGTTTAACCCGCTCAGGTCACTGGGTCATTGTGTCTGGTAGGCTTATAACCGCTCATCCCAGGGCACCTGTCAGGATAAACATCGAGACAGGTGCGCTGGGCTTCCCTATCCGCCACCTGGGAACGCGCCCGATGGGAGCCACACACACGGGTGTATATCCATTCTGATCCAATGAATGTATATCCATTCTTGTGGTCAATTCAATTAACGAAGGACAGTAATTCCTCACGAACGTGAATTTCGCTTTAGAATTCACGGTTTCATGACCAATCACATCACGTATAATTTCAGAATACACGGGCAGAATATACCAACTAAATACTATTCCACGCAACAGAATGTGCGTTGCATAGCCACCGATAAATAAGTTAAAATTTGGGAAAAATGTGATTCTTAACGGCTCGTGTTGGAATTTTCACCTTCGTGGTTAATAAGTCTCATTATATGATTATTGAAGAATATACTATTAATAATAATACTACAGAAAAATTAACAAAATAATGAGAATATAAAGTAGGTAGCCAATTGTAATACAACTATGATACCTACGCTTATTATTTGACACTTGAGATATCAATTATTTTGTTTATCCGTCATAGCACCCTATACTAGAGCTGTTATCCGGATCCGGATAATTTACTATCCGGATATCCGGATCCGAGTGCTATCCGGATCCACTATCCAGATCCGCTATCCGAAACCTCGGATCCGGATCCGCTATCCGATACCTCAGATCCGGATCCGCTATCCAAAGCCTCAGATCCGGATCCGCTATCCGATATAATTACTAATTACTTTAATGGTAATTAATTTAATAGTAATTACTAATTACTCTAAAGTATTTTTGAAAAATTTAAATAATAAGAAAGTTATAATGCCTAATAGAAATTGAAGAAAAATCATTTTTTTTTAAATATCTTTACAACGGCCAGTAAATCTAAAATCTGGTATGACCAATGGGTTTAACTTGAAAACTAGCTGTGGAGGTCTATCCCATATTTTCGCATCTTTGCTGCAAGGTGTGTTTTCACATTAGGTATATCGAATTTGGTCCACTTGATGGTAAAAACAATTTACTGACATCGTCATCCAATATCGGTCAATTTTATTGCTAAATTTGAGAGCGTTTCATGCATTCGATGTTTTCTTTGGCATATGTGATACACAGTGGATGCATTTAAAAAGGTGAATTTGGGTGACCCATCTTTTTATAAAACACCCAGCAGATGGGAATGGATTTCCGAAAGACAGGCAATTTAGAATACACCTCCAAAATATAAAATTGCTATCTACCATACAGCTCGAGTAATAATGAACCCTGCATATTTATTACATTTTGTTCAAAATATACTTTTTATACAAACACGAAGCATTTTTGGTTATGAACAGTTATCACTGCTGCAAACAAAAATGTGAGTCATACCTTTATACAGTATATTCAGAAAGTATTCACTCTCCCTCTTGTATAACTAGCTTCACTAAAAAGTAGCAGCTTTCATTACAGACATAGAAACTATACTACTATATAAAATATCGTAAAGCCAATGTAGTGTTCAATAAAGTGATCATATTTATGTATTTTAGCGCAAAATAAATAAATAAGTTTGCTTTATGGAATGGACAATGCTGTAAAAAAATTGATAATCATGAAATAATTAATTTTATAATTGGCTTTTATTCAGAATACTATAGATTAATTGTAGTTACTATAGATTGCCTATGGTAGAGCGTTCTCTAGGAAATGTAAATAAATTTAGAAAATATTGCATTACAGAATTAATAATTATGTATTCCACTGAAGAATAAGATACTTATGTTTCCATATACAGGTCAGCTTCAATCACGGGAACGATGTCCAATCCAACAACATGGAGAACGTGAGCAGAACGCTGACAGCTTTGGATAGGGATTGCTTCATCATTCCAGTTCATAGTTTGGAAAGATTTCTACCGGCTGGAGTACCAATGCCAGTAGGTAAAAAACGTGGAAATGGCAATTTGATCTAGGACTGAACTGATTTCGCGTTTTGCAGAAACCTGCCTCTTTGGGATCGGGTGAGAAGAGAACTTCAGGATCTCTGCACGTTATGGAGGTGAGAATTGTGGAATGTGTAAAGACTGTCCCATCGAAGAGTGTATTTTTGATCACAGCTTTATTTTTCAATTTAGATAAGAAACAATGTTTTCTAGAAAATTTGTATAGCATAATTTAACGCATAGGTTATTTCAAATATAAGTTAGCAAATGACTTAATCCTTTGAGGTTACTTTGGAGACAGTAAAAAAGAGGAGCGAATTATAGAACTATACCTCATCCACTAAAGATTTACAACGAAAACCGACTAAACGTTATACAATAATAGTAATATTGAAGGCCTTATACCTTTATAGATATAATACTACTAAAAATATCCACAGAAAATCAGATAAAATAAGCTTCCGTTGTTGATAAAACACTTAATATATAGGAGTGTACTATTACCACGTTCTATTCTCCCGCAAATTTGGGTTAAGTGCACTTTGTACGATAAGCACTACTCTATTTAAAACAGCGTTGGTGATACTCAATTATCTTTTATATGAAAAGTAACAACCAGCAACAATAAACTAAATAGACATACATTTTTATAATTAAAACAAACAAAATTACTAATAAAAGTGAATTGCTATACTCTGGAAAAGTTACTTTATGTATATGGATTTTTTATTACAGGTTTTCATTTCATAAAATAAATAATTTTTTTAAACAAAATTATACACTTTTAATAACACAACCTAAAAATAAGGTATTTTTTTTAAATAATTTCCGTCATCCTTTAGACTACACTTCAGATTATCTATAAATCCGTTATAAACGTTGAAAAACGTTGCAAAAAATTAAAAATCGCCCAAATTATAGTGTTACAGTAGAATCTCGATTATCCGTGCACAACAGAAAACTTCTTCTTGATACATTGTGTGACGACATTGTGTCAGAAAGACAACATAGGGTCTAAATGGGCCAATGTAAGTAAGTAAGTATGTATGTCTTTTAAACGGCACACAGTAGAGCCAAATGCCCGTAAAATTGGCAGAAATTATTAAAGTACGTATTACCCTTGTTTATATATCTTATAGTTATTCAACCGAGCTGCGTAAGGTGCTGACATCTGGCGGCGATAGTATAAAAGTACTGATGAATGAAATTAAATACCGCCAAATATTCATTGGAATGCGAGCTATGTTGGTTGTAGATTCTGAAATAAACTTGGCAGTAAATAACAAAGTAAAACCAATCAAAATTAAGAAATTACAATGCAACATTATTAAAAAAAATTAATGGGCACGCAACACCTGACACGCCATCTGAACGCCAACCAAAGGTACTTCAAACCGGTTGAATAACTATATATATATAAACAAGGGTATTACATACGCTTCGTTTTTGACTGACTTCGTTTTTATTATTGTACTGTACCCTGATATACGATGAGATTGTAAATTGTGCCGCAACCCTCGTAACTTTTGAAATGAATGAGCAGTAAAGCAAAGACAACTAGTGGTGGTTTGACTATAGGGATACACACTTGACTTGAAATGTAAAATAGAGGGTGTAGCTATCTTTAAAGTTCAATTCGAAAATACGTTTCTAGAAAAGCTTACTTGGAGGATATTTTCATTTACATTTGTGCTACTAACTAAATATATTTAAAAAAGTACAGACTGCAATATAAAACTAGTTTAGAGGAATGGAATAAAAAAATCCGCGAAATCTGCCGACTGAGTTCACAGAAAACGCTATTTAAAACATTTACTGACGTTTGCACCGGTTGTACCAAATTAAGTCATGATTAAATTTTAATCATAATTAAAATTTAATTTTTGTTGCAACGACAGTACGACTACTCAGTTAGTCATCATCTTTAATCACTACCAAAGAGAATGATTAAATCGCAATTAACGTTATGCATTATTTGCTGGTGTGAAATTCAGCAAACCTGTTTTTGTTGTACTGTGTTAAATTGAAAAGAAATATTAAAAACAAAGTGTAGATAATAAACAAATAAACCATTTATTAATATACAGAAAAAAAATCTAACAAATTAGATAAGAAAACAGCTAAAACAGTAATTTGTTGCAACGAAGAAATGGATATATGTACGGGTTGAGTTTTTTTTTACATTATTTGTAAGCGGATATCAAAAACCATAAGAGATACGCATTGGGCTAAATGGAGAAAGATTTGCGTCTTTATAAGCTTAATCCAGATACACTGTTGTCTACTTAAGAAAATGCATAGTTTACTAGATATTTGCAAAAAATAGAAATTCACTCAAACCTTTTCAGTGCTGCAACTCTTTTAGTTGTCAAGATAGAAACAAAAAATTAATATTGTTTTTAGGGATTTTAATGTCAAACAACGGCTTCTTAAATTTTGATTTTGCTATTACAATACTATATTATATTATACTATATTCTAATAGTGCATTCTGCTTGCAATGATGCAAGGGTGGTAGCACTTATTTTAATTAGTAACAGCACAATACACTATTATTATGTTTAACAAAAATTATGTCTCTTCGTGGAAAACTTGCATATTTTGAATATTTAAGCTTTTTCTTGTCCTTTCTCTCACTAAAAATTCACTCACTAAAACCGACAATTCCTAGAACGAATTATTTGGATTATTTCAAAAACCAAATAATCGGTTATTTTTCGTTCTAGTGATCCCATCACTAGTTACGACCCTTACACCATTGCAACTAGAAAAAATGTACTATTAGAATATGTCATAGTAAACTATGGTTTCCATTAAAAAAAAAATTATACTTTGCTGCCTAACTTAAAAATGCCAAGCAAAATTAAAAATTTAAGATGTCGTTGTATAACATTAAATTCCCTAAAAAAATATAAATTTTTTCCTATCTTTAGAAATAAAACAGTTTAAGCACTGAACAGATTTTGGTGATTTTCTATTTTTTGAAAATACTTAGTAAACCGTGTATTTCCTTAAATGCACAAAAGCGTATCTCTTATGGTGTTCGAGATTCCCTTACAAATAATGAAACAAAACGTACTCTGTATAAAATAAACATGTATAAATAATTCTTACAATAAACTATATAGAATGCTAGATTTAATTGACCTCACTCGCTTTTCGCTCTTAGGACGTTGAAATAATGTTTCCAATGTAAACATAATTTTTCTCTAAAAACTATGCTTGAATATTTTCCTATTTTTTTTTTTTAATTTTATTTGACTGTCCGAACTAATATGGACGGTAATGTGCACTGGTGGTATCTAATCTTAGGACATGCCTCGAGCCCCGAATATTTTCATAGCTATAGCTGTGTCTCTCATTCCCCCTCGCCTAAGGCGAGACGGGAGCAAGGAATGGCAATAGCTACGGAAAGGTTTGATACCACCAGCATACATGTGCTACCATAGCATTAGCACTCTAGGGTGAATAATTGTACATATATTTAATTATTAGGTTCCTGATCCAAAATTATGCGTTCTCTGCCATCTAATGAGCCCTCTGGAGCCTATCGACCCCCTACTGGAATCCCCCCTCTCTCAGCCTATCTTGAAGCAGAGAGCCACAGCAGGAGAACTAGTTAGTGAAATAGCACAATCAAAAACAGCGCTTACCGGCATGCTTCTGGCTAATATGGAAAGAAATGGTAACACATCATTACATCTCGCAATAACTGATACCACGACAACTTTTCCGATTTCATTTTCAGCGGAATTTCCTTTCATCACATACTACGTCATCAACAGTGCCCAAACCAACCCCGTCCTCTTCTACAACAACCTCAGGACAGCTAGTTTAGCGAAATTCGATCCGCGATTAATGAAGTACACGTCGGCGCATACACTGGATCTATACTCGGAAGTTGCTTCGATATGCAGACCTCCAATTCACGAATCTGGCACCTCACTGACGAGAGTCCACACGGCCCATACGGGCTACGTGGTTTCTGTATATAAAGTGTTCGAAGGCGATGACAGGGAAAAATTCGAAAGAAATTGGCTGTATTGGACTGGCGCTAGGATGATCTACAGATATCTACCGGCACATGCCGGTTTGAAGAAGATAGCGCTGCATAAATCCATAAGTCCCAAAGGGGACAAGATGTATATCCTTTTATGCGAGTGCTCCAATCTTCTGAAGGATATTACCGTATGCGCTTTACTTCTACCTGCCTTAAGAGCAAGACTTACAGGGTACACTGGATTGTTTAGACCCATACAGACTTTTTAGAACTTATACATTCGATTTTTAAAGTGCGATGTTTGAGGAAATCACATTTTTTATGGTTTTCTGTAACTATAAAAACCTTGTATAATTAAATTATATATATTTTTAGTTAAGGAATAATGTAATTGCTAATTTAGCCATTTTTATTCGAAAGCACATCACCGTAATTAAAAATATCGATTGACTGCCGCTAATTTATTTTCAATACGGGAATATATATTGGCACGTGAGAATAGCATAGGGATTCTGTAACTTTGTCGAATAGAACGCCGCCATATTGAATCGACCACTGTCGAACAACGACACCTATCGAACAAAGCGATTCTGTAAAAAGTAGAACCAGACATTCGTGCACGTTCGGAATTTCATGACCTAACGTAGCATATAATAGACACTGTATATAAGCAAGTAGACTGAACGTTCTAGAAATTAGATTTTCTTTACCAAATATTATGCATTTTCTTATTTCTTTATTATTTAAATAACTTTTATACAAAATAAATACGTAAGTCTTTTGTTAACACTATTTAGTATTATATTTTAGACCTAAATTAATGTGTACAGATGTGAAGTGCAGTATAGGAACGTATTCACATTTTAAAATATCCTAAAAGGCCCTTTTAAAGGTATTCTTCATGTATCCATATAGAAAGCATTATTTATTTTGTTGTTGTAGAGCTACAGAATAAACAAGTAGCAGTTAAAATTAAGAGTAATAATTATTGATTCATTAAATAATAATTTTGAATATACATAGAAATTTTAAATGCAGCTGCAAATAAATACAAGATACGTCTGAAAGAAACTATTGTTGTTTGTTTTATACATGTGTCCCAAGTGGAATTAGTTAGCTGGCAACAGATATCAAGAAAGAAAGGTTAAACATTACGAGTGCATATATGCACACTTTATTGAATTATTTTTCAATTATGAAAGTTATAATTATAAACGTTATTTAATGTTTATAATTGTTGTATACAAATAGTAACTAACAATCTTAAATATAAATTCATCATTACATGCAATACACATTATTCAAATAAAAATGTCGTTTGACTCCTTTAAATGGAACATTTGGTGTGCGTTTATAAGGGCTATTCGAAAAAGATGCAAAATGCAAGCCGTTAGTTAGATAGGGATAGAAAGACTAATCGACAAGAAGTCCTCTGTCGAAGAGAACCCCATATTCGTTCTACAGTCACGTGATACATTTGAGCGACGATCTACTGTAGAACAGTTACAGAATCAGCGAAACTACCTGCCGTTCGATACGTCGACCAAAATTGACACATGTTCTAGTCGAACCGAGTTACAGAATCCCGCTGCAGGTATGCGTTTATAAGGGCTATTCGAAAAAGATGCAAAATGCAAGCCGTTAGTTAGATGGAGATAGAAAGACTAATCGACAAGAAGTCCTCTGTCGAAGAGAACCCCATATTCGTTCTACAGTCACGTGATTCATTTAAGCGGCGTTCTACGGTAGAAAAGTTACAGAATCAGTGAAACTACCTGCCGTTCGATACATCGACCAAAATTGACACATGTTCTAGTCGAACCGAGTTACAGAATCCCGCTGTAGGTCTTTTGTACCACAAGAAATCGCATATACAGTAGTATAAAATCACGACAACTATAATTTTATTTTACATTCGCACGATAAAAATTGAACTAACGATAAATAAAAGGTCTTATTTATCTAGCTACAAACGCTAGAAAAAGTGAATGCATGACAGAATAAGACACTACACTTGAGCTGTGCGAAAATATCAATATGTCGATATTAACCGATATGAACTGTCAATATCGATATCAGCCGATACCTATATACAGCAAACGAAATATTTTAATTGGGATGCGACAGCAATCGCAATTGCCATAATACGGCACGTTAGCGACAAGGTGGTAGACTTATTCGGGCTTATTCACGTATTAAACGTGTATCGATGAGGTTGTGTTACTGCTTGTTTCTCGCGCAATAAACTGAAAATGTATGTTTATACAACCGAAGGCAACCGGCAGTACTGCACAGGAAATCGTTGGGCGATTTACATTTTCTTTTGAAAATCAACCTGTACCCTGTACACAAACTATTTTGTCGTGCGGTTGCTTAACAAATTGTACAAAATGTTTACATTCGTCAGATGAGACTCCACTCGTTCGTAATATGAACGAAGAGAACAAAGAGAAGAAACAAGGAGACAAGAATTTGTGCAGCCGCTGAAAGTAATGCATATACCGCGAAACAAATTGCTGAACAAGTTGGCGTCGAAGAGGGAACAGTGAAGAACATTTTAAAGAGAAATGGATATCAGTGGCGAAAATTTTGTAAAACCCAGGAAATATTTCCTGAAGACCATTTTAGCCGGTTGGAATTTTGTCAAAAAATTGTGGACAAACAAATTAGAAATGCAAATTTCATAAAAGACATTTTATTCACGGATGAATCAACATTTTCTTTGCATGCCCATCCAAATCCACGCACAACCGGCTATTGGTCTAAGGCAGTGTTTCTCAACCTGTGGGGTGCCGGGCAGTTGAGAGTATTTTGAAATGGATCCCTAACCCACTCGTAACTTGCTATCAAGTTGAGGTCAGCAAGAAAATACTTTTTAAAATTCTTTGCCAGCATGGTTACATGATTTTCAATGGTTACCAAAATAACTGCTATATGTTGCTCTCCAGCCTTGTAAGTTTTGACACATTCATCCAAATTTGCAAACATTTCTAGGTTTTTTTGCTTTACATTTCTACTCCACAATTCTAGTTTTCTACAAAAAGCATTAACTTCGTCACTCGTATCCAACACATGTGTGTTTGCTCCTTGGAGTTGAAGATTCAAGGTATTTAATTTCTCGAATATGTCGACCAAATAGCTCAATTTCATCACAAATAAATCATCCCGAAAGTTCTCGGCTTCCGGTCGGTTTTCCTCTTCTAGAAAAATGGCGATTTCATCCCTTAATTCATAAACTCGTTGCAAAAATGCCCCATGTGATAACCATCTTGCCTCGCAATAAAACAGTAACGCTGAATGTACTGCACCCATGTCTTTACAAAGTGCAGAAAAGATTCTTGATTTTAGTGGTCTCATTTTTATATAATTTACTACGGTTACCACTGTTGTTAGCACAAAATTCAGACCAGGACTCATTTCTTTGGAAGCCAGAGCTTCTCTCTGGATCATGCAATGTGTCCAGATACACTCCGGAGATTTTTGTTTCACAAGTGCTTGTACACTTTGGAATCTTCCAGACATTGTACGAGCACCATCAGTGCATATTCCGACGCAATTTTTCCACTCTATGTTTGCCTCATTTAGGAAATCATTTGAGATAGAAAATAATGCAAGTGCTGTTGCTTTGAGTTCTATTGGTTTGCAGAATAATAGTTCTTCCGCTACTGACATACCATCACAAAATCGAACATAGGCAATTAAATGAGCGTCTGTATTGCTATCTGTGGCCTCATCAAGCTGAATTGAAAAAAGTTTGTCACGCAATTTCCCAAAAAGCTGGTGCTGCACATCTTCAGCTATATTATCAATTCGACGGGCAACAGTATCATTTGATAGAGGTATGGACTGCAACTGTTTGGCAAAACTATCTCCAAACATAGTTTCTACAATCTCAATTGCAGCTGGTAGGATAACCTCTTCACCAATAGTGCGAGGTTTTTTGCTTCTGGCTATCTGATATGAAACTTTGTAAGAGACAAGTAAAGCTTTTTCATTTACAAAGTTTTTTTTTTAAATAATTTTTGCTTTTCATACGATTTTAATTTTAATTCGAAGAATTCTCGGGGTTTGCCAACGTACTCACTATGAAGCGTTTCCAAATGTCGTTTAAGTTTGTTCGGCTTCATGCTGTCTGCTGCCAAAATTTTTGAGCAAATGACACACTTCTTCATTTACTTCAGTGCTGATAAACCCAAAATTTAAATATTCTTGAGAATATCTTCTTGATTTTATCTTCGGAACCATTTTCGTCTGTGCACTTGTTGATGCTTCACTATCGTCTAATGTTCGCTTACGCCCACTTAAAAATTTATCCATGATTCTGCATATATACACTATATAATTCTACAACTACTTGAATATCCTAAATTGCAGATAACACGCAAATCACAACATGCACATTCACGGTAGAGGTACAGATAGAAGAATCGACTCGACTGAGATTGGATGGAACGAGATATAGCTTTATCGACGCCGCGCAGGCAGTCTAGAATGTTCGAGGCAAATCGGAACTTCTCGCGAAGCAGCGAGGATGTCCGATATGGTGTACGTGAGACAGAGAGCGATCGATTCTGATTTTATCAATGCAGCGGATCGGTGTTGCCAAATATCAATAAATTTACCCATTTGTGGTAATTTTTAAGGTTTAACAAGATCGCAGGATGGCTTTAGCGTCAAAATATAATTAAATTAAATAGAAACTAAGATTACAATTACGAGTTCAGTGAAATGAGAGGAGAGGGGCGCGATGAGAATTGTGATTGAAAATTGGGTCGGAAATGCAAAACGGTTGAGAAACGCTGGTCTAAGGAAAATAGGCACCTGACAGTAGCTTTACATACGTAGTATCCACAGAAATTAAATGTTTGGACTGGAATTTTAAATGAATATATTGTTGGTCCATTCTTCATAGAGGGTACATTAATAGCTGATAGATATTGACATTTGTTAAATAATAATATTATTCTCACGGTTCGCTCGTTTGACGCCCCTTTTGAGGAAATTTGGTTCCAACAAGATGGTTGCCCTGCTCATAATTCTCGGGTCATAAAAGAATATTTAAGAACCACTTTTGGCGATCGCATTATAAGTAGAGCTTGCACAATTAGCTGGCCTCCAAGTTCGCCAGATTTATCGCCAACGATTTCTTTTTGTGGGGATATATTAAAGGCAAAATTCACGGTGCTCCTCATGAACAAGCGACGAATTTAGAGGAACTACGCACGAAAATTTTAGCAGCTTTTCAGACAATAACGCCTGATATTCTAGAAAACGTCAGAAGAGAATTTTATGACAGGCTAGAGTACTGCCAAGCAAAATATGGGGAGTTATTCGAACATGATGTTTAGAATTACAAGTTTATTTTACAACCGAATAGTTATTTTTATTTAATTATTATTTCTTATTAGAATAAGTGTTACATTTATTTTATTTTTGCGTGGAGAATCTAAGTTTGTTTACACCTCAGAGCAAAAATGACACTAAATATTTATAATGTCTCAGGGCGCACACTTTTGATACGAATGCGTCAGATCAATTATACAATTGCGATACACACAATTATCTTGTCCCAGATTAACTGACAATGAGCGTTCGATTGTGTATTGTGCAGGTAGTAACTCCGCCCTTACAATTGCACATGCGTTACAGATGTGGCATCGTGGCAATCCGTTCCTCTATACTTACTTTATTGCATCTATCCTCTCTAGGACCCCAATTAAAATATTTCGCTTGCTGCATGCATGTCAAATCAATAATCAATAGCAAAATATGAAATCGACATTTAAAGTTGGAAGGTTGTATGTTTTCATGTGGTAGGATAGAAATTCACATTATCATTGTATTGTACCTCCGGGTAAAAATATCTTTCAAGTCTGAAAGAGTTATACCATATCCCAACACATCACTTAATAGTACACTCAACTACTTGAAATTGATTTCAAGTCACCTCATTGAGGCGAAACAGCAATAGGGTCTTAAGAATAAGACACTTCGCAGCCGTTGTAACTAAACACTTGGGACTTCACTGACGTCTCAACTATATATTACTGGGTGTGTAACGAATCCCTGCTTCAATCGATCATGATAACCTTGACGTTTATAAAGTCTAAGAGGAATGTCGGCTCTAAAGCGTTACTTACTCCTTTAATGAAAAAAAAGACAAACACTGCAGCAATAAAATATAGCTTTAACTAATCATTGAAATCAACATATTTCTTTTAACCGGACGAGTATTGAAATAACTTTGTTACTTACTGTAAGTGTTTATAATATTTGGTATAAATAAATTAAATTGGAAGCTGTAGAAAAGCAACACGATGTAATATGTACTATGCTTCAACAAGACTGATATACAGTAGATTGCAATTAACAAACGGACATGAAATTAAATATTATAAGTATTATTATGGTAAATAAATTACTATAATATTGCAATCCTAAATAGCCTTGGGAAATATATTTGGATGTGGATCGCGTGTTCATCCAAATGACAGGGTTGGTTATAGTTACTAATGAAAGCAGTAATTACAAACGTTATAGAGCAGCAATAATATACTTCTTTTTTAATTTAACTTGTTCTTCCTTTAAATAATCAAATAAAGTTGCCTTTTTAATAAAAATATAGATGCATATACCTCTAAATAACGCAATCGTAGAATATACTGCGCTAAGAACTTATTACTTTCACTTTTTTGGTATAAAGAAAAATACCTATGGACAATATCCACCACTCAACGCTATTTTTCAATTACACGGGTCAATATTTATATATTACAAATTAGTGTATGCTATATAATTAAATTATCACACTAACACATATTTGCAAATATAAATATATATACAGGCTGGAAGGTATCAATTTCAGCACTATTCTAAAATCATACACAGTCTAAGTGTACATAACATATGGCCCCGCCCTACCCCATCATTTGCATCGTAAGAATGGGAGACGCGCGACAGATTTATAGCGTTTTCGACTTACTGCACTTTATCCATTGATTGTATTTCCATCTTATTTTAATACATAATATTAGTAAGAGAGATAGATATACTCCACGTGTAAAGTGCAATAAGTCGAAAACGCTATTAGTCTCTCAGTTAAGTACCTAGTATTGTCGATTATTCGTTCAAATAAATCGCTTCTATTCTGTATATATTTTCTTACGTGTTATTAAAACATTATATGTTTATTGATTAAAATGAATAGTTTCGTACATATTTATTTTGCAAAGCTTCCGTTATAGATACACAAAAGAAAAATTATGTGTAGTGACAGAAATGTTACTGGAAGATGAAAAATTGTACTTATATAAAGTAAAAACAAATAATTTGTTAAAAATTATTAAAGTTGCTGTGAAATTGTATGTACTTTATTATAATGTTAATGGTATTTGTATAATCATTTTAAAATTTAGGTGTACTTATTAATTGTTAAATAATGTTTTGATAGGCTTTGCTGTAAAATCATTTTTATTAAAGCTTTATCAGTTTAATAAGTAAACCATCAATAATTTTTGAAATAGTTAGTAAGTGCTTATGTTAATTTTATAGAAACATATAGATTTGATAAGTAAACTGTGATGAACACTGTTTTAAAATTCTAGTATCTATTTAACAAAGCAATAAATATAATCTTGTTTTTTCTTTTATTCTATAACAATAACAACCTATCATTACAATTCTACATTATGTATAAATTTGTACAATACAAAATTAACACAAACTAGCTTAGGTATTAATAGCCTTTCCGTCCTCTAAACCTTTGACGATTATCCAACTGTTATTATCGTGCAAACATGTATAAGAGATGTGTTACTAAATACATAATAAAATAAACAAATATTTTTTCTTACCAGTGATCTTTTACATTCAAAGAAAGTATTCCGTAGAGCTTCGCATTCTTGTGGAACATTATGTGCCTTTAAACATTCCCTAGGTGTTTTTCCATCCTGTATATAAAATAAAGCAATAAAAAATTAGTTTTTGATTTTAATGAGTTAAATCAATGCAAATACCTTTTTGCAGCAATCACTGTTTAGTAGACACATCTTCAAGTCAGCCCTAGCTCCTGCACATGGTGATTTGTCCACTAATGTTTGGCCTTCTTCAGTATATTCCATTTTTTAACCTATATTAAATCAATATTAATTTTGAGCATTTGAAATTTCCCACCTATTTTATAAATGTTTCTAACCTCACTTTTTTTATAAAGATAAATAATAAAATGATATAATAACAAATTAGGTATATAGTATTAGTTAAAAGTATACAATTCTTTACAAAAAATTGGAATCGTCTAAAAAATTCAGTATAGGGTAATTTATTATTGATGATTAGTGAATAAGTATTGTATGTAGATATTTAGTCGTATAACATTTTATTATAATTAAATCAATTGTAATTACCTGTATTTGTACTAATTTTCACTTGCGCTTATTTTATATTGCAGAATATTGCATTTTATTACTCTATTTACTTTACGCCGCTAACATAACCAATACATACCTATCATACCTATCAATCTGTGAACTGAACTTAATGTCCTATACTTTTTACCAAGTTAAAGATGTCAATTTTGAAAAAAGTGTTCATCTCTAATTGCAAAAGATTTAAATCAAATTGGATACAACCGGAGGGCTACGATACAGGAATTAAAATATATAATTGCGTATCCAAAACTAAAGTTCCTCTAATTATACCGAATAAATCATGCATGACTATGTATACTTGTGGCCCCACAGTTTACGACTCCGCACATATTGGGCATGCAAGTTGTTACGTGAAACTGGATATAATACAGCGCATATTAAAGAGCCATTTTAAACTAAACTTGGTGACAGTGATGAATATTACCGATATAGATGATAAAATAATTAACGAGAGCAAAAATCTCAATAAATCGCCAATACAAGTTGCTAGATTCCATGAGAAGGAATACCTGCAAGATCTAGATCAGTTGCATGTAAGCAAACCTGATATATTAGTGAGAGTCACTGATAATATGGGAATGATTGTGAAGTTTATAAAAAAGTTGCACGATGATAAGTATGCTTACAAAGGCGGAGATGAATCAGTGTATTTTGATTTAGGCCAATACAGCAATTACGGAAAATTACAAAATATAGGTGAAACTACATCAGAAGCTAGTCCTCATAAAAAATCGCCAATTGATTTTGCTTTATGGAAAGCCGCCAAACCCAATGAACCATATTGGGACAGCTCATTTGGTCCAGGTCGACCTGGTTGGCATATTGAATGTTCAACCTTGGCTGGAAATATTATTGGATCAACTATAGACATCCATGCTGGAGGTATGTTCTATTGGTTATATTAAAAACAGAATACAACAATATAATCATATTTTTTTCTATTGCTAGTAACTTTTTCTGAGCTTCATTCCGTGATGAGCTAATAAGCTAGGTAAATTTAATGTCTACTATGTGTAGGATCAGGTTAACATCTATCTATGCCCTAGGCCGAACTTTGAGATTATACAGTTTCTATATGATGCATGTGTTGGCCCTCACAAATGACTCAATAGTATAACAGTGTTGAAGTCTATAGTTTTTGTTATGTCAGCTTTGATGCACAGAAGAACAAGAGAACTAAGCCTCATTTGTTAATCGTATACTTGTGATAGAGTTTGATTTTTTCAAACAAAAAACTGAACTAAAATACAAGAAAACTAAACCTCAAAAACCTTTTTAAAACCCATTTTTAGTACAAGGAAACTAAACAAAACTATTAAGCAATACTTCTAAAAAATAAACTTACTTAAGTAAATTATAATTAATTTAGAAGTAATTAGTGGTTGACACTTGATACATATGTAAAAAAAAACTGTTGTACAGTAGCTATACTAACTAGACACTTTCGGTTAAAATTATTACGCTACCAGTAATTTTAATACATAGATACTTGGGTTTTATGTTCATTAATTTTGGATTTGAACTATTTGATTGAGTTTGCTGCACTAACATTTCCCAGTAATTAATTTCTTAATCGATCACTTCAATGAGTTGGGAATTACTTTTGCCCAATGTTTTCACCTCTTTTTTTTAAAGTTACCGCAAAAAGTTACTGCGTTTGTGGGAAACGGATTTCCTTTTTCTTCTTTCACAAAAGATATATGATTTAGTGCTTCTGAATGGAAGAAGCAGCAAGGGTCACAAAAGCTACACATTTAGTTACATCCATGTTTCACTTGGTTTCCCCATTTGCTAACTTCCACTAAAGTTATTTATATTGAAACACTAAACCCGCTTCCCATACAGCTCCTTTGCCTTTTGAAAATCTGCACCCTTATTTTGAACTAAAGAAAAATAAATCTTCCCTAAAAATAAAAATCTAAACATGTGATTTAGCTGGCCATAAACCTTCAGACCCTCTACCAACCCATTTATCCGAACACTTTTCACTTAATTTTTCTCTCGCATGCACAGCAAAATGTGCAACACAGCCATCATGCTGAAATCTGAAACCACATGTGATTTCTTGTTTCAACGGTACCTACGTTTTCGAGAAGCACTGGTAAATTCTTTTATCACATAATTGCTGTATGCATTCCTGTTTACCGTTTCTTCAAAGAGATATGCTCCAATTATCCGGTCACGATTATCCGTAGGCGATTGAGACATCATGGGGCCCCTCTTGGAGAAATTTAGGGCTAGCCACGCGTTGGGTTACATCCCAAAGGCCTGGAGAGATACTAGGGTTGTGTTCATTCCGAAACGTGGTAAGGACACATACTACCATCCTAAATCATTCAGACCAATTAGTCTTACATCTTTCACGCTGAAGACTATGCAAAAAATTATACATCTCAATATTACAGAAGGAGCACTCGCTAGATCTCCTCTGCATCCTTTGCAATGGGCATACCAGGAGAGGCTGCCCTACATAGTTTGGTGGGAAGACTCGAAAGGATCCTACATCAAAAGGAAGTTGCCCTTGCAGTGTTTTTAGACATAGAGGGCGCCTTTGATAACACATCAATGCCCTCAATCAACCGATCCTTAATGGACCGAAATATCAGTCACACGGTCAGCAGATGGGTTGACTGCATGCTAAGAAGCAGAGTGGTCTATGCCCAAATGCTAGATAAAAACATCGCCATGAGGACAACTAGAGGGTGCCTTCAAGGGGGAGTACTGTCACCACTGCTGTGGAGCTTGGTCGTGGATGATCTCATCAGGTCATTAAACGACAAAGGAATATGGACGCAGGGATACGCTGATGACATTGTCATAGTGGCTAAGGGGAAGTTCCCGGGCGTATTGGCAGGCATCATGCGTAATGCACTGCAAATGGTGCCTCTCACAAGGACTCTCAGTTAATCCACAAAAAAACAAAGTTGGTTGCTTTCACCAACCTGAGGAATCTCAATGACCTAGGCGGCATTAGACTGTTTGGGCAGGAGCTGTAATTAACCAAAGAAGTAAAGTATCTGGGTGTAATCCTCGATGCGAAACTGAACTGGAACAATCAACTACGCAACTATTCTGGCGCTGCAGGAGAGTTGTTGGTTAAACCTGGGGATTGAAGCCGAGGGTCATCCATCCATGCATGAGGAGGAAAATAAGTATAATGACTGATAGCCAGGCTGCTATCAGGGCAGTCTCGACCCCTGTAACTAGGTCGAAACTAGTTAGAGACTGCAAACAATCGCTCAATACATTGGCACAGGATCACACGGTTTCGCTGATTTGGGTGTCGGGACATGAGGATATAAAGGGCAATATAATAGCCGATGAACTAGCCAAGGAGGGCTCTAAAAGATACTCCATAGGTCCAGAGCCCGTATGTGGGATTACTAAGGATTCTGTTAAAAGGGAGATTTGGACCTGGTCAGGCAAAGAAAGTACAAATAAATGGAGGGCGACTGAAGGTCAACTCCATACCAAAGCGCTAATAGGGGATCGGGATGCTAAGTTCTCTGATAACCTACGTAGACGCAGCAAGAAAGAAGCTAAAACCAATACTGGGCTGGTAACTGGACACTGTCCCCTGAAAAACATCTATACAACACAGGTTGAGTATGCGAACCGTGGTGGAGAAGATGTGAGCTACAGGAGGAAACGAGTTTACATGTAATCTGCACATGTGAGTAGTTGAAAGTACTCCAGCAGAAACATTTCGGGAAGCATCTATTGGAGCTCTCGAAAGTTCTCGTCTCCCAGGTTTCCACTGGGCAAGATACTGGGCTGCATGGAGAAGACCAAGCTGCTCGAGTGGAAGTAAGAGATTTAATAGGGACGGTACAATGAGCTCTCAGCTCAAGTGCCTGGACTAAATGTGTCCACCCTAACGTTATGAATGAATGAATGGTCTGGTTCTTGGCAAAAATCTATGCAGTCTATCCTCTAGGTATCCATGAAATCCTTTTCCTTGATACTTTAGCGATTTCTGTAGGATCCTTTCTTATCTTCTTATAGGAAGTTTTCATCTAGTAATTCAATTTATCCTGGCACTG
The DNA here is from genome assembly GCA_949128085.1 of Cetonia aurata. Taxonomy (NCBI): domain Eukaryota; kingdom Metazoa; phylum Arthropoda; class Insecta; order Coleoptera; family Scarabaeidae; genus Cetonia; species Cetonia aurata. The sequence continues at coordinate 23,501,925 of OX421890.1, read as the reverse complement.
GGATGACTAGAAACCCGAAAGTAGTTACTAGTAATAGATACGCTGGATGTGGAAAGATCATTTTTTCTATTTATTTTTATAGGTATAGATTTAAGATTTCCTCATCATGAAAATGAAGAAACCCAATCTTGTGCTTACTTTGGGAAATCACAATGGGTGAATTATTGGTTACATACGGGTCACTTGCACCTTGATGATAATGTTAAAATGTCAAAATCACTGAAGAACACAATTAGTATACAAGAGATGCTAAAATCAGTAGATCCAATTATATTTCGCGTAGCTTGTTTGATGTGCCACTATAGAAGCAATATGGCTTATAAGAAAGACTTAATAGTAGCAGCAGAGAACTTGTTCAAGAACATCAAAAATTTTGCAGAAGATTGCAATGCATTTTTAAAGGGACAATTGCAATCAGATATAGACAACGCAACCCTGTTAACCGCTTTGGAACGTACGATGAATGAAGTGAATTCTGCGTTGGAGGACGATTTTAATACACCTGCTGTAATACAATCTATCCATACTCTCCTGGGCGTAACCAACAAAATGTTACACACACCATCAGTGAATGTGAGCCACTTAAATCATTCCCTTTACATTAAGGCTGTATTAAATTATGTCTTGGATACGTTTAAAGTATTTGGTGTCACAATTACAAAGCAACCAAGTGTTGATGAGTTAAGCGATTATAGTGATGTCATAGATACATTGATTAAATTTCGACAAAATATAAGGCAATTAGGTATACAAGAGAGGAATGACGGTGCATTAAAGTTATGTGACGAGGTTAGGGATGAGTTGAGAAACATTGGAGTATACATCAAGGATCACGGAAAAGTTTCTAGCTGGTCAAGATAAGTGTCATTAACTTTGTTCTTAGGCCAAATATTTCCAGTAATGCGCAATTATTAATGTAGGGATAATAGATGTATAATGTATTATAATGTTTAGGACACCAATTGGTTCATTACTGCAGATATTGAAAAAATGATGAATTATGATGTGCAAAAAATGTTATGCTCAACTTAATTACAAGACACCAAAACATTACGATGTAATAATTATAAATAACGCCAAGGTACCTCAATCATTTTATAAATCCTCATCTAGGACTTCATTAGTCATATTTTATTGCAATCAAACTAGCAATTTTTTAAGTTATTTTTTTATTGATACACAGGTAGCTACAAACATTTATATAATTTATAGTAATTTATTTTAAAGAATAAGTGTCATATTTCTTATAAAAGTATACTAATTGTTAATTTAAGAAAATAAAAACAATAAAGATGTATGTTATATGAAAGAATAAATATTTACTGAAAATTATACCTATTTTATTTTTGTTTTTTTTTTTTTCTTAAAATATAAGCAATTTTACAGCGAATAACGTTGGTCTCATATTTTTCTGAGCACTAAAAATACCCAAACTTATTTTTGAACATTGGTATATCCTTTTCAAATTATGTTGTAAAAACCTATGTTTTGATTTTTGAATTGGACGCAGACAAACTAATTTGCGTTACCAAAGATATTGATTTAAAACTTAGAATTTTATTTTTGGTATTTTAAGCTATAAAAAAGTAAAATAAAACTCCAGTGAATAAGTAGATTGAAGGTAACTAAAAGAATAACAAGGAATATTGAAAATTAAAAAAAAACCTTGCTGAATGTTTTTTTTTCCTTGATTGATGTTCCATCCACTGAGGCTCCTAGGTACTAGGTGATAGTACAATTAGAGATGTAAATAAAATGAGTATCGGTTAGCAGCGGACAAAAGTATTTGATACTAAAGTAACGAAAGTACCGAATGTAACGAAAGTATCGAATGTAATTAAAGTATCTAATGTAACGAAAGAATCGAAATGAAAGCAACAAAATTTTACGTTTTTCTTAGTATGTTAACTCTCAAATGCATAAATCCCGTTAAATATACAAATAATTCTTTCAATATAGGTGGTATATATGTATTATATACACATACAAGAACATCCCACTACATATATCGAAACTAAACAAAAACCAAAGATTCGTTGTTCGTTTATTTAATTTTTTTAAAAAATCGAGACTATTTTGCAGCGGCTTGCATGACCGTTGTAATGCAGCGCAATGTAATTTGTCACCTTACAACCCCTCTGCAACGGGCAAGTCAGTCGGCCCCGTGAGTGTTCGTTGTAAAGGGGTTTCACTGTATTTCTACATAACGCTATTACGAGAGTACAGTCAAATTCTAAAGCTTACTCAAGAATTTTAAATTGTGTTATATTTCTATTTTAAGAACGTATTTCTCCAAAATTACTTTCGATAACGTGACATATAGAGTTCAATACCCGCTAATATACTACATGACGTTATAATTAGGGGTTTTCGCTAAGTTATTAGATCAAAAGGAAAAATATATTTTGTTTGAGAATTTGAATTAAGTTTTAGAATAGGAATTACGATTGATTGAAATATCTTCAGCCGTGAGCGATACGGTTCACAGAAATTCACTCCTTAGCTGTTTGAAATATCACTAAAACCGAAAATATATTATAATTTGTTTATGTGATAAATACAAATGTGAGTTGATCTTTTGTTTTGCAGATTTGTTGAGCGAGTAACCAATTCTTTAGTTTAACAGAGACCTATCCTATCTTACAGTTGCAAGTAGTTCTGCTTTCCATGCTTATTGGTTCCAAATAGTTTCCTAAAATAAAAATAGATCTGAAGAATAGCATAAACAGTGGTAAAATAACTAGGGAAAGATTCACAAAACTCAAGGCCGGCTGCCTTTCCTTAAGGGGTAAGTCGACTCCTAAGTGAAGAATTTAAGCAAAACGGTTTTTTTGTTAGTTTATAATTATATATTTCATAATTAGTTTACATAAAATTATATACATGGGTATAAACATAAATACTATGGTAAATTTATGTTCATTGTTAGTTTTATTACTAATTATCTGACTCACTTGATGAGCCATAATCACCTACCAATGAACAATTAGAAGTGCTTGGTATACTATCACTGTTTTTGTCTGCTTCTTCACCTTTTATTCTTTTGTTGCTGTCTAAATCTTCTTCTTTATTGTATTTTCTAACAACACCAAGTATTTTATTTTGATCTTTATTTAATATTTTCACAGCTTTTTTCTCCATAGCAAGTGTAAAATTACTTGGTAATGAAGATTGGCTGATAATTCGTTTTCTTGCCAATTCTGTATTTTTAGAAATATCAACAGTCGGCCTTAATTTCATACTCAATAAAGATGCAACTTTCCTATCTTCCTCTTTTTCTGGCAAAAGAGGTATATCCAAACTGTATTTGTTCAATAAAGATTTGTCAGCTTTTGCTATCTGTTTCAATTCTGTGGACTTTTTCTGAAAATTCGTTATATTAAAACTGTTTAGTTTTTCACCTTTTTTTGTCACATTACCCTAAAAGTCTCTCGGAGTTTTTGATTTGCCGTGTAGACATCAGACCATGCGTTCTCATTTCGGGAAAACAGTTTAGCTAATCTAGGTTTGGAACTTTCAGCAGTAGTTTTATCTTCGCTTTCATGCTCTAATTTAAACATTGAATCATTGAACAGCCGTTTCTGAATTTCTTTGGTTTCGGGAACTATCTGTTCATTTTTTGTGGGATCCCAACGGTTTTCTTGCCTCCTAGCACCTGACAGAATAATATAATCCAAATTCTAGAATGATGTAATAAAAATAAATACGTAACTGATTATGTCTAATATTATATTATACTTTACCGCAGGATCTGTTTTAATGACAAAATGGTTGTCGCATAAGTGGCATTTCATTTTGAATTGATATACAGGCGTAGTATAGTACATTCCCACTTTAGTTTTTTCAGCATTGTATCGAACGCCCATTCCAATGTGGTTATTGCATCCCTCACACCAAATATTGTATGGCATTTCAAACCTAATGATAATGATGCCCTGGTGGATCTTCCGTGCTCTTTCCCTTAAGGCATGTGTCCCTTGCCATTTATTTAATCCTCCTGCTCTTGGATCATAGTCAGGAGGATAATATTTATTTGTTCCTTTTCTCTCGCCCATATTGTTTTTAGTATTTTACTACGCAACGATTCTTCAACACTAACACTGCTAATACAACCAAACAGAATTCAAAAATTATGAACCAGAAACTGTTGACTGCTGAGCTGTTTCAGATTATCGCAACAGGCGACAGGTTATGTTCTTTCACTTGACTTCACGAACGTTGATTTACGAAAAATATCGATTTTAACCGAGCGAGGAGAATTTGTGAATAAATAGAAAATCGATGTAACATTTAAAATCATGTTCCATGATTTATTTGTAATTGAATTTTAAGATACGAAAATTATTAAGTTTATTTTCGACTATTTAAGACAAAAGTAAATGTAATATAGAAAAATATTTCTATAAATTACCACATCGCAATATGTGATTCAATTTCTGTGATTTTTATCACGTATGCGAAGTTTTTACTGATACAAATTGAAAATCAAATGATGCATTCTTTGTGATGTGAAATGAATTTAAATCTTTGTCACTTTTTAATACAAAGCATTGTACTTGACGTTTCCTTATAGACTTTTCAAACGTTTTTTTTTGTAAGAGAATAATTATGAAATAGTCAAGTACTGTTCCAAGATTCCATGATCTGTGGTTCCACTCTTTAGTTCTTTAACAGTGCTTTTTTATCTGTTGCTTCCATTTCCTAACCTATATTGTTTTCAATTGTTTTGAAAGAATTATCAGAGGTTTTAGGGCAGTAACAATTTTTAATAATTAAAAAATGAATAAACCTGAATTAGAGGGTACTGCACACTTGCTGGATGAGTTAGATAGTAAGTTTATTAAATACACTTTTTTGAACATTCATTTATTTCACATTTGTACATTCTTTTCTGTATATATATATATCTCTTCAACATTAGAGAAGCTAATGGTGCTACTCAGAGATGGCAGGACATTAATTGGTTATCTCCGAAGTGTAGATCAATTTGCCAATTTAGTTTTACATCGCACAATAGAGAGAATACATGTTGGTAAAGAATATGGCGATATACCAAGAGGTGTTTTTATTGTGCGTGGCGAAAACGTAGTTCTATTAGGAGAAATTGTAGGTTTATGAATGATGAACAAGGCTGCAAATTCAGCCCACTTTGACTGTGGTCCATACAAAAATTTATTTGTTGAAATGCCTATTACACGAGTGAGAATATAATATCATAAAATATTAAATATTGATATACCGATATTAAATTTTTTATTTAATGTGTAAGTCTATACTGCTGATTGTGAAATATGTCAATTATCATGCACACAGAATATAGCTGAAGATTGAAGACACTCAGGGTAAGGATAATATTCATAGTTGTCTGAATTTGCAACCCTAATGGGTAACATTCCATTTTACATTGGAACCTTTTCAATTGCTAATAGGATGCAGAAAAAGAAGCGGATTTACCCCTTACAGAGGTGTCAGTAGATGACATTTTAGATGCCCAGCGGAAAGAACAAGAACAAAAACAAGAGCACCAGAGGTTACTGGCCAAGGCTTTAAAAGAGAGAGGATTGCATATGTCAGATCTTAATCAAGATGATATGTATTAATTAAATTTTCTAATCTATTTTTTTATATATATAAACTTTTCCTTAAGTAAAATTACAAAATTGAAAATTCTATAAGTTTTAAATAAATAGGTATTTTTTTGGCAATAAGTCTTTTGCTGGTTATAGAAACAGTCAATTGTTTTGCACAGTGACTGGTATAAAATTTGCACAATGGGAAATAATTGTTAAAACAGTAAGAACTTTTTAAACTCGACAGTCTAAACAGTTCTGGAAGTTAGGTTCAGGGTGGAGTTGTATGCATAAGCGATCCAATTATGACATTTATTTATAATCGCGACTTTACAATTAGTTGCACTGCACAAATCCCAATGTAAAAAACGCGAGTTTTTATAGATTAGCAACATTCCCACTTAATAAGATTAGATTTGACAGAGAACTGCCGGTCATTAAAAAAGTCGGGATTTACAATGGTTGTTCTTTTACGGATATGTACTTCGGCATGTAATAGTATTTTAAAATAAGTGTCACAATGACGTTTTGAAAGTACGAGCATTACATGTCATTGTGGCACACGTTTTTTACAGTACTTTTTCTAATTTCCGGCAAGAGTCCCCCCCACCACGTTAATATCTCATTACAGCACAGTATGCTGTAATAGCCATATGAGCACTGCGTCGTCTTTGGTTTAGCTTTATTACAACATCCAACTAGAAAAAGAAATTAAATTACTTTTTCACAAAATTTCGAAAGGTTTAGACGGTATCTTTAAAGAGAACACCCGTGAAACACACTACGAAACCTTTCAGGTAACCCGAAAAACAATGGAAGGTCGGGTATTTATAAAAATAGGATGTGGGGACTGCAATAAAGTTATGCCGGATAAACAAAGCGTTATAGTGCATGATCGCTATGGGAGGCTTGAATCATCTAGCAATGAACAACATATTAATGATACAGGCCATAAAATTAAAACTGAGAACTTTGAACTATTAGACGCTTACGAAATCATGTATATGAGGGACGACTCTAACAATTTAGAACAACTTTGAAAGAAGTCATTCTCAGTTTGTAGGAAAAGATATTGAATTTTTCAATCGTAAAGAAGCTGTATTGAAAAGTTTGCGCATGGATTTATCGGCCGACTTTTACCACTGAAGCTGTTTCTGAAGCTTCGCACTGCATCGCTTTTCGAATCGCCGGAAATAGGAAATCAGACGTACTTTATGAAACATACTCTGTCATTAGTGTTTTAATACGACCTTGTAATAAGCTACAAGAATATGCAATAATATACAGGGTGTTCCATTTAAGAAATTTGAGGTGACCTTAAAATGACAGTTCAAGGACAAATCAATGATACCACATTATGTCCCCCTCGAAACCGTACAACTTTTGTTTGAAACATTTTTTCATATTTTCCATATCTTTCGACATATTTGCCTGGGGCCATTAAAATGAAACATTTATATTAGATGATTGAATTGTTATTAAATATTCTTACTAGAAGATTGAAATACCGGCCATAAAATTAATTGAAGATATTTATTTTTTGTAATTGAAAAAAAAAATGCAATAGCTAATTTATTTTTTGACTATGCTTTTTTGGGGGTATTTGCAGGGACCTTTTACTCATTAGGCTAACTAGCCTAAAGCATCAGGCGCCAAATTTTCAAGTCGCGCCGCGAAATTCCAAGAGGCGTTATCGAACACATTTGCGACCTTTTTTTTTTTAGTTAAACATTTTCGTTTGGAAGGAAGACTTCTAGTTAGTCAGTAATTTGTTGCGAACCTTTTTTTAGGCCAACTAGGGGCACCAGTTGATTGTTAGCATAAGGCGCTTCGATTTCTTAAAACGTCGCTGGGTATTTACTAATATCTAATCCGCTGGATAATGGCCTCAAAAGGTTGGGAATCGCTGTTTTAGATATTATGACTTTTGCTTAATTTATTTGGTCTTCGGTTGAAAATGGAAATTCACGAATTGTCGAAACAGGGAGTATGTTTCCATACGTAAACAACGATGGGATTTTACTGCAAAGATTTGGCAAATTTATGTAGCTCTATTGGATTGTAAAGTATCGCGTGTTAGTAGAGAGCGCGTAGTAGTCAAGCGATCGCATGGTAATCCAGCAAAGTATCTATCCTAGAGTATCTAAAGCCACCAAATTCCATATATCTATTTATCAGTGAAATCTCTAAATTTTGTTGATACTGAAATAAGCTCAGAAAGAATTGGTAGGGACACAGAATACCGAAAAATATTTGACACTAATTTTTTTTTCGCGGCCCGTGTTTGGTTTTAGGAGGTGGAATGAAGGCTGAAAGTTACCGCCAAAAATACATTTTTCGCAATATTTCGGAAACGAGAAGAGATATCGATATCGGGTAAAGGTGAGATTGTTTCTTGTTAGTAACCCTACATTCCATAAGTCGTAGTTGTCAAGTTGCGATATCTGTATCTGTGGGGTACCGGCGGTAATCAGATGTGGATGATTTGATTCATGATGTATTTGTGCATAATTCATTTCTTTAACGATTATCACAACTGTGCAGATTATCAACCCTAAATGTGGGTAGTAGCTATTATATTTATGCAGCTCCATCTTGTGTTGATAATGAAGCGGGCGGCCCGCAAGCCCGTTCGGCCCGTGAAGCCCGCTCGGCCCGGCAAGTCCGCCCGGTTTGTCAAGCTCGCTCAGTCAAGTTTCTTCAGGCGGCCAAATTTGCTTGGTAACTGTGGCTGACAAACGGCCGAGATAATTCCCAAAATGCGCACATCTATTTTAGATACGTCACAATTATCTTTAACAATAAGTATTTGATAACTAACTAACCGTAAGTAATCGAACAAGACACTTTATGATAACTGTACAATTAGCAAGCCGATCACATTCTTATATACACAAAGAAATATTGAAATCACATGCGTATATTGTCAAAAAAAAAAACATCTTGCCAAGGACATCATCAAGACATAAAACGGTAATAAATAAATTGACATTTTAGGGCATACGGTTTGTATGTATCCTAGGATAAATTCGCGATATGATTGTGCCTTCCTGGTTCAATTCGCGAGGACGGATGCAATGAGACGGCCTCCAACGTATACTCTCTTGAGGGCGGCCAATAGACAAGAAATGGATATTTTACTTTGATAATGAATAGTGCTGTGTAGTGTAGTTTTAGTTACATACTTGTTTATTTTCTTATTGTTGTACCAATTTACTGTATTGTGTATACTAATTTCTTTGTGTTATCATGTAATTGAGGTTTGCGCCTGTTGGATAATAAATGTGTATTATTATTACTTTTTTATTCCAAAATAACAAACAATTTTTAGTTTAAATACAATGCGGCATTAAATTGCATTCTAAGAATCTAAAGAAAAATAGTCTATGGTAGGCGACATGACATCTTCCTTAAAACGGACGTCCAACAAACACTAACTTTTATTTTTTTCATATAGTTTCAAGATAAAAAGAGAAAAAATAAATTCATAATATACAAGCGCAGGGAGAAGAAAAAAATGATATTTTTTGAACCCACCACGACCCCGCGGGTGCGCCACTGTTCTCTTTCAACCTAAAATGTAGGGTTACTAATAAGGAACAATCTCGTCTTTACCCGATCTCGAATCTTGTGAAAAATGTATTTTTAGCGGTATCTTTGAGCCCCTATTACACCCCCTAAAACCAAAAACGGGACGCTAAAAGAAAATACATGACAAATATTTTTCGGTATTCTGTAATTCTACCAAATTTTATCAAAATCGGTGGTGGACACTTGGGTGCCTTTGCTTGAAAGCTTTGATTTAACTGGGTATAATAGTAAAAACATATGAATTAAATAAGTATTTTTATTATTGTTAATGTACAGCAAAACATGTCAAAACGATGTTTCAAATACTATTGGTAATCCATTTTCATCAAATTGCTTTGGCTTTAAGACCAGTTCTTTTTCCTCAATAGACGAATCACTATCGCAAGGATTATTACCATCCAAACAGTGCAGTAACGACGAGCTCAATTTACTGTTGTTTAACTCATCCAAATCGCAAGAACAATAATCGTCAGTACGACTTGAAAAGCTCAGATCTGCTGGCGATGCAGTCAACATGCTGCGACTGCAAAGATATTCCCTGAATGTGCTTGTTAGAGAGTCCGAACTGCTGCTTGTGGATGCTTCAGATTGCATTGTCTTAGGTATAATGTTTTCAGTCTTTACATCTTGTACTATTTCTGTAGAATCATTGGTACTCTCGCACTGGTTATCATGCGATTTCTCTTCTGACAGACTACTCATTAGATTATTTTGGTCGGTTAGCTTTGGTACGTTATGTATATTTGCACCTGAAACTACTAATACTGGTTTTCGACTTCTAGGAGTCATCATAGTTTCCTAAAAGAAAATTTATTATCGTTGACAACAAATTCAAATCAGGATTTGAAATGGATTTAAGAAACAGCAGTTAAATTCAAATAAGCGACACAACACATAAGCAAACATTTGCAAGCGGATGCTTTCGGTTTTGCACTTACCTGCATAGCTCTACACATATGTTGGGTGGATCTTGTAATTGGCGACATTGACTTACGTTCCTGGTTCTCTGGCGTGAATAGGACGTTGTGACAACCCCTAAACGGTACGCATGCAGGAGTGCTCGTCAGACAACTATCGGTTAAGCAATTAGGTCGCCCTTCCGCACTCCTATCAAGATGTGTGAGATTGTCAGTATCTTTGGTTGGACCCAACGATTGTATATCAGATATGGTGTTGGATTTTTTTAATTTTTTAGCAGAACCCTCTTCACTACTTACGTTTCCGCTAGAATCGCAACTCCTACAGAAAAATGCCCTCCTCACTGGGGTTGTTGGGGGAATTTTTGGGGTCTGCAATTTGGCATGTATGGTTTTTAAGCGAGTAGGAATGAAAACAAAAAGAAGCAATCAAGCGAGTAACAAGAAATAGCGAACACGTATGATGCACAATGCGAGTTAGAAAATGAACTTTAATAGTTCATAGTATACAGATCTCTCAACCGTCCAAGGACTTGAATTAATTTTTCTTTTTTCGTTTATAAAAGTTATTTATTAATAATTATAGATCGTATCTGATTGCACATTTTAAACATATCTTACTCTGCGGCTGGGCTTAGCGTTAAACATTTTTTCCCTTTTACTTTATATTTGAGTGATTTCTTTCATGTTATTATGTTGCCTAGTGCCATTAAACACACTTTAAAATTATCACCAAAGTATTATAAACATATTAAAAATAGCCGCATCTCAATATTTTTATATAGACGCGAATCGGATTACGCTTTTATTTATATAGATTTCTTTAAAAGAATCTAGGATAATGTATTGAAGAGTTACGATCGTCAGTTTTTAACTTTATTCACTATTTTATCTGAAAAAAGACCTAATTTTAATGACTGACTTATTATCACTGCCTTTTTAAAAATAAAGTTTTGATATTTTTAATTAAGAGGGAGCTTTAAAGAGTGTTTGCGAAAAAGATCGTTTATAATTAATTTTCGTGATTCTTATGCAATGTTATTCATAAAGATGTCGCTTTTAATTTTTAAATTGTACAAAAACCAATGTTCGGATTACACAACAGATACATGGTCGCTAGAAGGAAAAAAAAATGTTTTAGATAATATTTATTTCTTGCATATATTCGATTCCATGATGCAAACACTATCTAGTCAACTAAGTAATGAATCCGGGAGCAGTGGCAATAAGCATTGCTTATACACTTATTTCAATGATTTAACAACAAAGGAAACTTTAATCTCGCTGTCACGACCACCATGACAATTTGTCACGCTCGCTGTCGGCTTATAATTGAACGCGGCGGTTACAGATGCCTTCTGATTTTCAAAAATAATTTTACACGTCGTTATTATTAATAATTAAATTACGTGATTCAGCGGGACATTGATCCTCTGGTCAAGACTTGTTTAAAAGTTACAAAAATTACTTTTTTACCAAACTTACGTCTCGATTTGCACGCTTACTAAGTAAAATTAAAAGCCCAAAAAGGGACGTTCCCAGAATAATATGTCTAAAATCGTTCGTATAAATCCAGATATATTCCAATAAGTTAAAAATGAGTTAAGTTGTTTGTAAATTTGAATGGTAACGCTATCTCTGGATCCTCGCCTTTTAAAGCGAGTGGTGCAAAAAACGATCATTTGGCGTATTTTGTAAAAACGTGAAGATTTAAAGCTTAAACTACAAATACCAATCGATAGGTAATTAAACAGTACATTTGCTAGTAAATTACGATTTTTCCCTATCTTGGTGTTTTAGTACCAACCCAGTAAAAGAAAAGTATCAATTTATTGTTTTTAAACTAAAGTGTACGTGTTTTAACAGCACCTATCTACCACAACTGAGCCTGCCTATGTATATATTCAACCCCGTTTAACCCGCCAACAGGTTTTCTACGGACTAGCATAGCGGACAAGACGAAAAGGCAAAATAGCCAATCTAATTTTGTAAGTATGAAAATTCCCTAATTCTCGAGTTCAATTATTAACGAAATTAACCGAGTAAGCACGAATGTTTTAAAATTGTGCAATTTATTGTATTCATGTAAAACAGCATTGTTTTACCGATTTCTTGGTAAAGAAATTGTTCAATTAATTGGCCAATAAATCGGGACGTGTAAAACAGGCTTAAGATGGCAAGTTTATTCTAATTGGATTATAAAATATGGTCTATTGTTACACTTCATTGCAAAGTTCGCTTATAATATAACTTAGATACTTCTTAGGTATTTGAAACATGATATAGATTTTCACAAAATCCAAATTAATATTGAAACAGATACTTATTTTGATGAGGCGACAAGCTATTACAAGCTATTCCATATTAAAAACACAACTTTGGTACTTGTAGGGCTTCTGTAACACCCTGTGTAACAGCAAAAAAGTAATCATAAAACGTCCCTATATATCCCAAAAGTGAAACTTTTTGAACGTCAAGTGTTTTGGCCACAATATTCCGTGCCGTATAGCGTGAATGACCCTGTATATATGATACATGTTTTATAAAAAAAATTGGTGTTATTTGGGGATAATTAAAAATGATAATTAGAATTTAAATCGGATTTATAACGTTCCGACTACATGCATGTAGTACAATTATCATTCCTCATTGTCTCCGATACCCGATACTATTAAGAAAAAAATTCAAATGTTAAGAAATGTTAGTCGATCGTTTGAACTACGACTGCAACACTGTATTGACGTTATGTTATGGGTCATCATTATGGGGCAACATTTTGACAATTTTGTTTAATATATTTAATAATACACCTTAATTTAACCGTAAGAATGGTCATAACGTTTTAAACACACGGAAGAGATGTGGCAACCCCTATATGAGGAAGCTCGCAAAAGTAAGCAGATTTCAAATACGCAAAAGAAAAAGTACATCATTCCATTTAAAAAAATATAAGTTAGGTCTTTTATATCGGATATATTGAGTCTCCCCACATTAATGCGCCACCCTGTACGTAATGCTATCAGCCAATACCTTATTGACTTGTAAATTCTGTTTTTCTTGAATCAATACTTTAGTTTGAGAATGTCTGTTATTGTTTTTATAGGACATTTGTATTTGATGTAGAATAAAAGTATATTCATCAATATTTCAATTATTTCTAGTTTAATAGTTACACTTAATTAAAGGCTTTTAATACTGCCTGCCATGAATTAATAGTAAGAGAACTTATTAATAAAAATGTATCCAGTTACTTGATAGCAATAATGAGGTGGATATGAGTGCTGGTGTTCCGCAGGGATTTGTTCTTAGGCCGACACTGTAATTTACTGTACGACGGGGTACTGGGGCTCGAGCTGACAGTGGACGCGGTGTGAGTTGGATTTGCTGATGATCTCGCACTGGTGGTGGGAACCATGGATGAGTTTTCTTTAATGAGAAACACCAATATATCTCTTGAAGAGATTAGTGTGTAGATGAAGAATCATAGATTGGCACTTGCGCCGGAGAAGACGGAGGTCCTATTAATGAAGGGGAGAAGGAAAAGACACCAGGACCAGTGGCAAACGGGCGGTTCTGTGCGGCGCAGTCCAAAACCTTCTTCTATACGCTGCCCCGAGACGGGAAAAGGCGATCCATATACAAAAGTACAGACGTATACTGTAAAGAACGCCACAAAACATGCTCTTGCGGGTGGCTTCCTCCTATAGAACAGTGTCTCTGGTAGAGGAGAGGGCGTATATTTACGGTACGAGACAAGAAGATCGAAAGTTAACAGTAATCGTGTTAAAAGCTAAGAACAATACCAAGTTGCAATGGCAGAGAAGATGGGACAGTGATGAAGTAAAGGCGCAGTGGACCAAACGCCTGATAGGGCGCATAGAAGATTGGCTCGTCTGTAGACATCGAGTCGGTCGACTACTATTTAACACAGGTAGTAACGGGCCACGGATCCTTCCGCGCGTTCGCAAAACGTATAAATAAGGATAGCAGCGATGAATGTATTTACTGTGGAATAACTAATACAGCAGAGCACACACTATTTGAGTGTTCTAAGTGGAAGAAGATAAGAGAGAAATGCCAGATGATGCTGTGCTGATGTGACACCAGACACCTTGGTACCCACCATGCTAGAGCTGCCATTCAAATGGAAAGTGCTGCATGGTATAATAAGAGATATAAACTCGAGGAAAGAGGCTGATGAAATAGCTAGACAAAACTGATTATAACAGAGAAGTAGTCCTAAGAAGTTATACAGCTGCCAGCGGTATCTGATGTTATATCGCCATTAGTCCCAGATACTGTAGAAGGCATTTCGAGGGGTTTTAGAGGGTAGGCAGTGCGCAGAGAGTCCCTCACTTCCTAGTGGCGATAGACCTAAGCGCTTGGGGTGCATTAAGCATGTTCACTGGCAAAAACAACAAAAAGTTACACTAGCAAATATTTAGGTGAGCGAACACTTTATTGATCCACTGTATAAACGAATAAACATTGCTACATGGTGTATGTTCTAATATACATCCATGATGTAAGGTGTTCGCTGATTGAAAATTGAATCAACAGAAAAATTATTTATGAAAATTATTAAAATTGGGTCCTTTTCAGATCAAACAATGAATAACTAAATAACTGACGATCCTTTCGTACCTTATCTTAATTCCTTTCTTTTAAAGTTATCTATCCAAATATTATATCTATATAAATATATCTGACGGAAAAATGTAACACTCTATATCCTTAGACAGTTGGAACAACTGTACATGTTATAAATGAGTAAACAACAAAATTTAGAACAAATTAAATGTAACAAAGCAACTTATTTATGAGTTAGTACATTTCAATTAATTTAGTAAAATGGAATATTTTGCTTACACTCATAAGGTTCCCAGTTGATATTCTTTGTCTAAAAGTAGCTTTTCGAGCAGATTTTGTTAAATTTTTGTGGAAGATATGTCTCTTAATCGAATCACCAAATGTTTTACTTTTGGGCAAGCCACTTCTAACCACCTGTAGTGGTGTACCGTAACCATTTTCTTTATTGAACTGCTTTACTAACTTCCTTTTCTTAGAAGATTCTGGTAAACCCTAGAGTTTAATTACATCATAATTTGTTATTATTACCTTATTTCAATTTCTTACCTGTATATAAGCATATAATTGAGCTAATTCCCTTTCGGTTGGGTTCGCTTCATTTTCTTTGGCTGTTCTTTCGTGATCAACGAAACTAAATACTGTATGAGCTGCGCAATTATCACTGACAGAATCATTGAAGTTCGGTCTTGGAGATAATTTTCTCTTTTCCCGGCCATTAAAATAAGCTTTAATGTCTACTGCTAATTTTGGAGGTACCAGTAGTACTTCTGTAGAATTTTTTATCATAAAAGATAATATTCCTGCTAATGCCTGCGAACTTGAATGTAAAGCCTCAGGAGGTAATTTCCTAGGGCATAATAAATGTGGTGTGTATAATGTCGCTAAACTGTCTGCGGACATTTTATTTTGACTTTCATATGAGGCTGTTAGATTCAGAAGGCTTAAAACATCTTTTAATAATACTCTATTTTCTTGAGGTAGCAATAAAAACAATAGTTGTAAAGATTCTAATAAACGAGATTCCCTATTAAATTTCTTACAATTTCCAGCTAGATCTGTGTAGAAAGATGAAATCATAAAATAAGAGATAAAATCTCGCAACTCTAAAGAACTTACTTGCAATCTGACAATATGCAGGATAAGCTGCCTCTGATAATAATGGTTCTGGTAAATCTGCTAGAAAACTTTTTAATACTGATGCACAATCATGAACACTATATTGACCATTTTCTAAATTTAAAGCTGCACCTAGATTTAGTAAATTTCTTAATTCTTGTTGCCTGTTCAAAGATCCAGTTCGCCGAAATATACCCTCAACACAAATATCTGTAATATATAGTAAATCCTGCAATTTTGCATACATAAATATATATGTTACACACTTGATTCCTTCCGTAAAAATTCTATAAGCTGATATACTTGACAAATGCCTTCATGCGTTAATGGAGCACCATCCATTATACCACGGTACTTACTCTTCTTACTAAAAGGTGTTATTGTCCATTTCTTCACTTTGCCTTTCTCTAATGTATCACTTCTAAATTATGAATACCAATTACAAGAGAAAAAATATATATATTCACATTATAACTTACTCGTCAGTGTTTAAATCCAATATGAAAGATAAATGCATACGTACTAAGATATTGAACTGGTCATTATTTTCTCTACGCAATTTCTCTGCTAACAGTTCGTCATTAACATTGCTTGTGGTCATTTTCACTCCAAAATGTACAGCAAACAATTAACTGAGGTTGTATCACACATTATCTGCGATTATTAACGTATGATTCATTTTAATGAATATAAAACAGAAAATGTATCTATAAACAGTTACTTTCATTTAATATTCATGTTACTTTTTAATAACTGATATTCTAAAACTGATGTCTTCTATGCTGGTGTCTGATAATCGTTATTTTCAAATTTAAATTAAAATGAAAGGTTGTGTTTTTGTCTCGCATTACATATAATTCTCATTGTACCAAATATTCAGCTCTATTGTTTTATTCGTAAAATTTAGGTAAGGGCACAGCTTTCCTGTAAATAACTTGTATAATAATTTTGTTACAACTTTAATAGTTTATAGTTAAATTAATAGTAACAATTTAGGAATTTAGACATATTTGCAGCAAAGTTGTAACGTTCAGTATTATATATGAACAGTTGTTACATATAATAATAATTTTTCAAAAATCGATTTCGAACGAAGCTGACCGATTTAAAAACGGACATTTGACATTTCGATTGTGTTTTGAAGTTTTTCATATATTGTAAACAAAGTGCTAAAACCATCGTATTGGTCGTATTGGAACTTCAACATTTTGTGCTTCAAATTATTAATATGCCTGGTGGTAGTAGAAGATTACCTAGAACTGTACGTTCTACAGTAACCTCATCTTTACAATTAATTCCTGGAGAAATCGGATGCAATCGCTACTCACCATTAGGGGCTGCAGTTCCAACATTACCTGGTTTAGATAATCCAACAGCACCAAAACACTTTCCTTTTCCAAATACCCCAGTCGACAGTGATTTAGTCTTTGAAACATTGATGTACTTTTTTACTATTACCACAGCTGGTTTACAGTTCCTACATATATACCGAAGTGTGTGGTGGCTTCAGCATTCATATACGAATCAGGCAGTTGTAAGTTCAAAATTCCATTATGTAATAATATAAATGCAACAGTTTAGAAAGTTTTCAGAACTTTTACTTGATTGATGTATATTTGGTTATCTTTATACTTATTATTTTATCGAGAAGAGTGTTGTATTTACTGGGTTGTAAATTCCTAGATAAAATTATTCCAGCCAAGTTATCAATGATTGCATACCATGGATATAGGTAATCTTATTCTGAAACTTTGCTAGTGTGTAGTGCTATAATAATATAATTTTCAGATTAATTTTATTTGGTGCAATGTTTATGGTATTATCTTGGTGTGCATATTACATTGTCCTAAACCATCCGATAATGTATATATGCTATCTTTGCTATCCGTAAGTGTTATTAATATATAGAATGTTTATTATATTAAATAACCTTCAGAATTATAGTATATGCGATATTGTTTGGCTTCACAATCGCACCGTTTTTTGAAGTGATCAGCTGGAATCAGGGGGAGAAGCCACCACTACATGCTTGCAGCACCACTGCAGCAGATATACGTTCGGAAGTTGAGAATCTGAAAACCAATTTTAACAATCGTTTGAAGCAGATATTATTTAGTGCCGTCTTTAATGCATGTTATGCAGGATTCATTCCGTGCTGTTTCGTACAGGTAAATATCAAAATAATTAGATAGGATATCTCACCAATGATTAGCTCTTTACAATTTAGAAAAAATTGTTTTTTACAACTTTTATAGAATTCAATGTTAAAAAATTTAAGTAATACAGGATGTGTCATCAAGAGTAGGTGAACGCATACTCGGTACTTACTTTGTTATTTTAAATATAATATGCACTTTGTATATTATTCTATTTTTGAGTTCTATATTGCAAACTCATGTGACCTGGAGGTCATTTTAGACCTCCCACTCCTACACATAGTGATAGCTGGAGTGGCTCATTCATTCATTCATGACGTTAGGGTGGACACCTTTAGTCCAGGCACTTGAGCTAGGTGCTCATTGTACCATCCCTATTAAATCTCTTACTTCCACTCGAGCAACTTGGTGTTCTCTACAAAATCCAGTATCTTACCCAGTGGAAACTTGAGAACTTTCGAGGGCTGTAATAGATCGTTCCCAAAATGTTTCTGCCGGAGTACTTTCAACTCCTCACATGTGCAGATTACACGTAAACTCATTTCCTCCTGTAGCTCACATTTTCAGCAGTGGCTCATGCGGCAATGCATAGGCTAATTCGAACGGGGCTGAAGGGGGCGAGACTCCGTGCCACAGAGCTTGGTCATCTCCAGTGGGATTCCCCCCATTCTAAGTCTACCGAATGATGAAGTGGTTAGGAAATTTAGCTTCAAAATGGGTTTTCTTACAAAGCTAAGCAATAAGAGAGAATGGGAAGGAGAATCATTCGCCTACTCCCCAAAGGCAAATACCACTAATTGGTAGGTGGGTGGTTCCAAAACTGATAAAGGAACAGGTGCAGGGATATTCGGGCTAGAAACCAAGTACTCGGAGCCAATGGGAACATACCCCAGTGTTTTCCAAGCGAAAATTAATGGAATTGGAAAGTGTGCTCAATTGAACCTTGACAGGGAACTATCGGAAGCAAAGCATTGACATTTTTTCCGATAGCCAAGCACCTGGAAATTAGCCTGGGAATGTTTTGAAAGCCTAAATAACCTAGGCAAACAAAACAGTGTTACACTATAGGTACCAGGACACACTGGAGTCAGCGGCAACGAGCAAGCTAATCTATTAGCAAGGAGGGCCGCCACAACTTCGTTTGTGGGACCGGAGTCGTTCTGCGGCATAGGGATGAACACCTACAAAAAATAACTCAAAGGCAGGGAAGAGAAGCTCAGAGCATGGTAGGATCTGTCTGGTTTGAGACATTCCAAGATATTCCTTGGAAATTTCAATAAAAAAAGAGCAAAGACCATGTTAGAACTAAGCTAAGAAACAGACTACGTGTCCTAACAGGTTTTCTTACAGGGCATTGAGGAACAATAGGGACAAGGATAGGTCTGAAATAGAATAGCGACTGTAGGTTTTTCAGGGCGGAAGATGAAAGTCACTAGTATCACAGAAACTTGTACCAACCATCCTGGCAACGACCTCATGGATGAAGGAGAAATACCTTCTTTGAAACCATCACGTCAACTGCAATTTATTAAAGCTCTTAGACTGGATGGGAAGCTAAATGTGCGGGCAAACCCTAGTAGCATGCAAGGGGGCACAATAGATCAATAAGTCGCGGTGCAAGGTCACTCTAATTAAATCTAATCTAATCTAATCTAATTGCGCCGTGAACGCAACCTTGACAATAACTTTGCTTCATTCGCACTGCAATATTCACGCATAGGTACATATTTGAATGAATACGTTCATCCTAACACTAATCCCTATGGTCTTTCCACAAGTTTTGGAAATATTGTTTCCATATGTCACTAACTATAAGGGGCAAACCGATTCCGTGCTTTTAATTTTTTCTTATATTTGAAACTGTCTTTCAAACTTCTGCGCATGGAGCATCTGAAGTACCCTTAGTTAAAGGTTTGCATTCAGACTATTTCTTAATCCTTTGGCGCTTACTGTGGAAATTTCGACCACTATGCATCCTATTTTATTTTTCTTTTAAATCATTACCATACATTAGAAGAAAACATAAGAAGAAACAAACAATTTTATGAATTAATGGGTATAAGAAGACTAAATAAAAACTTTTCATGCACTAATTAACAATACTAAAACGCTTCCAAAAGCAGTACGCTATTAGTAGCGTAGACGCCTCTAGCCGGTATGTTTTGTTACAAGGGATCCGATCGTAGACCGCGAAGAGGCGCCGGAGTATTTTTAGAGGGCGTAGACGGTCGGTCGTCTGGTACTAGGGGTATCTCCGTTCGTCGTTAAAAGCGGGAAAACGCGTAAATCTTCGCGCAAATCTCCGAAATTTCGATTTTTCACGACAATGCCCAAGGCCGATACCCGCGCGCCGGTGAAAAGGATCCGATTATGTAATATTGCCGGTGTTCAGCAGGTAGTCGTGCACCGAACATCAAAACATCGAAACCTTGAACGACGACGAATTTGGTGTGAAGTAAGCACAAAGGGGATTGAAGAAATGGCAAAACATTAACATTATAATTAATGTAATAACCATTATTCGGAAGACGTCGGTTACCAAGTATGTAAATTATCGATAGTTGACGGATATCTAAAGCAGATAAGAATTTTGTGTTTTCTTCGATTGTTTTAGTGTTACAACGGAAAATAATACGATACAGTATGTGTAATTTCTAATTAAGAAAAATGAATATACCGGGTGACAATTTCACGTTTAATTATTACAATATATACAGTATGTGTAATTTTGAATTAAGAAAAATGAATAGATATACAGGGTCTACCGACGATCTCAAACCAATCACAGGTGTAGACGGGAGTTAGCGGAGAGTGGTGCGGTATAAGGGGTTTGCTGAGATTGGTCATAATGGGGATCAAATCAATAATGGGGTTTAGCGGTTTTTCTAAGGTGGGTCGTAATCCGTTATCAAATCAACGAGTCATTTTACAAGTGAGAGGCAGGAATTAAGAAAAAGGAATATACAGCTGTACCGACGATCCCAAACCACAGGTGTGTACGAGGGTTAGCTGTGTTGGGACGTAATCCGTCATCAAACGACTATTTAATTGGCTGGGTGAACGGTCCGGAGTTTACTAGTTTATATACTTATACTAATTTTTAACTATAGTACTATTTCTGCTATTTGTACTATTTACAATACCTAAATTAATATGCTTTTACCATTTTTAAAAGAGTAGAAAATTTTGTAACATTGAATTCTAGAAAACCTTTGTAGAAAACATTTTTTTTTCTGAAATGAAAATTTTAGCTGCAATTAAAGATCTGATCTTGGTTGGAACATTCTCTGCGTACTTTATAATACATGTGTTTTATAATTTTCAAGAGTTTTGTGTACTATGATATTTACTGGGCTACACAGCATGTGACATTTATATCGTTGAGTTGTTTTACTTCTTATACGAACCACATTTTGCATTTACGATATTGTGATATACTTCATCGATCTGCTTTGCATCTGGGATACTGGGACAAAGTAGAGACAAGGTCAGTGCTACCCGTGGCTTATTCTTGGCAGGAGGATATGCTATGGCCAAACGGCGCTTTAGTCAGGCATGGGCGAGAGATGTATAGAGCTCATGGAAATACAAATGCAGCAGAGCCAGGCAACGCAGCATTTACTAGATTTTATGTGAGTGCGATTTATAAACATGATGTGTAAAGTAAATATATCTGTTATTTTCAGTGCATGTTTAAGAACCCTTCCATAGCTCTGAGCGGTCTTTTGATGCTGCAAATATTTATTGTCCTCTACCAACTGGTTCTACTTATCCGCTCGGTATTTTGGTACCACATAGTTTCCCTGATGTTTTTATTGTTCTTCAATTATTATATACTTTTTAAAATAGGCCGAGATTATCTAGTCAGCATGAAGATTTATAAAGCAGAACAAGCCTTACATCAGAAATTAAACGCTCATTAAAAATATGTTGTAGTTTTATTTGCTTATTCCTTTTTGCTACGTATTTTATTGACTGTATTCAACTTTGCAACAGATAAATATGTACAGCACATGCATTTTTAGCTGGCGGATGCGCGATAGCAAGAGGGCGTGCTCAATGGAGTGAGACACACCCGAAGAAATATGGAAAAACCTTATAACTTGCACGTGGAACTTAGGGCCCCACTATATTTGCGATTCGTACAAAATCCGAAATTCAGTTTTTATTGTGATATTTTTCTGCAGTAATGTACGCCAACATCGACTGGGCTTCGCCCGCCTCTTCGAGCACCTGAGGTAAAATGCCCGTGGAGGCGGGATTTTCGCCAACAGAAAATGCATGTGATGTAGGTGGTATCAGCGAAGAGATAAGAACAAGAAAGGTCATTTGTCATTTTTAGCGGGTTTTGATGCACCACTTTAACGGTAATTGCAGCAGTCTATTAATTTACATAGAGAGCGCCAGTCATTGTTCTCACATTGATTATGAAAGTCGTTGAGAGTAATTATTTAAATTTAATATAAATTTAGTTACACTTAAGTTTTAAGTACAGTGCTAGGATTGAATTGTTTTGTGGTTGAAAGTTGTTCACTGTCAAAGAGAAAAGCTTTGAAACATATCGTATTATATTTATGCCGTTAAGTTATTATTTGCACGCGCGTGGATGTGTAACCGCCATTTTGAGTTTAGTTCCTTATCTGATGATCGTTCATTATGATTGGTAAAAATTAAGAAAGATAGCGAAGGCATCTGGTGTTGAAATAATGTATTACAGCTGCCGGTTATTTTTCGGCGACTTCAACATCAAAGGCGCCGACAGAACCCTTCTTGTTCTTATCTCTTCGCTGGTGGTACCTATAAGATTTCATGATGTATGTACAGTCTGTTTCAAATTAAATGGGAATGCTAAGCAATTTCGACTTGCAACGACATTATTTAAACCACAAACTCTTAAATTGTTGCGGTTAGACCTCAACTTAAACTTAATTTTATTACAGTTTTGCGAAAAATTCCTATTAAGATATGATTTTCAGATAATACAATTACCAAATTATTTTAAATATTTATAAGGATGGTACTATTATAATCACACAAACAGTGACTTATGATTGCGTACTTTAATAAACCGTACAGTCATATTGCCTTAATTTCGGACAGTATCTCAACATGGGACAAAGTATACACAACATAACACGCTTTAAAATACAATAGCCTTCCACAAACACTGTTTCATTTGAGCATCTGCCTTCAAAATGGTTTCTTTCACAGGTGCACTCGTTAATTTATATATTTAAAATATGTGCAGTTAGGATGTTTTGGAACGGTTCGGGGTAAAATTGCACACGAATGATGTAATTGAAAGAATTGAAGCGTTTATTTAGAATAGTTGAAACAAGGAAAAACTCTTTGGACGAATTCAAAACGGCACGGGCACTAAATTCCTTTTTACAAAATGAAATAAAATTATATGAAAAATGAAAATTGAAATGTTCATCTATTAAATATTTGTCAATGCGACAAGCATTCGAAATGAAACCAATGTTGCCAATTAATGAAAAAGGAAATATGTTAGTGGAAAATTAACATACTTATTTGTAATAAGCATAATTTCTGCCGCAGTATAATTTAAGTTTGAGATTATTTGAGCCTTACTTGATAAATGAATTTTAATAGACGTTAATTATTATTGGTTAATTTCCTTGTTTCTAATTTGATGTTACAACAAAGCTACAAACACACTTGACGGAGTGCGTTAATTAAGTTTATAATGAGGGACTTGTACCGGAATATTATTAAGTTGGTATCTGACCTTATTGGGATTAGTTGTCAATCTTCAGACACTTTTATCAATTTGAGGTTAGGGGTATACGAATAATAATTTGTTAATGTGATGTATTAAATCAAGAGATGTTTTAGTATTTAAAGGACAAAGAAATCGTTCGACTTTAATGAGAACAACCAGAAGTTCTTAGTGAAATGTCAATTGCTATAATAATGTCAAGTTGTAATTGATGAAACTTGAATTTAGTTCTAATGTTGAAATGTCAGTTTGACCAACCTACCATATAATTTCCTAAATTGTCAAAATTATTATTTTTTGTTAAAAAAGAGGGATTAATGTGCAAATTAGCGAAAATAACATAAAGAACACGTTTCATAAGACCGTTCTAGACTTGTCCTCTGATTATTTTATTTCTATTAATTAATATAAAAAATTAGCTAATGTCAAAATTTGACGTTTATTATTATATTTAATAGTACGGGTGGATAGCATTTTGAGTTTTGGCATTTTGTTAGTATGCAACTTCATTGGGGATTTGACGCATACAATTTACAAGGTCAGGCGTATTTATAAATTGAACAAATATAGGGTATATATAAGGTATATTAATAGTGTAGAAACACAAATCTATATGTTCAATAGAGCTTTGTGGCAAAAATTCTTTGTTTCAGTAAATTAGTTTGCAGGTTTTTAATATTCTCTTATTAAAGTGGAATATCTACCTAAATGTGATTTTTTGTTAAAACCAAGTATTAGAGAAGTGTATAATTGTGCTTTAATAATTTTATTAAAAGAATGTTTAGAATAAATATTTATTCTGGTTACTCTTATGTAATTTAAGTAGATGTCAATTTACCAGTTCTTGGACAGCAGATTTTATTCCAAAATATTTTTTTAATTTTTTTAAAAGGATCTGCAATTAACCGACTCAAGGGTTCAATTGTTAAGACGTCACAAAACGCGACTCCTGGTAATTTAGATAAACAGACTAAATTTTTTAATGAATCTGGTATATCTTCATTAATTTTATCATTCAGTCCCCACCAAATTATGAACCACTAGAAATAGACATATTTTCTAAATTTGGGGTTGTTTATATTCATTTTCTAACACATTTACCTAAAACCGCTCATTTCCATTCATTCAAACCTCAAAATTACATAAAAATTCAATTTTTGAAATCGTGAACATGTAAAAATAACTGTATATTCTTTTAGTTTTACTGGTGTTTTTACTAATTTATTTATGAAAAATCATTAATATTGTTTACCAGAGGGTAGCTGCCATAGACCTGTTCAAATATTCAAAACTTATTTTATCATAATCATGTCTTTGTGAACGTAAGCATGTATATAAAACGTAACGTAAAATGTAAAAGTGAATACTGAACGTAACGTAAACATTGAATGTAATATAAACGTAATAGTTCCAGTAACGTAATATCCAACGTCAAAGAAGTGTATTAATAACGTTTTTGCTAAAAAATTCAACGATAGAATATAAAAAAGTTACATAATTATTTTAAATATAAATAAATTGGAATGGATTCTGATAAAAGTTATTTGAAGGAAATTAAATCACTTAATAATGATCCCATAAAGTATATAAATTCATATAACTCACTACCTAAACTAGTAATAAATAAAATTCTACTCATTACAAATATTTCAAAATTCGAAAACATTCTCACAAATTCATTTGATTTTATTGTATTTGTAAAAAATAAGAAATATAAAATAAATAAGAACTATATAGATAAAATAAATGTCATGTTTAATTACATAATTAGTTATCAAATTATGAAAAAAGAGAAATTCTTTCCCATAAAAGTCATTGTTGATAAAAATTATAAATTTACACAAGTACAATAAATTTCAATTGCTTTCAATTCTCCAATGGCCCCAAGCGAATGTGTCAGTACTATCTTCTTGAATGCATCTTTTATCATCTATCCAACACAATGATTTTTTATTTAATTCCTCAGTGTATATATTATGATCGTAGCTCCTAATAACACATTGCTTATGATAATATTCCTTCTGATCAAACAAACATTTTTTATAATGCTGAAATTTAATTTCTTTATCAAGAACAGATTTCTTAATTCCTTTCAACTTTTTATGTACATTATTATCTCTATATGCATATGATTTAGATCTTAATCCAACAAATTCAAGTATCTTTTTTCCACCGAGTTCATCTTTAAATTTTCCAATTACTTTTTTATTTTTATCACTATATACAGTTCATGATCTTTTGGATAATTAGATGTATCAAATAAATCTGGATTATCTTTGATAAATTTATTAAAATCTTCTTTAAAATGATAGATTAAAGAATCTGTATCCATGTACATTAATTTTACTTTTTCATTATATTCTTTTTTAATTACATTATAATGAAAATCATACATAAATGCTTTCGATAGATCTAGAATAGCTTGTCCAAGATATATAGGTTTATTAAATGAAACAATTGTTTTATATTTATGAATTAATACAAGATTTTCACCATATATTGTACATTTTCTAAATGTTGGTTTATTAATAGCTCTTTGAGCTTTTAACTCATTTGAATAAAGTTTAAGATCTTGTCTTTTTCTAACTGATTCCATACTCTTACCAAAAATTGCATTTACCATCAATTTCCAAAATCCAACTTCAAATTCATTCTTTGATTTTTGTCTTTGTATAGTACAAAATTGAACATATGGTCTTATAAAATCTATTTGAGTAAATTCAATTCCTCTATGCACCTTGGTTATTTCAATTCCTAAATCTTTATAAAGTTTTAATGTTTTATAATGTACTATATAATTTTTCTTATCATGGAAATCACAAATAAGTTTATTTACTTTACTATTTGGAGGTGGTTTATTTTCTGGAGCTAGGGGTAGATCATTAAATTTATCATGTAACTTTTTTGGGAAATGTAAATCAACTTCTAATACATATCCAGTTTCATTATCACTATTTAAGATTTCTTCAAGATTTATATCATAAACCCATTTAAAATTCTTGTAGGGCATTTTTTGAGACATAGCCCAACCATACAGATTATTAGCATCAAGGTAACTAATTTGTGAATTATTATCACTAGAATTAGCATATCTATTAGAACATTGAGATATACCACCTCTAATACCATTCTCAAAGAATATATACATTTCATAATCAAGTAATAAATCCAATTCCACTTTAGTATATTTCAACATACAATCCCAAGCAAGTCCAGGAGTTGTAAAATACCAAGCAGGATCTAATTCATATTTCTCCAAACATAAATATCTAAAATTTTCAAATATATCAGCTAATAATAAAACATCCATTTTTAAATATAGATCATGCCATTCTCCAATATTTTTTATATTAAAATATTTCCAAACCTTCAAAGCATGTTTATAATCCCTTTGATATAAATGTTCCTTAGTTAATGAAGAATAGAAATGTTTAATATGTGGCAGTCTTGTTTCATCAAATTTATCATATGAATCCATATACTCATACGGATAAATTCCTTTCCTTATTATTTTTTTATTTTCTTTTCTAAATAGTATATCTAAATCAGATTTTGTAAAATATTTATTTACTTCCCTCAATTGATCTGGTTCAAGATTAGATGCTAATTCATTAATACTTTGATTTAGAAAACTATATGAATCTATAAATCTAAGTTCAAAAACTTGTCCAACATCTTCATTAAATACCATCATACTAAATGAAATATATTTTTCTTTATTATTTGGAATAACTCTTATATTTTTACTATATAATCCTAAATTTTTTATAAATAGATGACAGTCATAATTTTTCAAATTGTGGAAGAATACAGGAATAAATATTGGCTGTTTTAATTTTAAATTACAATTATTACATGCAGCACCTCTGTATCTACCAGTATAATGATCATGGTCTTGAACTTTTTCATTATCATCAGTAAATTCACAATTACATACGTAGCAGTGTTCTGCCTCATTAAATTCATTTTTATTAAAATCTGTCATTTTTTTATTTTTCTTTAGTGATATATGTAATTTTTTACCCCATTTAATTATATCCTCTAGATAATATTTAGAAATATCTTCCTCACTTCTATATATATGCAGTGGGTTTTCTGTATCATCATTTCTGCTTTTAATATAAAATCCATAACTAGTAGGTTTATGAATTTGTTTCTTTCTTGTATATGATTCTTCAGGATTTGGATCACATCCTTGAATTGAAAGTAATAAAGCTTCAAAATCTGAATATATGACATATGGATGTTTAACCATTTTTTGATAATTTTTAAATTTTATTTTTGGTTCAATTGTTTCCATCGTTGGATTATTTAAATGTTTTACATGTTTTTTAAAATCTAATACATTAATAAATACTATCTTACATTTATCACAAGCATAATGAATATTACATTTTTCGTGTGTATGATTTAATAATTCAGTTTTACTTTTTATTTTACAGTTTTTACAAATATAAATAAGATCTGAATAATTACATGATTCATCAATATGCTTATTTATTTCATTTATATCCTTAGTTTCATATTTTTTACAACCAGAGCACTTGTATTTGATACATGGTAATTTTGGTAAACATACTTCAGTTGTATTACATATTAACTTGTGATTATTTAAACATTCTTCATTATCTGTTGCATAATTTAAACATCCTCTACAAAATATTTTTTTATGTCCATCTGAATTTATTTGTTTGTTAAATAATCTGCTAAGATTTTTAATCCAGCAATAATGTGAATTATCACCGTCTTTGAAATATAATAAATCTACAAACCTATCGTATGGTTTTTTATTTTTTGTAAGTAATGGATATATTTTATTCCCTTCATATGTAAACACATAAACATTAATTTGATTTAATGATTCAAACTTTTTTATATCTTGTATTCTAACTGGGAATTGAATATCATCAAACAAGAGTTCATGATCATATCTACGATATAGGTTTACTCTTTCACCATGATTATTCTGAGGATATAAAGCAGATAATATACTCCATTTAAAACATTGGTTATCTCTATTTTTTACATTTATACATGATTTTGTGCTCTTAATCCACTCGGGTAGTTCAATATATGAACTACCACTTAATGGGGTAAATTTATTAATATTTATAAGCAAACTATGTACATTGTTCAATTCCCAAAATGATCCTTCTTTATTTTGAAAATCTACTATTTTTTGTGTAAATATTTCTCTTTGATTATCCCAATATACTTCTAAATTATCACTCTCATATAGCTCTACATTTTTAAGTTGTATTGCTTGATCCATCACATTTTCAGGATCCCTTGAATCTACAAATTGTATATCCATATTTAAATTGATTTTTATATTATGATATTTATTCAACCATTTACTAATTAATCCAACAGCCCTTTCCCTTAAATACTCCATATAACTATATTCATTAACTATTTTTGGATTATTGTTATTATGTCTATATGTAACTATTCTAGATTTAAAACTTGTTTCAAGTTCAAAAACATCATCAGTTATAACATGTTTTGATTTATGTAAATTAAGGCGTTTCCTTGTTATCATTTTTCCACATTCATCACATCTAATTGGTTGTTCATTGATTGGAATATCTTCAAATATTTGATTAGGTTGATTTGTTTTAATAACATCTTTCATTTTATTTATCCAATCATCTTCTTTTGCTTTTTTAATATCTTCACTTGAATATATTGTTCTAAGAGCTTTATTTATATCTTTTTTATAATAATCATTTAATAAATCTGGATATGTTTGGCTTATTCTTTCTATTAAAGATTCTTTATTTAAGTTATAGTATTTAGTAATTCTACCCTTTGCTAATCTTTTTAATTCTTTTACAGTAATCTTCAATAACAAATTTTTATTCCCATCTATTAATCTTGTAAGAGTATCATTAATCTGCTCTTTTTTTATGTTATGGAATTCTTCAACAGTATATGTTTTTCTTAATACTTTTTCCAAATTTTTTAATGTAGGTTTAATTGTTTTAATAATGGGGTTATCATGTCTTACTTTATTAATAGCTGCTATCAGCTGATCTTTTTTAAGTTTATGTATTTTAGTAATATTTAGATTTCTGGCAATTGTCCTAAGCTCTCTTAAATTCGCCATCTATTTATTACAAAAAAAATTTATTAATATTTCAAATTGGAATGAGTTAGTCGAAACATATTTGGTCTATATTATATCGAATTGTTACTAAATATATTACTGAAATTTTTTTAATAATAAATGTATTTGTATGAATTACAATCTATTGCAAAATCAATGGGAATTAAAAATTTATCAAAATATAGAAAAAAATCTGATTTACTTGAGTGTATCGATAAACAAAAAGAACTAATAAGAAAATCCAATGAAACCAAAGTATTAGCAGATTTATTTCCCTTTGATGATGATATATATATGAAAAATAAAAGGCGTCAAAATAAAATTAAATGTAATATTTGTAATAAATATTTTACTGAGAGACAAATAACATATCATAAATTTAAACATAATCCTGATTTAGATTTTAAAATAACTAATATTGAATCTAAAGGTAAATCAATTTCTTACTTTCATTTAAATAATGAATATATTGAAACTCCCGCTTATTTAGACATTATATTTGACAAAATGAAAAATATATTTACATATTTACTAACATTTAATAAATCCTTAGATTTTGAAATGCAAATAGAATATCAGGATGATGAAGTATATGATGTAGTTTATTTTGATACAATTAGCCCAATATTTATTTTCACGGAAAAGGGAATAAAAAGTATTGATGATTTTATAAAATATTGGAATAATAATAAAAATATTGTATTATACTATTGCTATAATAGCATTATAACTCATGTTAAATTAAATATTTATAAATGAATAATCATAAAGAATTATTTGAATTATTATATAATCAAACGAATAAGAATGATATTATAATTGGAGAAGGAATAATATCTGATTACATATTTCCATTCTTAAAAAATATAAAATTTGATTTAGGGAAATTACCAGACTTTGTTCAAAAAATAAAAGATTTATTTAAATCAAAAAATTATACTTTCGATCATTTAATTGATATTTATAATTCCATTCCAGATG
Source organism: Cetonia aurata (assembly GCA_949128085.1). Classification (NCBI taxonomy): domain Eukaryota; kingdom Metazoa; phylum Arthropoda; class Insecta; order Coleoptera; family Scarabaeidae; genus Cetonia; species Cetonia aurata. The sequence goes on along the minus strand of OX421890.1, from coordinate 23,471,152 downwards.
AACATGCGGAACTTAAAAAATCAGTATTATCTTTAATTAGTAAATACAAATATCAATGAACAGATCACAAAGACTGTCATTTAATTTTAACAAAAATAATAGTAAATCTTCAATTAATTTGAATACTATAGATAATAAACCAATTAAAAATATGATAATTAAACATATTCAATGGATTGGATTTAATAATCAAAATATTCATATTGATATTGGTTGTAATTTACTAACAGAATATATACGCAATCAAAAAAACTATTTGTGGACAATTTTCTCTCAAGATAGTTCAAAAGAATTAAATTTACCGGTATCTAACATAAATTCTAATAATCAAATAATTGAACTTAGTTTAGAGAATAATAATATTTTACAAAAATTGAAAGACGATGAAATATGGATCATATATTTAATTATATTATTTTAATAATAAATGTCGTTATTATCAAAAGAAGGCTTATTTTCTTCATTAAATGTTTTAAGACAATATACTGATTCATTTGAAATTTCTTTAAAATCATCTGCATCAATCACAAGAGAATTTCATTTTGGAACAAATACATGTTTACAATTAGATCATGTAAATTTATATTTATCAATCAGTAATCCAACTGATAAAGTGATTAAATTATCAAAAGATTATATTCAAGAAATTATAAATAGAATATCTGTTAAATTAAGAATATTCAAAGAAAAAGATCATGCTGAAATAATTGAAGAATCAATCGATTATGCTGGTACATTTTTCTTAATTAATTCATTCATTAGAAGAAGAAAGGATGACATAGAAGATCACGAAGATGATTATAAAAATATTGATGAAATTCCTGTTGGTGGAATTGATATTAGAATTCCAATGAAATACATGTTGGCAAAATTTTCTCAACCAAATATAGTTCATTGTGAATCAATTGTATTCAGAATTGATTTTTATTCTCAATCACAAATATTAGTTAATGAACTATCTGAAAGTATTAAAGTTGATGGAATATTTGTATGTAATTCTTATCAAATGGATATGCAAGCAATTGAATTATCCAAAAAAGATAAAACATTGATTCTTAATAAAAAATTACATACATTACCAGAAACAATATATTCAACTTTAATGGAACAAGTATTATCAAATAAGACAACATTAGCAATAAATATTAATTTATCATCTCCTTATGCTTGTAATCCTTATTATGTATTTTATAATGAGAAAAGTGGATCATTTAACCCAGATCCTGATGTATATACAACAAATCATGAAATAACAGCAAATGGAAAAACATATCCATTTTCAAATAACAAAGGTTTCTTAACAAATAAAAACCATATTATTCAACAACATTATGATGATTTCCTAAACAATACAAATGGTTCATATATAACAAAAAATAAATGGGTAAATAATTTTAGAATATATTCAGCTGCAATTTATGGATTAATTCAGACACAGGGATTAATATTAAAAATCACATTAAACAAAGGATTCATTTCTAATGATATTAAGATTCTTGTTATTACACAAGTAAAAGATGTTTAATTAATGGAATAAATGATTGATCGATCTTCGATCTCCCAGCGAAGCGCTGAATTAAAAATATTTTTTTATGATATCAATTTTAATGAAAAGTTACTAAATAGTGTTTATCATGTATTAATATTCAATAATGATAATAACAATCAAATAAAATATTCAAATTATAATAATTTATATTCTAGACTAGATGTTCAAAATTTATATTCAATTTTTCATGTTAACAAGCAAATAAATATTTTTAAGGAGCATGTATATGTATACGGAAATGTTTGTCTTGTTAAGATTAATATAAATAAAAAAATTCTAAATATACTAATTGGAAATGAAGTAAATTATTATTATAATTATCTAGTAAATTTATTTCCAAATGAGTATTATACAATATTTAATAAAAATGGTATTGAAAATAATGGTTATGCTGGTTATATAAATAAGAATGTAATAATTTATAAAAATATTATAATCAATGAAAATTCAAATTATAATCCCGTTGAATATTTCACTATTGATTTACCAACTGCACCATATATTTGTGATACATCAAAACCAAATGAAATAATAGATTCTATAAAATTACAAAATTCAAATATTTTGAAAAGAATTTTAGACGATGACATTATTACAGTAGATGAAAATAAAAAATTGATTGAAGAATTAAAATCATATAAATATAATAAATTTAAACCCATAATAAAGGAATTAAGAAATTATAAAACTGTATTAGAAAATTATTATAAAATAAATATAAAATTATCAATAGCAAAACTAGAAAAGAAACAAGATATTAGAGAAGAACTAGAAGGGTATGTAAAAGAATTAAAATATTACAGAATGAGATTAAATAATTATTTAAAATAATCATAGTAATAAAAAATAAAAACTAAAATGATAATTATGACAAGTATTACAAGAAGAATAAATATTATATATTTTAATTTACTTACTTCTCTAATAAGTGATAAAAATTTGTTTTGAAATTTGGGATACTCTTCATTAAATAATTTTATTGTTTTAATTATCTGACTACTTATATTTTGCATTTATAGATTTCATTTTTCTAGCGTTTCTTTCAAATATTTTTATAGATCGTTCCCTAGCCTCAGTTATATTTGATGGTACTACAACTGTTTTATTTCTTAATTCAGTTAATTTTTTAGGATCATAATTATTATAGTTGTCCAACTTATATTCTAATTCATTTATTTTATTATTAGCATTTTCTAATTCACAATCTGTAAGAAGTAAATTCTCAAATAAATAATTAGCAGTTTTTCTAGCTACGTACTTATCAATAACTTCTTGTTTAAATCCAACTATTTTTGCTGCTTCTTCTATTTTATTAATTTCATTTATAATAGGTTTTACATCTTCATTCCATTTATTTTGTTCATCTTTTGGTATATAAGATATCAAGTCCATTTATATTATAAATTTTTCATTGCATTATTAACTAAATCTTTTGCTTCTTCATCTAAATTATTATATTTCTTAATACTATTAATATTCATCAATCCTTTTTTATTTGATTTCTTTTGCGTTTTTTTGCGGACAAATGCAGACGAATGCTGTTCATCTTCAGTTGAATGTATATTAGAAATAGAACTTGTGGATGTATTAGGATTTATTTGTGATGATTTTATTTTTGGATCTTGTTTAATTAATATTAGTGCCGAATCTAAAGTTTTTTGTGATATTTTTTTCTCTTTCACAAATTTTCTTTTAGAAATATTTTCTTTAGATAGTCTATTTAAATATTCAGTTGCTAAATTTATTTTATAATAATTTTTTGCATCAGTTATTGCAGTCCATTGATCTTTTGTATTTATTATATTTTTTAATGACTTTGCTATTGATTTATTTATTGATATATTTGAATTACTTGACTTTGGTAAATGTGTATAATATCTAACACTAACATTACTCATATTTATTATAATAATATTTTTCTATATTTATTTAATTATTAATAAATACTATTTAATACTAATTATGACTAATAGTGGTCGACCAAAGAAAAAGTTGTTTAATAATAACGATAATATAAATTTTGGATTGAGATCCTTAATTGAAAGAAAAATGGGTGGTGAATTATTATCACAAACAAAAAGAATAATAATTATAGGTCCATCTGGATCTGGTAAATCAACAATTGCTCAAGAAATAATATTTGGTATGGAAAGAAAATCTATTTCAGAAATAAATTATTTTTTACCTAGTGGTAATGAATTGGAAAAAGATATTCAAGTAATTAAAGAATTATGTAAAGAAGCTTTTATTTATTTTAATATATATAGATATGAAAAAGATAGTATTCCAAATGAATTAAGAACACACAGTCTTAATATATTTGATGATGCACATAAGAAAAATGGTATAACAGATTTGGCAGAAAAATTATTCACAGAAGGAAGACATAGACAACAACACGCAATATATATTCAACAAACTGGTACATTTATACCAGCTGGAATGAAATCAAGTTATAGTGAAATAATTATTCATAAAAGTATAATAAATGATTTGGAAAACTATATTAATATTGATCAATCACAAATATGTAATGAGTATACTAAAACAGGTTTTTATACTATTAATAAAAATGGTATTTGTTATCCAACAAAATTATGTGATTACAAATCATTCAGAGAATATAAAAATAGATTGAAAGCAGTCGGTAGAAATACTGAAGATGAATATAAAAATAATATTAGGAATACAGATGTTATTTATAAAGCTTATAAAAATGCAGGAGCAGATGGTGCTAAAAAAACAGATATTATCAGTGATAATCAAAGCTTCGCTTCTCAGTCAATTCAACAATTATTCAAAGTATTATAAATGAGTAATATTATTTTGAAATATTTAATTGATAAATGTAAAAATGATAATAAGATAGCATTATCAAATATTGACTTGGAAAATATTTTTAAATTAATTACAAACCAGGAAATAAACATAAGTTCAGATAAATTGTTAACATACGGAATAGATAATTTAAATAAGTATAATATTTTTAATTTAGATTGGAATACTGGTGGTACACATTGGATTGCTATGTATATAGATCATACTAATAAATTAGTGAATTTCTTTGATTCATTTGGTAATTCATTACCAGAAAAATTTCTAATTCCTAAAAATTATACAGTAACACATAATAATTATAAATTTCAAAATTCCAATGATGTAAATTGTGGTTGGTGGTGTTTATTATTTTTATATGTATGTTACTTAACGTCAGAGATAAAACATTTATGATTTTGTTTCAAATAAACGAGGATCTTGTATATTTAATAATTTCTTAATTTCGTCCGTTGGATTAATATTTTCAACTGTTTTACTTTTATCAAAACACAGTAATGGTATATCATCTTCACAATCTGAATCTTCTTTGCTAGTTATATTCATAAGAGCTCTAATATTTTTTTCTATTGTGTCTTTATCTTTTTGAGACAATGTTTTCTTTAAAGGAATTGGAGGTTGATTAGGAAGTTCTAATATTAATGACTTACCTTTTATTTTATCGTCTACAGCATCAACAATTTTATTAAAAATATTTGCTAAGACAGGACCACCCGCTGCTGCTAGTATAGGTAATAGTAAATTAATAAATCCTCCATGTATTTCACCTCCTTCAACGATTTTCGATTTATCTTGTAGAATTATTGATGAGCCTTTTTTAATTTTAATAGTCATTTATATGCAAAAAATTAATATCAATGCAAAAATTATATATTATGTATAATTGTGATAAATTTTGGTTATTACAAACAAAACTTAACATACACAGCAATGAACACCATATATTATTGTTAATGTCTTTTGTTTATCAGAACTATACTCTATCACAAATATACCATGGGGCATGAAACATAAAAATATATCAATGTCACTAGCTGTGATGGCGTCTCCGGTGAACTCATAAATGACTATCCACCGACATCTTGTACTCTTGTCTATTGATTGTTTAATAAAACACACTGGTGTAACACTTTTGATTGTGAATTTTGTGGGGCAGAACATCTTGAACACTGTCGTGGCGTGGATTGTTGAATTCGTACAAGCTCCAACGCATCCAATGATATGTTGTAATATACCTGAAAATACATAATTTTCAAAAAATTCTCATTAAAATATTTAAATAGATTTACCACGTGGTAAGTTTGGTAACATGTCTAGTTTTATTCGCTTCGGTTCGTCCATGCCTTCACCTATTACCATTAAAATACAAGAACAAAGTTTCTACTACTGTCTACTACCTCATGAATGCTAATGGTAAAAAATAATGACCAGAGGATCAGGGTAGCTGCCATATTCAGTTGATAAAAGAGAACTCATGAATCAAAATTTAAAGAAACGTTACATTTGTTCATCTTCTAACCACTAGGTGACAGCACAAGCAATGTATAATTTTCTAATTTAGGACAATAATTCTTTTTAATTTCAGATAATGAATGCAATAAAAAAAATTAAATGAGAAGCTTAATTTTTGGTAAGAGTATGGAATCAGTTAGAAAAAGACAAGATCTTAAACTTTATTCAAATGAGTTAAAAGCTCAAAGAGCTATTAATAAACCAACATTTAGAAAATGTACCTACAATATATGGTGAAAATCTTGTATTAATTCATAAATATAAAACAATTGTTTCATTTAATAAACCTATATATCTTGGACAAGCTATTCTAGATCTATCGAAAGCATTTATGTATGATTTTCATTATAATGTAATTAAAAAAGAATATAATGAAAAAGTAAAATTAATGTACATGGATACAGATTCTTTAATCTATCATTTTAAAGAAGATTTTAATAAATTTATCAAAGATAATCCAGATTTATTTGATACATCTAATTATCCAAAAGATCATGAACTGTATAGTGATAAAAATAAAAAAGTAATTGGAAAATTTAAAGATGAACTCGGTGGAAAAAAGATACTTGAATTTGTTGGATTAAGATCTAAATCATATGCATATAGAGATAATAATGTACATAAAAAGTTGAAAGGAATTAAGAAATCTGTTCTTGATAAAGAAATTAAATTTCAGCATTATAAAAAATGTTTGTTTGATCAGAAGGAATATTATCATAAGCAATGTGTTATTAGGAGCTACGATCATAATATATACACTGAGGAATTAAATAAAAAATCATTGTGTTGGATAGATGATAAAAGATGCATTCAAGAAGATAGTACTGACACATTCGCTTGGGGCCATTGGAGAATTGAAAGCAATTGAAATTTATTGTACTTGTGTAAATTTATAATTTTTATCAACAATGACTTTTATGGGAAAGAATTTCTCTTTTTTCATAATTTGATAACTAATTATGTAATTAAACATGACATTTATTTTATCTATATAGTTCTTATTTATTTTATATTTCTTATTTTTTACAAATAGGTACAATAAAATCAAATGAATTTGTGAGAATGTTTTCGAATTTTGAAATATTTGTAATGAGTAGAATTTTATTTATTACTAGTTTAGGTAGTGAGTTATATGAATTTATATACTTTATGGGATCATTATTAAGTGATTTAATTTCCTTCAAATAACTTTTATCAGAATCCATTCCAATTTATTTATATTTAAAATAATTATGTAACTTTTTTATATTCTATCGTTGAATTTTTTAGCAAAAACGTTATTAATACACTTCTTTGACGTTGGATATTACGTTACTGGAACTATTACGTTTATATTACATTCAATGTTTACGTTACGTTCAGTATTCACTTTTACATTTTACGTTACGTTTTATATACATGCTTACGTTCACAAAGACATGATTATGATAAAATAAGTTTTGAATATTTGAACAGGTCTATGGCAGCTACCCTCTGGTAAACAATATTAATGATTTTTCATAAATAAATTAGTAAAAACACCAGTAAAACTAAAAGAATATACAGTTATTTTTACATGTTCACGATTTCAAAAATTGAATTTTTATGTAATTTTGAGGTTTGAATGAATGGAAATGAGCGGTTTTAGGTAAATGTGTTAGAAAATGAATATAAACAACCCCAAATTTAGAAAATATGTCTATTTCTAGTGGTTCATAATTTGGTGGGGACTGAATGATAAAATTAATGAAGATATACCAGATTCATTAAAAAATTTAGTCTGTTTATCTAAATTACCAGGAGTCGCGTTTTGTGACGTCTTAACAATTGAACCCTTGAGTCGGTTAATTGCAGATCCTTTTAAAAAAATTAAAAAAATATTTTGGAATAAAATCTGCTGTCCAAGAACTGGTAAATTGACATCTACTAATTTAATTTAAAACAATTTCATTTCACTTAAATTAATCTGAATATTGATTTAAAGATAGGCGCCAGTACGATGCCAACACTAACCGACTTGAAAAGCGCGACGGGCAAATCAATAAAGCTTTTTCCTTGCACACTGTGACTACCTGAAAGATTACCCATGATAGACCGGAAAATGTAATCTGAAATCGGTGAATTATAATAGCGGCCATCATCGCATTAACCGGCGCGACGTGCATACCAAAATTGACCGCAAAATACGGAAAGAAGTAATACGTTGCATACCGTTTCGTTCGAAGATTTTCTCTTGCTTTAAATCGCGATTAACGCGAGTCAGAATCGGTCGCGATCCGGACTTGGCCATTACGTTTTCTAGTCCTCATATTTTCGCCATGTGTCTTTAATATACGTAATTACGAAAATGCTCGAAGGTGCCGTGGCCAGATTGGTGAATCAACTTCTGGGCAAATATGTGGTCGATTTGGACACGGAAAATTTAAATGTCGGAATATTTTCCGGCCAAGTACAACTTACGGATCTGAAATTGAAGCCGGAAGCTTTAGTAAGTATTTGAACGCGTATTAATTTTTATATAGATATTGTTGCGCATATTAAACTATTATCATCGCTTTTATCTTCCTTGCGAATTACATTGATAGGTAACATATATTTTTCATTGATTTTTTAACTTGATAGATTAATCCATCCACCATCTCTTAAGTATAGGCACGAGGGAATAGCGGCTTCTTATTAAGTGTTCTAATTAATTTATGACTTTATGTTAATTCAATATTTTTAGTAAATACTAAAAATCTAAAATTATATCATATTAGGAAAGCAAAAATGTTACAAACCATATGTAGGTACATATATCTATTACTTTTTATATCGTTTACCTATTATGTAACACATTAAATGTATAATGTGATAATCACATGAAGCTCAGAAAATCAAATTACAAAAGCAATCGTTTCACAATCAATCATTCAAAAAAATTGACAATTCTTCCTCATTCCGAGAGGATGAATCTTTACATTTCAATGTACACAAAGCAAATGAATTAATATCCTACTTTTAAAAAAAAAAAGGTCTCAAACAGCCATTTAATTGTTCTTAAAAATCTTTTAAATACATGAAATTCCAAGACCAGCTCCAAGGAACGTTAACTGTCATAGTTGCTTCGCCTCGATAAGAATTACATCTACGAGATAAGAAAATGAGTGTAAATCAGTAAAATAAGGAAAATTGTACCTCTAGTTAAGAATTACATCCAATTGTAACAACCATTGTAATTTCCAAGGAAGGATTTGTGACATCAAAGGTGTATTTCAGCAAAAATTCCAATAATGTTTAAAACCAAACCAACATGTTTCAGTATACATAAGATAGCTCAAATTAATCCAGACAATGTTAGAAAAAAAATCCAGACATCAAAATACTTTAAAATAAGCATTTTCTAACAGAATTTACAAAAGCATCATCATAATTTCGAATCTAGAAAGAAACAGAATTAATTTACCAAAATTGGTATTTAGACTAACAAACGTACGAGGAATCTGAATTTCCACATCATTTCCTTATTCAAAAAAGGATTTTCGAATTAATTTTCGAAGTTTGACATCAAAAAACGAATTTCATTTATTTTTCAAACGTCGTTCAAATTCCACCAATGGACTTTCAAGAATTTGAATTTTTCCGAGGAAACATCGCAACAAAAGAACGGGATTCTTGTATACGTATATATATTTATTATCTATGTCTTGTATAATCCATCGAAGCGTAAACACGTTAAAATTGTCGCGCTGTTCGAGAGTAAACATAACCTAAAAAAAAAACCAAGAATTACAAACCATCTGTCAAAATAACAAGTCGTGTTCACTGAAATACTATTACCTGTCAAGAAATTCATTCACCTACCTGTTACGACAAGGACCATTCTCCTGATTCCCCAATCGATTCAAGATCTCAACAAGGAAGAGGTATCCCGTACGACCCAAAAATCCTACTCCGAACCTATTGCGTACGAACGTACAAACGGATAAGGTCAGTCCCAGAATAATTATCCCTCCGGAGACAAAAATAAAGTTAATAGCGTTCTAATTCATTTATTATTTACCCATATTTTTCTAACAGTACATACCTGTTATAGTTTTCACCGTTACATGTGGTTTAATGTGAGCTGATTTATACTTTACGCGGTAACATTCAAAAAGACGTTAATTTTTTTTAAACATTTATCTATTTATTAATTTTTGGCTTAGTATTAATTAGAATTTTACCATTTGGTTTTTTTTTTTGGAAATTAAATTTAGCCACCGGTAAGGTTAACGATCGAGGAGTAAATCAATTGGAAAAAAAAAAAATACAAACGCTTAATTTTGGCTGAAACAAAGCGACATCTAAGGTTAAGAACCTGAACAAATCCACTAATCCTTCTTTGCCGACAGTAATCTTTTAATATTAAATAAAACTGTTTTGATTATTTAAAAAAAAAAGCTTATTTATTTCAACAACATAAAAAGATACATAAAAAAAAAGAAACAAAGAGACCTACTTAAACCCTGAGAATAGAGCATAAATACCGGTAAGTGATTATAAAATTCAAAACAACATTTAAACCAAGCAATTTATTATTTAATACAATAAGTACTTATATTTACTTCTTCCTTTAGTCTAAATTAACATATTTAAGAGGCAGTTGATAGGCAATTATTAACCCAACATGTTACTTTTTTTCTTAAATTTATACAAGAGAATTTAATTAATATTACTTAAATTAAGTTAAGGGTATTGTTGAAAATAATGATATACAGTGTGTCCCACATCTATTTCCCCACGCATTTACTCGAAAACTAATAGAGATAAAAAGTTGCAGTAAAATCCAGTGGAAATGAGACGACATTATACATTAAATTCTGCCATTATAACACACCCCGCGTAAATAGCCCCACTTTATTTTTTCTAAATTGCACCCCTAATTTTTTTCGCAAGTTTCCGGTAGCTACCAGGCTTATAAATACAGTCATATGTATTTTTTATTATTATACGAAGTGTTCTCAAAAAGTAGTTCCGAAAAATGTATGCAGTGAAAGCACAAATGCTGGACTGAAGTATGCCGCTCCAATGAAATATGACTTGGCATCCCTTGTAATGTCAAACCAATCAAACTACTCACAAACAAGTCATTTCTGTTGGACCATTTCAGTTATGTAAAGAAACGTAAATTAGGCAACCATGGTTATTTTGCTGCTTAAACGAAATGATTAGTAAGAAACTGTCAGGGACTGGCACCGCGAACAATGCTAATAACAATGACAAGAACGCCAATGAACAAATGTCAATTGTGCAATATGACAGAAATGGAAAGTAATTTTGATAACATTAGAAGAACAATAAATAAGTCTCAAACATGCGTTATTATTACTTATTATAAGCATGATATTCCAAAATCGTATATACTTATTCTATTTCGAGAAATAAAAAAGAAATCTATATTTTTTTTGATTCAATATTTTTATTCTTTTCAAATATTTTCAAAATATCGACAATTTTCCATTAGGCAATGTTCATACCTACGAAGAAGCTCTGTTGTGCAGGCTCTTCTTATTGCCTCTGGAGAAATATCTAGGTAGGCTCACCATAGTTTGTTTTGTAAGTCAAAAAAATAAACTAGTTTCTTTTTATAACTAGGGCCGCTAATATTTCCCGTCACCCGCATTAATTGCGCTGCTTTCTCTTCCGTTCTAAGGGCTGCAGCTTTAATGTGTTCATTATATTGAGCCCCCTGACCCACGGTCACGCCAAGGTAGGTAACACACTTCTTTGGATAAATCTCGACTCCCACGCATACTAAGTGCCATCGAGCTGTGTCTTTTTCTTCTCTGAGGATCACACATTCGGTCTTCTGTGGGGCAAGCTCTAACCTGTACCATCCACTCCCCCACCCGCTCCAGGGCATCGTTGCCCCATTTCTAGCAGTCACTACCAACGCCAGGTCGTCCGCGTAGGCTAAAGTACTACAACCTTCGGGCAGAGCCACCTGCAACACCCCGTCGTACAGGAAATTCCAAAGCAAAGGTCCGAAAGGTCATACGGGTTTTTTTATCCAGTAAAATGGAGCGGTCTTCCAGATAGCTGTTAAGGATGTTTAGCATTGCTGTATTGAATGTGTTCTTAACATCTAGTATTACTAGTACTGTAGGGGTATCATATCTGGTGAGCGTGCGCGCCACTTAATTGGTCCGATATTTCCAATCCAGTTCTGATAAAATTGTGCGTCCAAATACTGACTAACTATGTGCGAATTATGAGGCACGGCACCGTCCTGTTGCCACCACATTGTACATCTCTCGGCTAAAGGAATATCTTGAAAAAGAACTGGTAATGAATTTCTAAAGAATTCTCTGTACCTTTCCCCCGTAAGAGTACCTTGATAGAAGAAAGGTCCAATTAAATGGCCATTGAGTAACCCACACCAAACATTGACGCTCCATATAGTCTGAAAGTGTGTCTTATGTACCCAGTGAGGATTCTCAACGGACCAGTAATGGCTGTTGTGTCGGTTGACCACTCCGTTGTTGTGGAAAATTGAGTCGTCAGTCCACATGATTGTATTAAACAATTCTGGGACATTATTAAGTTGCGCCAACATTTGTGCTATAAAGGATAGTCTATTTTCAAGATCGTTGGGTTGCAAATCCTGAAATAAATGCACTTAGTATGCATGGTGCTTATTATACTTAAGGATTCTATTGACGAAAGTTTTACTGATTCCGATTTCCTCGGCAACATTTCTAATTGATGTATGTGGATTAACATACGCTGAAGCTAATGCGTTCACAGAATTTTTCTCATTTCTAATAAGTCAAATATGCTGAACATTTTTCGAACTTGGGAGAGTACCAGTGCGCATTTTCTGTTCAACATTTGAAAATGTGCGATAGGAAAGAGGCTTTCGGTTCGGAAAACGTTCTCGATACGTATGTTCGGCTTGTCTAGTATTTTTTTCGACACTCCGTACACCCTAGATCAGCAGCATGCCTACATATTCGTCAGGGTTGAATAACGAGGGCATTTTTCTGGGATATAATTAATTTTATGAACACTAATCCAAACAAACAGTAACAGAATAACAGAATAATAAAAAAAGCAAAAACAAATAACAACAATAAAGGAATTGTACACGTATGTGTGCTATATCAAATGACTTTAAATAATTAAATAACTTGAAATAGCATTGACTATTTGACAGTTTGAAAGACGTAAGATTATAGTAGCATGTCATATTTCATGGAAACAGCACACTTCAGTCCAGCGTTTATGCTCTCATTGCATACTTTATTCGGAACTATTGAGAACATTTCGAACAACCTAATATAATCAATACATCATGTTTGGCTGGCTTTTTTTTCCAGGTTTCCAAAATAGCCTTTGGCTGGATCATTGTTACTCTATGGATAATTCTGTCTAATCGTTTGTTTCAATTCAGCATCTAGTCGAGTATAACTCCCAGATATTTGGGGTTACTTCGTTGGTGTATTCTATCTGCTCCTTTTTCAGGAATACTTTATCTAGAATGTAATAGAATATTCTCGTCCTGTGAATGATACAATTGTAGTTTTATTAGCGTTTACTTGCAGTTCTTGTTTCAAGTACCAGTCGTCAAAAATATTGAAGGCAATCTGTATCCGATTTGATAGGATTTTATTGAGTTTGTCCCTAATTACAATGACTGCGTCATCTGAATATCTCTGGTCGTTGTGTCTTTCTTCGTATAGCTTTCTGACAAGATCATCAATAACCAGAGACCATAACAAGTGTGATACAACTCCATCGCAAGCCTGGAATATATACATTTGAATAGTATAGAGCTCAAGTGCTGTGTATTCCGTAGTCCTAGTAATTGATTAGTAGGTAGTACGGCTCCCTCTATGTCAATGAATGCCCGCAGGGCCACCTTATTGTTGCCGAAGGCCCCTTGCAGATTCTTAACCAGATTATGTAGGGCTGTTTCAGTGGATTTACCTGTTAGAGTCTGAATGAGTTAATTTTCCATTTCACCCTTTCAGGATGAAGACTATTTTCCTGACCATGAGAACAAAAAGATTCTTCAATGGTCTGGTAGTGGCTCTCGGTATCTTCAAGAGGTACTGATTTAGGAAAATGTGTCCGAAAGTTTAGGCTTCCCTTTTCATTCAATAAATACGCCGTCCTATTGGTTTTTTTTTAGGAGGTCTATGCCGTTTGAATGACCTTCGAAAGGATCTTCTGGAGCCGTGCTGTCGGGACCAAATTTTCCATGCCAAAATTTTTTTTTGTATTGCTTTTGGACTTTCTCAATAATGTGTTGCATCCTGTTAGGATTGTCTTGTATTCCCTCCAACAGCTAGAGCATTTGGCTCTTATTCCTTATCTTGTTTCTGTGCAACCTTTCTTATTCCATGAAAACTGTTGGCACTCGTAGTGCGTTTTAAAGGATAGCTACTTTCGTAGGCTGTAATAATTGCTTTTGTGAACTGTTTGAGGCAAGATATATATTCTCTGGTGTTACAAGGTGATTTGTATTTTCCAACTACATCGAAAAGAGTTCCCGATACTTAATCCAGTCTGTGTTCGATACTTCCGTAAGTGAACAACTGGGGCTTTCATGTCAAAGCAGATATGCTTATGATTTGACATGGATACCTGCCAATTTGTTATTTTGGTCGTTGTGAACTGCGAGACCAAAGCTAAGTCAAATACTTATTGTCTAATAATATTCACAAAGGTGCTATTAATAACTAAAGAAGGGACTTATTTATTGGTGTTTCTGCTGCCCCGCACTACATGATGAGTATTAGCATCACAATTGATGATTACGTGAAGGTTTCTAGCGCTGCAATGGTTTACCAGGTGAAGTATCCCATCTGGAGCCTCTGCTGGTCCATCTCCCACAGGGGACGTAATAATGGCTCCTTAGTTATGCCCCTTCATGGCACCTGCATCTATATGTTTTTTCTTATCGATTACAAAATCAACTTACATAATCTTTATGTAGCTTAAAGTCAGATCGCAATGAGTTGGATTTTTATATTACATAAACTGCATGACATAGTAACAAAAACATAATACATTTGATGACAAATAAATATTGGTACGCTAATCTTTATTGGCTTTAAAATCGGTATTAGGCATGCACATAGTAATAATTCTTGTGTGCATGAGTCAATAACTGTTAGTTTTGGTTTTGTCTGTCATTTTATGATGTAAATTCCTAAGAAAATGACACGTGGTGTTGCAACACATAAAAAACTGCCAGAAATTATAATTTCTCACAACTTCAAAGGTAAATACATGCAAAAAATTTCAAATGCGTTAAATATTGCGAAATCAACAGTCGGGTGTATTATAAAAAAATATGGAGGGACAGCTAATGTTGATGTTCGTGGTAAAGGTTCAGGTCGACCTCGCTGTATCACTGGAAGAGAAAGTCGTTTTCTGGTGAAGATTTGCAGAACTAATAGAAGAGGTACCTTACGACAAATACAAGCCTAGGAGGGCACTTACCAGGCAAATTTAAATACTTCAAAGAATGCTGTAGACTATGGTTGCATAACTCTGGTTAGAGTTTTGATAGAGGAAGTTTATAATTGTTCGTGTTACAACAAAAGAAAACACGTTTGGATTGGGCAAAATCCAAAATATCCTGGACAACGACAATGTGGGGTAATGTTATTTTCAGCAACGAATCAAAATTTGATGTCCGCGTAGGTGATGTTTGAATAAGGGTAATTCCTACAAAATCTGAAGCCTTTCATAAACACTGCCTAAAGCACACCGTAAAATTTCCCCACGGGATTATGATAATGGGATGCATGAGTAGTGGAGGGGTTGGCAAATTTGAATTCATTGATGGTACTGTAAATGCAGAAAAGTACCAACATATTTTACTAAGAAACTTGATTCCAACAGTAGAGCAAAGTTTTTGGAACGAAAGTTTCATATTTCAGCAAGCACACACCCTGCCACACTGCGAAAACAACAAAAAAGCAGTTTGGAGACCATAATTTAAAAGTTTTATCATTGCCATCAAGTAACCCCGACTTGAATGTCATTGAATCTTTATGGCATCAGATGAAGAAGTCTTTGCGTAACGATCCTCAGCGTACAATTCCAGCATTAAAGGCAAAAGTCACTAAGACAAGACTTTAGTAGATTCTATGCCGCATACAAGCCACTTACTAATATTAAATTATTGGATTAAGTGCATCCGAGCATTTATTTGTTGATAAATTTGTGATATGTTTGTTATTTTGTTACGTAGTTCGGATTTTATGTTAGGTAAAGGGTATGTGACTTGATTTTCCAATCGGTCTGACCACAACATAGCTTAAAATAAATATAAGTATATTTTTTTAACAATTCGTACATCGTCCGAACATATAGTCGTTAGGGCTCGTATTTTGAATTTAATTATATTTTTGGTGAAACTAATACATTTCTAATTTTATTAAAACATATTCATAAGTAAAGAAAGGTAGTAGCGGGCACTTGTGACATGGGACACCTGGTATACACCTGCTTTGCAGTTACTTTACAATTTCTTTTCTCATATTTAACATTGTACCACTTAGGATGTATGAGAGTTTAAGATGCACATCTTAATAAATCGTGAAGACATGTTGCTAAATTTTCTATGTATAATTGCAATCCCTTTTCTAAAGAACGCAATTGTGGGACTCTATTTATAAGATAAGATAAGATAAGTTTTATTTCCAAAGTAATCACTATTACATACAGAAGGTCAACAAAAAACAAAGAAAAAATAATAACAAGAAACAAAAATTAATTAATAAATTCTGAAATGGTATAATAAGCCTCCCGTAATAACAATTGTTTTATCTCTCTCTTGAAGGTATTGATCGGCATCTCCCTGTACTTAAGGGGTAGGTTATTGAAAAATTTGATGGCTTGGTAGCGCATAGAAAGTTGAGTCGCCTTTACTCTATGGCACGGAATCTCTAAATTTATATTCGTTCTTGTATCGTATTCATGTAAGTGAAGACGTTGTTTAAAGGTATTGAAATTTTCTCTAACATATATTAAACATTTATAAATGTACAGACAGGGTACGGTCAACACCCCAAGGTTCCTAAAAAGTGATTTACAATGTTCGGTGGGTGATACTCTGCTAATAATCCTAATAATCTTTTTTTGAATTCTGAAAACTCTTATAGCGGATGGTGAAGCTCCCCATAAAATTATACTGTAATTAACTGTACTAAAGAAATTGGCATAATATAATAATAATGCAACATTAACATCTGTGAAGTCTATTATCCTTCTTATTTGATAACAACAAGAATTAAGTTTAGAACATAATTCATTTATGTGATGCTTCCAATTTAGTTCAGAATCGATAGCAACACCTAACAGATTTATAGTTTTAGTGGTACCTCTCTTCAACGAAAAAACTAATTTTTGAGTCTTATCAGAATTTAATTTCAACTTATTAGCTGCAAACCAGTCCGTAGCAGTCTCAAACGATTTCTTTTCATAAGTAAGTACAGAAGGTATTGTTTCACCTTTGTTGACAAGAGTAACATCATCAGCGAACATAATAGAATGACCAGTATCTAAGTTAGGTATAAAATCATTGACAAATATAATTAAAAAAATAGGACCCAGCTTCGAACCTTGAGGGACACCTAAACAAATATCTGAAGTACTAGAAACATTTTGATTTACATCCACCACTTGTTTGCGACCACATGGATAAGATTGAAATAATTTTAACGGTGTATCTCTGATGCCATAATGTTCTAATTTGTTTAAAAGAAATTCATGATTGACACAATCGAAAGCTTTGCTTAGATCTAGTGAGATCGCTGAACATCTTTGTGATTCATCAATTGCTTTTACTATATCTGCAATTACTTTAATTAATGCTAAGATAGTGGATTTGTTTTTACGATAACCGTACTGATACTGACAAAAATAAAAGTTTTTTTCAAAATAATTAACTAATCTAGTTTTCAGTAAATCTTCAAAAATTTTCGCCAGCACGGGTAGAATTGCTATTGGCCTGTAGTTATTTATTAAATCTCTGCGCCCTTTCTTAAAAACAGGTATAATTTTAGCTATTTTAAGTTGTGCGGGAAATTTTCCTTCTATAAAGCATTTGTTAATGATTACTTCTAAAGGAGAACAAATGATATGACCAACTTTCTTTAATACATATGCAGTAAGTCCATAAATGTCAGGACAAGTACTATCATTTAATGACAAAATAGTTTGATATATTTCAATTTCATTTGTAGGAAAGAGGTAAAAAGATTTACTATTATTGACGGGAACGTTATTTAAGTAATTATCAAAAGAATTCTGACTTTGCGGTATAGCTTCAATAGTTGAAATTGGAATTGAAGCAAAAAAGTCATTAAAGTCGGTTGCTGAAAAAAATTGTTGATGGGCAGGTTCGTTTTTTAAATTTATGTGTGAATTGATAATCTGCCATGATGCTTTACTCTTGTTATCTGAATTTAAAATGTAATTAATATTAGCACGTTTTTTTGCTTTTTTTATTTCAGCCTTATATTTTGTGTTTATTGAATAAATTTGTAGACTCAACGCTTTTGTTAGTTTTACGTATAATATCAAGTATTTCAAGTTGATCTTTAATAGATTTAAGGTCATTTGTATACCATTTAGGCTTGCTATAATTGTGTTCATAAGAAAATTTCTTTAATGGGCAATTATGATTGAAAGCATTCCTTAAAATATTAAAAAATAAATCAAAGGCTGCATTAGCAGACAGAGGCTCTAAAACAGTCCAATCAAAGTGAGAGAGATTATAAACTAAGGATGTTAAATTGTTTTCTTTAATGTTATGTTTGTGGAAAAACATTTTATTCCGACTGCAATTTGCATTGATTGTAAATGTAACGGAAATAGCATGATGATCTGATAAGAGAGGATCAAAAACTGCAGTATTTATGTTAGAATTAACTAAAGAAGTAAAAAAATTGTGGGGACAAAAATCTGTTGAATTAAATTAAAAGAATTTAGTAAATCTGTAGTAGCTTTGCACTACATATTAAGTTCTAGAAAATCAAGATTAAAATCACCAAATAATAATATATTACAATTAAATTTGTCTAGTTCACACAGTGTCGATTCTAATCCATTAATGAAAACATCAAAATCTCCAGAGGGAGAGCGGTAAAAACATACTATGATAATTTTTAAATCAGCAAGATGTATTCCAGAAAATTCATATTGCTTCTCCATACTGAATTTGGTTAATATATTTAAAGATTTACAATTTAGGGTATCTTTAACAACATAATTAAGCTAAAAGCGGCTGATTACTACAAATACTTTTAATACGAAATACTTGTTTTAACAATTAAGGTATTGATGTATCACTACTTGATTTTTAACCACATATGGAATTTAGAAAGCGATTCTTTATTCTCTTCCCTCAGTACCAGCTAAATTTACCGATCGAAGTCAAAGCAGGCACCATAGGGAAAATATGGCTGCAGATACCGTGGAATATGCTCTGGTCGCAACCGGTGGTTGTGAACATCGAGGATTTGCATTTGGTGGCTGCGCCGGTGGTCAATTACGAAAATTTCGACGCGGAGAAGAACAAGCGATTACTGAGGGCCATCAAACGCAAGATCTTGTCCACGCTAAATTCCAAGAGCGCCCTCATCGGCGGGCCAAGCTTCTTTTCCGAATATCTAATCGCCAACATCGTCAATAATATGCAGATGAACATAACTAATGTTCACGTACGTTACGAGGATTCCGTCAGCGATCGAACACCGATGGCGTGCGGCATGTGCATTGGAAGTATTACGGCGGAGATTACGAACAGGTGAGTCGATTGGCCCAGGCGAGTTAGAGGATAGGAGGGTGCGAAAGTGGGGTGCGATTGTCGAAATTTCACTAATTTCTCACAAGACGACCGGTTACGGCATACGGAAACCTGGCGGTGGGTTGACATAGTGACGAACCAGAGTTTTTGCTGGTACCTGGTGGTTATTATTAGATTTGTACACGGCATCGATCTGCTAGTCATATTTATTTACATGCTTTCACAAGTATTTCTTATCTCATTATAAATAAAACCGTTTCATTACTTTATGTAAAGCGAGTACAATATTGAATTTGTCATTTTAGATTTCTCGTCAACTTACCTCACTTTCCCCTATGCTAAATTGTAGACAATATTTTATTTTATTATAATTTATTTTTATATTTACCAAAGGAAACAGCGTGTGTCAAGGCGAGCTTCTATTAAAAATATACGAGGAAGTAGATAAATGTGAGATTTAAATATTTGTATATTAAATCTCTGGGTACAAGTCAGTCTAGCTAAAATATTGTCAACTTCCGCTAACGTTCTCTTACACCGAAAGTAGTTGTCAACTCTTTTATTTCAAATGGAATGGTAGTATTTTTATTTCAAATTTGGATTCTACCCTGAACTTTATATCAAGTTTATCTAACATAATATGCCCTTAATCTTCATGCCTTGTAAGCCATGTAGATTAATTCGGTCTTTTTAAGCAATGTTCAGTGATGTAGTGGTTCACGAACGTTTAAATTGTTGCAGTTGGTATAAAAGAATTTTGTCGTTATTATTTGTAAATAATTTGCACCAAATGGGGTATCTAATATCTAAATATTACATTTACTAAAAGAAGAAATTGGCCCAAACAACGAATCTTCAACTCGTAGTAACTCATTTTTTTTTAAATGGCGATCCCGCTTATTGTAGGTAAGGTTTCAATAAACGGAGTACTTGGAAAAAATCATATAACAATTACTATACATACACTTTAACGACGACAAATATTTCTATGGAGATATTGATGTAAATGATACTTCTCTATAGTTTCACATAAATTTGAGCAAACCAAACATGTAAACATTATGATTCACCTCTTTTATATATACTGAACTATTATTAATAATAATTAATAGTGAAATACCTAACACGTACGACACACCGACACGTGATTCAGGTAAGTCTGTTGATTCATGTTGTGCGCACGACAAGAAGTGCGTACAGATTACATAACAGGTCCCTTGAATTTACAGTAATCATGTAATTTTATGGAAATCAATGTAAAAGTATGTGATTTTATGTAAATATAGTGAAAATCACGTTGTGTTCGTGTATACTTTTGTTTTTTTCACATAAATTAATTATTTTTGCCATGTTGTACCATGTGAAATAGAAACATCGTGTATTTTTTTGCTCCCCATTCTTTTATAGTTTGATTATTTTGTCTTTCATATTTATTGGTTGGATTCTTATTTAAGATGGTGTATGTGTTTTTATCATTTTAACGTAGCACTCATTTTGTTCTTTTTTTGATTTCTCAGTTCTTAAAGTGTAAATTTCTGGGTGTTAAATTTGTTTCTTTGATAAAAAGTTTTAACTGGGATTACACTTTTTATTTTTTATTTTTGAAGTTAATTAATATGTTGTTAAATTTACATCTAATATCGTTTTACGCTTGCAGAACTTGACAAACTCCACACTATTTGGAGTACTAATGTCTGTTAAGTTTGCTATCCATTCGGATTTACATTCTTGTAATTGGTTTGCATTTAAAAAATTAATTTTTTGTCGTTTCCTTATTTTTTGATTTTCATGTTTGTATTTGTATTATTTTGCGAATCTAGAAAGTTTTTATATAATATATATAGATGAGTTTTTTAAACGGCAAAGTTTATTTACTAGATAACTATTAATTGCATAATCATAATTGCAATGTATATTGTTGTGATAGTTTCACAATTTGAAGAAATTTTCTCTACGCCAAACGATTGTCCGTCAAAACATACATAAAAATGTCATAAACAGTTAAGAGTACTTAATGAGAAATGTCTATTTGTTTAAAAAAATTTCAAAAATATATTTTTTTACGAACCTTATATAAAAGAAAAAAAAACAATAACAATCAACAACCTGTGACAATGAGTGCAATATCAGTACCCTGTGGGATCTCCACCAGTGTTAACTACCTTTCTCCACTTGTTTGGTGCACTCACAATCAAGTGGCATAGCTATTGTTGATAGATGACATTCTACTGTTTTACAAGGCACTGATCTAATCGCTGTTTTGTTTCAAAGACTAGATTTTGACGCAGCATGCTTCTTTGTAAATACGTGTGCTTTGGAATTTAAATCAGGTGATTGCGCTGGCCATGCCAAAACATTAATATCGTAATTGAGGTTGAGTAGGAGTACGGCTGTACAACGTTAAGATCACGAAGATGGCAACAATTATTGGGTATCAACAGCCTGTCGAGACAGAGGGAGAAATAAAAGACTCTATTTCCAGTCGCTAAGCTTTCGCCATTTAATTAAGGCTTCTTCAGAGTAACATCTACAAATCAAGGAAACAGTGGTGCTACTAACAACATCATCTGATATGTAACTAAATCTAAAAACTTACAGATTGAGTCTGGTAGCTACATTGTTGGAAAAAATTCTGCAGTTGTACCGTCACAGCGTACAATTAGCATGCCTTCCTCTTTTTCTTAATGAGTATTAAAAGTAACTAAGTTATGAAATTAAAAGACACTTATCTAAGTATCAATGTAATATTTTTTCAAAAAAATAAAAGAATAAATATCGAAAGCTTAGCGACTGGAAATAGAGTCTTTTATTTCTCCCTCTGTCTCGACAGGCTGTTGATACCCAATAATTGTTGCCATCTTTGTGATTAATATCGTAGTTTTGAAGAAATACACGAATGATATCTGCAGTATGCGGACGCTCATTGCCGTCACCAATTCGAGCATTATATGGTAGCATAACATTTTGAAGGATAATATCCCCATAGTCCATGGCGTTTAAATACCGATCCAAAAGAACGAGGTCAGTTCTTCCACCAAGAGATATTCCACCTTATATCATTACACTACCTCCTTGGAAACTGTGAACACTTTGCGATGTAGCTAATCGTTCTGCGTTTCCGGGACGCCTCCATACTCTCACTCTTCTTGTATCTGGCAGCAAACCAAACCGGGATTTGTCAGAAAACAAAACAGATTTTGCTCAGTTTCGTTGATCCCAATTTAAATGTTGCTGGGCCCATTCTAATCTTCTTCCCCGGTTTCTTCTCAACAAAGCAGGAACTCTCAGAGGTCGACGGGCATTAAGATCATCCGCATGGAGTCTATTCCTCACTGTTTGGTAGCTTATTAACACATCATGAGTGTCGTAAAGTCGAATCACTAATTCTGTCGCCGTAATATTGCGGTTTCTTAATGCACAAAGACTCGAGTATCTGTCATGAACTGGTCAAGTTGCTATTGTGCGTTCTGTATTACGTTCACTCACATCATTGGTTATAATAAATAATGTCTCTCCATTCTCAATTAATGCTAAAGCAACTGAATTGCAGACTGACTGGAGGGCGCCACCCTCTCAGTACACAGTCACCTTATAGTCCCTTTTGGTCGTGAGATCCAGATAAAATCGCTTAGACCCACCAGGATGGGCAAAATTAAATACGCAACTCGCTTTACAGAAAGGAAGAAAACACGGGAAATTTAAAAGTAGGTAAACAGGCTTTATTATGAATAAGAAAACAAAGGTGGCATACAGTAATCACAGTCAAATTAAGCCGTAATACTAAAAATTCTAAAAATAAACGAAAAATAGGCACGAGTCTGGAGAAAATTAACTGCCTGACGGCACAAAATAACTCAGATTCACACTCTAAACGATTATAGCCGTATTGGCGGATACCTTTTCCCGAGAAAAGAGATAAATCAAGCGCTACAGAGCGGAAATTCAAAATACGCTATCAGGTAAATGATAGCGGCAAAAGAGGCCTTTTGCCGAAGCGTGCGCGGAAAAGCGCAGAAACAAAACGTCGCAACGCAGCGCCATCTCAAACTAGATGGAGGAAACATGGAGAAAAGCAGAGGAAAAAAAATGTGCACGTAACAAAATAAGGATGTCATGTATGAAAATCCTGTTAAAAGATCATCAATTTTCTTCCAGATTTATGTCAATAGATCGATCCTACAGTTTTAAACTTAATTTAAGTCTAAAATTTAAATTAATTTATTGTAACGTGGCACAATTTGTTCACTATTTTGAGATTAATGTCAATATTTTTGTGTGCATTGCAGTTAGTAGTTTCCCGTATGGAATGTTCACTATGCCTATGGAGACTTAGCTGTACACTGTAGATTGGCGAAATGTGATTTTTCAAGATTTCTTTTTCTCTTTAAAAGATGATTCAATTTTTTTCTTTTTATAAGTATTTAATTTCCATTTAAGCAAATGGAAGGCAACCAAGAATATAAAACCGTCAGACACATCTTATTACTTGGTGAAAGTGGAAGCTTTCTCCATCTATTGGAACCCAAAACATATTTTAACGGAATGGAAATTGCCGGCCCAATATTACGTCTGGAGGAACGCCATGACCAGCAGTTTGCAGACTTTTTCCATTAACAATCAGGACTTCGAGTTTTGTACGTTCTCTTATCACAAATTACCCTAAAACCATCCAACGGTTAGCGTATTTTCACTTTTTCAGTAATCAAACCGATGACCGCTAAAATCAAGATGACAATAACTAGAAACGCTAACGATAACATAAACAAAGTACTCAGTGATATAATCGTACAGGATTGCAACGTACAAATTAGCAAAGAGCAATTCAGGTCTATATTTTGTATAATCGATTCGCTGAAGAGGATGTGGATTAGTTGGAATCACCTGTCGATTAGACCTAAAGAGAGGGTTCTGAGAAACAAGAAAGGTTGGTGGAGGTACGCCTACCAAGCGTGTGCTGAACAACGCATCAGGCCCTACACTTGGAGCAGAATTAGGTCGGTCAGGCGAAATTACAAGCAGTATACTGAAATCTATAAAAGAATCCTAATGAATCCGAATGATACCGAGTTAAAATTGGATTTACAGAAGTACGAAGATCAATTATCAATTGTTAACATCGTCATTGCTAGGCAGCAAGCGCGATTGACGGTAGGTTTGATGGATTTTAAAACTGGTGGTTTGCAGAAATCGCTATTTTTGTATTTTGTTACCAGGTTCATGAATCTAGTTTATGCGAAAAGAGCTTCTGGGATATCTTACCATCACCAGAACGGATAATACTTTGTGAAAAGATTGGATTTTTCCAATATCCAGAGTACGAGATGGATCCTATAGGTATGCCGATTATATTACAAATGAAAAATGTATAGGCTGGAACAAATTTAGTACATCTGTATATAACTAGTGAATATGCTTTGCAGCGTAAATACTAAAAAGTAATTGGATTTAATAAAACAATAATCTGTAGGTGGATTCATTTCCCATTCATTCAGGTTTAAATTTGGTACAGTTGCATAATTTATGTTTATTACGAATCTGAAAAGAAAATGAACCAGAAAAAGTGACTATTGATATTTAAACCAAAATGAGAAAAGCTAATTTGGCCTTGTAGAGAAAAACTAAACCCACATTCTCAAGGCTATTCATCTGATAGTAATAGTAATATTGTAAGCCATCATAAACTTTCTTCTTATGGGTGTCATTTTCATTGACGATGAGTGCATTTAAAGATCAAAAACAAGGTAACCATCGAATGTCAAAGTATCAAATATTTCAATGATTGCTTAGCAATTTCTTTAATATTTAAAAATATTAAAAATTCGATACTTTTTAATCTTTTTAAGAGAACTTAGGCAATTAGGGTGCTGAGAAAATGATACCACATTGAAAGTATTTTCCCGATGAGGATAAGAATATGTAATGACTCCTTAAGCCTTAAGGGAACAAATCCATGGGCCATTTTATGGTATCACACGATGAGGCACCATATAGATACAAAACATTAAAGAACAATAACTAAAACTTTTTTTTTTTTAATAAGGGTAATTTCTTCGAAAGTGTATGGAATTTTTTACTATTTTTTAGCCTTTCTTAAAACCGATTAACCGCCAACGTTGCGAAAACGCAACACAATGTGTATATATTTTTTTAAACATTAAAACTTATGCTGTAAGTGATTTATTTTAGGGTGATGACAGCGTAAAGTATCACCAGTATATATGTAATTTTACACTAAGCAAATAACACACTGGTCTATCAAGAAAAAAATTTTAAATTTGACCTTTTTTTAGTTCTTGACACCCTAATATATTATCCCCCATATCTTTCCATAATTTTACAAAATGATGTTTGTTTACTTTTAGATTATTTTAGAACAATATAATAGCTATGGTGAAACGCTAAAATAAATCTTACCTAGAAGTGGATTTTTTGTACAAATACATGTGGTGTTGCGTTATCGCAACGTTGGCCACATATGTATTAGGTATACCTGCGGTTATCTGTATATGGGAATGTTTAGTTCAGGAAAGTGCGAAAATGTGTATATTTATAAATTTATTTTTGTATTATACATACGGCAGTATATATAAGGTTATATACTGGGTTTAAAATTTTGAAAGACGAAATAGTAAATTAGTATTCCTTGATAACGCCTACTAGCGTTACTTTGTTTCATAAGTATACTGTGCGTGTAATAAGTGATTTCGGACTTTTTATTTTGTGTTCAGTGAAACTTCTAAGAAAATATGGTATGCATTTTTTCTTTTCGCGATACATAAATTTGATGATTTTCGATTGTTCTTATTAGGCATTTAGCAGCGAGTATGAGCAAAAAAGAGCCCTAAGTTATAAAGAATTAGAAGAGATAATTGAAAATATGTCTGATATTGATGATACAGATGTCGTAATAATTCCACCTGATGTTGATGAGCTAATAGACGAAGAAGACATTGATGATACAGAAACGAGTGCACCTGAAAGCATTCCTAATGATATCACAGGTACGTTTGAAATAATGAATGTAGGCGACGGGCGTGCACGTACGGAATTAGCATCAGAACCAACAACAAGTAGAGCTCATTCTTCAAAACATTTAGCTGTAAAGTGGCAGAAAGCATACATTCCGACAAAAAAACAACCAAATAATGTGGAAGCAGAGGCCGTAAAAGAATTACAAGAACAGTTTGGTAATTATAGCTCTTTCGAATTGTTGTCTTTGTTCTTTGATGATATTGTCCTCAATGCAATAATAAATTATTCAAAGAAATATGCATGTAGCAAAAACCGACACAATTTCCACATCGATATGAATGACTTACGTAAATGGTTAGGTATTGTTATTTTATCAGGCTACCACACTTTGCCACAAATAGATACTGGTCTCTAGATGATGACAAAGGAGTTCCGTTGGTAAGAAAAACAATGTCGCGAAACCGCTTTCGAGACATCAAGCAAAATATTCATCTGTCAGATAATACAAATTTACAAAAAGAATATAAATTTGCGAAAGTGCGGCCGTTATTCGACCTTTTGAATGAGAGATTTCTACAATTTGACATATTTGCACACCATTTATCAATAGATGAACAAATGGTCCCTTACTTCGGTAGACATTTGGCAAAGATGTTTATAAGAGGTAAACCCGTTCGGTTTGGATTTAAAATTTGGTGTCTTACATCATCTGACGGATACCTATATAAATCCTTTCCTTACGGTGGAAAACTAAAAGAAAACCCACAACTAGGTTTAGGAGCTCAAACTGTTATTGATTTGTTGCAAGCAGTAAAACGTCCAAATAATTACAAAGTATTTTTTGATATTTTTTTTACAAGTTACTCTCTGCTTTCGTTGCTGGATGAAAAGGGATTTTATGCAACTGGTACGATACGAGAAAATAGAACCGCCAAATGTTTATTGGAAACAACAAAGCAAGTCGGTAAAAGAGATCGGGGATGGTTTGATGCTGCATATGACAAAAATTCTTCAATCAGAATGGTGCGTTGGAATGATAATGCAGTTGTTACTGTAGCATCTAATATAGATGACGTAGAGCCAACTGGAAGCATCAAACGATATAGTCGTAAAGAGAAGAGGGAAGTACAAGTAAAACAACCAAACATAATTGAGAAATATAACCGCCACATGGGGCGGCGTCGACTTGCACGATAATATAATAGCAAATTATAGAATACGTGTAAGAGATAAAAAGTGGTGGTGGCCCCTATTTATCAACCTAATAGGGTGTGCATTGGTAAATGCATGGAAAATACACATGAATCCAAAATTCCACAACTAAATTTTCGCAGTAATATAGTTATGCATTTGGTGAAAACTGAAAAACCGTCAAACCTTCTATTAGGACACCCATCTACGTCGACTTCCGATGCGCGCTATGACAATGTGGGACATGTAATTGAAAAGTCTGCGACAGAACAAAGAAGAAGATGCCGAATTTGCCACAGCACTTCAGTTTTTATGTGTATCAAGTGTAACGTACATCTAAATACCAAATGTTTTCACCGATACCACCGAAAGTAGAAAAATATGTGCATATACCACCAACGTTACGTTTTCGCAACACCATTTTTTTATATGTTACTGTATGAATATATCCATAAAATTTGTAAGTGACTTTATTTTATCTTCCTTAGTTACTTTATCAATAAAAATTTTCGATTTTTTAATTCTTTTTATATGCGGCGGTTAATGGGTTAATATGGGAGTAGCATCTTTCCTTGTGATTTATTTTCCCTATGTCATTACTTTTTGTATTGAGTGTACATCAATTAGAACCAGCCTGTACAAGGTGTGTCAAAATAGTAAATACTAGATTAAAGTTTTATGATGAAGACATTCTGTGCATTTACAATTATTCTTATGTCTGCTATTTTTTAGAACATGATTATAGCTTCAGAATAGGCAATACTACTCTGTCCCTTCTCAATTCCGGTCACGAGGTTCTGGTATTAACGATGACACAGCTAATTTCCAATTTACATCCTGACTACTCGAAACGCACTTATAAGGCCGCCCTGAAAGTAGAGGCCATTGTAATCGAAGGATCCAGCGTCGAGGAGCACTTGATTCCGATCATTTCTTCGGAACACCTTACCGTTCACAATAGCCCAGCGTACTTCTTGAAATTGGAATTCGAGAAATTACCTCGAGAGTCTCCTTTCACGCACAAATTGAACGTAACCTTGGAGTACTTAGAGATTAGTTATCACAAAGTATGCCTGAACTGCGAAAAGCGATTTTCACTTTAATTTTAATTATTTTAGTATGCTTTCGATGAATTGCGCAAATACTTGGCTGGATGCGAAGACTACCTCGACAAATATACAAACACACTGAATCAGTTTCCTAAAACCTTACTCAATTGTTTGAGAGATAAGTTAAAGAAGAAATGGAATTTAATCCTTGACGTGAAAGCGCCATATTTTGTATTACCGCAATTTGCGTCTTTACAGACGTAAGTAATACATTTTTTTTTTCATTTTTCTTTTAAATGTAAAGATGGTGAAGCGTGACATTCCTATTATCCAATTACAGGGGAGAAAACATCTTAATACTGGATTTAGGTAGATACAAAATCAAAACTGACCTTTGTCAAGAATCGCAAATTTCTGAGAACGCCACTCATATGGAACTTGAGGAACAACTTTACTCCAGGATTCATGCTGAATGTACGGACATCCAATTACTTTTCTGCGATTCCAGCGAAGATTGGCGCAGTGGTCGGAAAGAAAAGGACACGGACTTGCATGTCTTAGCAAAAAACTCTTTTGTGGCCACGTATGCCCAATCAATAAAAGCAATACCCTCCATACCAAAGTAAAAAGGGTTAAGTAAGGATAACTTTTCAGACGATAATTTTTAATAATGTTGCAGTCAAAAATTCAACATCACCATGCAATCCCTAAAAATCAACATATCAGAAAGGAAGATGCTACTGTCCCTAAAATTCCTGAGCAGCATGAGTGAAAGTAGCCGCACTGCGAAGCCTATTACGAAAGTGCAGAATTGGCGCAGAGATAAGATCTTCATTCATAGAGATTATAAGTATCTTCTTCACGTGCAGAATTATATAACCCTGGGGAGCTTCGTCAGGTGCAGAAGAAAGAGTGACAAGTCAAATAATGGAAACACCGGGAAAAGGTAATCAACTCATTATTTTGTCGGAAATTGCAATAATATTTTGATGTTTTAGATCTTCAACTTCGCAAGGGCAAAAAGAAAACATTAACGAGGTTTGGGCTCGATGCGTGGACTTGCCAGGATTGGAAGATAACATTTCCCCAAACAATACCATCTCTAGTTTAGTCGGCTGCGAAATAAAAGAGGTTGTTTCAATCTACCTAACTGATTTTCTAAATTTAAAATTTGTTACGATCTCCATTATGCAGTTTCAGCTCGTCTTCTCGAAATCCAGCGATAGTTCTGATCGACAGTACATGACGTTGAGATTGGGCGTATTGGCAGTAGATGTAGCTTTCATGACGTATGGTCCTGCGTATCAAGTTTCCTTAAATAACATTATATTAAAAGATAAACTACACACTACACCTAGCGGTCAATACCTCGACCTAATCCATAGCCCTGTTCCTACTGCTGGAGATGTTTTAACAGTACTTTATCGAAAGGTTAGCAATCCGAAATTGGAGAATGCTTCTTCCGTAATTATAAATTTTTTTAGGTAAGTGCGGGTTGTCCAGATTTCTTAACACATTTTCATGGGGTTGAAACCTCATTGGTGGCTGATATTGGATCACTTTACTTACTTCTTCACCAAGAAGCCGTCCATACCTTCATTAAATATGCCAGATATATAAAAGAGAAGTATTTAAGCGCAACTTGTTTCCAGAAAACATAAGAAGATTGTTTCTTATTAAATTTTCAGGGTTCAAAATCATATATCTTCGGCTATGGCGTCAAAATTTTTCAAAATTTATTTTAAACTTAAAAAGGTACTGCAGCTGAACGTTCCTGAGGTCCCCGTACCTCCAGGCACCGTAAAATTTTCCCACTCTGCCAGATTGGCGGATCTGCACATTAGAGTCTGTGATTGGGATTTTGATATCATAAACGTGTTGATAGCAGGATTGGAGTTGGATTTCCTTTTCAGAGCGAACGAAAGATTTGTTTTCAGATCTTATTTAGGGAACATAAACGTTGAGCACCTGTCTGATATGACGTTGTACTCTAAGGTAAATAGTATATAATGAACATTTTTGTTATCGCAATTATCAATGAAGACGACGAGGAAGTACTATGGTACTACGTTTAGATCAAGGAAAGAAAGGAGTGACTGTATATTGGGGAATGATACTAAAAAGAATTAAAGAAACTCTCTTTATCTAAGTCTTAAAGCTTTCGAAATGTTTTATTTACCCATGATATATAATAACAAAATGAGGTTAAAATTACTGATACAGGGTGTTTGGCAGAGCAATGTAGTTTTGTACGGTCTATAGGTAAAGTTATGAGGAACCATATTATCTTAGTCCAAAGTGTTATAGATTTTGAGATATTTGAAATTTTAGTAAATTTTGAGTTTCCGACAAAAATTGACAATTATACAATAATGACTTTTTTCATTTGTTTGATATCACGCTAAGAGTTGTTTTCTATGGAAGTGTAATGCACCTTTCTTTGAGAAGAAGCAATGAATTAAAGCCCGAAGTCATTTAAAGAAAAGCATAGGCCTGCGTAACTCACTTAACGACATAAAAAAATTATAATTTTCAAGTTTGTATTGCCTTTTTAAATAAAACAAGTCCAATGTTAAAATTACTTTAAAAACTTCCTTATTTCATGCCTTTTCGAAGAGTAGAGCAAGCGTTAGACGGTCATTACTAAAGGGCGGAATATATGCACGTCAATTCAGTTAAAATATGCGCATATATATGCATCGTTTTTCTCTGAAATATGCAACAATATGCATTTATTTGTCGAAATATGCCTTGAATATAACATGGAAAAATGGAAATAAAGAAACGCCGACTCTTACAAAAATTATTTATTTTAAGTAAAATTAAAAGAAAAACATAATAGGTAAAATTTTCAACCTGAAATACTATAAAATGCATTTATAACGATATATTTTTCAAAATTTTCCAATAAAAATGTTTGCCCTCTGTCTGTAAAAATATGTTTGTACAAAGAAAAAGTTCTTTCAACATTTACCGATGTGATCTGGCAATATTTTAATTTGGGTAGTAAGTCATAAGGCCAAGGTATTACTTCGTTGGATGGTTTACTATCAACAATATTTTTGACTTCCATTAAATACTTAAAGCCTTCATTCTTTCCCACAATAACTTCGAGTTTCCTTCTTACTTGATTTCCTACATCACCGGGAACTTCTTTGCATTTGTCGGAAAAAGTTTCAACAATATTAATTGATTCTCTTAAACTTATATTCCTACTTTCTAACGAAGTTATTATATCTGGTACAAAACTAAAATTAACCTTAATAAGAACAAGTTCCTTAGCTAAATTTACATTTTTGAATAATGCTTGACTTTGCACTACACACTGCGAATTGTCTTCTAAATCTAAAACTATGTCTTTAATGGCTTCAAAATGGTCTGCGTAGAATATCGCGGCCTTAATCCATGTGTTCCATCGAGTAATTACGGGCTCTAGAGGTAAACAAACTCCTGGCAATTTTTCTCTATAGATCTGCACTCTTAGAGGTGCTTTCAAAAACACTTTCTTTTCATTTGAAATTAATTTGTTCACCAAGGGATATGCTGTTCTAATAGTTTCCGCAACTCTGTTTATCCCCCGACAAGTGACATGTACCACATTGGGATAAAATATTTTTAAGTTTTGGCCTACTTTAACCATATACGGCGCTGCGTCAGACAAAAACACTAAAAACTTCTCTACTGGAACTGGATTTGGTAAAAAAAAATTGATAGAGACTGCTGAATAAATCGAGTTACGGTCACATTATTTGTTTTGTCTAATTGTTTAGAAGATATTAAATATGGTTTCCCTGGCTCATTTTCTTGAAGCCCTCCAATCATAAGATGTGCGATATATCGACCACATGAGTCTGTGCTTTCGTCAACAATAATATAAAAATGTTCATCGCCCAGTGAAACTTTAATTTCTCCCATTACGGTTTCGTATACTGTTTGCACATTCTTCTTTCTAAGTGTGGATTCGTCAGGGATGTTTTGATTACAATATTTTTGCAAAAAATCTGTGACATTTTGAAATACGGTTTGCACACACTGCTGAACAGGCACAGATTTATTTTTCTGCAACTTAGCTTTATGCATAGCTGTTTTCAAGTGTTGATCAATTTGGAACTTCTTTTCACAAACAATGATTTTGGCACAAACTTTGCAAAACACTTTATCCCCATTAAACTCCAACTCAGGAGAATTTTTAATCCACGAAGCGGCTTTCGGCATTTTAGGCGTTTGAAATTAAATATTTTCGAAATCACTCTTTTCACACTGGAGTCTATCGACAAACTAAACTATACAATATAAATACAAAAGAATAGACCACATCTGTTCTCCATTAGGCAAGCTGATTACTTGGAAATTCCTAAACACCCAATAAATGCCGGCAATAAACCATATAATAATAAAACGGGTGAGTCGACAAAACCTACCCACCTTTTAAATTATTTCAATTACCTGCAAGGGTCGCACTTAATCTTTTGATAAAACGAAAAACATAAAAATATGCACACAAATTTTATTTTTGCCGAAATATGCAATTTTTTGTGAAATTTGTTAAAATATGCAAAATATGCAAATATATGCACTTTGCATATATTCCGCCCTTTAGTCATTACTATTACAAAAGTAATCAGGTGTTGTGTCAGTAAAGGACACTAAGAAACCTAAAACGTATTTGTTAATGTTAAATATAAACCTAGTACAACATTATAATTAATAATTAATTTAGTTAAATATCTTGTTCGAAGTGCCCTCCTTCATGTCTCATACAAGACCTCAACCTTGCTGTTCCCAGCTTTCAATTTACTCATTGTAGATAAGGCTCTTTGCATGTCCCCGAACAAAGTAATCGAAAGGGGTTAAATCTGGTGATCGCGGTAGCCACGGAATAGGACCACTTCTTCCGATCCATGCAATCGGAAAAGTGCAAAAATTCTCTGACGGTTACACAATAGTGAGCAGGGCATCCATCATTTCGAATAAATCTAGTGCGGCTTTCATTTACAAATGGTGACAAGTCTAGTACCGATACCGGAAACTCGTGTTGTAAAAATTGTAGGTAATTTGGTCCATTAAGATTGTCGGGCAAATAATGTGGGTCGGCGTGAGAATTACCTATAAGACCGGCCCACACTAGAAAATGTATCCGTCAGACGTGATTCCCGCTTTCTAAACTTTGCAGTGGCGTAAACCATCCATGCTGATGCATTAGAGTCTGCAGCTATACCTCTAATGCGGCATCATCTTCAACAGCGGTTAAAATAGCTTCATCGACGTCCACATTATGTAGTCGATACGTATTACTGAAAACTGGGTGGTTGGGTAATCTTCTCTTTGGATATAATTGTCCATCCGGTCGCCGTGCTTCCACCGCAACGCAATTTGCACGACCATACATTAGGAGTATGTCGGTGTATTCTTCGTTGCTATAACTAGCCATAACGAGTAGAATAAAAAAATAACGAGAGTAAATCAAATAATGACAACGTAATGTAATAATAAGAACAATAGCAGAAAAAACTTTAACGCTGCGAATACACTGAATAGCAGAAAGAGAATATGAGAAAGAGGAAGAAAGGTTGCTGCTCCCTCATCGCGTTATACTGATGTTCTTGCTTTGTCACAGATTACCTATGTTGAATTGATTGAATCCTGGTATTTTTCGAAATTTGTTTTACAAGCGAAATACGAAATACTCTTCGAAAGGACATAAAATAAGGAAGTTTTTAAAGTAATTTTAACATTGGAATTCTTTCATTTAAAAAGAAAAAAATCATTACAAACTTGAGAATTAGATGGTTCGGCCGGTCTTGGGAGGATGAGTCACATCGCCGCGGACGAATGACCTGCGGCAGGAATCAATTGGAATGTTTAGTTTCCGGCCGTAGTAGTAAACAAACAAACGATCGTATGTTAGTTAGTCAGTTTACTTGACGGGCGATTTTGTACTGGGTCGGTTGCACTTGACCTGCGAGGTTATGTAATACATACAGTATTTTAGAGTGAGCATTGATTTGTGATTTCGTGTGTGTATGTTTTTTACAGTATAATACAAGATTGTTTTCAGTAGTGAACGTTGTGAGTTTGTTTACTGCGAGAAAAAAGTTTTCTAAAATGAGTATAAAACGTAAAAATACTTGTATGACAATGGAACAAAAACTCAGTATTCTAGAGCGTCTCGATAAGGACGAATCGATCCAAAGCATTTGTGGAGAATTTAATGTCGGTAAAAGCACTATCAATGGCTAGCGTCGAAACCGGAAATCTATTGAGGCTTTTTGCACATAAATTGAAGCTGAAAAAGTGCTGTCTACCCGAAGTACTTTAAAAAAGCCTAAACTTGAACAAGTTGATGATGCCTTATGGCTCTGGTTTATGCAGGAGCGGAGGCGAGGCACTCCACTAAACGGTCCAATTTTAAAAGAGAAGGCAATCATTCTTCACAAAAAACTTGGAGAAAAAGGTACATTCACAGCAAGTGATGGGTGGTTGTCAAGGTGGAAAAAACGCCATGGGTTACATTTTATCAGCGTATGTGGAGAAAAAATGTCAGTAGATCAGCCGGCAGCAAGTGACTTTTCAGAGAAATTGAAGAGGATAATTGATAGTGAAGAATTAAGTCCAGAACAAATTTATAATATCGATGAGACGGGACTCAATTTTTAACTGTTGCCGCAGAAAACTTTCGCAACCGCACGAGAAACGTCAGCCCCAGGGTACAAAAAAAGCAAAGAGAGAATTACAGTTGCTTTGTGCTCGAACGCGTCAGGGTCACATAAGATGCCTCTGTTTGTAATTGGAAAATCGTTAAAACCAAGAGCCTTCAAGAACTTGAATACGAGTTGTCTACCAGTGTAGGTACTACAGGGCACAGAAATCTGCCTGGATGGCTACATATCTGTTCAAAGAATGGTTCGTCACCGAACTTGTGCCTAAAGTTAAGAAACATTTAACGTCTTTAACGTTGCCGATTAAGGCGCTTCTCGTGCTTGACAATGCACCTACGCATCCTGAAGCAGACCTGGAATGTGATGGTGAAAGTGGTATTAAGCTTTTATATATGCCACCTAACGTTACAAGTATTTCCCAACCCATGGATCAAGGGGTGATTGAGTGTTTTAAAAGAAAATATCGCAGGAAACTTCTTTCTGAAATTCTAGGTAAATTGGACAGTGAGGGTGACACAAGTCTAATTCAGGCCCTAAAGTCAATCAACTTCAAAGATGTTATTTATATGGCGGCCGAAGCATATGATGAGATTCCTTCATCCACATTTACAAAGTCTTGGAAAAAGGTCTGGCCAGATGTCGAAGTAATCGTTGAGAAGGCCCGACAAGGTAACCCGAAAGCTGATGAAACCTCTATTCAAGTGTCGGAACCATATGACAACCAATCTTTGTTATCAGATCTACAACGACTGCTTAACTCTAATGATCTTGTAGAGAACGATATTATGGAGTGGATTGTAAACAACGATGATGAGCTTGGCAATGAAATATTAAATGATGACGAAATTGTCCAAGCTGTAATGAATCAAGAAGTTAATTACGAAGATGAGGAAAAAGATGGGGAAGAAGGAAGTAGCGTGGGGTATTTAAGCCATGAAGAGGGAAGGGCTGCACTGGAACGTGCGACGATATACGTAGAGCAACAAGCCGCTGCAACAGTTGTCGACGTGATGTTTATGAGAAAGTGGCGTGACTATGCTTTCAAAAACACTCTTAATCAGAAAAAGCAAAAGAAAATTACTGATTTCTTTTAATTTTTTTAGGGTATGAGGCAAATAATATGTGTAATTTCCTAGAATAAATAAGTTTGTTTTTTACAGTATGTATAATGTGTTTTTCTGATGAGTTAAATCCTTATCGGTATTGATTTTTTAAATATGTGTTACAAAAACGTATCTACGAATGGAACAACATGACAATTCAACGAAGAGATATCAAAAACTTCGCTTTGATAAGTACATAATGTTGTAAAATAGTTTAAACTACGATATTTGTTGATTTTAAGACCTAGGTAATGCATTTAATAGGGTTACTTTAAACTTTGATAATACATCCGGTTAGTTCGGCCATTTTGTAGTTCGGCCGGTGGTCTGGTCCCGAAGTGGCCGAATTAGAGGGAGTCTACTGTATACATATTTCATGTCGTTAAGTAAAATTCGTAAGCCCATACTTTTCTCTAAATAATTTCGGGCTTTAATTAATTGCTTCTTATTAAAGAAAGATGCATTAAACTTCAATAAAAAACTTTTACCGTGATATGACGAAAATGAAAAAGTTATTATTGTATAATTGTCAATTGCCTGAAACGCATAATCTACTGAAAGTTCAAATATTTCAAAATCTGTTACACTTTTGACTAGGATAAATATGATTAATTTCCTTGATCTCACTTTGCACAAAACTTTTACATCGCTCTGCCAAACAGCCTGTATATGTGAGTCTGTCGGAAGGAATATTAAATATAAGAACAAAATCATAAATATAAAATTAAAAAACATTACTAACAATTATGACTAATAGCTTTAAAATTTAAATTAAAGCCCAGAAAGCAAGGAATCAAACCCAGGTCGCCATTGTTAATAACAACGGAGTGCCCAAGCGCAAGCACGAACGATTAGAAGAACTTGAATACAGGGAGCAACCAAGAAGGCTTAAACCCTGCTGGGGCTAATTTTTAAATTCATCATGTTTCTTGCTGTCAATACGTCAATGCTGAGGTTATTAATATCAGTTCTGAAGTTAACAGTGTTGTATTGGTTGATGTAAGTCATTTCTAAAAACAGTCGTTTGCGATATTCATTTTGTTTTTCTAAGTTGGAAGTGTTGTGAAACTGTAATCAGTTAACTCACTCTTATGATTACCCGTAGATCAGTCGTATTGGTGTTGTTTAAGTCTGGTTTTTACATAATGGGATGATTATCCGATGTGGAATTTATTACAGTTTCGACACGGGATTTTATAAATAATGTTAGATTGTAGTAAAATAGGAATTTGATCTCTTCCATTTTAGAAAATAAAACTTTATTTGGTTTATAATAGTAGAGGGCAATTTTTAAATATTGTAGATAATTTAAAGATTGAAGACAGTTTAAAAGATAAATGTAGGGTTATTTGCAGAAAACTACCTGTTGTTCCACAGGACGACTACCATTCTGCAAAACGTACTCTACAGTCTACTGTGGGCATGGAACAGAATCGACAACAATAATTTCTCTAGATAATCATTTTTTTTTAATATGTCAAACAAAAGGTCAATGTTCTTCTTATGAAACTGCTGATCCGATAACTTGGCAACTCTGTCTCTCATAGCCTTCATGGAGTTAATATAATATGGGTAATAATTCATGTATCTGCCCGAGGCGGGCTTTTGATACCAATCGACAGAAAGGCTCTAATCATTATATCTAATAATTTTGGTGTCAAGAAATGTGACGGTAAAGTTAGTCTCACACTCAACTGTAAACTGTATATTGTAACAACCACTTTACTTACGTACTTACTTACTTTTAATTTACTTACTGATTCTAATTTAATGATTTGCTAATGCTTCCTACTTATTATTACCTATTAACTCTTTACTTTTACGTCGATCCTTGTATGTTTAATTTTTCACGCGCGGTCTTGCGTCGTATCCGCATAGTGGCGCTGGTTGTGTAAGTCAGCTGTCAAACAAAATGCCGCGCGTAGAATGGTAGCTGTTTGTATGAGCGCGGGGCATCCAGGATTCTGATCAAGGTGTACGCAACAATTAAAAGAGCTAAAACGTGTTTTAATTGAGAATTTATTTCTATAAAATAGGTGCAACGAGAATTGTACAATGATAAAAAAACAAGTGAGTGGCAAAAATAAACTAAACAAATTATTTGCTGTATGTTGGAGCGCATTTAAACTTTCTCGCGAAATGTTAATTGCCCAACTTGGACAATGTAATAAAACAAGTAAAATCCACGTACCGGGATAAGACAAAAATGCGCGGCAGGGTTTAAAATACAAGTTGGTGCTGTGTCCCAGAGGGCTTTGCTGGCGCCAAAAAATATAGCTCAGGGATGGTTTGCGGCGTGCTAGAATATACCGGGACGGGTCAGAAGTACGAAAGCGGTTCTAAAGTACAAGTTGGTGCAGTGTCGTGCCAGAGGGCTTTGCCGGCACAGAAATCACAGCTTGGGGGCGGTACTGCGTCGTGCCAGTAGCTTTGCCGGCACCGAACTCATAGCCCGGAGGGCAGCACTGCGTCGTGCCAGAGAGCTTTGTCGGCACCGAAATCACAGTCCGAAGGGTCGGGACAGTCTGTGTCGTGCCAGTAGCTTTGCCAGCACCGAACTCACAGAGCGGGAATATCTGCGAAGCGACCGAAGACATTCCCCGAGTATGGGCAAGCGCGCGGTTTACATATCCTGCGGCGGTCCCCATGCAATCATGATAGTGAGAGTTGGGCCTGCGTGAGCGGACGTACTGTCTGCGGAGATGATACTGGGCGTACTAAACAAGAGTAAATGAAAAAAAAAACTTAATTAACCAAATATAATGCGGCAGTAACGCTGCCGAACTATGGGAAAATCGATTAAATAAAAGAAAATTAAATATCAGCTTGAAATTAATACCAAATGGATTTTCCCACAGAAGGGCACGTTACAATATGAGGGTAAAAAAAATTAATGGTCTGCTCGACAAATTATATCTGGTCAACAAGAACAGATATGACAATGTTATCCAAATAGACAAAGATGAACGGTAACTGAAATGGAAGGTGAGGAATAGAAGTATCAAGCAAATGGTCCAAAACCAATCCGGCCAATGGAAAATTTGATCATTTTTATAAATATTTATTTGGAAATGGCAGTGTATACAGCTACCATATTCCACTTCTCCTCAAGGATGTTGATAACCAGTGGCAAAGGGACGTTGGTGAATAAAGAAACCATATCTAGTGAAATCAGAGCGCAAAACAAGGTTAAGAATGCAAGATCTCTTTCCTTATCTTATGCTTGCGCTTGCGAACTCGGTTGTTGTTAACAATGACGTCCTTGGTTTGATTTCTTGTTCTCTCCCCTTCAAATAAAATTTTAAAGTTTATATTTTAAAACTGTTAGGCATAATTGTTAGTAATGTTTGTAATTTTATATTCTTTTTATATTTACGACTTTGGTTTTATGTTTAGTACGCCTTCCGACATACTTACGCCTGTAAGTATTTTTAACCTCATTTTCTTATTATATCTCACGCGTAAATTGTCTTATTGTAGTTGTACTACGGATGAAGAAAAAACATATTTCGAAAGCTTTATACATAGCTAAAGGAAGTTTCTTTATTTCTCTTTTGTATCCTTCTCCAATATTCAGTCACTTCTTTTCTTCCTTTCAATTATCAATAAATTTCGCTCAGGTCCTATACACCGACGAGGACAAAGTTTTTGAGGTAAAATATGTGCGTCATGCTCCTCAATTCGTGCATACACACGATATATCACCAACTACTACCGACGTGACCGGGGATGGTAGCTTTAAACTCTATCTGGGTCAAATTCACGTCACCTTTTTGTATAAACTGTTCATCCAATTACAAGTGAGTTTGTTGAAATGGTGACGTATTTTGCATTTATTATTAAAGGTTTAAATTGACAGAGATTTATCGTAAATTTGGAAGCTTTGTGCTATTTCGAAAGGGTGACTAACGCAATACGAGAAGTCGTGAATCGCGCCACTGAAACCCTGAAACACAACTCCAAGATACACTTGGCTGTTAATATTAAGGGACCTGTTTTGTTATTTCCCCAAAAAACTTCTTCTCCTAATTTGATTATTGTAAGTACAGGTAAGAAGTAGTTTATCGTTACAAATTTTGGGTTTTAAATTATGGTTTTCGACAGGTGATTTTACGGTTGAAAATTTCTTCAAGGAATATACAAATGAAGTCGTCGAAAATATTCTATTAAAGGCCATTGGTATAACTGTGTCTAGAGGAGTTATGTCTTTAACTTCTACCTTAGAAATGCAGGTAAATATAAGTTATTTTACAATTTCTATCATTTAGGGTATTTCACGGCATTTCAATCTCCTAACAATGTTTCTTATAAAAGTTATTAAC
Source organism: Cetonia aurata (assembly GCA_949128085.1). Lineage (NCBI taxonomy): Eukaryota > Metazoa > Arthropoda > Insecta > Coleoptera > Scarabaeidae > Cetonia > Cetonia aurata. The sequence continues at coordinate 23,430,192 of OX421890.1, read as the reverse complement.
TGAAATGAATGTACCTAAAGTTTCCTATATACAGGGTGTGGCATTTATTTGTGGACGAGCTATTGTGGCTAACCTGTCCACTTAAGTGAAATATGTTTTAGATAAAAATGATTCAGGATCAAATACTCTACACCGTAAAATTATTTTTATATATACAGGGTGGTCAGTTTAGCCTGCGCGGTATACAACTTTGTTATTTTAAATGGAACACCCTATATATCATTACATTTTTGGATTCCCCGATGCAAAATAAAGTAGATTTAATTCAAATACCCTACACCAAAACCGAACAGTTTCGGAGTTATTCGACTTTTTAGAATAAAAAATGCATTTCCTTGGGTCACTTGGAAAATCAATACCACCGTTACTTATAACAATTTTGCGATTATTTTGTAGTATAGTCGTGACAATATTTGAAAGTGTATAACCAATTAATAATTTCTTTGTTATGTTATACAGGGTGTTGTTAAAGTGACAATAAAGCTAGGCATCTTTAAATAGACGGATCTCATTTTTTTCAAATGGAACACCTTGTATATTTTTGTGCCATATAATACAGAATTAAGTCCTCTTTCAATCGCATGTAACATTTCCTATAGCTAAAGTTAATACTTTTTGAGTAATTTTGAATAATGTGCTATTTAGTAAAAAACATGATTATTATAATATGTTTACTGTAAAAGAATATTTTTTTTTCTTTTATTAATTCAAGAATTGGAATCTCTAATTGTAGAAATTAAAACAAAAAACAAAACGGTAAAGATAATTTAATAACAATAGAAATCGCAAATTATAAAAATAAAGATAAATAACAACGAAAATTATAAAAGAACTTCAAAATGACCGCCTACATTACTTATGCACGTCGTTGAACGTTGGGTAAATGAATTTCTAACGCTCAGAAGCATATTATGGCAAATTTCTTTAAAAGCTCTAGAAATTCTGCCTGTCATATCTTCTGGTGTAGTTGGTACCTCCTCATTTACTTTACGTTTGATGTACCCCCATAGAAAGAAATCCATGGGGGTCAAATCAGGAGATCGTGCTGGCCATGCAATAGGTCCTCCCCTACCTATCCATCTAATGCCATACATTTCATTTAAAGTTTCTCTTACTGCATGGTGGTTGTGGCTGAGCGCACCGTGGTGTTGGAACCACATACTTAGTCTATTTTGCAATGGCACATCTTCTAGCAGGCCTCCTAATTCGTTCACAAGAAAGTGCCTATATCTCTGACCGTTTAAATGTTGTTCAAAAAAGTACGGTCCGATAACACTGGTACCAATGATACCGCCGCAAACATTAAGTGACCATCTGTTTTGGCGACGAGTTTCACGAATAATGTGAGGATTTACATCTGAGTAATAGTGAAAATTATGTCTATTTACGCATCCATTATTATGAAACTGGGCTTCATCTGTCCACAACACATTACTCAAAAAATCCGGATGTTCGTTCATTATTAGTGTAATTCTGCGACAAAACTCTACCCTTCTATTCAAATCTGCTGGCAACAGTTCTTGGTGGAGTTGAACTTTATAAGAATGATACTTATTTTTCTTCAGTATTCTTCCTAATGACCTCATACTAATGACTAAATTATTGCTCATTGTTCGCAAAGTAATCTTCTACAATAGTTTGCAAAACCATTAATTCGTTTTTTTCGGCAATCACAGTTTTTGAACGTCTATGAGATCCGTACTTACCAGAACCATCATTTACAAACCTGGCCATCAAACGTTCAAAAACTTCCGTTTGAGGATGTCTGCGGTTTGGATACCTCTGTACATAAATTCTACTTGCCAGTAAGCAATTGCGTTCACTCTCACCTAGGATAAAGGCCATATCTATAAGCTCTTCCTCCGAGTAGTTCATATTCAATTTGGAAAAATTTAATAATAAAAAATAACAAGCAACAGATAACAAAGAATGTGTAACATAAACCAAGAAACAAGTAACAAGCAACAATAATAAAACTAGAAAATTCACACTGTTGTCAAAATGCTGAAGATGGGTAATTACCACAATACTTGTACGTAAAATTTGACAGTTAGCTAGATACCCTTAGTTCATTTATTATCACAAAACATGGCCTACTATAATTTTATTTTGATAGGTACCTATTTGGGCATATGACTATAAATGCTTATCCTGGAGGTACATAAATAAAATTGTACCTAGTATAAACCAACGATGGATAAAATATACTGATGTTTACTCAAAAAATTCATTTTTACAGCACTTGATTATGTCATAAATGTTTTTTTCATAGAATATCGATCAATTACTGTTTTTCTCGCACTACATAGCACATTATTCAAAATTACTCAAAAAGTATTAACTTTAGCTATAGGAAATGTTACATGCGATTGAAAGAGGACTTAATTCTGTATTATATGGCATAAAAATATACAAGGTGTTCCATTTGAAAAAAATGAGATTCGTCTATTTAAAGATGCCTAGCTTAATTGTCACTTTAACAACACCCTGTATAACATAACAAAGATATTATTAATTGGTTATACACTTTCAAATATTGTCACGACTATATTACAAAATAATCGCAAAATTGTTATAAGTAACGGTGGTATTGATTTTCCAAGTGACCCAAGGAAATGCATTTTTTTTTCTAAAAAGTCGAATAACCCCGAAACTGTTCGGTTTTGGTGTAGGGTATGTGTATTAAATCTACTTTATTTTGCAACGGGGAATCCAAAAATGTAATGATATATAGGGTGTTCCATTTAAAATAACAAAGTTGTATACCGCGCAGGCTAAACTGACCACCCTGTATATATAAAAATAATTTTACGGTGTAGAGTATTTGATCCTGAATCACTTTTATCTAAAACATATTTCACTTAAGTGGACAGGTTAGCCACAATAGCTCGTCCACAGATAAATGCCACACCCTGTATATTAGTTAAATTGCTATTAGATACGCTTATTAGCAGATTGAAATACCGCCCCTTAATCATAAACCAAGAAGTATGGCATCGTATAACAAAAAAAACAAGATATCGGTTAATTTCCGCACTAAAGGAAATTGTTTCAGGATTTTGTGGATTTACATTCCTTACTGTAGACCAAATAAGGGCTTAAGTCAATTTTTGTCAAGACTCGGTTATAGAAGTGTTTGTGGGCATTACATATACCTAGATAGGTTAAAAATTGATTGTTGACAAAAATTGACTTGAACTCTTTCTGTATCTCAAGACTCAAATATAATATGAAAAGATATTTTATTCCTGTAACATGAGTCGTTCTTCCTATTTAAGAAAAAAAAAAACTGTTTCTTCAATCTTGCTATTGAAGTTTATTGTTCCTTCCTTGGATACGATACTAAAATCCATTCCTTTCTACGTTTACACTATTTGTCTAGCAGTAAGCGAAAACAGTGGACGAAGCATTTTTTATCCAACAATGTTACCCTTTAATATTAAATTTAATCGTTGAAGATTATCTTATTTACATTTAAAATTGTTTCTTCTTAAAATCTTCCTTTTAACTTCCTAACGATTTTGTTAAGTAACGGAGTGTAGTTGCTAGATTCACTTCTGTCTGGAATGATTATTTGCAATGGACTCTTAAGGCAGTATCGTTTTGTTATGCGTTGGCACCATAGCCGACGACCAACTGAGTCCCGGTGCGCCTGCAGTCGTCCACCAGCTCTGATGCCTTCCTAGCTGGAGCCTTAGGATAATAATAATATCCTTCGGTCCATCTCCTCCCATGACCTTCAGTTTTACCGCTGTCAAGTCCCTTGATCAGAAATTGGTTAGCGGTAGTCTCTTAATGCCTCTTTTAGCTATAATACAGGTACGAACGGTGCCGATGAATTTGTTGTACACCCTGCACCTTACCATGTTTAATCCATGGTTCCTGGACGAGGGCGATGTCACTACACGTCATAGCAACGGTAAGCCTCGTCATCGCTCTTCTTTATAACCTTGAGGGTCACCCTTCTCAGCTTGTACAAAGCCTTGAGTTAGGGCCTCCTCAAGGCTCTAAACGAAGCGTCAACTATAGAAAAGGCCAGGAGTTGTCCATCTTTTTGTATTTTCTTGCTCAGGGTCGCCCAGTTCTCCATTTTCAGTTTTGGGTTCTGCATCTTGAATTGGATCTTGATGACATCCGATGAAACCGTCTCTGGTTCGGGTACGAATACCAGCACCTTTGGCCTGGCCGGAAGGAACTTTGAGTGCACAACCCCCAAATCCGCTCCCTTCCATATTTGGCCAAGGGCAGCTATCTTCCTCCTTAGACAGGTAGCCGTCTACTCGTTGGCGCAGGTCATCCAGAGGACTCATGCGCTAAACGTGGTTCTCATAAACTGGGGAAGGATGGCGCTTCCCGACGGTGAGGCGTGACATACGCCACTGCATTCTGGACCACATCGGCCTGCTCCTGTGTCAGGGTAATATCCGGATGACGTCTCATAATCACCGCCAGATGGCTTCCCCTGGCCGAATTGCTCTAGGAGCCAGTCCGCGGCCCGTGGCCGCTTCTGGTCTTCTTAGCTTGATTTACGGAGGGAGTAGTCTGCGACTGATCAAAGTTAGACCCTTGCGATGTCCGTCCTTCTTTTTCTCCTTTCCTAAAGGAGTGGGTTTTCGCGTAACCTTAGGGTTCATGGCGGTCCACGTTTCTTTCGCCACCGTCCGAGCCCTCGTCAGCTTTTTCCGTTGAGCCCCAGAAAGTCGCGTTACTTTGAATCCAATGCTCTTCATCCCCTCAGCAAGTTGATCAGCAATCTTGGTATCACATGCTGTTGACGATGGTTTGGAGTCTTCCACTTTCGTGGATTCTCCTTTAACAGAATCGTTAGAGTCCGTTTCAAGGCAATCGTGTTGGTACTGATCTGGCTGTCCGAGTCCGACTCTCCAGTTAGTTTTGTTGATTTTTTATTACAATTCTGGTTCATACCGATTCCACCAGTATAGGGGAAAGGGTAGTTCGGTCCTGCAACGCCCCCTTTACAGGACTAGGGTTGGTTACCCCCGATGTCATCCATCTCTCGGCACCGATTGCTTAACACCACTGGATTGGGAGGGTACTTGATTTCTCCTCTTTTCTCATCTTGGCTTGGGACAGGCAATGGCGGAGTTAGTCGCAGAATTTGTACTTTGAATTTAAATCAAATTAATAAATACTACCTACTAATGGGTCTTCTTATTGGAAATCCTTTTAGGACAGGTGCTCTAGCCCATCTCAACTCAAATATCTCCTATTGCTCTTACAATCGCCCTTACTTCTAGGTATTTTTGCATATCGATCTACTCGTTAGGTAAAGCATTTGTAAATATTTCTCGGAGTAGGAAGGTCTGTTGTAGGAAGGAGATTTCTTTGCCTTCTTATATCTAATCTATGGTTGGGAATGGAAATCCAGGAATTTTCAAAACAATTGTTCTCAATTAACTAATTTTTTGTGTAGTGCGAGAGTAAACTGTGCAACTGCTACTTTATGTCAAAGCGGAAACAATATTCGAGCAGTGAAACAGTTTTTACCTAGTAATTTATAAGATTGACAGTTTCGATGGTGTAATTATCACCTTTTTCATAATATTGTTTTCAAATATTTATTAATTTAGTCGTAATTCCAATTAATATTACTTTGATTGTTTCAATTTTTAACATATTTTTCACTTGTCTTACGTTTTTGACATTGAGAAAAACGATCATTGAAACTGTGGATCTTAAAAACCAGTGGCTGTTGTTAAAAACATTTTTTTCTTCTTGAATATTGTTGCCGTTCCATTACCATTCTATTCACGAGCATTACTTTTTTATATTATAGGAAGTCATTATCGAACCACTTAACATGAATGTAGACATTAAGAGGTTTACACCAAATTTAAAATCAACAAACAGAACGCAAGTTTGGGATATTGATGGGATAATGGACATCACCCAGATAACCCTTGGACAAAGAGACCTATCCACAATCTTGGCTATCTATTCAGATAATATTGGCGAAGGGAAATTACTAGATCTTCTTCCGGTACCAATAATAAAGTCTCCCACGGTTGGTACGGTTGAAACCGATGAAACGGTCAAGACTTTAGAAGCTTTCTTCTGCGAGCCGAAGCAGAAGTATATGACCATAAAATTCGGTTTTGAGGGAATTCATTTCGTACTTTTCTTCGACTCCGGGGAGTTGTTGAGTTCGCCCATAAGAGATTTGAACCATGGCCTTTGCAAGTTTGAAATCAACGAGATTGATGCTTCGTGCGTCTTGTTCACAGATAAAAGTTTGGATGGGAAGCTGTCTGTGGATGGATTGTCTATCGAGGAGATTGGACCAGATGCTAATATGTTCGAGAAAAGGTAAAACATTTGAAATTATTAAAGATATTTATCATTAATTGCCTGTTTAAGGATTTTGCAATCACCAATAGACGATAACAAGAATAACAATTGTAATATAACTGTAAATAAGCCACCGATCATAGATCTAACATTCCACCAATCGAAGGCGAACGACAAGTCTATAGATATCATAATCGGTCGTTTGAGTTTAAGCCTATCAGTTCCTTTCACCGAAAAACTCGCCATGTTCGTCTTGGATTGCTTGCCTAAGGACACTTTAGATACAGGTTTTATCAATCACGGCTATGTTAGTGACCCAATTTCTGACGAAGGAACTATTAAAACGAACCCAACTAGCCTAACAGTAGCAGTCAGAATAAACAGGCCAGAATTTATTTTCATCGTCGAAACTACCTCAAATAAGAAACGATATTTCACTACGAAAAGCGAAATATTGTCTGATTATTCCAGACATTGTAATCGCCTGAATCTGATGATCTCACTCTCAGGGCTTCATTCTCTTTTCTACGACGTCGGTTTACATTCAATGGAACCGTATACGATCTTAAAACAATGCGATGTCGAACTGTCCAGGAGCTATACCGAAGAAAAAGGCGAAAAAATTACTGCGTCAGTGTCGTTGATTCACATACAGCTGTGCAACAGGGTTGTCTATTCCATTAATGATGTCTTGAATGATATTGTAGAGCATTTTAAGGTACCCGAAGGCGGCGAGATGAGTCCAACTAAATTCAAGAGAAACGATTTAAATCATAAGGATCTCGGAGATTTGTGGGAACCGAAACGGCTCAAAGAATATATTTGCAAAGAAGAATACGCAGATGTGAAAAGCACAACCACTCCACCCGTACACGAGATATTCTTGCTTCCCAAGACTGAACTTGTCGTAATTTTAGAGTTGGAAGACATTCCTGTTATAGTGGCGAAGAGCACTTTGGAGATGACCATGTACGACTGGTCGTCACTATTGAATTCGACGTGGGAGTTTACTATACAAACGAATTATTTTAATGAGGGTAATCAGTGCTGGGAACCGATTATAGATCCAACAGTTCTCGACGAGTACGAATACAAACCGTGGGAGGTCATGGTGAAAATATTTCAGGATAAATCTCTACCAATGCTTGGTAATACCGAAACCAAGACGAAGAAGACTAGTTCGAAAGAAAAGAAAAGTGCTTCGGGTTCGACTAGTGAGGAGGAAGAGGAATCAGGTGACGATATGGTTTATTTACAGCCAACGAATTCTTTTCACACTAGGAGTAATAGGAACGTTAAAACTAATCTGTCGACTTTCTTGGACGATTCCGATTCGGAGAATGAAGACGTCGCAATGGAAAAATTGGCGGCTGCTATATCTGATTTGTTTACTGGGTGAGTAAATAAACGCACTTCTTCGACCAAACAACGATTTTCTTGCACAGGGACTGGAACGAGAGCGAAAGCAGCGAATCTGAACACTCCAGTGAGGGCGAGGAGGAAACTGACGATGAAGTGAAGTCAAAATCCGATGCAGCTGTACAACTAGAGCAAGGGAATTACAAGAAATCCACCTACATTTTGATCGACGCCAAAGATCCATTGAACATTACCGTAACTCCAACTTTGGTCAAGGTTGTTAACGAACTGTTTACCCTTTACTCCAACAAAACGCTCTCCATAGCGTACAATAAGAAATCTATAAATCTAATCAACGACATTGGACCGCACACCAAAGTGGAACTTTTCGAAAACAGAGGTCCTAAAACAATCGAAAATCCTTTCTTGATGTGCTCCAAGACCTACGAAACCTTGGATTCCTGCCCGAATAGTCCTAGCAGGAGTTCCTATTTGATTACTGATTATGTTAATGATGATATGACTGACGACAGAGATAGGTATTTAAAATTCTGGATTTCCTTTGAGTTTACATTGATTTTTATGCATTTTCAGTTTCACAGACGAGACTGGCAAGGCTGATTTGGATTTGGGCATAGAATTAGAATCTACAAACGGCTTGGAATTTCCTCTAATTGCTACGCCATACCTCTATGATAAAATTAAGAAACATCATATAAGAACACACGTACCTGGGTTTCAACCCATTCAGACGTATTGCCCCAAAAAGACCTGGAAAAAATTAATCAAGTTACATTGCAATACCTCGAGCAAAATCTATTATTTGATAGCCAACCACACGATAGGTAAACATGGTAGGACAGTTGTTGTTAGCTCACCCTTGCAGGTAAATTCAAACTTTTTTTCTTTCTGGGCATTTACAAAACTTTATCGTTGCTTGTAGGTGAGAAATGAAACCTGCTTTGCTTTAAGCATTTTATATCAACCATCGGTATTGCAACAAATGAATTTAGAGCCTGTAGGAGATGTAACCAATCCGTTTGAGACGACTATGCGTATAGCAGTATTAGAGCCGCACGAACACTACAATGTACCCTTGTACATTGCCTACCATTGTAAATTATTCATCCAACCAGCATATGCAGAGTAATTTTTTCAATCCTAATGGTAAATTTGAGCTAATGCGTATTTTGTAGGGGTCATTATGCTTCAGATACTGGGATTTGGTGGAAAGATTTAGCCACTGAACTAGACACAGCTCATAACTTCCACTGCAATCCCAAAAGCGATTCCAATCTAGAAGTGTTTTCTTTAAGGATCGTCTTGCGTCGAAACATTGAAGTTAAAAATTCCCAATCCCATTCCATTCCCAATTACATCATCCAACTCTTACCACCCGTGATAATCTATAATTATCTCCCATACACAGTGGAAGTTGAGAACATTGAACTACGGCAGGTGTTAAAGGTTGAATCCGGGGAGAAATCTAGTGCTTACGCCTTCAATTTGTCCAAGGATCAAAAGTTGTTTGTTAGAGTAAGTTATTCCAGTTCTGTTTGGAGTGGCACCTTGAATCTGACCACGCATCTGGACGAGAAGATAATGCACTTGACTTCAGAAGGAAAAGACGACGAGAATAAGAATCTCACTCTGAATGTAAAGACTGACAGGGAAGGTAGTTGCAGCATATATTTCTATTCCCCGTATTGGATTGTTAACAAAACTGGACTACCGTTGCATATAAAGGTAATTTATTTTTACGAAATATAGGCACACATTTACTTCTCAATATTACCAGGCATCTGCTACCAATTCCATTTATGAGTCAACCAGTAAAGATATCTTGCTTTTCTCGTATAGAAGGCATAGTAAACAGAGTTTGAACATGAAGGTTTACGAATCTGAATGGTCGAATGATTTTGGAATAGAATGCGTTGGAACTGCTGGTTTGATAGTTTGCAAAGATAATGTCCGCCGTAAGAAATACGCAATCCTCCTCTCAATAGACCTATCCCAGATGTGCCCTAGATTTACCAAAGTCATTACTTTTCTACCGAACTTTCTAATCGTAAATAATACCAATAAAACTCTAAGGTATATCTTTAAATTTCATTTGATAGAGGGGGAATCATCTTGAATATTTTCCTATTCTTAGATTCATGGAATCGAACGAGAAGACTGATCTTTGGACCGATCTGCCTCCTCACCAATGCGTCCCGTTCTGGCCCGAAACCTCTTCAATGCAGATGTGCGTCAAGTACCGAGACAGTAAGTTGATATCTCAGGCTTTCTTCATCTCTTCGAATCACCACACGGTTTTACGCATGGGTAAAGAAGTAAGTGGGTGAATAAAGATCGCTTTGAGATGTGCGTTTAAGTATTGTGATTTCCAGACCGCCATCTGCGTCGACGTCACTGGGGGAAAAACTGACAGTTTTCGGGTAACGTTCAACGATTATAAGGAAGGAGACGCTCCTGTGCTCATAAACAATTGGTGCGCTGACCTGTTCTTAAAGATTCAACAGCAGGGACAAGGACAGGTGACGCTAGTTAATCCTTTTCATTCCTTGTTGTATACTTGGGATGATCCGACGAAGCCGAGATTGCTGTTATGGAATATTTACAACAATAAAGGATTAGGATTCAATATAGATATATCAAAAGATTGGTAATTCTCCATTTATCTAAGTCCTATATAGTCTGTTTTAAAGTAATTTGGCACCATTTCTTAGTTCTGTAAATTTAAGGAGTAAAATTAAGAAGTTCTATACATCGGATCTCCCAAGGTGGATGGCCTATTAGAAGTATATGCAGAACCAATCATTAGAATTAATTCAAATTTTGTATTTGCAAGTTATTCGAGGTGAACTACGTTTCTAAAATAATTTTTATTCATGCACTGTTGCCGCTTCTATCTAAACCTAGTAACAACTTTTTTTTAATTCAAACGGAACAGCCTTTATTTCTTATCACGGTTCGATTTCATGATTAAAATTCATAATATCTTAAAGCGCTTTCGAGATATAAATTGATTTCAATTTTTTTTTGAAAATTTGATCCTTACAAAACTACGCACATCTTCACTCTTTGAAATAAGTAAAAGTTCGATTTTTGAACATGGCTTAAGGCTTATTTATATAGTATGTACTAAAGTTAACTTTTCTTTTAAATAAGTTGGTAAAAGGCCCATTTTTATTTTATGTATAAATGTCAATGCTTTAAATAAAACTGTCTATCGCATACCCATCATACCAATAGTATTTAACGTCAGTGCAATGGGCGTGTTTCTATTGCATTTCAGAATTATTCTCATCGCTCTATTTTGTATTATCTGTATTTTTTGGACAGCCCCTTGATTTAAATTGAAAAGTAGTGTTGAGCAAAACTGAAGATGGGGTGCCACCAAAGTCTTGTATAGTACTAGTCTTATACACATTGATAAACTTTTTCCAATCTTACTCATAAAATGCACTGTTTTAGACATCTTATTCATTAAATATTTACCATGTTCTTTAAAATTCAAATTATGGTCTATTATTACTCCTAAATATTTAATTTTTTGCACATATTAATCATTAACTTTAACTTAAATTTTATTTGAATCTATATTTTTTAACCTATTTGGGCTACCAATGATCATAATCTTGCACTTACTTTTATATTTATACCTAAACTATTTTCGGTTCTATCTGAACTATTAGATATAGGAACACCATATTATTCCCTTTAATGATTTCACACTGTAAGAAGTGCACAAACTGAACATAGGGAGCTAGCCCAAGGCTCTCTTAAACCATGATCGAAAATTGGGCTTATAGTTATTCGAAAGAACGAAGATATGCGTATTTTTGTTAGGGTTCGATTTTCAAAAAAAAAAAATATTGAAATGAATTTATATCTCTTAAACGCTTTGAGATAGGTATAGGGAAATAAGTGTGAAAGTTTCATGAAATTTAATAAGAAATCCAACCATGATAAGAAATACAGGCTCTTCTATCCGAATTAAAAGAATTGTTATCAGATTTAAGTGGAAGCGGCAACACTGCATGGATCAAGATGTTTAAGAAATGGAGTTCACATCGAAAAACTTGCACATACAAAATTTTAATTCATTCTGGTCATTGGTTCTCCATATACTTCTAATAGACAATCCACCTTGGAATACCCGGTAGATTGGCATTAATTATAAAAATTAAGTCTGAAAAACAATTGAAGTACGAATTTACGAAGTCACCAGTACTTTTCTTAAAGGGATCATGCATTATATTGTCAGTTCGAAGGAAAATACCATCAATTTTATTAAAATAGTGCTATTTCTTACTCGCAACACGTTAAAACCCATTAATGCCCAAATTATTTTGTTATTAGCTTTTTTTATAGTTTTGCTATATTTTGGTAGTAGGGGTATGGAAATAAATAAAAAATAGGAATTATCAAAAGCAAATTATTTTAACTGATGTTTTTGATACGTATGCTATATCATACGATGGGCTAGTTCATATAAGGTAAGTACCTACAAGATAAACTAAAATTCTAAGATTCACTATACAGATTTCCTATAATAGGAGAAAAAGTAAATTTATTGAAATGAAAAAGCAGAACATTATTTAGTATAAGCCTTAAAGCAGTCGGCTGGGTGTAGTCCAATATTGCATTTATTACACTCAAACACTGTGCATTTTCTACACTGGCCGCAACGTCGTTGTATACTGTTTTTCGATATCCAATGGCTTTTCTGGTCATATCGGATTTCTTGAAGAACTTGTTTTTTATATCTTGGTTTGGGTCCTCTTTCTGATGGCGTTTCCGAATTAGAAAGCAAAGCTAGAACAATTCGTCTTGTGAATTCAAGTAGACCAATGCTAAGATTAGTGTGCCTATATAAGTGCCACATGTTTATTACAGCGCCATTTAGGCAAAAACGAAATAATGGCCAATACCATTTTTTTGATCGAATCCTAATACGATATAGTCCACGCATTTTATCAAAATGGTCGACTCCTCCCATACCTTTATTGTACATATTCACTACAGTAGGCTGTTCCACAGTAATGGTACCCTTCTCCTTTCTGGACCAACGCCTACAAGTCCCTTTGGTTGACGTAATGCTTGGGTCATTCATGTTAGTGGCCATGGTCACCTGACTATTATCGTGCCATCGTGTAAGTGTAATTCCGGAATTTTTGTCTTCCAATACGTGATATGAACCTCTTGTTTCTTTTTTCAAATCCTCCAGTGGAGCTTTTTCGATACGGTCGGCACGGATCGTTCCTATACACGTAATATTATTCTCCTTCAAGATTTCCAACAAAGGTAAGGAATTAAAATAGTTGTCTATAAAAACTACGCTATTGTTTGGTAAATACCCCAAACACAATTTTTCAGTTACACTGGATCCTAAACGTTTGCCTTCTTGCTTTTCACCTGCACCAGTATATTGAAAGAATTTTAAAAGATATCCGGCAGATGTTGACAGGCACCAAAACTTGTAACCGTACCTAATAGGCTTTCCTCGAATAAACTGCTTCATTGAATGGTGTCCATAGTACAGCTCCATTGCTTCATCCAGAGAAAACCATTTAGCAAAGGGTTAACCGTATTTTTGAAAAACATTGTTCAAATGTTGAATAAGAGAACGAACCTTGTATACACGATCATTTGGATCCACTGACGAATTATCATTGAAGTGTAGATAACGATGTATTGCTTCAAATCTATTTCTCGACTCGTTTCCCAGTACATCCTCCGAAATGGTAAATCGTGGCATCCTTTAGATATCGCGTATTTTTCAGATTCACGGCATATGAAATCCATAATCTCATTGGTAAAAAATAATTTAAAAATATCTACCGGTTTTAGATCCTGCTCTCGAATGTCAGCAACTACTGAAGGAATTGCATTTACTAAAGCTTCGCTTTTTCCATTTCTTGGTTTTATTTCCTTTTTTTTCCAAGCTCTCTTTTTTCTTATTTTTATTTGTTTCAGTCTTTTTGCCTTGTGAGCTACTGTTTCCTCGTCACTAGTACTATAGTCGTCTTCTCTAGGCAATACTAAAGGTGCTTTTATAGTAGTGCCTTTATCCGCGTGCGTCTTACACATCACTTCCATTGGCTGAGCAAGAACTCCTTTCCCTAAATCTCGAAAAGTCTCTACACATTCTCCATCGCTTTTTGCATCATCCTGGTCTGTGTCTGCTCCATCATTAGGTGGAAATAGCACCAACTGAACTTCGTCACAGTTGTCAAGCGTGTCGCAGATATCATCATCGGAGCTAAAGTTTTCTAGGTAATTTAGGAGCTCTTCAGCGTCATTTTCATCTAATGGATTATAATACTGTTTCCTGGAGGAGAAATGAGGAAATAGTAATTATCACTTTGAGATAAACATAGTAAACTAACTTGAAAAGATCAACAACAAGAACTTAGAAAATTCATAGAGCTTGCACTAGCTATTGTCACATATTTGCCCAGTGCAAAAAAATTAAAAATCTCGGCCTGCATTCGACTCGTCATATAACTGTTGTGTTGAATAGTTAAAACAAAGCTCTTAAAACAAATATCTCCAGGGAAAACCTTTTGCCTAGAAAATAAGAGCATGTTAAAAAGCTAAAACTTACCTCAAACTCATTTTTTTAACAGTGACGTAGTGAGTAAAATTATAAACAGTACCTGTTGAAATTTATACACTAGTATGTCACTATATTTACACAAAAACTCAGAAAAGCATCTTAGAAACACGGATAGATGTCAACAACATGCAGAAAGTGTATAGGTTAGAAATAGGGGCATGTGCAGCGCGCCTACTCCAAACGTATGATTAATCATACCATGGGCATTAATGGGTTAAGTAACTGAGAACAGGATATAAAAGCAAAACAACCAATAATCACTTTATTCGCTAGTTAAAATAAGAAGTCAATTTTTATGTAGGTACTGTTTTTCACGTAAATGAGTTCCTTCTTTTATATCTGTCAAAATAATGACGATGCCAATGGCACCTTCAAATCTTGGCATTAACGATAAAAAGTTCATTGTCCTTTGTATACTCTTAGAAACACTTTGTTTAAAAGAAAAATGGTATCTTCAATATTCGACGTTAAATTGTTTTTTCGTCATAATTTCAATAACTAGTGTAAAAAGTACACAACATTGGCAATTAAACCTAATCTGTAGCACTAAAAACAAGGAAGACAGCAACAGTGCCAACTCACTTTGTAGCAGATTGTATAATAGATCTTGTTTTTTTCTTCAGTTATGGCGAGGAGCGGATCAACTTTCACAGCGTCACGCCAAACCAAAACTCTTTAAACAGCTCCAGCTCTGATGACTCAGACAGTTGCGATAGCGTTAAAACAACTTTGAATAAGAAAGTTAGGAGAGATAAAATCGTGATCTACTGGATATGTTACAGAGATGGCTTACAACGAACACTAGTCTTCACACAAGAGCAGAACGTGTATAACGACATCCTCAAGAATATTTTTATGGAAAATAGCGACATAGAAGCATTAATAGCTATCTCAGGTGTTGGCGTTTCAGTCTTTACCAACGAAAATCCTCATAAAGAGCATATTTACGCCTCAATCTCCGACGCACCTCCTATTTGGGAGGTTAACGTTGGCCACAAATGGAAAACTTTGACCCTGGAACTAGCTTCTTGGATTGAGGACAAATACAAACTACCCTACAAGAAATGCCAGTTAAAGGACTACGTCCATATTGATTTTGAGAAGATGTCCATGCTGAAGCCGTTTTTCGCCGAATTGAGAAGGACCTATAATCCAGCTTTATATCTTCAGTTGCGCAAATCGCAAAATTATCAATATTTTAACTTGAAATTGCAAAGCGTGCAGGTGGATAACAAGCAACCCGGATCTAACGATGCTATAGCGTTGTGCCCTATTCCGGTAGACGCTATCAAAGCCGTTCCGGTTGTGGAAGTTAGCTGTTTCAAATGCTGCGGGAAGGGCGTTGATGTATACAAACACGTGGCGTTGAATGTTGAAGACTTTTACGTCAACATAGGAAGCGATTTAGTGTCGAGCTTAGCGAAATTGCTGACGGAGAATAGAAAATGGGTAGCTGAAGCTCCTACGTTGTACAGAAATGATTTAAGCGCCATTAGGACACCAGTTACGCTACTTCCTAAAGTAAGTAACATAATATTCCCTGATACATACTTTACATTTCAAGCGATTAGTTTCGCAAGCGTTCATTTGAAACTAGTTTCGGCGTCATAAATGCCGTAAACAAAATATGGAGTCAAAAAAAAACATGACATCAATCTGAGTACCCCTCCACAAGGGTGTGACGGGAAACCAAGCAGTAGATGAAATGGCTAAACGGGAACCTCCAAGACTTTGAATAAATGTTCTCGGCATTGCAAAAGCGCAAGTAAGTCTATCAAAGAATAAGCGCACAACAACTCTTGTCTGAAAAACAAAAACACCAAGACAATAATAAATAAGGGTTCCAAAAAAAGTAACGAAAGCCTGAATTTAGAATGGACCTAGTGGGTAAAAGCAGAAAGACTTCTAAAATTATCATAGGACTACTGATGGGATACTGTAGACTATACTAAACTGTATATACAGTGTGAGTCGTTAAGGATGGGAAATTTGTAAACTGGGAATAGTAGCGCCTAAAGCATGAGAAATAGTTGCGCTGAACAACATGCCTTAAACAAATATTGCTTGTTTAAGACAGGATATTCAAGTTAATAATTTTATTTATAAATTTCCCAATAATATAATTCAGCAAGTTTCCATAGAATCAACGTGAAAATTGGTTTTACTACGTTCTTCAGCATGATGAATAGGAATCTCTCATCATTTTTACTGCTGCCGATAGAGGGTGCCAGTTATACCCTGCTGAATAGGTAAATCGACGCTTATCTTTTTTGTATATACATAATCACATACACCGAATAGAAAATTTGAAGGAGCAACCTTTTTCGCATGAAAAATACAAACTAGTTTAATTTTGATATCTTGATCCGTTTTCGAGATATTTGCATTCGAAAGTTTCAGTGCAGTTCGTCGTGTTAACACAATTTTTGATTTTTAAATTACGAAGTTCAGGTAAATAATAAATAATAAAAGGGAATAATGCATACACAATCAATCATACTTTATCAGTAGAGTAATAACACACATATACTCTTGAAAATAATGTCTTATAAAATCGATTTTCCAAAAGAGTAGCAAGCTGATACAACTGTCATTACAAGCGCTCGCACATTATACAACTGGTGAATAACTTATTTAGAGCAACTGCTCGAAATGTCCACCACCCACTTCAATGCACTTCTCTATGCGTTTTCTTCAAGATCTAATGTTAAAAAACAGACCTGCCCCATTTCTGATTACATTGGCAGTTTCTTGAATTTTTTGATGCAACTCTTCGCGGAAATCCATTCTTTCCTTGTCAATCAAATAGAGAAATCTAGGGGGCTTAAATCTAGACTTCTAGGTGGCCAAGGAAATTCACTGCCACAACCGAATCATCGATGTGGAAACTGTTATAAACCACATATTTCAAGTGGTACATCTTCTGGCAGGCCATTTAAATTTTGTTCGAGAAAAGTTAAGCATAGTTGACTGTTCAGATTCGGTGGAAGTTCATAGGGACCAATGAAAACATCAGATATCACACCAAATGTTTATTTTGAATTCGTTTTGGAAATGTCTTTCCCTTAATGCGTGTGGATTCTCAGAATCTCACAAACGACTATTTCTGCAGCTGAAAACTCCACGTCTAGTAAACGTTGCCTCATCGGTGAAGTGAATATTGTCAAGACAATTTGGGCCTTTGTTTTGTTTCGTCTGTAAAAACTGCGAAAATCGTAGACGTGCAGGAGGATCCTGAGGTAATAAAGTTCCTCCTCTTGTTCTACTGAAATTGTTTTTGGAGCACCATTATGACGCTTAGCACGAAAACATCCAGTTTTTCCCAGGTGATTATAAAGATCTCCGGGCTGCAGCAAGTTTTTCATGTAAAAAAGGGTGCTCCTTCAAATTTTCTATTCGGTTTATGTGATTCTGTATACACAAAAACGACAAGCTTCGATTTACCAATTCAGCAGGGCGTAACTAGCGCCCTCTATGAGCAACGGCAAAAGTAACGACAAATTTCTATTCATCATGCTGAAAAACGTTGATTCTATGAAAACTTGCTGAATTATTGGGAAATTTAGAAATAAAATTATTAACTTGAACATCCTGTATGTTTTAAACTAGCAACATTTGTATAAGGCTGCATAAGGTTCCTAGTTTCAGATTTCCCATTCTTAATGACTTTCTGGAATAAATACACTCTGTATTTGGCAGAGGGTGCCAGTTGCAGACTCTTGCCAAGACAAAGAGAGTTCAAATTCTATGCCTTTGCGATGGTTGGGCAGGTTTCTACTACTGGCCTCAGAGAACCCCATAGAGAATAGCTACGTGAAGGGACCCCTACCAAAGATAATAGGGCTGTTTAAGAAAACAAAATTAGAGAGCATTTTCTATGATAAAAGGCCACCCCAATCCTAATCAATTTTAAATTCTAAGTAGCGTCGAGCGTGTTTACCGTTCAATTTTCAATTTCTTTTTCAGCAAAATTCCACACCAAACGTCCTTATTGAGAATTTTAACATGTCGCAAATAGGGATTCAATTGAACATTTCCCATAAAGAACAAACTATCCAAAATAATAACGGCTATCCAATAGCTATGATAATGGACTATCTATTTCCTACAAATTTGTCACCATATATGCCAACAGAAGGCGTACGACATAAGTAAGGAGTTTTCAGTAAGCTTTGCTTCACAGTATCAATACCACATTTGCTTTGTTTTCACAGAATTTCCGCCTTGGAAACAATAGAAGTGCGCCGAAGTTTCTTAAACATCCTCATGGATATGTGGAACCATTTCTCCACGCAATTTCTCCAGCAATACTATTCACAAGTACTTGGCCAACACGTTCTGGTTAATCCCTACGCTATTCAAGCAGTACCAACCATTGAAGTAAACCGAAAACACCTCCTGACATATTTTTAGCAGTGCCTAAAAGCAATTTTGGTTTCAGAAATCCTTGAATGAGTACGAAAAGACCGCTAACGTTATTTTGTTTGGGTGCAGATGTTTTATTGGTCATATAAATATGTCATCGGCCGCTTTAGGGCAATGTATAGTTGATATTTTCGTCAACCAAAGCGTGGAAAATATCCAAAGAGGCAGAAGGTATAGCTCGTATCATAAATCGAGCAGTGTACCCAAGTCAATAATCGCTTCGTCCAAAAATTTTAATCCTGGAGTGGTTTTAGCATTAGAACAAATCATCTTGAAGAATCACAGTGGTACATTTGCTTTGACATAATGATAAAAGCAACGATTTCATTACGATTTGTTTGAATAGGTGGTTTGCTGTGCGATGGAGAAATATTTTTCAGAGGTACAGGAAAAGCTTTGCAATCGATAATTACAAGACATCCAGATGAAAAGTCAAATAGCGTTCAGATAGCTTTGGAAGCGCTAAGGAGGGCTGCCATCCTTGGGGAACCTGTAAGAATACATCAGCGTTTGGTTAGATATTGCAACAACCACTTGGTTAGTAAATGCATTTATTTTATGTTTATGCAGCGGGTTGAATACTGGTAACACTTTTCACGCTGTTTTATATATGTTCTTTTTGTTCTAAAAAAAGAATCTAGACATTTAATACTGTCCTGCTAAGACAGGAAGTCGTATCTACAAAATCGAAGTTTTAACCCATGGTGATACCAGATTCAGAGCCGCTTGCATGTAGCTTCTGACTGTAGTATTAAATTTACCTCTGATGATGATAACGGGATCCTGAGTAGCAGAACACAAGAAATAAAACCTCTCCTTAGGGAATCAATCGATACCTGGGCCATCATTGTCTCATCCATAATGGTTGCTTCCATCATTCTAAGCATGGAATTGATGCATTTACATCACACCTCAGTTCCTCTGCCCCTGACTGATTTGATTATCGAATAAGAGCAAACGTTGTCGAAGCCGTTCTCAAAAAACCCAGCATAACCTCGTTACTCGCCAATATTTTTCCACTCTCCTGACCAGATGATATAGAGCAGTCTCAGTGCAAGTTTCGGTACGATATCCATACTAGTCTGGATGTGAAAGATAGTCTACTAGCGCCCCATTCCTAATATGCCTATCGATTATTTTCTCCAATATGTTCAACAGAAAAGATATTAGGCTGATTGGTCTCAGGGACTTGGCCGTATCCTCTCCGATTCTCCCAGGCTTCGGTATAAAAGCTACCTTACTTTTCCTCCAAGCGTTTGGGATAAATCCAGTGGCTAGGCTGCTCCTGAAAATGTTGCGCAGTGTCTCGTATATACTATTGGGGCTCCCTGCAGCATTGCTGAATAAATGCCGCCCGATGCTGGCGATATACAAAGGTCAAAAGAATGAACAAGCCATTTGACCATTTCATAATTAATGATCTTCCTAGAAATCTGCCAATCTTGCCTAGAGATCGTAATTCTAGAGATTGGCTCTCTCCCACCTGGTATTCTATTAACTATTTCGGATTTAGAAAAGTGAGCCCCACGCAGTTCTCTCATTGTATCCTCTCCTACTGTAGTGTATTCTCCTTGATAATTTTTATGGGAATTTATTATAGTTGCAGTGTCTTTGGTGAGAATTTTCTGAAATCTGGCAGATTCCTGACGGCTTTCAGTCTTCTTACAATGCCTTCTCCAGGATTCCCTCCCCGACTTCCTCAACTTCTTATTATATCTGCGCAGTGTGTTCTTCTATACATCCCTCGTTCCATTTTGTTTTGTTTTATTAAATTTGCGTCCGATCTATCGCCTTAGTTTTGCAAGGTATTCGTTCCACCGGGGCACTCTATTATCGCCTTTCTTATTTGCGGGAGTCCGTGTTATAGGTCTTGCATCTAAGCATCCCAATCCGCCTTCCCAGGATTTCGATTAGTTTCAGTTGGTATTTCACCAGATATTTTGAAATTTATGTATCTGTGAAGAACTTACCTCATCAGACACACACCAGCCATTGACATACTCAAGAAATTTGAGGCCGTTGTTATATTAATGGCTTCTTTCCTACTTTTCCTAATAAACGTAGGCTTATTTGCTACAATTAGTATGTCTAATTGGTTTGCCTTAATAAATTGCGGTAATGAGTCACCTCTGCTGTAGTTGCCAGAACTCTCCCACAATCCACGACCACTGAGTCCCAGTACGCTTACAGTGGTCCATCAGCTCCAATACCTCCTTGGCATTGTACTTCAGGATCATCATATGGGAAATAGGCCGATCCGATTTCAGTCCATCATTTTCTTTTTTATTCCTTTAATACAAATTGGTCAGCGGTAGTATCTTAATGATTCTTTTAACAATAATACAGGTAATACAGGGGAGGTGTGGATGAATCTATTGTAAACTAATTCCTCATCGACATCCACTCCGAATTCCTGGATGATGGCGATGTCGCCACATCTTATAATGCCGGTAAGCACTACTGAAGCTGCCTTATTATGCTGTAAGCTTGCTTGAATAACCTTGATACGCGTTATCGCTTTTTCTATGACCCTGAAGGACACTCTTTATAGCTTGTAAAAAGCCTTGAGTTCTTTTCAGAAGGAAGCGTGGTCAATAGAACAGGCCAGCGGTTGTCCATCCTGTTTTATTTTTCCATCATCGTCCAGTGCTCCGCTTTCAGTTATAGACGCTGCATCCTGAATCGGATCCTGAAAGCATTAGATGAGACCTTCTCTGGTTTGAGTCTACAAATCTCAAATCTGTTCCCTGCCATAATTGACCAAGCGCAGCCATGCTATCCTTTAGTCGGGCAGCTGCCTCCTCGTTGGCACAGGTCATTCCTACGCTAAACGTGGTTCTCATAAGCTGGGGAAAGGTGGCGCTTCCCGATCAGTAGTACATCGCACCTACCAATGCATTGTGGACTACATGGGCCTGATTCTGGGGTAATAGCCGGAATAGCTATAGGAGCCAGTCCGCAGCTTAGAGTCACTTTTAGGCTTCTTAGCTTGGTTTACGAAGAGAGGAGTTTGTCATTCTGATCGAAGTCTTTTGTTTTCCTTTCCAGATCTATTCTTCTCTTTCTCCTTTAACAAACAACTAGAATTTTGCTTAGCCATGTTGGTCAATGTTTCTTCCGATAACTTTCGGGGTCTCCTCAGCTTTTTCCCTTGAGCTCCAGAAAGTCGTCTCACTTCGAGTTCGATGCTCTTCATCCCCCCAGCGAGTTGATCGCTGAGGGGATTGACGATAGATTGGAGTCTTTTGCTTTGAAGTAGAATTGTCGAAGTCCGTTGCTGGAACCTCTCTGACAATTAAATTGGTACTGGTCTGGTTGTCCGAATAAACTAACTGGGGAATCAGTTAGTTTTTTTATATTTGCAAAAATTACTTGGTTCATATCTGATCTTACCAGTATAGGGGAAAGAGTGGTACGATCCTGTAGTTCTCCATTTCCAGAACGAAGATTACTTAGTTACTTTGGGATTTCATCCATTTTCCCAGCGTCTCCGTTTTTGACACCTGTTAAACCCGGTGCTTTCCATGCATCGGCACAGGTCGCGTAACCACTGAATGGGGAGTACCTGTACTCTAGGCAGATACTCTTTAACAGGTTATTTTTCATCCGGCTCAGATGAAACCTAGCTTTTTTAACGACCCCTTCTCCTTTCTTATCCTGGCTTGGAACAGGGATTGTCGGATTTCTTGTACCCCGTAGTATTGGTGTCCAAGCCACATTAATCGAATGTCCAAACAATGTCAGTCTTGAACCATTCAATTTAAGAAAACTTTTAATTTAACAAAAAGTTATAATTTTAAAACATGGATTTTAAACTATCCGAAACCTCTTAGATTAAGCAATTTCTACTAAAATAAAAACATATCGTCAGTACATTACTACACGCTAGACATAATGTAATTTCAGGGTCTAAAACCGTATTCAATTTTTGAATCTATGGGTTATTACTTGCTGGAGACTATTGGAGACAACAGGTTTAGAACTGACACTTATTGGGCGCATTCTGCGATCGATCAAATTGGAAAATCTATTATCATAATAAGTTTAGAGTAAGTATAGCTTTTGATCTTTGATGATATAATCTAGCTCTGTATTTCCGGTAGGCATATTATTCGTGTTAATAAATGTCGTCTTTGGGGTTCTTGGGAGATGGAATGGTGTTTAGATATGGACGATGTAGTATCTGTGCCTCAAGTTACCTCTAATGAACTAATCTTTAATGTAAGACAGGTAATCACTAAACTGCCTTCAATGATAGAATAAATTTTGATTTAATTATAATCGAATAAAATTGTTTATAGGGTGAAGCTGATTTTCTAGTTTCTGCTGGCAAACTAACGGTTACTGGCCGCAAAGAGATGCTCGTGTGGTTACAAGAGAAGATTGAGCAAGCCATGGTTGTCAACATGGAAGAAAAATCGTGGGCCATTACAGAAAATTAGTGAATAAAATACGTATGTATATTTTTGTGCTTAAATACGTGTAAAAGTTATTTGTTCTAAATAAAATTATATTCCCTTAAACAATTTTCTCTTATCATAATTATATTAGGTACCTGTAATTTATTGGTTTAGTTGCTAAATTAGTAGTGATTCACCTATAATATAAATTACGGAATATTGTTATTCATAATTAATGTTAAATGCAAATTAGTACTTATACAGTCTGTGTGAATATTCCTCTGGTTTACATAAAATGAATGACGACATAATCATTTAACAAGCCTAATTCAAAATAATTGTATTATATAAACTATAAAATAATTAAATTACAAAGAACTGAAAAAAAAATAAATTTTTATTTATTTCCGTAATTTAATATATTCCTGCAAGTGTTAATTAATTTTTTTACAAGCTTAAATTCCTCTAATTGTAAGTGGTATATGATATACAGAGTGAACATCTTCGACTGATCTATGTTTATAAAACTAATAGTTGGTCAATTATCTAAGGGGCTACCTCGTAATTGTTATTAGGTTTTAAAAGCATCAGATAATTTTACTGATACCTCCCAACAACGTACTTCATCAAAATTTCAACACAAGGTTTTCTACTACTCTTGAGCCTTTCGAGATCTGCGTTTTAGAATCTTTCCGAGGTCTTTTCCTACCCTAGGCCTTCTTCTTACTGCCCTCAGTGGTTTGACGTTCGTCTCCCACTTTGGGTTTCTGTTTTGTTCCCTTAGGTGTTAAGTTAAAGTATCGGTGACGTGGTCTCTGTTCGGTACACGTACCTTTCTATATTTTCCTTTGCCTTCTCCGTTTCCTAATCTGCGCTCCAGATAGTTTTTTAACGTTGCTGCGGTCCGAGTTGTTGTGCCACTGCAGCCTGTTATCAGCACTTATCACTGTCTTCTCTGGTATTCACCTCCAAGATAGTTGCGTCCATTGCCGCTGTCTCGATAGAAGAGATATCCCATGCTCTCTCCTGTTACCTTCGTTCTGCACACATATCAATTCTTAAATTAAACATATGTATTTATTTGTTATCATATATTTCATTCAAGAATTTAAAGTTTGAGTAGAAAATACATTATTTCCAAGTAGCATATTTGTTCATTTATATATATAGAATTTAAGATATGTTTAAATAAC
Source organism: Cetonia aurata (assembly GCA_949128085.1). NCBI lineage: Eukaryota > Metazoa > Arthropoda > Insecta > Coleoptera > Scarabaeidae > Cetonia > Cetonia aurata. Next base: position 23,405,878 of record OX421890.1, on the reverse strand, counting down.
ATTTTCAACATGAGAATTCAATTAACAGAATGCTTTTCGTCTCCCTATTTAATATACCAACGTCTAGTTTGTTAGCGCTTAGTTGCCGGGTCGTGGTGAGGGGGTAATTCCAATATAGGGTAACGTGGTTCTTGGTGTTGATGGTATCAATCTGTGTGAGAGTGTATGCCGGGAGTTTTCTTTCTATGGATCCATACTCAAATTGGAGGTTGTTACAAAGTTTCTTCAATGACTCGTTGTGACGTTCTATATATGTCTTAGCATAGTAAGAGCATGCACTGAGTAGGTGGTTTAGTGCCTCAATCTGGTGTTTACATGCTCGGCACTTATCGTTGGGAACATCCTGTTTAAGGATACTTTTCTATAGTGTCTCGTATTGAAAATGCCATCTTGAACTGCCACAATAAAGCTCTCAGTTTCTCCTTTAAGGCTGTTGCTCTTGAGATATGAGTTTGTAAGGGATTGGGAGATCGAGGGGTGTTGTCTTCTGGTGAGTTGTTTTCCTTGCATAACTTTTCTTGTGTGTTCTTCAAGGTTTGGTGTATTTACTTTTTTCCCAGAATCTTTTCTTCAGGTGTGTGATATGCTCATTTGTGGTTATGTTTTCAATAGGTTCGTTCATTGTTTCTCTTATTTTTTTAACAGCGGTTTCTTTTAGAAAGGAATTTTCCGTCTCTTCATATTGCTTCATCATTCGGAGAAGTGGGTCCTCCTTTATAGTTATATGTAAATAGGTAGTGGTGGTGGTAATTTTGTAGAGTTGCTCTATGCTTATTAATCCCCTACCTCCGGCACTTCTTGGCAGATATAATCTCTGAGATAATAATAATAATAATAATATCCATCTATATTATTATTATTATTATTATATATATATGTACACCTTTAAGTATATATGGTAAGTACATTTTTAACTTCATACCGAAAAAGCTGTATTATTTTTATAATAAAATGAAATTCATATGCTTATTGGAAATGACAAATATTATATCAATTGTCAATTATATTCTACTATTAAGCCACCAGATATTTGCAGTTGTACATATACAGGGTTAGTAAAAAGTCCCGGAACGGTCGAATAACTTTGTTATTTGAAAATTATGATTTCTGAAATTTGGTATGGGGGTATAGTTAATATAAATGCATTTTATGCAATACAGTTAATATTTTTTTCACTTCCGGTTTAATCGGCAATACGTCCAATTTTTTTTTTTTAAATGGAACGCCCAGATTTTTTTAACACTTTTGAATGCAAAATAAAAAACTACGTTCAGGAAGTATTAAGATGTTTATTTTTATTCACAAGAAAACAGTTAAAAAATTAAAAAAGTGTCCTAATACAGAAAAATCAAGATACCTGTCTATTCAGGTTGCGATTACAATAATTGTTCAAAATGCTCTCCATTTACAATTTGACAAAAATGTAAACGGTCAGTTGAATTTTGTATTTGTTCTGGAGTGATGCGATTGGCTTCTTGAACTATTCTCTCTTCAAATTGTTCAAGATTATGGGGACGATTTTTGTACACTTGACATTTCATGTGACCCCAAAAGAAAAAATCTAATGGCGAGAGATCTGGCGAACGTGCTGGCCATTCGATTGCTCCTCTACGTCCGATCCAACGTCCCGGAAAAATTTCATTCAAATAATCGCGGACATTATGGGCAAACTGGGGGGGAGCTCCATCTTGTTGAAACCAAAAATGTGCATTAGGGTGATCACCTATGTTTGCATTTGGAAAGAGGGCCGCAAGTGCTGGAACAACCTCATTTCGCAATAAATTTAAGTAGACGTTGCCAGTTAAATTTCCTCTTATAAAAAATGGTCCTATGATGTTGTTTCCAACAAGACCAGCCCAGACATTCACCTTTTGAGGACGCTGTGTATGGACTTTTTCAATCCAATGCGGATTTTCAATTGACCAGTAGCGACAATTATGTCTGTTCACAGTGCCGTTGAGACGAAACGTTGCCTCATCTGAAAAAATGATGTGATCTAAAACATTAGGCTGCTGCTCGATCAATTCCGTCATTGTTTCGCAAAATTGTAGTCTACGATTTGGATCATCTTCAGTTAACTCATGGACGGGATACATTTTATAGGCTTTCATTCTTGCTGATTTAAGAATCGTATGAGCAGATTTTTGAGAGAACTCATGAATTTGACCTAATTCTGTTGTGGACACGTGATCATTTTCTTCCACTGTAAGTAAGACATTCAAACTAGTTTCTTCATCTGTTGCTGTTAATGGACGTCCCCTTCTAGGTAAATCCTTCACCTGACGAAAGACTTCAAACTTTTGAATTGTTCGGCATACCGTACTTTTACTAATGTGACGATCCGGATAAACAGTATTAAACAAAATACGAACCTCTTCAAAAGAACGTTGACGATCACCGTACCCACGTATCATTAATATCTCAATTCGTTCTGATTCAGTAAGTTTTTCTGCCATTTTCAAATGTCTCAATGTTTAAAATAAGTAAATTTATAGCGATGCAAAAGTTAAAACGCTTTTAAAATTGTCAAATGTGACGGCAAAAAGAATGCAAACACTAAACAACAACTTTTTTCAAAGGTACCTTGATTTTTCTGTATTAGGACACTTTTTTAATTTTTTAACTGTTTTCTTGTGAATAAAAATAAACATCTTAATACTTCCTGAACGTAGTTTTTTATTTTGCATTCAAAAGTGTTAAAAAAATCTGGGCGTTCCATTTAAAAAAAAAAGTTGGACGTATTGCCGATTAAACCGGAAGTGAAAAAAATATTAACTGTATTGCATAAAATGCATTTATATTAACTATACCCCCATACCAAATTTCAGAAATCATAATTTTCAAATAACAAAGTTATTCGCTCGTTCCGGGACTTTTTACTAACCCTGTATATATAATCCTTCCTCTTCTACCATTATGGTGTAGAGGTATTACTGCGACAAACTTTTCCACAATCTTCGGTCCTGGGCGATCCTGCTTGCTTGGTTCCACTCTAAATTTCTCCTCAACAATATATCTGCGACCTGGTCATCCCATGTCCGCATCGGTCTTCCTCTCGGTCTCTTACGGTCCACCCCCGCCGTCCATATCTGCTTCACCTTTCTGTCACTATTCATACGAGCCATATGTCCGAACCACCTTAATTGTCCTTGTTCCACTCTTTCATTTACCGACACTACTTTAAACCAATTACGCACACTATCGTTTCTGATTCTGTCTTTTCTTGTTACTCCCGCTACAGCCCTCAGATAACGCATCTCACTTGCCTGTATTTTACTTTTTAATCTTTTATTTAAAGTCCATGTTTCGCTCCCGTATGTTAGTATTGGTATGGATACACTATTAAAGATCTTTATTTTAGTTTCCTTTGTGACTTCTTTCTTCCTTATAAACGACTTATTTAATGCATAGAAGCAGTTGTTTGCACAGTTTACTCTATTAATAATTTCATGTTCTAGTGATCCCTTTTCGTTAACAATAGATCCCAGATATTTAAAGTTGCCGCTTTGTTTAATGTTTATATTATCAATTTTTATATTTATAGACTCGGGTATTCTTGCGATAGCCATTACTTCTGTTTTTCCAATATTAATTTGCATTTCATGTTCTTTAAGTTGTTGTTTCCATATATTTAGTTTATTTTGTAATTCTCCTGGTGAGTTAGCCAATAATACCAAATCATCCGCATATAATAATTCGTTTATATACACTTGCTGTAATTTATTTACACCCACTCGTATTCCTTTAGTCTCCTGTCGGCATTTCTTTGCGATTTCGTCCATTAGTGTGATAAATAACAGTGGACTCAACACTCCACCCTGTCTAACTCCTTTAGTTGTAACAAACTCTCTGGTCGTTTTGTTATTGGTTCTTACAATATTTGTCGTACAATTATATATACTTTTAACTGCCTTCAATAGTTTACCTTTAACTCCCCTTTGGCTAATTATTTCCAATATTTTCTCTCTAGGTGCACTATCGAACGCCCTCTCTAGATCGACAAAGCATGCATATATTTTCGTATCAAAATTAATTGCTCTTTTTGTAATCTGTCTTATACTGAAGATTAGGTCGGTTACTCCTGTTTCTGGCCTAAAGCCATTTTGGCTATCTGCAAAAGTCGCCTCCAGTATATCTCTCACTCTCTTTTCTAATATTATTTCATATACATTTAACAAAGATATAGGTCTATAATTCGAGCATTTGTTACTTTCACCTTTCTTATACATGGGTAATATTACTGCTAGTGACCATTCTCTCGGTATGCTGCTTGACCTTGTACATAAAAAATGTAATTCTTTACATTAAAACAGTTTTCCTAAAGAAAGATAAACTTTTGGAAGGACGATCGGTGATTCACACGGGCTGACGGGCCGACGGGCTGAAGGGTGGGCTTGGGCGGGCTGAGCTGGCAAACGCGACAGGCCGGGCCGGGTCCGTTTTAGCAAAGAGCGGGCCGGACTCGTTTTAGGAAAGAGCCGGCCGGACTCGTTTTAGGAAAGAGCGGGCCGGGCCCGTTTTAGGAAAGGGCGGGCTGGGCCCGTTTTAGGAAAGAGCGGGCCGACCCGTGCCGGGCCGAGATAATTCCCAAAATGCGCACCTCCAATTTGAACTAGAAGGTTAATAAATGAGAATACATATTTGTACATATAAACATTTAATTTTATTTGACGAGTAACAATAATAGTATCTTACATTTGATATACTTAAATCTACAACAATCATTTTTATTTACAATTATACAAAAAATCAACTACTACACGTAGTGTACAGACATCTGCAGATATTACACATACATGTTGCAAAATTTAATAAAAACATAAGAGAAATAAATACTACTATCAAATTTGTTCGTCCTCATAGTTACTTACATATATCTATAAGGTTTACGTATTCAAGTTAAATATCTAAAATAATTGTGGTCATAAAAATACCTAATGAAATTATATAAACACAAAGGTGGTTAAGTTAATTTCAATTACACTTAGCTTATAAAATATTTGGTGCATACTATATAAAAATTATTAAAAACATTAAAACAAAAAATTTAAAAAATAGAGAATGGTCATTATGATATGTATAAATACAATGTTTAGTCTAGAATGATAATTAAACAGTATTGTGCTTTAAAAAAAATATTTTCTCGATGAAGTTTGAGATTTTTTTCTTACCTACTTACTATAATTTAATTATTACTATACATTACACTATATATACACAGGGTAAGATCGTCTATTTAGGAACGCCACCTATTTATCTAATATCTACGGTAAGATATCGGCATTTACTGTTCTAAAATCTAAAGATGTTAGAACATTGGTAATCGCTGTTTTGATTTCTATCGATTCGAATGAAGAAAAAAGCTGTATGTAATAAATTAAGTATGTGTTCTTGTTCTGTGGAAATCGTAAAAACTAAAACGTTTTCTTAATATATGGATAAGTACATACGTATACTTCCATTGTATATACATATGTAATCTCTGCTGCTCTCTCGTAATACTTTCGGTATTCGCATAAGTAATTAGTTTTCCTACGTCGAATGTCTGATGAACTATTTTTCTTGTTTCTTCTCTTGTAAAGTATCCTTCAGCGGTCCATTGCCAGTTTCAGGAAGGAATAAGACGCAACTTCCTCCGATTATGCCGAAAATTCCCAAGATGATTAGCGGCAATGCGAAATGAATCGATTCCTGAAATAAAAAACATTAGAGTTAGATTTTTTAAACTATGGATTCTTTACATGATAGTAAAAAAGTAGTAAAAAATAGAGTAGGGTTCGTCAACAAACTATAGGAAAAATTAGCCTACATACTAATTATTGTGCTATATACTATGGCGTAAAAATAAGATAACAAAAATCCCAAAAGGAAGGTGAAAAAATTTTTTCACCTTCCTTTTGGGATTTTTGTTATAGTTTTCAAGCCACAGTCTCCACCCATCACAGGATAAAAATAAGATAATGAATATATGCGAGAGTAAACACAATTTAATTTTCAATTGGTTAAATTGATAGTTAGAAGTACGTATTCAACAGCATTATTTATATGCAGATTGTTTTAAGGTTTTAAGGCTTAATTTCACGTTTTATATGGCCTCTCATATTTATAGCGAGTTTGTATATTTTCCATTTACTCTCTAATAGTAGTACGTAGGTCGTAAAAATTTTGGAGAATATACAATGTGCAACCTAAGCAGTATATTATCGCCTTTCCACATTTATAACTTGTGTCGTTTAATAGACACATACAATGGTGTCATCCTAATTAAAAACAAGCTAGAATTAATTAAAAAACACATCTACTAGAAAGCGATGTACTAAGCTCGGGATAAACATATTGGTCTGTGTTAAATGGTTTATGAGAAGATATGATTCACGTCTTTAAGTGCAGCGTTTTTCTTTTCCTAATCTTGGCGGCTTTCAAGGTATTTTTTATTATTGATTACGTCACATTTTAAACGTCATTACAATAATTGAAATGAAAGTACCAACGTACAACTTCATCGGTCTTATGGTAATTTATGTACGTACAACAATGATTTTACATAAAAATACATTCATTAATGTATATCTACGTTCATGATTACCTAAGAAACAGTTAGTAACCATAATATTAGTCGGAATAAAAATGCATACGCGTTTAAAATAGCCTTGAGGGACGTTTGGTAAAACCGATTCAAAAAGAGCCCCGAAGCTTAATGTTATGGGTAATTAACTGATAAGTCAATGAACTTATTTAACTTATTTATTTATTCAAAATGAGTTTCTACGTGGTTAATGACATTATTTTTAGAAGTTTTGGTGTGTTTTAAACCAATTTTTTTCCAATTTCTTAAGACGCAAATGTGCCGTTTGCTTGGGTAATGTTATTTTTGTTGAAACACTTGTAATTTCCCAAACGTACATTTTGTTTGACACAATATTTTGATAATTTTTGTTTACAATGGAGCAATTGCTTCTATGATGGCGGTAGGTTGTTACATCATAATAGCGACCGGGAATATTTGTTCATAAGTTCTCCTAGAAATAAGTTGTTTTAAAATTAACTGTTTAAAATTTATAAGTGTAATCAAGTTAATCTCAGAACATTTAGCTTTTACGTAGTAAAGATACATCAAAACATGGAAGAAAATGCAAGATGACGTAGTGTACATATTTATAAATTGTTTTAAAGCGAAACCGTTTCTTGTGGCTAATAATTTGTTGAATATAAATTGAATTTATATAAACATCTTTAGAAACACAGAGTAAATATAAAAGTAACTTGCAAGGAAAGAATGCTGATTGAACCAATGTTGTAAATCGCTGCTTTTCATTTTGGTTAAATGTCTGGTTTATAGGATCAATTCTACCTTTGAAATTTCGATGATTTTCAGTTCTTTTGCGATATAAGTTATCAACAAAGTAAAAATAAGTTATTATTACCAAATTTGTCTCCGATTATGAGATTTTTCTAACCCTGTTACACCCAACACTCTCCTCTTGGCCAAAAGGTGGTTAAACAAAAACGCGGAAAATGTATTCATTAGTTTTCATTTCATTAAAATCTCGAAAATTCCCTCTTTTGACGATGCAAACCGATTTCAATGTGCTCTAGATAGGATAGCTGAGTGGTGTGATGACTTCAAGCTTATATTAAACGTTGATAAATGTGTTCTTCCTCACCATGTATATCGCCTTATCATACCAAGGGTAGCACTTTAACTCGAAAATTTGAATGTAAGGATCTTGGTATACTTTTTGATGCCACTCTTTCCTTCAGATCTCATATCATCTACATATGTTCTGACGCCATGAAATCTCTTGGTTTTATAATGCGTATTTCTAAATACTTTAACGATATTTCTGTCTTGAAGTCATTGTATTACGCTTATGTTTTAAGTAAGCTTGAATATGCTTCTTTGATTCAGAGCCCGTTGTATGTTTTGCCTAAGCTTAGAGACTATCCACCGTAAATTTTTAAAATTTTTAACTTATAAAATCGATGGAAGCTATCCTGAAAGAGGAACACCGCAGGATGAGTTACTGCAGAGGCATGGTATGTTGGCCTTAAGCGTGAGAAGGGAGGAGATATATAAGAAGTTTCTGCACAAATTACTTAAACACACTACCGACTGTTCTTTCATACTTGGACGCATGAATTTCTTCGTGCCAAGGTTTAATTGCAGATACGAGAGCATCTTCCTGGTTCCATTTGCAAGAGCAGACGTCATGAAGCGGATTGTCAACTGACACGCTTTCGAGATTGGCTAATAGGCTTGAGGAGAATTTATTTGATTTAATATGATTATTATTAATTGCCCACATCGCTTTTTCTTATTATTATTATTATTATTATTATTATTATTAGTAATTCGTCATCGGTAGCCTTTATGCTTCTATGCACGCTTTTTCCTCACCCATAACTACCTTTCACAAAATTAAAATTAGCTATCGAATTATTTGCAAAGTGATTCATTAGAACCGAAAAATGCCATTATGACAGGGCTCATGGTCTACTGTTGGAATTACTATACCAGCAAAAGTAATGGAAGAAGAGTAGCATTAGAGATGTAATCGAGTTTTTGCCTACCAGGAGTCATTAGCGTCATCCCGACTGCAAACCCACTTTTATCGCTATCGCATCTCAAGCTTTGTCCATCATCGCTTGTTAGAGAATCAAGAATTTAGATGTGCGCTCCTTAGGAGACACAAGCCAAATTCTCAACCCACAAGAGGACTGCACCGTATGCCGGTAATGCAGCGCAGCTGACAATGCACGAATTGTCCGAGCATCTATGATTGCATTGCCGGCTTACGCTACGGTTGAGAGTTTGGCTTGTGTCTCCTAGGAAAGACACATATAAACTCTTGATTCCCTGAGAGACGATGATGGATAAAGCTTGAAATGCGATAGCGATGAAAGTGGGTATGTACTCGGAGTGACGTCTTGTAGGCAGAAACTCGAGGGACTCTAATGCTGTTCCCCCTTCATTGCTTTTGCTGGTATGGCGATTCCAACATGAGCCTCGTCAGGGTAGCATTTTTCGGTTCTAATTGTATTTAGGCATTTTTCCTTGAAGCGATTGATTGATATATTTTTGGATCAAATAATAAGTAGACCTGAAACTACTTCGCTCCTCAATTTTTAGAATAATCTGCAAAATTGCAAGAATATAATGTGTTCGCGAATGTATGAGACGAATGAGAAAAACCTTTAGGGAGGTATAGGAATTCAAACTTAATAACTTAAGGTTTAGTATTTTGTCTTGCCCCCCTTGTCAAAATATGTGTTCTATGACATAATCAGGCCTAGAAATGCAAACAACTCCTAAGATATACCTCACAATGTGTAGCTCACATTTATTAAAACTGAATCACAAGAGCCATCAAACTAACATATAACAATTCACAAAAATATATAGCAAAAAGTTTCAACGAAAAGTAAGTTCATGGGATGGAAGAGATTGCTGATCGTCACATGTTCAAAACGCGGAATAAAGTTTGACACTGTAACTCTCATTTCTCAGTTCATTTTTTTGATTACAACTAAAAGTCTGGTTTCGCGTAAACAGGTTGACGCAAAGGAAATGAAAATCATCACAGCTTTTGAACTTAGAAAGTTGAGTATTCATTATTGATTGATATGCAAAATTCTAAATCGGAAGAAGCAAATTTTGTTTTCGGGCTGTTGTCGCAAAAGAGTTATAATCGAGGTAAATTTTACCTACAAAGTGAATTCTGGTGGAGCTTGAGCGCGGAAAAGATACTGGATCCACGCACACTTCTGGACATTGTCTTTCCCAAAGTATTTTGCACCTGGCTTGCAAGTGAGCTTTGACGAAGGTTGAAGTACCTAAAGTTTTTCATCCCTGTCTTCTAGCAGAAAAGTGTGAACTTTTTGGCGTAACTCGAACGTACTGGATAAAAAGTTGCCACGTGAGAACCATCGCGAGCTGCAGTAATATAGTAGAAATGCCTGTTTAGTTATCATGGCCATGAATAGTTAAGCCCAGCTTTGATATAGTTTATTAGGTTCTAATACTAGAGTCATCAATTTGAATGCAAGTGCTTTTCTATGGATGACAGAAAGAGTCCACAGTTGAATATATGCCTGCAATCCTGTGTAGAAATCAGACATTGGTCAAGGTCCACCTGTACACATACCAATGCCCTTTTCTTAGTCTAAATCACTTTTGATTAAAACCTGTCCACCGTCTTATACAAATCTGGAGTTTTGCGCCTCTAATAATGCATACAAGAAGCGTACATAATAAGTAATATATATGTATGCATCTTTGTTAGTGTCAGTAGTCTCATCAAGTTGCAGGCTAAATAAGAAGACGTTTAGCCACAGATTGTTGAACTTATCAAATAGTGGAGATACTTCTTTTTGTATATGTTTCTAACTGTACTCACTTATGTAAAATATATTTAAGTATGATGATAACTAGGCGAAATCATATGCACTAACAGTACTACTGTTGCGATAGCACACCATCTGGTACTGTTGTTAGAAAATACGAATTAATTGAAAATTTAAAATAACTGCATTGTCTTTACCTCCCACAATTGATTGGATTGAAAACATTTTGGCATTTAATATAGGTTCCTGGGTGAGCTTTCAGAGCATGCAAGACTTGTTTTCCAATTGAACACATGAGTGGATGAAGGTGTCATGTAGCAAAAAATGAATTTTGAGAAAATGTTTATAAATTTAAGCTTTACCACGCGATAGATTACATTGATCCACTTTCATTCATAAAAACTAATTCTTGAAAAAAATGTGAAATAAGGACCTCCATTCACTGGTCTTTTCAATTATAATATATAAAATTATAAAGTACTGATACTTACAGTTTCGAAGAGGTAAGGTACCAACATCAGAGCAATCCCAGCTGATACATTGCTGGCACCGACGCCTAAATTTCTCATGGTGGTCGGATAAAGTTCCGCTGTGAAGACCGGCACCACAGCATTTGAAGAACTCACTAAAAATTTCCCGATCATAGCCAACGATGTTACCAACCACTGCAGATCGGAGGTGACGGATTTGATAGGTATAATGAGCAGGCAAGATAATCCAGAGAAAATAAGCGTTAGGGCTAAAGGCCAACGTCTGCCCATCTTCAATAAAAACAGGATGCTTATAGCTATAGCTGGCACTTCGACTAATCCACTTAGTACCTGGAAGATTGGAAAATTTAACGATTAGTATTCGTTGAGGAGTCGAAGGATGTGGACTTACCGAATTAATGTACAGGTCACCTCCGATGTTACCAACATTAAGCACCAAACCGTAATAAATTAGATATACTGTGAACCAAATGATTGAGAGCAGCAATGTGATTTTCCTCATCTTCGGTCTTCTGAATAGATCTAAGACGCCTGCAGTGTCATCATCTGCAGATGCAGCTGGTAAGATTAGCTTTTCAAAGTTCTCTGGTAAAGCTTTTCCGTTAACTTCTGACGCGTGCTGTAAGGTCTCTCGCAGTTGGTGGGTTTTCCCCATGGCCAGTAGCCATCTGGGAGATTCCGGAAGGACCCACCTATAATTTTAATTATTTTATAAACACGCAACACTTATAGATAGTGATTTAGACTTACCATAAGCCCAAAAATAATATCCCAGGAAGAGATATTGCCAACTGAAGATGCCTCCAGTCCCGCAAAAGATAAGCCATCCCAGCTATTGAAGCGTAGCTTAAAGATAATGGAAACAGATACGCAATCCCAGCTACCGTTCTCCAAACTCCTCCAACTAACTCGATGGATAAAACGAACCCGCTAAACACTACAGATACCGAGATGAATCCTAACACAGCTCTTAAGATGAAATACATTTCGAACCAGGGTGTTACCGCTATAAGTACGCCTAGAAATATAAAAAATAACATTAGTAATGTACAATATAGTGGCAAGAAAGAATGCAATACCAACCTAATATCGTTTGTAGCAATACGGAACCCATCAACGTCTTTTTCCTGCCGAATTTATCCGAAATAATGCCGCATACGAATCCACCAATGGCCACTCCAGCTAAGAACATCATTTCTGATATGTTGTTTAAGTATTTTCGGTCGCAGAGCAAGTTGAATTCTGATATGATGGTTTCACCTGAAATTTTAAGGAAATGTTTCACTCAAATAATCTTTTATAGCTTCAAAATCATCTATATAGTTAGCAGCTAATGAAGTAAGAACTTTATTGCATTAAACATTTCGAAAAAATTTTCTTTTAACATTTCTTTTACTTTATTTAACATAAAAGTGAAATGAATGTATACATAAGCCTTTTGATATTCAGCCCAAACTTTTAGTACGCCTACTATTCGCGTTAGTGGATTTAAAACCGTGATTTTAATACATATTTTGGTTGTTTTGTCATATTTTATCAAATCGGTTTTTAATATGGCGAAATTTGGATTATCTAGCTGTTTTAAAAAGGCTGAAGAATTATTAGTCAGGTTTAGATCGGAAAGGTTAGATTTGAGGATTGTTTACATAATGGAAGCGACGTGTAACAAATGGGACAACAAATTGTCCATGGATTCTAGTAGTAACAACTAAGATGTTAGAAAGTATTTGCTTTTGTTTTAAATGGCACTGCATATTTCAGTCGGTGTTTCAAATTGGTTCAAATGACCAACTGTACTTCAGGTTAATGAAAATTGATTTAATTCTTTCTATTCCAAAGAGATATTTCAGATTTCATCTTAATTGACATTATCTTAGAGAAGTATATTAACAGAAAAAATTTTCCTAAATAACTTTTCATTCTTAAAATAATATAGAAAACAGAACAAAGTACAAATTCCAACTAATTGCATGTTAGTCATAAAATGTTTGTTATTTACTTATTTTCTTTTCTGTCGTGGACTCCAAAACCAACATGCCTACGTGACGAATAAAGGAAAGCACTAACTATAAAGAATATTTATTATTCAGAGAAAAAGATGCTTTAAAACAAAGACATATTTCCAAAGGAACAATTTTTTTTTTCAATTAATATGTTTCTTTCAACTAAAAATAATATTATTTCAAAGAAAGAAATGTATTATGTGAAAACAATGGTTCTTTTAAGTAGCGATAAAGAAATATTTTTTGTTTTGAAGAATCCTTTTGAAGAAGAATTTCGTTTTATTTGTGATGTGTAAAGTAGAATCTATAAATAATTTTGATAAGGCATAGAATGGGCTTTATATGAAATAATTGATCTGAAAGATATGTAGAGATGTTTTTCCTTTCAGAATATAAACATAACTTAATTATTTAGAAACTAGAATTTTTCTTATGATTAGTATTGATCAATTACCAATAATTTTTCTTTTCATTTTATCATTGATTGTATTATAATTTGATAGAAAAAATCCAGTATGCATTGACGCACAACGAAACTGCAGTGTGCGCTTTTCTAGATATAGACATTCCGCATGAGGTTGTCAAGAAAGCACTGATTAAAAGAGGCATAGATAGTCGGACCTGCAAATGAATGTCGCAACTGCTTTCGGCTACGTCAGTAGAAACGGATGTGGCAAATAAGACCATTTCGGTTAGTACGACCGAAAGATGCCCACAAGGGGGAATTACTTCCCTCCTTATGTGGAGTTTGACAGTAGATAAACGCCAATGCGGTTTGACTGATCTAGGTATATCCTGCCATGGGTATGCTGATATATGCAAGACGAAGGTTTAAGACTTAGACTTAGACTGGATTCGTCTAACCGAGGGACCCCTAGACAACTCCGTCTCTACCTGTCCGCTGCCGGGCAGTCGGCAGTGTGACATAGTTTAAAAAGGAGTCTATATTACGAAAAGATGGTGTCAATCAACGGAACTTAACATCAACCCCACTAAGACCACCTCATTGTTAGTAGCATTAAAAAAAAAGGAAAACCCACCCTCAAGACCATAAAAAAAAGAAATAGTAAAGAGCTAATCTCTCTAAAATGCACATATTGGCATATGTGTATGCATGACTGGAACAATAAGAGATTTGGTGGGGAGTATAACCAAAAAGACCACACACGCAGAATGATCAGGGAAGGAATGGTTAGACATAGGCCTCAGCCTCCTGAAGGTGACCAAACCTGGGGCATGCTTTTGGACGATATGCCAAAAACGTTCGACGTTGTGAAAGAATTCACCACAAAACTTAACAGCAAAAGCGAATAGGATGAAGACATCTTCTTGAAACTCAACAGAAATGCTATCAAATGGTACACGGATGATTTCAAAACGGCAGAGGGTACTGAAATAGGGATATATGGGCATAGAATCAAATATTTCGAAAGCTTGGGCGTGCACCCGAGTACTTTCCAAGCGGAAACATCTGCTATTGAAGAATTCCACCAGTTCAACATTGACAGAAACTATAAAAAGAGATGATCATAATGTCGGATAGTCAAGCAGCCATCAGGGCACTGAGTTCAAATATAATCAGCTCCGAGATGGTTTGGGAGTGTTTAGTTAAACTAAACGAGTTAGGCAAAAGGAACGGTAATTCTGTGGGTTCCGGGACACACAGGAGTGGAAGGAAACGAAATAACTGATAACCTCGCTAAGCAAGGGCCCAGAATATTATTGTAGGGTCTGAATCCTTTTGCGAGATAAGTAGCAGAGCACTACTGAAGAAACTTGAATGTGATGAAGAGCAGAGAAAATACAAATACTGAGACAATCTCTAGGGAATGAGGCAAGCTAAATCTCTTCTTGGAATCTATAACCGGAAGAGATCTGCAGAATGCATAAAAAAAGTTAAGGTTAAAATAATATTCGCATATTGACAGGGATCCTATTAGGCCAATGTAAACTGAAAGGACATCTGAGTAGGCTTGGAATAGCAAATGAAGTCGAACGCAGATTTTGTGGGGAATAGGATTAAACATCCATCCACATATTCTCAAACCGTGCGGCACTCTGGAATTTACGGGTCCTGTACTTGGGAGCATGTGAAGTTGAAGTGGGACATTCGGCATTTTTTAAAAGGAATCGAACTAGATGGCCAGTTGTAAATACAGCAAGAATAAGGGACACAATAGATCTTTCAGGTCGCAGTATATATGTGTACAGTTTCTTTTCTTTTGCCCTTTTGAAAAAGCACGTCATAAGGCATAATTAAAATTTTCTCTTTGGGTTTTATTCCGTCAGTTTCCGCTATATCAACAAATTTTATAAATATAAATATGTAGTTTAAGCATAATGAATTATTACTGAAGTTACGGGCTAACATCATTAATAAAGCTGTTAGTGTAAATTGGCTTATCTTTTAATATAAATAAAAAAATATATACAGAGAGATCCTCAGCTTATACGCATAAACTCATAAACTCAAATAATGACTAATAAATGAAAAAAATTGTAGTAAAAGTTTTTTAGTCACCTAGATATCCGTGCAATTTACTTTCAAATCAAGAACACCTAGAAATTACTTGAAATTACGAGGGCGATAAACAATTGCTATTTTGACAATTGTTGTTTAAGTGCGCTTGTGTCATTGTGACATTTAAATTGTGTCATCACATTTAAAGTTTGTAAAAATTAGACATCATCAAGTAGGTATCATCCGGCACGTGAATCCCTTTTACGTGTGGTGCAACGTGATAGGGAAAATGGAACCGAGGCCTGGGCAACATGGAGGAGCAGTTAGACCTGTACTCGTTATCAATCTCGAGGAGGAAATTTTTGGATGTCGTCGAAAAGCAACCTGGCATAAGCACTAGGATACTTGCAGAGCAACATGGGGCATCACAATCCCCAATTTGGTGAATATTGAGGCACAACCACCTCCATCCATATTACGTGCAACGTGTACAAGCCCTACTACCATCGGTTCATTCCAATCGAGTATAATTTTGCGAGTGGTTGCTACATCAGCATCAGTTGAACCCAAACTTTACCAATAACGTTTTAGTTACGGATGAGGCGATTTTCACACGTAACGGTATTCACAATGTCCAACTACACGCATTATTGGGCCATGGAGAATCCCCAAGTTACTCGCCGAAGACATTTTCAACAAAGATGTTCCGTGAGTGTGTGGGCTGGAATTGTGAACGAAGTACTTATATTGGCCTTTTCGTTCTGGAGAATCTATTAACTGGGACTCGTTATTTACAATTTTTGCTCGAAATTTACCGGGCCTGCTCGCAGATGTTGCATTTGATGTTAGACAGGCTATGTGGTTTCTCCACCGCATTTTTCGAGGGAAGTGCGGTGACATCTAGATAATGTGTTTCCCAAAAGATGGATAGGTCGTGGTGCCCGTTTTGATTTTTACTTTTGGGGTCACTTGGAAAGCACCTACGGGTCACGCCACCGAAGTTAATCAGAATTGGGAAATCGGATGCATGCTGTTGTCGATCTAATGGGAGATCGTGGATTCGGTGAGCCAAATTGTGTATAGAAAATATGGAAATAATTTCGAACACTTGCTGTGATGTTATTTTAAAATGTTCTATGTATTTTTCATTTGAAAGTAAATTTCACTTTTATTACAATTGTTTCACCTATTAGTCATTATTTGTCATGAGGAATAAATCCCTATTTTAATAGATTCGGCGTTTACTTGATGTAAATCCATGTTAAATAAATAAAAACACAAAATTTGTGAGATTTACACTTTATTAGTCCGATGTTAAATTGACAGCTGTTTCGCCGTACAACGGCTTCGTCAGAAAATATACAATACTATTAACTAAAACTACACATGCGCACAGCCTCCTATTTTTAAAACAACCTAACAAAACACCAGTATTTAAAAAATTGCCTACGGTTTTTGGCTTTACACAAACATCATTAAAAACAAAACTAGTAATAACAAATTTAAAATTTAAGAAACATTTACATTTGAAGTCTATAAGAGGAATAAATTTAATAATGGAGAATGATTAAGGTCTAATTTATCGTTAAGTAAATCATCTGAAAATTTAAGTTTATTAATTTCAACTGCTTCTAATAAATCTAATTTTTTACTCTTGTTTTCTACATGAAGAATTTAAAAATTATTATTAAAACTATGGTTTTCTTTAATTAAATGATTGGAATACGACGAATCATTTTTTTTATATTTAAATGAGTACAAATGCTCTGAAATACGTTTTTTGAAAGAACGTCCACTCTGTCCAATGTATGTTTTTGTACACGTGCCGCATGTTAATTTATAGACTCCCGATTTTTAAATACTGATGTTTTGTTAGGTTGTTTTTAAAAATAGGAGGCTGTGCGCATGTGTAGTTTTAGTTTATAGTATTGTATATTTTCTGACGAAGCCGTTGTACGGCGAAACAGCTGTCAATTTAACATCCGACTAATAAAGTGTAAATCTCACAAATTTTGTGTTTTTATTTATAAATCCCCAAGTTTATGTGTATAGGTTGAAAATCACCTTGTATATACGCAAAACCAACTATAGTGTAAATTCCAGTTTTTTGCTGATAAAGCTTATTTAACATAAATTAATAATAAAATAGGCAGATCGATCAATTTGCATAGTTTTAGCAAATTTATTCACACTCCTTTATTCATTTCTGTCTAATAAAATGTTATTGACATCAAATTGAAAAAGTCTATCTTCCTACTGAACCTAACTAACTCACGTTCGCCACTGAATTCCCATTTTTCACATTTAATCAACGGCCAATTGGAGATGTTTGGCTGAGGCCATTCAGTTATGTAGTTGGTGTTAACAGTGGTGCATAATCCTTCCGGTTGCGTGATGTTCTTCCAAATTTCCGGATCGACGTAGGAGAAATTGGAAGGCCTGGCGCACCACGCTTCTCTTTCCGCTGCGTGGAAGGTGGGCGAAAATATGTGCCAAGTGCATGGTATATTGAACAGCGATAGTAGGAATGTCAATTTCAACTGCCAACGTCCGTATTTGCCTATCGAGAGGGAAATCGCGTCATCCTCTTCTTCTTCTTCGTGACTCTTGTTGCTTTCTGATATGTCTGTAAATTAAACACACATCAAAATAAGATGATTAGTTTATTCACATTTAGTAAAATTAAAAAGGTCAAAATTGGTTTCTAAATTCAAAAGTATACTGATTTTTAACAAATTATCTCTTCATTTAAGGGTATCGTTATATTACAGGACCGTTTAATTTCCTATGCAAAGCAAAAAAAAACTGTTTGCCCAGGAAGATTTTTCCGTTAAACTTAAACAAACCTTTAAATTGCTATCCACGTGGTATAACAATTTAAAATACAGTCAGAAGTTCATCAAATCAAATTGCTATAGAACATTGTCAACAAGAGATTAGGAATATGAAGGATAAATGGAATGAAAGTGAGAGCATTGTTGGTGAAAAAGTAAAGGTTATAGAATACGAGATGAGAGAAAAAATAGCAGAGAGTGTGGAAAAAGCAGAAGAGAAAATTTCTAAAAAGGTGTTGCAAATGAAACAAATACCAAGTAATTTTCAACATTTCAACGGTATGAACTTTCCATTGCCTGTGCAAATGGAACAGTTACCGACATTTTTTGGTTCGGTAATGCACAATCCAATGGCATTTTTAAGAAACCTGGAGAACCTCGGAGACCGGATGAAATTGCAAATTGCCAGGAGTTGTATCAAGGATTAAGCACGGACATGGCATAAGTTTGTCACACATGATTTACCCACGTGGGAGCAGTTCAAAGATGCATTCCAACGCCAATACTGGAGTTAGTCTATACAGCTCGGGTGAGAACAAACCTATTCTTAGGCTCATATAGAAAGGGTAAATCACAGCAGTATACGTAACAACTAGAAGAAAAACTCTACTCTTTTAGACGTTAAAGAATAGTACCAATGCCAGTTAAACTCCGGTATGGTAAAATTTTTTCAGTTATTTACTAGTTATTTCTTTGTTAACTCTGTAATTATCTTAATTGATATTACTATAAAACAAATACAGATCACTATTATTCTGTAAGTTAAGTTCTTTCTTGAGCAATAAATATCATATTATTGCATAGGAAAAGTTTATTGGATTGATAGTAAATAGTTAACCTGTTACAATGGAAGGTTTTATTTAGATTTTACTTGTGAAGGTTTATTGCTTCAGATCTGCCATCGTAATTAAAATATTCTCTCATAATTTAAGTCACCTGTAATAAACTATAAAATCACGGTCAAGATCAAATCTTATCGAAGAGGCGTCTCCGTTTAACCTCGCTATAAATAATTAATCATATAAAAACGAGCTGATAAAATCCTTGATTTAATTGGGACTTGAATATCACGAAGGATGTCCGATAAAAAGTAATTCAAAAGTTTTATCTTCGCCTGCTGACAGGAAGTAATTCAACCCATATAGAAAAAGAATAAGTGATATATGTGAGCAGATATTACGTACTTGGGAGGCCAGATAGTTTGCTCATTACCGATTCAATTTGTTCTGGGAATGAGCAAGAAATCCTGCCGAAATTGATTCTTTTTAATTAATTCATTCTCAGAATTGTAACCAAAACCTTCTATCAGAATGCGACATTTACAGTGTTCTCATATAAAACATTACTTGCCATTGTTGTTCTTCCAGTAAACATTGTTATGATTTTAACACATTCTTTATATACAGATAATTTAAAATATATTTAAATAATAAGAATGGGGTATTAAAAATATTCGCAGTATTTTTAATTCATGGCTAAAAAATGGCAGAAGGCCGTTTTCCTGTTTGAACAATCGCGGAATTGCAGAAAGCAAGAATTATTACCGCATTAATGTATTTATTGCTCACTTATACAGACAAACTTTTAACATTCAGACAGTAACGTTATTGATAGAAAAATTTACAAGGTAACTCTAATGACTATTTGCAAATAGGTACAGGTTCATAATAGTTAATTTCTTAAGGCGCTCGATCGATAAACAGATATTCATATAAATTAGAATTATAATTACGGATTATGTTTAGAAAAAAAAGCAGCACGTTATTTTTTGTGTTATTTTTTATAGTGAGAATATACACATGCTAAAATTACTTTCAAATAAAAGGTCGATAGTTTTATTAATTTTAATCGAAATGGCATAATACATTTACATACTGCAAAGTAGAATCAATTATTCAATTCAACGTATTGGCACAATACGCGCAAAAACTTTCTTGATATAAATATTATCTTGATTGCTAAAATTTATAAACTTATTCATCTGTTTTCATATAGAATATAGGAATAAATATTTAATAAAAAAGCAAACGTCGAAACGAAACCTGTTAATCATGTAAAATATTAGTATTAGTGGCTATAATTAGTTGTTTTGTTCATAATATATTTAGAAGTTGTCTCAGTGTCAATTAGAACTGTTTAAAATGTTGTTGTATCATTTTAAATAACAGTAAGTTTAGCAGCAGTTTTACACCATATTGATTTACTTACAATTACTTTGTACAGTTCGAAATAAAATTGTTCTTTCAGTTGTATTTTATTGATTTTAGAATAATGTAATGTACCAATGCAGGAATTTCAGAAAGACTAATTAATCTGTAGGAAAAATACAGACTTAGTTCGGGTGTGCAGTTTTAAAAAGGATGTCAGCACATGACAATTCAGATTCAATTTCTACAACCTTAGTTCTGATCAGCAAAAAGATCAGTTAATAATGAGTAACCGGCAAATTTTGTTCTTCAATTACATTTATAGCATGGTGTCTTCCTGTCTTTATGATATCATTAATTTTAATAATATAATGAATAATACTGTTGAAAATAACACAGAAAGTATTTTAAAATTAGAGTAATCTCCCTTGATTTCAATTTAGAGCTAAACTAAATACTGTTCACGAATTAATTGGCCAAACTTACAGTAAAGGCATCTGATATTATTTTGAACAGAATACCTTAATGAACTGAAAAGCTGGCGAACTAAAAACATAACAAGAACGAAGTTATTGGTTTTTCGAGTACAAGAAGCAGATTATACAGCGTTACTATAAAAGAAATAGACACCTTTGGTATTGTATAAAACAAAAGTTATTTGTGATATCGACATGCATTTTGCGCTGTCAGGTTGAGGAACTGTAGAAGTTTCAATAGTACAGTTGGTAGTACTGCGCAAGCTTAATAGCTAGGATGGCTGCAAACTGTACTGAGAAAGCATATTACGTGCTTGAAGTTGCCAAAACGAACTCCGTAACTGTTGTCCAACGACATTTTCGAATATGTTTTGGGAAACCACCACCTACTAGACAGTCGATCTACGATTGGTACAGTAAATTTGAAATGACAGGGTGTTTATGTAATAGTCGAAGCGTTTCAACAGAAAAATTTAATTGCTTTGTTTTAATTAGCCTTATTACCAAAGAAAAGACTAATCATCTTGATATATTTACAATATGGGCTAAATATTACGTAGTATATAAATACTACATGTGATGTTTTATTTTATTTCTATTTTTTAGTTTAATTTTGTGTTGATTTGATTTATTTACTCGGATTAATGTTTTATATACGTTGTGATTGTTTGATTATTTTTTTGTATTTCTTGTTGTTTTACTATAAAAAAGAAAGACATCTTTTGCTTTATTGTTAGGATAAAATCGAAGAATTGGACTTGTCGGAGTTATTGCTTGGTCAGCTAAACTAGTGATAACACTAATTTTTTTATGAAAAGAATTTAATAATTAAATACTGTCCAAACCATGAGTTTCAGATCTACAAAGATAATGGTGTTGTTATCTTCGATTTCAATTGTAAATTTTCTGCGATGATAAGAATTCAATTTTTCAAGTAAAATTGATATACTCGTATTTTTTTTTTTTGTCTTGATGCTGGTATCTACATATCTTTTGAAGAAAATTATTTCGAAATCTATTTTATTTAAGATTTATTCTACCATATATTCTAAAACAATTTGTGCTATGATTTATGTTTGTATAAGTGTTAGGTAATTCTATTGCATTTATAAATTCTATTATTCGTATACTTCTTAGTATAATTTTCTATCAATTGCCGTTTTTTATGTTAAAAGTGGGTTTGTGTGTTTTTTTTTTTTTGTAAATACCATGTATTCTGTTTTGTTCTCATTTATCGTGATGGGATTATTATAGCACCAATCTTTTATTATTTCCACATATTCGATAATGTGGTTGCTGCAGTTGTTCGTCGTTCTTGCTTGAGCAAACGATGCATACATCATCTGCGTATGCATATATTTCTCCGTGGATCTTCAAATTAAAAATGTCATTTGTATAGGTTATGTACAGTATCAGTGGTATATTTCCGACTTTCTGTTTTGTTGATTATTGTTGTTTGTTCTCTATTTGATAAACATGTTTTTATTAAGTTTCTATTTGCGTTCTTTATTCCCACAGCATAATTTTTTCCGACTAATTTCGTTTTGGAGATAGTGCCAAACGCTTTTTTTCATATCTAGAAAAAGTACTACCACGCAGAATAGGTAATATACAGAAGTTTCACTCAATGCATTTCCCTATTGTCGCAGGTTTGATGCAGGACCCCATTGGCCCATTTGGTCAGCAGAGCCGGATTAACTAGATAAATAATGAGTATGCAAAGCAAAATTTTCAAAAATACATTTGCAAAATACGGTTTCTAATCATTTTTTAATAGAAAACATGTTTTTAAGGCAATTAGTTGGTAAATAACTGCTTAACCTCATGTATATGTAGGATGTAATAAATTCTTCATTCGTGTCGACATATATTATCAATGTCTTCGTATTATTTTAAAATTTAAAGTAAATAGTAATACTAGTAAAAGTTCCTCTAGAATAACGTTTAGATTTCATAAGTGCAAAGAAAACTCTACCATTCCATGTGAAATAAGAAAGTTGATGTCAATTTCCGGTGTTTCCGGAAGTGCCGCCATCTTGAAAATATTTTCACGGCATAGATTTTATTACACTATGTACGTATGCAACTTTACAGAAATTAATGATTACTAGAAGGGCCAATCTTTCTAATGGACGGTCTCGATCAATCACCCTGTATAATGACACCAAGAAATTCTACCTTCGCGCACGACAAATTTGTACTGACTGCGATATCATTAAAACGGCATAGAGATATGGTACGAATTCCTTGTCTGACTGGGTACTACTACCGTCTTGTTTTTCTGTGTTTCGTTCTTTATTTTATTTATTATAAGTCAATTGTAGAAGATATGGTTCCCGAGTTTTTTTTTGAAAAGCATATTGATTTTTATGTATGATGTTATTACATGATAGATATTCACTTAGTTGTATTTGTATGCTTTTTTCTAATATTTTGTTTAATGTGGAAAGTAGACATATTGGTCGATAATTTTCTATCTTTGTTTGTTGCCTTTTTTATGGATAGGTATGATTATTGTACGTTTAAGGAGTCAGTGTAATGTCCACTTTTTATAGTGTTGTTGATTAATTTTACCACTATCGGTGCTAATTTATTTCTGTTTTTTTTTAATATCGTTGTAGTTATTTTGTCATAGCCTGATGCAGTATTGTTTTTTAATTGTACCATTATTTTGTGAACGGTTTTTTCTGATACTTCCTCGAATTAAAAAAAGTAAATCATTTTTCTAAGTAATTTCCAATTTTTCATTATTTTGTTTTGAAAATTATTTATTGGGTCACCTTCAATTTATTTATAAGTAGTATTAGGATTACGACGCAATCTGCATATAAAACACAAATTAAACTTTCCATATTAAAACAAAGCAGTAATAAAATAAATTAAATTTAAAGTTCTTTCCAATCAATTATTTATTTTTTATTTTTTTTTTTATTATTTATTTATTACAAGCTGACGTAGCACCTTTTTTCCTTTAAGACACATTGTGTGTGTCCAGATGATGGCGCAAGCCGAAACCGGTCGACACAATTAATTTAAAAAATAAATAATTGATTGGAAAGAACTTTAAATTTAATTTATTTTATCACAATCCACCAATCAAAACTTTCATTAAAGCAGTAATAACTTTATCATTTATCAAAAAAAAAAATTATTTACAATAATTTCATATCATTTTCTACAATTTTTATATAGTTTTTACAAAGTAACTGGAAAAAGGTTAAACGATATGCTACACGTATATTAAAACGAATAAAAATACAGTTTATTGGCTTTAAACAAGCATGTTACTTTCTCAAAAGAAGTAAAGCATCAAACATAATTTGAGGGGGCTGATAGAAATGATACCCAACCAATACTAGCAAAACCAAATTCTTACTCTATAGACAACAAACCAACCTAAACATTTTTATTAATAACAGTCTTTTATCCCCGGCTACTGATGTTAGAGTTTTGGGTGTTGCTGTGGATACCGGTTTGGGGTGGACCGGGCACATTCAGCTGTTGTCGAAGGACTTGCCATCAGCCTGTTATGCTCTAAGAATCATAAAACTAAATCTTGGGGACCATACTGCAAGAGGGCTTACTTTGCACTATTTGAGTCTCGCATGAGATATTGTGTTCCTTGTTGGGGTTTCACCACTACAACGAATTTAATCTTTAAATTACAAAAACTGGCTGTGCGGGTGATTAGCGGAGAAGACAACAGAGCCCACTGTCGTTCGTTGTTTGTATCCCAAAAAATCTTAACTTTATATGCATTAATTATTTATGAGTCAGTGAGTATGGTATATAAATAGAGCAGACCACTTTCCGTGCGCGCCATGTGCGCCGATGTGAGGATGACTGTTTATGCATATTACTTTAATAGCAGAAAACCAAATGTATATTTAATTATTTCTGATAGAATAAATGTCTTTACTTCTATACTTATATCGGTAACAAGCTCATGTTGCGTCCCTATTCTATCGCATATTCTAGTATATTACGAATTACACTCCCATACCGGCGCACATGGCGCGCACGGAAAGTGGTCTGCTCTATATATAAATATAGAAGCAGATATATCTATCGTGCGGACATTCATGCTTACAACACCCGTAACTGTGATAGTATTAATCTTCTGAAAGCAGACACCTTTCTATGCAAAAATTCTCTGTACTTCATGGGTATCTCTTTTTTCAATAAATTACCTTCGTTTGTATTGTTCTCCTAATTTAACGCCATTTAGACGGAAATTGAAGACAATATTGCTAAAACAACCTTTTCATTCATTTGACGAATTTAGTAACTATAAATTTTGATCTGTCTCTTTATTGTGAACGATTTATTGTTTTTATTCTTGTATATTGTGTTTGTGTATGTTATGTACTGTCAGACAACATGCATTTGTTTATTGGTAGTGAATAAATCAAATTAAATCAAATCAAATGTAAAAATACGGGTACTGCCACAAAAATGGTAAACTGAAATAGATTAAATCTTTAATTTTGTTAATGACGTTGTTAATTTCTTGCAAAAGTGTTCAATTTTAAATATTTTCGTGTTGTTTAATTATAGTGTTGATACATGGAGTTGTAATTTTAAATTGTTGATAGAATATATCATAAACAGAAAGTTTGTTAAACCAAATCTATACTTACAATTACAATTTTTAAATAATAACGAAACTGGTATAAAAATGTAGGTATATAATTGTATACATGTAATAAATGTCGTGACTTTTATATTGCAGAGATCAGATTATCTGACCTTATTTTAAGTAAATATAAATATTTTTGAAACACTATCCTACTTAAACAGAAAACGTGTTATTTACGCACACTTTAAATAAAGTATTGAGAGCATAGATTACTATATACAAAAGAGTTTATTAAGTAAGATCAGATAAATACTTTCTATTGCAATAATTTTTCAATGTTCAAGTGATAAACACTGTAATAAAAATTCAAATAAAGTTGTTTGTCAGATGAATTAATTAATTTCACTTATGACAAGTAAGCTACATGTGATACATGTATGAAATTGGTGGATTAGTTACTTAAGAAGCTGTACAGAATCGCTCTGTAGGAGCGCATTGCATTATTAAAAGCGATTCATTAATTTTAAAAAGTAATTGGGATAATTAATACCGACAAGTTCAAATTATGGAATTTTAGCTTTACTATAAAATGTATTTACCTTTGGTATATCCATTTAAGGGGGCGATTTCAGCATCGTCTAAATAATATTTTTTAAAATCCATTTTCAACTATAACAAGTCCAATAAACTAATTTCTGGAAAAAGTCACTAACGATAAGTAATCAATTATCAGATGCGCGGCACTTTTGATCACGTTTAACATCTTTGAATTGCCATCGTATATAAACCACTATAAAAAAACAATAATGCTACTGTATGTGGCTCCTGCCGAATGCGAATGTAAACCAACGGGCAGCAACAATCTTTTTACTAATTGTTGTTCGGTTAATAGCTTGTTTATAAATGAACGTCTATCGTAAGAATTTTGTGATTTTAATTTTTTTCTTCATTGCCATTACGATATGCAACCAGCCGCGCTCTTCACGTTTTCTTAAAACCGCGACGGAAAAGTGTTTTTTTTTCTTCGACTCGCTCGGATAAACGCACTGTCGTCACGAATGACGATCAGCGTTAAAAGTTTCTGAATCCAATTAGCATAGAGGGATTCCAGTGGCGCTATGGCGCACCTGTTTGAATTGTTTATTAGTTACAGTTGCGTCTGCATCCACGTGTGTAAGGAGGCGTGTTTTCGGTAAATCACGCTAATTTCAATCGGTTTTCCGTATTTAGTGACTAACCGGCAGGTACAGGAGAACACTCGCAATCAAACTCTGACGTCTGAATTATAAAACGAAAATCTTTCTCTTATTTGCATTTAATACGTGTTGATATTCCAATAAAACCGGTTCCTTTCTATCTTTTTTTTTGCGCAACATCGCAATGAAATTTATTTTCGGTCGAATCATTCTCGTGTTGGCCATTTAGATGTCTGGATCGTTGTATAATTGGCGGCAGCTTGATGCGCTATTTGATAAGGAACGGATAATATTTGTTTCGGCGGTTTTGAACTTCCGTATTGTCAAAATAAAAGCAAAAAAATGGAGAAAACATTTACTACGATATACACACGCTTACCATAAATATACATACGGCAGTGATTTCTTGCATTTCTTTGATAAAATAAGCAACAAGCTACTCTTTCTTTTAGAAAATAATTTATTTTATATATACAAAACAAAAAAATTAATAAAAAGCATAATTCACTATAACACAGACAAAAATAACAAAATTTCCGATTTTTTGCATTAAAGCACACTCAAATAAATATACGCTTTCAAAATAAACCCAAAAAGTAATTTTAATAAGAAGTATGACCACTTTTGACTTGTATTACAGCAGAGAGTCATGATGCCATAAAAAATGCTCATTTTCAGGTGGTTTTCTGTAATGTTTTCTCCCTTTCCTTAAGCAAAGCGGTTTTAAGGCTGGAAGTTATCTTGCGAAGTTCTAACTGTTTTTTGAGATGATCCCATAAATGCTCTATATAAATAATAATTTATTCTGCTTAGACATTATATACATGTTTTGCAGAGGAGTTCGTAACAATATATAACATAAAACAACTCTAAGCTAATCTGAAATTAAATAATCTTAATTAACAAACACAAAAAAAAATGAAATATGTATAGTAGAACTAAATGACATTTCTATTCATTCATTATAAAAGACCTTAATCGTAGTGCACCGTCAATGTAACGATACAGATGGTTCATCCGCCGTTGGTCGGTTATTGTCAGCAGTGATTCCACTGTCATTGTTTCATCTAGGTTCAGAAAGTGGATTCGGAGATGGTCATAAATGGGACATTCAATCAAAAAGTGTTGTAATGTTTCCGGGTCGTGAGTGTTACAGATGGTGCACGTTTCGTCAGTCCTGATTGTGTAGGTATTCCTGTTGTGGTACCATTTAATTTCGTTTTTATTTGCAACGCGAGTTTGGCTGATCAATCTAGTTTTTTTTTATATTCATTTTAAATTTTATATATTTCTCACCCACACCTACAGGGGTGCAAATTCTGATGTAATTGCTGCATCAATGTCTTTACTAATTAGATGGTTAGTCATTTTTTGTAGTATATCGTCTTTCTTTATTTTTATTAGTGAGGATGTTTGTTTCGTATTCCAATGTACCATTGCTTAGGAAGTCGGTCGTCGTGCATATCGAGAATCTTTTGCCACCAATTACATATCCTTTTAGTTGCTTCTACGTTGATATGGGTTTGTCTCGTCTCAAGTCGTACTATATATCCTGGTGTATTCCTTGGCCAATGGTAGATTCTCTTGAAGAAATCAACTTGCACTTTTCCTATCGTGTCCATATAATGAAGGGCCCATATTTCCGCAGCATACAAGAGCGTTGAGCGAGTCATACTCTCAAATAATTTAACTTTAATGTCAAAGCTATCAGATTTAGATTTAGATAGTATGTTTCTTATTTTCGCAGAGGCTATTGAGGCTTTCTGTATGAAGAAGCTACATGCACGGTTAAAGATACCGCCACTTTCGAAAGGCACTCCGAGATAGGTAAAGGTCTGTACACTGTCGAGAGGGCATTTATTATAGTATAATGTGCCTATATCCTTTTTTTTCTGCCCCTGTGAAAACGACCTTTGTCTTTTCAGTGTTTAGTACTAATTGATTGATATCGCAGTATTGTTTCAGCACCTCAAGCTTTTTATTCCCGTCTATCGGTGAGTTCGCAAATAGTACTAGATCGTCTGCATACATCAGTAGTAATACGAATATACTGCTAGTTATTTTAATCCCGTCTAATTTTTGATCCTTGAAGTGTCTCAGGATGTCCGAGGTATAGATAGAGAAGAGGAGAGGTGAGAGACAATCTCCTTGCATCAACCCTTCTGTCATTGCTATTTTGGATGTCATTCCAGTGTCAGTTTTCACAATCATATTCGTATTGTCATATAATGCCTTCATGATTCTTATTAGTTTTGCGCTTATTCCAATATCAAACAGCTTATTCCATAATTTTATATGATTAATTGTATCGAACGCACGTTTAAAATCAACGAACACACAATAAACATAGGATGATGGTAATGTTAATAGTAATTGCCGAGCTGAGAGTGAACAAATTATCCAAACATCCCCTCCCCTTATGAAATCCCGATTGTTCTTCTGGTAATATTCCATTCTGCTCGCACCATTCGTATAGCCTGTTGTATAAAATCGATGTGAACATTTTTAAGATTGCGTTTGCCAAAGCAATTCCGCGGTAATTTGACGGGTCTTCTTTGTTGCCTTTTTTGTGTGTCATATTCAGATGGACTTCAGACCAGGCTTCCGGAAGAGTCTCAGTTGTAAAGATTTTATTTATCATACTGAGGACATAATGAGTCCAGGAGGGGGGTAGCACCTTGTAAAAAGAACCCACAGAATCATGAACAACCTCACATTTCAAAATCACTAGGTTTTACAATTTATACATCGACAAAATCTAACCTTGAAATCACTTGTACGTAATACAAAGATTATACGTTCAAAAGATGATAAAATCGCTTACTGCTGGTACGAACAACTCCTCGAATATAAATTCCATGTTCAATAAATTATTTCAGCTCCCATGAAGTGTACCAAGACGCCAATAGAATCCTACAGAGTCACCCCAAATCACCAAATAACGGGATACACATCGTCTTTACACAAAACACGTATTACTCTCATCCAAAGTAAGAAATTTAGCACTTTTAGAATTTCATACTGATAAATAAAATAATTTCTAGATAAAGATTTCGAAAAGCTACTATATTCTCAGGAAAATCGAAAAAGAATTCCCTTCTCCAAATTGTTTTCAACAACCTTCTATTTCAACAACCAAAATAATATCGTTTCAGCAGTAAGTTTCCTACGATACGACTAAATTAAAATTCCCAAAGTCGAACATTCATCGAAAGGCACGAACATACCACAAAACCATAGTAACAGGCATTAATTAACATTATACGATAAAGTAAGTTATTAGTCGGAATTTTACATTAATTTACATATTTAAGTAGATAAAAATAAAATAAAAATACACTTATATAACACAATTTTGATTTCATGGATTCTGTGGGTTTCTCAAGCATAATACACACTGTATAACAACAGTACATATATATGATTGTCCATTATTTCATCGATAAAGCATAATATGCCGACATCATTTGCTGCAATACAGCCCAACACCATGACAGAACCTCCACTGAGCTTCACAGTATAGATGCCACATTTTTTAGATCGACGATCGAGAGCAGCGTTGGATTTCCGCTACACTTTTGTAGAACCATCATCTCCGAAAGTATTAAATGTACATTCATCTGTAAATATTACTCGTTCGCAAAATGTCGGATCGGTTATGTGAATGTTTTGTAATTTTTGGGCGTATGTCAAGCGTTTCATTATGTTATTATATATCTAAGCAATCCTGTGATGGGTGGAGACTGTGGCTTGAAAACTATAACAAAAATCCCAAAAGAAAGGTGAAAAAATCCCTTACCACAAAATTAGATAACAAATCTAAATACATATTTCGGCAACTAAGTTGCCATCTTCAGTAGAAACAAGTGAAGAGCAGTGTTAAACATAGTGTTTTCGGCTAAGGTAAACCTTGGAAGATATGCTCTTCACCTAATCACTAGTGGAATAACACTGACTACTGAGTGTTATTCCACTAGTGATTAGGTGAAGAGCATATCTTCCAAGGTTTACCTTAGCCGAAAACACTATGTTTAACACTGCTCTTCACTTGTTTCTACTGAAGATGGCAACTTAGTTGCCGAAATACGTATTTAGATTTGTTATCTAATTTTGTGGTAAGGAATTTTTTCACCTTTCTTTTGGGATCTAAGCAATGGTTTCTTTCGTGCCACTCTGCAATGAATATTATTTTGTTCTACAGTTGTTGTACAGTTTAAGCATTGACTGATATCCCAAATTCGTTGTCGACATCTGTTGTGAGTTTCACGGCCGTTTGTTTTGGATCTTCGTAAATTTTTCGAACAAAGTAATATTCATTGCAGAGTGGCAAGAAAGAAACCATTTCTTAGATATGTTAACATAATCAAATGCTTGACATACGCCCAAAAATATCAATATAATCGATCCGACATTTTGGGAACGTGTACCTAGTATTTACAGATGAATGCAAATTTAACATTTTCGGCGATGATGGTTCTACAAAAGTGTGCCAACGCAGCTCTCGTTCCGAAAAATGCGGTATTACTGTGAAGCACGGTGGAGGTTCTGTCATGGTATTGGGCTGTATAGCTGCAGATGATGTCGGCATATTACGCTTTATCGATTAAATAATGGATAAGCATTGATATTTTAAAGGACAGTTACCTTACAAAAGTAGACAAACTGGGTCTGAAGAACGAAACAATCTTCCTAAAAACATAATGATTCCAAACATTCCTCAGCTCTTGTGCGAGAATGGTTGGTCTATGATGTTAGGTAGAAGTTAGAACATACGCCGCAGTCGCCTGATTTAAACATTATAGAGCATTTATGAGATCAGCCCAAAAAACAGTTAGAACTTCGCAAGATAACATCGATTTCCACCCTTAAAACTGCCGTGCTTCAGGAAAGGAAGAAAATATGACAGGAAACCACCCGAAAATGAGCATTTTCCATGGCATTACGACTCTCTGCTGTAATATAAGCCCGAAAGAGTTAATTATGGGTTTGTTAACAGACACAACTTTCATTTTTAAAGCGATATAAATCCGCATTTCTTCCGGATTGGAGACCACCAATATCAATCGTTTATTAACGTGTGGAGAGGAATCGTGGGGTTGAATGTAATAGGTCCTTATTTTCTTAATGGTAACCTTGATGGACAAAAATTTCGAACAGATCTGCGCTACCATCTACAAGAGCTTTTGAAAAATATTCCTTTAGCTGAAAGACAAGTAATTTCATATATGTACCGATTCTTTTTGTCCCCGTGTATAGTTGTCATATGGTATTATTTCCGATTCTAAAAATAGCATCTGCGCATACTTCCGAATATCAGTCTCTCATTCAACCAATGACTCGCTCGCATTCAGTTGCCACGCACCCTCTAATTGGGCGTTCGACGTCACGTTATCGTAAGGGGGTTTGTTGTCATACCGAGGCTATATAGGGACGCTGCAGTTCTCCCGCGTGAGTTTTTCTCATTCCCGATGCTAGATCGACGTTCGATCACCGATAAAAAGCAACCATTTCTACGCCTACCGCTGCCTTATGGCATAAGCCTTGTGCTGATTTTTGGAGCTTAGAAAAAGTATTTCCTCGATCATTGTGTTTTTTTTTGTGATTTGGGAATTTCGATGGACGAGAAACGTATATAGTACGGATATCAACGTTGTCTTTTTTTCCGGTCCTGGTCGACGTCATCCGCCCTTGGAAACCTCGCCCTCCAAAGAGAAATTCTTCCCCGCCGATTCAGTGTTCTTTTGTATGTATATAAGTTAGCTTAAGTTTTTTTTTTATATCGATATTTGTACCGAACTCTAATTTAATTTTTTTTCCTCTATCTTTTACCGTTAAATTCAAGCCCATCGTTGGCAATTTTGTTTCGTGTGTCAATTCATATTTAATTACTAAATCTAACATTAAAGTTCGTATAATTAATGCATGCTCGATCGAGTAAGTAGTTTTTTTTTTGTTCTTCGTAGTACAGTAAGAAATTGCGCCAATTTTCAAATAATTTACCTCTTTGTTTATAACATTAATTTAACTTCCATATTTACATATATGCTTATTTAAGACATGACGTTATTTTCAAAAAACGTTACGTTTGCGTTATCTGGTTTTTTTTATTTGTGGACATAATCTGTATAACGATTATTGAAGATTTAATAAATTTCTCTAAATTACATATACAGGGTGTCCCAGAATTGTCTGGCCAAAATGGTATCACGGTATTCCTTGGATGAAAATATGAAGATTTGGTACGACAACCATTATGAAAAAGTGTCTGGTTTGACCGCTGTTGATGGTCAAAACTCTTAGAAAATTAAATGTTTTTTGCAATATCTTGAAAACGGCTGGATGTATTTAAATAAAACCGGATGTGCATTTTTTCAACATTGCAAGGCTTGTTTAGATGAAACGTTCATGTCCATCCGCAAGAGGTAAGTGGTAATTTCTTATCCATCATGGTACAAAAATGTGCAGAAAAATTTAATGACGGGGCAAAATAAAACGATTTTTTTTCTGGTGATGCGCTGATTATTTCCGAACATTTTCGATCTCTTTGTAAAGTTTCGCCCGATGCGCTGTTTAGGCAGAAAAAATGTTCTCCTATCTCGGGAAAAGTACCAATCTTCCATTACTGTGACAAGTATTCAAGCTATGACATCAATGTCATAAAAAATTTCTTAATAAGTCAAAATCTCTTGGCCAAAAATTAGTCAAAAACGTGAATGAAAGAACCACTTTTGTTTTAGTTTTTTTTATTAATAAAGATGTGAAGAGTAAACGAAAAAGTAAAGTAAAAGTAAATAGTAAAGATGTGAATTTGTGGAGAATTGCGTAGTAAGAATTAGAGAAGGTTCTCGAAGTGACCACCATTCTCACGAATGCATAACTGCACTCTCCGGAGAAAGTTGAATTGAGTCCTCCTCAACATCTCTTGATCATTCTTCAAGATGTTGAACTCTTGTTGAATGCGAAGAATTAGTTCTTGTTCACTACCCACAGGAGTCGCATACACTTTATTTTTCACTGCCCCCCACAAGAAATAATCCAGAGGATTAAGATCTGGAGATCTTGCCGGCCATTCCACTGGCACACCCCGCCCTCTTCTCCCAATCCACCTTTGAGGAAACGTATTATGCAGGAATTGCTGTACGTCGAGGGTGTAATGTGGTGGAGCACCATCGTGCATGAACCACATGTTAGCCCTAACAAGAAGTGGTACATCATCTATTAGTTCGGGCAGATCCTCACGTAGGAAGGCCAAATAATTTTCTCCGTTCAGTCGGCGTGGCAAGAAAAATGGGCCTAGAATAAAATTGTTGATAATTCCAGCCCAAACGTTCACGCGAAATTCTGTCTGGAAATGCTTGACGACCATCGCATGAGGATTTTCTTCCGCGTAAACATGGAAGTTGTGAGAATTGAAAATTCCAGTACGCGTGAATCCAGCTTCGTCAGTAAATAAAATTTTGTGGTGAAAATTCTGGTCCTCAACTCTTTTGTTCTGAATAAAATTGCAGAAATTAAGTCTCCGATCGTAGTCAGTCGGTAGGATCTCATGAACTTTAGTCGCATGGTACGGGTAAAGCTGTTGTTCCCTCAACACACGATTGACACCACTTTTCGACACGTTCAATTCCAATGCCAGTCGTCGAGTACTAATGTTCGGATCTTCAGCTACTCTATCGAGAATTTGTTCTTCCATCTCTGCGTTCAGGACACGATGAGGGCCACGATTCGCACCTAAAGGAACAAACCTGCCAGTTTCACGGAGAGTTCTTTCCACCCTCGCAAAAGTTTGTCGATTAGGTGTACGACGGTTCGGATAGCGCTCAGCGTACTCTCGGACACAGGCTCGAAGTTTATCGCGACAAAAACCCATAACTTTGACCATATCGGTCATTTCTTCGTTGGAGAAAGCCATTCTTAAAATTTCAAGTAAACGTCAAGCTAAAAACGTCAACTATTATTTTTTATGACATTGATGTCATAGCTTGAATACTTGTCACAGTAATGGAAGATTGGTACTTTTCCCGAGATAGGAGAACATTTTTTCTGCCTAAACGGCGCATCGGGCGAAACTTTACAAAGAGATCGAAAATGTTCGGAAATAATCAGCGCATCACCAGAAAAAAAATCGTTTTATTTTGCCCCGTCATTAAATTTTTCTGCACATTTTTGTACCATGATGGATAAGAAATTACCACTTACCTCTTGCAAGTTTTCAAGATATTGCAAAAAACATTTAATTTTCTAAGAGTTTTGACCATCAACAGCGGTCAAACCA
This sequence comes from Cetonia aurata, assembly GCA_949128085.1. Taxonomy (NCBI): domain Eukaryota; kingdom Metazoa; phylum Arthropoda; class Insecta; order Coleoptera; family Scarabaeidae; genus Cetonia; species Cetonia aurata. The sequence goes on along the minus strand of OX421890.1, from coordinate 23,371,072 downwards.
GACACTTTTTCATAATGGTTGTCGTACCAAATCTTCATATTTTCATCCAAGGAATACTGTGATACCATTTTGGCCAGACAATTCTGGGACACTTTGTATATTCCAATTCTTTTTTTTTTTAAATTTTTATCATTCAGTAAAAGTAACTGCAAGTGCCATCCCTTCTTTTTCCCTATTTTTTATTCTGGGTTATAGCAGAAGAGGCACGTAACTAATCCAGTGGCGCCCAAACAACATTGCTAGTGGAGGTACTATCCCGAGCTCAGCAACGCCTTACCTAGTGGGTTTCACCGAACAACAAATAAAATAAAATTGTTTTATCTAATCCCTTCCCCCACCTCTCCTGGTACATTGCTTCATTGATTTTTGTTTTCTATTTTGTTTTCTTTCATTTCTAAGTTAATTCAAAATAAAAGTCACTTTTTTTTCCTTCTTTTTGTAAGAAATAGTCTTATGCTCGAAAATAGCTACGGTTTTATGAAACTTTAGTACACGCGCTGAGGTACGTAGCAGTGGCTATATACAATTAGACGGTGCCCTTGCGTATTTTCATGCTAATGTTCGAGATCAGTTACATGTGTGTCCTTTCAGTGCACAGTGTCCTGTTAGGAGACCCACTATTGTGCGACGATGATTCCTACTTAAGTTTAGTAGTTCTTCGGTCCTTTTTTGTGATGGTACGTTTTGATCCACCTTGTGATGGTTTTTCGATGAATTTGCCTGGTTGTATTATTCCAGTGTTCTTTGTATCTCTGTTGGCCCAAATGCTTTCCTGTTCTCGTGCGGTGTTTTTTTTTATACTACTAGAACAGGTTTTGGGCCTGTTTATGAAGCCCTTTCGTTAACTTCGATTTCCGAATGTGCGGGCACCCACAGTAAAGTGACTATATGGCGGTCTGCCAGGCTATTCAGTTGTCGAATACATTCCCAAACCAGTCTTGATTGCCTGTGGGGTTTACAAATGTCCTCAATATCGCCTAGGTCCATCCTCGAAAACTCAAAAAACTCAATTTTTGGCTATAATTCAAAAACAAAAGAATATAACTAATTTTCGTTTTCACCATTATATTCTCAATTGACAAACAATTTTGACAGGAACAAACGTACAAGGCAATTTACCCGAGAGGTATATATACATAATCCCATAGCCAACTATGGAATCAAATCAGAGCCCTAACAGGATTACCTGGAATGGGATGGCAGCAGTGGAGATACTGCCAATATGTCGTACTTTAGCAATCCAACAGACGATCAAACAGTTCAAATACCAACTCATATTTAATTTTTGGTTCTCAAAAAAAATTTCTCATTCAATTTCAAGCAATTCCTAGAATTTTAATAAAATCAGCAATATTTGAAAAACCGAACTCAACCTTTCTTAAATACTCACTTATTGGTACAAGAAATTGTATCAAAAATTTAGATTTTCCTTTTTATTGATGATACAACACAAACAGTATAAATGACAATAAATTGCATCTGCTCTTATAGAAATATTGGTAAAATTCCGAAAACTTCTTTTCATTCGAAGTTTTCTATAACTGTTTCGTAAATGACTAAGTCGGTAAACTAATTGAAAACGTAAATAGCAGAATAGAACCGTGTGAACGCATTATTTCTAAGTAAAAAAAACCAAGTGGTATATATATGCAGACAATATGCAGGAGTAAGACAGTATTTTAAATTTAGGGGAAATCCAATTTAGTGACGCACAAGTATGTACATAAGTCCATCTGTATAAATTATATGTACTAGAATGTGCATGTTACTTCATATTATGTAACGCAGATTTAATGTAATATTTATTATAGCAAAAATTAAAATGTATGAGATACAAACCACGCTTGCTACAGACATACATATAACACCTATCCATACGTAACGCATAATAATAAGAACTAATAGAGATTCGATTTACTTATAAGCACTTTAACAACCATAAATAAATAACTTTTTATGGATGTGTTTACTTAGCGGTAATCATCGGCCTACCACAGATATTTAATAATAACATTTTTAAATATACACAAGTGATAATCTGAGGTCACGATTCTTTGATTATTAAGTAAACAGACGCCCCTGTGTTACATTCGAAATGTTGGCGAATACAGAATAATTTGCGGACTAGGGTATTTACAACGGTTTTGACGAATCGGGGAGACATTCTATGAAATCGCACAATTATACGCACTGTTTGTGTTCGATTAATAGGGGCCTAACATACATATGTGCATATAGATAGAGATAACATTTCTGTGTTTTCCTTATGATGCGCCGCCGATCATATTATCTGGTGGTTTACCAGGTATATAGTAGAAACCAGAAGCGGGTTTTCAGAGAAATCTGTGGGAGTTTTAATTATAATACTGACACACTTTTAAATTGTTAAGTTACAGAAAAATCTGCTGGTATGTGACGTAATTGCAAATTTTGTTGCAGAGATTATATATGTGTGTAAATAGATTTAGGTATTATGTAAAACACTATAGAACTTTATCAAAAATATTGTTTTATATTTTTGGACTATTAATTTAAACGCTAATCCACATTTAAATCAGAGAATAAAGCTGATATATCTCATGTAGGTGTTATCACAATAATAAAGAGGAGTATTGTGGTAATGAACCACAAATATTTAAGGAAGCAAAGTATAAAAAATATGCGGTTACCATTAGACACTTCCAAGGAATGTATGTGTGATCAGAGCAATATTCTTTTCGAAAAAAACAAGTGGTCTGGGAAACACCAGAAGGTAATTTGAATGGATGATCAGTACAATTAATAAAGGATAGCCTTAAGCAAACCACACAATAACATTGTAGAATATTATTGTGTAGCTGCAGATGATTTGCTTCGTGCTCCCCATGATTGTTATATAAAAATGTTATTAATTGAGGTAATAATGGAAATTACCATGAGAAATATTACATTATCCACGTAGCACGATTTATGCCTTGTAAATATTATCTATTAAAATTCGCAAATCTACTAAGTTCTCAAAATCCTTAAAACTATAATTGCGAGAGAAACACTTGCAAATACAAGCAACTACTGTTACTTCTAATGTAGTGCGCATCAACTTGTGCTAATGTCTGAATTTTGAAAAAGAAGGACACACTCTAACAAAGATGTGGTAAAATTCCTGTACGGTTTCGGGGCAATTATATTACCCCGAAAGCGTACAGGTATTTTACTTGTGCAAGTAAAATTATGTAAAAATTCACTAAGGAAATTTGCTACTAGTGTATGAAAAATACAAAGTAAAATGAAATTTACGGTAAATTTCTTACGATAAAAAAAGGTCCCTAGTAAAAATCGTTTAGCATGGAAATTTCATATGGATTTAGGAAAATTCCTAAACATACAGGAATAGGAATTATGTATAGGAATATCTCTAAAATTTGTAATTTGCCGATGAAGTTTACTACGTGTAGGTATTTTACTATTATAAATACATATTACAGGTAATTTAATAAATATAAAAAAATGCTTATAATAATAATAATAACAATAATACATTTAGATGGTACTCAACTGTTTCATTAAACTTATAACTTTCTTTTTCGAGTGTAAAAAAGGCTGCTTTTAGTGTCGGCATCAGGATGCGTCTTCATGATGTACCGTTGGAGGAACTGCAACAACCTGATCTTCTTTCATTATTGATATACTTACAAGATCGTAAGCTTTGATGAAAAATGAATGCCTAGATATCAATTAGTATCTTAGTATGCAATATGTAATGTGTGTAAACTATAGGTTTTAAATTACCTATTTGAAGGAAATATAAAAATAAAGTATGAAGACGGCTAACTGTATTATATATATTGTGCATTCGAAATTTGGTAGAAGAAATCATTAATGTTACTAAGCGTATAATAGTTATGTGCTTGTTTAGTTGTTATACCTAAACGCTTTCTTAACCATTAAAACAAATGCATAGATATGTACACTCCGCCAAAAAAGTATCGCATAATTTAGTTTTGAATCATAAAAGTATCGCATAATCTTTGTTTGTAGCATAAAGTTGTAAATATACTTTAATGCGCTCTAAGATATAATTTCTATGATTGTTTAAATAAAATACAGGCCAAATAAAAACAAGAACTCATACTTGAGATTTTTATTAAAACAAGAAATTATAATTTTGGAAAGAAAAATGTCATAACAGTAGCTTTTAATACTGAGTATTGCCACCTCTGGCTCTTATGACCGCTCGCATACGGTTTGGCAGAGATTCGATTAACCTCCGTATATAAGCCTGATCCAAATTCTCCCACTCGTCACGGAGAGCATTTTCTAGTCCATGCAGGTCCGCTGGGGCAACATTTTGGGTTCGTATCCGTCTGTGAAGGAGGTCCCACACGTGCTCGATAGGGTTCATGTCCGGACTTACCGCAGGCCAATCTAAAACTGGAATACCAACATCGTTAAGGTATTCCTGGACGATTATTGCAACATGCGGTCGTGCATTATCGTGCATTAACATGAATTCGTTTCCTATAATTGGCACATATGGTATTACATGTTCTTCTAAAATGTCCGTTATATACCTGTGGGCAGTCAGGGTACCTCTGTCTACTGGTACTAACTCTGTACGACCTGTTAAACAGATGCCTCCCCAAACCATAATAGAGCCACCAGCGAAATTAGGTCTAGGTCTGATATTACACCGTCTCGTCTGTACACTGAGATACGCCTATCTAAGGTGTAAAGACCAAATCCTGACTCATCTGTGAAGAGTATATTGGCCCAGTCATTAATGTTCCAATTTACATGTTCTCTGGCAAACCTTAAGCGAGCCACTCGGTGGTTCCTAGTGAGACTAGGGGCTGTTACAGCTACTCTAGCTCTTAATCCACTCTGTCGTAACCTATTCCGAATAGTTTGAGTACTCACACGAGTATTTCTGACTCTAGCCAAGTCGTTCTGCAATTGTCTGGCAGTTACATGTCTTCGACGTAATGCTTGTAGTAGTAAATAGCGGTCATCTTGGCGAGTAGAACATCTTGGACGACCTGGTACAGGTCTTCTACTGTAAATGCCTGTTTCCCTATATCTGGCTACGGCTCTAGAAACACCTGACTGATTGATGTTCATCAAATTAGCAACGTATGCTTGAGATCGTCCATCTTCGATTAAAGCAACTATAGCAGCCACTTGTTCTGAAGTTAAATTGCTCATTTTAGTTTTAAAAGCGTTGGTACAGAACTCTGACTTCGCACTTTAAAATTTGTCCGTATAGGAAGACTTTCAATAAACAACTGAACAAACCTTACACATATGCATTTTTCTAAATGTGTTCTTTTAGGAAAAAAATAAAGTAAAAACGCTTAGTTCCATTATTTTGTTAGTGTTTTTATAGTTCACATACACGAGGCAAACTTTTTGTGAACGTATAAAAATATCTTGGTTCATAAATGCCCTTTTTTAGTTTATGCGATACTTTTTTGGCGGAGTGTATATAAGATAATATTCTAAGTATAAATAGACAAGTTGAATAATACTTTCATAACGTCTACTTCAGAGCAGCGAAATATGACTGCAATAAACAATATCTACAACCATTTACTTTAACATTACGGTAATACACAAACTACAAATATATTTTATATACCCTGTCGAGGCATATTAATGTGTTTTTTTGAAACACAATTAGGTGTATTGTGTGTTTGTATATGCACACACCTATATGTTTCAACATTTGTAAATTATGAAAATACAGCTGCAGGTAGTACCCTCAGTAGTATGAATGTATTATTTAACTACTAGATTTATTTTAAATTAGTCACTTACCTAAATATGCCTATAGATAAAACAAAAAGAACGACCACTGCCACTTCCGTGCGTGCTATGTGCCATCTATCTACAAATTGAACCCATAAAATTGAGCATGCGCGCATTGTAAATATGTATTTGGTTTCCTAAGTAAATTTCCTAACTGTGGATAAAATCATGAAGTAATTTAGTAAGAATCCCTGGGAAAGCATAAAAATGTTAGTAATATTACGTTTTTACGTAGCACTTTTACCTACAAATGAAAAATACTGGTCGATATGCGGGATATTTCCAAAAGTATAGGTAATTTTATTAAAAACTGAAAAATTACTCAGTTTTTGGTGATTTTCCCCCAAATGTTACTGGAATTTTTAGGAGGAATCCTGGTAAATTTACTAAAATTTTTTAGTGTGTATATTACTTATTTAAAGAAGAATGTGTTGTAAGACATTCTTTATTATTTTTTTTTTTTGTTAAAGCGACCAAAATTTAGCTAATATAACCCCAAAGTTATGCAAGGATTCTAGCGTAGTAATAACGCTTGATAATGGAAATCCATAAACTCCCGAAAAAAACAATTGTCCCGAAATAATGAAATCATGTGGCATAGAGTAATCGGATATCCTGTGCAACAAGCATCACCTCAGCTTAGGAAGATCGAATTTGTCTGAATAAATTTTATATGTCCTTACATATTTTAAAGGATAATTGCTAATAGGATCACTACAGATCTAAATTCGGCTATTTTCGTTATGTTTATGCGTTTTCCCTCTTATAATACAGCTAATTTGTGCTCAAAATAGTCCCTAACGAGAAAGTTGGGGGGTAGTTTTGATTTCTTCCATTGTAGGTCTATGTTTCTTGGGGTACTGAACCCGAATCTGAAGTTTACGCACAAAATTTCGTGACATTGGACAACTTACATTACATTATAAAATATTTAATTTTATTGAAAGGAGTGCAAACGTCAAAATTTTGATAAAATTGCAAATACCTCAAAAACTATTAGGTTTATACGGATAAGGATAATCCAAGAAATACACTAGATTCATAAAAATTGCACCATTACATTTAAAATAAGAAAGTTGACTATATACCAGATGTCTACTGGATGGGCTATGAAGCTAAAAATATTTTCTTCAAATAAATCATAGTCGGTTATGATTATTCTGCAAGTTTCGCAATCTAATTTCAACTAGAACTTCGAAAAATTCTAATGAATGAGTTGGATGGGACAGCCTAACTTTACATTACCAACTGTATGATTTTCTTCAAGCATATGGCTACACTGGATTTCTCTAATCTTTTACATTTAAGATGGGCCAGTAACTCCGTCGGCCGAGGCGAATAAACACAAGTCTGTGTAGTCCTCATTAGCTGTAGTTATTTTTCTCTACCTTGCCCAACACTACCAAATGCTCGTTGTAACGAGTGTTGATCTTTATGACATATACATCAGTGTATTCCCGGATAGACTGAACAAGAGGAAAAAAAAATATTTGTAGCTTAACGAAAAAAATTTCATTCTTTATAAATTTTTTTGCTTGTCTCAAAACTACCAATTCTGAAACAAAAATTTAAATATTTTTTTTTAGCAACTGAGAAAATTACAAAAACATAAAAATTTAAGCAAAAACGTTTCTATATTTAATGTTTTTGATTAAATCAGATTATCCTGTTATCTTCCATGACAACCTAATAAGGAAATCAAGTTACGTGTTATTTGTCAATGTCATGACGTATTTGTTAATCTTTACCGAGAGTTAATAGTGATGCTAGATATAGAACAAAAAGTTTATCTCGTTCAATGTTATGGAACTGGTGAGGCTTCTTATCATTTCGCAATTAAAAAATTTCAACAGAAGTTTCCTAATGTTCACGTGTGCGTTAATGCATTTGGTAGAAAAATTTGAAAGAGGAGGCTAGCCACAGATTTGGCGCACCGATGATTAATGCCATGGCTGAAAGAAATGTGTCTCCGTAAGTGCACGTGCACTTTATACGGCGAATACGTATGGTTGGAGGCTTGCCGCCGCGGTGAGATCCTACCCGATCGGCATGTTGCGTTATCGGTCGTAAAACGTTGCTACGCAACTTCCCATGCGACTCCCAGCTCCCAGTACTAATAACTTAAGAAGCGTTGGGTGAGTTTTGTTAGGTTACGCACACAAAATGGATAAAATGAAGGAAATTAGAATTTGCCAAGATATCGTCCACAGGTTGGTAGAAATTCTGTTAGTTGTTTAAACATAGAGACGATATTACACATCGTACAAAACATTGAGAAACCACGGCCTAATTTACCTGTAGTATCTAACGACGGCAACCGGCAAAATCGTGGTTTTAGTTCATTATGGTACACTAAATGTGGTTGGTTAACTGGTTCAATTGAACGGGAAAGATTATTTTGTTGGCTATGTTTACTTTTTTGTAACCAAACCGATACGTGGTCGAAATTAGGTTATACAGATTTAAAAAATCTACCGCGCGCTATTGAACGGCATTCTAAGTCTAAAGCTCACATTTCATCGTTGTGCAAATTTAAATTATTTGGAAAACAAAATATTGCTACTGTTATAAACAGCGCGCGCAAAGATACAATTAGTGCCTATAATAATGAAGTTAGAGAAAACCGCAAAAATTTAAGAAAATTAATAGACGTAACAATATCTTTAGCATCACAAGATTTAGCTTTTTGGGGACACAATGAGATTTCAGATTCTTTTAATCGTTGATATTATAAAGAATTACTCCAACTCTGTAGTAAATATGAACCTAGTTTTAATAAATTTGTTAGTAGTAATATTTTTTCGGATACATCTAAATCTATACAAAATGATTTAATAGATTGTATTTCTTTTGTATTAAAACAAGAAATAGATACAGAAATTAAAGAAGCTCCGTTTCTTTCTTGGCAAGTAGATGAAACCACAGATATTTACTGTAAGTCTCAATTATCAATCATATTACGTTATGTCAAGAGCGGTGAAGTTATTGAAAGATTTTTTGAGTTTTTTCACGTATCATTCGGTCGAACAGTTGAAGATTTATTTAACCTTTTATCAAATAACAGCGAAAAATATGATTTAAAAGAAAAATTAGTCGCTCAAACATATGATGCTGCATCTGTTATGGCAGGGCATTTAAATGGTTTACAAAGTAAAAAAAAAACAATTGCACCTCAAGCTCTTTTTGTACATTGTTATGTTCATGCCTTAAATTTAGTTTTGAGTAAAGCTTGTAATATAAACAAAGAATCTACAATTTTCTTTTCTAATTTAATTGTTACTGTTTTTAGAGTTTATTTTTGGTTTATTAAGAGGTTTATTTTTACATTTTGATTACCTTTTTACCTATCACCTCATCCAGTTTCCTATCCAGGCAAGATTTCACTCTCCTCTACGTGGTTCTTGCTAGACAATAATTTATATTTTATTTTAATCTATTTTTTTTTCAATTTTTATTCTACACTTACAATGCTACAATAATAACTATAAAAATATAATTTATTGACTGAGAAGGGTTACTTGGGCTACAGTAGCCTCCCTTGAACAAAACGTCACGAGCCGCCACTGGATTTAAGCCCTTTGCAGCATCGAAATTTTAAAACAAAAAAATACGGAAGCGGTAAATTCTATCACTGAAGATATGATACACAATGTTTATAAAGAATTTGTATTTACTACGCTAGCCATGTCACGGTGTGGTTTGTGCGCGAAGAAAATTTCTCGATACGAACACGGAGAAAAATAGGGGTATTTTTACATAATAAATGCTGTATATTTTACATAACTTATCCTGTGTCAACCTCATTACGTAATATATTATGGAAATTATTTTTACTATTTAAAATCACAGATCTGTTGAACGTAATCTAAATATTACACTGCAAAGATGTCGTTTCACATCTGAATTATAGGTATCTAATTATGTAGGTACTTAACCTATGCCTATGCACACATATATGATTAATATTTTTTTTATTCATGCACATTATTCATTCTTTCGTTTAATGCTATTAATATTCTGAAATGTTAAAAAATGTGGTAACGTTTTGGGAATTTATCCCAGGGAATTTTTTTACAGATGGTGATCTCGTATGGCACTAATACATTGCGCATGCGTCTATACTGTAAAATCTATATTACAAGACGTGTTTTTTGGTTATTGTCCTTCCGCCGTTTGGTTCGTTTTCTTTTGTGTGATACGTTATTGTGAACTTTAGTAAGTATTGTTTTTTATACATACCTACTTCACATACAATGAGGTGCAGCATATATAATTATTACTCTTTCAAGTACTATTTCAAAATACAGTACGCACCAATATGTACATACATCGTAATTGGAAAATGTTCGATTTCAATGCTTTGTAGGTAGTTGTAAGATGGCGTTTAAAACGTACAATGGTTTTAACTCTCACATTTATAGATACCACGTCCATAAAGAGACTGTCATAGATAAATGTAAGATACCTCTCTGCTGTACTATTCCTGATTGCAATTTTAAAATCTGTAATAAAAGCAATATGTATCAGCATGTATATATACCGTAAAGTGGGTATTTATCGGACAATTTTTCCACATTTTCTTGTTTTTTGAATTAATCTTTAGAAAAGCTAAATCTTTAATTATGTCACATGTTAGAGGATATATTAACCAAACTTTTCACATATAAAGCAATGTTGTGAACCACCTACGCATATATATATATTTTTTTAAAAGTCTTGTCCGATATAACCCAGTGTTTTGGTATTTATCGGACAGTAATAGTTTTTGATAGAAAACTGCTCAGAAAATGATTTTGTTCGGTATTACCTTTTAGTGGAGGATTTATGGGACAGTTTAAATTTTTTTTTTTTTTTGTAAAGGTTTTAGGGGGCGTTTTTAATGAATCTTAATAACGTATGTCACATAAGTTTTTGGAAAAATAATTAAATTCTTTAAAGTAAGTGTAACGTAATTTATTCAAATGACCACTTTACCAACAGTTTACCATATATTTAAATTAATTAAAACTACAATTAAAATAATGACAGAGGGCCATGGTCCTCGATGGCACGCAGTTTTTGTCTAACTTGTCCCATCATGTTTTGGACGATGTTTATATCAATTTCTCTTATCTTTTGATATATTCTTCGCCTTAGTTGAGCTTCATTTTGAGCTTCCCACCCATCATCATATACTTTTCTGGTCAATAGTCCCCAAAAATCTTCGATGGGTCGAGCTTGTGGCACATTTGGCTGATGTCTGCTCTTGGCACAAAGGGTATGTTGTGAGCTTCTAACCATGTTCTAGTCGTTCTTGCATAATGGCAACTTGCTAAGTCCGGCCAAAACATTATTTCTTCACGTGGATGAGTCGTAGTAATAAACTGTAGCAACTTCGGTAGGCATCTTTCGGTATAAATGTTGGCATTAACTGCCTCACCCCTCACATGCCCAACATAAGGTCGTGAAACTCCTCTCTTCGATATGGGACACCAAACTAGAATTTTATCTTCAAATTTTTTTTTGGTTTTGTATTTAACATTATCTGCACAATTTTCTTTATTATCGGTATAAAAACCATCATTGCCTTTCATTTCTGAGTGAGAGAACGTAAAATATTTTTCATCGTCCATGATGATCACTTTATTGTTTGCAAAATGAGTTCGGCGTAATCTACGACAACACATTGGAATTCTTCGTAACTAGTAGTCCTCTGTATAACGTGGACATTTACGTCTTTTACGAAATTTTAGGCCTTTTTTTTCAATACCTTTCTTACAGTTTCATGAGAAACATTAAATCTTCTGGATAACTTTCGGCATGACGTTCCAACGCGGTCTTTTGCACTTTCACAGATTCGGTTGGCGCGATTTTCGGTCAACATTCCGGGACGTCCGCTTTTTGGTAAATTGAGGCATGGTATACCTTGTTCACATTCTGCAATTGTTCTATAAATGGTTGTCTTTGAAATATTTTGATTCCAAAATATGTTTACAATTTCTTGCTTGGGTACATGTCCAACCAGGCTGTAAATGCTTTTCCGTATTTCAAGTTTGTACGACATAATTGGACAAATTATTTGACATCTATGAAATGTCATAACAAGTTTGAGTATTAATGAACATATGTTTATCATGGTTACTAGATTGCAAGTTATTTACAGTTATTTTTATGCCGACGAAAATTTTCCCAAAACTTATGTGACATACGTTAATAGCAATAAACAATTTTATTTTATATGCAAAAACATAAAATACAAGTAACACGAACGAAAAAAAAACAAATTCTTTTAACAATAAAAAAATAACGTGGCCTCTTTTTAACAATAAAAAAATAAATTAGCTTCTTATGCCTAACAGGTAAGTACCTACCCTTTATAAGACATTATCACAGAATGTGGATATCCCACGATTTTCGGAAGGACTTTTTAACTTAACTTTAATGTCTTTTAATTGTACTTCATTCAGATCAGAAATAGTAGGAAATACAAAAATATTCCGTTTCATTTTATAGTTTCGCATACAGCTAATTGTTATAGAACGTTTTCCAATTTTTTCTACTCTTGCTACAAAATATTTGGGGTTTTCTTTTTTAGTTCTTTTATTATAAATAAAGGACACAACTATAAATGTGTCTTTGGCAATATCATCAATACTGGTAACATCAGTCTTCAAATGTTCAGTCTCATTTTCGGTTTCAGAATCTAATTCTTCCTCGCTGTTAGAAATAATTTCGCTTTCCATTTCGTTTTGGTTTTTGCTGGTGCTTTTACTACTTATTTCGACATGGTCTAGACCAACAGATTTTCCTGCAGGCACATCAAGCTTCTTCATTCCTTTTGGAGCAGGTTTATCTTCAACTTTTGAAGCATCTTGCATGACATTTTGAAATGCTTCCAATAATGCCCCATTAGTGGCGTTTTCGTTCTCTACTGTTCGAGGTTTAATTTTTTTCAAAACAGATTCTGGATTAAATGGACTTATGCCACATGCTTTAAATCCCGCAAGTATATTGGCCTTCACCGTAGGTTCCAAGTTTTGCATTAATCTGCTTAACAAACGAGGAAACTCCGTTTTTGGCAAAACTCCCCTATTATGACTTTTCCAATTATTTAAAATTCGTCTCCAGTGCTCTTTAACAACTTTAAAAATAGCAACGTCCAACGGTTGACAAATGTCAGTTGTATTCGGTGGTAGTAACACAAAGGCTATGTCATTCTGGTTGCAAAGTTCAATAGCACGATATGATATGTGGCTTCCCAAATTGTCTCCAATGATGGCCTTTTTCCCATTTTTACGTTTTAAAAAAGGCAAGGCAATTGTTTCAAACCAGTCTACGAAAACGTTTGCATCAAACCATCCTGATTTGGTAGCATTATAACGAGCGCCAGGAGTGCCACCTTCCATCCAGTTAGGGTAAATATATTTCGCCTTATAAACAACGTAAGGAGGTAAAATTGTTCCATCTGCACAAGCTGTAAACATTAAAGATGTGGATGTTTTTGAAAAATCACACACCCTAGTCGCTCTTTTAGATGTTCTTCTTACAAGGACTTTGACTTTACCTGGGTCATCGGTCAAATTTGTTTCATCATAGTTCAGAATATTACTGGGACGAACTCCAGCAATACTCTCTCCCAGATTTTTTAAATATTCCCTAAGATGTTCTACATCTTGCGCTTCTGCACGGCATCGTTTCATATTCTGACTATTTCGTTTTGAGAGCTCAGAATTTCATTTTAAAAAGTTTGTAACCCAGTCTGTTCCTGGGCAATTGTCTATAAAGCCACTCACAGTTATCCCTTTTCTGTCCAAATATTGTTTAATAAAAGACTGCAAATCTGGTACTGTAAAAGGGTACTTAAAATCTGCAGCAACCCCAAGAGCGGTCGTAATTTGTTCTTCCTCTACAGCAGATAAAACAGGCGGTCTTCCAAGTTTATCTCCATGTTCACCCCTATACTTGTCGTATAATGTACTTTTGGACACTCCACACATATCTGCAGCCTGTCGAAATAAGTAGCCTTGTTCTAGGACCAATGCTAAACTATCTTCTATCTTCTGATCTTCGTAGTTTCGTCTATATGCAGACCTCAATTTGTGGACATGTTTCCGTGTCATTTTGTCCGATAATACCCTCAAAAAGCCCGTTTTTCGAAACTCTACAACTTTCTGAACTAAAGCGGCTTTAAATTTAAAAAGTTATATTTGCAAAACATTCCTGAGATTATACACTGCAAAAAATTACAGTAATTTTACTATAGTAAATCGGAAATATTACATGAAATAACGTTGTGAATTTACTACGATAAATCATGTAAACCTTGTTTTACCTGTTTTTTCCAGGATATTTGAGATGGAAAGAGAAGTTTCGGTAAAATTTACAGTTATTTCATGTACTTTTAAGATGTAATAAAAATGAAAAGAAAAAATACTGTAAAAAACATGTAATATTTTGCGATTGTTACTAAAATTTACTGGAATATTTGGGTAAAATTACCTTCAAATGCACAAAATTCATACGCCGCAATGTGATTGGTTATTGGGTTATTTGCCTGTGCACGTAGGTAATTCTAGTCAGTTATGGTGACGCATAAACAATCGCAAGTTTATTCCTGTTTGTGTGTTCCCTCAAGCATTGTAAACGAATTAGGTAAGATGGTTTTATAAAAATACTCATTTTAATATATTTTCACATGTGGTTAATACAGCAATTCTTTTTTGCTTTAAATATTTCACCGATTTTACTTATTGTTAATACTTTGGAGGGTATTCTGATTCATGATGGAACACACGCCAATATTAAACATAACCTAATGTTTTCATAAATTATTTATTGCTCCATGAATATAAACACAAATTGATTAAAAATTTCACTATTATTCACGATTCACTGTTAAAATTAAAAAAATGCTAAACTTATTTACTTAAAACAAAACCTTTAATACATTAGTTTTGTATTGGGGTGTTGCGATAAGTAAAAATTATATTTATCTTTTCCTTCTTGTAGTGGAATATTTATTCGTGCACAAGCTGTAGGTACCTATTTACATTAATTTCATTTGATCTATTTACTGATATATAATAAAATAATGGAAGTAACATTTGTTTCTCTTTTTTTTGTTTCAGAGCAAAATTCAATGAATTTGATAGCATTTGGTTCGGAAATAGCCATTAAATGTCAGATAAAGGAAATTTATACTTTTTATTCTACTGAAGATTAATAAAATATGTATTTGCTTATTCTTAGTTTTATTCCTATAACTCAACAACATTGACGTTTTGCAAGTTCTGAAGCTGCAACAAAATTGTCTAATAACTAAGAATTTTATTGTTTTAGTTCTTATTATGTTTTATAATCCTATAGTAAGGATACTTTGCCTTTAATTAACGAGTTACAGTATGCTGTAAAAAGTAATAAGGTTGTAATCAGAATCACACATGCAAAGGAATTTTCTGTGCAATGTATATTTACACCTGTAATATTCACCTTCTTAGTATTTTTACCTGCCTTCCTTATAAAATTACATGACAAAATTACTTGACTGTTCGGTAAATATACAATTTATATAAATATTACATATGAATTTTACAGAACGTTTGAAAAATACATCAGTGTATGAAATTTTACTGGATGAAGTAAATTTACCTGTAATATCGTAGGCAACTTTGTTACCAACGATTTTACATGTAATTTTACTAGAAATTTTTTTACAGTGTAACCTCAAAATATTTTCACAGGCACAACTTTCTAGAACAAGCGGATTAGGGGAACACTAATTCAGGCGGGAAGTTTAAATTTTGTCTCTGTTGTCCGATATAACCCCAGGTGTCCGATATATACCCATTTTACGGTACATGTGAGAAATTGTGCAGCTTTGAAATGTCTCTTACATGGTGATTTAACAAAATATTGAAATCAATGTATTGTTACCACGTTATTACATTAAATAAACTGAAATTACACTGTTATTTTTGTTTTATTTTAACTATAAGTACCAAAACGTTAGAAACTCTAACGTGGGCTAATTCAATTGCCAGGATATAACAGAAATAAACAGAATACAACAGTTAAAGACGTGGAAAACTATTTAACGGAAAAAGGTTTTCCAGAATTTCAATGCGAGAAGGTGGTTTCTAAAAGGCTTGATATATATTCATCTTTCAAGGTGGGGGTACATTGGGGGCATTGATGAGTTGAAGAATCCAGATTGTTGGCCAGAAGGTACTTACGTCAACCGTTTTCTCTGGAAGATGAAATTACACAAAGAGGGAGCGTGATATGCGACAAACGAGATTTTACAGATACTTCTATGCATAATCTTTCTATTTTTTTTATGCTAATATTCAATGTTTAAGGAACAAACTTAATGATCTTGAAATTATGTTGCATGCAGATAATATTGATATTGTCTGTTTATGTGAACACTGGTTAAAAGTTAGCGAAGTACAATCCTTAAAATTATCAAATTGTAATTTAGCTGTACAATTCTGTAGAGTACAGTATAAGCACGGAGGTGTGTGTATATTACTTAAAAATAACATAAATTACAAGGACATTAACATATTAAGCAATTTTAGTAGCGAATGAGACTTTGAAGTTTGTGGTATCATGTATATGAATTAAAATTAATTATTGTTTTCCAGAGACGCTGTAGAATGCACGATATCTACAGTTGCTCACGAAAGTATCCGGCCACCAAGCAGTTTATCGAAACGGCCAGAATATTACTAAATTATAAGGTGATCAGGAACAACTACTGCGCATATTACATTCATTTATTAATACTACTTAAGTCAAACAAACTTTTAAATTGAAAATAAAACAAATTACTGTAACAAAAAATATAACGTAAAATACGCACTATAGCAAGCACACAGAAGTATCCGGCACCTAACTATAAACATCAAAAACATTAAAACTTTTTAAAAACGAAATTAATACTAAGTGGGATAACATCTGGATTTTATAATGGCTCTCAGTCTGTTGGGCATTGAATTGGCTAACTTACTTGTTACACTAGGGCTTATTGCTTCCCATTCTTCCGTTTGGTGCTAAGACTAGATTTTAATATTGCTCACAAAATGTTCAATGGGGTTAACGTCTGGTGACTAAGGGGGGTTTTTAGTTGATTTCTGACATTTTATAGAATCCATTCCTTAGTTTTTTGAGAGCAGTGCTTCGGATTATTGTCCTGTTAAAAGATGAAGTTAGTTACTATTAAGAACAACCCATTTTTAAGCACCCGAAATGTTTGTGCGGACATGCAAACAGCCACAGGAAAATCAGTCAGTGTGGAAACTATTCGTCCAGAGATTCGAAGCAGTGTGTATAATGGACGTGTAGCTAGGAAAAGCCCTGGGTTAGTGAAATTAACAAAAAGAAAATGTTGTAGTTTGCTACCACTTACGTGAATCAGTCTGACGAATTTTGGAATACGGTCATTTGGACGGACGAGGCAAAATTCGAATTGTTTAGCGATCACCAGGTACAGCGTTTAATCGCGAAAATCTACAACCAACTGTGAAATACGGAGGTATGGTTCAATTATGGTGTGGGGATCCATGACGGCGGCTGGTGTTGGAAAATTAGAGTTTATTGATGGCAAAATGGATCACATTCATTATATTAATATATTCAAAAAAAAAAAATTGAAAGCTAGTGCAGAAAAATTAAGGCAGGAGGTAACTTCATCTTTCAACAGGACAATGATCCGAAGCACTGCGCTCAAAAAACTAAGGAATGGATTCTATATAATGCCAGAAATCAACTAGAAACCCCTCTGTCACCAGACGTTAACCCCATTGAACATTTGTGGCCAATATTAAAACCTAGTCTTAGCACCAAACGGATTTCCAATAAAGAAACGCTAAAACAACATCTGTTGGAAGAATGGAAAGCAATAATCCCTAGTGTAACAAGTAAGTTAGTCAAGTCAATGCCCAACAGACTGAGAGCCATTATAAAATCCAGAAGTTATCCCACTAAGTATTAATTTCGTTTTGAAAAAGATGTTACTATTTTGATGTTTATAGTTAAGGGCCGAATACTTCTGTGTGCTTGCTCTAGTGCGTATTTTACCTTATATTTTTTGTTACAGCAATTTTTATTATTTTCAATTTAAAAGTTTGTTTGACTTAAGTAGTATTAATAAATGAATGTAATATGCGCAATAATTGTTTCTTATCACCATATAATTTAATAATATTCTGGCCCTTTCGATAAACTGCTTAGTGGCCGGATACTTTCGTGAGCAACTGTATATGCAGGTTTTAAAATGTTGACATGAGTAGTACCTAATTATTGTGTTCTGGGCAATAGAGTTTTGTTTAAAATATGCGGACATCAACAAACACAGATAAACATAAAAATTACTAATATCTCTGTAAATTGTTTGGGTCAAGGGTCTCCTTTTTCGGTAAATTTTATCAATGTTTCGATTCAGCCTTGTCATTGGTACTTCTGTTTTTTTCTTTATACGTTCGTACGTACGACAATTAATATTATTAAAAAGGACTTTAGAACGTTACGAGGATTAATGAGATACTTAATCACGAAGTATGTATACATTACGTAGGAAACACACACCTGTGCGGATTCATAAATACATACATAGGTACGTTGTCTATAAGTGTAGTATTGCATTATCACAAGCTTGAACGTCCTTCACTCAGGTAATCAACCGGCGTGAGAGCACGGAAAAAAAGGACGAATAGAGATAGATTAAAAATAAAATTAATTAGTTTTGTATTCGTTATTATTGGTTTTAATTAGAACAAAATACTATTTGGAAGCTTCTTGATGGAAAAGGTTTACATAAATGCAGGAGAGAGTACTAAACTTGAACACTTGCGTACGGATTTCACGGGAATAAGGTAGCTCTAATTGGAAGCTGTTCTTAATGTATTTGACAGATTAGATGGGCGCAAAATTAGAAGAGCTATTAACAGTCAATGATGAGGTAAACATAATGATTTAATTGTTTATATTGCGTTTTCCATAGTAAGACATGATTTCTGTTTAACAAATAATAGTATTGTGTTGTTATTTATTAAAAGAAGTGCTACGACTCTTACATCATTACAAGCAGAAAAACATGCACTGCATTAAAAAAAATACTTTGGTTCCTAACTCAAAAATGCTAAGCGAAATTATAAATTGAAGAGGAGGTTGTCATGTTTTACTTATTTGAAACTAGGGTTTTTGACATATTTTCGTCAATTTTATGCAAAAAGTGCTAATATTTAAAAACAGCAGTATACTGGGTGATTTTTTTTATCTTGAGACAACGGAATATCTCTAAAACACTGCATCAAATTAAAAAAGGATCTTAATTAGATTTGTTATAATGTAGGGGGCTCACTGAATGGTGCCGAACTCGATCCCCCACCTGCGCAAAAAATATGATTGTGAATGTCTGGAAAAAATACACAAAAAAGAAAAGCAAGCAAACATGATTTTGTGTTTTGTGCCAAGGGAAAGCCTTCCAGTAACACTGGAATTTCGTTCTGCAAGATATTTCGATATTTTTCACCATTTAAGTTTCCATCGATGAACTATGGGGCAATAGGCTTATGCCAATTATTCTACACCAAACATTTACGTTCCAAGGATGTTGATGTTCAACTTGGCGCAACCAATGGGGATTTTCGATACACCAGTAATGCGTGTTGTGCCGATTTACCGTACCGTGATTTGTGAATGTTGCCTCGTCAGAAAATAATACTCGAGCAAAAAAATTGGGATTATCTTGTATCCGTTGAAGCGCCGATCGACAAAATCGCACTCGATTTTGAAAATCATCGCCATGAAGTTCTTGATGCATGAAAACTCTAAATGGATGATATTTCCTACGCTTCAATATTTGGACTGAGAAATTTCTGATCCTCGAGTACTAATGTGCGGATTATTAGCTACTGCAGCTAATACCGCGGTTTCATTATTTTCTCCAGCAATTGTTTTTCGGCGATTACGTTTTCTTGGTTGTACAGTTCCTTCGCTAGAGAACTATTGAACGACTCGGTACGATCGCACCTTGTCGGGAAAACGTTGTGAATAAAGATTAACAGCATATTCCTACCACTTTCTCCATAGATGTAAATCATTTCAATTCCCTCTTGTAATGTTATATAGCCTCCATTACTGTTCAAATATTCAACACTAACTAATTTGTATTGGATTAATAATTAATAACCTAAATGGGGATCGGACAATGTGTAAGTATTCACAGATTGTCAAATACTGAATAAAGTACGGTTTTGTATCGTTGAATAGCGTTCCAATTGCGAGTAAATAAATGTATCGAAGTGAAGGAGCACAGTTTCGAACACATGGCTTTTTGAAATGTTAGTTTATGTTAAAATAAAGAAAACACAAAATCATGTTTGCTTGCTTCTCTTTTTTGTGTATTTTTTCTAGACGTTCACAATTATTTTTTTTGAGATTACAGCGCAATCTGTTACGAATAGAAAAAAAAACTTTCAAACAAAACTACAAACTTGAGGGCGTAGAATCCGAATCTGCAATACAAAATGAGGGTTCCTATTTAAGATTTCAAAGTTGTCCCTCCTCCCACTCTGTGAGGGTGAGGTGGGGGATCGATTTCGGCACCATCCGGTAAGCCCCCTCCATTATAACAAATCTTATTAAGATATTTTTTTGATTTGATGCAGTGTTTTAGAGATATTCCGTTGTCTCAAGATAAAAAACTCACCCAGTATACAGGGTTTTCCACGGTAGCCGTTCGTTAGAAGTTTCCGAGGTTAGAAAAAACCTGGAACTCTGAATTTTTGGAATCCGGGGCTATTCAAGATTCTCTTTCATTTTAAATTCTTTTCAGGGTCTTACCACTTCCGGTTATACCGGAAGTCGCCATAAACTTTCTTATTTTAAATGGAACAGGCTGTATATTATTTCATTTTTACATTCCTGAGAAAATTTTATGATGAGTTCTAATAGGTTTCCCTATACCTATGTTCAACTGCTACTTAGATATCTTGATTTTCTTGAAAATTTTGAAAGATGTAGAGTTATTTGCAGCACAGTATTTTTTGCCCATTTTCGACTGGTAATAAACACTTCTAGGGTAGATGGAAGCACAAGAATGACACTTTCGAAAACCACATTGACAATTGATTTGTCGCATACAGCCTGTCCAAAACTGCATGACCAATTACAAAATCTTCAAAGTTGAAAAAGTTCTTTTTTCAAATGGAACACCCTGTGTATTATTGGATGATCAGATGCAGAATTTAATTCTGCATCGATTCGCTATGACTTTCCCTATACCTATTTACAACGGTTTTCTTGTTATGTCAATATTTTCTGTTTTAATGTGATTTTTGACAGAAACTGAAACATCGTATGTGTTTCATTTTAATTAGAAAATGGAAACAAAACATGAACATAAGAAAATTTGAAACGTAGTAACAAATGAAAAACAAAAAAATTAGGAACATAATGACAAGAAAAAATAAAATAAATTGAACGAAATAACTACAATAATTGTTCTATGTGACCACCATTTTGGTTCAAACACTGAATCACTCTATCAGGTACTCCTCGCGAAACCGATCTCCGAAGTTCGTCTGGGGTTATATTGGTGAACGCATCGTGAACACGGTTCAATAGTTCCTCTCTCGGTAATACAGGTGTAGAGTACACTTGCTCTTTTATGCGACCCCACAGGTAAAAGTCCAAGGGCGTCAAATCGGGTGATCTGGGTGGCCAGTTCCAGGGTCCCTGGGGACCAATCCACCGCTCCTCGAACATCAACGTCAATTGTTGATGTACAGCTAGTGTGGAGTGCGCGGGAGCACCATCTAGTTGATACCAACTGTTTGCTCTCTCTCCTGGAGGTAGAGTATTTAAAAAATCACTAACAAATACTCTAAGTATCTCTAGATATCTAGCCCCATTTAAACTTTCATCGTAGACTTGATATGCTACGCTATTGTCCATAACCAGACAAAAAACATTAAAGCTAAACCGGTCCTGGTGATTATTTTCCCTTAAGACGTGTGGATTATCTTGTGCCCAGTAGTGAATATTTTGACGATTTATAATTCCTTGCCTGCTGAATTTTGATTCGTCAGTCCAGATAATTTTATAAAGGAATCTTGGATCTTCTGTCATTTTTGTGCACATGAACTCGCAGAGGGCGACGCGTCTTGCCTAATCACCAAGGCGTAAGCCTTGCACAGTTATTTCACAAAAAGGATGCACTTTGTGTTTTCTTAATATCCTATGAATTGAAGTTCTTGATATGCCCAAATCCAGCGCTGCTGCTGGAATTGAACTCCGTGGATAAGCTTGAAAATAAGCCAAAACATTCACCTCGTTAGCTTCATTATCTATTACTGGCTTTCGGTGATTACGAGTTGCCTTTACACTCCCAGTTTCCAAAAACCGAGCTTCAATTCTTGCAAATTTTCCAGGAGTCATTGCTGGTAAGTCCGGATATCGCTCGTGAAATAATCTACATGTGCGTCTGACAATTCGTTCACATTCACTGTGCGTATAAAACAAATTTAGCAGATCATTATTCGAATATTCTTCAATATTCTCCATTATTAACTGTATTTCATAGAATTAGCAAAATAGAATTGTACTACTTTGCCATAAAATCAACAACTGTCAAGTTACTTGTTCTAATTGCTCTTATAATCAATGCTTACTGGATACGATTTTGTAGTTTTATTAGATTTTAGTAAAAAATATGGAATAACAAGAAAACCGTTGTAAATAGGTATAGGGAAAGTCATAGCGAATCGATGCAGAATTAAATTTTGCATCTGATTATCCAATAATATACAGGCTGTTCTATTTGAAAAAAAGAACTTTTTCAACTTTGAAGATTTTGTAATTGGTCATTCAAATCAATTGTCAATGTCGATTTCGAAAGTGTCATTCTTGTGCTTCCATCTACCCTAGAAGTGTTTATTACCAGTCGAAAATGGGCAAAAGATACTGTGTTGTAAATAACGCTACACCTTTCAAAATTTTCAAAAAAATCAAGATATCTAAGTAGCAGTTGAAAATAGGTATAGGGAAACCTATTAGAACTCATCATAAAATGTTCTCAGGAATTTAAAAATGAAATAATATACAGGGTGTTCCATTTAAAATAATCATTCGTGTACTTGCACCTACATTACCAAAACGTTTTAGCGTCTAATAAAAAATGAGAGCCGTTCCTTAAATAGATGATAGTCGCTGATAACTATACTTTGCAAGTTTCAAATTAAAATTCATATTAGAAACTTGAAAAATTCTAATGAATCAGTTGAAGGAGATAACCTACATATGACTTATCACTGCTTTAGAATTTAAAATCTAACTTTTTCTTTTCCACGGATCGCGAATATCGAGAAAAACTGTTCATAGTAATTGTTTTAAAATTCGCATTACAACCACAGAATTAAAGACTATATATATATATATATATACAAGGAATTGTTCTGAAGTGAATTTCTGGAATTGTGAAATGCAGACAATTAATAGTTGGATGGTGTATTTTTAACCTTGGCTTTTCCGTAATTTCGTAATTTATATTACGTACGATAAAAGTTAGGATTCCATTACGTATTGTATTATATATACAGATGCTGGTGTACTGTACACTGGTATAATTTATCAAAATAATTTGTTTAGAAATACCATGTAATACATAATATATTCTTAGACATCGATTTCAATGTAAGTATGACTTTTTTTTAATTCTTACTTTCGATTATTACTTTTCTTATGTCTTACCGTGAATGTTGAATTAAAATTTTGTAGTCGACCTATTTAGTTTTTTCTCCTTTATTTTGTCACAAAATAAATAGTATGCAAGACGTCTCAAACCGTATTATGCCCAACGTGAATGAAAAACAACTTTCAACTCGATAACTCATCGACCTTACATTCTCCGATTTTAAACAAAATAATGCAATTAAAAACACTTCCTAGGTGACATTGACTTGAATTGAATGTATTTCCGAATATATTTTCGCGTAGGCGTTTACCGCTTGCTTTTATAGTTTCATCTGGTCGAACTAATAATGTGTAAAGACCAATTAGCTATCCGCTACTGTTACGTACACTTCCTGATCCTTCGTTTGAACGTTCTTGCAACAATTAATTATACGCTTATAACACATTGTATTCTTTATTCCGTGCAAAGGAATTTTAATGCTTACTTATTATTGGCAAATCATATGTGTGTCAATCAACACCGGGTAAACTTACAGGTCTTTTAAATGAATTTTTATCGAAGATTTACGTTCCGGCATTGCAACGGTACAAGGAAATTTATTGCTAGCGTACAATCCACAGGTAATAATCGATAATAAATAATTAGGGAAGGGACATTAGAATTGTTTCATTAACGCAAGCGAGCAACTAGTCCAAGAAAGGTAAATATAAAAGCAATAAGCAACAGTGTATACAGCATTAAGATCCAGATCAAGAGCAGAACCTCGTCTTGTAATTAAAAAACGTCAAATGTGCAAAAAAATGTAGGTCACGAAGAACTGTCAGTATAGCAATGTTAAGTTGATTTTATCTATTAAGTTTAAGTAATTTTTTTACTGATTGTGAGTTTCTTTTCATGGATTTATTTTCATGGTTAGCGGTAGTAATCATTTACGAAGTTTAATAAAAATAATGTGTCAGTTATTTTATAAGACAAGTCATATTAATTAAGACACATATTTGCAACAATAAACTTCTGAATTAAGCGAATAATTAAAATAGTAAACTATTTCTTTTGGTCCGTTAATATCGCACAAGCTGTTAGGTTTTAAGTAACTTCAAACATCACCTTTTTCATATGATAGATGGACAAGGTGATTCATTAAGGGTGGCCCCCGTCATATCTCGGTAAGGGTTGATCCTAGAGCTTAGGGAAAAAAATTATACTAGTAAATGTAGTCATCAAAACATCTTTAAAAATATTTTTAAGTTTCGGAAGTTCCAGCAAGATGCCGTAATTTGTTATGCTTTTCCATTTCTTATTCTTTTCAATAATTTTCCTTTATTAAGTAAGGTTGGTGAAAAGTAAATGTAAAATAAGCATCTCAAATTATCTATAAGTTTGGTATATGACACTTTGAGATTGCGCCTATTATAAGGTGGTGGGGCAAGTATACTTTCTGTCACACAAAAGTCCTTGTAACTTTAGTGAATATCAACCGAATTTCAAAAACTTGGACTCATTGTGAAGAGAATATCAAATAGATGAAGAGCATAAATAATATTGTTTGCTTTACTGTTTTAAATGGAAACTATAGATGGCGGTATCTCCTAGTTTGTTCTATTAATGTGATATTTTCGAAAAATTCAAATGGAATGGTATCATTATAATAAATCCAAAAAAATGAGAACGGATAATGACAGTTTAACCTGTCATAACCGCAAATTCATGTCTGTTGGTGTTCCTAAGAATTTTCTAAACCTTTTGTTCACCCTGTAAGCTGTAAATTTAATTAAATTACTGAGAGTACGTCAAGTGAAAGACTCGACCGCCGTTGTTATAATTAAACTTTTCTATCGTTGACGTGACGACTTGCTTGAATTACTTTCGTCATAGCATAACATGTACATAACCTAAAAGTGTTTTCTGCATTCTTATGAAATTTTGTAATTTGTTTAAAGAAAACGTACAATGTGTTCTAAAGATATTAAGAAAAAAAACATTGAACATTATGTGAAGATTCCACAGCAGTTTCCAGATACTTCGTTTGCAGAGCAATTTGATGTCACGAACAACTTTTGAGGTACCTATGTATTATCCGCATAACATTAAAATAGTAATATAAGTGTATATACACCTTTGTGTCTGTGTTCATGTTTGGATTGGTACCTATATAAAAATATATATTTTTTATTTTGAAAAGTGATGATGAACACATTAAGAAGATATATATTCCATATGATACACAATTGTTAATTGTATTGTGGGTTCTAGCTACACCAGTTAGTTTTAGAAGTGTAGGTGAAAGATTTAAAATAAAGAAAGGAGTGGTGCATTTTATATATGTGCAGTATATTAGAAAATTACTTCCGCTTTTATAAAGTGGCCTTCTCGTCATGCAATACAAGAAACTCAGCAATCCATCCAAAGGAATCGTGGGTTTCCTGGGGTCGTAGGATTTATTGATGGAACATACATTAACACAAGTCCTTTTTCTTGACTTTTTAATATATATATGTTTAGATCTTCTTGGTTTTTAAAGTCATATAGTTAAACAACAATAGTTAAACAACATTAGATTGAGTAAGACGTTTCGGATTATTTATAAAACCTTAATCATTTACATTTTTAAAAATTAATAATGTATAAAATAAAATTTTGAACATTTTTTGTTTTATTGATAAAATCAGTTTGTTTTTTGTTTTAATTTGAAAGAGTTTTGAAATGTTTTATATAAAGATTGTTTTGTGAATTGTGTCAGTTGTATTAGTTATGGTAGGTTATGGTTAAATATATATACCATAGCTAATACAACTGCCACAATTCACAAAACAATCTTTATATAAAACATTTCAAAACTCTTTCAAATTAAAACAAAAAACAAACTGATTTTATCAATAAAACAAAAAAATGTTATATATTTTTATACATCAAAATTTTATTTTCTACATTATTAATTTTTAAAAATGTAAATGATTAAGCTTTTATAAATAAACCGAAACGTCTTAGTCAATCTAATAGTTGTTTAACCATATGACTTTAAAACCCAAGAAGATCTACACATACATTAACATAAGAGCACCTTTAGAGTCCACTCGCTATTAAAATAGAAAAAAAACAGGCATCCTTAATTTTGCAAGCAGTTTGTAATGATAGACTGTTATTAATGGATATATATTTTGGTGAGGTGGGTAGCCTTCATGACAGCCGGGTTTTTAGTCGAAGCCCATTAAATATGTGCTTACAAAGAGAATCTGTTAAATTTTTGGGAAACAATTGTCATTTTTTAGGTGATTGTGCGTATAAGCTATCAAATGTTATGTTGACACCTTTTCGAGACAATGGACATCTGTTGGATGAAGAAGTACACTACAACAAAACCCATTCTAATATACGTATCAATATTGAACGTGCATTTGGATTGCTAAAAGGCAAATGTAGAAGCCTAAAATACACTCCAACAACTTTAAATATATTAGGGACCATGTTATCACCTGTTGTGTACTCCATAATTTTCTTTTGTTAGAAAAAGATTATGCGGTGGTAGTTAATGAAACTGTTGAAGAAGACCATGTTTCAGTCCTGGATGATGAACCAGCACATAATGATGATCAGGCAGAGGGATCGCAAAAGAGAAATAACATTGCTGCTATGCTATATATCGTGTAGCATACTTCTGCTCGGCAATAACAGCATTTTATAAACTTTTAAAACACACAGCCGGTATATCGTAAGTTTCTTCTTTGGAAAAATAAGGTATTACTGAGCAATAATTACACTGGTCAACAGTGAAATTGCTTCTTAGGTGAAAGTACCCAATCCTGAATGAATTCAACGTGCTGAACACGAATATCACATTGAAAAAAGTTGATTGGCTCACGTTCCAGAGATATTGACGTTTTGTCCATTGTATAGATGCTATTGCATAATGTAATGCAATTTAGTGAGAAATTAAGAAATTTTGCGTCATATTGCATCACCCCTTCATGCAAAGAAGTTAATGCAGCATTTGCAAGTGTCTGGTTGAGGATATGTTGGCTTTGTTTCATGAATTCGGCTGCAATATGTCCTTAAAGATCCACTTTC
Source organism: Cetonia aurata (assembly GCA_949128085.1). Lineage (NCBI taxonomy): Eukaryota > Metazoa > Arthropoda > Insecta > Coleoptera > Scarabaeidae > Cetonia > Cetonia aurata. Next base: position 23,343,546 of record OX421890.1, on the reverse strand, counting down.
TTGATTCCCACTTAGATTTCTTTCCTGATAACTGCGGGCAGGTCAGCGATGAGCACGGCGAACGCTTTCATCAGGACATTGCCACCATGGAGCAACGGTACCAAGGCAAATGGTCTAGGTCAATGCTAGCTGACTATTGTTGGACAATCAGTAGAGATGCTCCACAAGTCCACTACAAACGGCAGGCCAAAAGAAGTCGAAAGCCAGAAGCAGACTAATGTTTTCTTACCATGTATTATAATATTGACATAAGTACACTTTTTCTGAAATATGCGTAAATGTTTTCTTACCATGTATATTGACATAAGTACACTTTTTCTGAAATATGCGTACATATTACAGAAAACCCGTAGCCAATTCAGCTTTTTCTTAGTCATTTTCGTGTTCAGCACATTGAATTCATTAAGAAATGACTATTTTCAGCTTGGAAGCATGAACTTTTTGAAAATTTGTTGCCCAGTGTTATTGCAAAGATTACAATTCACTTTGACACATTGACAGATGTAAAAACTAAATAATGGCAATTGATTAAATACTATGAATATTTCACAGGTTACTACTTGGTGTTAATAATTAAACGTCACATAAGAAAATACAATTAAATACAATTATTTTGACGTAGGATTTATAATCCAGCCCCGGAAGAATTATAAATCTGGGATACGTTATTCGTTTTCGTCGAGTTTACAGAACGAGTTAAAATTTAGAATTTACAAAAGCCACATTATCCTTGGAAACACTTGGAACAACAGAAATTGGAGTCAGCGTGAACTCCACTAATCAGACTTAATTCCTGTGTACACCCAAAAATGTCCGGTCTAATGCGTAGTCTAAACGCCGCGTGCAACTCGGGTGCATGGAACGTTGGGCTTACACTGTGACTTAGACCGGACATTTTTGGTTCCGTGGGTGTACCTATGTATAAGGAATCATGGACAATGTTTCGAATACCTACTTAAAATAATGATAGATATTACTACCTACTATTTATACTTCTATGTGAATAAATATTCTTTCGGTGTGTTTTTATTTAAGTTCTTTTGTGAAAGTACTTAATTACCGTACTTATAACTTATAAGGTGAGCCAAAAGTTTAGAAAATTTACAAAAATCGAATTATATAATTATGGAGTGATGTGAATAGATATCAAGTTGCGGTTTTGTTAGGTTAAGCGGTCATTCCTAATTCCTTTATTCAATATAATTATATCATTACATGAAACGTCATTGAGTAAAAGTAAATACTACAATAAAACAGAAATAAAAGAATAAAAGGCATCAATAAAAACATATATGTATGTCTATATATGTATCTATAGACACTTAATTAAGTAATATAATAATAATAGTAAATCCATTTATTGAAATAACACATGAAGCATACATAATTTATAAACGAAACCCATACACCAATACAATCAATAATGAATAATCAAAGTAACATCTTACATGTATATATCAAAACGGAGGGGGGTCAGACAAGGTCTGTTATTATCACCCCTCGGCATACATTGGTAAAAAAAAAAAACAAAAAGAAATATATAAATGAAGCAGGCCCTGAATTTAATAATTCTTCCAAGTTGTAGAAGCCACATTTCGGAGAACTAAGCCGTTTGTGGAAAAATATTTCTAACAAAAGATATTCAGAATTGTGGAATATAATAAACTACTTATATACAAGGTGTTCCATTTGAAAACAATATATTATTGTTATTATTCCTGGCAAGCTTACGGATCACTCGATGTATGTAAAAATATGTTTAGATTGTAAAGTTATTACAACCATATAAATTTCAATTATCAAAATTTTAATTCAGCTAACAGTTATCTCATAAATGAACTTTGCTATTTAAAAAAGACTCTGTATAATATGAAAATATATAGGTAGTGATTATTGATAAAAATATAATCGTTTGGTATCGTTTTCTTGATATTTATGTATCAACACAGGTTTGCAACATTGGTTTGCTTCTACAATAATACCTAAAACTTGTTTATACTGAAATGAGTCTTTTGTTATACTAAGGTTATAAGAGTTTAATTGATAGTTTCCATTTTTTAAATGAAAGTAGCAATTATTACAATTCCAAAGCGGTATATACTACCACTAATTGTAAGATGAAGTAATACTAACTTCAAGTTGCAACATTTGCTCAAGAAATGATACTGGTTATACAGCGTATTATGCAGTGAATGCTGTTTTACATGTTCTAACTATACAGAAAGAAACCCTAGTAATTCAGAAACTATTAGAGATAGATATAGGGAATGCTAATTATATCTTATAGAGAATAATGAAACAAATCGTATGCATTAATAATATACAGCCTGTTTCTTTTAAAATAAGTGAGTTATTGCGTTTTATTAGTCAATAAATTTCAACAACCTTTGCTGTCATTCTGTATTATTATTTTACTGTTACATTAACTTTGTATAATACTACACCGTACTGATTACATAATTATAAAATGTCAACATCCTAATTAAAACATTTCTTCTGTTATTGATTTTATATTACGTTGTCGATAAAACATCATAAGTTATTAAAAATCCATTTTTCTCGGAAACTATCAAATATACCGGGTAATTATGAGAATAATGGGGTGATAATAGGTGTCAATTACCTCAAAAATTATAAAAAGGTTTTTAACACTGCGTCTTTATTAATGGATTTTAAAAGTTTTGGCACTAAAAATGTAAGAAAAAATTCTTTAAAGTGAAATTGATAAGACCCACCCTAGTTACATTTGAAAATAGTTAATTTTAAGAAAAAAAACTATGTTTTGAAATTTTGACGGAAAATATCTAAGGACAGATACAAAAAAACATCAGATTTGAAGTACTTCTCATGATAACAATGCAAACCAAAGCAATTTATGAGAATCACAGCCATCTAGTTTCGGTTTTAAAATTTACATGAAACATACCTATTTAAAAAAAAAAAAATCCGCAGATGGTTTCATCATGCGTAGAATAACACACTAATTCAAAAAATGTAAAAACATACAGGGTGTTTCATTTAAAAATCAAAAGCTCGGCACGCTTCCGGTCAAACCGGAGGTAACTTGCACATTCAAAGTTATTGCAGAAACTCACAACGTGAACTACTATAAGCCCTCCAAAATTTAAATTTTTATCTGAAATAAGAAAAAAGTTACAGAATGTATCCACCTCGCATTGTCACCCGTTATGTAGGGATAAGGAAGTCTTAACAAAACATATTTATAATACCAAAAAAAATAAATTATATACAGGATGTTCTATTTAAAATAAGGAAGTTGACAATTGTTTCCGGTATAAGCGCCAATATTGCCAATATTTTTATTCGAAAAAACCCTTAAATACAAATTTTCAGCATTCAACTAGTATTAACGCCGCACCCTGTAAAATAATTCTATTAACATTCACAATTACTTTATTCGCTTGTTGCAATTGATTCGCTATTTTCAAAAATTAATTTTGGGGTACTGTCTGTTGTAGTATTTAAAAAAATTAACTTTTGAAGGAGGTACCTATCTAAATCCCCCCAAATATCTTAATGTTAATTATAGCAACCGGGTTTACCGACAGATATCAGTGTCAGTGCCAGTTGTCCGAGCCGCTTAGGCAGAAGTTTATTAAAACGGCAGAACGGTAAATATGCAATTAGTGCACTTCTTACAGTGTGAAATTATTAAATAAATGCTTTTCTGCTATTACTGTAATTTAATACGATATGAAAAATAAAAATTGCCTCATATCATATCAATTTACAGTGATAGTAGAAAAGCATTTTTTTAATGATTTCACACTGTAAGAAGTGCACTCACTAATTGCATATAACTAATTTTCGTTTTCGCCAGTGCTGTCGAGATCGCCAGATATTAAGAACTGATTAACCGATTTTTACTCACATCAACTTTACTAAAACCGGCTATTTTTCGGACAGAGTCGGTTTTATATATCGTAAGACCTATGGGTTTTGACTTGTGACCCTAGTATATCACGATTTGTCGCACAAACCTGCCACTGATGTGTCATACCATTGAGCCATGCTCATAATAATAAAACACATAACACAGAAATCTCTACTAAGAATATAAAATATATATCAATCCTTATGTTAAAAACTTATCAGAAAAAATCAATGCTATATTAAAACCTTACTTTATAAAAATAGCACATAAAAACAATAATAACTTAAATCATTGCTTCACAAAATTGAAATAAAAAACTCCGTCCTTTAAAAATTGCCATTTAATCTATTCAATCCCTTGTAATGATTGTAAAGAATATATATATTGGCTAAAGAAAACAATACCTTAAAAATCGTATCCAACATCACAAATCCTCAACAAATTTAACAGCTTTAAAAAAACGCGAACTTGATAATAAACACAAATTTAATTTTAATAACACCAAAATTTTAGCTAAAAAAAAATTATTACTCACGCATTTTGGAAAAAATATTTACATCAAAAAAGAAAAAAAAATAGTGTAAATAACTGAGTCGATGTTGATAATCTATTAAAAATATATAATCAGTTATTTTAATGTATATTGCCCCTTGTGTATGTTCATAAATTATCTTTATGGTTTAAATAAATAATTTTTTACTAAACATGTTTTTTATTTTATCTTTTTGTAGTTTACAAGTATGTTTCTCAATAGATTTCCATTCTTTCTTATAAGTGGCTTTGTAGTTGTTGTATTCGTCCCTTTCACAAAATTTTTAATGTGTAAAACTTTAATGTGACAATGACTGTGGTTTGGATTTATTATCACAGTTCATTTATTAAAACTGTAAGTACTTAAATTTAAACATGTTTTATCTAAACTTTATACATATATGTATTATAAGAAAAATGTTGTTGCAGATCGTTTTAATTGAAAGAAAAAACTTAATCAAGTCGAAACGTTTAAAAAAAAAAATTAACTCTACATTAAAATACAGGCTAAATATCTTTAAACTTAACCGTTGAATATCTACTTGTTTCGCATCTGAATAAATTTTTATTATTTTTCTAATTGTTTTCTATTTTTTTTTATCATAGTGTGATACATATTCATAATTAGTAATAAAATACCTATAAAATAGTGTAAAAATGATGCAGGGTATGATTTGAAACAAAAAAGTTGATAGTCACCGTTTTGACAGATGTCATCGCATAAATAATTAAATGGTTCCATCCAATAGCTTTTGTCATCGCATTTACAAATGTATATGATTTGATATATTTTGTTCCAAAGGTAAGAAAGTTACAGGTGGGCGAATACCAAACTGAATCACCTGGTATAGGAATTTACATTATATATGGTTTTCTAATTTTGAATTTCTCAGAATGCGAACCGATTAAAACTCGTCTTGCACAAAATTTAATTATCTCTAATGTTTCGTCATCGATTTGGATAATTTTTACAAAGATATGTAGATATAGATATATAACAATAAAATGACATTATAATGAGTATAAAATTATAGTGTAAGAATGAATTATATTACCATAATGTAGGAATTTATATAATATATGCAGGCTCCAACAGTGAGACCGCCGTAATCTCTGATAGTCAAATTGTGAGAATTTTTGAAATTTTTTTATAGTTTATATTTAATTTTTTTTTTTTGAAAATGCAATGTGGCGAGGAAAGTATAGTTTCTCGAAAATAACTTAATTCACAGAAGTGAAACGAAAACCGTAAAAGTAGATCCTTTGGCTGATTGCTTGCGATATTCAACGTTTTCCAGTATTCTACAGGGCGTTAAAGTACCTAGGGCAGACTTTGTAAACTTTACTCGTACGTAGAATTTCATTATTTTAAATGATATACCTGGTATATCTTTATATTGAAAGATTAGAAATTTTATTGTCTTTAAACCAGTATTAAGACTATTATGTCCAGTTTCACTAGTTCTATAAGTGATTTGCGTTTTGTAGGTTTATTATTGTAAATAAAACACAGAAACACCCAATATATTCTACTGTTCGAAGTAGCTTTTCACAATTTAATTGAAAACCATAGGGCATATATTAAAGAAACAATAGTTATTTACATTAGAATGCAGTAGGTGTCTGAAACTGATTGTAAGTTATATAATATCTCATAAACCATAAAACTTATAACCTTCAATAAAGTTGATCTAACTTTTAGTGTACACTTCAGAAATGCCATAAAACATAGGCTGTTCCAATAAGAAAATATAAATTTGATATATTGCTAAGTTTTGGAACACCGTATTATTTTTAAATTATAGATCCAATCTGCCGACGACATATACCCTAATATATACCTTTCAAAAATTGTTACCATTTGATTACAAGATACCACGGCGTTCCCATTGTCACACTCATAATTAATATCTTTTAAAAAATTAATTTTTTAAAAAATTTATAACATTCAAAGTGTTGTCATATATAAATAATTTTGTTTCTTTATTCTGTTATAGTTGGTGTGAAAATTTAATTTCTCTGGTTGTATTACTTAAATTATAGAAAAATAGAAGTTTGATAGGTTATCCATTTCTTGTCTAACTATTAATAGAATTAGTTATTCTTTTTTTTTTAATTTATATTATTTCTAAAATGCATCTTGCTTTGTAATTTTGTTCTTTTATTAAAATTTTAGTTTTGTTAAGATCAAATATGTTTCTTTTTCAATTCATGTTTTGTTTAAAAAAAAATATTAGAATGGTTATGATTATGACCTTGTAATTTTTCCCAATGATGAAGTATTATTTGTTCAATATAAGTACATATATTCCATTACAATTTTGACATGGTATTTTATATATAATGTGTGCTTGGTTTCTCATTAGGATAGTATCTTTAAGTTTTGAATAAAGAAATTTTAAGTCATTATAATTTTGATGTATAACTTTGACATTATATGGAATTAAAATTTTGTTAATTGTTTTGAAAGATTTTGGAGATATGGTGAAAAACATATTTATAATATTTGTTTTTTTTTTGTTGTTGTGAATTTGTGTTCGTAAATGTTTATATAATCTATTTTTTGTAGATTTTCTTAATAAAATTGTCTGGGTAAATATTTAGAATTAAAATCTATATGTATTTGTAATTACATTTTTGGTATATAATCCGGGCTTGTGGGTTTGATAGTACTATCTGCTGGAGATATTACAACGCTTTTTTAATTGAAATTGGTTGACATGAATTATAATTGTTTCTTTTTGCTATAATTTTGTTAAAATAATACTATAATACTATAAATAATACAGTCACCAACATATCTTTTATAAAATATAGGACTATTTTCTATTTTAATTTTGGTATTACTTGTTCTAAGTCTTCTAATATAACTTTTATTAAAAATTGTTTTTATATTATTATATATATATATATATAATTAGTAGAATAGCTATAAGAGTTCTAAGCGAAAATTACATAACAAATAACATAGGGCTCTTAAAGTACTTTACTTTCGGTTTTTCCGGAAGTGTATAACTGTCTTGCTGGTTGCTTAGGCAACCTGACAGTCGCTTAGACAATTTGATAAACAGCTATTAAATTATATTTCATGATTATGATCCTTATATACATATCTTTGAAAAAGTTAAGATACGATAGATAAAATTAAATTTTGTGCAAGACATACGATTGTTAATCGGCCCGAAATTCAAATCAGAATATAATAGAAAACGGAAAAAAATACATCGAAAATATATGACACAAATATATAAATAAATAAATAATATGATTATTTAAATTACAAAATTGTTAATGATAATGCTATACAGGGGTGCTCATTAGTGCGTCAAAGTCCAATATAGCCTTTAAAAAATAAAACTGAAGGAATTTATTTTATGGAAAGTGGTACAGTAACCAAAAACGCACATTTTAAAAATAATTTGAAGTATACAGGCTGATGCCCTAAAACGAGGCACCTTCAAAAAAATTTTTTTAAAACGAAACGCCCTGTATATCGTTTGTGTTTTAAATTGCGTTTTCTACGATACCTGCACTGAGAGAAATAGATAGTACTCTTTAACATAAATATAGTATACTTTAATATATTTTATAGCTCCTATAGGGACAATCATATTTTATATTACCGGTGACAATATCTGTATAGTAAATATCTGTGAATACTTTTTATTAACTCGTATGGTAAAGTGTACTATATTTGTATTATTAATTTGAGCATACATGTTAGTAAATGTGAAAAAAATGTTTAATAGCGCTGACTATATTTGATAATAACTGTTAACAATGAAAACTATAATAAATATAGTTTAATAATTTTTAATTATAATTAATATAATTTGATTAGCCGGTGACAGCCGGGCGAATTGCCGTCGTATCGGGCAGGATTGCGGGAATCAGACCGGCCCGTGTAATGTAGAGTACTACCGGTATTGAAGCGCCCGTAATTCTCGTCTGTGGGCGATTGTCCACAGTACTTTTTACACGACGTTAACCATGTATAAGCATCATATAGATATTACGCAGCCACATTTACCGATCACAATTTACATTGATTACGAATTTCAAAGATTATGAAACAAGCGTAGCGCCATCTTTACGACAAAAGCTGTAGTATCACATATTTATGTAGCTAAACCAATTATGAGTATTATGATATTCCTACTATATAGATATAAAACTATACAGCATTCATTTTTATTGCTTTTTTTGTAACCGTGATATAGGAAAATGCAACGCCGTTGTTCTAAAATTTTGCACAATAGTAGGAATTCTTACTACAATTTCCGTCAAACAGTGAAGTGTAAATATTACAACATGGATTTTTCTCTGTGCAGACACAAACATGCACCGACACGAATACGTACACCTGTATCACACGTACATAACACGTGTGAGTGGCAATACAGCTTATTGGTCGATTTCTTCGGTAAAGATCGACAATGAATAGAGCAAGGGGTGGGAAGAGCGTTACGAACATTTATGTTAGAAATTGAATATGCATCGAATACCTGGTAACATCCAGATTTTACCTCTTACTATAAGCATGGTAACATCTGGTTATTTTACTCTTAATACCCCCCATATTGTCGTTTTGACAATAATTATGTTACTAATTAACATAAAGAGATTTACTATCTAATTTCTACAATCCATTTTTCTCAGTGTGGGTTTTTGGTTTTTAGTGACGCATTATTGAGTTATTAACGAAAATTAAAAAAAAAATGGTCGTGTCAAAGTTTACCATAATAATTCCATGCGACAATATTACGATTAGCTAAGACAGAATTATTTAGTAAGTATGCAGCCAATGGATGTGTTGAACGTACAAAATGATTAAACATTAATTTTATTATACAGGGTATTTGTTACGATGCAGTCAATTTGGCGATTGTCAAAGAGCGTTTACTAAATTTTTTCAAATGGAACACCTGTATATTATTAAGTTTTTGGAATGGGCCGTTAATTGCGCTTAATTTTTGTTAATAGTGTAATAATTTTAGAATTATTTTTAATTTTTGATTACAAACCGCTAAATTATTTATTTTCGATTCGATTATGTACAGAGCAAACGCTTTGACATACAAAAACAAATAAACGACAAAAAGTATCAAACTGTAATTTCGTTAAAGGTAATATTTACAGTAAATTCTCAAAGTGACCTCCATTTTGATTAGAACACATTTGCAACCTTGACAGAAAGGACCTATCTACGTGTTGTAACATCTCAATGGAAACTGTTTCAAAAGCATGTATTATACGTTGCCTCATATCGTCTGCTGTAGTTAGAGGTGTCTGGTATACAATATCTTTTATGTACCCCCATAGAAAAAGATCAAGTTTTGTCAAATCTGGCGATCTAGGTGGCTAACTGATTGGACCACCGCGGCGATCCATCTATCTTCGAATACTTGATTCAAATATTGTCGGACATCTAGCACAAAATTCTTTTTTTCAGAATATAAAATTTTTTAATTCTTTTGAGAGCGGAAAAAGAATTCTGGAAGAATTGGAAACAATTATATTCAAGTACTTATAATTAATTTTTCATTTTGCGAGCTGTTGAATTCCTTCTGATTGATAAGATGCCAGCCTCTCCGTCTTTTTTTTTTTTATTTTATAGGCGTCTTCGGGAACTAAGCCCATACACCACAGATTAAATGACTAAAGTTAAAATTAATGTAGATGTGATACTTTTGCAGAGAAATACGAAGTAGATTGTTACTAAAAGATATCTAATTTAATCACTTTTATATAATAAAACAATTCCTTATATTTGATAAAGTTTACTCTCTGATACTCAGAATTCGCTCAGTTAAATGACTAAAATTAAAATTAATGTAGGTGTGGAATCAATCAGGTAAAGACAGGGACACACATTTCACATCTCGGGGACCTCTCCGTCTTTGTATTCACCACTGTGTTCACGTATTTAAAGTCATTTTAGAAATGCCATTTTATTTTGTTTATTAAAATTGTAAATTACAAACATTTATAATATATTGATTATGATACTCTACTATTCATAGTGAAAATTGTTGATAAATAAATTTTCTTCTCTGGAGGTTCTTAGCTTTTACAAATTTACGGGTACTAGCAGCTCTTCGTAAGTGTAGTTCATTTTAGGTAAAATTCGGATATTGGCACAATATACAAAATGAAATCTAGACCGTAGAGAAAATTGCTTATTTTATATTATCTTATAGATTTCGTTTCACTTTATTAACGCTGACTAAAAACGTAATCAAGGTTATTATTTATTTTATGGACTATAATTTCTATATGGCTGTTGGTTAATGTAAGTTTTAGCTTACAACTGAACAACTGTTGTATGTCTAAATACATAATCTATATACATATATTTATATATACGTCAAAGTAAATAACGTTTGATAGAAAATTGATAAATATGAATGTTTTATAGATTAGTCCGGATATGCCCTTCAATTATTATCAAACTTGTTTATTTAATGATTTTAATTATATATATATATATGTAAATAAAATAGGATTTAAACAAAGACATCATTTAGAATGGTGTTTAGACGTAATATTTAATTATATATAAAAAAATTAATTCTATTCATAAAAGTTGATAGATCAATGTCACCAATGCAGTTTCTTTAAATAAATAAAATTTTCTCTTTCTGGGATTAAAAAGTCATATATGGAAATAATTTACCTTCAATATCATAGTTAAGGGGTTGCAGTTCCGGAGAATCATCTGACGTGTCGGAATTGTAATCGCGTTGGCGGACGTAATTGCACATTTTTTGCGAATATAATTCGACCACAAATTCGAGGAAAGCGACAAAACAGAAAGCGGCGCACTACTTTTATTTCTCACTGGCAGTTAAGTGTAAGAGCAAATATTTCGGACGTTGCTGTCACAAGCTGCGATTATCAGCTAATACTACAACAATAATCGTTATGCATACTTGTTATACATATTGCACTTCTCTCTTATTTATACACACAACTTAATACTCCGGAATCATTGGATCGTACAAAAATGTTCAATGTTTTATTAGAGATCGGGATACATAGCTTCATATAGTGAGTTATATATACACATATCTGTACCTATGTGCGCTTTTAATTGTATTTTGCGTAATACGTGACACAGGTGAGTTGTTTATTAATGGATGGTCACACTTACCAAACTGAATCGATAAGATTAGCAGTTTGTTAGTACTACCACTTGAAGTATATCGAAAAAGTGTGAAGATAATTTGTGAAAACGATTTAATTGTGTCTATTTACTCTACCAAGGCTTGTGTACTCAAACACGTAGAGATGGTTTGGTTATCTATCGATTGTAAATTATTTCTAAGGATTTGAAATAATAGAATTAAGTACCGCCATAACTAGATTTAACGTCAAACAATGGATCTGTGTCAATACATGAACGTAATCTTAAAGGAATCGCCTATAAATATTATCGCTTGTATAGAAAATAGATAAAGTTGGATAAGATAGATATTAATCTACAATTTATCTTGAAGATCCTTGGGAAAAGGAAGAAAATATTTTAGTTTACTAGTATTTCTGAAGGTTGTATTCAAGAAATCAAGCTGATTTACATCGTACATCACCGTTTACTGCGATAAGTGACACTTTATCACATGTTACTCTCCTAATATCTTAGTAAGTTGAGGTCTTAAACAAATTTGTAGTTTTAATAATAACAAAGTTAGCAATAGAGTGTCTAAATCCTTCAAAACGTTTTTATAGGAATGCCTACATAAAAAGATAAACTAAATGTTGATACAAAAAAAATATCAAAAATTATATGTATGCATCTTGTGTCTGTATCCTTGTTTTGAGAGAATTAAACACAAAACGACGTAAATAATTTTAAATTAAATAATATATTCCATGAAGAAATTTTCAATTTAATAATTGAGCATTCGTCCCCCGCAACCCTACTAGGACCTATTGTAGAGCGGATGTTATCTTTAAAGTTCATCCAGCAAGTTCAGGCCTTTGAGGTAGCTTAGAATCTTTCTGAATGGGGTCTTTTTAAGTCCTCTAGGGAAAAGTTAACCTTCCCAAAGATGACATACATGATTGTCGTCGGATCAGTGGCAGAAGATGTGCTCAACTGTCTCTTCATCTTCCAAATACAGCCGGCATTCAGTCTCCTTAGAGAATCTGATTCTGTGTAGGTGCTTTCTGAGCTTGCAGTTACCTGTAAAGACAGAAACAATTTGACATTTCTACGGTCAAGTCCAAGCAGTTCGTTGGTTCTGACGTGATTAGGTGACATGTACGCTTTCGCATGCACCAAACCAGGACAATTGTTCCAATGCTGGAGCACTTTTTGATTTGCCCAAACATTGATTTGTTGTTTAACTACCGTAGGTGTTATGTCAATAGAAGGTTCTAGTCCAGTGTTTTTTCATTGCATATCAATTCCTCTCTGTTTGGTCGAATACACATGATGTCCGATGGCATTCCCCGTATATTATCGCAAATGACCGACTCCAACAGCTTGTTAGCCACACAGACATGAATATTTGGCGATTGATTCGCAATGTGCCACAGGCGGAATGTAGTTAATCTGGACTCCCTGCTGCGCTTTTTACCACCATGCTATCGTTTCATAGGTTATAGTTGGACGTACTACCATCACATAAAACCAATGGATTAGCTTTTGGGGATATCTCCAAAGATTTTCCACATATTCTTCGTCAACCTTGTCTTGCGAGCCATCTCTTCCACATATAAATTCCAGGTTAGTGTCTTATCAAGTACGACGCCTAGATATTGTACATTATCTGCAAATTCAAGTTTTACTCTTGGATAGTGAGTGTTACCAAATGTTCCACTTTCTTCTTCCGGGTGAACGGTACTATCGTAGTTTCGTTTGGGTTAATGCTCAGGTTTTCCCTGCTACACCAGCTGCAAATGGCGTGAATCATCTGTTGGAGGGCTGAGGAAATGTCCTTCTCCCCCGATCCCACCGTGCGAACACGTCGGGTCTGAACCTGACTATCTTCCTGGCTGGTGTCGTTATAACAAGCCTACTATGAATGGTTGGCATTTTAAATGCTTCTTCTATGTCCATAAATGCTGCCATTGCTATTTCCATGGGTTCAAGCAAGTCCGAAATCCTGGAGACAGGATTGTTTAGTCCATAGATTTTCCTGCAAGATACGCATATTGGTGTATGTGAAGGGGCCTGTCTGGAAGAATTACTTCTCTGATGTCGCCCTCTAACACATTTTCTAGTGTTTTCATAAGAAATTACATCAGCCTAATTGGACGAAAAGAACTAGGAGAGTTAATAGTGCTGCAAAGCTTCGACTGTAGGGAAGTGAGTTACCCCTTCCAATCAGTGCACCTGTAGTTGTGGTAGGGAACGATCTCTCCACTTCCCTCTTCATTATGTTTGAGCTGAACGTTATGCCTGCTAGTACTACCTCCATCCTGTTACTGGTGAAGAAGATTGGTTCAGAGCTAATGTGGTATACAATTAACCCATCTCGTGATTCAATAATACCCAAGCTATGTTTCTATGGAAATGTAAAATATTGAACTACAGATGTAAGGCTGCAAATCGAAATTGGTTTTATGTCAAACCGCTTTTGTTTGTGATCTTCAAAACAAAAACTGTAACCGCTTTTGATATCGACTGTAAACACAGGTAAAACAAAGTTTGACGCCTACTTTAAAGAAATATTCTTAAAGATTTCTGTGTATTTAAAGAATATTTTATTTGTTGGTCACACTAAAAAGCAACCAGCTGTGTCGGTGGTTGCATATTCGCCTTTTTCGTGTTTTTAGAATGAAAGAATGGTTGTATCTTGTTAACTCTAACACACTGAACATTAATTATTTGTAGTTTCGCTAATTAATAGAAAAATCATAATAAAAACCAATAGTTAAGTACGACCAAGGGTAATTAATAATTATAAATTTAAATCACGACCCATGTATGAATAAATTATCTACTTCATAATGATACCGCAAGAAATAATGTGCAAGAAATTAGGACTACAGATGTTCCGTAAAGGCAGGTTATACATTCAATGTAAATAAACATACTTTTTCAATGAAATTATAATAAATTGATCAATAATAATAGATTAATTAGGAAAACAGTGGCGGATTTAGCACTTGGAGGGCCCAGCCGCAATACAGTTTTGAGTCTGAGTGTTACGTTACTCTGGTAGATACTATACCGATGGTTTATAAAAAGTGAGAAAGGGAATTCCAAATTAACTAATATAGAAACTGGAGAGTGTTAAGAAATGATCAATAATTTCTTTATTCAATCTGTTATGTTGTATTAAATTGGCAATATAATTATTTTATGAACTAAAATGTAAGTTGGTAGCATTGAATATATGCATGCATGATGTACGTAAATAACGGTAAGAAGCATTGTCGAGTATTGTGGTGGTGATAATAAATAAAGAATTTATCTGTGAGTAATAAATACTGATTTCGCTTTATTAAACCAAACCTAAATTCAATAGGTTACGGGCCCAGTTTCGCGAGAACATTAGGTGAAATATAAATATCGCGTTAATTGGTTGGCGTTGGCGAAGTGAAGGATATTTTTTCGATTGAAACAACGTGCAATTGAAAAAGATGGCGGATCAGGCGGGAATAACCCCACTCGCAAAATTCAACGGGGAAAACTGGACGACATGGAAATTCCAAGTGGAAATTATGTTAAAATCAAAAGGGTATTTTGAGGTAGTGAATGGGACAAAGCCGAGACCAGTAAATAATGCAGCAGATTGGGAAAAAATTGATGTAAAAGCCCAAGAAATAATCGTACTAAGGTTAGAGGAAAAGGTGTTAACACATATTATAACCAGTAAAACGTCTGCAGAAATGTGGTCAAAATTAAAAGCAATTTATGAGCATCAATCACATATAAACGTGCATTTATTGACACAAAAGTTTTTCACATTAGAATATAAAA
Source organism: Cetonia aurata (assembly GCA_949128085.1). NCBI lineage: Eukaryota > Metazoa > Arthropoda > Insecta > Coleoptera > Scarabaeidae > Cetonia > Cetonia aurata. The sequence goes on along the minus strand of OX421890.1, from coordinate 23,328,187 downwards.
CAGGTAATACAACAGAGTTTATATCTCAGTTAGAGAAAATAAAAGCTGATTTAAAGCATATGGGAGAAGAAATCAGTGATAGGATGTTAATTACCAAGGTATTGATGTCTCTACCGGAGAGCATGAAACATTTTGTATCTGCGTGGGAATCAACCCCCTCCGATAGACAAACATTAACAGATCTGATGTCGAGACTTATGATTGAAGAAGAAAGAAACAAAAATTGTGAAGATTCAATGGCTCTAGCAGTGAAAGGAAAATTTACAAGGCCTAGAATTGATATAAAATGCTTTAATTGTGACAAGACGGGGCATATGAAGAGAAATTGTCCACAGCTAGAAAAAAAATTATGCAGTTATTGTAAGAAAACAGGACATTTAATTCAAGACTGTTGGTTCAGGAAGAAAAAGAGGACAGAGAAAAGGACAGAAGACAAGAATGAAAAACAGACTGGTGATCAGGCATTAATGACTGAGTCTAGTGTTTTAAATTGTTCTGATGTTACAGAATTGGTAGGCAAGAATAACATAAAGGCTGCTATTTGGTGGATGGACAGCGGAGCTACTGAACATATGTGTTTTGACAAAGGACAATTTATATCCATGGATCACATACCTAAAGAGAGACGAGTTCAAGTAGGAAATGGTACACTTGTTGATGTGAAAGGGATAGGTACGGTGCAAGTAGAGGCATGGAATGGAAATGCATGGGTAAGAACCGATTTGATAAATACATTATTTGTACCAGATTTGGATGTAAATTTATTCTCTTTGGCTACTGCATTAGATAAAAATTTTGAAATGTATTCTGATAAAAATAAATGCGAATTGCTAGATAAAAATGGCAAAGTAGTAGCGATGGCTGAAAGGCTAGGAAAATTATATAAGATGAAATTTAAAGTACAAGAACAGGAAAATGAAATTCAGCCTTCGCAATGCAATGTCGTTTCAAGCTTGAAGGAATGGCATCAAAAGTTATGCCATATCAATTTTGATCAAGTAGGGAAAGTATTAAAGAGCAACAATGTATTATTTAAAAATGAAGAAAAGCCATTTTGTGTTGAATGTCTTGCCGGGAAACAGCACAGATTACCTTTCCATACCAGTGACTCAAGAGCAGAAAAGACATGCGAACTAATACATAGTGACTTATGTGGACCATTCGAGGTACCCTCTCTCGGAGGGGCAAAATATTTTCTACTATTGAAAGATGACCATTCTGGATATCGACATATTTATTTCCTGAAAAATAAATCAGAAGTAGAAAGGAATGTTAGAAATTTTATAAACACTGCAGAAAATATCACTGGAAACAAAATAAAAGCTATAAGAACAGACAATGGACTAGAATTCGTTAATGAGGGAATAGAAAAATTATGTGAAGAAAAAGGGATATGTCATCAAAGAACTTGCGTGTATACACCTGAGCAAAATGGACGTGCAGAAAGAGAAAATAGGACAATAGTGGAGTCAGTGAGAACATTACTGCATAGTTCAGGTTTAGACAAAGCCTTTTGGGCGGAGGCAGCAAATACAGTAATTTTTACAATCAACAGAGCAGGGAGCAGTCCTCAAAAGGACAAAACACCATTTCAAGTATGGTATAAAAAGGATTGTGATATGCAAGTATTCCGGGAGTTTGGTAGAAGAGTAAGTGTACATATTCCTAAACAGAAACGCCTTAAATTGGATGCCAAAAATGATATTGGAGTTTTTGTTGGGTATAGTGAGGAAATTAAAGGATATAGAGTTTATTTTCAGCACAAAACAAGAGTCGAAGTGCATAGAGATGTGATTTTTATTCCTAAAAATCAAATAACAGAAGGAAATCAGGTAGGAAAACGACAATCTGAGAAAATTATCCTACTGAATTTAGAGAATGAGACTGAAAATAAAGAAATATATCAAAATGAAACAGAAATTTCCAGAATTGATCAAGGCGATGAACAAGACAGCATTTCAGAAAATATCGACAGCGATCATTATGAAGAAATCATAAATGATGATGATCCACATCAGGAATGTGAGAAATCTGAGGAAGAAAATTTCACGTTAAGACCTGGGAAAAGAAGCATTAAAAAACCAGCTTGGATGGAAGACTTTGATGTGAATACTGACAGTGCAGATATGTGTTTTTATTCTGTGAATGAAGAACCAATGACCTATGAAGAAGCAGTGTCGGGAAATAACAGCACACAATGGAAGGAAGCTATGGAAAAAGAATTAAGTGTATTGCGGGAAAATGATACATGGGGTGAGGTACCATGGCCAGTGGATAAAAAGGTGATCGACAGCAAATGGGTGTTCAAGGTGAAAAATGACAATGAATGTAAAGCAAGACTGGTAGCTCGTGGTTTTCAACAAGACTGTGAAGACAACTTGTACGATGTTTATGCTCCAGTTGCAAAGTTAGTTACTTTTAGAGTCTTTGTTGTTATTGCTAATAAATTATGTAAACCTATATATCAAATGGATGTAAGAAGTGCCTTTTTGTATGGAGACATAAATGAGGTGGTATACATGACCTTGCCAGGTAACAATAGAAATAATAGTAAAACTGTTTGTAAATTAAATAAATCTATTTATGGCTTAAAGAAAAGTCCAAAATGTTGGAATACAAAATTCGATAAGGTAATGAAAAAGCAGGGATTACTTAGGTCTGAAAATGATCATTGTTTGTATTTCAAGTGTTCACAAAATAGTAAATTGTATGTTCTGATTTATGTAGATGATTTGTTAATTTTAGGAACCAATTCTACAGAGGTAGAAAATCTGAAATCTACCTTAAGTCAGAACTTTTACATGAAAGATTTGGGTATAATTTCCCAATATCTAGGCATTGACATTACACAAAATTTTAAGGAAGGGTACACTGAATTGTGCCAGGAAAATTATTTGACAAATGTATTAAAGAAATATGGCATGTATGACTGTAAACCGATGAGCACACCTATTGATGTAAATACAGTGTTTAATAATTTTAATGATAATGAGACAAATGTTAACTTACAAAAGTCGTGTAGGCAAATTATTGGTAGCCTAATGTACGCAGTTCAAGGTTCAAGACCTGACCTTTGTGAAAGTGTAAATCTGCTTAGTAGATATCAAGATAAGGCAAACAATAATTTACTTAAGGCGTTAAAACGAGTGCTTAGATATATTAAAGGATCAATCAATGTTAAGTTAATTTATAGACCACATTGTAATGCAGAAATCTTAATGGGATTTGTAGATTCTGATTGGGGCGGGGATGTCCATGATAGAAAATCAACAACCGGCTATGTTTTTAAATTATTGAACTGTACTGTATCTTGGACAAGTAAAAAACAGCAATGTGTGTCAATTTCGTCGACTGAATCGGAATATATAGCATTAAGTCTTGCAGTTTGTGAAGCCTGTTGGTTAAGGAAATTATTAAAAGATTTTCAATTGTTTGATTTAAAACAACCGATTGTTATATATGAAGATAATCAGTCTGCTATCAATATAGCAAATAATCCAGAAAACAATAAACGGTTGAAGCATGTTGACATAAAATTTCATTTTATCAAAGAAAAGTTGGATAATGGCGTGATAAATATTATTCATATTAAAAGTGAAGATCAATTGGCTGATATATTTACCAAGCCATTAGCTAGACTTAAGTTCGAGAAATTTAGACAGGGTTTGGGTGTACTAGATAAATAAGAATATAGTTTTGTTTATATCACTGCGTTTCTTTTAGTTTACTTTGCTGTAATGTATAGTTAGATAAGAGCTAAAAAATAAAATAATTTTATTGAGGGGGCGTGTTATGTTGTATTAAATTGGCAATATAATTATTTTATGAACTAAAATGTAAGTTGGTAGCATTGAATATATGCATGCATGATGTACGTAAATAACGGTAAGAAGCATTGTCGAGTATTGTGGTGGTGATAATAAATAAAGAATTTATCTGTGAGTAATAAATACTGATTTCGCTTTATTAAACCAAACCTAAATTCAATACAATCAATTCATATAACATTACATATCAGTGACGCGCAACGGAACAAATTCTATAACCGGTTAACTGTATGCACATGACCGGTTAACTGTTTTGACCGGTAAATAATATGTAAATTGAGACGCCAGGTTAATGTTTTATTTTTCAAGATTGATATATTTGTCTTTACTCTTGAACATATTTTAAGAACGCGTATGTACAAAAATGTACGTATACATATAATCCAGTGGCGCCCAAACAACATCGGTAGCGGAGGTACTAACCCGAGCTCAGCAACGCCTTACCTAGTGGGTTTCACCGAATAATAAATAAGATTCAAAAGTGTTTTGTCTATCCCTTCCCCCAACCTCTCCTGGTACATTGCTTCATTGATTTCTGTTTTATATTTTATTTGCTTTCATTAATTCAAAAGTAACAGTCACTTCTTCTTTTTTTTTTTTTTCTTATCGATGATCAACGTCGACCCGGCGGCGGCGGGGATGATAAAACTTTTTTTGCGGGAGAACTGCATGTTCCTTATATAACCTCGGTGCGTCAACAAGCCCCCCCTTAAATAACGTGACGTCGAACGCCCAATCAGAGGGTGCGTGGCAACTCAATGCAAGCGAGTCATTGGTTGACGAATGAGAGACTAATATGCGGAAGAATGCCCAGATGCTATTTTTAAAATCGGAAATAATACCATGTGACAACTATACACGGGGATAAAAAAGAATGGGTACGAATATATAATTGCGAGTTTGAAATGTAACAATCCCCCCCTTATACACAACAATAACTTTCTGCACAGTAAAAAAAAGATTACAGTAACATTCCTAGTAATTGCATATCAGGAATACTACTGTAATTTTACAGATGAGAGAAAAAAATTCAGTATAACTGTGAATTTACAGTTCAATATTTACAACAGTACAGTATGATTGCTGTCAAAATATCCATATTTAAAAGCTGTCAGAAATTTACATCAATATTTTAGACTTTTACATTTATTTTTTGATTATTTACTGAGAAACTATAAAGACGCAGTGATTTTCTTGTAAAAATTTCCTCACAGTAAAAATCCTGTAAAATAAAACAGGATTATTACTTTATTATAACAGAAATTTTTTACTGTGTTTTTAATATATTAACAATTTTGTAATTTACAAATTTACATTATATTGTGTATCCCATTTTAGTTTATTTTATCCCTTACAGGTATTTACAATTAGAAAGTATGAATATTTTATTTGCTAGCACACAAATCTAAATTCATCTATTCCTTAGTAGCAGAAGACACTAGTTTGTTATACATTTTATAATATGCATTTTATTTATTGTTGAAGATATAAGAAGAGATGAGAAAGTTAATCGCTAACAGAAGACTACTAGAAATAGGGGAAAGAGTAGATTGGCTAAATACAGGAGTGATTACATATATTATATATGTTATTATAATTTTCAGGACGGATGTACATAATTTGAACATCTGATTTAAGGGCACCCTTACACCACCGATACACAGGACTCAATTTTTTAAAAAGTCAAATATCATTTTTAACTCTTTTATGAGATGAAAAACAACTCACTACTTCTATTTCATTGCATAACTATAGGTACTGTCAGAAATACTTTTAGTATAGGTACTTCATCAACCATACTATAATTGCGGAAAGCAAGCATCATATCAATTAAATTAAATTATTGTTTTGCTGTCCCCTTAATTTATGGGGCCCCTGGCATGCGCCTCTTACGCCTTTGCGGAAATCCGCCAATGTATAAAGACAGCCATTGATTAAAATGCTTGCTTTGAAACATTTAGTATATTTGTATATATTGTGCTATTTAGTCGATATATACTCCCTTACTCTTCCTTTAATATTGTTATCAATTACTAGATAATACGTATACACCATTAAATATTTGTTCAGGAAGAACGTTTATTATATATTATGTATATGCATATTATGTTAATACTATGAATTATTCATGGGAACTTAAAAGAGATTAATCATATGATCTCTATGTGATTTTAACTTAAAACTGCCCAAGTGCTTTATGTAATTTGTTATTTAGATGTTGAATATAAGTTGTCTTCAACAAACGGATATTTTTAAAACCGAATTAGTATCTATTGTTCGCAAAATAGTGTTTAGATTTATGTTGCTACTTCGCAATTTAGTAGATACTTACTTATGTTTGTAAGTAAACACAATCTTAACGTGCTTTGTATAATATAATGATAGAATTTGGTTATAATTGTAAGTATTTATATTTTTAGAGTCTAGACGTAGGAGGTAGAAATAAAAATTATCCACGCATGTATAAGTATTTTTAGATTGTATTGCCATCTATAGTTAGAAAGCAAAAGTTGCATGTTGTTGCGCAAGAAGACACCTGTAATTGATAGATACCTACCTGTACAAGTGTGGAAGGTAAAACAGGTTCTACGAGAATATTTTATTTACAATGTTTTAAACACTTTAGAATTCAATTCGTAGATGGCAGCCATGCAGCTTTTTACATTTTTTTACATTGAAAATTTGCTGTATTTGGTTAATAATAAATTGTAGATTAAATGTTCTTCTCGTAGCAACATTCTCTTTGCATAATGGTGTAATAACGAAATATACACATGTATATTATTCTAAAATTAAAAAATAAATCATAAACAATATCGTTTATTAATTTTGTATAATTCTGGAAAGCTTGCCAGGCAAAAATAGATAGAATTTGTGAGCTACTTTATATCTCTTTCTGGAACAATTGATTTGGTTTGTATATATGTACAATACGTTGCTGCGGAAGTTGAATCATGCAGGTCAAATTAAATTAAATCTTTTAAATTGATACATATTTAATAGCTCTTCCACCATAATTACATTGCGAGTTTATGAATAGTATAGTAGGTATACACAATTAACACATATACATATACTGCAGTTAGTAGAACATTATAAAAAAAAGTACTTACTGTAAATACACTTTTGTATCATTGAGGCTTTTGTTGATTATGAAAAGCGGTGGGAACACCGGGGACACTGTTTGTGTTTTATTTTTTTCTTGCCTTTCTTCAGTGTTGTTTTTAAGGAGGAATTATTTTTAATATGTATATGTCGCATGTAATGCCGCAAAAACAAAGTACATGACAAATAGCAGAATAAAATCAAACGCACAGGAAATTAAAATAGGAGAGAACACTTTTCAAAAAGTAAACAGTTTTAAATACTTAGGCGTCATAGTAAACGGTAGAAACGATAGAAGTGAAGAAATTAGAGAGAGGATACGAGCGGGAAATAGAGCCTACTGGAACTACCATAAATTTATAAATGATCGAAACATTAGCAAAACAACTAAATTAGAACTATATAATGCAGCAATCAGACCCGTAGCGACATATACGGCGGAAACAATAATGTTTGATGACGGTTAGGTCTTATAGATATAATTTAGATATTTGGGTTGCTCCAAGTGATCCTAGCGTCATCTGCAAAGAGACAAAATTTCCAACTGATCTTTAAATTGGTGATGTGTTTGATGAAAAGCAGGATAAGTATTGGACCAATCACTGAGCCCTGTGGAACGCCATAGTCAATTCCCATACACGATGAGAAGGAACTACTTCCTCTCACTATCCTATTGAAAAGATACGATTTGAACCATTCCAGACGAGTACCACAAATCCCATAGTAAAATATTTTTTTTATTAGGATGTCTTGACTGACACAGTCAAAGGCTTTAGATAAGTCCCAGAACACTGTTGCAATAAAGTGTTTATTATTGATATTGTTAAATACTGGAGACCGATAACAAGGCGTCGGCAGTACTTGAATTGGACAAAAACCCAGACTGTCTGGGGGTGATAATTTTAATTTGTTTTAGAAAAACCATAAGCTGTTTTTTGATCAATCTCTCAATAAATTTGGATAAGGCCGGGAGTAGGGCAATTTGTCGGTAATTATTGAGATCGACTAAGAAAAGGTCTTCATTTGTAAGTTAGAAGTGATTGTTTGTACAGACTCCAAAATTTGACTGTTTTTGACGGTACTGTTATAATTATAAAATTGCTTTTTGCTGCATACCTTTAGTATAATTAAGACACTCGTTATTTTCTTCCCATTCATTAGAGGAATAGCACAGCATAAAGGTTTCTAATAATTATTCAACCGAAGAATTTTATATCAAAAACATGTAGTTCAAACATGTGAGGAATTGGCCAGCTCACACTAAATACTTATGGACTATTTATTTAACCATATATCGCACCTTTTATGATTTGGCGATCGATGGAGCATGGTTTAGTATGGCCATTGTTTCGTATTGATAAATATTGCCATGACGTCAAAATAGCCAGAAATTGTCGTAAATTCAGCAATTTTGATTGCGCGTGTAAAAGCACTTTAAGATTATGCTACAATCGGATGATTAAATAAACAATTTTTGGAACACTCGACTCTCCCTTTCAGTTATTACACTGGTGAGCAAAAAATTGTGATCACATTGAAATTATTAACTATTTTTAGAATTTTCTGTTTTAACCTCATATTTGCAAATTGCAAACAATTGTACTGGATGTTGTAGATTAAATTAAAAAATTAATGGCTAAGCATATCTTTCTGTTTTATAATTTATTCTGAAAGTGTAACAAAAAGTACATTCTAAACATATTTGTTAAGACTAAAATGAGACGAGAAAATTAAAAAGAAAACTTATGGGTATCACATTCTGATCGATATTATTCGATTCTTGCAATGCCAATTCTCTAAGCTCTTGGGCAGTTCTTGCAGCTGGTACATGCCTTTAGATACGCCGTTTTAACTCATCCCATAAATATTCGATGGGATCCATGTTCGGATTGATGGCCGGTCAATCCACCCGCGTAATGCCCACATCAACCAGGTACTCTGACAACTCTGACTGAAGCATTACTTGTATCAAAATGCCATGCTCGCCCATAGTGATCATGTCAATTCAACGGCCCATTCACTAAGACTCACATCTCTAATTTCTTGGAGTTGATTTTGTAGCAAAGTCAAAGAAGCTGTTCTATTCCGAAAACTTGCGAACACAAAAAAAACGATCATTACTTTGAGTGGTGACTCTTTTGCGCCCAGATCCTGATCTTATGGTTAACACGCCAGTCTCCTGATAATGTTGGTAAAGGGTTTCCAACAGCTAATACTAAGGCTCTTACCAACAATTCTTGCAGTTTCACATTTTCCTCGCCCATCTTGTATCAACAAACACACAGTGTAGTGCGAATAAATAACAAAATGTCCAAAGATCTTGAAATTAGGGAGGGAGTGAGACAAGGAGATCCACTGTCACCGGTGCTTTTTAATGTAGTACTGGAGAAAATTATGAAGGACGCAAATATTAATAGAAGTGGGATTGTTTATCATAGGAAGCACCAGTCTTTAGCGCTCGCAGATGATCTAGTAATTTTATCAAGAAGTCGAGAAGAATTTGTAAGTGTGGCTAGGAGGTTAGAAGAAAAGGCAATAACAATGGGCCTCTACATAAATGAAGAAAAAACTAAGTATATGGAATGGACCGATAATGACTTTCAAGGAGGAAAATATTTAACAAGGCACACGGAAAGAGCAAAAGTGTACCAATTTGAAGAAGTTGAAGTTAAAACAGAACAAACAAAAGATTGGAGATATGGGAAAGAAAAGTACTCAGAGAAATATTTGGAGGAAAGAAAATAGGAGATAGATGGATGAGAAGAACTAACAAAGAACTGGAAGAACTCTACCAAGCAACAAACATAATAGGGCTAATAAGAACGCAAAGATTGCGGTGGATGGGCAACGTGGAAAGGATGATGGAGACGAGAATACCCAAGCGTTTGAGGTCAAGCTCAATAGGTGGAAAGAGCAGAAAAGGTCGACCAAATACAAGATGGACAACAGCAGTGGAGAAAGACCTATAGAAGTTACAAATTACCGGATGGAGAGAAAAAGCAAAGAACAGGGAGTTATGGAAGAAGATGATGAAGCCATGGGCCAGGCAGGCTCGTAGAGCTAATTTATACATTTATTCCCTAACGTTGTACGGTCGGTACTTCTTTGCAACTATATGTATATATATATCGATAATGTTTAATATTCTTCGCCAAAATTATACAAAAAGGTAATTACAATATCGAATTATAACCGACATAAAAATATGATACAGTTGAAATCCAAAATTTGTCAGTTATTTATAATTCGATATTGTAATTACCTTAAGAACAGACCTGGTATACGTTCGTTCCGTGCATTGCATTTGTAGTTAAGATAAATAATATTGTAAAAACTTGTTTGTTTGTAAAGGCTAAACTTGTCTTTTCGATAATATTAAATTCATTCTGCGTTAAATATACAAACACACAAGTCGCATTTAAAATCTTTATTGTAAATTTAATTAAATAGCACAAATGGTTTACAAATTAAGTAATAGAAAAAAAAAAAGTAATAATTTAAATACTAATTAAGGATTATAATTTCAAAAAAATGTAAATCGGATTTTTTCGGTTTTAGAATAATGTTTTAGGTAAGCATCACGTATATGTAAAAAAATATAGCTCACACTAATTTAAATATATTATAGTTTTTCTGAAGAAGGCAATATATATTGCCGAAACGTAAAAAGAATGTAGTTTTATTTTGAACACATTTTATCGTCACTAATACCAAGAAAATGAATTAAGTTTTGTATATATATATATCTTGTATCAACACTAGAATTCTTGCAACAAAAATAGGGTTTAAAGATATTATGACATGTAAAATACACTACACCGTGTGACCGACAGGTTTTGCAGAGAGAAATCAACGCTAAACAAAAAAAAAATACTAGATGCGAATCTTTACTTACAGCGAATATAAGTAGGTTCACTGTAACATAATAATAATAATAATAAATAATAAATAAATACATACATACATTGGCAAACTACTGCCAGCACTTTCAAACATATATCAAACATATAGGTATATACTTAAAGAAACATTTACACCTACTGAATAGACAAATTGTTGTTAGATTTAATATTCTGCTACAAAAGAGTTTCTTTATCTTAATAAATCAACACAAATGTCAAAATATAATAAAATTAATGTATGAACAACATTCACCCCCACGAGCGGAGCACGAGCGACGCTGTGGACGAAGCAGACACTATAAAAGCTCACACACTAATTTCTTTCTAGATATTCATTGAAACTGTAAAAACTGTTATTTATTAAAAATGTTAAAGAATTATAGGCGGTCAAGGACTTATAATATGCACCCTGCTCATACAGCTTTAATCTGTGCTTAGGCACCACAACATCATCGCTATGCCTCGTGGTCATCCCAATTGAAATGTCCTTATTGTGAACGTAGAGTTCCTTGTTGTTCAGATAAAAGGAAATCAATCTTATAATATACAAGCAAGGGAGTAGTAATAATGCATGCTACTTCATAAAAGTCGTAGATACGGTGATAATAAATGACAAATAACATGTATGATAGATGACATTTATCGGAAAATAAATTATTCAGCGCCTACTATAGTTTAAATTTGCATATGTAATGTTAAAACAGAAAATTCCAAAAATTCTTCGTAATTGCAATTTGACTGAATTTTTTGCTTGCCAGTATATTTAGGTACTGGTGTTGTTACTAATATTTATGGCTAGATAACTTATTGAAAATATAGGTTGTCATTTATAACGTTTTTAAACTATAGACTCTGTATATTGCATGCAATCGTTTAGATATCTTGACCCAGAAAGCTACAGCTTCAAAAAATACGAAGAAACAATGTTGACAAGGCCGATAAACTTTATTATTCACCGCAAAATTGGTTGTAATGAACAAAAAAAAAACATCATAACACGTTGATCTAAATATCGTTCGTTTGAAATACTAGATAAAATGTTTTCAGTACACGCTCATATATCTATGTATTTATAACTAGGTGGAATTATGTATCTAGTGGCATTTATAATCGAATAAAAAATACGATACGAGTATGTGTAACATGGATATTATTTCAAACAGGTGGCGAGGTTTGAACCTATCGAATATTTTTGTTGTTATTTATCTCTGCTGTTTCAATTTATTGCAGTATAATAAAGTAATGCAAATTGCATATAGGTACACTATATAGTAAACATGATATATGTTTTAACAAACTACTTACTTCCATCAAGGTTTTGTTTCTCAGAGTTGGAGAATACAAATTTTATGCACTGTCTTCCCTATCAATGTTACACGATTTGATAAGGTCAATCTAGATGTATTAAAATATGATTTTTAATTTGTTTATGATTTCTAAGAAAGCGAAGAAATTATTATTACCTTCGACAAGGTAAGAGATCACTATTACTAACATAATTGGCAGTTAACAACGTATGCGAATGCTTTCATTATTGCTGTGACATAATTAGATAATCGCATCAATTATTATAAACAGGCTTTTTTCTTTAATCTTACGATCTTATTGAGGAAGGACAAATTTTACAAACAATATTCCATGATCTTATTTCAAAGGTTATCTATACACGTCTAAATATAGTTTCTCTTTTTGCAATTTAACAATTTGTGTTTGGTGAAGGTACCTACTATATTGACAATTATTGGCGGCAAAAACTGAGTTTATTGCTTACATTTAAACATATCTAAAGACATTTTTGATTATATCAAAATTTGCTGTCCTCTTGAATCGACGTTTTTGTATTTTATCTTACAATTAATTCTACCTTAATGAATTGTACGATCTTGTAGCGGAGTTTAAAAAGGGGACATAACTGGTTTAAACTGTTTGAAGCAACTTATGACAAACTAGTGATAATTTAGTAATTTACAACGTGTATCTTATTCGTTGATTTCAAATGAGTATATGATAATGTATGCAGAACTAAATTAATTAATGCTTTAGGATGAAGTTTCCGATTACTCGGAATTTGGTTAAAATACAAGGATAAACGTTCAAGGATTTTAAAATAGGAGAGATGATAATATAAGTAGTCCCGCTATTTGTATTACTGTTTAACTCAGCATTGCAACAAATAACAATAAGAGAAAGCAATATAAATAAGGCAGATGATGAAAACCTGATGACGTGGCTTTGTTAGCTAGAAGCTAAAACAAGTTGGGGAAAGATTAATGGGAACAACATTTAACATAAAGAAAACAAAATTTATTCAATGAAAGTTGAAACAGACAATAACATAAAGAGAAATCAGAAACTTAAGAAAATTAATGATAGAATTATATAAAGCTCAAAGACAAAATTATACAAGGTGTCGCACAATCTAATCGTCTTAGGAAATTGTCTTAAACACATTGCATTTAAAAAAGACTACTACATATATATATATATATATGTAGTAGTCTTTTATAATAAAAGAAACATGGCAATTCAAAGATTTTATAAAGAATGTCGATTTAAAACCAAATGTCCAAATAATAAGTTTAGTTGTACAAAAATACACCGTTAGAACTAGCAAAACAAATTATCCAAAAGAAATGGCAATTAATATAAATTATACTAATATATCAATAACATGATACTGACTGTTAGCCCCAAAATCCATAGTAAAAGAATAACGGGCGAGGCTCCGCACGAGAAAAAGTAAAACTTTCTGGAAATTGTAAACGAATATCAAATATAAATATTGGCATTCAATGTATCCATATTCCTGAAGTTCATATCGACTAATATCGATATATCAATATTTTTACACAGCCCTAGTATACTGGGTGAATTTTTTATCTTGAGACAACGGAATATCTCTAAAACACTGCATCAAATCAAAAAAGATCTTAATAAGATTTATTAAATGTAGGGGGCTCACTGAATAGTGCCGAACTCGACCCCCCCCCCCCCCGCTCCCTCCCCAGAGTGAGAGGGGGAACAACTTTGAAATCTTAAATGGGAAACCCCATTTTGTATTGCAGATTTGGATTCTACGCCATCAAGTATGTAGTTTTTGTTTGAAACTGTTTTTTCGATTCGTACCAGATTGCGCTGTAATCGCAAAACACATGATTGTGAACGTCTAGAAAAAATACACAAAAAAGAGACGCAAGCAAACATGATTTTGTTTTTTTTTTTATTTTAACATTAAATAACATTTCAAAACGAAGAACTTTACTTTATCATACCCATTTTAGAAAATGTACCCTTCCACTTCGATACATTTATTTATTCTCAATTGGAATGATTGCACACAACTGAGAAATGTTTCCGGCGTAATCTTTGAACAAGCGTTGGTGATTCGCTTGTTCATGTTTTCCCTCGTGGTTGGCACTTCTGTATAAACTTCAGACTTTAAGTGGCCCCACAAGAAGAAGTCAGGGGAAGTAAAATCTGGCGTTCTTGCAGGCCAAGACACTGGACCACCGATTTAATACTTCTCGTGCTATTCTTGAATAATGTGCTGGACAACCGTCATGTTGAAACCACATTGTTTGTCGTACGTCCAAAGGAAGGTCTTCAAGTAACACTGGAAGTTCGTTCTGCAAGATGTTTCGGTATTTTTCACCATTTAAGTTTCCGTCGATGAAATATGGACCAATAAGCTTATTGCCAATTATTCCACACCAAATATTTACCTTCCAAGGGTGTTGATGTTCAACTTGGCGCAACCAATGGGGATTTTCGATACTCCAGCAATGCATGTTGTGTCGACTTACCGCACCGTGATTTGTGAATACCGCCTCGTCAGAAAATAATACTCGAGCAAACAAATTGGGATTATCTTGTATCCGTGGGAGCGCCCATTGACAAAATCGCACTCGATTTTGAAAATCATCGCCATGAAGTTCTTGATGCATGGAAATTCTAAATGGATGATATTTCCTACGCTTCAATATTTCCTTATCCTCGAGTGCGGATTATTAGCTACTGCAGCTAATACCGCGATTTCATTATTTTCTCCAGCAATTGTTTTTCGGCGATTACGTTTTCTTGGCTGTACAGTTCCTTCGCTAGAGAACTATTGAACGACTCGGTAAAAAGAAGCGCGCGATCGTCCCTTGTCGGCAAAACGTTGTGAATAAAGATTAACAGCATAATCGATATTCCTACCGCTTTCTCCATAGATATCATTTCAATTCTCTCTTGTAATGTTATAGCCTCCATTACTGTTCAAATATTCAACACTAACTAATTTGTATTGGATTAATAATTAATAATCCAAATAGAGATCGGACAATGTGTAAGTATTCACAGCTTGTCAAGTACTGAATAAAGTACGGTTTTGTATCGTTGAATAGCGTTCCAATTGCGAATAAATAAATGTATCGAAGTGAAGGGGCACAGTTTCGAACACATGGCTTTTTGAAATGTTAGTTTATGTTAAAATAAAGAAAACACAAAATTTACTTGCCTGTCTTTTTTGCGATTACAGCGCAATCTGTTACGATTCGAAAAAAAAGTTTCAAACAAAAACTACATACTTGATGGCGTAGAATCCGAATCTGTAATACAGCCCTCATTCTGTATTGCAGATTCGCATTGACGATTTCAAAGTTGTAATCGAGTTCGGCACCATTCAGGAAGCCAAACAGGAACAAATCTTATTAAGATCTTTGTTTGATTTGATGCAGTGTTTTAGAGATATTCCATTGTCTCAAGATAAGAAACTCACCCAGTATATAGTTAGAGTGATTCCCCAGCTCTAATTGTAAGATAAACTTTCACAGATGAACGCTAATGCGGTTCTAAGAAAAAATGTTATGTGAGCATAGATTTAATTTATTTTTTCCCAACTTTATAGCGTTTTGAAGGCTTAAAAGATCCGCTTCACTTCATAAAACAAAACATACAGAAGTAATCAACGTAATCTTTTATTTCAAAAAAAAAAAAAGAATCCTATACCTTCGTGATACTTTGTATTATGAAGCAAGTACATATTTTTCTTTTTTTTTTTCTAAAATAGGAAACAGTTGTAACCAGCGACCTCATCAGTCCCCGATGGAGTTTATTCAGTATTATTCTAACCTAGTTATAGCATCAAAGTATTCGCGGAACTTAAAATTTGTAAATGACATTAACAAATGGTTCTATTTCAAACAAATCTGTATACTTAAATAAAACCGCTTTAACACTAATTGTTTAAATTATCCTGAAATAAATCGCTATCCACTTCAAAATTCACACGAAACGATATAAAATAATCATCGGCATTCTGAAGAAGCTTTGTCAATACACAAAAGTATTCGCTGAATTGAAACATGTGGTCTTCTCATTGATGTAGTTTATAAATAATACACTAGTATAAAATTATAGTGCTTATTAATAACGTTTCGGTTTTAACATGTACATAATATATGTAGATATTTATAGTTTATAATATAATAAAAAAAAACGTCCATATGTAGATGTAAAACCTACATAAACATTCTATGTATAATGTACTTACAATTAGGGCAACTTGGAGTTTCTGGAACATACAATAGTAACATTGAAACGGAGTCAAGGTTTTATAAACGTACGTAAATATATTTAAGTCTTAAATATTATTAAACATGCGATTTGATTATTGATTTGCGTTATAGAATAATGTTAATTAATGCTGTACTTTACTTGTCAATTACATTTCACTTATTTTGTATTTAATGGTGAGTTTAAGAGACATTTAGAAAAAATTGCGGAGAATGTGATATACGAGTTCTTAAAGAAATTTAGTCACATTGGTGGATCGTTTCCGCACTCAATATTTTCTGGGAGATCTCTATTTTCTATTTGTTCTGTTGCTTCTTCAGACACCGACAAAAGTTCAATAGTATCTGGCAAAAGATCTAAATGTCTCGACTAGCTGTATTTCGGTCGAATGTGCGATATACATATACGGATCAGAGTTTATTAAAAAATTATGAAGCAAGTCTTCGTTGGTTTTAATTCTGTTGAATTATCTTGTGTGACATTCACTCAACTCTTCTAAAATCTTTGTTGCTTGCTTCACCTGCCAATTCCGAAAGAATGCCAACTGGCGGCAAGCCAAAATGATGACAGATGTCTGCACTATGCACTAAAAGTTTATGCACACTAGTTGACATATAAAACCAGAGATGGAGGTGAACAACCCGCTCAGCTGGTTCTCTGATTTTTTTTTCAATGGGGATGGCACTTTCAGATAAAATTATTTGAAGAATAACTGCAAATCGCTTCATTAGTAATCTCAGCAGCATATCTTTGTTTTCAGCTCCTTGTTCCTTGATACATTGTATTCCGCAGTTTCCTTGCAAAATTTAAATTTAATGGGCCTGCAATAATGAGTTGAAGAGGACTTTGGGTTATCCCGTATGGTGCAATGTTTTGAAACCAACTTCAGTGGAAAAAGACTTGCCATAAAAACAGACAAATCACTGAAATCAACATTTTCACTTCGTTGCTTGTATGTGCTTTGTGAACAAGCCCAGTCGAATCCCCATTTGCTAATTAACTTTAAGTCTTCAGATGATGAATCCACCTTACTGTCAGCAACTTTAAGAATCTTCTATACGGTAATATCCAACAGTGCTTGTAAGTTCCCTTTGGCTTCTCTTTCAGTAATCTCCAAATCCTGAGGGAAACATCCCATCTTAGCTTCAAGAAGTTTGTGATAGGAAGGAAGAACTGAAATTTCATAATCTGACATCTTCCTTAAACACAAGTACTTCCATTTCGTCAAAATTCGGTGATGCATAAAGTCCCACAACATGATCTTCGTCTGAAGTCTTTCTTTCATTACTCCTAAGTAAAGTTGGTCGAACGACTTTTAGGCTTTCAGGGTTATTTCTTAGGTGCTGCTGTTAGGTTTGCTTTGTTCTTATCCATCCTTAATCTTGTGACTATAATGCAAAGGTAAGTTCTTCTGTTGAAAATCCAAAAAAGTCTCTGAATGGCTTTTCGTATGTTTGCTGCTGAGATCACTAAAAGGTTTTCTCTGTCGCAGTGGACGTACCAACAGATGTACAAGATGTTGACGGAGTTGCAGAGGGTACATAAACAATGTCAACTGAAGGTTCGTGTAAGATATATTCTCGTTATTTCTATCATCTTAAACTCACAGAACTGCAGTGAGGCCAGTTGATATATGATTGTAATCACACGCTATGTCGATTCATAAAGGTCTTCCGATTACTGGAAGCATTTGTCCAACTGTGATTCAAATTCCTGGTATAACTCTTCAAAAACATTGTTTCTGAATCATCGGAACAAATTTTAGCTGCGACACGCAGCATAACAGCTTCATATAGTATATTTAAATTCTTCTACGCGAAGGAACAGGAAAATGTCCAAGTTTGTTACAAATTCAGCTATGATTAAAGTTCAGGTAACTTTAATAGAGCATAGATTAAACGAATTTGCTTCTTCAACGGTTGAGAAGTGAATATCTACATATTCTAAGGTCAATTTAAATCAATAACTTGGAAAAAATGATAAAAAACTATACCCTATGATTTTAAACTTTCAATTCGTGTGGACGTGAAGGCCGCAGGGATACGCGAGAAGTTTTTATGCAGTTCTGTTGGGAATGCTAGGTTCTTACCAGAATATAAGGTTTGACTGCTACACTTTGATACCGGACAGAGAAAAAGAATATAATTGATTTTCTCTGATTAACACGGTTGTGTATCGAAATCAATGACACATTATTTTTCGAAGGGTAGTTATTTATTAAAAATCGTAAAATACATCAGCGTGAAATCATGGTTATAAAACAAATTATGTGATTATCATTCATAGACCCATTAACCTAAATTGATCTTGACGACATTGTATTAAATTATTATACATGCATTATATACCCAATATCGTTTTCAGTCTAAAATCGTATAAAAACACACAAAGTTTCCGTATTTACCAAAATAAAATAGTTTGTGGTTTTTTTTTGCATTGCACGCACCATTTACATGACGAGAACCACAACAAATTATAGCCCGCAAAAAAAAAACTCGAAAACAATATTGCTGCTAACTATAATTTATTTTAAAATAAAAAAATTGTTTGTTTAATTTGATAAAGTAGAAGAGGGAAAACCACGCAACCAGTCATACACTATAGAACACTCTTAAGACAAGAAAATATATCTTTGCGCTGCTATTTAAAGAATCATTTTTATCTGTGTATGACGAAACTACAAAAATTTGACAATGCAAAGTGTTAATAGAAAAATTATCCATACAAAGAAGAACAAGGAGCGAAGAGAATCATTTGTAAACAATCTCTCCAGCCCGAAGTACATATAAACATTTTGTTATTAAAATAGAAAGAATTATCGATTAAAACATGTTTAACCTAACAAGTGGGCTCAAACCAAATATTATTCCGTTTTTGATTTATATATCTGAATATAAACTTGTTATTTTGCTTAAGAACAAATGTTCCGATTAATTCTGCTTGCTTCCCCATTCCTATTCGACGTTGCTTGCTACTTAGCGTATTATTTATGATCAGTATCCTCAAAAAATAGTACACGCGGTGACAATTAATGAAACTCGATCCGTTCCTTAAATTTCAGACGTCAATTGAGAGTGTTAAAATTGTTTCAAGGGACGCTTTCATGTTTACAAGTGCGCATTAGCGGCATCTGGTTCCGATTAAGATTAAGTTTATTTGTGTTGTCAATTTCTTGTTGATTATTCGCGCATATATCTTTCAGATTATTTATAGAGGCTAGCAATAAATTTTGTACTATTGTATTTGTACTATACCATGTTAGAAAAACTATCTCATGGTACTTTTTTTTTGTGGTATATTATTACATCATTCGCCATTATAAGAAAAAATGATGATCTCGAGTGCGATGTACGAGAAGTAACGTTATGTGGCATCGTTTGAGTTTCCGGCTTCGGTAAATTAATGTGTCGATAAAATAAACATATCAAAATGTTGTACAATTTGTTGAAAAATCTCTTATTTAGTTCGAACTCTGTTCTGCCAAAGGCGTTGCGATATGTTTTTTGGTCCTGCTAGTATTCTGGCATTTTTTGCATTCAGCGTGATCTTGGTTCGGCCTCTTCTTCTTTTCCAGCCACAGAAAAAAAAAGGTTGTAAATTTTAAAACAATTGTAAAATTTAGTACAAGAAATAGTAGAACAAACTTCTATTAAAATTTCCTACAAAAATTATCCCATTTATTGCAAAAAAAATGCGCCATTTTGTTATAAAATTATGTCGACATAACCCATATATCAAAATAGCATAAAATACAGGTCATTGAGGTAAATAGTACGTTTACCCCAGAAGTAAGACTTACCTCTAATCTACAAAAATATCATAAACTCCTGTAGCCGATTGTCAATAAGATTTTCCGTACAAATCAACTACGCTATTGCAATAATATACTTTGCGTATACTTTTTTAACTCATATTAATTTCAAATTATATGAGAGACGCTGTGATTGCGCGCGAATTGCCTTCGCTAACTGTGGAGTGTCGGCGTGGAACCATCTCGTGCTCGTACTGTAAGCGATGGTCAATCACAGTACCTTTTATATGGTATTTATCTTGTGTGTACTCATTCGCAGATAGGAAGAGCCACTTTATCGAATTGAACTATGAATTGGACGGTCAACGCATTACTTCGGTTACTTTACCGAACATAGACGGTAGGGCACAATAACTACATACCGAATTCAAGTACCAACGTGTCACTTCTGTTTATTTTTTTTAATGGACCCTGTATATTTTTTTTGCAATTTAAAAGAAAATTCCAAATTGAACAAAAAAGTCTTAGTACACTATTATAAAAAAATGTTAAATAAAGTAGTTACTGAGAAATCTTTATCTTTGCTTTGTTGGCATGAAATTGATATACCTATGGAAAATTAAAGTGTCACATTCAATAAAGCGTTTAATTTACTAAACAAATAAAAATAAATACAAAAATAGTCAAGAAAATTACTCAAATTAAATGTTCAAAGACACCTCCTTCCATTTCAGTACATTTTATCAATCTTCTGTGAACATTACGAGTAGCTCCTAAAATTGTCCTATCGTCGATGTCGTCAATGATGTTGGAAATTCTTTCCTGAAGCTCATCCACTGTTGTATATCTATGTTTGTACACTTGATTTTTTACTGCTCCCCGCAAGGAAAAATCTAGTGGCGTCATGTCAGGTGAAGGCGCGGGCCACTGAATAGGACCATTTGTGCCAATCCATCTATTTCCAAATAATCTTTCTAATAACTCACTCTTGTCACGGTGATTATGTGCGGGTGCTCCATCTTGTTGAAAATAAATAATCTGTCTGTCTACCAAATTTAATTCATTCAGAAAATTTTCTCAAATTTCTGTCAATAATGCCACATATCTTTCTCTTGTTAAAGAACCCCGATAGAAAAATTGTCCAACAATTCGGGATCCGATTATACCACACCAAACATTTAAACTAAATCGGTGTTGGGGATTACAAGGATAAACAGCAAATGGGTTTTCACGACTCCAGTAATGATTATTTCTTTTATTGAACATCCAGCGATTAGAAAAGTTAGATTCATCACTCCATAAAATGTGTCTAAAGAAATTGTGATTTTCTTCAAAAGCATTGATAAACCATTGAGCAAAAGTTAATCGTCTTTGATAATCGCCCAAAAGTAGAGTTTGAACAGGCTGATGTTTAAAGGGAACATATTTATATTTTTTGCAGAATTTTATGGATCGTGCTACGAGAAATACCTGATTCTCTGGACAAAGCCCTTACAGAATTATTTGGATGTACCTGAAAATATGCCAACACATTTATTTCTATCTCTTGTGATAATATAAAATCATTTTTTTCCTCTTCTTTATAAAAATTGTTTCGTTGCTTCTTAATCTTCGATAAAGTTTTAAAAAATAGCGACGGTCTGGTACATCATGGTCAGGAAATTGCTGAATGTAACGTTCTAGCGCTCTATCTGAATTTTTGTTAAACAGCAAGCACAACTCCAACATATCACACTTTTCCAAATGAGTAAATGCCATTGTTACGGTTGAAAAAATTGTAAAAACAGTACTTTTTCTGCACAGTAACTTTAACAACAACAAATATAAATAATTTGACAGCTACTAAACAATGTGACGCTTTAATTTTCCATGGGTATATCGATTTCATGCAAACAAAACAAAGATAAAGATTTCTCAATAACTATTTTATTTGATATTTTTTTATAATAGTGTACTAAGACTTTTTTGTTCAGTTTGGAATTTTCTTTTAAATTGCAAAAAAATATACAGGGCGTTCCATAAAAAAAATAATTTTGGACGAATATCTAGAGAACGCGATTGTCAATTGTTTTTCTGTTTTCACAATTGTTAGCGCCATAAAAAATAGTACTACTTTGTCCATTTGACCGATTCTGTACCTCCAAAGATAACAAAGTTATCAATAGTGCACACTTAAGTGTGGACACCCGGTATATTACAGTAGGTATATCAAGAAACAGTATAGTCAAATATAATACTATAAATCAATGCTGTTCGATCTGTCACGAATTCAAATTGTTAGGTTACAGAGAAATTCAAATTTTGCGCGGAAAACTTTTGTCTCCGAATGTACCGCCCGATTCTACTGTGCTGCTTCAGGTTTCAATTCTACTTGGTCGTACTATAGAATGGCCTGCCATATCGCCGGATCTTTCACCACTTGATTTTTTTCTCTGGAGACAGTTTCAGTCTGTGGTGTATGCCATTGTATATATTCTTGTATAAAGGTTAGTGGTCATTATTTTGAACATTTAATAAAGTAAAATCCAAACCATTCTAATCGTATTTTATTACACAGGTTGCAAATTATGCACTTTCTGCTTACTGATTAAAAAAAAAACTACTTTTTACGTAAGGCCCGTCATTAAAAGTTGCTCCACTTGATATGACAATTGACAGGTTTCGGAATTTTATATAAATCACAGCAGGTTAAGAGTTATTTGAGGTGGCTCGTTTCAATTAAAATGCCCTGTATATACCAACAGAAGTATCTGCACCCAAGAATAACCGATATTTTAGGGCGTATCGATTTGTTATATAAACGCTCTTTGTTCGAATGATAAGTATTATTGCTTATTTACTTTAAAATAAAACAAAGTCTGAATACGTAACTGAACAAAAGGAAACAATAAAGAACAGTAATAAACTACTCATTTTGAAGACATTTGTACTATGCCTACAAGGTTTTCCTTTTTAATGAGGAAAACTAGCGAGTGGTTGCAATAACAAGCGTACGTAAAACTAACAAAAGCCGTTTGTTTCTCGCTATGAAAGCAGGCTTTATAATAACAGACAAGGGAGAATAATTAGAATTTCTACCTACCTACGTTTTGTTTTTTAATAGTCATATATGCATCCACTGAATTACATTTATGCATCCATCTCATAATATACACACATGTATTGAAGGTGTAATAACTGTCAAATTTGTTTTTAAAAGGATGTAATGTATTTTGGTGCGTAAGTGCTTTCTGACAATAGAGAGGTTATCTAAAATAGAATAATAGGTCGGTAAAGTGGCAAAAATGTAAAATTACGAAAACGTTCTTAGGTGACTACTATTTTACGTACTTGTCATATTTGTGATTAAATATTTTGAAACAAACATGAAACGCACAGAAAAATACATCTTTTAGATGTCTTTAACCGAGTGATCAATTATTAGGTACTAGGTATACCATCGCTTTTTTAATTTCTAAACTATCCAATAGGGGAACGAAATTTGGAAATTAAAGTGTATGATCTAAAATCACATTGTATCTCTTCCGATAAGACCAGAAATGAGCTAGTTTTTCGATTCTTGAACATCGAGAAGGTCTCCTTTGGTTCGTCTAATAATTTTTGATTGTCAACATATACACACAGAAAAATGCATTCTGAGTTTAAAATATTGTTCTAACACAATTTTCTTATAGAGGAAATGAAATAATTTTGTTGTAAGTAGATCTTTTACCACTAAGAAAATTGAAAGTTTTAATTCAAGAAAACTTTTGTTTCGATAAATTTTCTTAACTAGAGAATATATTTGTTTAGTGCAAGTAAATAGAGAATGCAGTTTATTGTACATGGTTTTGAAAATTGAGAAAAACAGAGAAAATTTGCAAAAGTGATTGAAATATAAATGAATGCCTGCCATTTACTTTTTAAAAATTATTTTATGTAAATGTTGCATGCGGCTACGCCGTAGATGGTCGATCCGTGAGCTCCAATTTTGGCATATTTTTGCAGCATTTAGGTCGCTATCTCACCAATGGCAGCTGTAATGTTGTCTTCCAGGGCTGGAATTGTGGCTGGCTTGTCCCTGTACACCAGAGACTTCACGTATTCCCACAAAAAATAATCTAATGGGGTCAAATCGCATGATCTTTGCGGCAAATGGACTGCTCCAAAACGTGATTAATTAATTAATTGCTCACCAAACTCGCCTCTCAATAGGTTCATGGTATCGCGTGCCGTGTGGCATGTGGCACCGTCTTGTTGAAACCACTTGTCAACCAAGTCTAATTCTTCCATTTTGGGCAAAAAAGTCGGTAATCATCGCACGGTTCCTTGCTCCATTGACTGTAACGTTGCGATTTTCATCGTTCTTGAAGAAGTACGGTCCAATGATGCCGCCGGCCCACAAACCGCACCAAACAGTGCATCTTTCAGAGTGCATTGATAGCTCTTGAACTGCAACTGGCTGCTCTTCACACCAAATTCGGCAATTCTGTTTGTGGGTACGTCACCATTGAGCAAAAAATGAGCTTTGTCGCTGAGGACAATTTTTCCATAGTAGAAAAATGAATCTTCATCCAACTTTCCTAAGGCCGATTCACCAAACAAACGACATTGTGATACGTCACCTGGCTTCAGTTCTGGCAGCAGCTGTATTTTGTATGGTTTCATACCAAGGTCCTTACGTAAAATCTTCCAGGTGGTTGAATAACACAAGCCCAATTGTTGACTACGGCGACGAATTGACATTTCGCGATCTTCATTGACACTGCCCGATACAGCAGCAATATTTTCCTCCGGTCGCATAAGGGTTGGTGGATTAATGTCCAATAAAGTGAAATTGGTGCGAAATTTGGTCACAACAGCTTGAATAGCCTGTTCGGTGGGTTGATTATGACGACCATAAAATGGACGTAATTTACGAAACACATTTCTCACACAGCACGAACTTTGATAATAAAATTCAATGATTTGCAAGCGTTGTTCGTTTGTTAGTCGCGGTGAAATGGCAAACCTTACTGAGCATTTTTGGCATTAACACATGTCACGAATCTTTTTTTACACTAAAAAAATTTACACTGAAAAACCAAATAGCAAAAAAATCACCCGCTATAATAAATAAATGGTAGAATCGATTAGAGTGCAGCAGCAAAACGCTGTATCTGCGTTGTTGATCAATTATGTCATCGTTTTTTGTTTTTTTTTTTGCTTTACAGACTAGTTCATTGTGTGAATTTCTTTTAGGGTAGTTGTTTAATAGAATCTTATTAGTTTCACATATATCAATGTACTTATATCTAATTACATGACAAACAGGTTGGTAAACATATGTGGCGATAAATCTACCTAATAATATTAATGATGAAGTAGGTAAGTAAGCTGCTGCTCGAATTGGATTTGTTGGAGGATCTCAGAGAGATATTTCAACGCAAGTGTTTTTTTTTATTAGATTACAGTATTATCGGTATGCTGGTATGCACATGTAAAATAGTATAATTATAGAACCGAAAAGGTATGCAGGTAGCACAACCTCTACTCGCTCTAGACGCTCTAGACCCGAGATTAGCCAAATACAAGCCCGGATTTTTCAAGGTGAGAAAAAGGGTGGGATCCGACTGTATTGTCTCGGTACAGATCTTATATATGAATATATTACTACATATAACTAGAAACACGAAGTTAAAATTGCCAATTCTTGCTTTGGGTAACTAAAAGTTGCTAGACTTGACATTCACGTACCTATCAAGAAACTTTTCTTATGAAAAAGGAATAAGAAAATGCGATTAGTCTAGTAAATCATTCTTGCAAATAGACAGTTGCACTTATTGTGGCAAAATAGGAAATTATATGACAGATATAACCGTGGAAACATAGTAAAAGACTCTCGAGAGATTGAAGTGCATTTAATGGCATTGTTTCTTAAAAATTTAAGGAAAGATAACCAAAGAAAATTATTTAAACTTGCTGTGTTCAGTTCCTTACTTATTCTTGTTTTATTTTTTTTTTGCTTAGTGATGTTTTTATATTCATCCCAAATCCTCGTATTGCATATACCATCAAAATACTTAAATTTGTTAAAGGTGCAGGTATAGATGTCTAAACACTACTTTTATCGTATCTACAATAATAATGGCTTGGCAAATAGCTTTATTGTTGAGAAATATGCAATGCCACGCTTAAGTATTAACGTGTATACACATTACAATCGCACATCGCTCGTTATTTTATAGCCTAGAACGCTGGAATTGGATTTGTTATGCTGTCTATTTACCCGTCAATGCATTTATTTATAGGCGTTAGTAATGTTAGCATATACAATCAAAATAAATATTTCTAACATTGTTCTCCAAATAATGTTGTTTTATGATTTATTGTTAATCCATAACCTTTCTAACATGAAAATAAATACTCGGTTTCGTATAGTATTATTTTATTCGGTCCCACATCAATTTTTTCTGATTCAGAATCCAGATGCGAAGTATGGTATCATAATGTATGCTTATGTTACGAATACAGACATGCGTACCTAAACAAACAAAAAGCAACTGTGATACAAACTGTTGATACGCTAACAGACACGATCTTTGACCTAAAATATACTTTTGAATGAAAACTGAAACTTTTCCCGTGAACTTAATTCTGTAGTTAAAAAAAAAACTTCTAAAGTTCATGAAATTTAATAAATCATGACATGACATATCAGTTATACATGGTGTATTAGCTACATACTTTTTAATAGAATTAAAAATGCATTATTTTGATAGTTTCTGCCATAAAAAGTGTTATTTTTTAAATGAAGCTTTATGGATCTTTTGCTTCAATTTTAAATAAAAATTAACAGAGGTAAACCTGGACGATCGCCGTATAAATACCCTACATATCGTCCAGGTTTACCTTTGCGCCATTCAGTGAAATTTGGTGGTAAGTTTTCCATGGTTTTCAGTGCCACAATTTTTAATAGCTATGAAATGTAGTTTGCTCCGGCGTATGTTTTGAAGTAAAAATAAATTAAAATAAAATACAAAATTGCTTTTGTTTCGAAATGTACCTAACAACGATGTAATCTATAGCATATGAGTCTGTAAAAAGCATATCAAATGCAGTCAGCAGTTCTGATGTAATTTTACTTATTACAGTGTATTGCACTAAACTAATACTCTCTTTACAAGATGAAAAAGATAAATATTTAATTAATTTATGGCCAAGCAGCTGACGAAAAGTAATGTATAACCTAAGCGTTATTTTAATGTAGATATACATATATGTACCTAATCGTTCATTCCTCGTGACACAGTTAAATACCTAGAAAACCGTTAATTTTATAGAAAATATTTTAAATAAGTATATGAAGGGTCGCATTATTTAGGCTATTCTGTAAGTTTCTGTGTTA
The DNA here is from genome assembly GCA_949128085.1 of Cetonia aurata. Classification (NCBI taxonomy): domain Eukaryota; kingdom Metazoa; phylum Arthropoda; class Insecta; order Coleoptera; family Scarabaeidae; genus Cetonia; species Cetonia aurata. The sequence continues at coordinate 23,300,680 of OX421890.1, read as the reverse complement.
TAGAGTCGGTTGGGGTAGTTTTGGTCCTGGATGTCCGAACTCGTAAATATCTGCTGGTGGCAAAATTCCATCACGCCTAATTATATTCAAAGAAGAAAAATGAAACTGTTTTGCTTATCCTGTCACCGTCAAGATGCCACGCTGATCAGTGTTTATCACCATTTATATTTGTGCCAAAAAAAATATTTCTAACTCAGTTAGTTATTTCAGTTAAGAACGTAAACTGTTTTACCAAATGGTAGACAGACATTTTTCTAATTTTGTTGTTGCTTTTTCTATATCTATTTCCAATCGACCTCTGCGTTACTGTTCTTCTTTAATTATAATTTATATTTTATAGTAATTTGAGCGAATATCTGTTTTTTCATCAATTTTTTTTTCTTCCATCAATGTTATTACTCTTATTACATCTTTTTATTGGATTCTTGTTAAAATGTGAATGCACTTTTGAGTAGAAAAATTGGTTTACACACAAACCAATTACAATATAAAGCTCCTAAAGAAATATCTGAAAAAAATGTTATTTTGTCATACCTACACAGAAAAAAATGTTGTAAATTTTGAAACAATTATATAGAGTTGTACAATAAATTGTAGAACATATAGGGACGAGCACAACTTCTATTAAAATTTCCTACAAAATTTTTGACAAAAATTATTGCATTTGTTAGTAACAAAGTGCGTAATTTCGTTATACAATTTATGTTGAAGTAACTTAATATATTAAAGTAGCACAACATACAGATCGCTTGTTGCAAATAGCACGTTTACCCCAGAGGTAAAAATTGCAACCAATCTACTAAAATATTCTAAACTCCTGTAGTAAATTTTGTCAACAAGATTTTACATATAAATCAACTACACTATTTTAATAATTAATATAGTTGCGTGTAATTTGATAAGCCTCCGCGCCAGCGCGCGAATTGCCGTCGTATAGGGCGTGATTGCGGATATCAGACCGGCCCCGTAGTGCAGAGTGCCGGTATGGAAGCGCCTCGTAATTCTCGTCTGTGGACGATTGTCAATCACAGTACCCAGCACAGCAAAATGCTAAACTATTTGAATATTTTGCAATCAATCATGTAAAGTCCGCTAAAAAAATCCACCTTCCGCTGTTCTGGAAACTTACCTTTAATTAACAATTTCCATAACCTGCTTGCTACCACAGATAAAAGAGGTTACAGATAGTCAGCCTAATGGCTGTCAGCAGTTATTTTTGAACGCGCTTGTTTTGGAGACAAGTCCCCAAATTAAATCAGAGCGCCGATGTGTACTAAATATTTTGTTCTTTTTTTCTTAGTTTGGTCACAGTATAGGTACACCTGTACTGTGGTACCTATACTGTGGTTTGGTGGTCGTTGTTTCACATTTCAAGATTATTTTGATTGTCATTTACATTATTTATTGGTTTATCGTTCAGCGCCGTTCGAGTTTAGATTAGGTCGTGCTTTACGAAACTTTCGTCAATTTCACTGTTTTCGTCTTGAGTTAGAATTATTATTTTAGTAAATAGTTACTATTTTAAAAGCATTTTTTTTTGTTTTCGTTTTATTTAAGATATGTCGTAAAATTTCAAGAAAAAATTAAAATTATCTCCATCAATGCTGTAAAGAGCATAAACAATATATTTTGAAACTTAGTGCTCGTGAAGATTTATAAACAATGCAAGTGGAGTAATGATACAAATTTCATGTCAAAGCCGCATGCCAAATTAAAAATATTACAGAATGCATAGTCAACCATATGCATATGATTGTTGTGCTATTTAATAAGCGCTGATAAACACCATAAATGTAATAAAAGTTTCTCATTAATACAAGTTTTTGTCAAAACAAAGTATTGCTGCGGCATTTAAAAAATATTTCTGAACTTTTTGTTGCGTTTTTGCAAAGCACTACAGTACAAAATAGTACAGCTGTTATGAGTGTTGCGCCAACCTATGTGGACCTATGTATATGTATACATTGGTGTTTTATCGATGATATGTCCAGATTATGTCTGTTTTAAATAAGTTTGTATTTACTGTCTGTATAACAAATAAAAGAGTACTTTTATTTAATACAGTTTTTTCATTTGACAAACGAATAATAAAAAAATCTCTCGGGTAGGTTAGTTCACTTACTAGTAGCAAATTCAACTGGCTGCAATGAGCGTACACAGAGAAAAGTGTTTTCTAATTGTAAAGAAATAGAATTTCTTGGGTCTATTTCTCTATTGGAAGGAATACGTAGATATACAATGCATTTACCAAAGCCCCCACTGCGGCCGCCACCGCGTTGGTATACGTCCAGCTTAATGCTGTAATCTTTACATAAGTAATTTAATTCTTCCTACAGGTAAGTATATGATTTATTCCAAATAAGTGTCTAGTTTGCCATAAGTAAGTATCTAGTTTGATATAAGAAAAGAATTACTATATCCTAACATACACCACGCTAATCAAGAAAGACCCAGCTTTATACAAGCTATTAAAACTCTTAAACTAAAAAGACAAATTTCTTGAATACATCTTGTTGGTAACTATAAGTAAATGAAGCGCTTGCACAGAATAAAAAATATATTTCTTCCAAGAATTTGCTTTCTTATTAGAGAGAAGTTTTATTTTGATACAAGAATAAACAGTATTGAATTATCAAGAAATTCAAATATTACTCTGGAAGCAATACTTTCATGCTTATATATGAACACGAGAATCACTTAAATTTAGTGAGTCTTACTTGCCTGTAGAAAATACTTTTCTCTGTATATCTCCAGTTTATGGCAATATATAAGATTGAAAAAGGAAGGCGATACTCTTAGTGTGAGCAGTGAAATTCGCTATAATAAATAACGTACACAATTTTAGGTAAATCTTTATCGAGTAATGCAACTCTCTCTCTTGACAAGTTTACACTACTTCGTGAACAATTTGGTGTAGCTGCTTGAACTGGCAGGCGTACCTGGTGAACAGTCTTTTACAACACTATATCTAATAATAATAATTTATTAAGTTGCCCAGAACAGAAAAGAATCCAATTATAGGGCAACACAAATATATCCGATAGCCTTGTATCCTGATATTTAAATTAGACATAACCTAAAACACCTTTTAAAAAATAGTTTTAATCGTCATTTAATTGATATTTCATAGCAAGCTGATTTTAAATTTATTATAAGTTTGAAATAAACTTGCTACTACTATTATACACTCCGCCAAAAAAGTATCGCATAATTTAGTTTTGAATCATAAAAGTATCGCATAATCTTTGTTTGTAGCATAAAGTTGTAAATATACTTTAATGCGCTCTAAGATATAATTTCTATGATTGTTTAAATAAAATACAGGCCAAATAAAAACAAGAACTCATACTTGAGATTTTTATTAAAACAAGAAATTATAATTTTGGAAAGAAACATGTCATAACAGTAGCTTTTAATACTGAGTATTGCCCCCTCTGGCTCTTACGACCGCTCGCATACGGTTTGGCAGAGATTCGATTAACCTCCGTATATAAGCCTGATCCAAATTCTCCCACTCGTCACGGAGAGCATTTGCTAGTTCATGCAGGTCCGCTGGGGCAACATTTTGGGTTCGTATCCGTCTGTGAAGGAGGTCCCACACGTGCTCGATAGGGTTCATGTCCGGACTTACCGCAGGCCAATCTAAAACTGGAATACCAACATCGTGCATTAACATGAATTCGTTTCCTATAATTGGCGCATATGGTACTATATGTTCTTCTAAAATTTCCGTTATATACCTGTGGGCAGTCAGTGTACCTCTGTCTACTGGTACTAACTCTGTACGACCTGTTAAACAGATGCCTCCCCAAACCATAATAGAGCCACCAGCGAAATTAGGTCTAGGTCTGATATTACACTGCGAATAGCGCTCACCGTCTCGTCTGTACACTGAGATACGCCTATCTGAGGTGTAAAAATCAAATCTTGACTCATCTGTGAAGAGTATATTGGCCCAGTCATTAATGTTCCAATTTACATGTTCTCTGGCAAACCTTAAGCGAGCCACTCGGTGGTTCCTAGTGAGACGAGGGGCTGTTACAGCTACTCTAGCTCTTAATCCACTCTGTCGTAACCTATTCCGAATAGTTTGAGTACTCACACGAGTATTTCTGACTCTAGCCAAGTCGTTCTGCAATTGTCTCGCAGTTACATCTCTTCGACGTAATGCTTGTAGTAGTAAATAGCGGTCATCTTGGCGAGTAGAACATCTTGGACGACCTGGTACAGGTCTTCTACTGTAAATGCCTGTTTCCCTATATCTGGCTACGGCTTTAGAAACACTTGACTGATTGATGTTCATCAAATTAGCAACGTATGCTTGAGATCGTCCATCTTCGATTAAAGCAACTATAGCAGCCACTTGTTCTGAAGTTAAATTGCTCATTTTAGTTTTAAAAGCGTTGGTACAGAACTCTGACTTCGCACTTTAAAATTTGTCCGTATAGGAAGACTTTCAATAAACAACTGAACAAACCTTACACATATGCATTTTTCTAAATGTGTTCTTTTAGGAAAAAAAAAAGTAAAAACGCTAAGTTCCATTATTTTGTTAGTGTTTTTATAGTTCACATACACGAGGCAAACTTTATAACGTTTATAACGTATAAAAATATCTTGGTTCATAAATGCCCTTTTTTAGTTTATGCGATACTTTTTTGGCGGAGTGTATATGTCAAATGTCAAATACAGCCAACCAAATACGAATAGCTAAATTGAATTTTATGATCATTTACTATACATATTCATTATTTTCAACAAATAACTACAAAAAATCACGAGTAATCACATTTATATTCTTATTCTGCATAGCAGCGTCCTGTCTTCACAGTTAGTGCAAATAAAAATAGCGTTACCGAATGGGCCATTTAAGCTGACTATCTGTAAAGCTCTTTTACCTGCGGTTGCTACAGACAGTAAATGCTCTCGTAACAAAATGCTAACATAAAGAAGCTTGAAGATTCTTTACGCATATCAAGTTCATTAATTAGTTAGAACTGCACCACGTTTAAATGAACATTTGACATACAAATTTATTTGTTTTTCTGAATAAAATTAACTATAATGCTAATAGAAAATAAAGATAGCTACATCCATCTTTATTTGCGGTAAATAATACGCATTAGATCGTACAATTAGAATCGATCCACGTTGTACTCTTCCAAGGTTAAATACTAAAGCGTAAAATGAGACAAATTTCGTGTTCTTTATTTATATTTTTGGATAATATAAATAAACCGTTTTGTTGTTAAAGGATTATTATTCTGTATATGAACTTATATGCCATCTGACTATACATTTCCTTACATGGTCTTTTACACTCGCAGCAACATAGCTTGAAATTGAATATAAAGAAATAAAAAAATAAAATTATAATAGGGGATATGGTGTTCTTATATATGGACAGCACAGTAATCTGTAACAGATTGAATCCGTATAATTATATTGCATAAGAATAAGATCATAAGAGTAATGCATTAAAATAGTATTGCATCTCTCCTTGACACTATCAAAGGACAATTTATACGGACGCGATATAAAACCTTGTATGAACAATGCGAAGATGTTTCATTGAAGTGAATGAAATTTGACATTGTTCTATATTTTATTATTAGAACAGACTGTGACTATTGTTTTAAAAGTTACAGATACGTGATATAAAATATACTTATCAGATCTTTTTGTAATAAGCACCATTGTAGTTGTAGATAAATACTATACAGTGAGGACGCGTGGGTTGGAACAAATTCATTTAAAATTCAGGGGTTTGTTTTTTTGAAAAACGCTGGGACACGTCGATTTTTGTTTTTAGCAGGGTATTTTTTTTTTACGGAAAATGTATATATACAGTGTGGCCCAAAAACAAGTTACGACCACCAACTACATTTTTTCAAATGGAAACACTTATTTTTTATATCCTTTTTGAATTCTGCATCGAATTCTAAGTATGTTTCGTGTACCATTTCCTATACCTAAACTCAACAGTTATCGAGAAATTCATGATTGAATTAATTAAGACCATATTTCTGGGGATTCTTTTTTGTATCAAGCAAAATATTCGATTTTGTATTTATTTTGTTTTTTTAATTCTGATTTAATTCTGATTTTCGGTAATTGACTTGTCACTTGTCAACGTGTGACAGTTCATGTAAGTAATTGTCAAGTGCAGTTATAAAGTTTGAAAGAATGGCGCGTTTAACTGAGAAGCAACGAATAGAAATTTTGATGATGGTAGGATATGGCGACAGAACCCGAACACAAGCTCAAGTTTGCGAATTATTTAATAATAAATACCCGGAGAGGCCTATTACACGATCGGTGGTTAGTAAGATAGAAAAAAAGTTTAGAGACCTGGATCACGTAAGAGATAATTATAAAACCAACCATCTTCCAGTTCCACAGGACACACAATTGAATATTTTGCTCGATTTAAAAGAAAATCCGCAAAAAGCAACTCGACAAGTAGCTGACGACCAGTCAGTCTGTAAATCTTCTGTTCTAAAATACTTACACAAGCACAAATGGCACCCTTACAAAATACATTTAGTTCAGGAACTTATTGAAGATGTTCTCAACCGCAGATTAGAATTTTGCGAAATAATGATGGGTAGGTGCAATGCCGACCCGCAATTTTTAAGTAAGATAGTTTTTACCGACGAAGCAACATTTTGTTTGAATGGTTCGATAAACACGCAAAATTGTCGCTATTGGGCACCAGAAAATCCACACTGGAGTATGGAAAGTCACACACAATTCCCTCAAAAAGTAAATGTGTGGGCCGGAATTGCGGGTACCTCAATTATTGGACCGTTTTTTATCGAGGGAACACTTAATTCTGAAAATTATTTATATCTACTGCAAAATTCCATAATACCAAGTTTAAATGCACTTTACCCGAATTGTGAGAACCCAAATATACCGGCAGATTCGATATGGTTCCAACAGGATGGAGCGCCCCCACACTATTCGCGAACAGTACGAGATTATCTACATAATATTTTCCCAAACAGATGGATCGGAAGGAGAGGTTATATCGAATGGCCGGCTAGGTCTCCAGACCTAACCCCATTAGATTTTTATCTATGGGGTTATCTAAAATCCAAAGTATACCTCCATAAACCAGAAAATATCGAAGAACTGAAGAATAGAATTAGAGTCGAAATACAACAAATTCAGCCACAAACTTTAACTGAAGTGTTACAAGAAATTGAATATCGACTTGCCTATTTTCAGGAAGTAAATGGTCAACAATTTGAACATTTAATTTGATTTGTTCTGTTTTTGTTTTAAATAAATTTACAAAAAAACCAACCTTTCAGTTTTAAATGATTTTTATAAATTGCCGCGTCCTACCTAATTTTGAAAGAAATCCACCGTAAATTCCTCGATAATGAATTTAGGTATAGCACAAGAAAGATCCTTGGAATTGGATGCAGAGTTCAAAATATAAATAAAAGAACAGGTATTTTCATTAAAAAAAAATTAGTTAGTAGTCATAACTTATTTTTGACCGGCACTGTATACATGAATGTACCATGAAAAAAAATCTCAGCCAGAAGTAAAAATCAACGTGTCCGAACGAATTTTAAATCAATTTGTTTCAACTCACGCGTCCTCTCAAATTTTAAAAAATCAATTGCAAATTTCTCGAGACCTGTTGGGTTTAGGTATAGGGCATGGTACATGAAACATTCTTAAAATTCAATGTAGAATTCAAAAGTGAAATAAAAAATAGGTGTTTTCGTTTGCGAAAATATAGTTCGTGGTTGTAACTCTTTTTTGGGCCACACTGTATACATGAATTTACCGTAAAAAAACTTGCAACCAAAAATAAAAATTGACATATCCGAGCGTTTTTCTAAAAAACAAACCCCTGAATTATAAATGAATTTGTTCCAATCCACGCGTCCTCACTGTATAATATCTTCTATTGGATATATAGGAATAGCAACAACACGGTTGCTACTAAAATAAAAAAAAATTGCTTGTCATGACAATAAACAAAATGGAGCACAAACAGCTGACAAGTGTCATAGTAAGCCTTGGGATAAACAACTTCTTCTCTTTTGCCTACAGAATCAAAACCCATTTGTCTGCAGTAAATCTACCAAAAGCGATGCGCAGATCATAACATCTATTGATCAAATTAGCGACATACTAAAATATCGATCTTTGCTTGTTTAAAAATACTAATGTTATCTACTACGTCCCTGTTCACATGTCTCGGAAATAACTACACGATTCGTCACTTTTAATGTTTAATTATTCACTCTTGTTTACAACTGTTTACAACGACACAACAACGTCTCAACGGCTCTATATAGTTCTCTCGTCTCTTACCTAAAACTACATATTGCCAACTTAACCTAAACTAGTAAACTAATATCCCTATTGATATCACTAATACTTTTATTATTTTTTAGGCTACCACATACGAAAGTACAACCTTCCATCACTCATTCGAAGATAGAAAGCGCCACTTTGCCGAATTGAAGGATCAACGTATCACTTCCGTGACTTTACCGTCCGTTATGCAGAACAGCATAAATCAAACCCACTTTGGATAATATCTGGTGCGTTACACCTTTCTGGCACAAAAGAAACGCGTTTTACAGAATAGTGAAATGCCTTTGTTGCTCTGTCAAGGGTCGATAAGCTCACCTATATTCGACTTTGCTCTAACAATTTGGTTTTTATTTGTTTTAGTGTTAAATTGCAATCCTCTTCAATTAGATTGCAGATTCTTTCTTGCTCCTCTTAAATATTTTTTTTGGGACGATGCCTTTTTTTCATTGCGTTCGTTATTTTGTAAGTGTTGTAAATTTTTCTTACAGTGTTCAGGAAAACATTAAATTGTAGTGCTATCTGGACTGGCTACCATCGTTCATTCCTCTGATTATTAAAGCACGTACCCCTTTAGAGATTTTGTTGTTTTGCCTTCTTCCAGCATTCATTCTTACATACATGTAATAACAATGTGATATAGTTTTGACAATTGAGGAAATAGTTTTGACAAAAGGAGAAATAACTTGACATACACAGCAGCTCTGATTAAGATGTTAAATAGTTTTGAGAAATAGTGAAATGCATTTGACAAAAGAGGAAAACCAAAAGAAAAATACTGTATTCCAACTTCGGTTTCCGTCAGTTCTTATCTATCTATTATAAATCTTTCAACAACATTCCCAGCTTTTTAAACGAAAGTAGTTTATTTTATCTCATAGACAAACACTTTCTTGATAATACTAATTATTTAATTGGGCCTAGATTTCTAATCATATAGAAAGATATGACTGAATTAGTCGAGAATTTAGATATGCAGTATTTGTCTAGTAGAATGCCGCCCGTTACGCAATATACCAATCAAGTGACAGAAAGACAACGTCTCAATTCATTCGAAATTGTTACTTATTTGAAATACCAATCTAACACATACAAATTTATGTTTCATTCTCAAACGTAATTATTATTCTGTAATTGTGTAATATTAATGTCATTTATGCGGTTTATCGTTTAATGCTTTATGCTTTTACATTTTACGCGATGAATATAAATCAAGTCAGCCTTTCATTGAAACTCCTTTTAAACCTAAAACAAATTCGGAAATAGATAATTTCTAACATTAGAACAGTCTGTCCCTATTTGTAATAACATTTACGTACATTCTCAAGGTAGCGGGGACAATTCGAAATTTCTATTTTAATAACAAATCAGGGTAAATAATTGATGTAATTTGCAACTTTTAACATGTTTGGTGTTTTTTTTTTGTTTGTCTTGTTAATTTGTTTTTTTGCATTATACAAACAGGCTGTTCCTGCGAATTGGTTCATTAACTTTGGCAAGGAATTTGATTTTGAAACTTATGAAGTAATTATAGGCAATTATGATTTATGAATATACAAAAGTATTTGCAGCTTTATAACATAAACATAATGCTGATATCAATTTTCTTATGTTAAGCAAAATAAATAGTACTTAAAATTCTTATCGAATTTCTCGCATCATTTGTGACCAGTTTGTGTTATAGGGTTTCATATCCCTAAAGTTAACTGCTTTGAAATATTTGCTAGTTTGTTGTATTTTGGACGTATGTATACTCCAATTAAATCAAGTATTGCATAGGGTACTAGATATTTAGCGGTTCTACTAATGTGGGTGTTAGGGCAAGGAATGAATACCAAAGAGCACATGACATAAATGCTTTTTCTGCTAACCACTGTAATTAAATTATAAGGCAATTTTTATAACGGGGTCGACACATTCCTGCGATTTGAATTACATCAAATACAGTTCTTAGACAGCCGACAGTACCGCAATTATGCAGTTTTTAAATTTTTTGCACTTTTTACAGTGTGAAATCTTTAAAGAACTAATGCTTTTCCTGGTAATCACTATAATTAAATTACTAGGCAATTTTTAATTACAGTGATTACTAGGAAAATATTAATGACTTCACACTGTAAAAAGTACAGAAATTTAAAAACTGCAGAACATGACATATTTTTTTGCAGCATTGAATGCAGCCTAAAATTTTAAACCGATTGATATAGTGAACTAGTAAATTTTTCGTATTATTTGCGATTAATTCGTATCATACATATAGATAGAAAGATTATATAGGGTCTTTCTTGAATTCAACCATTTTTGAGACAAATGCAATATCGTTGAATATCTATTCTATGTTATTTGCAGTTTCTCGAATAAAATCAAATATTTCATAAGATGTTATACATTGAGGTGGGGGAGTTACTTCTCCACTAATGTGGAGTTTGACAGTAGATGCATTTTGACTGATCTAGACATATCGTATCAAGGGTATGCTGATGATATAGTCATATTTGCAAGAGAAGAGTATGAGGATACCTTCTACATTAAAGAGAACTCAATATTACGAAAAGGTGTTGCCTATCAGTGGGCCTTAATATCAATACTAAAAGTGTAAAGATGAAAAGCATGTGTGGGCAATGAGAACCTGCCCAATAGCAGCTATTGAAGTGGTACTAAATCTTACTTTTCTTCTCATTTTAGTGGTGAGCATAGCGAAAAGGATCACACGCAGAATGATCGGGGAAGGAATGGCTAGGCATGTGCCTTAGCCTCCTGAAGGTGACCAAACCTGGGACATGCCCCGAGACGACATGCCAATGAAGTTTAGCTTTGTGAAAAATTTACCACAAAGCTTAGCACCAAGAGCGGATGGGACAAAGACACCATCTCGAAACTCAATAGACACGCCATCAAATGGTACACGGATGGTTCCAAAACGACAAAGGGAACTGGAATATATATGGGCCTAGAGCCAAATATTTCGAAAGCTCTGGGATGTGCCCAAGTACCTTCCAGGCGGAAAAGATGCGCCCACTTCAACATTGACAGAAGCTACGAAAAGCAAGAGATTAGCATAATATCTAATAGTCAAGGTCTAACATAATCAGCTCCAAAATGGTTTGGGAGTGTCTAGAAAGACTAAACGAGCTAGGCAAAAGGAACAAGGTAACCCTACTGTGGGTTCCGGAACACACAGGCGTGAAAGGAAACGAAATAACAGATAATCTCGCTAAAAAAAGGACCGGAATACCTTTTGTAGGGTCAGAACCTTTTAGCGGGGTAAGTAGCAGTATAATACCGGAGAAACTCAAAAGTGAAGTACAGCAGAGAAAATACAAATACTGGGAGAATCTCCAGGATGTGAGTCGAGCTAAAACTGGTCTGGTAACCTATAACCAGAAGAGATCTACAAAATGCATCAACTTGAGTAAAAATAACAGTCGTGTATTGACAGGGATCCTTTCAGGCCTTCATTGTAAACTGAACGGACATCTAAGCAGGCTTGGAATAGCGGAGGAAGCCGAGTGTAGATTTTGCGGGGAAGAGGATGAAACATCTATCATCTGCTCTTAAACTGCGTTACACTGTGCAACTTAAGGGCCCTGCACCTGGTAGCATGTGAAATTGGAGAGGGAGGGTTACCTAACTTGGGATCTTCTGACATTCTGCACTTTTTAAAAAATCAGACTGGACCGCCAGCTGCAAATACAGCGAGAATAGGGGACACAATAGATCTTTCAGGTCGCAGTGTACTCTCACCCTAATATTACATACATACATACATACATACTCCTCTTGACAATTTGATGGTGGGTGTAGTTAAAAGGAAAATGTGTAGAATGGAACTTTTAGGCAAAACCCTCAATCTTTTGAAAGTTATTAAACTTGAGTCAAGTCTATGACGACATGCACAAAAAAAAATCAACATAAGTTGTAAGATAGCATCAAGACCTTATCAAATGGTACATGAATTGTTCCAAAACAGAAGAAGGAACTGCAGTAAAGGATACTTAGACCTAGAATCAAATGTTTCGACAGCTTGGACAAATACATATTTTGAGTGTCTTCCAGGCAAAATGATACGCTATCGAGAGCAAAAACTATAGAAAGCTAGAGATTATCATAATAATAGGAGTTTATTGTCCAACAGTACATATACCAAATTAAGGACAATATGAAATAACAAATAAAAATTGTGTATATATAAAAAAAAAGTAGAAAAAGATATATACAACAGCACTGTGCAAAATACAAATGCGTTTCCGATGGTGAAACCGCGACTGTTAAGCAGCAAAAATAAGTATAACAATATAACTAAAAGGACACACTCGCAATTCCCTCATATGTCGGATGCTCATACACACATCCACAAATCAAGTAAAACTATTGACGTTAACATCTAACAATTGCTTCAATGAATTATGGAAAATATCACAATTAATACATATGCGATTATAGTCATTGCACATTCGTGTAACAAGTGAAATAAGCATCAAATTAGTGCGTGCGGGGAACATGTAAAAGTGTTCCGCACAGTTGTGGATCATGGAACATAAAAATTCAATTTGTTTAAAAGAAAGGTGGAATCGGCTTTACTATTAAGTAATTTATATAACCAGAAAATATAATAAAGGCGTTGAGTTCAGATGTAATCAGTTCTAAGATTGTTTGGGAGCATATAGGAAAACTAAACGAACCGTGGAACAAGCTTACTCTTTCCTATGGGTTCCGGAATCCAAAACAGTAGAACGATATGAAATAACAGACCATTTTGTTAAAGAAGGGGCTGGAATCTTAGGGGCTGAACCCTTTTCGGGAATAAGCGCAGTAATAGAGAAACAAAAAAATTAAGTAAAGCAGAGAAATTCAAAATATTTGGGAAACATCTAAGGAATGCGGCAAGCTAAAACACTTTTGGAAATCTACAACCGGAAGGGATCCACCTAATCCACCTAAGTAATCTAATAAATCTGAGGAATCTCAATGAAAACAATATTCCCATACTAACACTAACAGAGACGCATTCAGACTACTACAAACTTTGCAGTACAAAGCTATTGCAAAGAACGCCGTAAGTAGATTTGTAGGTAGTAAAACTATCCAGCAATCTCTCTAAACTACTATCTACTCAAAGGCGTCGTAATTGGGAGCACGTGAAATCGCAGAGATGAATTTCCCTAATCTAAAGGTCTTCTCACATCCTTCACTATTTAAAAGTGCTATTCCCTTTATTCCTTTTTATTATTTACAGGCAGCTGTATAGTTCTTTTCAAGATAGAAGAAAGTAACATTTTAAGCCTGTAATGATTTTATTGCATCTTATGTGGCCGGATTGAGTATAAATTACGGCACTATAAGGTAATAGTAAAACGCAATTTTAATTTTAAATATATATAATAAATAATATACATTAGGTTTATTTACAAAAACTAATAAGTTAGATATATGAAGCTTAACAATTAGTTGGTAATGCACAATAAAATTGTAAGTCATGTTTATATAAACTGAGACCGTGGCAGTATTATACAATATACCTACTTAATATACACCGTATTTCACAAATCATCATCTGATGTGATTGAGTCGTCTTGGAAATCGATATCTGTGTCTGACTCTGAATTGTATTGCAAGTTTATAATTAAAGGCGGTAGGTACTATATTATACATATCCATGTATTCGTTTTCTTTTGCTCTTGCGTGTTTAACGGCATTTTTCCAATTATCAGCAGTTATATGTTCCATCGCATTTTTTATGTGTGTTATAGTGCTTTCACCAAATTTAGGCGTTTGATTTGTTCGCCTTATGGTATTTTTAAGTTGGGCCCATATCAATTCAATTGCATTGAAAATACAATGGTACGGCGGTAAACGTAAAATTGTATGTCCTGCTTCTTTGGCTCTATTATCCACATAATAATCCTTCAAATATTCTTTTGTATTCATCACTTCTAATAATTGGTTTTTTGTATAATGCTCCTCAAAATATAAATTATTTGCTTCTAAAAATTCTTTAATATCTTTCTTATTATTACTTTTTGTAGGAACTTTATTTTGCTGTCGTGAATGATACGGGGCGTTGTCCATTACTATCACACTACTTTCTGGTAAATTTGGCAGTAAAGTATTACAAAACCATTCTTCAAATAAGGATGAAGTCATGTCCTCATGGTAATCCAAGCTAGAGCATTTTACATTTTTTGCAGATAATAGCGGCTGCGCGATCCATCCTTTCTCTGATCCAGCGTGGAGAATAATTATTCTCTTCCCTCTCGAAACCGGCGCGTCCAACTGACACGTGCCTGAATTGTCTACCCAACCTTTGCAAATAGTGTCGTGGGTATCATACCACGTTTCATCTAAATAACATATAAATCGCCCTTCCTGTCTATATTTTTTTATTGCCATCAAGTATTCGTACAGCATTTTCTGCAACCTCGAACTTTCCATAATTGTGCGGCGTTTATCTATAGTACAAAATTTAAAACCCGCTTTTTTTAACGTCCGCCACAAGGTTGTTTTAGAACATTGAATATCAATACTTTCATCATTAATTTTTTTATGTAAGGACTCAATTGTAGGTACAACATTTTCGCTATACATGCAATATACTTGTTGCCTAATAATATCAATTTCATACTCTTTAATTTTCCTCGGTGCTCCTTTGTCACTTCTTTGCTTTCGAGGCTCTGCGTTATTTTTAATTGGCTTGTATATTGTTCCAATAGGGACTTAGGTTAATTGCGACGTTCGTTGAATGTTCTTGGTTTGTCCTTCGTTATTTTCTTCCATCAGAGTATTATAGATATTGAGCAGTATCTGCTTTGCATCTTGTGATAAATATTTTCTCTTCCGTGCTCCAATTTCATCATCACTATGCACATCACAATCACTAACACACTCAGCAAAAGGTTGCCACATGTTCATGCAAATTCAAATAAGTATACAGCAATAAATGTTAACAACAAATGATAAGTAAACTAAATATTACATGTATATATACCTACCCCCAAGTAATTTCTTTTATTTTACCACTACACAGAAAAAAATAAAGTAGTACCATTAACAATAATTACAATAGATGACTGAATATTAGTTGAAGTATTATTGCAAATATATCATTTATCAAGACTAATTGTTAATTGTTTATTTATGTTTTCCATTTTATTTTTCTCTGTGTATAGATCTCATCGGTTTGTTTCCGTAAAACATAATCGGATTAAAATTAAAATTACATTAAATAATAATGTAATTTTAATAATATAGTAAGTTATATTCATACGAAAGGCAGTACGCAGCGGCAGTATTACGGGCCGCTTAATCCAATTATCTTTTACGCAAACAAACCGATGAGATCTATACATATATGACTTACTATATTATTAAAATTAAAATTATATTATTATTTAATGGGGCCGTAATTCATAGTTAATACGGCCCGGCGATTCATATAGTGTAAGCAGGTAAACAGTACCCTTCTCAAGAGTATTACTACAGGAGGTGCTATAAAAGCATTAAGGATTTAAAAGTTAGTTTCTTATAATTTGAAAACCACTATAAATGCGGCAGAGATAGGGATCACAACAGATCTGCTCTTACCTTTCATATAAAGGCACACTCATATTGGGTATGAGTTTCAGAACACTCTGTATATGATTTGTAAAATATTTGATTTTTTTCGAAAAACTCTAAACCAATTTCAATAAAATTGCAAATATCTGCAAAGGATCCTTGTCACTGTTAGCAACTTGTGTTTCTTATAAGTTCATTGATTTCTAACATTTTTATATTCAGGACACACCTGCAAGTTATGGCATAAATGAACATACTTGATATATAAAAATGCAGCTTGCTTAAATTATCTCTACCTATATATAGGTATTTGTGTTGCCAATTTACCTTTTATAGCGCTTAACATCTTCGCTTTGATTAGTAAAATCACTACGATGTTTCGCAAAGATGTTTTTTTTAACACCAACGTGCAATTTAGTAAAATGCTTATAACTATCGATTACTTTAATTACGTACTTAATTGAAATATTAAATGGTATATAATAACGACTGTGGCCTAGTAAAATAGACACACAAGATATCCCTACGCTGCCGAGCTACATTAAAGATTAATTTATTCAGAACAATTGTTTCAGAAATATGTGTAATTGTAAGTTTAGATCCGGCAAAATATGCATTCATTTTAGCAAAAGGAGTGCAGCGATATCTCTTGTCCATTCCATTTTAATTAGAACATGATTTTATGTATATTTTTACAGTGGAGCATGGCACAAACAATCATTTTTAATAGTTAATTATATGCATAAGAATGTGGTTATTTATTGGACATGATCTATGTTAACTGGCAATTTGTACTTAATGAGTTAGCATCGCCATAAAACTGCTTATATATGCAAATTTGTGTCATACTGGGAATTCATTATGTAATTAAAATAGGAGTAAATCGCGAAGTATAATAAGCAAATTTGTATATGAATGTATTGATATATTGCTATTTAATAATGCATTACATGTAACACAAATGATGTTTTGTGTTGAGTAATTTCATCATTTAGAATATTTTGAAAATGTGGTGTTTAGAATGGCAAACATATATGGCAATAACTTTGGATTATATATATATTTTTTTTCGCTTTAAAAGCAAAGTCAATAAACGATGGTTTTGTTGAACATGTGCTAACATGTAATAAATTTTATTGTGTTTCTAAAATAGGCGTGTTAAATGTAACGTGTGTTTGTATAAAAGATTTCCCTTGGGAAATTAGTTTACAGTTAGTTATTTTAACATATGTACTAAGCTCCCACGAATTTTTAGCTCTATACTAGTTTAAATATTTTTGGTAGAACAAAATAATAATATTAAATGTACCTCAAATAGCAATGAAGAATCAGGAACAAAACCAAAACACCAATCTATAAGAGAGAATATAACGTTTACCACTATTGTGTGCAGGTAAGTGCAATATAATTTTAAGTGTAAGTTGTGTGTTGCTTATCACGTACGTTTTGCCAAAAAGTCTCTTACAATTAGTCTCAATTTATAGAAAACATGTACAAGCTTAATATTTAAAAGAAACCCTAATGAAATTTCTTGTGTTGAAAAGAGCCATGCATTTTCTATTCTCAAAATAAAACGCTTTATACAGCGCCACACATAAAGTCCTCAAATTTTGACTCTGCTATCTGTTAGTGCTTAGAAAATAATGACAAGTGACATACGAGCAATGACGTTATTTTGTTTAACTGTTAAATTTGATATTGTTTTGGGAAATATTAAAATATCCAAATTTGTCACAGGTAAAAGTTGCTTATTTTTTATTTTAATTTTCAGCACTCTAGTACAAAGTTGTTTCTTCAATTTTTTATACTAAGTTGTTGGTTATTATAATTAATGCAAATTTGTATAAATTTAAAGTTACCGCTCTAACTGGCTTTGTTACTTACTAAATTTCGTTTTAATACTCTTTTTTTTTTATCTAAACCAAAAATACACACATGAAACCAAATTATATTTGAGGTAAACTTGATTTAAGTTATACAGATAACTAAATAATGATAGTTATTACCATTGTTTATAAAGTAATGGGATACATAAATGGAATTATGAAGAAATATTAATGCAAAGTGCAATTAATAAATTTTAACTGTTTTTTTCAGATTACATGTTACTAAAATTTCTTGCAAATGTTATCGTTCCATTCCATATGTAAGACTACCATATTGCCAACAAATCGAGTTAAAGAAATTATTCCTTCTAGGTGTAACACTTCTAATGTCACCGAGTATACCAATTGTCCGCCTGCGTCCGCATTATAGCGATCCTGTAGTGTAAGCGAGATACACAGAGGTATCCGTGCATTAGAACGGTAAAGAAGTATACGGAATATTCGACTGGATTACATTAGCATATTTCTATGATGCACTCGTATTTGCCAAGAAATCCACATTTCTACGCTGTCGCCGCACAGGCGCTTGAGCCGTCGCTCGTACACGTGCGTGTCAGATGCATTTTATATTTCGTCGGGAGAACTACCTGCTCGTACTATTGAATAAAACGCGTTGTTGGTAGGTAGATAACGGTTATTTTAAAAATGGAGTACTATACGCCGGAGCAAAAACTCTTCATGATTAAACACTTTTACGGTGGTAATTCCGCGGAAGTAACTCGGGATTTATTTGCTGGTAATTTCCCCGAAAGTCAAATTCCCAACGCAAGCACCATTCGTAGAACCGTTAATAGATTTGAAACTACATTTTCTTTAGTAAATAATAAAAATAAAGTTGTTCCGGATAAGAATGTAAGCCATATAGAAATTCGAGTATGTGCTTTAGTTGAAGTAAATCCCACTATGTCATCTCGACAAATTGCTCGCGAATTAGGTATCTCTAAAACATCGGTTCATAAGATTTTACGTACTAATAAATATCGTTCATACAAATTTACAAGTTCACAAGTACTTCTTCCCGATGATTATTATCGCCGAATGGAATTTTGCGAAAGAATGATAAATAAATATCACGATTTTTTTTAACAACGTATTGTTCACAGATGAAAAAACATTTTACCTACACGGGCATTATAACCGCGCAGTTTGTCGTTACTGGTCGCGTAAAAATCTACATTTAAATATACCAATGCGAACGCAGTATCCACAGAAGCTAAATGTATGGGCAGGTATCATTGGAAATTATATAATTGGGCTTTTTTTCATTGACGGTAATTTAAACGGAAATAGATGCCTACAGTTACTTGAAAATAATATTATTCCGGCAATACCGGAGCGATTTAATATAAATGAAGTTTGGTTTCAGCAAGATGGTTGCCCAGCACACAATACACGCATTGTAACAAACTTTATAAACGCGGTTTTTGAAAACAGATGGATCGGTAACTCGGGCCCTATTAAATGGCCAGCGCGGTCCCCTGATCTAGCTCCAATCGATTTCTTTTTATGGGCTTTTTTACGTAATACAATATACGGATACGGTGATCAACGGCCATCAAACCTAGAGGAACTGCGCGCGAGAATTATTGAAATCGGTAATACTGTCACAGCAGATATGTTAACAAATGTTCGTCGGAATTTTTATGATCGGTTGGGTTACTGTTCTTATCAAGAGGGAGGTTTATTTGAACACTTAATAAATTAATTTACTTCAAATTTGAATATTGTTTAAGAATAATATTCTCTTTTAGCTAATTGCAGGTTTATTGCAATGTTGAATACAATTCTGTTTTAAGAATTAAATATTTTATTTTCCATTATTTTATTATAGTTGCGTTTTTAGATTTTATACTTGTTGAACAATATCATTTTAGTTTTTATTTTAAAGTTTAGGAGTTCTGATTATTTATTTTTGATTTTTTATGTTGTTTATGAGGCTGTGATGAATTACTTCACTGACATGTTATCGGTGATTATCTGATGCTTCAAACAACTAAAAATATTTACTTATATCGGGAACACACTACATCTAACAGTGCTTTTTATTTTTCAGGAATAGTTAGTTAATATTTTCTACCACATATAATGTTATTAATCACTTATGCTATAACATAGAACTCTAAAAGACGTTGATTTGCCTATATGCCCCAATACATTTATACGTGTAACTTATAATACGTCCGCTATCGTTTGAAAGGGCGCATGCAAATCGGGCACCAAACAGGTAGGTACCCTTTGCGGTCAGTTTCGAGGGATTATGAAAACTGCAATTTGGGCACCGAAGATTTAATTACGATTTAAGTACGTATTAATGGTCAACTCGAAATGAACCGTTCTCCATTGTTAAATATTTATAATCCTTAAAACATAATGTATAGTGAGTTTAGATACCTAGAATAAGTAATGATAATTTTCATTTACGATTTAAGTACGTATTAATGGATGTTTTCATGTAACCTATATAAAGCCTGCAAAAATGAAACACATTTTATTATTCTTTGGTTATTGAGATTGTTGTAACGCGTATCGTGTATAGTTGCAATGGAAACCAAAATAATTTCCAGTAATAGAGGAAAACCAGTGTTAGTGTTTGATAATTTTAAATTTACATAGATGGTACTTTTACGTACTGTACAAAATTCTTCTGCCAATTTTTCACTATACACGGTTTTGTAAATGGAAGATACATACCGCTTATTTATTGTTTGCTTCCAAGTAAGAGCGCGGAAATATACACAAAACTATTCCAACTAGTCATAGGCGCGTGTTTGTCAAAAGGAATTGATTTAAATATTATAGAGGTAGTTGTAGATTTTGAGAAAGCCATACACCTTGCTATATTAAACACTTGGCCTAATGCTAAAATTGTTGGTTGTAGGTTTCACTTGTCTCAGGCATGGTACCGAAAAATTCAAACTTGTGGTTTGGTACCGGAATACAAGCATGAGGCAAGTGAAATAGGCAAGTGGTTAAAATTGACTTTTGCACTTATGTATCTCGATCCGACCGAAGTAGGTGAGTGTTTTGCTCTTGAATTGTCTGAAAATATGCCCCAAGACCCCCGAGTTGTGAAATATGCCGACTATTTAGTAGATACTTATATTTCTGAAGAGTCACTTTTTCCACCTATTATCTGGGCAGAACATTCATCTACCATCACTCGTACAACAAATGCATGTGAGTCTTTTCACAGTAATTTTAAGAACTCCATATATGCCGAACATCCTAACCTATTCGTTTTTGTTGAAAAACTGAAAGAGTTCCAAACCGACACATATATTAAAATTCAAAGTCTTCAAAAACCTATACAAATCCATGACATGAAAGTTAAAAAAAGACAGAAATTTATTGAATCAATGATTATTAAATACCAAAATAAGGAAATCAATAGGCTACACTTTATTAAATGTTTGTCATTCCATTGTTATGTCAATAAATAAGATATTTAGATTAAGATATTTTGTACAATTAATGTAATCATTATACAATAATAAACATATTTTCGTATGCTTTAAAATAGTTATGTATTATTTACCTACCCAAAATTATAATAATGACGAATGAATAATAAGCTTATATAAAATAAGAGGCTCGGTGCCCAAAATGCAATTTTTGTAATAAGGACCTTTTGGGTCGGTGCCCAAAATGCATGTTGAATTAGTCCATTTATTGCCTTGGTGCCCAAAATGCAAACTCCCGTTTGAAAATGCCATCCGCGTGCCGCTAAGTAGGCATGGCAATTCAAGGTGGCACGCCCATTTATAGTCGACCAGTAGTTACTAATACATGCATCGTGCTATGAACGGTTCCCACACTGTATATGGAATAAAGAGAGTAAAATGAGAGCCAATGGTGAAACTTTCAAATTAAATGAAAATGATTTTCGGCCATATATTTTTGCATGCAAAAAAACTGTACCTATGTCAAAATTTAACGCAAAAAAGTGTAATTTTTGTTTCCTTAAGAACATTTTCTAAAAATAATAGGAATACTCGTATTAATCAGCACTAGAAACACTGAACCCTTGTAAAATTAATAATAATACATTTAGCAATAGCGTGCTAAAAGCTTGGAACAACGAATATACAGCAGTCTAGAGAACACAAAAGATAAATAAAGTTTAGTCATAGTCTGGAGCATATGAAGAATTACTAATGAATGAAACAAGATATTGGCGAATTATGTTAATGTTTGTGTGCTTGTTATGAATGGAGTGGCTTCATTAATAAAACGAACGACAATTAGCTGAATTGCGGTATGACTACGTAATTAGAAGTTCCTAATTTTAATGTGATAACTACGTTACTTAAGTCACCACGATAACTTTTATCAAATTTAAATTTCTTCGCATGTAAATTTTTCTAACGCCTTTTAAACCGGTTGTTATTAAAAATAGTGTTGTTGTTGTGTTAAACGATGTTCTGAGAGGCGTCTCATGTTTTATCGTTTAATGAAGTCAATGCGTTGCTCATTTGCATCAATTAAAAAATATATGTAATATCGAGCAGAATTATTTCTAAGTTGTTATTCGAGAACTGAGGCGCCTTATCTAAATAGCAATATTGCGAGTGTACTCATAGTCACTTCGTAATTAGATTCGTTAGATTACAAATGCTAGACGTGTAGAAATTGTCATAACTATAATTAACCCAGTTCGACGTACTACTGATAATGTTATAAACCTTCACTACAAAAATTTCTGATACTGAAGAACGTTTGAATAGTTTTGTTCATACTTTCTTTATACACAAATCGAAATTATTTGCACCTTTTAAGATGATGTGAGATACTGATTTATTTACAGGGGCCAGCATATTTGATTTTGTATTAAATAAGTATGAAATCTTCATTAAACATTTCCTAACTAAAAAAATATCGAAAGGGAACGTGTGTAAATAATGGTAGCAAAAAACTGTGATATTTTCTTACCTAAATAGATTAGGAAAGACTGTTATCTTCATGCTTGTAAACATTGAGCGTGATCAATTTAAGATCTCCAATTATTTCAGTTTTAGGTACCACATCAAGCGAACAAAGTTGTTACGAAGTAGCCATTTACGAATTACGTTTCATGTGACAGCAAATTATTAAAGAAATGTATAAATATTAACTGTGAATGTTTCTGGGAAATCGGGCAAGATATAAGTACTGAATAAACATAAAACGTATTTATGTTTTTTATCATTAGCAAATCGTTATTTGAACTTGCAATGAATTGTAAGCAATTTGTAATTGTACAAAACAAAAATCTCTTTCTCAAGTAGAATTCCCTGTATGTATATTCGCGTCATAAATAAAAACAATTCTACGAAGGTTACTACGCTGTGCATACATACACCGATTTAGTATGCTGAAGTGCAATAATTCAATGTCTGTGTTATCAACTTACTAATAAAACAGATCATTTATTAGATTATCAATATAGTTTTTCAATATGTTGATAAATAAATCAATTAGAGATTAATAGTAAAATACTAATAAAAGCAATGTGGTAAACCTGATAAAATTCATATAACTACCTTTATCTTGATTGTTTACCAGTTTATTTATTTGATCCTGACTGGAAAAATAATAAAAAATAATTCAGTTCCATTGAAGCTGAACAATTTAAAATTATTGTTTATTTTATTTTGGAAATACTTCATGAAAATCAATTTATTTAAATTGTATTTTTTGGACTTTATTTTTTTAGATATGAAAGCAAAAAAAGTGAATAACGTTATCAAATATTGCTATTATTACATTTTAGCTTCAACCATGTATAAACAATAACCTTACGGAAAATCTTTTTTTTCATTTATTTTTTTTTGTAATGCTTAGTGAATGCTTTATGCAAGCTTAAAAGTTGCTATTTTGCTACTAATTACCAATACTAGATAAGGCGTTTTGTTTACCATAACAATGTTAACATTTTTCGAAATCACGGACTCGAACAATGAAAACAACATATTTGTTGCAAGCAGTAATAATATTTGCTATAATATGGTTGCGCTTACAAACATCG
The DNA here is from genome assembly GCA_949128085.1 of Cetonia aurata. Taxonomy (NCBI): domain Eukaryota; kingdom Metazoa; phylum Arthropoda; class Insecta; order Coleoptera; family Scarabaeidae; genus Cetonia; species Cetonia aurata. The sequence continues at coordinate 23,276,893 of OX421890.1, read as the reverse complement.
CCATAAAATTGGTCTATTGGAGAAGTAGACAATAAGTACCTGCAATTCTTTGTGGTTTGACATTGTGGTATATTTTTTTTAGATATTAAATGTTAGTATGTACAGTCTTAAACGATTTATGATGATTATGTTGTGGTAAGATGCAACACAAATAAGAGTTGAATGGTAATGGTGTATGCACTGCAAAATTTGTGTAGCTTTGATTATTTTTTCCTATAGGAAACAAATTATCCCAAAATATCATATTATACCGTATTCATGAAGTCGAGCCAGTAATGGAATGTGATAAACAGTGATGTACGTTGTACGTACCAGTGTTGGGCATCATTAAATATTTTTTTGTTCAAATAATTATTTGAATGAAATGTTATTTTTTATTCCGTATACATAAGTTATTGTTGAATAAAACTATGGGAAATCATTTGAATGAAGAATTATTTCAATAAAACGTTATTTGATAAAGCATTGTCGGAATGATTCTTTCACCAAATAAATCGTTATTCAAATAATTTATTACTGAATAACAACGAAATAAATTTAGATTAAATATATGCCTGCACTTTCGAAAAAAGCAGTCACTGCAGCTCTGTCTCACCCAAATTCCCTCGCTTCCTTATCTTGCAATGCCCTGAGATATGCAGACGATCTCAAGATCTTTGCGTCTGCTTCTGACTTGAGCGATGCCTTAAAACTTCAGAAGGGTATTAACATTATGGTCTGAGAGAATGTTAATAAATGCTTTTGTCATGTCTTATACACGTAGTAAGGTTCCGTTTTCTTTTAATTGCACAATTAATGGGGAAATCTTGGAAAGAACTTCTGAAATAAAAGATCTGGGTGTGCTTTTTGATTCTTGTTTGGTATTTGATAAGCATATAGGGAGTATGTGTTTGCCGGCTTCTCGTACTCTAGGTTTCATTTTTCGTTCCTCCAAACATTTTAACAATCTACAAGTTATTAAAACTTTATATTTTGCGCTGGCTGGAATACGGATTATAATATGTTTTTAAATGAGCACAAATGCAATCCTTGGCTCAGCGTAGAACATTTGATAGTGCACGGTTCATGTATAGACTTGTGAATGGTACTGTTGATTGTTCTGACCTGTTGTCTAATCAAAGAATATTTACATGATATGAACAGGAAGCGACAGTTAGGGTACATGGAATAATTATATTTCCTATTGCGCAGGTTCGCCAGAAACGTCATCTTTCAGTTCATGCCTAACCTCAGCTCAGTTTACTTTGTACATTTGTTTGGAAGGCCCAGAATTCCCAAGAGTACATTTAATTAAATTATTTATAAGAATGAAGCTTTATCATACTCTAAAATATGCTAATGCGAAATTTAAAATTGTTTCGAGAAAAAATCGAAAAGCTGTTAATATTTTACGTCTGAAATTTTCATTTTTAAAATATGACATAGGAGTTATTATAAGTATTGCATTAATAAAAATACGTTTACACTAGAAAGCTCTAATTGTTTCCTTTCGCCATTTTATTAATTGACCAACCTATATCATACATTAATACAATTGTCAGTAATCATACATATGTTGTAACAGTTTGAAATTCATTGCAATTTGCAATACCAGATGTATTAAAACGTTTGCATATTTTCCATTTTTTCTAAACATTAACATTTAATAAGACATTATTGCAATTAAGACGTAGCTGCCACCGTTAGAATTGATTAATCTACATTGCATCAGGAAACTATATTTATTATAGTGTGGAAGATGATATTTGCAGTGTATGTATTTTTACATTACTGCAACGCGCAGGTTCGCCAGAAGTGTCATTACCAAGGTTATTAAATTTAGTAGTAAATTTTTATTCCGTAAGTGTCGCTTCTTGTTCATATCATGTCAATATTCTTTGGTCTAATGTTAACTTTAATGTTCCTAGAGTGTCGTCACACTTTGTGCCAACATTTACATATGCCACCCTTAGAACTAATCTATTTCTTAGAGTTCCACTTACCCACATGGCCCGGAATGCAAATTTGTTTTATGCAGATATTTTTCAGGTAGCATTAGGAAGTAATTTCTATTAGTTTTTAGTTTTCATATTATTATTTTTTGGTAATAGTAATGGTTCATAAAATTGTATGGATTTTATTATCATTGTTAGCTAATTGTAGCTTGATATTTGGATTTTGTACTTCTTTGCTTGTCCTGTAATTGGGCCTTGGCCTGTTGGGCAAATAAACTGATATTATTATTATTATTATTATAACAAAAATTAAAAAGAAATGGTTGTCAGGCATAAATTCGAACCTTCATTTAGAAATTCTGCCACACCTTACAGAGGCGAAATGTTCATTCTTCTAGCTTTTATCACATGAACACTTTATACAGGATGCACCAACAGTGTGTCGGCGGAATTTAGTACGAAAACTATGAAAGATAGGAAAGTCAGATTTTCTGAATGTATATAGTTGATCAATGCGCATATGATAAAATTATTTTTAAATATACAAATGTTACAAATTTCCAGAGCCACTTTCTGCTTTTTTTATTTTAAATGGATTGCTATATGTTTTAGTTATTATTTCGATAGCCACCTAAAACAACTTTGCAGTAATATATGCTTATGTGCACTTCTGACTGTTAGTTTGGACTATATTATAAATTTTGTCAAAATTTTGGCATTTGCGATTATTTATGGATTTGGGGGCTAACAGTTAGTATGTTTCAAGGTGGTATAAAATATATACAGGTGTTAAATATGTCATGGAACTTTCTTCGAAATTCAAACGCTTTCCTTTAGATTTTTTTAAATGGAACCTATATTTTCCAATATAATCAGCAAATTCCTTGTAAAATTGCCTTCAAAATGGTAACAAATACTTATTTTCAGTATTTTCGAAAATATTATGGAAAAGATGTTTAATAATAACAATTTACCCCCTATTCATTTGTTCTTTTATATGTAAGTTGTTTAGATTATTTATAACGTAACAAAAACAAACCGTACGTGACACAACATTATTTTATTTTTTACACTTTTAGATAGTATAAAATAATTTTAAGTCAAAAGATGCTGAAATATGTCTCTATTTTGCTCCATGTTTATGGTCTGCCTTACATTTTCAAATACTCATATTATCATATTATCCACATTTAACTGAAGAGAAGTATTTCTTATGCGTTTGTGCATGTTGTCTGCCGTTGCATCGGGTGTCATGCATATGATCTTTCATATTTTCCATAAAGTGGTCAATCTGGTGATGCGGTGACCAACTTAATGAATCCCAATCCGTTCGATTAATAAATACCTTATAGGGTGCGCTTTTATAGCAGCACCGTAATGTGTGAATGCATCCCTCTCGTCTCACGCCATAGGGATGGGCGTGAGGGTCATGTTTGGTGTCCTTGCACAGATTTTTGAAAATGATTGATGGCGTGTTCTTTTTTTTCGATTCGAAGTGTATTTCTTGCGATATTTGACCGTTCTTGTACACTCGGCATATAAAATGAACGCAATCTATTTCTTGAACTGTATTCACATATAATAATAATAAGGTATTAAATGAAGAAAGTTGTTACTTGGTTTAGATAGAAGCAACAACACTTAAGGCAAAAAATATTTGAAAACGTGGTATATACTACAAAAAGGCAGTATAGGTATAACATTTTTGCAACTATCAGGCTTACATTCTTGGTGTTACAGATCTAGTGTCTTATTTTTAAGGGTAATTTATGTTGTATTTACAAGGAATCTCAGGTAGAATCACTTACCAGATCGCCACCTTACATACTGCTGTGGTCTGGCACCCCGGGTTTTTGTAAATTCAGTTTTTTTTTGTTCAGTCCGTTAAGCGTTTGTCAATGTTGCGAGAAATTTCAAATTGTTTTATTTTCAAATAAGATTTAGTTAATGTTTCGGATTGTTTAATTTGTTTATTTTATTGTTCAGTTGTTTATATTAATTTCAGTCAGGTGTACATTTTGCGTTCACTGGTATTGTATATATATTGTTTTGTTTTGCGAGTTCGTCCGTTTGCGGACAGATCTGTGTGCGTTGCATCGCACGCATCTGAGAGTTTTATACTTATACGATTGTTTAACCTTGTGAGTTCAGTTCCTTGATCGATACGAAAGTAAGTAGATATATAAAGTTGTATTTCATTGCTGACATTTTGTGATTATTGATTTCAAGTTTTGAATTCACGTTTCTGATTTTATTTCGTTCATCACGGAACTCATTTAATAATAATTGATATTGTATTTTTGTGTACACAATTTAGATAAGGTCTGTTATTATTTTTACGTGCAGGAAGATATTTTAAGTTTAAAGAGTTAATTTTTTTGTTCGTTGTTAATTTTTCTGATTTGTAATTATTTATTAATCACCTCGGGTTGGGTGAATAAAAGCATTGTGCTTGCTTTTATTTTTCATTTATATAAATTACTTGAATTTTCTACGTTTAATTTAGTTGTTTTAATATTGAAACCACGTGGATTGAATTAAAAAAAAAAATTATCTTACTGAACTTTTTGTTTTCTGTTGTTTTGTAAAAGGATTTTTAATTGTCCTTTTGTAATTTAAAGTCAAATGCAGTTTTGATTTAGACCAGGACCTTTTTGTCCAAGGTTTTTTTTCTGCAAAGTTTGTAATTAATTTTTTTTTTTTTAGAAATAATAAAATTATTGAATTTTTATGTCATTCAAAATACTGTTCTTTTATTTTTTAGTTAAACCTTTTAAATTTTTGGAGTGTGGAAGAAGGTCAGATTTCTTTCACCCACATTTTACTTTTCATGGTAGTAACCCTGAGTTTAATTGTTCTTTTGTGCCTAATAAAAAAATTGTTATCATTTGAGCTAGCTAATTTAATTTTTCATTTTTTTAAATTTCATTTGGCATTTTTGTTGGTACTTTCAGTACACAGCAATACGTTATCGGAATCAATCGGAATTACTTATGGTTCATTTAGCTCGAAGGTCGGATCTCATCTAGGGTGGGGAACCTGGGGTCCTACACCCTTTCGTCTCTGATAGAGCGGCACGATCAAGCCGCGGGTGGTGTTTGGAAAATGTTAGAAATTAAAATACTCTAATTGGGGGGTTGGTTGGATGATCGTCTTAGTATCGAGCCGACCCCTCTTTCGGCACTACCAAATCGCAAATTAAAAAATCCATCAATGAATGGATATACAAACAGTCCAGAGAGTGGTGGCAAAAATCACCGGGACAATGGCAGGCAAAAGAGTTCCTAAAGGAGCAAAGGCCTGAACTTACGAGAGATCTACTGAATAAAGACAGGAAGACTGTCAAAATGATTGTAGGTCTGCTGACTGGTCACTGTAGACTGAATAGGCATATGTATAACATAGGCCTGGCAGATGATGCAACCTGCAGATACTGCCAAGAGGAGGAAGAAACACCAGTTCATGTGCTGTGTCAATGTGAAGGCCTGGCGAGGACAAGGTTTCTAGTAATGGGGGAGGTGAACCCCACAGCTAGCAGCTACATAAAGAAGCCGCTCTCAAAGATGATAGGCCTAATTAAGAGGGCAAAATTAGAGAGCGTCCTCTAGGAAAAAAGGGGATCACAATAGATCTGAAAAGGTCGCGGTGAAATAGGTCGATAGGCCACCCCAATCCTAATCTAATCTAATCTAATCTAGTGGAAGTTAGATATATTCTCTCCGATAGAATTCGGGATTTGGGAGGAACCCGGATTATTTTACTGATTGCCGCTTCTACTATTTGTACTCTGGTATTCAAACTGCTCATTTTTTAGATTTTAATATTGTATAATAATAAATACGATATATATATATATCAAATCAACATTCGTATGTACCAAGGAAGAGTTTGAAAGACGGAACGAGAGCACGTTGGTTTAGAGTCCGCCATGTGGCTGCAACCGCTACTAATAACCCCGTTACAATGAATTTCTTTGAAGAGGATCCTCGAACTGGTGATGTTTTTTTTATTAAATTAATTGTTAAATACTAAAAAAAAAAATGACGATTTATGTGTAAATGTTCCCCAACATGTTGACTCGCTAAATTGTGCCTCTTTCCAAACTTTTTTGTAATCTGTAAAATTTGTTTTCTTGTGTGTTATTGGCGTCGATACTAAATCCTTTAAATGTAGCAATGTAAGATTTATTAAAAGTGCATTAAAATTTATTAAATTGATGAAAACTTATTTATAGTAAATTTCTACAATAATTTATCTGGTTATTTTCTTATTTGGACCTGTGTGTGTATGTGTTGTGTGGCCTACAGTTTCAGTTCTTTTTTTTTCTCCCTCCCCCCTCCCCCCTCCCCATTCGGTATAGGATTTGTAGTAAGTATGGTGAATTTCGAAGGCATCCTTTTGCATCTATAACTTACGGTTTTAGAACATACTGCTTCAGCCTTTTGGATAGGTATATCCAACATTTTTAATCTACAAAGAAATAGCTTTTAATTCGAACACCAAATATTTGGCATAATTGCCATCTCCTAGAATTTCTCGCCAAAGACCCATGAGGTTGCACTTGAAAAAAATCACTTTTTTATGAAGAAACTTAAGAATGTACTTTGTCACGTTCTAGTAGACATATAAAATAAAAGAGTGCAACATTTGTAGTTTCTAAGTGTTATATTGACAGTTACGAAGATTTTTAGCGTATTTACGGCACTCCCAATTGAAATACAAAAAATTCAAAATTTTGGTAACCAAGGAAATGAAAACTAACAAATTATATGTTTTCAGAGCCAGAAAATTAGGCCGAATTTCAATATGCAAAACAATGCAGGGTGTTCCATTGATAGTTTGAGTAAATGGAAACTTACAATAAATAGTGCATTCCGAATTTTATAAAAGAATATCTATAAATAAAAAAGTTTTGATGGGTTGGGAAGTATAGGTATTTATTTATTTATTTAATTCAGATACCATTGGTGTTGAAACATATAAAATACATATAAAATTGGGATACCCATATTTTTAAAATATTCTCTACAAGATTCTCTAGATGAAAGGTTTTTTGTAATAACAGGATTTGTTTAGAATTTCCATCGGCTCCGCAAAAAGGCAAACCATAATTTAAATGTGCACGGAAGTATGCATGTTATAATATTTTTAAATTGGAAGGTGATCATATATTTTTTTTTTCATATTAATCAATATATAAATTGCAGAATTTAATTTTGAAATAACACTATTTATAGCGCGGTTTACAGTCTAGAAAAGATTCGATTGTTAAACCCAACAGCTTTAAACTGCCCACGGCTTCGATCTCCATGTTCTTTATCGACAAAATTGCTAATATTTTATTCTTTACGTTTTCAAATAATGCTAGAAACGTATTTCCTGTATTTAAAACTGAACAAATTTTTATATTTTATTAGCGACTTGAGACTAATGTTCATTTGACAATGAAGTTTTATTTTCGATCCAGATCAATGAAGAAAAATCTAAAGAAAAACACTAATATTTCTTCTCTTGGTACCTCTTGAGACTTAGCAAATTTCGCGAATCATTTGCAAGCAAGTACTAAGAGGCCCAGACAGTAGCTGGTAATTACCAGAGAATCAAAACTGCAGGTAGTGTTACCTAAACAAACACTTTCATTACGCAAATAAACGAACATTTTAAATTAAAGTAAATAAGTATGACCTGTTTATTTCAAATATGTGTGTTGTGTTAAATACGTGCCAAACGTAGAACTGTTTTTCAATCAATAATAGGCTGATTCCGCTATAGTAGTTAGTACACAGTGCGCCAGGAATGGATGTTGAACAATATCTATTAAAATAAGCGGCAAAATGTTTGTTTTTTAACTCACGTAATTCATTCAGCCTTATTACTAATCCGTGTTAAAATGTATGCAGTTTACTTGTGCGTTGTACGACTATTTATTTAATCTGCGTACTGCTGTGATCTGGCACCCCGGTTTTTGTAATTTCAGTGTTTCTGAAAGCCTTTGTCAATGTTGCGAGAAATTTCAAATTGTTTTATTTTTAAGTATGATTTAGTTAATGTTTTGGATTGTTTAATTTATTTATTTAATTGTTCAGTTGTTTATATTAATTTCATTCAGTTGTACATTTTGCGTTCACTTGTATTGTATATCTTATTTTGTTTTACTATTTCGTCCGTTGGCGGAGAGATCTTTGTGCGTTGGAGCGCACGCAGAGATTTTTGTAAATATACGATTGTTTAACCTTGTAAGTGGAGTTCCGTTATAGACACGAGCTTGTGCGTATAGTAAAATTGTATTTCATTGCTGACATTTTGTGATTTTTGATTTCAAGTTTTGAATTCACGTTTTTGATTTTATCTCGTCCATCACGGAACTCATTTTATAATAATTGATATTATTTTCTTGTGTACGCAATTTAGATATAAGATCTTTTATTATTTTACATGCAGGAAGATATATTAAGTTTAAAGAGTTAATTTTCGTTAATTTTTTTATTTTACTGTTGTATATTTAATAATTAATCACTTGGGGTTGGGTGAATAGAAGCATTGTGCTTGCTTTTAGTTTTCATTTATGTAAATTACTTGAATTGTCCACGTTTAATTTAGTTGTTTAAATATTGAGACCACGTGGATTGAATTGATATAAAAAGGATTATCTTCCTGAACTATTTGTTACCTTTTGCTTTGATAAAGGATTTAGCATTGTCTTTTTTAATTTAGAGTCAAATGCAGTTTTGATTTCGACCAGGATCTTTTGTCCAAGGTTTTTTTTTCTGCAAAGTTGTAATTAACTTTTTTTTTTCTTTTTTTTTTAAATAATAAAAATTATTGATTTATTACGTCATTCAAAATACTGTTCTTTTATTTTTGATTAATCCTTTTAAATTTTTGGAGTATTAAAGAAAGTCAGATTTCTTTCACCCGTATTTTACTTCTCATGATAAGTTTAATTGTGAGAGTAACCCTAAGTTTAATTGTTCTTTTGCGCCCTTTAAAATTTTTATCTTGTGAGCTAGCTAATTTAATTTTTCATTTAAAATTTCATTTTGCATTTTTGTTGGTACCTTCAGTACACAGCAGTACGTAACAAAACAAAGGACACAAAACTTCTTCTTTAATAAAATATATTTTTGAGCATTTTTACGACTGAGATTTGAACGTCTGTTACTAGGAGCACTACTACATTGTTACAGCAATCAATATTAAATGAATGCTACTACGAAATGCTTTGGTTACAAATATGAAATTATTAGGTTTAGTTATTCCATTTTTTAGTGTTATATTAGTGATGCATGAGGATCTGACGGAAATGAAAATCATCTTGAAATGGGTGGAAAGAGGAGGAAAAAAGAATGAAGTAGTGATGAATGGTCTCGCGATTGACATAAATGCTTCAAGTGAGCTGAAAGAAGCGACAACCAGTTTTACAACCGAGTAAGCGAACCCTGGTGCAGAAGATGTGAGCTACAGGAGGAAACGAGTTTACATGTAATCTGCACATGTGAGGAGTTGAAAACACTCCGGCAGAAACATTTCGGGAAGGGTCTATTGGAGCCCTCGAAGGTTCTCAAATTCCCACTGGGCAAGATACTGGGGTTTATAGAGAAGATCAAGCTGCTCGAGTGGAAGTAAGAGATTTAATAGGGACGGTACAATGAGCACCTAGCTCAAGTGCCTGGACTAAAGGTGTCCACCTAACTTTATGAATGAATGAATGAATGAATGAAATACCTAAAGTTTTCTAGTAAATTTCCCAATTTTTGGCAATTTTACCTTATACGTTACTGGAATTTTCTGTAGGAATTGCATATATTTTTAGTGTGTACTTTATATCATGTAATATAATACGGTAACATTTAACAACATTTTATAGTACAACAAAGAGAGCATTTATTATGTTTATCATCACGTATTAATCTCTATAGTGTGTTTAATGTGTACTATATCATGTAATGTAATACGGTAACATTTAACAACATTTTATAGTACAGCAAAGAGAGCATTTATTATGTTTATCATCACGTATTAATCTCTATAGACGTGATATTATACACCTATATACATTAGAAAAGTAGTGCCTATCAACATCACTGCATGTCACTGTGCGTAAATTGTCTCCTTATTGGTGCCGTTTCGCAGGAATTAGGCCCACTAAAGTCCGGTGACAGTTGCCGTTTTGATGATCAGAACTTGTACAGGGTCCAGCAGAAAAAGTGCATGAATTTCCAAGAATAGTAAATCAAAAATTATTTAATCAATAGAAAAAAAAAATGTGTTGGAAAATGTTTACAGAATTGTAAAGTTTGTTCGCTTGCTTTACACCTGGTTAAGCGATTTCTGAAGTTTTCCATAACGCGCGCCGTCATTACAAGCGATATGTTTGCCATTTCCGCACAAATTGCTTCTGTCAAGGCATTGCTGGTTGGAGGACGGTTGCGATACACTTTTTCTTTGAGGTAACCCCAGAGAAAGAAATCAGCGGACGCGAGATCGAGTGAGCGCGCCATGGAAAGTCGCCGCGATGAGAAACAATGCGATTAGGGAACATCTCATTTAAAACGTAGAAGGAGACACGTAATGTGTGCGCGGTGGCTCCGTTCTGTTGAGACCATTCCTCCCCATCTAGCTGTTACAATTTTGGTTGCACAAAGATCTGGAGCATGTGGACATAACGAGCCTATATGACTGTAACAGCAGCTCCATTCTCTTAAAAATAGTAAGGTTCCGAAACTCCAAATGCAGACACCATCACTCAAACTGTCACTCACTGACTATATAGAGGGGTTTCATGTTATTCACGAGGGTTTTCTGCTGCACAATAGCGGTAATTTTGCTTGTTAATGAAACCAGATGGAAATGCGTTTCATCACTGGTCAGTAAAACTGCATTTCTCGGTACGTTTTGAAGGATAACTCATCACGCATCCACACGCCTTTGAAAATCGCCTTCGCGAATCGTATGAAGAAAAGCCATTTTGTAAGGATGGAACTTAGGGTATTGAAGTAACATTCGCCTCACACTTCGCTCTGACAACTGCAAAGCGGCAGCTTGTTTCAATGTGGAACGATGCGGCGATCGCTGTACGGCCTGCCTTAACCTTTCAACAATTTCTAGTGTTCGAACGGTTCTTAGTCTACCTGGGGGTTTTTTCTTTAGTGTCAAGACAGGTATCCAAAGAATAATCGTATTGCGATCTGGTACTGAATCCAACGGGCCGAGATTGAAACGTAATCTAAAGACTAGTTGTGTCAAAATGACAAATTCGGTATTATTAAAATAAGCTGCGACGACAAACGTACGCTCCTCACCTGACCAAGCCATCGTGGCATACTGAAACCAGAGATAAGATACCTCAGGAGATGGGTAACTCCCTTATACATATTTGTTAATATTTTTCGTCTAAAGTACTAAGGAACGTTCCTAGAGGGCGCGCATCAAAACAATATTAAAATATGCTTTTATTTAATTTTTGATTTTTTAATATTTACAATTTCAACATAGAAGGCAAATAAAGAAAAGTACCTTTTGCCTAAAGATAACATTTTATTTACAATATAGATAACATCTATGGTACTGGAGTACATATTTTATATGAATAATTAATCTGATATTTAAAATTTATTGATTAATATTATATTTATGTTAATCTAGCTTAAATATATACCTTAAATAACTCAGTATAATGTGTAACTAACACCTACAAATTAGAGAATATTTAGCGAACCTTATAACTTATAACTTTCAGTTCATACTCACTAAACTATCCTATAAATTGCACTTTGTAACAACTAAATCACCGCAGCGTTAAATAAATTAATTAAATTAAAACACCACTAATACTTAAAAAAACACAAAAATAATTAGTATGGAAATAGCAAATACGTGACAGACGCGTTAGTAAAACCACAAAACAACAAATCACATGAATGAAGACAAAGGATGCAAGATGCAACCATGAGGGCAACCATGAGGCAACTGTAAAAAACAGAACCACCAACCTACATTTTATATACAACCTAAACAAATCAACTTGCCCAGTTCGGACTTACAGCGCTATCTAGAAACTTTCCTTGTCACCACCAATTTTTGTTAACACTTTGGCCCATTAAACTTATCCATCTCCTTTAGAACATTGTCTCTGCTGAAACCTTTTGAGATAACGTATTTATAAAGCCCCACCACACTGTTCTACAGAGTTTTCCACGGTAGCTGTTCGTTGGAAGTTTCCGAGGTTAGAAAAAACCTGGAACTTTTGGAATTTTTGGAATCCGGGGCTATTCAAGATTCTCTTTCATTTTAACTTTTCAACTTTGAAGATTTTGTAATTGGTCATGCAGTTTTGGACACCCTGTATGCGACAAATCAATTGTCAATGTGGATTTCGAAAGTGTCATTCTTGTGCTTCCATCTACCCTAGATGTGTTTATTACCAGTCGAAAATGGGCAAAAGATACTGTGTTGCAAATAACGCTACATCTTTCAAAATTTTCAAAAAAATCAAGATATCTAAGTAGTAGTTGAAAATAGGTATAGGGAAACCTATTAGAACTCATCATAAAATTTTCTCAGGAACTTAAAAATGAAATAATATACAGGCTGTTCCATTTAAAATAAGAAAGTTTATGGCGACTTCCGGTATAACAGGAAGTGGTAAGACCCTGAAAATATTTTAAAATGAAAGAGAATCTTGAATAGTCCCGGATTCCAGGTTTTCTCTAACCTCGGAAACTTCTAACGAACGGCTACCGTGGAAAACCCTGTATTCCTACGCATATAAAAACCACAGCCGTCCGAAATTCCTGCATTTCTTCTGCCATACCTGTATAACAAGTTTTGATGTTTTCCTTATAAATAGGTAAACATTCTAAACGTGTTTACCGTACAATTTATGTCGATTTCTGTAATGAAACATATTCAACATGTTTGCTAATACCTCTATGGACGGAAAACTTAGCTGTAGTAATTTTTAGATCAGGGCAGGTGTTTGTAAAAGTAGAAATGTCTGCATTTGGAAAAAACTCATTTTAACATCATATATGCATTTTTGATTTGCTTAATCCCTGTTTCTTAATAAGGCTTATTTTGTTATTTGAACAATACTTATTGTTCAACTTGTTAAATTATTAAAATAAAAAAAGTTGCTAGACCAACTACAATCTTGATTAGTTGGACAATATTTTTTTAACAAAATCAAACAGCAGTGAACCTGCACCTCATTAAATTCTCATCTGTTGCAGAATATGTATCTACATCCTTGATTTTGGTGCGGAGGCTCTTAATTCTTCCGTTGCAGAATATGTATCTACATATTCTGCAACAGAAGAATTAAGAGCCTCCGCACCAAAATCAAGGTTTGGACAGCGTTGTCAGATGCTAAAATATCATTTTATATATTAGCAAGATATATCTACCTCTGTATAACTTCTATATACTATTGTATTATATTAATTGCAAATAGCGGTTCCATTTAAGAACAAATTTATTACGTTTTGTAACTCCTAATTACGCCTTCCAATTCATTTCATTCAGTTAACAACAATAGTCTAGTATATTTTGCGCCAGAAATGGAAACAGCACACCATTATTATTCCTCACCGCAGTCTCTGACGTAAATATATACTAGTCCCATTAAAATATAAACATGTCCACTGCTAATTTTCAGAAGGTTTTTTCGCAATACTTGAATAAATCAGCGAAATGAGTAGAACTGTTTCAAGTTCGTTAATGAGAAGAGCGTGAGGTCCCCAGAAATGAAGGTCAATGTTATAATGTATATAAAATATTTGTGGTTATGCAAATTTGGCTGAAAAATCTGGACGATCTGCTTCGTCATTATGCAAACACATATTGGACGTGTAGTATCTATATCCTAGAACTAGGACATAGATGGTGTAATTAGTGATATTTGAATTTGCAGTAGTACTAGTATCAGGTAATTAAAGATAATTACGAAATATAACTTCTAAAGGGCAAATGCCATAATCTTATAAATATTGATTTTACATGAAAAAAGGTTATAAATGCATGCGAAATCGGTATTTATGAAATTATGGCACTTAGGCGCTTTATAAGTTCCACTACACAATCAGAGAATATGTCTGCTATTATTTTTTATAGGCGCAGATTATTGTAATAACAATAACTTGTCATCACATGACCTTAAACACACGTTTTATAAAAGTTTTTTTCAATCAGTTCATCAACCCAAACCGGATTTTAAAATTATTCCTTTAATTTTGCAAAGTATACACAATAAACACTTTAAAAATGACTTATTCCTAGACAAATGTTTTGTTTTGCTCTATGTAAATATTGGTTCAATTCGGCTGAAGGCATTATTTTTTGAATAAATCACGTATTTTAATTTTTGCGTTTCTAATAGCTTAATTGAAGTAAAATCTCTCAATTATAGGCAAACATCCAGTTTTGCATAATGTTCAAATTCAGCTATGTTAGCTGAAATTGAACATTAGCTTCTCAGTGCAGCAGTAGCTATAAATAAATTATACAAATACACTAACTCTAAATTACTTAGTAAACACTACTTTCATGGAAAATTACTTTTGCTTGCTTCCTTCCTTGAAGTATAAACTGTTAACTAAATCGTAACATTACATACCATATGCCTCGCAATAAATTATATCATCGAAAATTAAAAAAATAAGAATATCTATTTTTAAATTTTGATTGTTACTTGTTCATTATTATTGTTTATTTGAATTTATTTGTTATTTCGTATTTCCACAATTAACTGGAGTTAGGTATTGGTTCTTTTATTATTGAGTTACAGTGACATTAAATTATTTCTAATTTTGCATTATTTACTATATTATCCGTTGTTTCGCAAAATCAAAACCTATTTAAATAACTTCAATGCCTGCAGTAATATTCTGAGATGTATTGTAACGATTTGGTCTAACGGTTTTCACTTTATTGCACGAAATGAAAAATAATAACTACAATTTTCAATAAAAACGATATTAGTAGTATTAGTAAGTAAGAGAGAAAATCTTTAAATTTATTTATTACTACTCAGTATAGTATCTTGGAACAGCAAGTATCATACTAAAAATCTGCTTCTAAGACTTGACAAAATTGTTTGAGTATCAACCAAATTCAGAGATTTTATTTCCGTTGAATCACTAAAACCGAACGAATGGTCATGTGTAATAATTTAAAATGGATTTGAAATATTTTTGATCTTAAATTTTTTTTTGTGTTTACAAGAATTTGTATATACAGTGAAATCTCTCTTGAACGGACACCAACGGGTCCTTAAAATATGTCCGCCCAAGGTAGGTGTCCGTCCAAGAGGCAACTGATTATTCTTATGTAAGGCTGCCGGGACGCATATTTGTATTAAGCGTCCGGTATACCGAAGTCAGCAGATATCAAGCGTACGGTAACTCTAGTGTTTGTCGGACTACCGTACGCTCGTTACGAATCACTTGTCGAACTCTAAATAGAGTTCTTAGGTAAATAAAACAATAGTAAGTTACTACTGCATTATATAAAAGTAAATAAAAAACTGTTGTCTGCTCTGGTGCACAAAAACTTTTCAGGTATTTGTAAAACGAAGATAAGATCCTTTTACTTTTCGAATTCATCAATTATAATCAACTGACAGAAATTTTGTTTGATAGCTGCTATAAATGTAATTGCGTGTTCCATGCTCGATCGATGCCTATTTTACTCAATTCAAGTATTCTGCAAGCGATTTCTACTGCCAATGATTGTAATTGAGTCAGGGGTAGATTGCTAGTGATGTAAATAAAATGAGTATCCGTTACTTGCCGGGATCCGAAGGAACGATTACCAGCGGACAAAAGTAGTCGGTACTAAAGTAATGAAAGTACCGGAAGTAACAAAAGTACCGAAAGTAACTAAAGTATCGAAAGTTTCGAAAGTAACGAAACTAACGAAAGTATCGAAACTACCGAAAGTATCGAAAGTAACAAAGTACCGAAAGTAACTGAAGTATCCAAAGAACGAAAGCACCATCGCTGCTTTCGGTCGAATGTAGCGAAAGGACCAAAAGTAACGAAACTAGTAAGTCACGAAAGCAACAAAAGGCCTGAAATGAAAGAAACGAAATTTTACGTTTTTCTTAGTATGTTAATTCTCAAATACATAAAACCCGTTAAATATACAAATATAGGCGATATTATAAAAAAAAAATACTGATATTAAAGCTTCATCTATCTTACCTAATATATTTTCTAATGAAGCCAAACTTTGTAACAAATTTAATGAACATTTTATTTGTTTACCTTTTTCGATCATATCTGACAATAAATCTTTTGAAAAGAATAAAATTGATTGGGATCTAATAGAGAAGTATTTAAGTTTATCAGTCACTGTTAACAATTCGCTTTTCATAACTCCTGTAATTGAAGAAGACGTCATTGCGGTTATCAAAAATTTGAACCCCTCAAATAGCACTGGCTATGACTGCATATCTTCATTTATTGTTAAATATTGTTCATTATTTATTGCTAAAATCTTGACGTACCTTGCGAACTATTCTTTCGAAAAAGGTGATTTTCCTTTGAAACTTAAAATAGCTTCAACGGAACCTATATTCAAGAATGGAGATCAAAATGACTTAAAAAACTATCAGCCTATAAGTCCGCTGTGTCTGTATTTGCAAAAGTTTATGAGTCTCTTATTAACAATAAACTAATGAATTATTTGAAACCCTTTAATTACCTATCAGCATGGTTTCTGTCCCAATAAATCTACAAACACTGCTATCTTTAACTGCCTTAATACTATATACACTAGATACACTAGATATATTAGATCGAATCAAAAACAAATAATTTACCGGTTTTTAATCAAAAATTAAAAGTAATTCTAAAATTATTGGATTTGTATATTTTTATTTTTAAAATAGTCGTTTTTGGTTACTGTACCACTTTTCATAAAATAAATTCCTTCAGTTTTATTTTTTAGAGACTATATTAGAATTTGACGCACTAATGAACAACCCTGTATAGTAATTTAGATAATAGTCATCATTGCTTGAGAGTCTTTGTAGATTTATCGAAAGCTTTCGATGGTGTTAATCATGATATCCTCCTTAATAAACTTGAACATTATGGAATTAATGGTGCGGTTTTAAATTTATTCAGATCTTATTTAGCAAATAGAAAAGACTGCGTTTTTGTTAACAATAGCCAGTCTACTTTTGAAACTATTAACATTGGAGTCCCTCAAGGTACAGTCTTACGTCCAACATTATTATTATTATATATTAATGATTTACCTTCCCACTTATCCTTAGCGCAGAAAATTGTTATGTATGAGGATAATGTTAGTATATTTATGAGCTCCCCCAGTGTATCCAATTTACTTGATTGATGATAAAATCAATAGTTGGCTTTCACACAAACACTTAATTATCAATCAAGAAAAAACAAAATTTGTTTATTTTAAATATTATGATACAATAATTAACTGTAGTTTTTTAACTAAAAATTTAGGCCTAATCTTAAATGAAACTTTAAATTGTTCTCATCACATTGATGCCGAACCATTTCAAAAACTTGTTATGCTTTAAAACAATTGAAAAGATTATATAATACTGAAACTGTAAAAATATTTTATCATTTTGTTGCCTGCATGCTGTACGGTATCATTTATTGGGGCATGTCATCGGGTGCACACAGGGTCTTCTTAATTCAGAAACAAGAAATAAGAACGATTTATAAAATGCATTACATGGATTCTTGTAGGGATTTTTTTAAAGACCAAGCTTTATTTACATTCTATGGTTTATACATTAGTCTTT